>OX031008.1:127540182-128930209 GCA_943735925.1 Pollenia amentaria | reverse complement strand
TTTTGAAATCGAACTATTTTTATCACATATGTACCTAAATTTTCCTTAAAAAGAAATAATACTCCGTTTTATTTTAATTTGATTTAATATCTTGAATAAAAATATTCACCCTGAACAGCTATTGCACTAATTTAAAAAAAAATTACATAATTATAATGAAAAATAAATAAATATGTATATATTTATTCCTACTAAAAGAAACATACAAAAGTAAATTTATTAAAAAAAAGGCAAACATTGGCGCGTGTTGTGTTGTTTAATTGCCGCACAAGAACCCAATTATTGGTACATTTTTGTTATTTTTATTGACGCGCGGTTGCATATCAAGTAGTCATTGCCGCACGAGGGTTGCATTTGATTGGTAAAAATAAGCACAATATTGTCCTCGATTGGTACATGAGCCATTTGATTGTGCAGTCATACGATTGGGGTATTAAAAAGTGTGAAAATTAGTGCACTGCGTCAATCGTGTGATCCCAGCTTAAGAAAGAAAGGTTTTGACAAAGGATATCGTAAAACACTCTAATTATATGACAAACAAAATTTTTCACTCTTACACTTAACAAAGACTTTTTGCTGTTAGTATATAAATTGCGCTAATCCTCTTATTATCTCCCTCTTCTAGTATTTTGTTCTAGCTTTCTCTTAATGCTTAAACGTTTTCACCAAATCAAAATAATTATAATCCCCATTATCGTAGTTGGCGTTTTTGTGTCGATAATTGGCGTTTTTTTTTAAATGGTATTGTGGTTGGCAAAAACGGCTGAAAATTCGAAAAATTACATAGAAACTAGACGTTATAACTCTATTGTTTTTAAGCCAGATCGTAAATAATAGTCATTCAGCCTAATTATGAATACGAATTCCCCGGGAGTTTTCTCCCTTTTCCCATTTTTACAATAGAATTTAAATAGGAAAAAATGGGAGAAGGGAAAAAATTCCGGGGGTTTTTTTCATAACTGGGCCGATTATTATATATATTTTTAGTTTTAATTAATTGTGCTTTAAATTAAAAATTTATAATAAGATTTGCAATTTTTGTCTTTATAAGCTTTTTTATATTACATGGAATAGAAATAAATAAATAAAAACTGTTAGTGAATTTGATCGCGACTAAAGCCTAGCACTCTGTTCCAATTTGTGAAAAATGTTCAGCAACATCTATTATTTCATACGAAAAATTTGACATGTATCAATGTTACCTATCTCGAGAGTTTGCACAATTTGTCGTTTTTATTCTTTCAAAGAATGCGACACTGTTTTGCGTATGTAAAAAAACCCACATGTATTTTACTAAAAAGTATTTTTTAAATACAAATTAAAGTAAATATGGGTGAAAACCTCTTACCGGCTGTGTTATTTATGTTTTTTCGTTCTGATTTAATATTAAGTGTAAATTTTTTTTTGCTTCATATTCCACCTGAAATAAGTGCAGCTTATATTATTTCTTAGTTGTAGAAAATGTAACTTTTTCCCAAATTGAACAGAGTACAATCTATCAACATTATTTCATAGAAATTCCGTAAAATTTAAAAAATAAATTCATATGAGTTTTGACAGCATTTCACGTGAAATGTTGGAACAGAGTACCAGGCTTAAAAAAGAAAAGTGATAAAATGTTAATGAAATGAATGAAAAAAAGTATAAAGCCCTCGTTGCTTTTACGTAAACGTATACATTGAGGATTAGCTTTTCCGTTTTCCTTATCAACCTAAAGTATATATAAGTACTCTTGCGTTACGTTGCGGATGAACCTGATACAATTTTAAGTTTTCTACGTTTTATTGTATCAGCAGTTAACGAGTTTTATGATCGAGAACACTTCATCGACGTCAAGACGTTTTTTATAATAACAAATAACAAAAGCTAAAATTTATAAATTATAAAAATTTTGACAAATTTTCTGTTTTCTTCTTAATACATTTTAATACGTTTACATATTTTTAGTCACTATTGACGTTTGAAGTCGACCGCACCGTTAAAGTGTCAGCAACATTTACATGCGTATGAGTAACGAGGCCTTAAGTCTGCAAAAAATATGATTAATTCTATTCTACAACATTCAAAATTAAATGAAAAAAAAGGGAAAACTGTATGTTTACAAGAAATATAATTTGAAATTTTTATATTAATTCGAATGTGTATAAGTCAAATTGCAATTTAAAAAGCTTTTATACTTTAATAGTCTTATTCCTTCAATATTTTCCAGAAATAATTTCTATGCACTATCACAGTTTTTTTTTGTTTGCAAACGGTGGTTAAATTTTAAGGGCCGATGTTGATTTTGAATAAAACACAAATTATTTAGGAAATTATTGTCATTTCGTTTTATAATGATAATATTGGTATGGTTCAATTATGTATGGAAGAAAATATCGGCCAAAAGGCCGCCGGTACCTCGGCGGCACACCTCCATCTGATGTGGTCCAAATATTCGATGACGCTAAGGCATAATTGAGGTTCTATGCCGTTAATGTGCCGAATTATCTCATTCTTTAGTTCCTGAGTTGTTGCTGGCTTATCGACGTACACCTTTTCTTATATGATAATATTGGTATGGTGCAATTATGTATTGAACAACATATCGGTCCAAAATTTTCGATGACGATGAGGTTCTATGCTAGCTCTTGAGTTGTTGCTCTCTTATCGACGTACACCTTTTCTTTCAAATAACCCCAAAGAAAGAAGCTCAACGGTGACAAATCGCATGATCTTGGCGGCCAATTGACATCGCCACCACGTGCGATAACACGCCCATTGAATATGTCGCGCAAAAGAGCCATTGTTTCGTTAGTTGTGTGGCAAGTGGCTCCGTCCTGTTGAAACCACATGTCGTCCACATCCATATCTTCCAATTCGGGCCATAAAAAGTTCGTTATCATCTCACGATAGCGAACACCATTCACAGTAAATGCCTGACCGGCCTCATTTTGGAAAAAATACGAACCGATGATGCCGCCAGCCCATAAACCGCACCAAACAGCCACTCTTTGTGGTTGCATGGGTTTTTCGACAATCACTCTTGGATTATCATTCACCCAAATGCGGCAATTCTGCTTATTGACGAATCCACTGAGGTGAAAATGAAGATGATTTTCACGATATGATTCGAAAGCCCATTTTCATAATAAACCTGAATAACTTCAACGCGTTGCTCGATTGTGTATCTTTCCATGGTTCAAATTCAGTAAGTCTGAAATTGAAAAACGTCAAATGAAATGCAGAAAAAAAAACTTGACTTTAGGTGTGGTTCACATTCAACATCGGCACTGAAAACCACACCTTATATATTTTTATTACGAGAGAAATATAATTTTGTTAAACATTTAAGAAAAAAATCGCAACATCCACACAATTTAAAAGATTGTGGAATAAATGGGGAATTCCCGTATTTAGCTAAAGGGTTTCAGAAAAAAAGATGCCAAAAAATTTATTTTAAAGATAAATTCAATACCATTTATGCCCGTAATTTCTACTAACAGGTATCTGGTCGGGTTCGTACCTAACCTTTATCTTTACTTATCCCGTAACACTATTTTGTCAATTTCAACGTTAAATTGGCCCACGTGAATTAACTACCGAAAATTTATGGTGTAAAATACACTACACTTTAACCCGTAGGTAAGAAAGTGGTTTTAAAATTCCTGACACCATAGATATCTATACACGTAGAAAAAAAATATGTTTAAAAATGTTCACCTCCAACAAAACTATTTTTAAAGAAAATTTTTAAACATATTATGTTTAATTTAACCATATTATTGTCACCGACAACCATATTTTTGTTAAATTGGTCCTCCATCATGAAGCCACAACCATATTATGGTTGTCTTTAAACATGTTTTGGTTAAATATGACAATAATTTGTTTTTAAATAAACAATAGTATTTTCCTCTTTTCCAAGAGCAACAAGCTATGGTTGAAAACCAACAATGCTATTATAAGTGTTAAACAAGTTTAACCAAAACATGTTTGGAGGCAACCATAATATGGTTGCGCCTTCTTGATGGGGGACCTATTTAACCATAATATTGTTGTCGGTGACAATAATATGGTTTAATTAAACATAATATGTTTAAAATTTTTCTTTTAAAATAGTTTTGTTGGAGGTGACCATTTTTAAACATATTTTTTCTTTGGGTGTACACAGCTTGATATCTATTTGTAGAAATTACGGGCATTAATACCGTAAAAGTAAGTGTGGGTAGATTTAAACAAACTAAAAAAAAAAAAAAACCGCTCACAACAAAGTTGAGAGCCATGCTACAGGTATCGGTTCTTTTAAACAATTTGTTATAACACAAGTTTCAAACGAAATACATCGAAGAAAGTGGAAAGCTACAACAAAATGTAGTGTATTTTACACCATAAATTTTCGGTAGTTAATTCACGTGGGCCAATTTAACGTTGAAATTGACAAAATATATATGACATTGTTTGTGCTTTTAATGTAATTCTTTTGCGTTGCGTTTAACAGGATAAGGGCCTTAATATTTTACTTAAACCTTGAAAAACGTTTTCGCTTGACAAAGGCCGAATTTGATTATGCTCTCCAAATGTCGCTCGCTATCGACTGCTATCACTAGAAATTTTGATACATATTATTCGATAACGACTGCCAGAATCCCAAAAGTAAAACAATTCTAATTAACGAGTTAACGAACGAGTAAGTATTAATTTCATACTCTTCTTCAGACAATGCGCCCACAGTTTTTATTTGCTTATTTTAACAGCCTGTTCAGCGATTTCGAACGTTAACGTTCGCATAGAAAATTACTTTTGAAACAAAAACAAAATTCGACAATTTGTTTTTGTTTTAAATGTTATTTTCTATGCGAACGTTAACGTTCGAAATCGTTGAACAGGCTGTAACAGTTTTCATAACTGGCTGCATCGTAATTATTTAAAAAGTGTAATCTCTTACATTTTGGATGAATTACAAAATTTGCTTAGGCGAACATTTTTAACGATACCATTGAATTTTAAATACGCCTACGAACACGACATTCGTCTTAATACGACCACGCCAATCGCGATAAAAGGATAAATTGTTTTTAAGGCTTTAAATTTTCTTTTTTAATAAGTATAAAAAACTATCTATTTAATAAATATAATCAATAACATTCCTCTAAAGCACAAAAATGTCTTAATTTCTATTTCATACATTTTAAAGCACTTTATTTAAAAATGGCTTTTTGCACTTATTTTCTTTAAAAACAATTTAATTTTTTTTTAAATCTTATTTAATTAACTAAATTAGCTTTTATTTTTTTTTTTTTAAATAAATTAGTGCCATTAATATTTTTTTTTTTAATTTTTTAGTTTATAAATGTCTTCCTTTAAGCCTCGTACACAATAGGCAGCAACATTTTCACTGGTGTTCATAATAGAGCAACGATTTTTTTTCACAACCACACACATTTTCCATTAAGAAACCGATTGCAAATTTTGCCCACAACAATATTACTTAATTAGTCAATTCACAAGGTATCCTAACATGTCATATTGTCAAAATGTCCTAATATTTCACAATGGTTTAAAAATATTGTTGTACGGCTCAGCCGCTCAGCGCTGGACTTTTCTGATTAATTACGACAGCACAATAAACACAGCAAGCAACGTTCTATTTATTTAAGACACTTTTTGTTAACAAACCAACAACAATATTTTTAAACCATTGTGAAATATTAGGACATTTTGACAATATGACATGTTAGGATACCTTGTGAATTGACTAAATTATTATTATTTTTTAAAACATTTTGTTGAAATTTTCATTCAAAACTAAATAAAATTATTATAAACTTCATATACATTTTCATACAAATTTTTGCTGCCATTTTTGTTTGAAAATTGAAAGGAAAATATTATGAAATACTTTGAGAATAAAAAAGATAGAAGAAAAAACGAAATTGTTGATAGCATTGTGTACGAGGCTTAAAATTTCTGAAATATACCTGCAACCTCCTAAAATTATTATGTAACTTGCATTTCTTTTTAAATTAAATAAAATTTATTTATAATTTGTTACTTGTGTATCTCTATGTTAAATTCAAATGTGTGCTACTTTGTATCTTAAAGTTATTATTAATTATTTTTTTTTTAAAAAAAACTTGTTAATTTCATTAAGTTACAAATATTTTAATATTTAAGTTGAACGATATATTTTTAAAAAAACACAAAAATGTTACATGTTTTAATGTAAAACAAAACACAAAATTGAATCAATAACTTGTAATTATAAGAAACAAAATTAATAAATAATAAAAATATTAAAAAAATGTACTTTTATTTAATTAAATTTGGATTACAATTTTATTTAAAAACTAATTTTGATTGAGGAAAAAGGCAAGACTTTGAATTTTGAAGGCGGACGTTGTAGGAAGACTTGTCCATTCCGCATGACTTTCATAACTTTCAGCAATAAAAATACAAAGTCCAACCCAAGTAAAAAGTCTTACTGACAATTAAGTCTTATCGATCTCGATTAAATATATATTTTACACGGTGTTTACATTTGCCAGTACTGGCAAGCCAGTTGCAATACATGCAAACTTTTTCACTAATACATGTACACTTTTCCAACTGTCTTGTCTACTGTCTAGCAAATTTTGCAGACAGTAAAATGGACAGTGATTTGACATTTGCTGACAGTAATTTGAAGTTTTGTTTGCAAAAGTAAAAAAAAAAAATCAACAATTAAAAGAAAATTAATAAAATATGCTTTGGGTTTGTATGTTTTACTTAAGTTTTATCTATGTTCACAAAAAATAGTTGTTAAAGGCTATTTTTAATTTTTTAAGTTCATATAAAACACGTTTAGCTAGAACTTGAACTGCGACATTCACGGTAGACATTTTTTTAAAAGTGAACCGTCTTAACTACTGTCTGGACGCCTACGTCACGAAGACAGCAAGTAGTGTTTTTGGCAACTAATATGTATTTGCTTACTGTCTTGCCAGTACTGTCAAATGTAAACGTACTGTTAATGAGAACTTAGATTAAAAGAATTTCTCTACATTTTCGGGGATTTATAGAAATTTAAAATTCCCCTTGACATCGTCATCATTTAGACTACATGAATAATAAATATTTGAAATACTAAACAAAAGAAATTTCTATAAAAAAAAATCCCCATTATAATTTATTTTAAAAATTTCCGCCTGCAAAAGTATAAAAGCCTAATAAATAAAAGCAGAAGGTAGCAGTTACGATTTTTGCTCTCTTTTGAACATTTTAATACTTTAATCCGTTTTTAATCCAATGAAAATTATTTGCCTTTTATTAATATTTGCTTTAAGTGCCATCATGGCTAGTCCCGAAAATTAAGTGGAAGAAGTGAAGGTAATGAAATATAAAACAATGTTTTTTGTGTCATATTTTTAAAATGAAATACGTAAAATTTTGCCAGGATCCCAAAGTATTTATTGCTGGTGGTGGTAATCAAAAAGATGGTTATGATTTTACTGCCAATGTACGAAAGAATGTTTACGAGAGTGACAATGGCAAACATTCCTTTGATATAACTGGTGGATATTCACAGCATGTGGGCGGTCCTTATGGTAATAGTCCTGCAGATCGTCGTGTAGGTGGCATATACACCTACAGATGGTAAAATAGGCAACATTTTTTTTTTAGAAAATGTTTCCTAATTTGTTGAATAAAAAAAATGTTTTTTTTAAATATTAAATAAAATTATGTAATGAAACCAGCAAATAAATGAATTTTTTTTAGGTGTACAATTTTGAATTTAAATAATTGGGTTATTCATAATCTGGTTATATGGTTATCTGGTTATATTAATAGCAACAAAATATATTTAAAAAAAATTTAATAAATGAATTTTGTTGTTGTGAATATAACTAAATAACCATATAACCTGATAGCCAGCCTTCCGTGAACAACCCAAAAATACTGAAATTGTACAATTAAAAACTAGTAAGAAAGTATAGTCGGTCAAGCCCGACCATATGATACCCTACACAACAGTATTTAAAAACTAATTTTCGAGAGTGTTTGGCTGTATTAAAAAAATTAACTAAAATTAATTTTAAACCTTCATAATTTTTGCACTACTTCTTGTCACAAACATACAGTGTTGTCATATTTTTTTTCAAAAAATCTTTAATTTTCTGGAAAAAAAACTCGTTCTTCGATCAAAAAACCTTTTTTGAAATCGTTAAAAAGAATCACTCACACTGCATGTGTTTTTATTTTATTTTATAAAAAACATAATATAAAAATATGCATACTACATAGTACATATGAACTTATAAATACATAAAAAAATATATAAATAAAAATTTAATTCATCCATTTGTTTTATACCTATCACGTATTAAATTTTACGTATTTTGGATTGAAAACCATTAACAGTTCAATAAAATAACCACAATACTAATATTAAATTTTTATATTTTGAAATGAAGTAAACTGAGTGGAAATAATTTTTTTGCAAATTACAACTTAATTTATGTAAAAAAAAAAAACTTTTTGAGTCTCAAAAAACATGCAAAAAAAGACAAATCTTACGATCTGCCAACACTGCAACCATATGAACTCTTTTTTTTTACTTACTCCTCACACACAAACACATTCACACGACCAACTTCTCTTTCTTTTTTTTTTTGTTTACATTTAGTAAAGCTCTAATAAAGCGCGGCCACATTAATGCTTCTTCTTTGTTTCCCTTGTAGTTTTTACTTTATTTTTAAACAGTTCGGTTGTTTCAGAAGTTTGCGATTAGAATGTTTAAATAAAATTGTATTAAATTTAAGAAATGTATTAATATTTTTGTATTCAATTAAAACTAATAAGTTGTTGTTTATTTTGATGTAAAAATTAAACAAAAAATCGCTGTAAATTCCTTACAAAATGTGTTCAAAATTTGTATAAATTTCTTGAAATTTTTGTGCCGGTCGGTGTGTTTTCTTTGTGCGGCCATTCGTATTCTTGTTGCTTTTTAGAAATGATAATAATGATGAAGTTAAGAGTGTTGTTGTTTTAATTATGTTTTTGTGCGTATAAGAGAACAATATCTAAATGGAAAAATATAAATGTGGCGCTTATTGTAATAAAGTAAAAAAATGAAATAATTTGAAATTAGAAAAAGGCATATAAAAAATAAAATGTGTCATTAAAATTTAAAAAAATCTTAATTAATAAATCCAGTGAAATATGTATCGTCTTACAATTCCAATTGAAGGTAAGAAATTTGTTACAAATTTACAACCGTAACAATATTCAAAATTTTTAAATGTTTGTGGAGTAGTTATTTAATATTGTTACTATTTACAACAAATATCGATAATTTTTGATTGAAAGTTACTTAAAAATATTTATGTACCTATAAGGGAGTGTGTGAAACGGTAGCAAAGTAGATAGGTAGTTTGGCAAAAACAATATTTTCATGTGGTAAAATGATATTTTTTCAATGATATACAATTTTGACTTTTGGTAAAAATAATTAAAAAATAGGTCCTATTTATAGAAGAATGAACACTAAAAAAAAAACAAAATCATAGTTTTTTTGTAGATGGATCTATTTGCATTTTATTAATTACACTGTGCAAGAAATTGACACTTTTTTTCGTGACAAGCTGGGCACCTAGCGTTTTAACATAATTCGGGTACGCTGAATCCAGTGGTGCCCGCGGTTTTTTAAGATAGTCTCTGGTTTTCGAGATATACCGTTATTTCCAAAATGGAGGAGGTTGCACAACATATTTTCGCGTAACTCAAAAACCCTTTAGCTAATTGAAAAAAACTTAAAAAACCGAAAATCCGCAATAAAATTTCCTTTAAGAAAAGTAAAATCTGTTTCTAATATCCGCAGTCGTTATTGAAACATAATTTTTTTTTTTGAAAAAAAAAATTAATTTTTTTATCAAAATTTCGAAATTTTTGTTCTTTAAAATGCGACATTCACGGTAGACATTTTTTTAAAAGTGAACCGTCTTAACTACTGTCTGGACGCCTACGTCACGAAGACAGCAAGTAGTGTTTTTGGCAACTAATATGTATTTGCTTACTGTCTTGCCAGTACTGTCAAATGTAAACGTACTGTTAATGAGAACTTAGATTAAAAGAATTTCTCTACATTTTCGGGGATTTATAGAAATTTAAAATTCCCCTTGACATCGTCATCATTTAGACTACATGAATAATAAATATTTGAAATACTAAACAAAAGAAATTTCTATAAAAAAAAATCCCCATTATAATTTATTTTAAAAATTTCCGCCTGCAAAAGTATAAAAGCCTAATAAATAAAAGCAGAAGGTAGCAGTTACGATTTTTGCTCTCTTTTGAACATTTTAATACTTTAATCCGTTTTTAATCCAATGAAAATTATTTGCCTTTTATTAATATTTGCTTTAAGTGCCATCATGGCTAGTCCCGAAAATTAAGTGGAAGAAGTGAAGGTAATGAAATATAAAACAATGTTTTTTGTGTCATATTTTTAAAATGAAATACGTAAAATTTTGCCAGGATCCCAAAGTATTTATTGCTGGTGGTGGTAATCAAAAAGATGGTTATGATTTTACTGCCAATGTACGAAAGAATGTTTACGAGAGTGACAATGGCAAACATTCCTTTGATATAACTGGTGGATATTCACAGCATGTGGGCGGTCCTTATGGTAATAGTCCTGCAGATCGTCGTGTAGGTGGCATATACACCTACAGATGGTAAAATAGGCAACATTTTTTTTTTAGAAAATGTTTCCTAATTTGTTGAATAAAAAAAATGTTTTTTTTAAATATTAAATAAAATTATGTAATGAAACCAGCAAATAAATGAATTTTTTTTAGGTGTACAATTTTGAATTTAAATAATTGGGTTATTCATAATCTGGTTATATGGTTATCTGGTTATATTAATAGCAACAAAATATATTTAAAAAAAATTTAATAAATGAATTTTGTTGTTGTGAATATAACTAAATAACCATATAACCTGATAGCCAGCCTTCCGTGAACAACCCAAAAATACTGAAATTGTACAATTAAAAACTAGTAAGAAAGTATAGTCGGTCAAGCCCGACCATATGATACCCTACACAACAGTATTTAAAAACTAATTTTCGAGAGTGTTTGGCTGTATTAAAAAAATTAACTAAAATTAATTTTAAACCTTCATAATTTTTGCACTACTTCTTGTCACAAACATACAGTGTTGTCATATTTTTTTTCAAAAAATCTTTAATTTTCTGGAAAAAAAACTCGTTCTTCGATCAAAAAACCTTTTTTGAAATCGTTAAAAAGAATCACTCACACTGCATGTGTTTTTATTTTATTTTATAAAAAACATAATATAAAAATATGCATACTACATAGTACATATGAACTTATAAATACATAAAAAAATATATAAATAAAAATTTAATTCATCCATTTGTTTTATACCTATCACGTATTAAATTTTACGTATTTTGGATTGAAAACCATTAACAGTTCAATAAAATAACCACAATACTAATATTAAATTTTTATATTTTGAAATGAAGTAAACTGAGTGGAAATAATTTTTTTGCAAATTACAACTTAATTTATGTAAAAAAAAAAAACTTTTTGAGTCTCAAAAATCATGCAAAAAAAGACAAATCTTACGATCTGCCAACACTGCAACCATATGAACTCTTTTTTTTTACTTACTCCTCACACACAAACACATTCACACGACCAACTTCTCTTTCTTTTTTTTTTTGTTTACATTTAGTAAAGCTCTAATAAAGCGCGGCCACATTAATGCTTCTTCTTTGTTTCCCTTGTAGTTTTTACTTTATTTTTAAACAGTTCGGTTGTTTCAGAAGTTTGCGATTAGAATGTTTAAATAAAATTGTATTAAATTTAAGAAATGTAT
Source organism: Pollenia amentaria (assembly GCA_943735925.1). Taxonomy (NCBI): domain Eukaryota; kingdom Metazoa; phylum Arthropoda; class Insecta; order Diptera; family Polleniidae; genus Pollenia; species Pollenia amentaria. Next base: position 128,918,344 of record OX031008.1, on the reverse strand, counting down.
TAATATTTTTGTATTCAATTAAAACTAATAAGTTGTTGTTTATTTTGATGTAAAAATTAAACAAAAAATCGCTGTAAATTCCTTACAAAATGTGTTCAAAATTTGTATAAATTTCTTGTAATTTTTGTGCCGGTCGGTGTGTTTTCTTTGTGCGGCCATTCGTATTCTTGTTGCTTTTTAGAAATGATAATAATGATGAAGTTAAGAGTGTTGTTGTTTTAATTATGTTTTTGTGCGTATAAGAGAACAATATCTAAATGGAAAAATATAAATGTGGCGCTTATTGTAATAAAGTAAAAAAATGAAATAATTTGAAATTAGAAAAAGGCATATAAAAAATAAAATGTGTCATTAAAATTTAAAAAAATCTTAATTAATAAATCCAGTGAAATATGTATCGTCTTACAATTCCAATTGAAGGTAAGAAATTTGTTACAAATTTACAACCGTAACAATATTCAAAATTTTTAAATGTTTGTGGAGTAGTTATTTAATATTGTTACTATTTACAACAAATATCGATAATTTTTGATTGAAAGTTACTTAAAAATATTTATGTACCTATAAGGGAGTGTGTGAAACGGTAGCAAAGTAGATAGTTTGGCAAAAACAATATTTTCATGTGGTGAAAAAATTTTAATTTTGTGCTGTGTAAGTAAAATGATATTTTTTCAATGATATACAATTTTGACTTTTGGTAAAAATAATTAAAAAATAGGTCCTATTTATAGAAGAATGAACACTAAAAAAAAACAAAATCATAGTTTTTTTGTAGATGGATCTATTTGCATTTTATTAATTACACTGTGCAAGAAATTGACACTTTTTTATCGTGACAAGCTGGGCACCTAGCGTTTTAACATAATTCGGGTACGCTGAATCCAGTGGTGCCCGCGGTTTTTTAAGATAGTCTCTGGTTTTCGAGATATACCGTTATTTCCAAAATGGAGGAGGTTGCACAACATATTTTCGCGTAACTCAAAAACCCTTTAGCTAATTGAAAAAAACTTATAAAACCGAAATTCCGCAATAAAATTTCCTTTAAGAAAAGTAAAATCTGTTTCTAATATCCGCAGTCGTTATTGAAACATAATTTTTTTTTTTGAAAAAAAAAATTAATTTTTTTATCAAAATTTCGAAATTTTTGTTCTTTAAAAATTCATAAAAAATTATAAAATGCAGCTAGGCTTCTAATTTTTTGCAGACGTATAAAAATTCCAAACAAAACGAGCCATAAATGATTAAAATCTGTTTGCAACTTTTGATTTTATTCACAAAAGTCGACAAATTTTATTTATTAGAAAATGTTAAGAACAAAAAACATTGGAGGTCGGTCATACATTTTATCCCCCTGGGAGTGACTCCTAGGCCTTAGAAACAAATGATAGGAATGAAATATAAAGTTGCGCGTATAAAACACAAAGTTCCAAACAAAATAAGCTATAAGTGATTAAAGTCTGTCTACAACTTTTGATTTTTTCAGAAAAGATGAAATTTTTTTATTTTTTATAATAACCAAACTTAAAAATTTTAAAACATTTATTTTTGTTGTTAATTAGTTATAGTTAAAGTTTTTATTTAGAAATTGATTCTTCTTCCTCCTGCAGATTCCAACAAATATCCCCTAATAGCGAATCAAGTTGTTTGCCGCTATACCAGTGTTCGACCCTGGCTGGCTGTTACTGGGTGAAATCTCTCGCCATGTTCATCAGACTCGGCTGGGGATTGTTCGTTAAATTTTTCGGCCTGGTAATGCAAAAAATGTATTTTCAATAACATTCTAACGTTTAAGTTTCTAAATGTTGTTAGCATATTTTTGATTAAAATTCGCCAGTTTTCAGACCGATGATTTCCTAATACATTTTCTATTACTGATTTCACACAATTCCAGGCCAATAGCTCGATATCATTCAATGCAACCTCAAATTGATGGTCCTTCATAAGACGACGAATGTGAAATTCTTAAATTTGGCCCCTGAAGCACCTAGGATGCCCCTAGATGGGTCAAATGTATGACCAACCCAACTTTATTTTTCATCTTAATCATTTATTTCTAACATACCCACCCGCTATCTCCATTGCTTAGGGGGCTTCCATACAAAATGTTCAATGCAGACTAGAAATATATTGAAGAAAAAGTCCCATAAATGCCCAGGAGTCACCCCTAGGGGGATAAAATGTATGACTGCCCTCCATTAGTTTTTTGTTCTTAACATTTTCTCAAATTATATTTTCCCTTTATCACCATCCCTTAGGGGGTCTCCCATACAAATATTGCGTTTTATGAAATTCTTAAATTAATTAAAATTTGTCGACTTTTGTGAATAAAATGAAAAGTTGCTAACAGATTTTAATTATTTATGGCTTGTTTGGTTTGCAGCTTCGTTTTTGATATGTCTTAGAAGCCTAGCTGCATTTTCCAATTTTTTATGAATTTTTAAAAAACAAAAATTTCAAAGTTTTGATAAAAAAAATAAATTTTTTTTCCAAAAAAAAAATTATGTTTCAATAACGACTGCGGATCTTATTTTTCTTAAAGGAAATTTTATTGCGGAATTTCGGTTTTTTAAGTTCTTTCAATTAGCTAAAGGGTTTTTGAGTTACGCGAACATATGTTGTGCAACCTCCTCCATTTTGGAAATAACGGTATATCTCGAAAACCAGAGCCAATCTTAAAAAACCGCGGGCACCACTGGATTCAGCGTACCCGAATTATGTTAAAACGCCATGTGCCCGGCTTGTATGTTTTTTCAACTAGCATAGTGTTATTAATTTTGAATTCATAAAATTTTCTAAACGTTATTATTTTACCTTTTTCAATTTAAACTTCTAATTTGCAGCTTGTTGGAAATTTTGTTGGTTGTGTCAAAATTTATACTAGCCCCTCGGGCCAATGAAATTCTATCACCTCAGAAGTGTCAAAATTTTACTTTCTATCGAACTTTGCTACCGTTTGATACTGTGAAATATTTAATTACACTCTTTATTTCTAAAATTTTTTGGCAAAAGACCGATTCTTCTCATCTCTTCAAACCAGAATGGATTCGATTAGTAGACAGCATAAGTTAAAGGGTGTTCCTAAACAATAGAAACAAATGGCAATAAAAAGGGGGACAGTCTGGACTATAAGGCGGGCGAAAAAAAATTGTTCATGGAAAATGTTTTTACATCCACACCACAACAGTGGAGAGGGTATTATGCATTTGTGCTGATGTTTGTAACACCTTAAAACACAGAATCACTTTCTGCGTATTTCGATTCGAAATAAATAATTAATCAGTTCGAACAATTTGCACTGTGTATTATGAATTGGGTATTATTTGTTTTAAATGTACGAAACTTTTTTATACTTTCTCGACAACAAATAATCCCTTTCAAAACAGCAACTCCCTTTTACGAACAATTACTTTTCATAAAATTTTCCATTCGTTAATGAAAATAACTCTGCCATCGTTTTGAACGAGTACGAAATTCGTAATACACAGTACAAATTGTTCGAACTCGTAAATTATTCATTTCGCATCGAAACACGCAGTAACTCTGTAGATCCCAATTTGTAGATAATTTAATGAAATTTGGAACGTAATTGGTACAAGGACCAAGCCTATTGAAAATGGGACGAATCGCTCCATAATTTCACATAGCCCCCATACAAGATTCTTTCCGGAATAGGATCTTTGTGCCCATAAACCATTTTATGCTGGTATTTAGACGAAATTTGGTCCGAATTAATTTTTTTTGCAATTAAAATCCTCTAATAGCCAATTTACACTACAACGAAATCTAGTGCTTTCGAGATCTAGTTGTTTTTGGCTAGATTTCCCGTACAAAACAAAATCTACTCCGTAACTAGATTTTGACGAAATCTATTCGAAATCTAGTAGTACTTATTGATGCAACTATGTTTTTCCCCATATAGCACTAAAAACTACTTCCCTGCACAAGAAAAAAATGACATTTTAACTAAAAACAAAACAAAAACAATAACAGCTGCTTGTTAAAATTGTTAAAAAAAATTCAAAAATTTTGTAAAATAATAAAAAAAAAAATGCAAATGACAAATAATATTGATAAAATAAATGAAGTTAATTATAAAGAAAATGTAATGCAAATTTTTAAATGCCTATTTCTTTATATGTAAGTATGTATTACACAAAAAACTTTCAGTTGGCGGTTTTTGTTGTGAAAACCAAATCTCGCTAATGTCAAACAAGTATAATGTAAACGAACTAGATTTGGAGGAAGATTTCAAATGAAATTACTAGATTTCGATGTAATGTAAATGCCCTATTACCAAATTTTGTTGGAATCGGTCCATATTTGATCATAGCTCCTATACAAATACTTCTCCCGAAAATATCTTTTAATGCCATAACTTCCTTATAAATGTTGGTACATATTTACATAAAAATCGGCGACAATGACTTTTACGATAGCTACTATGGCTGATGGGTCTAAAATTAACAATAGGTCACATAATAACCTCCTTCCTAAAATCACGTAAAGGCAAACAAATTTCGTAATTTCGCTGAAGATATCTAAATAATATTCGGCATAAAGAACTTTTATATGAATCTTAAAAATTTGTTCTTATACACTGTGGTGTAAAGTATCATATCAGGACTTGACCGACTATACTTTCTAAATTGTTTTTTTTTAATTTCGTTGTCTAAACAACTCCGGGCTATAATCTGACTGATTTTTATCAGCTCATAACATAAAACTCCCTTAATATTTGACAACTAAAAAAGAGTCCTGAGCGCAATTTATATTTATGTATACCCTCACCACAATTCTGGAGAGGATATAATGCATTATTGCCAGGGCTGTGGAGTCGGAGTCGGAGTTGTAGAGTCGGAATTGAGGTTTTTGTACCGGAGTCGAAGTCGGCATAAAATATTTAAAACAAAAATTACTATATTTTTCAAAATAAACAAGTTTTAAGAGTGTCTGCCTTAAAAAATTTGAAGTCTACTATACATATCGTCACCTCATATTTTTGTCGTAAGCTATCTAGTATAATTCAATTTTGGAACCTGTAACATTAGTCGCACTATGTTATATATCCCATATAGAGCCCAGTCCTGAAATATTCTAACTGTCGGTGGAGGGTATCAAAGATTCGCCAGAGCCGCGTTAAATCTAATTTTTGAGATTAATGCTTTTAATCATTATTTTAATTAGGTAAGTACAATTATGTTTTCAACAAATAATGTTGTACAGACAGACCACAGGTAAACAAAAAACTGTTATAAAATATATAAGATTATCGATAATAAATCATTTTCTTCTGTTCTGGAAATCGAAATCACATAATTTTTTTTTTAAATTACCGTAGTTTTTCCTGATTTTAGGAGTAGTTCTGGTTAAGATAAGTAGTTCGCAAATAATGGGGTTTATTAAAGAATATATTTTTATAAACTTTTAACAATTTGTTCGATTTTAATTTGAAGTTATTTCGATTGTTTTTGTTTTTTTTCTCATTTTTTTTTTTTTTATTTGCTACTAGATTCAAACAATAATTTAAAAAAAAACAATTTTTTCAAAAAACGGCAACACTTTAGCACCCCATTACTCGACAAATAAGCAGCATTAAAAAAAATATTTGGCACCTGCATTCATATCTACTAGAGCTATAGGTTTGCCCAATATGAAGATATTTCGGCAAAATTTTTTTTTTCGTATGGCCGCTTCACGAATAGTGCGTCCTATGCTACTTTATTGCCACATTGTATAATACTTTTATTGCTACTATGGTATTCATTCGGTTAACCGTTAATCGGTTAATCGATTAATTACTACCCGATTAACTGATCGGTTAATTTAAAATTGCCTATTTTCGATTAACGATTAAACCGATTAATTTTAGTCGATCAGCCGATGCAACAAAATTTTTAACTTTTTGTTGTAGAGTAAGTGCGGGTAATGTGGTACAGTGCCTTTTTTCTTAAACTAACAAATCAAGCGTAATGAAACCAATCTAAATGTTTTGCCGCTCTCAAAAAATTAAGAAAGCTTTGATCTGTTTTATTTTTGAAAGTCATTCTTAGTGTGAGTGTCGAAAAATTCGATTGGCTGCGAAGTCGACTTTTTTTTGGGTATTGTTAACAAATATGGTTTTGTTGTAAAGGTGCATTTAAAAGTTTTTAAGTGTATAACTAAAGTAATTGGGAAGTACTAAATTAGTGAACATTATATGCAATTACTCAATAGCTGTAGTAAATAACTTAAAATTAATAAATATCTGCATTATCCTCAAGTGCGCCTAATGTGGTATACCTTAAATCAGCTAATTTGTTATAGTATACCACATTACCTGGCAAATAAAATATTAATGAAATTGTTGTTTGTTTACACGAATTGTTGTTGTTTTTTTTTTTTTTTTTTCCAATTAAGTAAAAATGTATATATAACACGACTAATTTTAAAGAAAATACTATGATTTTGTAAAGTAGTTCACTATACCACATTACCAGTACTTGGCGTAGCACATTACCCGCATATTTTTTAAATTCGTATCTATTGAGATTTGCAAAATTTTCTTATATTCCTCTGAAAGTGTGGGTTTAATATTTTTTGCAAATGGCTTCGTGGGAGCCTAACATATGAAGCATGTTAATAGATTATTTATATTTTAATCAAACAAAAATTAAAAATTTGTCAATCTAAAAACAAATAGGTTTACCACATTACCCGCACTTCCTCTATTATTACATATATTTTTTGTGTTTTTAATTATTTGTTTCGTCTCATATACAAAAGGTTTGGGGCCCTATGCTCCTTATAGGATCTTCGGGAACATATATATATATATACAAAAGGTATGTGTTTAGAAAATATTTTTCACACAAACAAAGGTGTTCAGTGAACTTCATTTTAAATAAGTGTTTGCTGTCAACAGCTTTTTGTTTCACGTACTTTTTATATCGTTACCTTAATATAAAAAGGCCCCAACTCATTATTTTTGGAAATCCGTTTTTTTATTGATTATTGTAGAATGGTTGCTAATACACATTCTATTAAAATTTCAAGCAAATTAGATTAAAAATAAAGAAGTTATAAGCAGAATACAAAAAGCCCTAACTCATACACACAATTTTTCTAAAGAAAAAAAGGCCTAACTCATACACACAATTTTTCGAAAGAAATACATATTATGTATTTCAATCTGAATTCCTCGTTTAATTTTAATAAAGATGTTTTTTGACAATGGTTGTGTAGCTATATTATTTCAGCTTTTATTAAGTTTTTTCCTTCTCCTGTAAAAAGTGTTTTTGATGAGTTGGGGCCTTTTTATATTAAGGTAACGATATGTATGCGTTTAGTTATTTGTTTCTTTTCATATCAATCTTTTAACAGAATAAACCGAAACAACTAGGAGTGTTAAAAATTTTAAAACATTAAAACAGGACTCTAGTGACATAATGGAAGATTTTCAACATATAAAATCCAGGAAGAGGACTGAGAAATTAGATATTCCGTATTATGGGTTGCTTTCGATTTCTCCAACATCTACGATAAATGAAAGAATTTCTCAACGTCAAGTTTTATCAAAACTAAAGAAAATAAACGCTTAAATAGCCAAATTATTTGTATAAAAGATGAATTTATAAGATTTTCTTAAACTATTGAAATAACTACTAAAGTGGTCTTACAGTTTATTTTTTAATTAATACGTAAAATGTACTAATTAAATTAATAAATTAATTAATTAATATATAATATGTATTAAATAAAAAATATGTATTAAATATTAATTAATTATTCTTTGGGTTGCTCGCTTTGTTGTTTTTGTTTTTTTTTTTACTAAAAAACTCCAAATAATTTATGCATTTTTATATATTGAAATTACTTAATTTAAAAAAAACTTTGTTAATCGGTTAACCGATCAATAACAAAATTAAACGATTATTAACCAATTAAACCAAAACCTCGAGCGATTAACCGATTAAAGCAAAAGCCCGATTTAATGAATACCCTACTTGCTACTCTATTGCTGTACCTTTTTCTAACTTTACTGATATTTCTGCAAGTTTCAAAATATTATTTGTAAACAACTGCATCTAAAAAATAAAACGTGACCAGTAAATTTATCAAACTTTAGCTTTATTTTTAACAATTTCTATTGATTTACTTAATTTTATTATTACGAAAATAATTGTATAATGTTATTTAGAAACTGTTCAATGATGTTTTATCTATGATGTTTAATAATGGTATTTGTAAAACCAAATACTTCTTTAATAAAACTAGTGGTTAGAACGTCAAATATACAATAGGTTTGAACAAAGCTTTACAAGGAAAACCTTTCCAGTTTGTTTCATTATTAAATTTTATATTTAACAGTTTAATTTACTTTCAAATATGTTTTTCGTAATTTACCATCTGTATGAATATATGCCACCGATTCCACGATCTGATGGACTATTACCATAATGTTCTCCTACATGTTGGGAATATCCACCAGTTATACTAAAGGATTGTTTACGATTATCACTTTCCCAAAAATTTTTGCGTACATTAGCGCTAAAGTCATAACCAGAGCTGCCGTTTTTGGTTATTTCTAACCAAAATTGGTTATTTTTTTTCTCAATGTGGAGATGTGAACATTTTTTTCATTTTGGTTACTTTTTTTCTAAAATATAAAATACGTATGAATATGTTTTTCTTGATACACTTGCAATTAAGATTTTGTAAATTTTTAACCTTTTTATTTACGTATTGCGTATATGGGCAAGGCCACCGTCAGTAACGTTACGCTCGTATACATATTTTGGTCAATATCTTTAAAAAATACAATTATTTCTTCCAAGGTGAGAGCGGCATATGAAAGTTCTCGTCATAACTGTTGTTTCATACGCAGACAATTTTACTGTATCTCGTTTTGTTGTGAAGTTATGACCATTTTAAGCCGTCAGTAACGTCACCGGATTTTGGAAGTGTGTTTGGAGGTTACTGAACGTTTGTGTAAAAATTAGCGAATTGAAAATAGTTCATGTTTATTATTGCCCAGAATGTTAAAAAGGAAGGATGAAAGATGATTTTTATCCAAAAGGTGGGCTTAATAATTTATGTTTTAATCACGTAAATGACATAAAAGCAGTGTCAGTAACGTGACGCAAAATGTCAGTAACGTCACACGTACGAATTTCGTTAAGATTTTCGGGGTTTTTTTTTTTGTGGTTTTATAGAGGGACCCTAAACGGCCAAAAATCATAGTAGAGGAGTTTTAGGATGCAACCCTGGGGAGGTATTAAGACAAAACCACTTTTCGCACTAATCTCATAAAAAAAATTGTAGTAAATCGGGCTTGCCCTTTAGAGCTGATTTTTGTATGATAGAGTAACGAAAAATGTCGAATTGACTTCTGTTTTTCTCCTTTTTGCGAAATATTTGTGAAATTTGTTCATAAATGGTGATAAAAATTTTGTGTCAGCATTTTGAATTAAAGCCAGGACACTCTGTAAAATGAAAACACATTATTATTGGAAAATAAAAAAGTCTTTCACAGCTTTTCCTAATGTTTGAGAGCACCTGATTGTTTTAATTGCTGTCGATATTTTTTGCTTCTTTCGCGGCCAGCAGCACGGCGCATAGAAATCGCCTTTCCCAATTCACTTATTGGCATTAGTTTTTCTTCCTCTTTTCTGTTACCCCTCAATTTTTTCATTGCTTCGGCCTTTTTCTTTTTGTACTCGTCATATTTGTTGCTTTCTTTTAGCTTTTCAACATAACGCTTGTCTCTTTGTGCACCAGGAATCGGAGTCTAGCAATTAAATACCAAATTATTAAGCAAAAAAGTAGAAAAAAAAAATTTTAAAAAAACCGTCAGTAACGTCACGCAATCTTTTTTTTGCTATATGCAAATAATGCTTCATTTAAGCATTGATTATGAAAGTACTTCAAAAATACTCAAAAAAAAATCAGATCATCCATCCTCTTTTATAATTAGTTAATGCATAAAAATACATTTTATAAAAATTTGTCAGTAACGTCACCATTTATTTGCGGCTGATTACTTAAAGCCCTAATTGGGCCAAAAGCCAATCTTTGTACACAAATTTGCTTGCTAATCAATAGTTTGATTTATATTCTATCCAAAAAAGTAATCATCTGCCTAAAGTACAAAAAAATAATAATAAAATTTACCTTTTTCGCCGACATTGCTTTGTTTTTCAACTACGCCTTGCACGTGCCTGTTGTGAAAAGAATGTAAAATGTCTAAGCAGACAAAAGTTTTGCACTGGCATATAGTGCTGCAATATTCTATACATATTTGACATTTCAAATGAAAAAAAAAATTTGGGCTTTGGGACACAAAAAAAAAAAGCTATATGGTTTCATTCTTCGTGGCCTTGCCCATATGGGTTCGAAGGAAATTATTTACGACGTCAAAAAATGTGTATTTGCAATACCATTTTTTTATAATTTGATTAAAATGAACGGAAGTTCTCTATACTTTATCGCAACCAAAAAATTCATTTCAAAACAGCTTCCAGATATTTTTTTTAGGATTTTTGCTAAGAAAAAATTGCCAAATGTGATTTTTATATTAGAAACTGTCATGTTCTGAAATTTAAATCATTTAATGAGCGCAGTTTTTCTGATTTTAAGAGTAGTAAAGATAAGTGGTACATAAATTATAAAGTGCATATATCACGCGGAATCGATTTCAGAAAATGACTACAAGAGTACAGAAAAGTAGATTTGTTGAATATAATGAAAATGTTCTAACTGTGCAATATTTCCAGTAGTAAATTTTAATATATTGCTATAAACATAGGCATTTTTAAGATTTTTCAAAAATAAATTGATATAAAATCTATAATTTGGGAACTTACGGAATTTACTGTAAGAAAATATATAATAACTTGGCAATGTTTTTAATTTATAAAAAAAAGCCTTTGACTGTCAGTCATATACATTTTCCCCCATTCAATTAACGTTCTGAGATAGAATTTGTTTATGTTCGTTATAATATTATACAATGATTCACAAAATATTTCAAATAGAAAAATTTTGAAACAGTAATAATTACAATTATAATTTTAAAATACAATTTACAAACAAGAGAAATAAGTTATACCCATTTTAATAATAAAAATTTATATTAAATTCACAAAAAATGCATATCGCCCACCGTTTCGAATTTCGCCAAGACAATCGCCATATCGCCAAACGTAAATGTTCATCGCAAAAAGAATTTAAAAATCGCCACATTTCCCAGTAAAATTTATATGAAAAATAATCAAAAAACTGAGTGCTTTTCATATAAATTTTACGACACGTTCAATCACTTGTGTTTTGAAAACCGAACAAAACTCTTACAAAATAAAAATATTGTTCATGAAAAAGTTCTCAAATAAATAAAACCTTTTCATTTAAGTTTTTAAGTTATTTAAGAAATTATTAAATATGAAATGTACATTTATGGATTTTTAGAAAAATTATATTTTATTTTAGAAAAATTTAACATTAATTTTGAAAAATTGAAGTTGCTAAGGAAGAAATTACTTATATTACCACGCATATATCTGGTAGGTAATATTCTTTATGATACAATTTGAATTAAATATATTTGAAAAATAAAAAAATTCTCAATAAATTATAAAAAAAATTTGGGTAGATTATGATATCTGTTAAGAAGATAAGCCCATATGTATCTATAAGCTTAAAAAAGTTATTTTTGATTTTCCATAGAAAAAATAATGGTGCCTCGCCTTTTCTCAGTCTATCAAAAATCAAAAAAAATTTACGACTATAGTCACAATATTATTACAGTAACGGACTGTAGGTTGTTTAAGATGTATTCCGTTCAGTCATTTTTAAATAAATAAACATTTAAAATTCCAAGCAAATTTATTTTTAACTGATTCTAACTTTTATTCAAAAAACTAAGTGCACATTAATACGGATTTTCAGTTGCATTTATTACATAAAATAACTGAAAATTCATTTGGTTTTACGGAATTCGCCGTTGAATTTTTGACAGTAAAAATTTACATTACAATTTCAGTTAATGTTACGTATTGTGAGTGTAAAAAATGAATATTTCATCATTTTGTAGTTACGGGTTAAAGGAAGAATAACAACACTTGGGTTTCATTGGTTACGTTTGTTTTATTTTTTTTTTTGTTTATAAAATATTAAAATACTTGTAATTAATAATGTTTATTTACTCAAGTATATTATCGAAACAAAATCTCTTAATTTATAAAATTTCTGGATTTTTAATTAGTCGATTAATCGAATAATTTTAAAATTTTATTCGTTTAATCGAATAAGTATAAAAATGCCAAATATCGATTAATCGTTTAATCGAACCAAAAAAAAAAACCGAATAATTGAGCCCCCTATTAATTATATATGTGAATCTAAAGAAAACAAACATTTTCAAACAAAATTTAAGAATTATATTTCAAGAATTTTCGTTGTTCTTTTAATGATTTTGAGCAATTTGGAGACATCTCCATTTTTTCACTCATTGGGACCATATGAAATAGAAGAACTAGGGGCCACATTCCCATTTTCCGCATGCCTGAATTGTGTATGTGAACTTTAGATGGTAGTCATTACAAATTTTTTTTTTTTTTTAATTTTTTCAATATAAATACAAAGTTTAAAAGTTTTTAAAACAAATAAGGGAATATTTAATTTGGGTTGGTCTAGCATAAGGTGGTCTTGTAACCGAAATCACCGAAATGCTTGTTTCTAGCTGTGCCTCGGGCTTTTATAGTTGAAGATAAAGCAGACTTAGCACGTAAAGAATTTCTTCGTTTCTGTAAATAACATTTCATATACACTCGTGTTTCATCATACCCCAGTGAAAACTGCGCTTACTTTTTTAAAATGAATAGCTTCTTTCACTCATTATTAAGTAGCTTTCTTCTATAACTACAGCTTTAACTACTTCTTGAACTACTTATATTCCAGATGTATGTAAGGAAAAAATAATGACTAACTTTTGAATGCGTTCATTATGGGTAATCCCTTGTAAAATTCATTGGTTCTTTCAGTAAAATTATATGAAGTCTTTTTACGTTTTCCTGATTACTCAACACATTATTTTGTAGGCGAAGTTTTTACTGGGAAATTTATCCGCTTACTAAAATTAAAAATGCTTACTCTCGGCCATGTTCTGGACATCAAATTGAAGGGGAATTAAAAACGAATAAATTTTTAAAACGATCCTGTTTTGAAAGTTAATAAAAATATTCCTTTTTATATACTTTGTACTTTCAATACCAATTATCTTAAAATCAGGCAAAAACTACGATAATTTTTAAAATAATTGAACTTAAATTGTGCCCGATTTCGATTTTTAAGGAATGCGTCTTGCAACGCCAGATACAAACGTGTCAATTCTTATATCTGACTGCCTGGATCATGTAGTCAACCCCTTGCTTGGTTCCCGTGTACAGTGTGGAAATTGAAAAGCAGACAGACGAAGTTTATAGGCGAGAGGTTGAAAAAGTAGAGTGCGTAGTACACGACTATCTCTACAAGGCATTTTCCTATTTCTTTTCCACTGTTGGCCTTATACCATTTTTCTCACACCAATGTAATTTTAGTATCAATGCTTGTTAAATGTTCATCTCCGTCAACAGCGAAAAAGAACGAAAAAAGGAAACGAATAATTTCTGTCTGTCTATTAATTTCGCTATTGTGAAAGGTTTAGGAAAATGTCTACCTTTAATTCCAACATTGTAAAAGCGGACTAAGGAGTCGAAGCTGTTTAATATTTACCGCAAGAGAAAATTGTCTTAACTAGCAACAACACATAGAGGGGTCTATTAGTAAGCAGAACTTCTCACTTTATCCCCGAATTAATAGCCACTACAGGACCTATATTTCTTCGTACATCGCGTAAAGCTAAGTGTTTTCAAGGCGCATACGTACTTTACCGGTAATTCGATTTCAGAAAGCAATAATTCCGTATTATGTCCAGTGTTAAATTACAATTCCCAGTTCCTTTGCTTACGTTTTAATTTTTAAAATGGCATAAACTATTGCCTATCAACTTCTCTAAAATGCAGCTTTGTCATGATAATATAAGTTGTTTTTTACTCAGGTAGGCATTTAGCAGCTTCATAAATTAACCATTCTCGACACTCTGTATGACCCATATTTTCGATTTAACCCCCAACGCAAATAAAATTATTTTTACAAAACATCTTATGCAAATTAATTTTTAGTTGGTTGTCCGTAAGCGTTTGAATCTCCCAAAAGTGTAATTATTTAAAACTTTGAAACGAAATAAATCTACACAATTATTTATCGTTTAATTTTTTAAAAAAATTAGACAAGTTTGTTTTACTTTTATTTAGTTCAACCAATTAATGTTACATTTAATACAAAGTGTAGTAAGCACTTTGGATTGCGGCAATCCAATCAATGTAGGAAGAAACACGGGTGTATATAGAAGGTAGTTGAGCCAAACCGCATGGAACGTAGCCCCAAGAAACAATACCAATCAATTCGGAAGGGGCCCCTTCTCGTTCGACGACCAAGGGACCACCAGAATCGCCATTGCAAGCAGATACACTACTTTGCAAAGAGTCAGAGCAAATGTTGGTCACATGAAGAGGGGCATTTTCAGGTAAACGATCTTTGCACTCTGTGTATCCAATAACTTCAGTTTGAACAGTTTGCAAAGTCTTCGCACCAGTTAAAATGTAAGATTTACTTTGACCCCAACCATACAAATGAATTTCCCCGGAGTGAACTTCTTCAACAGCGGGCAAAGCAGCAGGTTGTACATATTGATTGAGTTGCAAAGGTTCAGAAAGATGCAAAATAGCTATATCGAAGGGACCAACAGTACCATTGTATTGTGCATGTTTTTTTCCCCAATCGACAATACGAATTTGACTTTTTTCGTTTAGGTCTAAACGGTTATGTAGACCAACAGCAACACTCATACCAACGGGATCACCAATGCAGTGGGCAGCTGTTATAACCCATTCTTTGCTAATAATTGTGCCACCGCAAATGTGCGAGTGGTTTGAGTTTCTGCTCAGCGAAGCCACATATGGGGCAGAATGGGGTTGAGCATCATGACCCTTGATGACAAAATCAGAGGCAAAGCTAGGAATAAGCTTTTTGGCGATATTTGATATGATAGAAGCTTCGGTGCAAGCAACCAAAACAGCGAGGACTACTAAAAACTTCATGTTGTGGCAGTTACCAAACACGCACTAATTAAATATAAAGTTATTGGTGCTATTTATATTAAATAAAATATTAAGTAGATTGAAAAAAGTAAGTTTATCAATTATCACTAAATCAAATAATACAAATTGATTTACCACCGAATATGACACTTTATCTGACATGCAATCGATTCTCGCATGAGAGATAAGCTTAAATGGACGAAAAAACTGATTAAGAAAAAATAAGAACTTTTTTTTGTACTGCAAATAATTTAAAATATTACCCAAATTAAGAACAATTTAAATAGTAAAAAAAAAACAAACTGTCTCAATTATTCGTTATTTATGGTTAAAATTTTTACAATTTCCAGAGTTTCTTTATTATCGGGAAATTTTGAAATTTGTTTTTTAATTTTAGAAACTTTTCAAAAATACGAATAGAAGGCATACAATTTATAAAAGTTTAATGATCTTCGCGTCGAAAATTTTTTTTAGTCTTTTCGGAAATATTGTAATTTTCACTGGGAATTTAATGACAAATGTAGTCTTTTACGGCTTCAATTGTATTTGGTATATAAAAAACACTGTCACTTATCGGCCAAATTGCTTGAGAACTCGCAGTTGATACTGCTTCACACTTTTCAAGTTTTAGTCGTCAAGTCTTGAGCTTAAAAACTCAAAAAGACGGATAAAACTTAAAAAGTGTGAATCAGCACATAATTTCATTGTTGGGATGTCGCCAGGGGTGCCGTTACGAAAAAGTTTTCTCCCAAACAACAGTGAATTATTAAGTAAACGCGCAAAATTTGGAAATGTTCAGTAGTGGCATTCAGGTGCGAGTTGATAAATTCAAATTTAGTCATTGGAATTATTATCACATGTTAAATACATTTAGTAGTGTGACAGTTTTTTTATACAATTAAAGCTTCGTTTGCAATGGCAGCAACATTTTTGCTGGTGTTCACAATAAAGCAATAATTTTTTTTCACAACCACACACAGCTTCCATTAAGAAACCGTTTGAAAACTTTGCCCATTCCAATATTACGTATTTATTATCATTATACCCTTTACCTCAGGTGGAAAAGGGTATACATAAGTTTGTCATTCCGCTTGTAATTTCTACAATATTGATCTTAGACCCTATAAAGTATACACATATATTCTGGGTCCTTATGAGGAGTGAAGTTGATTTAACGATGTCTCTCTGTCCGTCTTACGTTTGATATGTGTTTTCCGAAGACCCCAGATATGATAGGAGCTAGGTTTACAATTATGCCACATATAGTCCACCATTATTTGCTATTGAAATTCAGCATGATCGGTCCACAAATGTCTGAAATATGACCAAAAAACCACGACTGCCTCTAATTTTTCGCATTTTCGCATGTTGGTTTTTTTTTATTTTTTTTTTGTTTTAACGTGTTGAATATTTCGCATAACAACACATTCAAATGTATGTAAATGATTTGTCTATATGCATACATACTAAACAACTAGTTGCTTTAATATAATCAATTTTAATGCTCTGTTAGAAACAGCGTTCGTAGTCGAGTTGTCTAAGCGGCTGCCCAGGGCGTCTGGTTTCACCTAGCAAGCTGCCGGTTCGAATCTCTTTTTTAGATTTAAAAAAACGATTTTAAAATTTTATTAACTCCCTATTTCACTAAATACGAAACAAACTTTCTTTCGCACAACTACATTGAAAACTAAAACAAATTATAAAAACTTTGTTTTTGTTTTAAATGTAGTTGTGCGAAAAAAGCGCTCTTTCGATGTCGTGAAATTGGCAGTTAATTTTAAAATTGGACGCTTGTTGTCCACACAGTGTTGCTATGTTATTTTAAAATTTTTTTTGTTATAATTTTTGAAAAAAATCGCATTTCCGTTTTACGGAAAGAATTATTTACTAAATCACCAGAAAATATGGCTTGTTTCCTTATTTAAGAAAATTTTAATAAATACGAATGAAATAAGTAAAAATCAAGAAATTATTATTGCTTTTCTTGTTTAAACATGGGCAAAAGTTTTAATCGCTGACATTATTCCTCCCAACTTTTAAAATCAATCAACGGAAAATTAACACATTAGTATTGTGGTTATTTTATTGAACTGTTTAAGGTTTTTAATCCAAATTTTTAATATTTTATTCAGGCTAAAGTTCATTAAATTTAATTTTCATTAAATAATTTTTATGAAGAACGGAATTTTTACAACATGAAATGAATTAAAATTTATTGCTGATTTTTCATTCTTGGCTGAGCTGGGAATTGAACCCAGGTTTTCACTGACATGTTTCAATTGTAACCACACAATTTCCTTAAAGGGGTTTGCCGTCTTAACACTCACCCCCATCGAAGGCGGCTGCTAGTCAATAGCCAAACATCAATCTTTAAACCAAATTGGTAGATCGAAATTTGATTTCGAATGATTAATTTACATGTTCATCCTTACTTCTGTTTTTCGTACTTTTTGTCAAGAATTCTTCTTGAAGTCGAAAGTACAGTTGTCTGTTTTTCATGTTTTGTCTTTCTTTTTCTCGTTGACCCTTTGTTCAGCACAACTTGAAGGACAAATGTAAACATAGAGCTTGTACCTTAGGTATTTAACAATTAGTATTGTGGTTATTTTATTGAACTGTTTAAGATTTTTAATGCAAATTTTTAATATTTTATTCAGGCTAAAGTTCATAAAAATTAATTTTCATTAAATTATTTTTATGAAGAAAGGAATTTTTACAACATGAAATGAATTAAAATTTATTGGTAATTTTCCATTCTTGACTAAGCTGGGAATTGAACCCAGGTCTTCACGGAAAGGTCAAGAATGAAAAATTATCAATAAATTTTAATTCATTTCATGTTGAAATGAAAATTAAATTTTATGAACTTTAGCCTGAATAAAATATTAAGCATTTTGATTGAAAATTAACACATTTTTTTAAAACACTAAAAAAGTGCCAAATGAAAATTTTTCAGCTAAATAAAAGTTGTGAGTGCTGAAGTTAGCTGCCAAAATGGTCACACTGCTTAAAAGTTTTCCTTCAATTTCGCACAAACATGCAAGGTTGTCGCTTGTCGACAAAAATCGCAATTTAATCTTTGTAGGCCTGCGATTTTTTCCGAGACTGTTCAAACTTATCTAATTTTACGATTTTTTTTAACAAAAACCCGTTAAAATGACGTACAGAGAAGATTTAGAGGGAGTTTACACAGTGTCTTTTCAGACATGTCTAACAGACACTTTTGTTGTGTTTGTAGGCGATCGGGTTAGAGAAGAAAGAGGGGTTGTCAAACAGACACGAAACGAGTTTTCATGTTTATTTTTATGAATTTTCATGTTTATTAGTTTGTATGTATATGGCTATTAGACAATTAGACATGAAAACAGACATGTTTGGAAAGACATCATGAAAATACAATAGGTTTTTGGAAGCATGTTCAAAAGGGAATGAAGAAAACAGACATGTCTGAATAGACACCGTGTAAACTCCCTCTTAGTCTGCCATCCGTTATCATATTAGAGTTACCAAAAAATTGCATTTATATATATTCGTGAGCACCGTGTAAAATGCATCTAATTTGCAAAAATCTAAACTATTTACATACAAAGATGATGTATTTGGCAAAAGAAAAAATTTGATACCCATATTGCGTTATTTAAAATGCATATTTGTCAAAACCCGAATTAGCACGAACTTCAAAAAAAGCTGAGAATCGTATTTAATTAAATCGACTAAAGATTAAAATATTTTTATTTGGCGTTTTTATTACAAACAACCCCGAACAAAAAAATAAAAAGCATTATTTTTTACAGAATATCCTTAAAAAAAGGACATGGCTGATCGTTCTAAAACAATCGCAATATAAATGCGATTGTTTTAGATGATAAATTGATAATATTGGCATATAATTGCATTGAAAACATTAAAAAGTTGTTTCTATAGAAGCTTAAGATTTATTAGATTTCATCCATCATCGGATCTCAACCGAAAAACAAGTCAATTTTCAATTTATTTTGGAAAATAAATTCTAAAAACCGAATCATTTGTTAAGTTTTTAAAAATATTAGAATAATAATGTGTATACTGGCTAGTATGCAAAAATAGTTGAATTAATAGCGAAGGTTACATTTAAAAAAAAATTTGCATTGATATCAGGTTTTATATAATATTATCAAGCGTATTTTTCAATGTGGTGTACAGAGCGAAACAGTCACATATTTTTTTGATATATTTTCACTCGATTTTTTACGAAATAAAATCAAAAATTTCTTATAAATATTACTTAAAAAATGGAAAAAAAAATCACAAAATTTTTTAAAACCTTGATTTTATATAGAATCGACTACGAATCTGGGTAAGAAGTTAATTTTCAAAAATAATTCATGTAATGAAATTGTTAAGAAGACCTAGTTGATTCCTAGAGTATTCCAATAAAATTCCAACTTTCAAATTTGAATACAAGTTTTAAGACATTTATCCTTTGCTACATTTCTTGTCAAAGCAACATTATGATTCAATGAAAATCGAATACAAAATATTACCATATTCTGACATATTTTCACATAGAAAGTCACGCTTATAAAAACTGATTTTTTTGCATCAAACTCTACTCATTTTGAATATTTGAAAAAATTAATATTTCTGTAAAATTCAATTAACTGATCTCACAAGTTTTGGTTTTCGGACATTAAGCCTTGTTATGACAATCGCCAAATGCCAGATTTATTTTACGGTGTTCTGAAACTCGTGTATTTTGCTTGCAATCTGCCATAGTTTCGTAAAAATATTCTAGTCCGCTTTAGCATACTTTTGCAATAAGAAGTCGACAAACTTTTTGCGATTGCGATTTATAAAACACCTATTGTGCGATTTCAAGTCAGAATCATTAATGTTAAGCGTTTTGCGACTGTCAGAAAATTCCCGATTTATTTAAAACAATAAAAATACTAAAATGTAAACACACAGATAGAATAAGGCTAAATATTGAACATTTAAATAAATGTTAAATACACTTGTACTTCTATTTGGCGATTTTCGGTATACTATTCGGTATACTATTAAAAAAAAAAAAACAATGTAGTTATATGCCTTATTAAATGATATTAAATTATGTCTCTCAGTGGCTGAATGTGCTAGCTACTTTATCGCAAATAATTTTCTGTGAGTTTGCGGGTTCGAATCCCACACCCTCCATGCATTCAACTTTTTTTTATTTAAAAATGTATACATTTTTTTTATTTAAATTAAATTCATCAGATTTTGTTATTTATATGACAAAATTAATATGACATAAAAATACTCATTTTATATTATTTTATTATACCCTTTTTTATAATAAAGTTTGTTTAAATATATGTATGTATAATTATTAGGGATGATAAAATGCATGTTTTTTGTCGATAGCCGAATAACGATGTCGACCAATTATCTTTCCGAATCAACAAATTTGCGATAAAATGGCATTGATTTGTTTTACACATTTTTTCATATATTCGTGAAAATGCATATTTTGCTTTTAAATGCATATTTTTTCATATTTTGACATTTTCGAGTGATTTTTTTTTAAATTTATAAATACAACTTTACATTATAAAGAGACGCATATACTACATAATTTGATGTTACATGCAAACATATTAATTCACATTAAATTTTTAAATAAAAACGTATATGTATTTTTTTCATTGTTTTGCAACGTATTTTTGAGAAAAAAATGGATTCTTCAGGAAATTTTTACGTGAATTAATAACATTTTAACATTCAAAACAATAATTTAAATGCAATTTGTCCATTAACTGTTCGAAACTTTTGTTTTACAAGATTTTTTTTCCAGAAAATATGCCGAAGATCTTTGATCATAATGAAATACGTTAACGAATATAAAAATGCCTAACGAATATAAAAATTGTAGAATACTTCATTGCGAAGTTTGGAATAAATCTGTGACGGGAAATCCCGGGAATTCCCGGGATTTTCAATTGTTTTCAATTCCCGCTTTCCCGGGAATTAATTGTGGGATTCCCGGGAAATTTTGAAGAAAATCTTTTTTCAAACTTCAGTAAATCTATGTCGGACTAGTGTCTAGACTGTGTTAGTAGTTTAATCCAACTTAATTTTACCACAATATTAAAATTTGCTACAGTTTAAGACTTATTAAGCTAATTTTTGAGAATGGTCCTTATATAGGGCCTATTATAAATTATAGACCTATCTTCCAAAATTTTATTTCTTGTCTTAGCAAACTGAAGTGTTAATATTACAATAATATTATAAGGTTTTGCGGTTAAGAGCGTAGTAAAGTGTTATCCTAGATTATGCTTTTTATGCGGCATTTCAAGTAATTTTGAGTCTTATAAATGTATATTATGCTTAATTGCACCACAAAAGCATTATTCGTTACACTTTTAGCCATACTTACATGATTTACGAGATTAATCTAAACATCGAGCCGTAGGTAAATTATAGACCGATATTCATGAAATTTGGTGCCTTATAAAACGAATTTGTTGAAATTTAATGACAATGGGTGCAGTTTGCCACAAATTTATGTAAGTTTTTGTTGAGTTTTTATTGAGGTAGTTCCACATTTGGGTGCATAACTCTTTTTCATACTGAAGCGATTCTGCTGGAATTAAGCCACAAACAGCCTAGAAGATCTAGAAACAATTTGACACCCATATGGCGAAATCAGCTTAGAATAAACGAAGGACTCACAATACAAATACGTTATGGGATCCTAGATGAATATTAAAAAAAGATTCACATGGAATGGCAAACTTAGTATAACTTCATACACCACTGCTGATTAAGGGTTATAAAATTGTAAAAAATATGTTTTTAAATATATGTAGCAAATACAATTTCTCCTTCCTGCTGAATTTGTTAAACGGTAAAATTGTTTCAGAATTCCTACTTCGTAATGTTATGCTTTCAGTCCCTAATCGCCCAGAAATTGTATTCCACTAACGGCCAATTTCACCAAGTTTACTTATAATTAACTACCAGTTATAACTGTCAAAAACATATTGTTAGCTGGAAGTTAAGGTAACAGTTAAGTTTTAACTGAACTGGATGAAATTGGATGTAAGACTTTAATACTGTTACGTTTTTACTTATCAAACGCGTTAAGGTTTTTTCCCTTTATAATAAACCTTTGAGTTCTTTTAATTGCAATTCAAAATAAATACACACACGAGTTAAACTTAACAAACTTTATTGAAATTCACAAATTTTGTGTTCGAACTATTTTAAAATAACTGTTATACATCTAAATCTAAAGTCTACAATTACAATTGCTAGAAAATTTATACAGTGGCTTTCATAAAAATAGTAACTAATATGACATAAAACTATAATTAACAAGATAACTTATAACTAAAACCATAAATAATTCTCAGACAAATCTAATTTCATAACAATATTTTCATTCTAATTATGCAAATGATCTCTGAATTTGACAATGCCTATACCTATATTGATTTCTATGATCCTATTGACATAAAAATAACCTCTTAAGTATCTTAAAATAATTTTAATATTAAATTTTTTACGTTTTTGTTACATAATGGATACTAGACTTAATTATTTTAAGCGTAATTGTCAGTAAGAAATATTAGTTTCATTGGAGAAATAAGTAAAGAAATAAATAATAAATTTTGGCCCGGGAATCCCGGGATCCCGGGAATTTGATTTTTATTTCCCGCTTTCCCGGGAATCCAAAAAGTGCGGGAATTAAAAAACTCTAGTGTGGACTTATGTGAAGCATTTATTTCCGCTGACATACCCTTACACAAATTAAGTAACGAGAATTAAAGAAAATTATTTAAAACTTACATGAATGAGAGCATCCCTTGCCTGCCCAATAAAAAATTTTCTTGTTTTGCGAAGCAATAATGGTACATTTTAAAAAGTAACCACACATTTATGCGCTACGCAATAAGGCATACGGAGATGCAGTATGGTAAGTGAACGAATGCTTAATAAATTGAAAAAAATATATATAAAATTTGAACAGCCACGACATTCCCTTACCACGAAGCAGGTTTGTAAGGGAGCATATTAAGGAATAACGGTAACAAATAATTCAGTGTGCAAAGCTGATCGTTACGTTCACAAATTTTTATATGCGCTGAATAAAGCGCTTTCTGTGTCAAAAATGTATTGCTTCAAAGTGGGAACTCGCCATATAAAATTCATGTCTTCCGTAAGCGATATGGTAAGCGAAACTTTTACGTTTCTCCCTTACAAACCTGCTTCGTTCGAAGCTCCATTTTTTATTGGGTGCCTACTCTTAGAAAAAATTATGTGAACCAAATATATGACTCCGAACTAGAAAGAATCTGCTCTTTTTTGAAAAGCAAATATTTATGGGGGCCGATGGACGAAACAACGGATATAGAAGGGCGTTATGTTGCACATGTTATTGTCGGAATTTTGGATAAAGATGAAATAGTTTGCAAAAATAAATTCTTGCTTAACGTTGTGTTATTGGAAAAGGCCAACCATGCTAAGATAGCTCGTGCTTTCTATGATTCAATAAATTTGTTGGAGGTAAGATTTCGACAAAAAGCAAAAAGATCCTTTTATATTTAACCGATGCAGCACTTTACATGGTTAAGGCTGCCAATGGGCTTAAAATATTTTATCCAAAACTGTTACATGCTAAAGCTTGGCACGTGGGTTACACCGAGTTGCAGAGAAAATTAGATAATATCGATTAATTGGTTTCAAAAATATTTTTAAATAAATGTATCCCCTGGTACCCTTACCACCATGGCTAGTATTAACAAGATTATGAACCTGGCTAGATGCTGTAGAATACTATTAAAAAAACTTTAAGCAATTTAAGAATTGAAGAACTTGTTGATTTTTTTATGCAATCATAAAATGAGAAAGAAATATTAAATTTTAATTGGACGGATTTAGTTAATTTAATAGTCAGCTCAAATTAATTGATATTGCAGAAAGAAAAATTAACAATATGAAAGGAAGAATTGCCCAACAAATTAAAAAAAAAAAATCTTAACGTTTTTGCAAAACAAATGTCAACTATTTTTGATCTGGAATCAAATGTGGGATCTGAATAATAAATGAATATTTTCCAAATGAATTCGCATCCTTCAAGTTCCTGTAACTTGGGTTGACGTAAAGAGATTATTTTCCATGTACATAAGTTTTTTTTCGTCCGAACAGACAAAGGCTTAAGGCAGAATTAGTTTGTACGTTCTGTTCTGTTACGAATCAGCTGTTTTGTTGCTGTTCAATTGAAAGTCTGTATGTTTTTACTTTTTCGTTCTGTTCTGTTGAAAATTGGTTTTAATTAATGATTTTTTAAAAATTGACGTATTTTTGACACAAAATATTAGTTTTTTATTTTTTACGAAAAGTTTTTTTTTACATGTCAATGTTTTTCTTTTTAAAAGCAGATGATTTCTTTCACAGAAAAAGTAATTACAAAATATTTGCTACAGAAAAGAATGAAACAGAACGACAACGAAAACTAATGAGGCCTTTACTTTTGATAATATAAAAAAGTATTTATTTCTTTATGCAAACAAAAATTTAAATTAGTTATTTAAATAAGTTTTAAAAAATATTGTCCCTTTGAATAAAAAATATTGAATTGTTTATTTTTTTTGTTTTAAATAAAATTAAAAAACCCCATTTTTATTAAAAATTTTCAAGTTTTTGGTGCATATTTTGTATTTTTTTAATGCATATTTTGAAGTTTTTAGTGCATATTTTATGCGAATATCTTCGATTTTTTAGTGCATGAAAATCTCATCCCTAATAATTATATATATGTATAATATGTACATATTTAAACAATAAATTTAAAATGTAAACACCATGGTTTAGGTTATATAAGATTCGGCATAGCCGAATATTGCACTCTTCCTTGCTTTTTAAGACATTAGGTGTGTTCATTTACTTTACTAGCAGACACTTGCAACGAAAGAGTAAATTAAAAGTTTACAAAATCTTTCTCCCAATTTCTCAAAAAAATAAAAAGTAAATTAACGCTTTACCAACAAAAACTAGCAAGTTTCGAATATCGACACTAATCAACTGTAGGATACAAGATTATTTCTTAAAGGCTAGATTACACTATTATACTTTGTATTAATACATGTCAAAAACTCAAGTAATATGACAAAGTGTGATAGTGTGAATGCAATGTGTCACAAGTATTACGAAAAGAGTTTGACATCCCATACGACTTCATCGTTTTTTGAAATTTTTCTAAACGCTAATACTTTTCATTGGATCAGGGTTGCATTTTAACAAAAGCATGTTCATGTGTGATAGTGTGACTACAAACTGTAATGTAACATTAGATTTTTTGACAGTCACAACAAAACTCATTAGATTTCCATCTCACAAAGTATTATGGAATACGTATGAAATGTGTGATAGTGTAAACTCGCTTTAATAAAATCATTTGTTTTGAACTATTTGTTAGGGTATTCATTTAATCGGACTTTTGCTTTAATCGGTTAATCGAGGTTTTGGTTTATTCGATTAATAATCGGTTAATTCTGTTATTGATCGGTTAACCCATTAATACAGTTTTTTTTATAAATTAAGTTACTTCAACAAATAAAAATGTATAAATTATTTATTAGTTGGGGTTTATTAGTAAAAAAAACAATAACATAACAATTCTTGAACTAAAACGAACAAACAAAAAAATAATTCATACATATGTAATATTTTTTAATTAATACATAATATGTGAGATCATTTTATAAGTAATTGTGAGATTATTAGTTATTTCAATAGTTTAAGGAGATCTTATAAAATAATCTTTTAGGCAAATAAAAGAATAGTTTTGATAAAACTTTGGAAAAAATTTCTTTCATTTATCGTAGATGTTGAAGAAATCGAAGGCAACGCATAATACAGAATATCTAATTTCTAAGTCCTTTTCCTGGAATCAGCTTCAAGAGCAAAATAACCGCATATGAGCTTATTTTTTGATCATAAATGATGCGCTCTCGTTGTGAGAAAATGGTACCCTACCGATGTATCACCTCAAAGAATAATTTGCAGATTCCTTTGTGATCATATGAATGAATCATATGTGAATTCATTTGCAATCGCTCTAGTGATAAATAAGTTTTAAATCTCAAAAGTAAACTGAAAAGGCTCATTTGGATTAATTTTACAAAAAATTATCACCCAAATGCTAGCTGGGTTATTTAAAATAAATCGGGTGGTAATTAATCGGTTAACCGAATGAATATCGTTAACCGAATGAATATAGTAAACACTATGATAACAAAGAATTTTATAAAATACTAGCTGACCCGGCAAACGTTGTTTTGCCTAGAAAAGTATTGTTTTTGTGTATATTTAAAATACAGATACAGAATCAGGTACAGGTAATATTCGGTGCAGATAATTTATCTTTATTTACAAAAAAAAAAAAAAAGAATATGAAAATGTGAATTATAAGTAAACTATTGAATAAGTTAAGTGAATATCATTGAAGTACTTTGTGATAAACAATATTTTTCGTTTTGTTGTCAGGTGCGAAAATGAACAAAGAGGATGGCTTTCCGACACGGGAACATGCGACATAGAGTTGACCGTGTGAAAAACAGTCGTTCTCCAAATTTAGGCCACAAACACTCAATGAAATCACATCAATTTAGAAATCTCCGTCGGCTCATGCACAACTACTTTGATACAGATCAAAACATGATCAATTGCATAGCATACGATTTGATTCATTTTCAATGGCACTTCTTGTCGGAAATTGTTCATACCAACATAGAAACCTTTGCCGGCTCATGCGCAACAACTTTACTAAAGACCATAGCATGATCAAATGATATAATTTATTTTGAGTAATTTTCAATGGTGCCGCCTATCGGAAATTGGTCATACCAACCTAGAAACCTTTGTATGCTAATGCTCAACACCTGTGCTAAAGATCATAGCTTGATCAAATGCACAGTTTATGATTTAACTCATTTCGATTTTTGCTATTCTTCTTACTTGGTCAGAGACCATTCCGAATTGGTACGAATCATCGAAATCGGTCCAGCCGTTCTTTAGTTATAAACGTAGTAACTAACGCCACTTTCTTTTATATATATAGAAGAAGATTTAAAAAGGCTTGATTTGCACCCAAATCCAGGACTTATCCGATTAGAAGAGCGCTATTCAGCCATTTAAACTGGAACCGCGATTAGGAGCTTTTTCTTCCAGCATTGGCAGGACGTAAACTTAAGAATTCAAATAAAATTTGATTAGTAACCATGACAAAAAATAAAACTCATGGAAATATTCAAAATATGTACTTTTTTTGGGAATGTTCCCGAATAGAAACCCTACTACCACGTTGCATATAAGCAATAAATTAAACGAAATTAATTCAGTGATCAGAATTGTATACTTTTTATTTTTTTGTATTTTATTGAATTAAGTCCATTTTTGCTATTTAAAAGAAAAATTATCCTTTACCAAATCTATAAGTGTAACCGGCACCAACACGAACATCTGGACGACTATTGCCATAAGGTCCGCCCAAATGTTGAGAGTAGCCACCGGAAGCATCAATAGAATGACGTTTATTTTGACTCTCCCAAATCTTTTGACGGGCATCAATGTTAACATCAAACCCCTTTTTACGTGAACCACCACCAGATCCCGTAACAGTTGGCAACTATAAAAAATAAAATGTTGCTATTTCAATTTCTTGAAATATGAAATTTTAATATTTACATTTTTCTTGTTATCCGGATGAGGCAATTGGAACTAAAAGATATAAAATATTATTAAACAAATTAGTGCTTAAAATTAAATTTGTAGAAGTTATTTTTCCTTTACCTTTTTATTGTTACTAGTATTTGCAGTTTTCTGAGCCGTTGCTGTGGCTGCCAAACCCAAGATACAAATCACCAACAAATAAATAAACTTCATTTTTCTTGTGACTTATGTACATAAATTATTCTTTTAGATTATTGTAGGTTTCTTAGATGTCTGATTCTTTTATAGCGCTTTTTTCTTCATCGTTATCGAGCAGGGGATTTACTTTGAGAAAAAAGAACTTTTTATTTTGGGTAAACGCTTGTGTGATTAATATCTTGCCTGTGTTTTTAACATTTGGTTCATTATGTTTTATTTTTATTTAAACAAATATTTCATTTCTGATATAATTTATCTAGGTAATTTTTCTGATATTATTTATATTTACTTTAATAATACAGATGTTTTGCAAATAATAAATTGAGGTTTTAGAAATAACAGTCATGTTAAATTAAATGCTGAGAATAAAATATGTACATATCGTCACCTGGATTGCAAAAGGGCGTAACAACACTTTTGATTTTTTTTTTTTATAGGAAAAGCAAACAACTTTACAAAATCAAAACCAACAAGGTGTACTTGGCGTTTGAATTGCTTTAATAAAGTCGCCATTATTGATCCCAAGGATCTTATATTTTTTGTGAACATGTAGTTTAACAAAACGAATTAATATCAATCAAATACTCTATTTAGAATATTTTTGTTGTTACGCCGTTTTGCATTTTAGTTGACGATATATAAATTATAATTAGAGTTTTTCTTTCCCGGGAATTCCCGCTAAATGCAAAACGATGCAAAATATCATTTATTTAAACAAATAACAATTCATGATATCTTTTAAATAAGTATATATGTATGTATAGGTATTAGGGTATTCATTTAATCGGGCTTTTGCTCTATTCGGTTAATCGCTCGATTAATTAAACGAGGTTTTGGTTTAATCGGTTAATAATCGGTTAATTTTGTAATTGATCGGTTAACCGATTAATAACGTTTTTTT
The DNA here is from genome assembly GCA_943735925.1 of Pollenia amentaria. Taxonomy (NCBI): domain Eukaryota; kingdom Metazoa; phylum Arthropoda; class Insecta; order Diptera; family Polleniidae; genus Pollenia; species Pollenia amentaria. Next base: position 128,889,373 of record OX031008.1, on the reverse strand, counting down.
TATAAATTAAGTCATTTCAATAAATAAAAATGCATAAATTATTTAGAGTTTATTAGTAAAAAAAAACAACATAACAAACATAGCAATTCTTGAACTAAAACGAGCAAACAAAAGAATAATTCGTAAGTATTAAATACATAGTTTTTAATTAATATATATTATGTATTAATTAAAAAATAAACCTTAAGATTATTTTATTAGTTATTTAAAGGAGACCGTAAAAAATAAAGTTTTAGAAAAATAATTTGGTTTAAATATTTAGGATTTAAGCGATTATTTTCTTTAGTTTTGATAAAACTTGCCTTGGAAAAAGTTCTTTCACTTATCGTTGATGTTGGAGCCATCGAAAGCAACCCAATATCGAATATCGAATTTCTCAGTCCTTTTCCTGGGTTCCTCTACACGTATAGAGTCCTGTTTTAATTTTTTTTTTAATTTTAACTCTTCTATTTGTTTCGGTTAATTCTGTTAAAATATTAACAGTTTCTGTGTTTGTATGAAAAAATATTTTCTAAACACATCCCTTTTGTATATGAGACGAAACAAATAATTAAAAACTCAAAAAAATATGTTATAATTCTACAAAAAAATTTTGTTACGTTGGTTAATCGGTTAATCGACTGAAATTAACCGGTTTAATCGTTAATCGAAAATAGCAAATTTTTACATAACCGATCAGTTAATCGGGATGTAATTAATCGGTAACCGAATGAATACCCTTATAGGTATGTATATCATTGCATTAAAAATTGCATTGTATTATTGTTTATTTATGTTCATGATTCTATATATACTAACATATTAAGTACATACATACATAAGTATATGTACTCGTATCCCTGTAGGAAGCCTGGGATCAAGTTTCTCCAAATCGCCACTTGTCGATTGTTTTGGTGATAATGTCAACGAAGCGTCTACACTTTTGTCTGCTTTTGGTAAAAAAAAAAAAAATGTTTTCTCGTCATTATTTTTGATACTCACACCACAGTTGTGGAGAGGGTATAATGCGTTTGTGCTGATGTGTGAAACACTAGAAAAAATTGGTCCTAGACCTAACTTTTAGTATACCGTTTGATTGAATGTCACTTTCCGAATCGATTTAACGATGTTTCTCCGTCTGGCTGGCTGGTTGTCTGTCCATGTCACTTTGTGCGCAAAGTACAGGTCGCAATTTTGAAGGCAATTTAATGAAATTTTGTACATACGTTTCAATTCAAAAGCACAAGGCCAAAATGGTGAGAATCGGTCCATAATTTCAGACGGCATCTATATAAACTTACTTCCGAAATAGCGTTCGTGCCTAAAAACAATCATATTGTGTTCGTATTTATAAAATAAGTTTTGCCCAAACTTATTTTATTGCAATCTAAATCATCTTACTAAATTTTATTGGAATCGGTCCATATTTGACGATAGCTCCCATACAAAAACTACTCCGGTAAATAGCTTTTAATGCCAAAACTTTCCTATTAATGTTGGTATGGACATACAAATTGGCGACAATAACTTCTACGATAGCTACTATGTCATTACAAAATATTATGCTGGTAGGTCCAAAATTAACCATAGCTCCCATTTAAGCGCCCTTCCTTAAATCGCTTAAAGACAAGCAAATCTCAAATATATGAAGATATCTAAAAAATATTCCGCACATGAATTTTTACATGAAAATTTATCTCCGGAGGGTCCATGATTTGCCATGGGTCCTAAATAGGGTATACTCTAAAAAATGTATCTTTATATACTGTGGTGTAGGGTATCAAAGGGTCGGGCTTGACCGACTATAATTTCTTACTTCTTATATTAAATAAAAAGGTGTTATACATTTATACGATGTATGCTTTTCATTTTATAGCCAAAATTTGGTACAATGTACATAGTTGTTTTTTTTTGCATAAAAAGGTTTAACCTTTCTTAAAGTAAATTTTATTGAGGAATTTTGTTTTTTTTAGTTTATTGTTTTTGAGTTACGCGAATATGTGCAACAGCCTCCATTTTCGAATTAGCGGTATATCTCGAAAGTAAGACCTTTGCTAAAAAAACGGTGAGATTCAGCGTACCCGAGTTATGTTAAAACGTCAGGTGACCCGCTTATCACAAAAAAGTGCCAAATTCTTGTACAGTGTAATCAATAATAACAATAATACCAAGTAAAGGTGCTCTCTCTGGCTGTGCCGAATTTTTGATACCCCCCACCGACAGTTAGAATATTTCAAGTGTTGGCCCACTATCGGATCTATAAATAATTAATTAAATTCGTCGCGGTTTAGACCTACATACTGGGGTGGGTCACTGATGTATGAGAAAAAATAAAACTTCTCGAATCATATTCTAATAGCAATATTTTGTTGTCTTACGTTAAAACAAATAAAAAATGCTAAAAAAAAGTTTTAGAAAGTCCCACCTTGAGCCCGCGCCGAAGCTCCTAAGAATTATGTATTTAAAAAAATCCATTTTCTAAATTTTAATATTTTATATACTATCAATTATTATTAATTAAAACTGAACACATTTTAAATTACAAAAAATAAAACTTTGGTTCCTATACAACATAAAACAATAGAAACACGAAATTTTATCAGTTATTTTTTGGTCACAAAAGCTTGTATACTGTCAACTTTGGTCATTTCAAAAATTAGATTGTCACTTCTCGACACTCAACTGCCGCATTTATTTCTTCAGTAGTGATGTTTCGAAGAATTGGTCAATCGAAAAACTTTTAATTCAAATCTATAACTTCAAAGTAGCTACTTGCGTCAAAATTGATAGAAGGGGCACCAAAGACGCGAGGTTGCTTTCGGGTATGAGGTAAGCTTCGTGCTTCATGAACACGTCTGGCTGTCAGTTCTCTTACTGTTTCACCAACAACATCTACAGACGCAGTTTTCTAATGAGTTGCCAATAAGACCAGCATGCGAATATGGTCCCTTGGTAACTTGTTAAATAGATGTTGTAATAGCAATTCGTTCAAATGTAAATAATCCATTGCAGTGGGCGCTGAAGTCTTTTTTCCAATACTCTTATTACTTCGTTAAATTTCCCAGTGTTAGTGACTGTACTTTAACAACCAATTGCCATAAAAATTTCTTTATTAATTTTTTGAGACGAAGGAAGTGCAATAATTGACATTTCAATATTTTTAAAAGTACTTCGATCTGGTGTTGTATAGCCAACATAAACTGAATCTGGCTCCTTAACAGATACATGTTCCTCTATCAATATTTGTCTATGATTCCTAGCTCCCTTTTAAATAATATTAAGCGTCTTATCTTTTCGCCCGTCAAAGTATAAAGCTAGTAGGTCTAGTACTCTTTTTCTTTCCCATCTTATTTTTGATTTATCAATTGGTTCACTGCTAGGAGAGATATCTTGCAATACAGATGAAGCCATAGCAGCCGCTGCGCTATCGGAAACACTGTAACGGCTACAAGTTTTTGACAATACAGTGCACTCGCGGTAACGTGAACTAATTAAAACCAAAGAAGTTAATGTTAGCGAAATTGTTCACGTAAGCGATTGTCGAATTTCATGAAAAATATATGTGTTTTGCACGCTTTAGCTTGAAATTCTTTAATTGTTATTAATTAGCATTATTAAAATATAAAAAAAATAAATTATTAATTACAATTCATTACAAAACAAAACGAGTTCACGAGAAAATATCCGTTGAAATAAAATTACATTTATGCATTAAATTAACCCGCCCTCGTTTTCTTAAGGTTGGGAATGTAATTCCTTAGCTTTTTCTTTTAGCAGTATCCCACTTACAGGCCAATTCCTTTCATGCATTCGGATGAACCAACGGTAAAGAGTTTTTCCCACAACTGAAAGTTCTGATGATTTTAAAGTTTTTCTTTTTCCCGATTCTTGGTATGTGGGGTTTATACATTTTAAAATTAATTATTTTTTCTTTTTAATACTGCATATTGTTGACTTAGAGACATTATACTTTTTTGCTAAACTAGTCACACTTGTTCCGTTTTAAAACCTATCTAAAATGTCTCTTTTCTTTTAACTCCAATCATTTAGATTTTTTTAACTCATGTCGTTGCCAAACAAAAATTTTAATTGGAGGGGATTCCCTAAACTTTAAAAATCGAATTTAATGTATTTCAGTGTTGTCTAAAAGCTTGGAAAACATATGCAGTGAAAAAAAATTGTTCACGTTATAGAGCTTTCTGAGTTTGTTCACGTTACAGAGTAGTCAACGTAATTAAAAGCTTGTTCACGTTAGGCGGTGTTCACGTTAGACGGTGTTCACGTTACTGCGAGTGAACTGAAACTAAATTTTTTTTTCTTTCTGCCTTTGACGTGGAGGGTAAATTAAAAGAATCATCACAAGAAGCAATGGAATTATTTAGAGATAACTCCAAGTCCTCCTGTTTTTTTCTGTGTTTGGTGCTCGGGCTGCTCTTTTTTGCAATTTAGTTCTCCAATACGCATCTTTCTCGCCCCCCTTTGGTCACTCAAAAACTCATGTCCTTCTTTGGGTACCTTATATTGCATTGTACATAAAAAAGCTCAATTTGTTTACATTTTCAGGAACAAATATGAAACAAAACTCTGCTACGTCGGAAAAAATTTTCTGTCTAATAAACGGACATTTTTTTTAACGACTTTCTGAGATTTTTGTAATTTATATGATAACCGTTTATTACTTGTATGACTATTGTATTTCTCCAAACGCATTCTATCCTTTGATCTACAAGTTTCGCAATATCTAAAAACGATGGTTCTTTGGTAGTATTCCTTGTTATTTTTAGTTGCTCCCTATTCCAATCATAGTATTTCGTATCATATTCGTAAGTTGGTAAAACATTATCATTAATATCTTCTACATTTTCGAATCTCGTGCAGAAATAATCTTGGCTTCTGGTTTCCATAATAACGGTTAGAAGTTAAAACAGTTCAAACAAAGAAATAAACACACAAGTTCACTGTCCGCGTATTAAACTCTAAACTGATCTTGTTATTGTGCATTATTTAATATGTATTATATCAAAAATATTTTCTGAAATAATATATACTTTTCAATGAGAATCGTTAGGATACAGTAATATGCTTTTTTGCAATACAATGCTATTGCTGTTATATAACAAATTTAACAAAATGAAGATCAAAGCGCGGGCTCCTACACTAAAAATAAATTAATAATATTTTACAGGGGTCTAATGCAGACAAATATACAACATATTTACTAGGGATATCGATTATTCGACTTTTTTCAATAACCGGTTTTCGAATATTACGAATAGTTGCTATTTTAAAAAACCCGGTTTTCGGTTAAGCAATTTTTAAATAACCGGTTAACCGGTTTTAATTCGAATACTTAAAAACACAAAAATCTAATAAGTTTTTAAAATAAAACGTTAATTTGAATAAAAAAAAAAAAAAAAAAAGGAAAGGAACCAACAAAATACATAAAGTCATATTTATAAGATCAGACCTAACAAATATTTTATGATAAAATCCAAGTAAAGTGGGACCAGTAAATTGGTCAAACTTTAGCTAAATTTTTAAAATTTTTTTATTGATTTACTAAACTTTATTTGTAAGAAGATATTTGTATAATGTAATTTAGAAACGGTTGAATGATCTAGACGAACGTTTTGCAAAAGCAAATAAATTATAGGAATTTTAAAAAGTTATTATTCGAAATATTTTCTCAAATTTATTTTAAATGATTTCTAATTTGTTGGTGGTTAAGCTATCTATACAAATCAACCATATTTTTTAAAAGTTGCAAACAAAACCTCTTAGCCAGGATTATCTATTTCAAATTATTTTGTTTCAGCATTATAGAAACGAATAGTGAACTGAACATTTTTTTTGTGGAAAATATTTGTCAATTCGTCGTTCTTGGTGTTTTAATAAATAAAACTGGTAGAAATTTGTCCCATATCGTTGATTCCTCCGTAATGTTGTAGTTTTCAGCATGAATAGATGCTAGAGGTACTTAGATGCTAGAGGTACGTCCTCGGCAACATAACGGGCTATAATTATTTTTTTGCAGCGTATTTTAGTAAAGTATTATTTGTCGTCTTCTTAGAACTACTTCGAAGGGAATTTCATTTGGATCACATTAATGTCAAGCATGTATACTAATTAAAGGTAACTTATCATTTTAGGGCACTTCAAGCACTTAACTTTGTCTTTTTAATCGTATTCGAAAAATATCTAGAGATATCATTTACATAAAAATATATTTAATATTTAGAATACTCTTGCACAAATTACTATTTACTCTTTAACTGAACACGTTTTTGTAGTATTTTGAATAGTTTTTGGTTTTTTTCTACAAGAACACACGCTTTTATAAACGATTTGTATTTACAGTGTTCATAATGTTTTTTGACCTTTGTTACATTTTGCTTTGACATTCTTCATAAAAAGTTTGGCCAACATTCAAATAGAAAATACTTAAATTACGGGTACATCTACAACAAGAGTAAGGAAAATGTATATAAATTACACAGTACTAAAATAACCGGTTTATTATACTAAAATAACCGGTTTATTCGATATTCGAAAAATGGGCATTTTAAAATAACCGACTTGGGCAAAGCTAAAATAACCGGTTAAAACCGGTCGAATAATAACCGTTCGATCTCCCTAATATTTACGCTATTAGAAGTCGTTACGAGAAAAACAATTTTTTGACCCACGCTACTACATATGTTAAATTGTTGACTGGCAATCAGAAAGCTTCATGCCTTAGCTGACCGATCTTCACGAAATGTGTTGTTGTAAGTCCTTAAAAACTGTGACGTACCAAATTATTTTAAATTAGTATTATTCGTTACGGTTTTAGGCGTACTAAACTGTTTCCCGATAGTAGGCTAGAAATATTTCGATTTCTAGTCCTATAAAGCTGTGCCATACCAAATTTAATACAAAAGCATTACACAGAAAAAGTTCTCGCAAATTTTTCAGCAATTACAGCATTAATCAAAAGTAAGATCTGTTTTAATTAAAAATTTTACTAAGGGAATTAACCGCTTAATCAAGTGAATTTAACATTTAATCAAGTGAATTAAACGTTTAATTGATAGCATTAATTTGTTTACTGTTGCACATTAAAAATTTTTTTAATTACTTAATATAGCAAATTTTTTAATTAAAATTAATTTTCATTTTTTTCTGTGTAGGTGTTACGGTTAAATGCGTTATACGGGGCCTATAGACCGATCTTCACGAAATTTCAAATATTATTTCTAGGGAGATAAAACAAATTTTTGCAAGATCTTATATCAATTCGTGCATTGTGTTACCATTCATGTTAGTTTGTGTATCAAATTATAAAATTTTAGGGTGGTTGTTCCACATTTGGATTCATAACTCTTATCCTACTGAACCGATTTTGCTGGATGTCAATCCCAAGCTGCTTAGAATAACTAGAAGCAGTTTGACACCAAATTATTTGTTATTATTGTGGTGTCGGGCTTGACCGATGCTTCTTTCTTTCTTGTTAATTTTACAAATAGAATCTGGGAATTTTAGTTCTCATGTTGAGTATCATTTTTATTATAAATTTTTTATATTAATTCGAATGTGTATTCTAATTCAAATTACAATTTATAAAGCTTTCATACTTTAATAGTCCTATTCCTTCAATATTTTTCAGGAATATTTTCTATGCACTATCACAATTTTGTTTGTTTGTATATTTCTATTACGAGGCGTACTTTAGCTATCCTTTGGCTTACAATTAAGTAAATTGTACAGACAATTGAAACAACTATTAGATACCAGCAGAATGTAATGCATTTTCTGGCCCGGTACGCCCTTCGCCAGCATTCTTTGTATCTAACAACTGGATAGCGCTTATTGTAAATTTAATGTATTTAACTTAATTATTTTGACAAATAGAATCTGGGAATTTTATTTCTCATGTTGAGTTTTATTTTTATTATAAATTTTTATTTTTTTCTACTTTTATAAATTTTTATATTAATTCTAATGTGTATTCTAACCCCCATATTCATAAAAAATATTTTAGGTTTATAGCAGGTTTATGAAACGATTTTTCTATGAGAATTTGTTTAATAAACCTTTTATTAATCAAAAATATTTTTTATGAATATGGGTATAAGTCAAATTATAATTTATAAAGCTTTCATACTTTAATAGTCTTATTCCTTCAATATTTTTCCAGGAATATTTCTGATAGTGCATAGAAAATATTCCTGGAAATTATTAAAGGAATATGACTATTATAGTATGAAAGCTTCGTAAATTGTAATTTGACTTAGAATACACATTCGAATTAATATGAAAAATTTGTTGATTTTTCAAATTTTAAATAAGTAAAAAATTAAACGGTTACTTTTATAATTGTATAATTTTATTAAAATAATTTAACCACATTTATTCGGTACATCGGGTAAAAACCTATTTGCCGAATTTATAAGTGTAACCGCCACCAACACGATAATCTGGGCGGCTGTTGCCATAAGGACCACCCAAATGTTGAGAATAGCCAGCAGAAGCATCAATGGAATGACGTTTATTTTGACTCTCCCATACCTTTTGACGAGCATCAAGATTAATATCAAAACCCTGTTTGCGGGAACCGCCACCAAAGCCAGTTATTTGGGGCAACTATAATTTAGAAATTTTTATTTGTTCAGTTGACAACATTTTTTTTACAAATTTTAACTCAATTGCTTACATTTTTCTTTTCCGGCGGAGGCAATTGGAACTGTAGGATATTTATATTAAAAAAGTTAAGTGGTTAAAAATATATTAAAATTTTATATTTTTTTTTTTGTTGTGTTATACCTTTGGAACATTGGTATTATACTGAGCTGAAGCCATGGCAGCCATTACCAAGACACAAATTACCAACAAATACAGGAATTTCATTTGTTTTGACTTCAATTCGAATCGTTTATTGTAGTTTAAAAGTTTGTTTCAGAATGATGTTATTTTATGAATTTACCGATTCTTTTATACGTTTTTATGTCTTTGGTTTTTAAGAAGGGGGATTTACTTTAAAAATAATGTGATTAATATGTATGCTGTTTTTTTTTGTATTTATATTATTTTATAAATAAGTAAATATTTTTTTATAGACCAAGTATTGTACTTTCTTTGACGGTGTATATAATTAATTTTTTTTTTTTTAAATTGGGGACTTATAAATTACACTGAATGCTCTTTGTACGGATAATATTTGAATTTTATTTCAAGAATAAATATTTTCATAATTTCGTTATTATTTGGCAAAACACAAAAAAAATTTTAAACTTTTAAATAAAAAATATGGAATATAAATTTTTAAAGCGCAAAATTCAAATTTATTTTCAGTTTTTTCTATTGGGCTCAGATCAAAATCGGACAAATCGTACTCAAGCCCGTAAATCTGAGACCGATTAAACAAAAAAACTGAAAACGGCTTTGAATTTAGCGCTTTAAAAACTTTTCATTCCGTATATTTATATTTAAAGGCGATTTTTGCTGCAGACCAGTGTAATTTCTAAGTAAAACTTCGAAAACAACATAATTTTTTTATTCAAGAAAAATTTATAAAGTGGTTGTGTGATCACTCATGACCGGACACCGAAGGAACCATTAATATGTTAATCAGGATATCCTCTTAAAGAAGAATTCAAAGCTTTTGTAATAAAATGCGGCCGGCGCCAGGCCACAGCGTCCGTTGAAACGATGTGTCCGCTTAAGGAAGGTTTCCTTTTTCAAGAATCAAAACTCTTAATTTTGTGTCAGAGCCTAAAGCAAAGCACAATTAAAAAAAAATTGGTAATTGAGAAATTTTCATAAAAAAACCTTGTATTTTTAATAAAATTTTTATTGGAAAATCCATTTTGGTGTGTCCTTGTCCATATGTTGTAAAATTTGCTGCAGAAGCTTTTTCAATTCTCTTTTGAAACTGCATTTGTTTCCATACAATAAAATTTTTGTCAAAAGTTATTTTCGGGAATACAAAATGTATTATTAATAAGATTTAATTATAACGTGCTAATTTCCCAATTTTTATTTTTGCTAAAAACACTGAAATTTATTGTTGAGGGAAAGCTAGTTCCTATGCGCATTTCGCTGGTTGCTTAGGTCAGCTCGTCAGGAAACTTTTTCCAAAGGCTTTAGAAAAGCTAAAAATTTATACAAATAAGACTATAAAGTGAATAAGAATTTTAAACACTAAGGGTTATGCTGGCTCCACACTATGCATTGCCATGAAAGAATATGAACGAAAATGAATGAAATTTGCTAGATTGCGAGAATGCATTGCATAGTGTGTACCAAGCATAAAAATATCAAAGCTTCAACGAAGCTACAACAATAAACAGTGTGTTTATTATATCCTCCACCACAAGTGGTGAATGAGGGTGTGAAACTTTTTTATTACACATCTAAGACCCCAACAAGTATATATATTCTGGCTCCTTGAGTAATTCTAAGTCGATTTAGCCATGCCCGTCTGTCCGGCTGTTGAAAACACGCTCACTTTCAAAAAAACGCAAAAGAAAAGAACAAACTTGGTCTCAAATTGCTTGCAGTTATCCTAAGCAGTTTGGGATTGAAATCCAGCAACATCGGTTCAGTAGGATCAGAACTATAATTCAAAATGTGGAACCACCACCCAAAAAAATTGATAATTTTAATACAAAAACTAACATGAATAGTGGAACAATGCACGGAATGATATATACTGCAAATCATAGCGTTAAATTTCGTGAAGATCGGTCCATAATTAACTCTAGGGCCCATATAAACCCGGAAAAGAGTTAAGTACGCCTTAAACCGTAATAAATAACGCTATCATAATTAAATTCGGTACGGTACAGTTTTGTAGGACCAGAAATCACACTGCTAAATTTCGTGAAGATCGGTCCATAATTAACCCTAGACCCCATATAAACCATAATTTACACTAGGCCCCATATAAACCCTACTCCCGGAAAACAGTTTAGTACGCCTAAAACCAAATAAAGTCCACTCTGAGAAAATAATTAAATTCGCCTAAAACCATAACAGATATAGATATTGCGGTAAAATTTCTTCCAACTAAGATTTATATGGCCAGAAAAAATAGGCTGTGGGAAAAATCGCCCAAAGAAAAATGGCCCAAAAAAAGAAATGAAAAATCGCCCAAATGAAGAATCGCCCAACAGAACATGAAAAATGACCCAAAAAGTTATATATGAAATTTTGCCCAAAAGAAACGAAAAAGGGCCCAAAAAAAAAAAATGAAAAATGACCCAAAAAGCAAAAACTAATTTTTTCCCGGTGGCATGTTATAACGTCCAGTGTCCATGGACGTTATGACACTCCAAAAAATGTCATAGTGTCCATGGACACTGCGCTAACTAAAGCTTCTCTGCACAGCCGGCCTTCGGCCGGGCGCAAGGATTTTCTCCTCTATGGTATAACAAACACCGGCTTCGCTAAGTAAAGCCGGTCTACGTTACAAAAAGTAGACTCTTCGCTGGAAATGCCCATATCTTAACAAACTCTTGAATACATAAAAATAACAAAAAAAAAAGTTTTTTATTATTATCTAAATTTCGGTTTAAATATTTTTTTTTAAAATATTTTCTTTACCCATTTACAACTACAATTAATGTTGGGAGAATTCTAACTAATTGTAGCGGGAAATGTAAAAAAGATAAAAACTCAACACTGATTTATTGTTTGGTATTTTGTTTAAGCTTTGATATCGTTGCAAACAAGACTTTTTGAGTGTTTGTAGGTAATTCTCATTCCCTCTGTAGTTTTGTTTGCTGATAGCTTTGGCTTTTCTAAAATTATTTAGGAGAACGTTTCCTGATGATCTGGCCTAAGCAACCAGTGAAATGCGCATAGGAACAGCTTATCCTCCAACAATAAATTTCAGTACTTTTTATCAATTATTTAAAAAGGGAATTAAGCACAACAAACAAAATCTTTTAATAAATAATAGTATTCCCACAAACAACTTTGATAATAAATTTTAGCAAGTGCACGTGCATAAAAAACTGAACTGGCAAATTGTTTTTATTTTGATTTCTTGCGAAAACAATAAAAGCACTTTGTTTTTGTTTTTAATATGTTTTTTCTTTACCCATTTACAACTACAATTAATGTTGGGAGAATTCTAACTAATTGTAGCGGGAAATGTAAAAAAGATAAAAACTCAACACTGATTTATTGTTTGGTATTTTGTTTAAGCTTTGATATCGTTGCAAACAAGACTTTTTGAGTGTTTGTAGGTAATTCTCATTCCCTCTGTAGTTTTGTTTGCTGATAGCTTTGGCTTTTCTAAAATTATTTAGGAGAACGTTTCCTGATGATCTGGCCTAAGCAACCAGTGAAATGCGCAAAGGAACAGCTTATCCTCCAACAATAAATTTCAGTACTTTTTATCAATTATTTAAAAAGGGAATTAAGCACAACAAACAAAATCTTTTAATAAATAATAGTATTCCCACAAACAACTTTGATAACAAAATAGAATTTTATAAATATTGAAAATACGATTTCTGCTCGTGTTTGTGAGATTTAATGAAATTTCAATATTTCTCGTGCGAGATTATGCGACCATAAGTAAAAAACCACTTACGCGCGCAGCTCTACTCAAAACCTTTTCTACCAGAAGAAAGACCGATGTTTTAAAATTATAACTTCAACATGAATAAGTAAGAGCGCCATAAACGGCTGAGCCGAATCTTTAATGCCCTTCAACTAACTTAATGCAGCCCCAGCTAGCATTTTCAATTGTCTAGAAGTCTACTGGAAATCTCATGAAGAGTGTAAACGATTCTTCGCACGGAAGAACCTTTTACCCGTGCTAATTCGTATGAGAGATTCTTCCATAACACAGCAAAAGAATCTTATATTAATCCTAAAGGGAATCGTTTATGATGTATGTAGAGATTATCTAACGAATCTTTCAAAAAGCATGCCAAGGGTGGTATGAGACTCACGTAGGGATTATTTTACAACTCTAAATAAGGGCATCAAGCGTGTTTTTCATGTCAAAACTTCTAATTTTCGTACAATTTATATCAAACAAACCTTAAGGTCGCGAAATCAACACCATCCAGTCGGAAAATATTATTTTACAGATCCTTAGGTCGGTTTGTTTTATTGAAATTGTATTGCCAATAGAATTTTCATATTTCAAAAACGCTCTTATTTAGGTAGCTCAGTAATTCTTATATGACTCTTACAGAGAGCCGCAAAAGGTTCATTCCAAGATTAAAAAACGAGCGTGTCAAAAATATATAAAAAAGTAATAAATAAAAAATATGTAGATGTGTTTGTTTTTTTAATTCGTCAGATAATAATCAGAAGATTCTTTTAGGAATTGTATATTGAACATAATCGTCTAACAAACAGCCTATGCTAGACACACACATTGCCAACAAAATTAAAAAAAAATTGAATATGTTGAGTAAATTTTTGCGTTTAAAACACATTTCTCTATTTAAGCGGCAAATCATAGGATTTTTTAATGGTTTTACTTTTTAAACACATATTTATTCTGATACTAATTAAATAAACTAAACTAATTTTGAACATGAATTCAACTATGATTCAAACCTAAATGTATACCCAGCACCGATACGATAATCCTTAAGATTATATTCTGGTTTGGGTTCACCCCAATTACGGCCATAACCACCAGTACCATAAAATGTATGACGTTGGTTTGGACTTTGCCAAAATTGTTGACGAACACCTAAATCTATATTGCCCTGTTTAGGCGTACCGCTACCAGTAATTGTTATTTGGGGGAGCTGAGTAATGAAAAGAATAATTGTATCAAAGTATTTCAAGAAAATTAATACCTTCCTGTATTAAATGCTCACCCGTTTATCTGGTTGAAATTGAGGTAAAGCCATTGTTGCCACACTTAAAGCTGAAATGACTAGTAAATATAAAAATAATTTCATTTCTTAAAGAGCTTGGCTAGTTTTTAGGTTAAGCTGTATTTTTAAAATAAAGATTCTGAAGCACGTGCGAAACTTTTAATAATAATGTTTTAGGTTTATTTTTTTTTTTTTGGAAGGGGGTTTATTTGAAATCTTTATTTTTTGTGGTAGCAAAATCATTATCAGATTAAAATGTATGCTTTTTTTAGTTGAATATAATTTATTTTCAAAGTGCTAAACATTTATTAAATTCCTGATAATATTTTATTTTAAGTGGGGATTTTTTCTGGCAAAGTCGTAAAAAAATAAAAAGGTCAAGACAGACAATATACATACATATCGCACTTGTTCCTCGAAACAGAGTCAACTCAAAATTTATAAACAACAATAAATTTCAGTACTTTTTATCAATTATTTAAAAAGGGAATTAAGCACAACAAACAAAATCTTTTAATAAATAATAGTATTCCCACAAACAACTTTGATAACAAAATAGAATTTTATAAATATTGAAAATACGATTTCTGCTCGTGTTTGTGAGATTTAATGAAATTTCAATATTTCTCGTGCGAGATTATGCGACCATAAGTAAAAAACCACTTACGCGCGCAGCTCTACTCAAAACCTTTTCTACCAGAAGAAAGACCGATGTTTTAAAATTATAACTTCAACATGAATAAGTAAGAGCGCCATAAACGGCTGAGCCGAATCTTTAATGCCCTTCAACTAACTTAATGCAGCCCCAGCTAGCATTTTCAATTGTCTAGAAGTCTACTGGAAATCTCATGAAGAGTGTAAACGATTCTTCGCACGGAAGAACCTTTTACCCGTGCTAATTCGTATGAGAGATTCTTCCATAACACAGCAAAAGAATCTTATATTAATCCTAAAGGGAATCGTTTATGATGTATGTAGAGATTATCTAACGAATCTTTCAAAAAGCATGCCAAGGGTGGTATGAGACTCACGTAGGGATTATTTTACAACTCTAAATAAGGGCATCAAGCGTGTTTTTCATGTCAAAACTTCTAATTTTCGTACAATTTATATCAAACAAACCTTAAGGTCGCGAAATCAACACCATCCAGTCGGAAAATATTATTTTACAGATCCTTAGGTCGGTTTGTTTTATTGAAATTGTATTGCCAATAGAATTTTCATATTTCAAAAACGCTCTTATTTAGGTAGCTCAGTAATTCTTATATGACTCTTACAGAGAGCCGCAAAAGGTTCATTCCAAGATTAAAAAACGAGCGTGTCAAAAATATATAAAAAAGTAATAAATAAAAAATATGTAGATGTTTTTGTTTTTTTAATTCGTCAGATAATAATCAGAAGATTCTTTTAGGAATTGTATATTGAACATAATCGTCTAACAAACAGCCTATGCTAGACACACACATTGCCAACAAAATTAAAAAAAAATTGAATATGTTGAGTAAATTTTTGCGTTTAAAACACATTTCTCTATTTAAGCGGCAAATCATAGGATTTTTTAATGGTTTTACTTTTTAAACACATATTTATTCTGATACTAATTAAATAAACTAAACTAATTTTGAACATGAATTCAACTATGATTCAAACCTAAATGTATACCCAGCACCGATACGATAATCCTTAAGATTATATTCTGGTTTGGGTTCACCCCAATTACGGCCATAACCACCAGTACCATAAAATGTATGACGTTGGTTTGGACTTTGCCAAAATTGTTGACGAACACCTAAATCTATATTGCCCTGTTTAGGCGTACCGCTACCAGTAATTGTTATTTGGGGGAGCTGAGTAATGAAAAGAATAATTGTATCAAAGTATTTCAAGAAAATTAATACCTTCCTGTATTAAATGCTCACCCGTTTATCTGGTTGAAATTGAGGTAAAGCCATTGTTGCCACACTTAAAGCTGAAATGACTAGTAAATATAAAAATAATTTCATTTCTTAAAGAGCTTGGCTAGTTTTTAGGTTAAGCTGTATTTTTAAAATAAAGATTCTGAAGCACGTGCGAAACTTTTAATAATAATGTTTTAGGTTTATTTTTTTTTTTTTGGAAGGGGGTTTATTTGAAATCTTTATTTTTTGTGGTAGCAAAATCATTATCAGATTAAAATGTATGCTTTTTTTAGTTGAATATAATTTATTTTCAAAGTGCTAAACATTTATTAAATTCCTGATAATATTTTATTTTAAGTGGGGATTTTTTCTGGCAAAGTCGTAAAAAAATAAAAAGGTCAAGACAGACAATATACATACATATCGCACTTGTTCCTCGAAACAGAGTCAACTCAAAATTTATAAATTTTCAGTTGAACTTTTTATATGTATTCTTATATTACAAATGGGGATAAACCTGCATTTTTTTTTAGGTAAAATACTAGAGAAATAGATCTAAGATTTTTACAGTGGGTAGATATTGCCACAGTTTATCGTTTTCTTGCAGAAAGTGAAAATTGAAAAATTTTGAGTTGACGCTGTTTAGAGCAACAAGGGCGATATGTTGACTTAATTATTAAATAAATAATACAATTTATTGTTTCGTTAGAAAACAGATGTCATTTCAGTTAAAAAAAAAATATCAGTATTAGGCCGACATAAATAAGAGCGGCAAGCGTTGATAATAAAAATGTTCATCCCATTTAATTTTTATAAGATACACTTTAGTAACGATCTGTAAAATTAAATAAGTTTAGTTTTTATTATAAAAATTTACAGTTCTTTTCGTTAATAGTCACATCCTTGTTTTTCAACCAAATCGTGGACTATATCGCAAATGTGACTAAGCTTAATTCACATATATGCCACTATGGGGCATATTACCGAATTCGAATATAATCAATCTATGTAGCTAAAGAAAATAACAAATACATATTTATACCACCGACATCAGGCTTTTGATTTGGCAACGGTGCTGTATGCAAAAAACAGTTAAAAAAATAATCAGCCTTATTATGAGAGTCGTTGTCGTGAGCAATTTGAGAGCAGAATTCAGCAAAATTATACACTCGCCCCTTATTTATGGGCTAGAGTTACCTAAACTCCGCTGCTTTTGGAAATATACAACAGCACCTAGTGAAGATCCTCCTCAGGCCGAATTTAAAAAAAAACGAAACTTTCGCAAAGATAAACTTCCAGGAAGACGGAAAGTATTTCCCGCAAGAAGTATACTAACCGAGGCTTGAACCGATGGTCAGTCAGGTGTCTATTCTTAAATATAAGCAAAACACATGCAGTGTAATTGATTTTAACGATTTGTAAAAAAAGTTTTTGTTTAAAAGCGTTTTAATTTATTTTGCAAAAATACGTACATACGTGTATTAAAAGTGGTTAAAAATCTAATGCTTTTTGTTGTTTTAACTTTAGCATGCAAACAGACACGCACATGGGTGAAAAGAGTGCATTTTGTTTTTTCGTTTCGTTTTCGTTTTTGTTGCATAAAGCACAGGGGTCTAATCACCACATATGCTGTCGGGCAAAATTGATCAACATTTTGTATTTCGGTATCATGACACTCGACATCGAATGAATTGTATCGTATTTTGAAATGATAGCATTCGATATCGAGAAACTAACGACCTTACACCTCTCGAGTTTTCATTCGATACGTCAGTGTCTATCGTATGCAGAAAAATAACATAGTTTACTCGATATTGAATGCGGTGATTGGACCCCTGGCTATCTCTTAAGTAAATGTCAAGTGGTCGAATTTCAGCTATTTTATTTTTGTATAAAGCATACAGATAATTGTAATTATACAAAATTGTCTATCTTAATTTACCGTAGAGGTCGCTTTAAAATTTTTGGTAGGAATCCAACTTGCAACCCTAAGGCTAATATACTAGGTGGCTACCAACTAGTCTATTAGTCCTCAGAAACTTAATTCGAAATTTTAAAATTTTTATTATTTTCAATAATGGCTTTGTACGGGAGGTACCACGCCCACTTTTCTAATCCCGCCCATATTTTGTGGGATGCTGTGTATTGATAACCAAGATGTTTCTACCAAATTTGAAAGCCCTTGCTCTTGCCGTTCTCCAGATATACAGAAAAAAAAATTAAAAAAACAACATGGGACTTATGAAAAAAATAAGAGGTAGTCGTAGTTTTTTGCTCATATCTCAGCCATTTATGGACGATCTTCCTGAATTTCAATAGCAAACAATTCCGGACTATATGCGATATAAATGTATAACGGACAACCGGATGTGAACTTCACTTCTCATAAGAAGCCAGAATGTAAATACTTTATAGGGTCTTAGGTCAATATTGTAGAAATTACAAACGGAATGACAAAGTTATATACCCTTTTACCTTCGGTGAAAGGTATAAAAAAGAGTAAGGAAAACGTATACAAGATTATTAAAATAACCGGTTCATTACATCAAAATAACCGGTTTATTCGATATTCGAAAAATTGACATTTAAAAATAGCCGGCTTGGGCAAAACTAAAATAGCCGGTTAAAGCCGGTCGAATAATAACGATTCGATCTCCTTATCTGTGACCTTGTTATTAAAAAAAAATATATTTATACACGTACTTTTTGCAATTAATTAGCCTATTTCGGATGTAGCGGATTTAGTATGGAAGCACTTTATGAATGTCAAAATCAGCTTACCCCATATTTTTGGTGGCGGGTAAAAAATGGCCTTAATAGTGAAAAATTTAACAAAATGTCAAAAGGTTTGAGATTTTAACAGATTCAATTGTATATTTCTTTACTTTTGTATTATAAGAATATAAAAAATTATGTCTATTATCGAAATTATTTTAAATAAAGTATGTTTATTTAAATGTTTATTTTTTTCTTTTACATTTTTAATTATATTTTTGTCAGTTTAGAAAATTGTATAATGTGCGTTATTACAAAAAAAAAAAAAAAAAAAAAAAAAAAAAAAAATTAATGACTTGTCAGAATGAACAGCAGGGCTGTCAGATGTGGCGATTTCTCGCCAAACGTGGCGATTTTTTAACTTGTTTGGCGACCTTATTTTCGATTTAGCGACATGGCGGGTTTTTTTTGGCAATTTATAAAATAGTTGGCGATGTTGTTGGCTATTTTTGATAAGCCATGAATTTGTTTTGAAAGTTGTTAAATTCAATCTAAAGAAATATTATTTTTTTTATTCTAGTATTTCAATGTATGACCAGTATTTAAAACTAAATTATGTTGAAATGGCTGATGAAGATAATGAAAATCTTCGAGAAAATTTTGTTTCTCATTTAAATGTACTCTTGAAAGAATTAATAAGTAGAATTCTTTAAAAAAAATGAATATAATTAAAGTTACTGAACATTTTTCCATTATAAAATTTGACAAATTATCACAGATAAAATTCGTTGTTGTTAAATATATTTTAAAGATTTTTATGAATCCTAACGTACTTTTGGATGGTAATGAAACACAATGGAAAAAATACCGTTTGTTAAAAGAGAATTTTTATGATATTCAATCTAATTTAGATCATTTTAGGCCAACAATTTTTAGCTACAAGGATATGGCAGGTACTTACCATTTTAAGGAACTTGCATTGGCTGTTATTTATATTCTGGTTATTTGAACTAGTAATGCCTGTGTTGATATAATGAACTCCACTAAAACTCGCCTTCGAAGTAGAATGCCATATGAAGTTTTCGACACGTTTTATGAGTTAAAAGTTATATGAATGTAAAAAGTACATGTTGGATTTCTTTTGTACCTTCACAATGTATTGCAAAAAAGAAGACAAAAAGGTAGTCTTCTCGGTGAAGTATATAGCGTTTTAGATATACAATGGAACTGCTACTACATACAAATCTATTGTATATCCAATATATGCTTAATACTTACCTCAAAAATTATTTTTTTGTTACTTTAAGTAGACTACTATAAAATATTTAAAACATTGCACCTTTTTTGTATTCACTAATCATTTTTACTTTGTTCTAAATAAAAATTAAACAAAATATATCATGGCGACTTTTTTAATTTTTGGCGTATTTTAGCGGTACGGAACAACTTATTTTTTTTTTGGGATTTATAAAAAAATATTTTTAATTATTCTAAAAAAACATATATTATTGTCAAAAACTCAAAAAATAATGTTTGGCGATTTTTGACATTGAATTTGGCGAAAAAGTTCAAAATGAATCTGACAACCCTGATGATCAGTATTATTGTTCAACGAACAAGACCTATCAAACAAGTTTGAAACGTTGAACATAATACTTATGGGAAATTTTGAAATTTCTTCAACATATTGGTACTTTTTATAAAACATATTTTATTGAAAAAAAAGTAAAAAAAGAAACAAAAAACTAAAAATTAATTAACTTTAATATAAACAAGTTAGAGTGCTATATTCGGCTATGCCGAATCCTATAACCCCTTCTCCCCCAATACCGTTCTCTAGATACTAATACATCTATTTTGCGCCACGCCCACTTCGGCTATTGTTTATTGATAACCAAGATGCTTGTACCTTATTTGGAAACTGTGGGTCCTGCCATTCTCCAGATATAAAGAAGTCAATAATGGCTTTGTACGGGAGATGCCACGCCCACTTCTACAATCCCGACCATATTTTTAGTGAGGTTGATTATTAATAACCCACCCATGGACACCATATTTGAACAATTTTTCTCATACCCTTCTCTAGATATAAAAAAATATTTTGTGGTGCCACGCTTACTTCTCTAATCCCGCCTAAATTTTGTGAGATGTTGTGTATTGGTAACCGTTATGTTTGTACCTAACTAATTTGGATACTCCGTTCTCCAAATAAATAGAAATTTATAATGTCCTTGTATGGAAGTGCCACGCCCACTTCTCTAATCCCGCCCATTTTTTAGATTGGTTTTGTCTTGATAACCAAAATGCTTGCACCTTATTTGGAAACTTGGGTTGTTGTTGTTTTCCAGAAATGTATATAGAAAAAGGAATACAAAATAACAACAACAAGGGATTTATGGGTAAAATGAGAGGTAGTGGTGTTGTTTTGCTCATACCTCAGCCATTAATGCGCCGATCAGGCTAAATTTCAATAGCAAAATTATTAGAAGCAAATTTAAAAAGAAACATAACTACCAAGATTGCATCAAACCTGGGGTCTTCGGAAACCCCATTTCAACTGCGCTACTCTAAGGACCCAGAATATTTATGCTTCATAGGGTATAAGATCAATATTGGGGAAAATACAAATGGAAGGACAAACTTATAAATACCCTTACTGGCCTGTCGTGCAAGTTATACAAAGATAAAAATTTGGTTAACAAATTCAAAATAATTTATTTGTTATATAAAACTATAAGTATCTTTAGTGTTTTATTAATTTGAAAGAATTTATACTTAAAAACAATAAATATTTTTTCCGTTTTTGTATAAATTTGGATTGAAACCGTGCGCTTCACTGCTGCTATTGATTAAATTCCGATAGCAATACGTCAAATATCAGGAAAATAAGTTCGACAATTTCCTTTTTAATTGTGCTTATACATATTTTCCTTTTTTAAATGTTTTATTTTGGTTACTTAAAATTTATTTTGCCCATTTGGAAATAAATTCAATATTATTGGCACTATGCTATAAGTGTAAACATGAATAACATTTCAATCTTGATTTAAGGAATCATAACAAGAAAGTACTTCTAAAACTGAAGTGAGGGTACCATGCTATTTTTAAAATGATAAAGTACTGAAAATAGTACAATTGTATTGAATTTTCCATCACTGATACAATGAATCAAACATGTTGATAGCCAGCATGAACAAGTTCCAATCAGTGTTGCCAAAGGGTCTATTTATTAAAATGCTACGATGTCCCAAAATTTATGCAAAAGTAAATAATTTTATTTAAATTTGATTAAAGATTTACAAATATTTCAAATTGCTGCATATTAAAAATATTTTAAACTAAAGATAAATCCTTTTTGGTTATTGACAAGACCAATAGAATCATTTGAAGTTATGATTTTAAAAAAAGGTTTTTATAAAACGTAGCTCTTAAAAAAACAAAAAAAAAATTATTCTAAAGTAGCCTTCGCAAGATTCGTTTCATGAAGACCCTTTTTATTATTTGTGTAATTTAAGCAATTAATGTCAGCTTGTAAGAAACGTTAATAAAAAAAAAAAAAAAAAAAAAAAAATACAAGAAAAAAAAATTTTAAAAATTATAAATATAAAAATAAAATTTGAAATTTGTGATTAAAATGTTTAATTTGTCATTAAAAATGCATAAAGAAAGCCAAAAGGCTAACTTGCCCAAATTATGGCAAGAATTGATTGTTTGTCATTTATAAGCACGGTAAGTATTAAAAAAATCTGTTTGTCTAAATGCACAAGCTTACGAGTCAAAATTGTTGCCCAAGTTTACGAAGTTTGTGTGAATGAATTCTCATACAATTTTTGACAGTTCATTTGCGAGATCGTCAAAATGCACAACTTGCACAGATTGCGACCCTTTTAAGCGATATCATAAAAACTCTTAATCTTTGTTTTGTGTAATATCTAAAATTTTGTAAAATTTAATTTGGATTCCGGCAACACTGCTTGTTTGTTTACAAAACCACTCTTGTTCTCTTTTACACGCATACTTTTACAAAATTTCACACAAATGGTTTATTTACATTTGAGAGTATTTGCGCGTGGCCAACTTCGAAATTAATTAAACTTACTTGGCAACGCCTCCAGAGTTGTTATATTTCTTTTAGTCGTTATTGGATCGAGCTTTGAATTGCATTCGTAAAACTTTGGCGCTTTAATGCTGTTCAGTATACGGCGAGATTTCATTACGTGCGGTTAACTTTATTTGAATCGTTTGTTATGTATTAAATAAAACGGTCACGTGTGTTAATTTGAACAAGTGTGTATTTAAATTGAAACAGGTGTTAAAGCGAAAAAAGAAATTTTTCTATAACAGAAATTTTAAATAAAATCATATGAAATTTTTTAAAGATAATGCTAAAAATTGAAATAACAAAATTTTATACAAATTTGCAGTTAAGAAAAAAATTATTTTGAATATAAAGTGCAATCAATAAATAAAATTTATAAAAATTGTTTAAAATTTTTAGTATTTTTTTTTTCAAATTAAAGGTGTGTGTGTAATTGCAGTTAATTTTTTACTTTAAGATCAAATCATACTAATTGTAATAAAAATTTGTTATGGGTATTCAAATTAAGTTTATGTCTTAATTAAAAAAATGCAACAAATTTGTTTGGCTAAAGTAATTGTTTTTTTTTTGTCTAAATTCAAATTTAAAAGTTTTTTTCCATGCCGGTGTGTTGGTATTTTTTCAATACCTTGTTCAATGTTTTTTTAGTATTAATTATGGCTCATTACATAAAATTCAACGATCAAAACAAAACATAATAAATCCACCTTAACCAATAATTATAACAATAGGACGAGAACTAACAACAAACTTAATAATACATATTGTTTGTTATAGAAAAACATTTTTATATTAATGCAAAACATTGGAAAAGCACAGTGGGGTGATACTAAATAAAAAGATGTGAATAACAAAATTTTTAAAAGAAAAGAAAAATTTATATGTAAAACACAAACAAATAATAAAAAAAATTATTTTAAGAGAATAAAGCATAAACTAAAGCTACCTTTGACGCTTGTCAAATATTTGACAAAAAAAAAAAAAAAAAAAAAAACGAAACGAAAAAAATATAATTTCCTTTAATTCCAATATTTATTTGGTTAATAATACCACATCTTACATTAAAGAGTTTTTTGCTATGTCTAGCAGTATGATAAGTTTTGTTTTGTGATATTAAGACCATGTTAAATCTCACAAACTATTAACAAAATAGGGGTTTTGCTTCTTTGGTCAAATATTTAATAAGTGTGACCGTAGCTTAAGTCTAATATTTTAACAAACAAATTGTGATATTAAACATGTTGTTGGTAATACCTATATGATAAATTCAAACTAAATATTATGAATTCAAACTAAATAATGAAATTTTTAATTTGATTGGATCAATATTAAAAACTGCTTTATTTCTACATTGTAGTATAATAGTTCTCAATGGCAGTTTTCGGGACAATATAAAGTTTAAACTATTTTGTTGCATTTTGAATGTAGTGAAGATCAGTCTAGAGGAATATTAAAAAGGTAACCTTTTACTGAAATTGGGACCAAAATTAAAATAATGATGACAATAAATTATTGTGTTTCAAATGCTCTAGAATCATAAGAAAGTTTAAGTTTGTATCTAAATCCTTGTACTCTGTTCGAACTTACGACAAATGTTGAGCAACATTGATTATTTCACACTAAAATTTTGACATGTATCAATATTATCTGTCTCGCGATTTTTCAAAACTTAACACTTTTATTAGTTGCAAGTATAAAACATTGTTTTGCGAAGGTAAACAAAAAAAAAATTGTCATTAAAAAAAGTTAAACAATATTATTTTTATAATTTCCCGAATAAAAAAACAAAAAAAATAATTTTTTTATTAATTTTAGCAGTTTTCTACATTTTTCTTTGTGAAACGCCTGTTATAAAAACCACTTTACAAATCGTCGGTTGATAATTTGAATGTCGTATGTGGATTTTTTGCGGTTTTGAGTTAATATCGATTCCTTAGGTTTTCCGACCTAATTTACTCCAAACTATCGGAATCCACATACGACAATTAAATTATCAGCCGACGAAATGCTAAATAAAAAATTACAAAAAGTGATAGGCTGTTGCTTAAAATTTTGTGCGAAATAATATGAGCTGCACTTGTTTCGCACGGAAAATAAAAATGTTGCTAGAAGCATTTCGGATGTTTTTCATAATATCAATAGAGTACAACTCCATCAACATATTTTCGCTTGTATTTCACAGAAATGTGTTTTATATTAAGTTTGTTAACATTTCGCACGAAATACTGAACAGAATACCAGGCTTAAAACAAAAAAAAAAATTAAATAAAAACAAGTCAGAGTGCTATATTCGGCTCTGCCGAATTTTGAAGACCCTCCACCGAGAGTAAGAATATTTAAGGTGTGTGTGGACTTTATATGGAATCTATAAATTATAAGTGATTCTTTAAATAACCTGACCTCATAGCATTTTACTTCGTTGCCTAATTTAAACAAAATATCTTGATTTGTGATATACAGGAGGGAATTTTATATTGCGCTTATGAATCGATCATCACAAGGGAAACCATAAATATGTATGCAATTACATGTTTTTCCTTGTGCGACTAATGAAGGCAGAAACAATATATTTATCCATTTTAGAGCTTTTTATAAATTTTGGCATCGATTTGTTAGTGCATATTTTTTCATATTTCATTTAAAAGAGCATTTTTGCGGGGTTTTCTAGTTTTATAGCGAATATTTCACCATTTTGAAGCATATTTTGATACATGTTATATATTTTTTTTTAATTTTAGTTAACAGGTGGCTTTTATGTTTTAAATGTGTATCTGTTTACCCAAGGTATTGCTTCAATTTCACCATCTAAATTTAATTTTCACTTAACAATTGTAAGCCAAAGCAGGTTATCTCTAAAGATAAATGTAATTTTTAACTGTCAAATTGTGTACATTGTGCGTGTGTGCCAATATGTGTACTACCAAGAAATATAACCCATCTTTTAGTACACCATTCGTATAAGAATCACTTTATAAAGTGATCTAACAAAGTCCATCGGTCCGTCTGGCTGGTTGTATATCCAAGTTTCGAGTTAGAAGCACTTAGGACGAACCCTATGTAAATGGTGAGAATCGTTTTCGAATTTCTCAAAGTCCTCATAAAAACTTCTTTCCGAAATAGACTATTTGTGTTCAAAAACATCAAGTTCGTATTTACATTAAATTCGCCCAAAAAAAATATTTTACTTCAATACATTTTTTTTTTGGAATTGGTTCATATTCGACCACAGCTCGCATCCGTAAATAGCTGTAACTTCCTTTTAAATTTTAATATTAATATAAAATTTATCGACCGTCCCTAAAATACCTTTAAGACAAAAAATCTACAGATTCTACATCTATATAATATTTGGCACAAATAACACTTACATATATGAATTATCACCACGTAACAAAACGTTGTTTTTGTGAGCCCATGACTGTCTATCGGTTCCAAGTAGGGTACAATCACGAAAATTCGTTCGAAAATACTATGGTGCATGTATTTTACCGTTTATAATTTGTAACTTGTTTTTTTAATTGCTAATACTATTAAATTGTTGAATATTTGATTTTCAAATAAACCATTTTGATTTTTTGGGGCATATTTTTAACAATGTATAGGGCATATTTTGAAGTTGTTTCTTTATTTTTAATGCGCATAAGACGCTTTTTTTTTAGTATATTTCTGGTTTTCCTGTTTATCACTTATTAATTCGGTAGAGTGATTTATATTATTAAAAAAACGAAAGAAGACCAAATTTCAATAAAACAATACAAATTTTTTAGAATTTAATGCTTCTTTAACTGATTTTCGGAAGGCCGCTTTATATGGGACCTATTGTGGACCGATTAACGCAAAATTACATGGTTTTGATTCTAGCACTATTTTGCTAAATTGGACCAAATTTTACAACAATATCTATATTTGCTACAATTTTTGTCGTAATTAAACGATTTCCCAGAGTGGGCTTTTTATGGGGCCTATGGTAAATTATAGACCGATATTCACGATATTTGGCAGAGTGCTTTCAAATTTTAGTGCAATATCATCATTTGCTATGGTTTTAGGAGTACTAAAGTTTTTTTCCGAGGCTGTTCTTTATATGGGGGCGATCTTTAGAATATTTTGTAGTAATATTTCCAGTCGTATAAAACGAGTTTGCGCAAAATTTAATGAGAATCGGTGCATTCTGTCACCAATTTGTGTTAGTTTTTGTAACAAAATATACATTTTTTACGGAGGTTGTTGCACATTGAATTCCATAGCTCTTTTCATACGGAGCAGACAGTGCTGGATTTGAATCCCACGTGCTTAGAAGAAGAAAGAAGTTGACTCCAATGTTGTGCTTTTCTGTTCAGTCTTTCAAAAATTAGCGTATTAGCGTATAACAGACGGACCGACGGACGGACATGGCTACAACTTTCACACGGAATGACAAACTGAGTATACCCTAATTTACCACTAGTATTTTTTTATCTAAGGTTGCAAACCAATGCAAAAGATAACTATTTATTTTTAGACGATTTCAGAATTTTGTTGTTCGGCAACCAATTGGTATAATTTAAATGAATTCTTATGCTTTTTAAGGCCGGGATTCACTAGCCTGCACAATCGTACGATTCTTTTACATGAAGATCTAACATAATTCTATCCGACATAAAAAATATGTCTGCAAAATCTGTTGCCAAAGCTACACTATCACAGAAAAAAAGATGCTAAATCATATGGCACCACTACTTTACAAGAAAATTCAACTCTGATCGGACAGAGTTGTTAAAAAAATTTGTCAGCCAATTTAAATATCAGGTCAAGCTATCATATTTATAAGCACACAAGATTTTTTTTTTTTGACGTATCGAACGACTGAGTACGATAGTGAATAGTCTACTTAAATGACAGAAAATAATATATTGTGCGACCTCTCGTAATTCTACAAGATCTCTCTCGTCTTCGACATGGCTCTTCATCGAGTAAATCCTAAGTCTTCATCTTTTTCTTGACCTCTGTCTTTGTCATCTAAATCCCCACTTTTAAACTATTAAAACCATTGTCTTCCACTTGCACATTAATATTGTGATTTTCTACACCACTTTCTTTACTGGAAAAAAATTCTATATTAAAATTTTTTATTTTGAGTATCTGGTGTTTTTTTTTTAGCTGCATGAGAGCTATCGATATTGATAACTATGGTCTGACAGCTGAGAATGTCAAACTGTGTTGGAATTTCTATTCAATAGGGTTTGAAAAGTCATCATGAACAGCTTCACGCTAGAACAACCGCACCAAATTTTAGAAATTTACTTTGAAAAATAAAAAAGTAAATCTTTTCGCGAAGTCCAAAGAGCACTTCGTCCTTTTAACGGTCAACGTGCAGTAGTGCGAAGTATTGAATAAGACGAAATGCCGATTCGTCATCGTTCTCAATTTTTTGGCCTTTGTCCTTCGACAACGTGGAAAATTTTACGTAATGATCTTGACTTAGATGATTATAAAATACAGCTCGTGCATGAATTGAAGCCAAACGACCATCGTTTGCTTCCGTATCCAAAGGAAATTTCAATCCTTAAGCCGGTTTACACGCTGTTGGTATCATCGTTCCTTATTTCGAGCTGCTGTGGGTGAGTGTCGAGCGCTATCGAGCCATTCTGACTGAATTTTTGTTTCCACAAATTAATCAGCTAAACATCGTCGACATTTGGCTCCAATAAGGCGGTGCAACTTGCAATACAGCGCGCTTAACATTCGATTTATTGCAAACTCACTGGCCCCCACGTTCATTCAACTTAACATTTGTTTATGCCAGCAAACCAGCAACTCTTGAAGCATTGGAATCCAATACTCAAGCCACCATTGACGTCATACGGCCAGATTTATTGGAATAAGGAGACAAAAATTCGACTAATCGAATATACCATGTAACTCGTAGCCGTGGCGGACATATGACGGAAATATAATAAAAAAAATTCCTTCCAACAATATTTCTGTCTTGTAAGTTCGTTGTGAGGTTTGATTTTCAATATGCATTTTTTACAGATCCGCGTGACTCATATTAAACTGATTATTCAGTTTTGTTCTGTATCTTTTGGCAAGTCATCATGGAAGGACTCACACTATAACAGCGTCTCCAAATTGTTGTGAATGGGATTTGGAAAAACACAATGAAAATCCGGCGTTTTATGAAGCACATTTCTGGCTCAATGGATAAATTAATAAACAAAATTGCCGTATTTGGGCTGAACAGAATCCCGAAGAGTACTAAGGGCCACTGGAATATGGGCTGGTGGAATCATTGGTCAATATTTCTTAAAAAATTGGGAAAATCAGAATGTTACCGTCAATAGTAACCGTATCGTAACATGCTAACGGACTATATTCTTGCTGAAATTCAAGCCCAATTTCTCGGTGAGCTCTAGCTTCAACAAGACGGCGCTACGAAAGATACAGCGCGTGAAACAATGACCTTATTGAGAAATATTTTTGGTGACCACTTTATTTCATTTTTTGCTAAGGTAAATTGGCCACCTAGATCGTACGATATCACACATTTCCACTATTTTCTGTGGGGAAATGTAAAGTTTAAGATCTTTAGGGATAAGCCAACATTACTCGTGTTTTTCGCGAGATACCAGTCGTTATGCTTGAACGAGTCGTCCAAAATTTAACCTTCCGAATGAACCACCTCACACGTAGTCATGGCCAACATTTACATGATATCATTTTGAAACAGTAAATGCCATAAATTGTTCTTGAAACCGATAATAGTGCAGTAAAACACATAAATAAATTTGAAATTAACTGCCAGGCCCACTATGTCGACAAGAACATTTCTTTCGCATTTTTATATTGAAAACAATAATAACAAATTTAAATTTGTTTTTGTTTTCAATAAAAATATAAGAAAGAAATGTTCTTGTCGACATAGTGGGCCTGGCAGTTAATTTCAAATTTATTTATGTGTTTTACTGCCTATTTTCGATGTACGAACGAATTCTTTTTTTCGTACGTACAAAAACATTTAAAACAAAAACAAAGTTTTTAGAATTTGTAATAAAAGCCTATTTATATTATATTATAAATCAAACCTCACGATGAATCACCCGATATTATTATTATTTTTTTTTACAAAAAAAAAAGAAAAAAAAAATTAAATATTAACGCAATAAAATAGTTTGCCTTATACTTGTGTCAGCCCTAATAATAATTTTTAAAGTCGAACAGTGAACCTTTTTTTATACTACCAATAACAAAAATAAACTCTCTAATTTTTGCCTTCTAAAGTCACACTGTGCAACATTTGTACTTGCTGCTACTGTTTAACTATTATTGTTTTGATTTATAAAAAGTGGCAGCAAAAACAACAGCGAGTCTCTTAACGCTTCAGTAAATTTTAAGCGAAAAATTTAAAAAAAAACCTTAAAGTGAATTATTTTATTTGAAAAAATTCAAATACTTTTTTTGTTTGAATATACTCGTAAATAAAAAGTAACTATAGTAAAATAGATGTTTTAAAATAACTTTTTTCTACCAACTTTTTTGTATACAACAATTGAAGTACATGACAGTAGTACATCACACTTACGTCAACTACACGTAACAAATGCAATAACTTTTTTCGCTTCAAACGAATCAATGTAGAGGCCAATATTCGTAAAATAACAAGTAGTTAAGCCAAAACAATAACAAAAAAAAACCTAAACATCTTTGTATGTGTTTGTTAGGCTTATTGCAACTTTTTCATGTAATAATGAATTTAAAATTTAAATTAGTAAAAAAAAAAAATTTCCTTTGGTTATTGATTTTAAATTTGTTTTTGAACACACAGTTGTTACGTATTCGTATGGGAGTGAGTGTATCTTGAAGATAATTTTAGTCCGTATTAATCGTTAACTTTTCATGCATGTGTTTTTTTTTCGGTATAGATAAAAATAATATTTATCTTGTTTTGGAAAAAAACACTTGTTGTTAATATAAATATTCATTAAGTTGGATTTAGTAAATTTGTCTAAGATATTAAAAAAGAAAAAAATTAAACGTGTTTTTTTGTTTTTGTTGTAAACAAATAAAAATGGCTTTAGTATATAAATTTTAAATCATTTAAATGCATATGAAGTTGTTTTACCATCTAAAGACATTAGCCGAGGTCGTAGACAAACACTAAATGCATTTTATTAAAGATGGTATTTTCAAAAGTGGTTATAGAATTCGTTGATGGCATGTCATAATGTCCAGTGTTATAATGTCCATGGACACTATAACGCACCAAGAAGTGTCATAATGTCCATGGACGTTGTGACGCTTTTTGAAGTGTCATAAGGTCCGGTGGCATTTTGACACTTTTTGGTATTAGTTCACTTTCACATGTGTCGCAATGTAAACTTTAGTTAGCGAAGCCAGTGTTTGTTATACCATAAAACACAAAATCCTGGCTTTCGGCTAAAGGCCGCAATTCAGAAACGCTTAAGTTAGCGAAGTCGTTGTTTGTATACGGGGCCATTAAGCTGATGTATTACGACATCAGTACTTTGAAAAGTGTCTTCGTTTTTTCCCAATGACTCTTTACATCACTGTGATTTCAGCCTTAACATTACTTGGTCAAATTATCATCAGGGCCAAAATTTTAAATTATGTCATTAATGGGATGACACATTGGCATCACAGAAATGACGAATCGGAGTCGGTTTTATAAAGCATGTCATCAGTGCGATGACAAACTGTCATCAAATTGAGTCATTGTAATTTACCTTAAGTCAAATTGAGAGAATATCATTATTTAATTAAGCGTTGCACTTCTTTGCTTCACGTTTGTTGTATTCTGGCCTTTATAAACAGAAGAACTCTCAATTATAAGACAACAGCAGCATGCCCGATATGGTTTTCATAATAATTCTGCTTTAAAAATTTGATGTATTTAAATAAATAATTAAAAAAAAGTATACAGCCAGGCCCACAATGTCGACAAGAACATTTCTTTCGCATTTTTATATTGAAAACAATAATAAAAAACTTAAATTTGTTTTTGTTTTCAATATAAAAATACGAAAGAAATGTTCTTGTCGACATTGTGGGCCAGGCAGATAATATGGAAATTTTTCCTTCTAATCTTACTTTTTAAGCATAAAAATAATGTTAATAATATATTATATTATGTTATCGCACTGATAATGATTTATGTTACTTGCCTCATTGATGCCATTTGTAATAAAATTGATGTCAGAAGGGGTTTAAAACAAAACAAATTGCTTTTATTGTTTTCACAAGAAATCAAAATAAAAAACAATTTGCCAGTTCAGTTTTTGTGCACGTGCACTTGCAAAAAAATTCTGTAGTCTTGTTTTCTAAAATTATTTAGGAGAACGTTTCCTTATGATCTGGCCTAAGCAACCAGTGAAATGTGCATAGGAACAGCTTATCCTCCAACAATAAATTTAATTTTTTTTTTATCAATTATAAAAATAGGGAATTAAGAACAACAAACAAAATCTTTTAATAAATAATTGTATTCCCAAAAACAACCTTAATAATAAAATTTTTGCAAGTGCACGTGCATAAAAAACTGAGCTGGCAAATTGTTTTTTATTTTGATTTCTTGTGAAAACAATAAAAGCAATTTGTGTTTGTTTTTAATTTGTTTTTTCTTCGGACATCTAAAATTTTAAATTTTCAAATTACGAAAATGATGAAAATGACGAAAACCATATTGGATGAGTCATTCTGCTGGTGTCTTTTAATTGTGAGTGCTTCTGTAAACAAAGCGGAATACAAAACAGGTAAAACACGTGTTACAGGAAAATAAATAGTAATATTCTTTCTATCTCTCGCTCTCTGTCTCTCTCTCTCTCTGGTTCCGCGGGTAAGTGCTTAGAATTATTCTTAAATAAATACATATGTTGTCTTCTTTTCGCTGTTATTTCACACTTAATTTAATAAGGTTTCATGTAGAATCATATTTAAATTCATGTCTTGAACTTGAAATTACTTTCATTCAACGTAAATCGTAGTTTAATTTCAATATCAATGTAATTTTTCTCTAACTTTACTGGAGTGTTAAATTAACATGAATTATAGTTATTTTAAAGGAAAAACATTGTGTTTACAAGTTATTGTTATATCATTTTAAACTAAAATGAAGTAACTATGAAGCAAAATCACTACCGAAAAATGTAAAATGGGTTTTGACGATTTTATATTGATTTTTTTCTCTGTGTAAGAAAATTATACGTATGGAAAGACTATATTATACGAGAATATAGTCTTTCCATACGTGTACTTTCTCTTCTATTTCTTTTCTATTAACAATACAGCTGCAGTTATTTTTGTTTGTAGCCCACAAGCTCGAAAAAATAATAATCAAAAAATAACTCCTATAATCAGACTTTTATGAATTTTTTCATTTGCTTTTATTGAAGGCTTAGTAGAAATCTGTTTAGGTTTATTTAAAGATTTTTAGGTATAAGGCTTTGAAGTCTTAGTATAAGACTACTAAGTTTTCTTATTAAGCTTTAAAATCTTTATATAAGACTTTAAGGTCTTAGTATAAGTCTTGAAAGTATAACTAAGAGAGTTTAAAGTCTCAGTTTACGACATCTCAATTCTAGTATAAGACTTTTAAGGCTTAGTATAGTGAAATACTTTTATCTTCTACTACTAAGCTTTTAAGTTTTATTCAAAGTTTATGTATAAGTATAAGGGGTTTAAGTCTTTGTATAAGATTTGTAAACCCAAGTATAAGATTTTTAAGTCTTAGTATAAGACTAAAAATAACACAGGTCGATAGTTTTAAAGTTTTTTTTTAACCATCCCAACTGATTCTTATTTTTTTTTTTTTGGAAGGCGAGAGTCGAATATGCGCTCAGTTTTCTCCCATCACGTCACATTTATCAAATACCGATATGCATATAATTCATTTTAATTAAATCAGACTTTGACTCTGGATGGCTTCAGAAAGTGAAGAATACAGAAGAATATTTAGCAGATGTTAGATGCAATATATGTATATAGACCAACATCTCATGTTTAATATAAAATTTTTTCAATGTCGAATTGTGTATTTAAACAAACTAATTTCTTACTGTCTTATGCAAAACAAAGTTAAAGTTCACATTAGCTAACCGATACATTAAGACCATTCACATTCGCTGGTCTTAATGTGTTGGTTAACTAATGTAAACTTTAACTTATTTTGAATAACGGGGTTATATGTGGAAAACTTAGAATAAGACTTATAAATGTAATTAAATACATTTCGAGTAAGAGTGTTAAGTAGAAGATTTTTAAGTTTAAGTATTAGATTAAATCTTATTATATGACTTCTCATTATAAGTATTTTATTTCTGTTAGTATACAATTTCTAAGGAGGATTTTTTTAGACATTTTATTAATTTAACTCATGTCTTTTATCTCTTTTCAGCTTTTTTAGCCAGATTTCTTTTATTTTCCTTTAAGAAGTTTTTATTAAAAATTTCTTAACAATTCTACTCAATATTTGTTTGGATTACATTTGATAAATATTTAAGTGGAGTTTTTAATTCAACGAAAATGTCACAATTTCGTGATAATTCTTGGGTGAGTTGTGTATGTCTCTTAATTAATATATTTTTGATTGAAAAATCGTTTCATTTAATTTTTTATATATTGAACATTTTGCGCATTATTACATTATAAATATTTGTTTTTTTTTATATATTTTATTAGCAAAAATTGGTATTATTAATTTATCTGTATTTGCGGTTTGTTTGTCGTACCTGTATTTGTATGATTTTTTTTTTGTTGTTTTATTGACTTGTCTAATATATGCATTTGCATTAAATATTTCATTTTGCTATACATTTTTTATTTATTGTTATCTTTTGTTTTTGGCTATTTATTTACATTAATTTATCTTTAAAATAAAAATATGTTTCGATTGATAAAAATCGAATTGTTTTTATCGATTTTGGGGTACAAAAAAAATTATTAAAGTTTTAATTTGTTTGTAATGTTAGATACCATCAGTGGATTTTCTTTGATTTTTTTTTAATAAAATGTAAAGTATATTTGTTTTTTTTTCTACAAATCTAATTCTAGAATTTTTAGATTTTGGAAAAGACGTTGCTGGTATAGGATTTTAAAGTCGATTTTTAATACCTTTAAGTCGCGGTAAAAGATCTCCTATTCTTGGTATAAAAGTTTCATGTCATGCACACAGATTTAAAAGTCTTAGTATAAGACATAGCAAAAAGGTTAATTCTTTCTATAAAATAATTGCTTTCAAATCGTATACTTAATATATATTTATACAGGATTTCTGTACCTTAATATAAGATTTTTGAGATAAGGTGATTTGTTAAGGACTAATAATGGGTATTTGAGATCTCAGTTAAACTAGGCTAATCTGAAAACAGATTTGTGTCGCCATTACCAGGTTTGTATGCAAAATTTTGACGGAACTGCGTAGTTTTGCCTGCAAAATCCGAGTTTCAGAGGTCGTTAAACTAAGTTTAAACTTTATTGACATCTCAAAAACCCAGCATAAGTAGAAAACTTCTTAGGTTTAAAAAACCTCTAAATCTTAGAATAAAATTTCGCAGTCTTACAGCCAATTTTCGCGGCGTACAAAGGTTAGAGAAGAATGAGGGGTAAACAACTAGTCTCGGTTTGTGTTTTTCATGTCGTTTTTTTTATATTTTCCTTTAAGAAGGTGAATAACTTTTTACTTTGAAGTGTCAGGTTAAAAAACAGTGAGATCTCGATTATCCATAACAGGCGGTACCGGCAAAATTCTGGATTACCAATTTTTAATGTGTTTATGTAAATATATAATAGCGGTTTTGACCTTTTGTATTAAGTGTACAGCTCTGCTTTATTTCATACGATTTTATACTACAAAGCGTGAGTCTCCTTTTCGTATGTATTGTAAATTAATGAATTTGCTGAGTGAGAGAAAGAGACAGATAAAGTTTCGTCAACTCTTTTATTCTGGTAAAAACACGTGTTAACTTTAGCTTTTTGTTGGATTTTTTTTTCAACCACAGCGTTGTAAATTTTAGTCTAATACATTTTGTTGTTGCAGTGCTGTAAATGTTAGTAATTTAACTAATTTAATAAGATTAACAAGGTCTACAAGGGACTTCACAATGAAGGATGAAAACCGCTAATATGAATATTTAAATAATATGGGGGAAAAAGTATTTTTAATAGAGGTTATCGTTGCAAACCAATGTAAATCAATGCCAACAAACTATTTTTATTTTCCAGTTAATTGATACTGCCGGTTAGTCGAATACGGATAATCAATGCCCGACAGTTAATGAAAAATGACATGCAACCAAAAATCATCGTATAAACGCAAAGGGTTTTTGGAAGTTGCTTCAAAAGGGAATGAAGAAAAAACGACGTCGTAAAAGCCCCCGTTAAAATTGGGTGTTAGTGTAAGACTTTCCATTCTTAGTGTATAGTTTTGAAGTCTCACTGTTAAACGTCAAAGTCCAAGCATAACACGCAGAAAAAAACATGATTAAAGTATGTTAAAAAACTTTATTTTGGTCCCTGTAATGGTCCCAAACAAACTTTTAATATTTTTAACTTTTCAATTGTCATGATACACATTTTTTTTTTTGTATTTAAGCATAAAATGTTTACCTCCCTTGAAACTTTAAATTAAGCAACACCCATAATATCAATTATAAAATACAACAATACTATAATTTTTAAGCATTCAATGCTTAATTTAAAAATAAGTTTGGTTAAAAGTAACAAAATTAAGCTTGTTTTGCTCTCTACAGTAGTTGAATGCTTTTCAATCACTTGCTTAGTTTGATTAAAATTCTCGAATTCTCTTTCTTTTTATTGTTGGATGAAGATCGTCGTAGTCTGGAAAATGAATTATGTGCAATTTACTTCACTGTCAATGAAAAGATATTTT
This sequence comes from Pollenia amentaria, assembly GCA_943735925.1. NCBI lineage: Eukaryota > Metazoa > Arthropoda > Insecta > Diptera > Polleniidae > Pollenia > Pollenia amentaria. The sequence goes on along the minus strand of OX031008.1, from coordinate 128,852,968 downwards.
AGCATACAAAAGCCAACACGTGAAAGGAGTTAATAAAACCAAGTAAAATTAAAACTTGACTCAAAAGGCACATTAAAAATATGTTTAAAATAAATAACCATTAAATGGTTAATATTGACTATATCATTTCTAATTTTGACCATAATATCGTTAATTTCGACCAAATTATTGTTAGTTTTGTCATATTTAGCCACAATAGGGTTACCTTAAAACTCTTACATTGGTGCCCTTAGAATATGGTTACCTCCAACCATATGATTTTCTGCGTAAAGACTTCTAATGATCACTTTTTTATTCATTTAAAGCAAAAACAAGTAAGAAAGTACAGGCGGTCAAGCCCGACCATTTGATACCCTACACCACAGTATATAAAGAAAAATTTTCGGGAGTGTACCTTATTTTGGGCCCATGGGTCCCGCCAAAAGAAAATTATGTTTAAGGTTAAGATTCAAGTAAAAGTTCTTTGTGCCGAATTTTGTTTAGATATCTTCTATACATGAGATTTGTTTGCCCTTAAGTGATTTTAAGAAGGGGGCTTATATGGGACCTATGAATCAGAAAGTGTTTCTAAGGCGATTTATGTTTTTAATATGTAAGTACAGGGTGTTTGAAAAGAGGTGTACAACTTTAAGTTGGCAACACTTTTTTAATTGGCGGCCATTTTGCCAGCTGTCAAGTGCTTTATGTTTAGTTTGGTTTGGCATTTCAACATAAACAGACTGACGCCTAAACAACGTGTCCAAGTTGTGCAAATTTATTTTGAAAATCATGGTTCTGTTCGAAATAGCAATTTTATTTAGCGATGAAGCTCACTTTTGTTTGAATAAATACGTCGATAAACAAAACTGCCGTATTTGGAGTGATGATAATCCTCAGGTGTATGTTGAGACACCGTTACATCCAGAAAACCCGACTGGGATGGCGACCGCTATATAGACATGATTACTGACTTTTTCGTTCGTCAATTGAACAACCATGATGTGAAGGAGCTGTGGTTTCAACAAACACGGCTTAAAGTGTCATACAGCTCGTGCCTCAATTGAATTATTAAAAGAAACGTTTGCTAACCGCATAGTTTCACGGTTCGGATCCGTGAATTGGCCTTCAAGATCGTGCGATTTAAGGCCGCTAGACTATTTTCTGTGGGGATATGTGAAGTCGCTAGTCTACGTCAATAATCCCGAAACGATTGGCCACTTGAAGGGAAACATTCGCAGCGTTATTGCCGATATAATCGAAAATTGGACCTCCAGATTAGACTACGTTCGAGCCAGCCATGGCGGTCATATGTCAGAAGTCATATTTAAATTATAATGGCAGAAGTTTATCTTTCGAATAAAGTACATTTCATATCAATTTAAAATATTCATCTCTGTTTTATTCCATTTCAAAATTCTATATCTCTATAAACCACACCCTTTATAACATCATAAGCATAAATTAACAATAATGCAATCTTTGGTAGTTCTGGTCAGGGCTGGATGTATGTAATTAGAACTATTATTTTTGAAAGAAAAATGTGTTGATCCACCCCAAAGAAATGATAAAACATATTGGATATTTTTTTTAATTGTACCAAAAAAGTATGAATTGCACCAGTGTAGCAATAAAGTTTCGATTGGACCAAATTTGGTACGATTGTACCACAAATCCCACCCGTTCTCTGCATAAGACTTAAGATTGAGCATAAGACTAGAAATTGTTATGTCTTTCAACACTGGCTTTTAAACCATGGTAAATGACCTTAAAAATTAATCATTTAATTAAATACATTAATTTTTGAATTCTAAAACAAATTTTGAATAAAATAAGTACACTTATTTGTTAAGTCATTTAAAATTTAAATTAACTAATCAGTTTTTAAAGTTCAATAACTTTATGCTCTTAAGTTACTAAATTGCGTTGTTCTTGAGAAATGCACAAAATAAAAAAATTCGAAAGGAAACAGTATTTCACCATTATTTTAATATAAGTAAATAAAATAAAAGTAATTAGTTGGTAATGCAATAGAAACAAAATATTGATAAGATTTCTTTTCAAAACAACTTTTTTTTGTTTGAGTCAAGAGCAATTTGACAGCAGAAAAATAAACAAATTATTTTATCTACATTTTAACACGCTGCATTTTAACACGATGGGAGAAGTAAGGAAGACCTGTGGGCAAATAACGGCATTCGGTATTCTATTTAAATTGTATTGCCATTTCGATCGGTATCGAATGCCGCAATTTGTTGTTCCCTGAGTCAATATTGAAACTAAAAATATCAGTTAAACGCAATTGTTAACTATTGTATTTCTTTCATTTTTTAATATTTCTTATCAATTTCTTGGTAATCTGAGTAGTAAATTTAGCCATTTCTTTGTATTATGATAAATTTCAGATTTTTTTTTGCCCCCATTAAGTTGTTTGCAAATGTTAATTTTTTTTAATACGTTAGACTTGTAGACGTCAAGGTTTTATATCTAGGAAATGGTGATGATTCAAATGTGGAAATAAATTAATGAACTCACTCGTAATGTCATAGAAAGATATTTTTGATAACAATTTTGTTATTTTATGCTCGAAATTTGTTTCGCTATTTATAACTTTAAAGAAATGTTAAATTTAATATTAAGTGTTAGTACACTACTCAAAAGAGAAATCAATCCATCCGTACTCAAATCAATCCGAAGCGTTATTAATAGAACGGCTTTTCTTGAATCAAGTACAGAACTTATACATATTCAATCTCGAATTCGTACTTGAAAAAATCCGAAAATGAGATTGATTTAAGTAAAACCGAAATTGCATCAATCTCAAAATGCGCTTAAATCAAGTATTATAAAATTGATTTAATCCGGAATTCGTGCTTAAAATAAAAAGTGAAATTAGAAGGAGAATATTATTATGACTGATTTACTTACCCGTTTCACACCTTACAGAGTTCCAATTATAAAACACCAGCATAATGCCCGAAACTGCGATCGACAACCTATACTATTACATTTAGCGATTGTGTGCATTGTATGCATTTTACATATGTTATTTTTAATGTTGTTAAATTCTCTACAATATGTGTGCACACGTACGTAACAAAAGAGAAAACGCTGCGCCCTGATTTTGCCGATCGCAGCTTTAAAAACTTAATATACCTATTTAAATAAAATACAAACTAAATGAGAACTCTTGTTTTAAATTTTACTTTTTAAACATGAAAATAATGCGCTTTCTTCTTGTTCTGTTGTTTTTGTTGTTTCGACACACAACAAGCAAATCGTTTTTTAACTACTTATGAGGTGTTGTTGTAGTGGCTATAACAAATGTTGACAAGTTATATGAAATTATAACGCTCAATTTGCAATTTTACTCTCAGAGTGGCACTAACAATGAAAAGTTCAATCTTTTTTTTACTTGGTTAAGAAATTTTATACTTATTTTAAGAAATTCCGGGATTGATTTTCGAAAGTTATCGCATTTAGGATTGTTTTGAGTACGTTTTAGTGTTATTCGTTCTTGAATTTTGGAGTACAACTCGTACTTAAAGTAAGTATAAAAAGCTTAATTTATCCCGAGTGTTTTTCTTTCTGTGTACAAGACATGACGTCCTTATTCCACGACGCTTCAACTTCCGTTGAATCCAAACAGCACACAGGGTTATCCTCACCAGACCGAATGTCAGCCTTAGTGACGAGCAAAATCAGTACATATCCACGCATTGTTAATAGCTTCCTTCATTGATTTCTTGCCACTAAGTGATCCCGGAAGGGGTTTTACCAATAACTATCTACTTCTGTCCCTGGGTGCTACCAATTTCAAGCCTCAGAAAGGCTTTTCGAAAGTGCAATGACGAGGGGAAGGCAATCCCTTTAGACACCTCTGCACATAGCCTGGAAGGATAATTCGGAGAAGAATGTAAATCTAAAGTACTTAAATGCTCGATGTACTTGAATAATGAATTAATTTTAATTTACTTGAAGAATGTAAAATTAAAGTACTTCAATGACCGAAATGAAAAGCAAAAGTACCTTTCGATAATTTAAGTTTTTTCACTGAAATATTTTGATGCCAATATATGGTCGTAAAATCATATAAAGATCAAAGCTGAATTATCCAAAAATTGCATTTGTTTGATTTAGATAAGAAAATGGCTTTAGATGATTAAACTACGAAACTGAGAAGAAAGAGACATTTACATGTTAAAGTGTAAGAAAATTCGTTATCTTCTATTTTTGCCTGGCATTAACCGATCGGAGTGATTGTTTTCAATAAAGTTCCCCTAAAATATAAATATTAAAAAATAATTTATGACTTCTCAATGGCCAGACTGTATTAAGATACCTATAAAGTTTAATCTTAAGGTATCCTAATGGGCCAATACCGAATTTACCTAGCGCTTAGTAAAATAAGCTCTTCTAGTCAGAAGTTCACCAATTTTTGTTTGTTTTAGAGAGACGTATTTTCTTTATATTTCTGGTTTTGGATCAATCAAATTATGAGGATTATCTTGATAGGATTTTATATAAATTTTATCAAAAATTTTAATAATACCAACAACAACAATTTCTCATTTTTTACATTTACGTTATATATTTAGTTCTAAAATTTAAAGAAGTATCTTGTGTACAAACAAGTTTCACATAAAAGAAAATTGTATTTAACAGCTTTTTTGGGTTTAATTTGTTTAATTATAAAATACACAATTCGTCAGTTTATTATTGGCTTGGCGCATATGCCAAAAAGTCGTAGTAAAGAAAAACGATAATGAAAGTTTACATGAAGCTTTCTCAAAATATACCCGATACAATTTTTCTTGTATTCTTCCGACATATGTTTTGAAGAAAAATATAAATTTTTGTGAACGTTTATAAACGAAATTAGAAGTAAAAAGTGTTTCATTGAAAGTGGAAATTTTTGTTTGGTGCTGCATATGTCACTTTTCTAAATTTATTTATAAAATGTAGCTTTTTGTGCTGCATACGTATACTTACTGCTGTGTATTGAGTTCTTTACATGTTATTTGCTCTTACCACATTTGCACTTACGGCGATGAAGCGAAGCAAGAGTAAAACTTATTTTCTTGTTGTCATTTTATTTTTTTTTAACTACTTGTTTTTCCTACCGGAATGAAGCAAAGCAAAGGTGACATTTATTTTGTACGTTTTTGTATGAGGAAGCTGCAGCATTCGCCAAACAGTGGCGTGTAGAGAAAAACAATACTTAATGAACTTCAAGGGAGTTGATATGGAGCAAAATTAATGCTTGATATATCAGAAACTATAAAAAATTTCGTGAAACAGGTTTTGGATACAGAAAGGGAATAATCAAGATTTTTTTTAAAAATTGGCGGCAGGTCAAACCAACAATGAGCTGACGAATAATTTATTCGGGCCAGAGAATAATAGAAAAAATCATCTTATTTCATTTGCTAAAAGTTTTATTACGCACTTTCAAAGTCAATCTCTACAATATCGTTAAAGAAGTTCCATTCAAAATTTCTTAAAAATCGCACATTTTATAAGAATTATAAAAGAATTAATTGGTCACATAGTTATTCAGTTTTATAGATTTAATTAAACTAATTTTTAAAATAGTCACATTGTGAAGTGTGTCAGTGGCCTTTTACTTTTTAAATGTTTACCATAATTTCAAAACTTTTTTTAAAATTTATCTTGCACTATATTTGAACATTTCTAATTCATTATTATGAAGAGTTTAAACAATTTCACTTACCTTTATGCATGTTTCAAAATCTATTTAAAGGTCTATTACATATGCAGCTGTCATAAGTGACCCCAATTATTTAATAGGGTTAATAATGGGGGTCGCTTTGTACAATAATACGAGTATTTCACAAAAGAAAACACAAAAATTTTTTTTTTTAATTAAATAAAGTAGAAACCGTTAACACTTGAAATTATATTTATAAAGCCAATTATAGCAAAAGATCTATTGTTTTTATACCCTACCTCTACCGTCGATGCGGCGGTTGATGTTGTTGACTTTGTAGTGTACCGATCGTTTCAGAATAACTTGTTTAATCGATCTGATGAGTTCTATCCAAGTCACCATTAAGGAGATAATTGATTAAATTTGGCACATAAGCTTTTATTGTCATAAGGAAAAGGTGTGTTGAAAATGGCGAGATAGGTCTATTATTGCACTTATACCCCACATACAAATCTCTTTCCGGAATGGGTTTTTTTTACTCATAAATCTTCTAAAAAAGTGTTTACAAAAAATTGCTACAATCTGCAGTAACAAAGAAAATATATTAAACAGTCTCGTTAAAAATATAAAGAAACTGGAGCCATAGTTATAGTTGTAGCTATATTTACAATTAGCGGTTGTTATAGCAATAGTTTTAAAGAAATAGGAGTAATGATAGCAAAAGATTCAGTAATGAAGTAGCAAGTCAGGTAGCATCAGAAGTAGATCGTAATTAGCAAATGGTTTAGATATAAAGTAGCATACAATTATTTTACGACCATCTAATACAAACAACAAGACATAACATTTTTTAGCACGATGAAGATTTAGTTTTATTGACTATTTTATTGTTAATTAAAACTTCTTTTATTTCTACATTTACTACTAAATAGTTTTAATTAACCTATAAATAAAATTGTAGCAGTTAAACTACAAATAAAAAAAAGTAGGAAAGGATTTGATTTGCAATGTACTGCTCTATTTGTAGTTTAGGTTTTTATGTTATTGCTCCGTTGTGTACCAATTATTAGAAAATATAATAACTAGATATTTAAATGATATTACTACTTTTTAAATTTAAACGCTAAATTCAACAACAACACATAAAATTTTTTATACCGTTACGATTTTATTTCAAGTCTATTTTATTTCTACTAAAAAACATTGTTAATTGCTACGTATGCTACTAGATTTTAGCTACTTCAAAATAAAATTTGAACAATAGAACTACAAATGTAAAAAGTAGCAACTTATATGATTTTTAATGCACTGCTCCATTGGTAGTTTTGAAACCATAATTAGATAATGTAATGCTAATTAGATATTTAAATGCTATTTCCACAGAATATTTCTGGAAGAAGTAGCAATAAAATTGATAGTTATTGTAGCATTTTTAGCACTATGTTAAATATGATATTTTGTAAAAAATTTTATAAACAAATTTTAAGTAAATAACAATCATGTTACCAAACTTTATTAGATTCGTTTTGTTTTTGGTTATAGCTCGCATATAATAAACTCACTCCTGAAATCATTTAAAAAAGTTTGTATTGAAATAAAATTTTGGCACAAATTAACATTGTTTATCCAAGCCTCTTAACAAAATTTTATTTTGCTTTACCCTGTCATTCACTTATGGCCGTTTTCTCATTAGCCGATTTTATTTTTGCCAACGAAAAACTGCACATTTAAGAAATTGGATTTTCTCAATGCCTCATCTGCTTCTATTCTGCCGCAAAGTTAACCGACACTCTTCTGCCAATTATTTATTTGCCGTTAATTTGCCGTACAGATAAATTCAATTTTGAGAGGTGCTGCCAACTGAAAACAATATTTTTTGTCGGTATATTGAGAAAACCATACTTTTTTTTTTGTCAAATCACCACGGACGAGTAAAGCGTTTAACAAGAAGTGCAAATGATAAAAAAGTTTAATCGAAATGGATGTGGAAAATTACATTGATTTCCATTGAAAAATGATCTTAAGCGATGAGTCCCATTTTGGGATGATCAAACGAAATTTGTGAAAATTTCCAAGAGCTTCTAATGCATTCCGAAAAAGTCAATCTGTTTGGTACGGATTTAAAGCTGGCGGTGTTATCGGTCCATATTGCTTTGAAAACAACGGTGGCTTGGCCATCAAAAACTTCTTTTAGCCTGAATTGGATAATATGGACACCAAAGATATTTCATATTTACACGCAGCTCATTTCATCGAGCGATTTTGACCATGTTGTTTTTTTATTCCTACGCTAATCCCGCGAAGCTCTTCGCTTGTCTGCAGGAGACCAGAGTCTCTGGAGGGAATTCGAACCCGCAACCCCGGTACTGATAGACTAGCTTATTACCAGCTAGCCTACCGGGGCATCCCGGTTAGACTTTCTTTTGTTGGATTTTCTTAACTAGCAGGTCTATACGAATAAGCTACAAGCCACGAAGGCCCTCATAACCAATTTAACCCTTGTCACCAATCAAATTTAGCCTGTTTAGGCGACAGAGTCATTAAAAATTTATCGTTCTGGATGCGCCCAACCCACCAAAGCCGAGGTCGATATTTTCACTATGTCATTTTCCACAGTTTATAACACCGATATGCCTATTAAGCGCACAAAACATTTCTATGATATCTGACACATGGTTGGTTAACGTGGTGGCACCCCAAGCTAGGCGTGCAGCAAGTAGAGTTGACAGTGACTTCGCTTTGAACCTATCTCACACATACTTTGTTAATTTTAATTACAAGATATGAAGCGCTTAATGAAACCCTGTTTTTCTTGTAGTTGTGGGAGTTTATAAAAATGTTGTCCTAAATTTTTTTTACGCAAACTTAAATCTATCCGAGATTTTCTTTTTTTATTAGATCATTTACTGACAATTTTTCCAATATAAATTACTTTTGGAAGCTTAAACTCTGTGATTGGGACTGCCCCGACTAATATTTCTTACCATTTTATATTTTTTACTACAATAAAATTTTACTTTTCTCTCTAGACAACATTTTGCGATCATTAATCATAAAGTTAAATTTTATTTTCTGGAAACTTTTGCGGGTTTCTAGTAAAACTGTTTAGTTTAAAACTCAAGTGACTAAAAAAAATATACAAAATGTATAATAACTAAAAAGACAATATAATTAAATGAGGTTTTTGTTTAGAACATCTTATTAAAAAAAAAAAAAAACTAAAATCAACCGTAAATTATTCATAGAAATTAAAAAAGCACTTGTTTTCTGAATAAAAAAAAATATATAAATTTAATTAAGAAAACAACAAAATGTGAACAATAAAACGACTATAGATAAATTTTTAAAGTTTTATTTGGCATACAAAATTAATAAATTCTGTAATGGCCCAGAATGTTTTTTGTTTCTGAATAAATTTGGAAGCCAGACTGATGGGAAATAAAAAAATGATTGTTGGTGGAATTAAAAAAAAGAAAGAAAAAGTAGTTTAGTATTACAAAATGTGCTCTGAATTTCTAATTAGATATGTAGAGATTATATTTTTATAAATAAAATTAAAATTATTAGAAACAAGAGGCACACTTTGTTTCAAGTTTAATACAAAAAAAAAAAAAAAAAAAAAACACAAAGTGAAAGATCATCATATTTATCTGTATTTTGATATGTGTGTGTATACTGCGTGAATTTTCTACCTAACTTTGAAAGATCCATGAGAATTAGTTTATTAGAAATTCATGTTTATGAAATAAAGTTATGAAAAATACTAAAAGAAAAATTAAATGCAAATGATAAGCAAATATTATACAGTAGAACACGGCAATAACAAATTCGAAAGCAATGACATTTTTAGTTCGTTACGGTAGCAACAAATTCTAACAAATTTTTTTAAAATATATAAATTCCTCCAATATCAAACTAAATTTTGATTATATATTCCTGGAGTTAAATAGTTCTGGGTAACTTTTACTCTTATGGTATTCCATGCAATTTTTTGTCGAAATACCCATTCGATCGACTAGAAAATGCAATAATTTTTTTTTTAGCTTGATAAAAGAAAACCAAAATGTAAGAAAGTATAGTCGGCCAAGCCCAATCGTATTTAAAAACAAATTTTTTCGAGTTCCGAACCATGGGCAATCATGGACACTCCTGAACAAAATTATGTTATGAGGTTAAGATTCATGTAAAAGTTCTTTGTGTGGAATCTTATTTCGATTTCGTCATCTAAATGAGATTTGTTGGTGTTAAAGTAATTTTAGGAGGGGACCTACCAGCACAACAGGATTTTGTCATGCCATAGTGGCTATCGCAAAAGTTATTTTCGCCAATTCAGATGTCAATACCAACATAAAAAAGAAAGTTATGGAAAAAGTATTTGTATGGGAGCTTTGATCAAAAACAAACCGATTACAATAAAATTTGGTTAAATGATTAAGATTGAAAACAAATAAGTTTGAACCAAATTAAAATACGAACATAATCAGATTGTTTATGTGCACAAAAACTCTATTTCGGAGGAAGTATTGTATGTGGGCCATATAAAATTATGGACATTTTTCCACCATTTTCAAAGGGCTTGGTGCTCGTAATAATAAGATGTACTAAATTTCATCAAATGATCTCCAAAATTGCAGCGGCAGTAGTATTTTTATGGGAGCTTTGGTCAAATGTAGACCGATTCGATATTGAACAAAAAATAAGTTACCGTAGACTTATGAATTTATCATTAAAACATTGAAATAAATCGGATTTTATTTGATGTTTTTGTGCTTTTATATGGAACTGGCTTAACCCGGTACGCTTTGCTACCCCAATCGAAATTAAATTGGTAAGATTTTTTTAAAAAGTAAAGCATCTTGGACTAAATTTGAATGATTAATATTTTCGTCCTATGGAGGGTATTGCTCCTCCTTCGTCTACCCCACCCATTTTTATTTTAGAATTTATAGCTTACCATAGCAGTGGATTTAACCACATTTGAAGACTCTCGCTGTAATAGTTTTTCAGTTACGCGATATAAAATATATGCTTCCTATGGGGGGTATTACTCGCCCTGCGCCCACCCCCTTTATTTATATTTTTAAAGATGTAGTTTTCCATAAGAGTGGCTAATACCAAGTTTGAACATTCTCACTATAACAGTTCTTATGATATGCAGCTATCTTACTTCTCCCAACACCTACATACGTGAAACAGTATCGAAGAGAAGAGGATTATAAATTTTGAGTTGATTAGGCGTGCCACCGCCCCTTTGTCCAACCACAACTTACATAGCATAGGGCTTATTAATTCATAACAACAGCCTACTGTGAGAATTTGATGACGATCGGTTCAGTAGTTAATTAGATATAATCGACATAAAGGAGCGTGGCCCCTCCCACTTTTTTCATGCAACGTATTTCTATTCATAACAATACCATATATACCAAATATCATCATCCTACGCCAAATAGTGGCTAAGGTATGAGGATTTTATGTTTTGGGTTGTATGGGCGTGGCACCGCCCCTTTTTCCAACCACATCTTTATATAGCTTAAAGTTCAGTAACTCGAGGTAGTCGCGTACTGTGGAAATTTGATGACGATCGGTTCAGTAGTTTATTAGATATGGTGGTTTTTACTTTTTCCATAAAGGGGCTTGGTTCCGCCCTCTTTTTTCATGGAGCTTATTTCTATTCATACTAACACCTATGCCAAAAAAATGCCTAAGATATAACGATTTTAAATTTTGGGTTGTATGGGCGTGGCATCGCCCCTTTGTCCAATCTCAACTTTATATAGCCTAATGTCTCTTCCAGGGTCACATTTATATTCCGTGAAAATTTCAAGATGATCGGTCAAGTGGTTTGGCCTCCTATAAGGCAGAAATATATATACAAACATACATTCACTTTTATATATATAGATTAACCCTTAAATGCCTGAACTTTTAAGTTTGATATCGGACTTTTAATCAAATAGCGCACTTGCATTAATTATTAATAAAAAATATTAACAGTACCAAAATTGATACTTGCTTTCTTTTTGCAATTAAATGTATAAATCAATTTTATTTTTGCTATTTTTCCCTTTATCTGGTGGTTAGAATAAACAAATTGATAATTTTTAAATTAAATTTGGAAAATCCGGCATTCAAGGGTTAATAAAATTATAACTCGTAAATTATACCCCGATCGTTATTTTGCAGCACAACTTGTAGTCACATAAGATCTTTTAAAAATTAATTTCATGACGATATCGATATTTCGCTACCGACTTAATCTCCGATAATGTCGTGTTAAGTTAATGGACGGCAGAAAAAATTGCTTGCTAGGATTAAATTATATTGCCAGGATAGACGACAAAAATAAGAAATGTTTGTTCTTTATAGTCAATTATATTTAAACACACTTTAATTTTAATTGCATGTATTCATTAAATATTTTTAAATTTAATAAAGTTTTACTGAACAAATTTTCTATGAAAATTTTCCTTAAAAAAGGTTTGTCAAATTTAATAATCGTTTAGAAATACGGGGGTAACTCTTTTCCTTCTCAAACGATTTTGCGAGTTTTCCATCTCAAAGTGCTTATGAGAACTAAAAATAATTCAACTCCAGGGCTCCCGGTAGGAAAATTTGTAGTGGGCTAGTCTTTGACTGTGAGGGTATTTTCGGCAGAGACTTTGAAATATACCTTCATTCAAAACTTGTGCTGAAAAGTGTTGGTCATAACTGTGTTCTTCTGTTTATTTCTATGAGAATTTCTTACGGCAAAAGAAAGATTATTTTTAGTTCTCATAAATAAATTAATGAAATACTTTCTTTTTCACTGATAAACAAACACAAAAAAAAAAAGAAGAGCACTACATTTCCCAGACTAAACCGAATGAGAACGTTAACGTAACATTCAAATGTTCGTGTTTTTAAAAACAGTTCTAAACTAAATTTTTTATTAAAAATAACACCCAATTTTCACGATGATTTTTTCCCCTATTTTAAAATCATGTCTTTTTTTGTTTGATAGTGAGCGGGGTAGAGAAGTAAGCAGGGTAGAAAAAAAGACATGAATCGTATTTCTGTGTTTCTTTTTTGACATTCCTCTTTGCACTTATTTGTGTTTTTTAATTTCTGTTTTATTCTTATTTCAAAATGACACGTGCTTATTAAAATATAGAAATATAAAAAATTTTAATTAAAAAAAATTCAAAATATATCAAAATTATGTGGAATAACGAAATTTTAAATATTGTTACGAATAAGAAACTAAGAAAAAATCAGCTCTGACTGCAAAGAAAAGAAACATGGTGAAAATTTAACAAGTTTTTGGAAGTTTCTTTAAAAAAGAAATACAAAAAAGACATGTCTTTTAAATCATCGTGAAAATTGGGTGTAAGAACTTTTTTAGAGAAAAAAAAATATGAAAGCTAGAAGAAATCTACTATTCTTAAAGTCTTAAAATTATTTTTAATATAATATTTTTCTTAAAATCGCTTGAAGGCCCTTTAATTTATTGTTCACCTCTTAATTTATCATTTGAGTATTTATTATTTCAAGAAAAATAAAAGTACCAGACTAAAAATCTAATTAAAGTATTAAAGTACGTTTTCCATCACTCCGATGTTTTTAAGACGATATTTTAAAATGTTCTTATGTAAAAAGTTAAAACTATTAAAATCGTAATTGTTAGTCATCGTCCAGACTTGGAATTTTTGTTGCAGCAACTCTTGAGTTTATTGGTGCGAGAGGTGTGAATATTGAGTAGAAGAATTCAGCTTCATGTACTCTGCAATTCTGTTTTGTTTTGCTATTCTCACACTTTTCGGCTTGGAGTTGGTTGTAGGTTTATTTGTACTAGGACCGCCAGGTGGCCGAAATTCAACCACTTGACATTACAGTTAAAATAAGTCCTCTTATACACGTATGGAATATGCAATTATTATTTAAAAGGGCTTTTTAAATTTAAGAAAATAACAAATATCTTTTCATATATCCTTTTGCACAAGACGTAAGTACGTTCATTATTTTAAACGTCCGCAGCTAGAAAATAATATGGCGGTGTCCAAAATGACCCATGGAAATATGGCCCAAAAAAAAAAATGAAGAATGACTCAAAATTTTACATTAGGCACAACAACACGCATGTTTGGGGCAATTTTATTTGTTTTTTTGGGCTCTTTTTCATTTTTCCGTTGGGGTGTTTTTGCATTTTCAGTGAAATGAAAAATTGCCCCAATACCACGGAATGAAAAATGGCCCCAAACCAAATCACAATTTTCATTTTCTAGCTATTTTTTATTTACTAATATTAATTGTAAATTTTAAGAAATGAAAAATTACCCCAAAAAAATTTATATAAATTTTGTAAAATTTTATATAAAAATTCCTAGGGATTCAACATTTTTTATTTTTTCGAATTTATTCTATCACCCAATTTTCACGATGATTTAAAAGACATGTCTTTTTTGTATTTCTTTTTTAAAGAAACTTCCAAAAACTTGTTAAATTTTCACCATGTTTCTTTTCTTTGCAGTCAGAGCTGATTTTTTCTTAGTTTCTTATTCGTAACAATATTTAAAATTTCGTTATTCCACATAATTTTGATATACATATTGTGAATTTTTTTTAATTAAAATTTTTTATATTTCTATATTTTAATAAGCACATGTCATTTTGAAATAAGAATAAAACAGAAATTAAAAAACACAAATAAGTGCAAAGAGGAATGTCAAAAAAGAAACACAGAAATACGATTCATGTCTTTTTTTCTACCCTGCTTACTTCTCTACCCCGCTCACTATCAAACAAAAAAAGACATGATTTTTAAATAGGGGAAAAAATCATCGTGAAAATTGGGTGTATGAGTTAAATTTCAGTTATGTATTTTATAAAGCTTTTTGTAATAGCTCTATTCCTTAAATTTTTTAGAAATGACTTTATACACTACCATATATATAAAGTATCACTATCCAGTGTGACACAAAGAATGCTGACGAAGGCCGTAGCGGGCCAGAAAATGCATTACATTCTGCTGGTGTCTAATATTTGTAAATTTTTCTGTACACAAATATACTTCATTGCTATCCAACGGAAAGCTAAGGTAAAATGTAACAAGAAAATACAATATAATAGTCTGGTAGTGTATAAAGTCATTTCTAAAAAAATTTAAGGAATAGAGCTATTACAAAAAGCTTTATAAAATACATAACTGAAATTTAACTCATAGAATAAATTCGAAAAAATAAAAAATGTTGAATATAATAAAGTTGCTTATGAAAAAGAAATAATTCCCAATATCTATTCCTAGGAATAGTATCAAAATCCCAATTTCTTATACCAAAGTGGAGGAAATTCATGCCGGCTATGCAGATATGCATTAGAGAGTGAAGCCGGTGTTCGTTATACCATAGTGGAGAAAATCTTCGCGCCCGGCCGAAGGTCCAACCATGCTATCTATCGTGCGATTTTTAAAACCAAAACTAATTATTCAGTTTATTAAAAATCAGGATTTTGAAGTTCTGAATTTTCACACTTGGGAGTTTGAAATTCGGGTTTTTAAATTTGGGATTTTAAGTTTCAGGCAAATTTTAATTATAACTTTCTTTGTGTTTCTTAATGTTTAGTTTTTTAGGGTTAAAATTCATTTAAAATGTTAAAGGGATTTTTCATAATGAAGAATTACCTTAAATTTGAGCTCATATTTCATTTTCTTTTTAGAGCTATTTTTCATATTTTTTAGGGTAGTTTTTCATTAAAAAATGGGGTCATAATGCATTATGAAAAATAGCCCCAAATTTGGGGTCAATTTTAAATGTTTGTCTTGGGGCGGGCCATATTTCGCAGCGCCAAATAAAACACAGGGACCGAAATTGAAAAGTTTTAAGCAAACATTTTTTGCAAACGTTTTCTGATTGAGGAGCTCCGTATAGTGATTTATTCGAGTAGAATGGTTTGGTTTTCATTTATGCTTGTTTATTAAGAGCAATTAATATTGTTTTAGCACAAAATTTAAAAAATACATTTTCTCAAATGTATGATGGCAACAGTAAAGTAAAGCAGGGAAATGAGTGAAAAGTTAATTGTTTTGATTTCCATCTTTCATTGTTTTGGTTTTGCTCATGTTCAAAACGTTTAAGAAGATTTAAAAAGTATTGTATACATTTTGGAAATGTTTCCGGAATGTTTCTTTTGTTTTCATAAGAATAGGTCTAGCGGAGTCAAATAAAACGTTTTTGTTTAATAAACCGTCATTTGACGGATGCCCTGCGTAGGGAAATATATTTTGTAATGATTTGTTTGTAATATAATAAAACACTTTTCCAACGTCCAGTTTTTCACACAAAAAATATTTTTTCCATTCAATCAAATTTTCCTTTAATAAATAATCGTTTACATTCAAAAAACTTTCTAACAAAGTTGTTTTTTACAATCTTTTATAAAAACAAATAATTTTTCTTAAGAAAACTTTGAAGTTCTACATTAAAAAGGCTGGAATGGAAGTCTCACATTTTAAAGAATAAAAGAAAAGTTAATAAATAAATTTTTCTTTTATATCTAATTGAAAATTGAGTATGTAATCGTGATTTTGTATTTCATTCATAAGCACACTTCAAAAAAATAGAAAACAAAAAATAAAATCTGTCATTGATTTTTAATACAAACGTCTGTCGGTCTGGTCTGTTTGTCTGTCTCTAAATGCCTGTAAGTATTTTCAAAATATAAAAAAAAAATCTACAAAACGTGACTTTACCAATCGACGATGTAGACAATTTTTAAATGTTCAATATTTTCATACTTACTTTCTTTTTTCTTCTTCTTACTGTATGCAGTATTCAAGTAGAATTTCAAAACGGACGCTAAAATTATAAATACTTTTTCTTATTGAAATCATAACGTACTTGATCACCAAGAGGGCATTAACTCAAAATTTAAAAATTTTCAGTGGAAAGAAAACAATTTTTAATTTAGAATTAAAACAATATAAAAAATTGTTTTCAAACTCACCGTTTCATTCCCAAAAAGTCGACAAAATAGTCCAATATGAATATAACAAGACGATTTTTTTTCCAAAAAGTGAAAAACTAAAAGTTTTGATTAAGTGCGATAAGTATTTACTTGAATAAGCGGACGAGTGTGAGTAGGTATAAAAGAAACAAAGTTTAAAAAGCATTAACATTCTTGTAAATGTGCAACATTCTTGTAAATAAGTGCAATTAAAAGTGGTTTGTTATATTGATTTTTAACAAAGTAACAAGCAAATATTTTAGAAATACGAAGGAATCCCGTTTTACACTAAGCAGCGATTCCAGGACAATTGCAACTTCGCTCTAAAATGACTTGGCCAAACGCTTTAATCTCAACCGGAAATTTCGTTCCCAGGAAAGTTCTTTGGACTGCCGGAGTGGCGATTTGAAACAGCATTAACACGAAGCAGTAAAAAAATAAAATGTTGATGATATTATAATGAAAGCGACAGGCGTTATAATGGAAAGTAAAGTTATTTGCGCCATATTTTAACTCGATACCAATTTTTATAAAAGATAAGGTGAGCTCTTTATATGAAAACTATTGTAAAATATGGACTGATTCTATGTGCTTGTTCACACACGTCAGATTTACATGAACAGTTTTTTTTTAATTTTCTTTTTTACCTGCTTGCAATCAGTTTGTGTCGTCAATTTTCAAGCTCTTTTTCTTAAACTTAAACTCATCTAGCATGTAACGTATACAAAAACAGAAGGAAAAATGAGAATTGACGACTTCCGTCAAGCCTATACCATTTTCCATTCTCTTTTCCCCTCTCTCCCTACAACACAAGACTTGACGAGTCAAACTTGATGTGTGTGAATCAGCGCTAACACAATTTGGTAAAATTTTGCTTGTAATAAAATATTTTTGTGTTGAATTGATGCTTTTCATAGGTGCGTACTTTAAACGAGTAATTTAAATTAGTAATTACTGAGTAAACTTAAAAATTACTCCCAAAAAAACTGCTGCCAAAAAAAAGTATGCACACAGAAAAAAAAACAAGTTAAAAACGTCGAAAACCGGGTTTGTTTCAAATTTTTCGATGGTGATTTTGTTTCATACATTTTTCATGTTAATTCAACCTGATTTTATAACAACCTAAAACAATATTTTTTGCTATTGAATCAACTTGAATTCCTGTTGGTTTAATATGTCAGCATAATTGAATCAAATCGAAATTTCTATTGAAATAACATCACAAATCATGCTGAATCAAAGTCATTTCAAGTTGAAATAATCTCACGTTCATGTTGAATCAATTTGATTACAATTTCATTCAACATGAAATCTATCTCAAATTTAAATTGTTATTATGTTAAACCGAAATGAAAACAATTTAAAAAATTGGATATTAATGTTTAATCAATATGATTTTAATGTTGATTCAATGCGTCATCAATATTACTTCACAATTATATACTTTTGAAGTTATGTTTAACTATTGTGCTAAGTCCTTTTGATTTTGATTTTGATAAAAGGCCCCATTACCAATTAAATCTTAATAAAAGACGGTTTTATTACAATTTTTTTATTTATTTATTGATATTTGATACATTAAGTTACAAATATTTATTTCTTAAATATATTTTCCCGTTATTGAGTGGAAGAAGAAGTAGGGGAGGACTTGTAAATTCATAAATTTCTTTCAAAAATATTTCACCCCTCAATTTCCCTACTAAATGTGATTGAAAATAATAATCAAAATTAAGAATTTCGACTTAAATAACTAACTTTTTTATAAACGCGTCCTAAATACATCGCTTTATTATAATATACAACATTATCAAATTTTGTAGTTATATATTCACTCATTTGAGTAGAAATACAACAAGCGTCAACATTATCTCTTCTACTGAACTCGAAAGCATCCGGAATCCCAGTCTTATAAACTAAAAGAAGTTGTGCAAATCTTAAACCCGCCTTTTCACTAAGCGTTATAAGTCTACTAAGCGATTATAAGTCTGTTAAAGTCCATAACTCACGTGCTTTCATTTTTAAACTAAAATTGTGTTTAGCCTTTTGTAATATATCAGGGTCTATATTCCCTACTTCATCTTCTCCATAGGGAAACCACCTTCGGCGACTATTAAAAATATTAAAGGATGGGAACGGAATATTTGTAAAAATTCGCTAATGGCAAATAAATATAGTGTTTGAAACTCTTTAAACTTTCGACCACTTAACTCGTTTTCTTATCGGTACTTCATTAAATACTTTTTATAACTTTAGGAAAATGCCAACAACTATTTTTTTGTAATCTTTCATGTTTGTTTTTATACCCTTCACCGAAGGTAGAAGGTTGTATATTACTTTGTCATTGCGCCCTATAAAGTATATATATTATGGCTCCTTATGAGAAGAGAATCTCAAATCCAGTTGTCCATCTGTCCGCCTGTTGAAATGGGGTTTTCGACGACCTCCAGGTATGATAGTGACAAGGTTGGTATATATTTATATCAGATATGCTCATAATAATTTTTCTATTGAAATTCAGCCAGATCGGTCCATAAATGGCTGAGATATGAGTAAGAAACCACGACTACATCTAATTTTAGCCAAAAATCCCATGTTGTTGTTGTTTTTTTGTTTTTTTTTTCTGTATATCTGGAGAACGGCAAGAGCCATGGCTTTCAAAATTGATCCAATTATCTTGGCTATCAATACACCAACTCTCTAAAAAATGGGTGGGATTGGATAAGTGGGCGTGGCACTTCCCATACAAATACATTATACATTTATGTATGTCTGGAGAACGAAACGAGCTACGGTTTCCAAATTATGTACAAACATATCGGTTATCAATACACAGCATCCAACAAAATATGGGTGGGATTGGAAAAGTTGGCGTGATCGGAGAGAGCCAAAGTTTTCAAATTAGGTACAAGCATCTTGGCTATCAATACACAACATCCGAAAAATATGACAGCACGACGATATATAAATCTGTCAAATCGGTTAAAAATAGCCAAGTTATGACCAAAATACCCCAAAAATGGTCAGGAAAAATATCAAAATTTTAAATTTTAGGGCTCTAGTATGACCTATGGACACGTTTTATATATAAAAAATTTGGAGCAGAATATATTTGCCAAAAAGTCGGAATTTTTTCTAGAATTGGAAGAGATATGCCCACCCGAGTTATGGCGTACCCGAACGCCAGGTACCCCGCTTGTCACACAAAAGTGCCAAATTCTATCATAGTGTAATTAAAAGATCCCATATAGGGCCCACGCCCAAAATATTCTAACTGACGGTGGAGGGTATCAAAGATTCGGTACAGCCGAATATAGCACTCTTACTTGTTTTTATTTAATTTGATTTTGCTAATTTGTGTCCGGTTAAATTTTTTCAAAAGTACATGAATATTTTTTGCTATTGATAACTTAAAAACAAGTACCCAAATACTTTACACTTTAGCAACTTCAAAAAATTAAAACCACAAAAAAAAAGAAGGTTTAAAAGTTGGTATGTATATAATTGCCATATAATTACTTCACAAACAAGTTTAATTAATTAATATTTATTCACGTTTTGTTTTTGTTCAGTTATATTTCAACTTTTCTTTTTTTAAATATATTTTTCAAAATTTGTATGCTTTTTGTTTTTTTATCCTTTTAAACGTTAAAACTTTTTAAAACTGGTTTTAAGGACCATATTTTTATGTTTATCAACTTAAGCACAACGCATAATACCCTCCCGACCTTAAGCCTAGTACTCTGTTTAAATATGTGAAAAATGCTCAGCAACATTAATTATTTCATACGAAAAATTTGACATGTATCAATGTTACCTATATCGCGAGTTTACATAATGTGCCGTTTTTATTCCTTCAAGGTATGCGACATGGTTTTGCATATGAGTCTTAGCCGTCAAGTCTTGAGTTTTTAGGAGAGAGCGGAAAAGAAATGGCATTCTGTTTTCCCTTCTTTTCTAAAAACTCAAGACCTGACCGCTAAAACTTGAACAGTGTGATCCAGCACTAAATAAATTCCACTTGTATTTTACAAAAAAGTATTTTTTAATAAAAATTAAATAAAAAATAAATAAATAAGGCGAAAAAGTGAGTTTTGTAGGAGAAGCTCTTAAAGTTTACGGGCGCTACAACTTTTTTGTGCACAACATTGGATTTTGACCTAATTCTAGTTTAAGACAATACTTAATTCAAAAACGTAAGAAATTAAGAACATGCAAAGTCGACTTAGCATGTTTTGGAATTAAGCTGTCGATTTAATTATTGGTTTATAATTTTTTTCCATTTGCTTGAAATTCCTTGCGAAATAAGTTGTAAGGGGTAGTTCATCGTGGGGCTTGATTTTCAATATGCTTTTTAACAGATCACGCGTGACTCATATCAAACTTCTTTATCATTTTTGTTCAGTATCGTTCAGCAAGTCATCATTAAAAGACTCACACCACAACTGCGTCTCCAAATTGTTTAGCTGCACTACGAAAAGCAGCGTTTTTTCTGCGATTCGAGGAACTAACGGTGCGCGTAATTGACCTACTGACAAGACTATTGCCAACACCATTCACAAATTTAAGTCCCAGCTTACATTAGTGCATGATATTCGACCGGTTAGACCACATTTACGGCACTTAGTGAAGTGGTATATAGGCTGGTGGAATCATTGGTCCATATTTTTTCAAAAACGAGAAAAATCAAGATGTTCCCATTATGGTAACCGTTATCGCACCATGTTAAAGGACTATTTTCTTTCTGAAATGTAAGCGCATGCTCTCTATGAGCTCTGGTTTCAACTAGACGGCGCAACGAGCCATACAGCGCGTGAAATAATGACCTTGTCGTTTTGGTGAAATTGAACACCTAGATCGTGCGATACACAGCTTTAGTTGATTTTCTCTGGGGATATGTTAAGTCTGCGGTCTTCAGAAATAAGCCAGCTACGACTGACGCTTTGGAAGCCAATATTACTCGTGTTATTCGCGAAATATCAGTCGCTATGCTCGAACAAGTCGCCCAAAATTGGACCTTTCGAATGGACCACCTCAGACGTAGTCATGGCCAAAATGTACATGATAAAATTTTCAAACAGTAAATGCCATAAATTAACCGATAATAAAGATTTTAAAATTCAGTTTGGAACAAAAACTAAATTTTAAGAATATGTTTTTGTTTTTAATGTAGAACTCCTTCTTTCGCATTTAGCAAAATATGCAGAAATTAACGGTAAAATTACTTTTGTATACTAATATTTATATTAAACTCCGTTATGCCGATTTCTGGCGAATTTTTTTGTCTAAAATCTAAATGTAATAAATAGAATTTTGGTGATATTTGGCGATATTCGTTACACTATTCGGCGATGAAGATGAAAAAGATTTTGACATCCCTGATCACTACCTTGATCACTACCCTGATCACTACCCTAATCACTAGTCTCTTCTCTCTCTCACTCTCAGGGCCATTATTACAACCTAATGAAAAAGTTGCTGATAGTTAACGTGAACAATAGCTATCTTGAACGATAAAGTGACCAATAAGTTTTTTCCATTATTACAACTGTCCGATAAAATAAAAAATGTAATTTATATACTGTGGCAACATTGCAGTATATACCGACTACTTTTGGTTGTTAAAATACGTAGTGGCAACGACTTGCTTTTGTTTCTTTCTTTAATTAAAAAAAGAATTAAATTTTTGTGGTTTATTTTTGTTCTTAATGGTAAATTGTTTTGTTTTTTGTGTTAAATTTTGTTTTTTTTTTTAAGTTTGCATAATTTAATTTGACTTAAAACTGTGACTGATGCTACCATATCTTCAGCAGTAAATATGGCATCTTCAAGTTCTTAAAGTTCACTTGTAAAGTTACCATGAGGACAAACCTGATGTTAGCTTATCAGTCACTTTTTAGGTTAATGTTAACTTGTAATAACCAAAAACTATTTATCTGTCAGATAGCATCCTAAAAATAACTATTTGTAAGTTGTAATAATGGCCCTCAGTGTTTCTAACTTAAACTCAGGGGTGCCATATAATTTTGATAAAAAATCGGCATATTTTTCAAAAAAAAAATCGGCATTATCGGCACTTCAATTAAAGAAAATCGGCAAATTAAAAATATCCATTTTGAGAACAATAAAACATATTTTAAAAAATAACAAAACAGATTAATTCAGCATTAACTTACATATAACCCAAATCGTACACATTAATAAAAAAGAATATTTTTATAAATAAATTGAAGTTAATCAAAACAAAAAAATTTTGTACATTAGGATAAAATGGTTTTTATAGTTGAAAATTGTTTTTTAACATTTAATTTAAAAAAATATTTTATAGATTTATATGAACTTGAGTTTAATAATTTAATTAAATCCATTTAAATTTCAACATCAAAACTGTTTACATTATTAAAATTTAAGTAATCTTTAGAAAAAAAGAATTCCTTGAAAGGATTCATTTTCCAGGGAAAATCGAAATTTGGTTTTATTTAGGTTGGCTTGGCTAAAAATTATTTTCAAATTTGCGGGAGAAAGTGGAAGGACTATAATTTGTTGTACAAACTTTGACAGCACTGGAAATGCATCCGTAGAATCGCCACGTTTTAAGTTTGAAATTGTTTGCCAAAAAGTTTGCAAATTTACTTCAATTCCTTCTAAATCTTCTTAAAAGTTAAAAAATTTTAACTCTTTAAATTCAGAGTCTTAAATTTGTTTTTCTTTTTCAGAAATAAAGCTGGAGAACTCTCTCAGAATATCCATAAAATAAATATTTTCCTTTTTGATAATTTTGTTAGGGTTAATCATATTTAAAGATTTATAAGATTTCTGTTCAAAATCAAAACGTTTTAGTATTTGATTTGAAAGTTCTATATAAAAATTAATACGTTATTAACAATTTTGTTAATTTCGCTTTTGTTGAGTTTTGATTTTGAGAGTAACTCATTAGTGTTCATAAATTCCGTTAAGTAAATTAAATGTTTTAATCTTTTTTTATAAAATTAGTTAATACAGTTTTAAGAAGACTTTCGATTTGGTTGTATTGGTTATGACAAATGCTCCAAAGTTACCCAAAGTTAATAAGTTACACGTTTACAAGCAAAGTTACCGTGGTTTAAGTGTTTATCAAAAAATCGGCAAATCGGCACTGTGCTAATATTAAGGCGAAAAATCGGCAAAATGACGATAAATCGGCAAATATGGCAGGCCTGCTTAAACTATATACAGATCAGTACTTTCGCACTGATATTGATTGATTGTTAGTACTTTAAGCTTTGGAGTTCAAAGCAAATCTTTAAGGCCGTGTCAGATAAAACTTTGTCGCTTTGCTTGATGTTTCTACCTTTGGCAGAAAAACGCAAAGCAAAAGGTGTATAATACAATGAAAACTTTGACAACACTCACGCATTGTTTGTTTACTTATAAAAGCGGTTGGTAATTTGTACATTTAATTATTTGTTACAAAAATAAAAGTTAAAAATTTAATTGGACGGTTTTTTCAATTGAATTTGGCCAAAAAAAAAAAAAATTAAAAAACAAAAGAAAATTATACTAGCCAATTGTCAAAGCGCGCAAAAAGATGAGAGTTGGCTATCTTTTTGCTCCGCTCCGCTTTGAAAGTACTTTATGTGACATGTTTCGTATAAGTATGTATATTTTATCTTAGATGTCAAAGCGAATCGGTAACGCAACGCGAAGCAAAAGTTTTATCTGACATGGCCTTTAGCGATAGGCAAATTTCGAGCTTTAAATAGGTATTTATTTAATTGGTAAACATTAATAAATTAAAATAAATTCTTAACTTTTAATGCAATAGTTATTGAAAGTGTTAGTTTTATCTTAATAAAGTATATTGTTTAATTTATAATTTTTGCCTTGCTTAAATTAATAATTGATATCAATATTATAAAAAGTATGTAGATATACCAATTTGTTATTAATAATACGATATTATAAACAATAACATTTCATATTCATTTATGTCATATTCATTGGAAATTCTCGGTTTGCTTATTATTTACCCTGCAATTAAGTCAATTAATAAAAAGCTAAATCAGATACTAACAGAACTAAAACTCTAGTTAAAGGTCAGGTTGGTTGGCAAATTTGTTCACACTACAATAAATTACAAAAAAAAACTATTAGCAAATAAAATAGCAAAAACTCAAACAAAATATTATATACAAACAATAAAAAGTAACAAATTATGTATCTAAACTTGTGAGTGCAGATAAACAAATACATATAGTAAAGGGTGTTTTTTACAGAGGTATAAAACTTAAAGTCGGCAACACGTTTTTTAGCTGGCTGCCATTTTGTCAGCCGTCAAGTGATTTATGTTTAGTTTGGTTTGGCATTTCAAAAAGAATAGACAGACGCCTGAACAACGCTACAAAATTGTGCAAATTTATTTTGAAAATCATGGTTCTGTTAGAAATACGAATTTTGTTTAGCGATCAAGCTCACTTTTGTTTGAATAGATAATTTAATAAACAAAACTGCCGTATTTGGAGTGATGATAATCCTCAAGGATATGTAGAAACACCGTTACAATAAGAGAAACTGACTACTATTTGGCAGTGCTGCCACTTTGTGGGTAATACCCAAATTTGGTGTAGAGCGTGGGTAATTTCTTTGAGGTGTAGATCAGATGCAATTTGAAATTCTTTTATTTCAAAACAAATAATATAAGGATTTAATTTTAGTGATAAAATTTATAATATTTAAGATATTGTTGATCTAAAAAATTTTCATAGTTTATCATAGTGTTTTGGGGCCCTATGCTCCTTATAGGATCTTCGGGAACATATATATATCATAGTGTTTCCATAGCTTATCAGCCAAAAGATTGATAGTGATCCGCGCCTGATGGACAATTAGATTTCGATAAATATGACTTTAAATTGATTTCAAGCCCGAAGCTTATTGTAAGAATAATGTATTTATTAGGGAGATTGATTATTCGCCTTTTTCCAATAACCGGTTTTCGAATATTACGAATAGTTGCTATTTTAAAAAAACCGGCTTCCCGTTAAACATTTTTAAAATAACCGGTTAACCGGTTTTAATTCGAATACATTAAAACACCCTCAAAATACATAGATATGACTTAAGGTATGTTCAGACCTAACAAATATTTGACGATAAAATCCAAAAAAAAAAAAACCAGACCAGTAAATTGATCAAACTTTAACCATTTATTTTTAACAATTTTTATATATTTACTAATCGGTTTTTGTAAGAAGATTATTGTATAATGTGCTTTAAAAACTATTAAATGATGTTTGATCTAGCCAAACGTTTTGCAAAAGCAAATAAAATACAGGAATTTTATAAATTTTTTATTTGAGATATTCTCCTAATTTTATTTTAAATGAGTTTCAATTTGTTGGTGGTTAAGCCATCTCTATATGAATTAGTAGACTTCAACCATATTTTTGAAAAGTTGCAAACAAAACCTCTTAGCCAGTAATTTATATTTCAAATGATTTTGTTTTAGCACTACAGAAACGAATAGCAACGTAAACATGTTTTGTATGAATTTGTCAATTCGTCGACCACAATTTAAAACCTTCCATGACATTATTCGACTTTTTTCAACTTTGTTTTTTAGTTCTTGGTGTTTTAATAAATAAAACTGATGATTTTCTCCATATCGTTGATTCCGCTGGAATGTTGTAGTTATAAGAATGACGAAATGCTGGAACTATTTAAAAGTTTTGCGTACCTTAAGGGGCATACCGTCCTCGGCAACACAACGGGTTAATATTTACCGCAATGATTCATTTTTGGCAGCGTATTTTAGTAAAGTATTATTTGTCGACTCTTTAGAACTACTTCGAACCGAGTTAAGTTTTATTTGGAGTATATTAATGTCAAGTATATGGGTAAATTAAAGGTGATTAATAAGTCGTGACGTGAAAAACCCTTCGCCACTTATAATTTTAGGGCACTTCAAGCACCTAGCTTTGTCTTTTTAATCCCGGTCGAAATATCTCTAGAGATAACATCTATATAAAAATATTTTTAGTATTTAGAAAAGTTTGTAGTATTTTGAATAGTTTTTGGTTTTTTTTTTACAAGAACACACGCTTTTGTAACCGATTTTTATTTACAGTGTTCATAATGTTTTTTGACTTTAGTTGCATTTTGGTTTGACACTTCAAAAAAAGTTTAAGTTTTCCCAATATTACAATTAGAAAAATACTTTAATTAGGGGAACATTTCCAACAAGAGTATGGAAAATGTGTATAAATTATACATTATTAAAATAACCGGTTTATTGTACCAAAATAACCGGTTTATTCGATATTCGAAAAATTGACATTCTAAAATAACCGACTTGAGCAAAGCTACAATAACCGGCTAGTATTTATACTAAAAAAACCCCCTTTAGAATTAATTTTGGCTTTGCTATAACTTTTAAAATGATTTAGTTAAGAAATATTTAGCGCCCTTAACATTTGTTAAACTGATTTGAGAAACCACTACAGGAATTTTATGTACTAAATAAAGTATACAAAGAATGAACATGAAAATTTTGCACCCTCCCTAGATAAATAGAGGTAGAACTTATTATTTTGAGTTTTTATCTAATTTTTATTAATTTATTTGAGGTTTTCAATATTATTTTTGTTAAATTATTTTTAACTAATTCATGAATCTTAATAGTATGACTAATATTGATCTTATTGAAGTGAAAAGGGTATTATGCTGATTTTATGCTGATGTATGCAACAGATAAAAATATTTGTTGTAGTATACCGACCAAGTTTGAATAAGTATCTGAGTCGTCCGTCATGCTGGCTGGTTGTCTGTCCATGTAAACCTGCTGCGCATAGTACAGATCACAGATGTTAAGATAATTTAATGAAATTTGGTTCATAAGTTTTTTTTTTAAATTTTGAGAATCGGTCCATAATACTACATAGCCCTCATACGAACCATTTTCTTATGCATAGAGTCTTTGTGCCCATTAACCATCTTATTATGTTGGTATTTGGACAAAATTTGGCCTAAATGTATTTTATTTTAACCTAAATTATCTTATGAAATCAGTTTTGGAATCAGTCCAAATTTGACAATGGCTCACATACAAATACCACACGAAAATAACTTGCAATGCCATAACTGCCGTATATATATTGGAATGTCTTGATTAAAAATATCTGCTATGTCATGGCTAAATTTTGTGATGTTAAGTTTAGCAAAGTAGGTGATATAAAAACCCCCTGCCTTTAATCACTTTAAGATGAAAAAATCTTAAATAGATGTAGTTAAATAGATAATATTCGCCGTTAAGAATTCTTATACTATTAGTCTTAACCTCAAAACTTTGTTTTAAAGGTCCATAATTGCATATGCGACCTAACAAGGGAACACTCTTAAAAATTTGCCTGTAAATACTTTATAATTTGTTCTATTTGTAAGTTTTTTTTATAATTAAAAGTTAATTTGATGGCAGGTATAATTTCATTCAAATTGAGTAATTTTGCATCATCTCAAGTGTAGTTTTGAATTTTTCTGGTGGTAACACTGCTATTTGGTGTGCTTTATGGGCTGGTGAAATCAGTGGTCCGTACTTCTTTAAAAAATAAGCTGTTCAGAACGTTACAGTCAATGGTGATCGCTATGGAGCAATGATTGCTGACTTTTTCGTTCATCAATTGAACAACCATGATGTGTAGGAGCTAGGGTTTCAACAAGACGGCTTAAAAAGTCACACAGCTCGTGCCACAATTGAATTATTGAAAGAAACGTTTAACATCCTTGAATTGGTCTCCAAGATCGTGAGATTTATATGTGAAATCGCTAGTCTACGCCGATAAGCCCGAAACGATTGACCACTTGGACGCAAATCTTGGAAATAGTCATCGAAAATTGGACCTCCAGATTAGACTACGTCCGAGCTAATCGTGGCGGTCATATGACAGAAGTCATATTTAAATTATAATGCCAGAAGATTATCTTTCAAATAATGTAAATTTCATGTTAACTTAAAAGTTCTTTATATGTAATTCCGTTTTAAAGTTCTATACCTCTACAAAAAATACCCTTTATATATAAAAAAAATGCTCTTTTGAGGCAATAGATAAAGTTTAACAAACGGTCTTTGCACCTGATAAATTCTTTTTAGCGGACAGTTAGACAAGCAGATAACAAAAAAAAGTACCAAGCAAACACTATAACTGCTAAAACACAAACATCATATCATATAAGTACTAATATTAACACATATGGGTACTATTATTTAGTGCTCCTAATGAAAAAGATTTCAGTTTCCTTACCAGCCGCTAAGCTCTTAAAAAGGTCATTGTCACCTATTTCGCTGAATTGTTTTCATATTTTTTTAAATTCAAATTTTTGTCGGCTGATTTTTTTTTTTTTTTTGGTTTGTTTTACATTTCAAACTTGTTTATTTTATTTTTCACCTTTTTTTTTTGTTTTGCTTTAAAAGAAAATTGTCAAGTTTTCCCTACATGAATGAACAAAGTAGAGAGTATTTTTGAAATCCAGCGACCGCAGACAGTTATGGGAGTTGTTTAAATTTGCTTGAGTGGTTAAATGGAAAAATATTTATAAATGTTTTGTATTATTTATAAAGCGCTTCAAAAATAAATGGTTTTGTGAGTTCAAAAGATGATTAATTGATTAGCATATAACGCGATTACATTTAAATCACTTTAAATGGAATTTGCAAAAATTTTTTAGCATTTAATAAACACTTTTTCATATAAAAATATGTTTTTTAGTGTATAATATTTTAAGTATTTTTGTCTTTTTTGACAAACAAAGCATATTTTTGCATATTTTATGCTTAACTGCATATTGTACTCTTAATACAATTTTTATACATTTTAATACGTGTTAAGCTAAACTGTTAGTTCGTATTTGTTTCCTAAAATTTTATTGCCTGTCCTACGATTTCGAAAGAAAATTTTCCTTTGTTTACCTTTTAAATTATTTAAACTTATTTGTTTAATAAAAAAATATGCTTTGTCGAACATAGTTTGTTTTAGCGTATCTCAGCAATAGCTGCGTAATCTTTTTTCCAAGTTGTCCTGGTATGTCAGCATTAACCTTTGAATTCAGGCAACTCGATTTTGTACCATCTTTTAAAACAAAATGTACTGTGTAGACCAGTACACACGCTCTGTAACTTTGGTGAGAAATTCTTGCATCGAAAAGATGTGAAACAAAATATTCCATCGTTTCTCGAAAAGTGTTGAAAAAGTGTGTCTTTAACTCATGTCGAAAACTATCAAAAGAGATTACGTCGTTACGTTATAAATGTCACAATATTTCACTCGAAACCGATGTGCAATTGCAGACGTTGAGAACGTTAGTTATAAATATCGCTGACGGTGGCCAAAATTTTTAAAAATTGAAAATTTTTCAATGACGGCGGCAAATAATGTAGAGTGCGACTTTAATTTTTGTTGTTTAAAAAAGAGCTTTGAAAACATTCGTATATTTTTCAAAAATGTTAAATAATTAAACAGTGAAAAAATCAGTCAAAAACAAAATACTTATCACTTCCATGTTATTATTCATTGCATTTTGCGTATTTAATATATTTTTTAGTGGTAATATTTTTTTTCACCCCGTTTTTATGCGTGAGTTTATTTGACAGTTCAAAGCGGGAACTTTCTCATAAAAATTTTACATACACACTTTTTCTGTAAATTGGCGAGTAATCTCCTTACGTGATAGCAATTACTCGCCAAAAATGTTACAGACGCAGTTGAGAGAGAAAAACCGTTGTTTATTTAAATTTATGGCATTTTTGTTGCTTTTCTCGAAGTTTTTTGAAGCGAGAGTTACAGAACATGGGCACAGTACGCGCCGCGACGCTGCCATTTAGGGTTTTGTTAGTTGCGATAGGTACTTCGATAAATTCCATACGAGAAAGAGCTTGCACTCGGTGACTTTAAAAATGTTGCAGTGTTATAAAATACCAGGACACAAAACTCATTATTTTTCAGGGGAGGTAACCACGTATTTCGATACGAATAATTTACGAGTTCGAAGCATTTGAACTCATTCCAAACGATGGATTTATATGCAAATGGGAAATTCGGGGAAAAGTTGTTGTTTGTAATGGAGAGCTGCGATTTGAAAAGGAATTTTCTGTTTCCGGACAATAATGTTATATAATAACATTGACAAATATTTCAGTGTCTTTTCTCTTAGTTGGTGTGACAACAAGCGGGTGTGGATAAAAAGTTTGCCGTACAAACGTGAAATATGAACTCCCAGTCAAATTACTTAATGGCAGTCCCATCATCAGACTAGAATGCAGCAAACTTATCATTTGCTTATCAGAGATATTACGATAAACGAAACCTCAATTAACACAATCGCTATTTTATACATACTTCAAAATAAATTATGTTTATTTAATTTACGTATTAAATTAAATTACATTATGACTCCTACATTTAATTTTATTGCCAATTTGGAAAAATTTTTAACAAAACTTTTGATATTTAAAATTCGAATCCAGGTACATTTACACAAGCTGTATGTACTAGAGATGCGTATGCTGGCTGTAAATTATGGGCCGATCTACACGAAATTGTGATTTATAGTGATTCATAGTGATTAATAGTGATTAATAGTCTTACAAAACTCAGACTTACTAAATATTATTATAATAGCATTATTCCTTACGGTTTTACGCGTACTAAAGTGCTTTCCGAGAATGGGCCTATTGTAAATTAAAGACAAATTTTCACGAAATTTTGCAGTATGATTTCTAGTCATAATATCATTATTCTCGTCGGATTAACACATACTAAAGTGTTTTCAGAGAGTGGTCTTTATAAGGGCCTATGGGTAATTATAGATTAGATCTTCACGAATTTTTGCGATATGATTTAAAGCTGTACGAAAATTGAAAATTTATTGAACTAAGAAAATTTTATTTTGGAAAAAAAATTGTTGCCACATTCTATACGATTTTATGCAACTATGTTTAGTGGTGGAAATAGTTTTATACACCAATACATTTAAAAAAAATCTTACTAATACAAACATAAAATATGTACCACTGACAGTTGAGTTATGTACCTGTCAAAGAGTCGGCATACTAGTTGTATACTATGACTCCTGTACCCTTTCATTCAATAGAAGAGTTGTTTTCGATCAACAGTGTCAGAAATGTTTCAAAAGATGTATAACCGTACTACGATTTTCATGATCTTCGTGGCCAATTATTGGACCATTTTGTGAAATAATTTAAATTTTTCCCTTTTCTCAGTCGATATTGTAATAAGGGCTGTGGAGTAGTCAAAAATTAGTTCTAGCTCCGACTCCGACTCCAACCGCTGAAATTTTTTAAGTCCGACTCCAACACCGACTCCAACTCCGACTCCTACTCTTACATTGGTGCTTAATGAATTTGTGGTTCTTATTTGACTTTAAACTTTTTTTTAATTCAGTACCTTTTAAATGGTTAAATATAGCAAGAAAATTATTCTATAAAAATTTCGAATCCATATTTTAAATATTTCATCGCCAATTTCAAAGAATTTTTATTTTGGAAAATTATAGAAAAGTTTTTTAAATTTGTTATGCCGAAAAATGTTGGAGTCGGAGTCGCGAGTTTTTGTGGGTACTTCGACTCCGACTCCGGTACAAAAACCTTAACTCTGACTCTTCAACTCCGACTCCACAGCCCTAATTATAATATCTATACGAAGTTATTGCATTAACTATTTAATTGATTCCTACTTTAGATTTGGAATATTTGCTTGTCTCTAAAATGTAAATCAATAAAGGGATCCCAGACCCAACATGAGATCGCTCCTGAAGTGTTTGGATCGTAATTCGGCGAAGGCGTGACAGTAGCAGAGGAAGTGTTCCAGCTTCTCGCTGTGCTCGCCACACTCTCTACACTCGTCAGATTCCGCCCGGCCAGTCAGGATAGGCACCATCATACTAACATCGGCTTAACTCCCGTTGAGGAGGCTTTTTGCCCTCCCCTCGTCTGGGTTATCCCATATAATCTGCAAGAGCTACATGTTAGACAAAACTCAACGTAAAATTCGTCTTACTTTATAACTGAAGAAAAAGAAAAGAGAGAAAAAAGCTTGACTTTCTTCAAATAATATTATTGTTTATTTATTTGTGTTGATATCGATTGCAGTTGTTTGTTACTTTTTTGTGGACCTACCACCTGCAGTCAAGTGTGGTTAAAAAAATATACTTGTTACATGTTTTTATGAATTTAAAAAAAAAATTTATTTTTAAAAGGAAAAAAATGTGAACATGTCATTTCTATTGATATAAAAAAAAAAATTAAAACTAAAGTGTCTTTTATAGCAAAAACTAGTCAAAGAAATGTTTATTTTTTCTTTTTGTGCACAATCAATAAAAAATTATATCAATATTAGCGATAAGTAATGAATTAAATAAATTGTTTTTGGGGTTTTATTTATAGCGATTCAAGTTTGATTATGGCAACTAAACTGTTGTGAATGAAAGTGAAAATTTGATAATTTTATTTTTAACTTGATTGGGATTTTCAAAGAAAACGTAAAATTAAAGAAGGTCAAGCAGCAGCATAAAGTGACAACTGCCGGCAGTTTGATTTTTACGCTGGGTTAAGGGCAAAAATCAGCGATTTAGATCCACGAAGGTCAATCTCTAAAAACTTCTACAGGTCAGGTAAGACCTATTGCAGATCTTTTAATTTTAAGCCTTAAATAATATTGAGGGCCATGTTAAGGGCTTAGTGCTCCTCAAGGCGCATATTTATGCACAACCCTCGACTTTAGTAGGAAAATTAGCAAAACTTATTGTTGTTGATTTCTAACTTCAGCTTTCGAATAAAACAAAGGTTTCAAAATTAGGACCTTCATGGATCTCTAGCATTCTATTGTAGTCGTGCCATGTCAAGAGCTAAGTGCCCCCAAGACGCATATGCACAGCCCTTGACCTTAAAAGAAAAATTAGCAAAACTTATTGCTGTTGATTTCTAACCTCAGGTTCAAATAGAACAAATATTTCCAAATGAGGACCTTTATGAATCCCTAGCACTCTATTGTAGTCGTATTGTCGAATATATAAATATTTGTTAAATATATAGGAAGGGGCCCAGTAGGGTTCACCATTATAGACCTCAACTTAATTACCGCAAAACAAAAAAATAAATAAAAATAGTTTATTGTGCTTTGAGAATCGTTGCTCCTTACTTCTTTCAAAATTTGCCGGTGGAAATCGACCCAAGTTATTTAGGATTCCAATTGCTTTTTTAAACGGTAAAGCTTGTGATTTGGCAGCTTTGGTGAATGCGAACCATCCAGCGACATTGAACGAAAATAATTTTTTTAAATGTCAATACAGAGAATAAAACCGTTAATGCTTGAAAAGGGAGACTACCAGATTACGATACATTTTAGCCAGTCGACGCACCCAATTTTTATTTGAAATAAAGTGCAATTATTATTTAAACTCTTATGCCTGTATTCATAAAATTTTAAATTTTAATAAAGTTTTACAAAACTTATTTTCTATAAAAAATTTTCTTTTGTTAAATTTAATAAACGGTTATGAATACGGAGTTCCACATTAAACACCTTTTTATTAAATAAATTTTCATATATTCAAACTTAAATATACAGATATACGGGCATGTTTAGAAGCCATAAAGAAGTGGAATTGAAATCGAACTAGATTTTTTAATTGAATTATTAAAAAAATATCGTAGTTTTTTCTGATTTTAAGAGTTGTTCTCGTTAAGGTAATTTGTAATTAAGGTATGAAATAAAAAAAAGTAATATTTTTTATGCGCTTTATTTAAAACACATTTTTTAAATTTGTTCGGTTTTAAATCCACTTCATTTCGATTTGTAAAACATGCCCGATATTTAAGAAATATTTATTTTTTATTTTTTTTAATGTTAAATGTACTCCGTAATAGTAAAACAGACGAGAGTATTTGGCAGGAATTAAACCCGTAACCCTCACACTGCTAGTCTAGACCACAAAGGTCTGACCAAACTTGGCACAGTGTTGCCAATTGTTTCATATCTTTAACTCAATGGGTTTGAACATTAAAATAAACAAATAAACTTTCAAGTTTTAAAAAATAATATATGAAAAATAATGAATTTTAACAATTTCGGTAAATGGTTTTTAATAACTGTGGAAACTTTTGAATATTGAAATTTACCGTAGAAACGCAATTGCACCGCATGAACGTAGTAGGGCACGAATAATAACGAACAAAATTTCATAAAAAGCCATAGCTGGTGCAAGCGCAAAAGTGTACATAGAAAAAATAAAATTGTTTAAATTAGAAAAATTTGTGATATTAATTAAAAAATCAATTAAATTGAACCAGTAAGCAAATTAATAGCATCAATTAAATATTTCTTGATGTTAACAAAATTTTCTGCAGTATTGTTGTTGATGTATCGTTTAATTTACTTGATTAAATTTTTAATTAAAATAGATTTTTTATTTTTTATTAATGGTTTAATTGAGGTATGTCGTCACAGATCTTAATTCTATTTCATACGCCATTTAGGACCGTTTTGTCGTAGAAAAAGAAAAACGAAAACTAATAATTAAATTATTTTTGTGTGTTTCAATTAAAATATTTGCAAATGAAATAAAAGGAGAAAAATATAACCAAAATTTGAATAAAACTATGAATATAATTTTCAAAAGAAAACAGAATATCTTTACGATGGAATTGTGGGTAAATGGAGCATGTTTTTAGTAATTTACAGATCTACGTCTTACGTTCTAATGACGGACGTCCCAATTGTGTGTCTAGCATTATACCACATAGAGCAAATCTTTGTCTTCAGTCTTAAACATTTTAAAGATAAAGAAATATTTAAAGAACTTATTAAATTTAAAATTTGTATGTACGTACATTAGGGTAGGTCGATTTAGCAGCTAAAATTGTGAAAATCATTTTCGAGGCGTACAAATTTAAGTTTTTTTACTTTTCTCAACTTTTATTTTTAAGGTTTTGTTTAGTAGGTACTACAAAAATTGGCTGATTTAATTTTTTTTAATATAACCGTTCCAAAGTGAAATTGTGCACTTAGAACGATGTCGATGGCAGTTTTTAAAAAAATTTATTGAGGTTTTGGACGAGTTTTTGAAAAAAAAATTTTTTACGCTTTAATTTTTAAGGTTAGAAAAAATTCGCCAATTTCAATTTTTTTAAATATATCCTATTCAAGGTAAAATTGTATGCTTAAAATGATGGCGATATCATATTTTCGAAAAAAATGTTTTTTGTTTGGGTTCTTAGACGAGTTTTTGCCGAATATTGACAAGTTTTTGTTCTTAAAAATTGGCCCACCTTAATGTTCATACATACATATGTATATGAACATATATTCATAATATATGTAAAATTTCTTTAATCGTAAAGTAACACAAATGTTTTGTTTGTTGTCTTAATATTATTAAAAAAAAAAATAAATTTTGTTTGCGAATTTTTTAGGTAAATCTTAAAAAAATTAATTTTACATAAAAAAAAATTAACTAAAACTATCACTTGAAGTCAAATACTCTAATTCTGTAAAATACAAAAAAAGATAAACAAATCTTAAAGATCTTTAAATTATCACATTCATCGTTAATTTATTGGAATTCTTAGCGTTGAAAGACTTTAATTGTTCTTTTATATTAAAGAGAAAAAAAATCATTCTCTGTGTTAATTTCTTTATATTAAGTGCCTTTTTAATAGATCAATTGCTAAAGATTGCTTAATTTTTAAATTTATTTATAGGATTTTTTCATACTCGTAAGTGCCATAACATTTGATTTTAATTAACGTCTCTGTCAATTCCCATAAAAACTCATACTAAAAACGTTGTTCGTATTTTGACCTTGAAAAATATTGTGAACTGAAAAATATAATTTTAAAACCTAATCGATTCCTAAATTTTAGCAACAACTATTTTAAAATGGCTCAGTCGCTTGTTTTTATTTGAAAACAAGTTTTATTTATATCAATTATTTATTTTTATGCAATAATAGGCTTGCCAGACGGTCTGGATTTTTCTGGATATACAAGAATTTTAAGTGCTCGTCAAGAATCAAGAAAAAATGCGTTATTTCAAAATTTTTTAAATCCCAAAAAATGCAAATATTTTATTATTTGTTCCTTACAGAAAGCTGTGTAAAAAGAAAATAATTGGTTCATCGCTTTGTTTTATTGTATTTGTTTAAAAATCTACACAGAAAAAATTCTTGCCATTTTTTTTCAATTAAACCATTAATCAAACATAAAATCAGTTTTCTTGTAAATTTAATCAAGTGAATTAAACGTTTACTTAAACCAACAACATTACTGCAGAAAATTTTTCTAATACCAAAAAATATTAAATTTATACTACACTGATAGAAAAGACGTCATAACGCTGATGTATTTTGACATCAGTTCTATGATAAGTATCTTCGTTATTGACCCCATGACAATTTTCATCCTTGTGATATCCGCCTTAACATCACTTGGCCAAATTATCATCAGAGTCAAAAATTGAAATGATGTCTTCAATGGGATGACACATTGGCATCACAAAAAATGACGACTCGGTGTCGGTTTTAAAAAACATGTCACCAGTGCGATAACAAACTGTTATTAAATTGAGTCATTGTAATTGACCCTAAGTCAAATTGAGAGAATATCGTTATTTACTTACCCGTTACACATGCTTGTTTCACTTTTATTGTATTCCGGCCTTTGTTAACAGAAGAACTCTCAATTATAAGACACAAGCAACATGCCTGATATGGTTTTCGTAATAATTCTACTTTAAAAATTTGAAGCATTTAAATAAATAATTAAAAAAAAAAAATAGAATATGGGAATTTTTGCTTCTGATTTTACTTTTTAAGCATTAAAACAATGTTAATAGTATATTATGACATGATATATTTTGTTATCGCATTGATGACATGATATATTTTGTCATCGCACTGATGACAGTTTGTCTGTAATGATGTCAAAATACATCAGCATTATGAAGCCTTTTCTATCAGTGTACACAAAATGTAGCAAAGAAATGATGTCACTGTAGTCATAGCGTAGATAGCCCATATAATATGATAAAATTAATGATGATGGATTGATGTCACTTTTTGCCTCATTGATGCCAATTGTGATAACATTGATGTCACAATTTTGATGTTAAGGCATCATCAACATAAAATGCAGTTTTCTATGTGTGTATTAACTTATTTATTGGTGCAAATTTAATTAACTTTTTGATTAATATCACAAATTTTTTAATTGAAATAAATTTTTATTTTTTCAAAAACCCGTATCTACACTTGTATGTTTTTCCCTGTATACTCTGACACTATAAGTAATAATCTACTCAAGAGCAAAGGGGTACAAGTGCCAAAATACAATTTCTGAGATATTAAGCTTATAAGTTTTTTTTTGTTATATTTAAATTTATACTTAATACAAATTTAGGTCTTTATTGCGCAATTTTAGGTTATTATACAGTTCTGAATTTTTGTACAATAAAAGATTTAAGTAGTTCGTGTTGATGGCTGCATCTTACTAAATTTTGTTAATTTTGGCACTTGTATCCCCTTTTTTCAGCCCCTTAGCAGAGGCCACAAAACAAATCCGTTCAAACATTTTTGGTGCTTATGGTGTTTTCATTTGCTTGTATTTTTACTTTTAACTGGTTTTTACAATTGTGCTATTTTTAAACAAGATTATTTCAGGCAGTTTTTAATTGTCAAGAATTATTTTCAAAATCATGATTTATTCTAGGGAATGTCGAGAATTTTGCAAATTTTAATCCGGCAAGCCTATGCGATAAGGAGGTAAAATTAAAATTGTGCATATTTGATGACAATCATTTTACGCCCCACACGTAACCAATAGTTTATTAAACATTTGTTTGATTTTGCATAACCTTTGTTAGATCAAACTGCATTTAACATTTTATAAATTACCCTTTCTTTCATTTCTTTCAGTAATAAAGTTTAGAAATTTATTAAAACGAAAGTTAAAAGTAGATCAATTAAGTGGTCACGAATTTTTTGGATTTGTTTGTCAAATATTTTTTAAATGGGAACATACCTTAAGTTTAATCAAACTGACGAAAAACTCTTACTTAAGTAACACCTCGGACAAATGAAGAGAAAACAAAAATAAATTAACGAATATTTAAAACGAGGTACGAGTGTGTTTGAAAATTTGATTTAAACCTCAGTTTTCTCAACGCGCTGCTTATCTTTCGTTTGAAAGGAGAATTTTTCTGTAAAGGATATTTTTATCTCGGAATGATTTAAAATTGTGTTTAATTAGCCCCCGTTCAAAATATCAAATATTTCCTGCGAAATATTTGAGTTTGAAGTTGAAACGAGAAATATGAATGGTTTTTGTGAGTTTCTTATTGAGAGGAAGTAGAACAAGAAAACGGAAGACATACAAAATACTTTAAATTGCTCCAAAAAAAAAAAAAAAAAAAAAAAAAAATTATATATGTATTGCAGATAGACGCTGTGTAAAATAATAGGATAACGTTAACTGGCGCCGCAACGAAGCTGAAGTTTGAAGGTGCATTTAAAAGGATAAAATACATTTTTCAGTTCGAATCGAAATGTGTACGTAATTATAGATCTAATGATATATAAAAGACAAAATTTGGTTAAAAAATGTTAAAGCTATAAAAATAAACCCTGGCCATTAACGTGTGTCGGGCCACTTAATTAAAAAATTTATGAACAAAATAAGCATATCTGTATAACCGCTAAAAGAATTGAGTTTATATTTGTTTTTATTTTTATATTTATTGTGGGGGTAATAATCTTTGATTCTGAAAAACATTTTTTCTAATACAATTAATTTGTTCATAAACGCTTTTATAAATAAAAAGAGCCTTTTCTCAAAAACTATTTCGACTTAGGCGGTTTTGCTTGTGACTACAGATTTATTGAGAAGTATTTAAATAAGAGCTTATTTTTACTTAAAATATGCTCGTATTAACTTGTAAATGAGTTTTTGTCTTCGTAGGATACCGTTGACCTTCTTGTAGGTATGACCAGAAAAACAATTATTTTTTACGGCAGTTTCTAAACCCCGTTTTAAAATTTTTAAAAATAGGTGTGTTCATTTACAGAAAATTATTGCTTATTTTCAATAATTGTTACTAGTAAGTGTTCACGTACTCAAAAAACTTGCAACGAGAGAATAAAAAAAAAAGAGTATACAAATTTAAGAGACAAAAATTTGTTGAAAATTTCTGAAAGTAAAATTTTACTAGCAAGAAATATTAAGCCACCTGTTTCGTGTTTTTGTTTACAAAGCAAATAAAGTTTTCATCATAGTATAATAAGCAGTGATGCCAACTTTTTTAGAGCAAAAACACTTTACAATTTAGAAAAAGCACTATTTCAAGAAGAAAAAAGCGTAAAAAAGCACTAAGCCATTTTTTGAATTTATTCGATAACAAGTTACCAAATATTTAAAAATAAATGGCGTCGGCGTTGTTGGAGGACCATTTCCGTACATTACTTTAATTTGGATCATCATGAGTTGAGTTTGAGGTGGGTCATAAATCAGTTTTTAAGTAATATTTTGATTTTTTGTATGTTTCATTGGAAAATATATCACTGCATACACTAGGTGTAGAGTGTAATCATTACAGCATGAATTATGTCGACGAAGTTCATATTTAATGTATGGAATTGCGTTAATAGGGTTCAAGCATAATCCATTTCTAATTTCGGATTTACTGCAGTTCACCGAACTAAATGTTCTTTCAACTACAGCGTTACAGTAGAGCAAACTTAATACAAAATTAAACAAATCTAAAAATGGATTTTGTCCTATTGAATCTTTAAAATCGTTGACTTTTATGCAATAATATCTGTTCGTTGTTGATTTTTTCATTTAGAATTCTTAATATTTTGCAAGCAATTTTCTTTATTAAAAGGTGTAACGAAAACAATTACATCGTTTTTATTGTGATTTACAACCGATGTGAAATTTACAAAACAACGCAGGATTGCAGAGTACATGAAACTGAGTACTCCTCCCCAATCTTCTTTCCTCTTTCACCAATAAACTAAAGAATTGCTGCAACAAAAAATGCAAGTCGGGGTGATGCCTTTGTATTGAGCTAACTTAATAAACAGTTGCCATACAAAAAGAATGTTTTTACACTTAACAAAATTGTTACTGCATAATTAATTAAAGAAATTGTAGAAAAAACTAAAAATCACTAACGAAAAATTGAAAAAGCACCAAGTTAGTGCTTTTTCTTAGTTTGGCACTAAAGATACAATTTTGGGGTTTCGAGGCATCAAAAAGCACCGTAAATAGAGCCAAAAGCTCTAAGTTGGCATTACTGATAATAAGGACCAGGCAGGTTTATTTGGGAGAGTTGTCATTATTTACCCATGTAATGCCAAACAACGAAACATTACTCAATTGGTTATATTAAAATTTTAACATATTTTTCACTTTTTATATATTGCAACTCAGTTGTTTTTATATAAAATTAAATTTTATTCAATATTTTGTCTATTTTCAATTGATTTTTGATTAAAATTTGGTATTATCAGGCCTGTTCTGAAAATCACTTTTATTCAAATCGCGTGATTTCAAATCGCATGTGCCTTTTAAAATCACACTTTTGATAGTTTTGTGTTCTGTTTTTGTATGTTTTGGCGTTATTTTCAACTGCCGAAAGCATACCAAGAAACATAAAAACGAAATGTTCTTCAGAACACCTCAAAATCACACGCGTGGTTTTAAAAGAACTTGATTTGAAATCACGTGATTTTTCTATTAAGAAATTTTTGAAAATATAAAATTTATTTATTTTCTTTTTGACGCTTGTCTTAATTTTTTTTCCTTTTTTTGTTTGACATGGGGTTTAAAATTGAGAACATAATATATATCATAATATCATAATATATCAATGAATAGTTTTTCAATAAAATAAAATATTTATTTTTCTAAAATTTAGGAACAATATTCGTGCGCAAATAGTTGAAAA
The DNA here is from genome assembly GCA_943735925.1 of Pollenia amentaria. Classification (NCBI taxonomy): domain Eukaryota; kingdom Metazoa; phylum Arthropoda; class Insecta; order Diptera; family Polleniidae; genus Pollenia; species Pollenia amentaria. The sequence goes on along the minus strand of OX031008.1, from coordinate 128,811,355 downwards.
CAAATGATTTTTTTGAGAAATAACCAAGTATCTTACAACTGAATAGTGTCGATATTCCTCACTTGCTAGTTTTTGCTGGCAAAGCGTTCATTTACTTTTTTTTTATTTTTTTGAGTAATTGGCAAAACAATTTTGTTAATTTTAAATTTACTCTCTCGTTGCAAGTTTCTGCTTTTAAAGTAAATGAACACACCTAATTTTGTTTAGCAAATTTCGGAATTTTTTGATCGTCACATTGGAATTTAATGGGGAACAGCCTTTGCCTTGACATTTATTTCTGTCTATGCAATCTTGGAACACTCTAATGGACACGAATACAGTTTCAAAAGACAATTGAATAAGGTTTCTGCAGCAAATGTTTTATAATATTTACGACGACTGATTAAAACTTATTTTTTAATAAAGTAATTGTTTTGTAAATATAGACATGATTTAAGGTTCATATCACCCAAACTAATAAAATAAAAAAAATGAGGTGGTAAAGGTAGACCAGTGTTTTTTTGACATATCGACTGGATCGATCGATCGAAAAACTGCTTGTAACAAATAATTTAAAAATGTTACTGAAATTTGAATGATTTTAAATCATTACACCTTAATCATTACAAAGAAACCATTAAATATCTTTTAAAAGCAATTAAGCCAAATGTGTCTTTAAAATTTGTAGAGCATTTATTGTAAACATCTTTTCCCATTTTAAATTTTTCGTTCTACATTTTAAAAATTAAATCAAAACTTAACCAGGTTTTTTTATTTGGGTCATTAAAAACAAATGCTCCCAATTTAAAGTTAGAGTTTATTTAAACACACAAAATAGTACTTTTTTATTGTTGCAAAGTGATATTTTGTAACTTTATACCTGTTTCTTAGTTACACTTTGTTGTTTTGAAATTTTCAATTAAATTTCCTTATAAACTCATATTTTTAAATATGATTTGTTTTTGTTGTACAAATCCCTTCTCATATTTCGCCTTCCGCATTTCTTGGCTTCAATTTAAAAGAAAAGAAAAAATAGTGAATACTTAAACTTGAAGCAAAATAATATAATTTTCTGAATAATTGTAATATTGTTTCACAAGAAAAATAATATTGTATTAAATGAAAAATAAATTACAAAAGAAGAAAGATAATTATGTATAAAAATTTTTTAATAAAATTGTACTTAAATTTAGGATCTGTTAAAGATATTAATGTCTAACTACATCAGTAGTGCGATTGACTCATTTTATTACTATAAGCGTATCGTTAAAATAAATAGAATGAAAATTTATCGAATTTGCTATTCACTAAAATTTTTAACGATATTCGCTGTCGGTTGAAGTCAACTGTTACTTAAAGCAGTATTTTTTTTGTTATTTAAGCGAGTATAATTTACGTAGTGTTTATTAAATCGATAATCGTATTTTGTGTTAAAGATGGCTTTTAAGTATTTGGCCTTCGCGTATTTTGACATTTTGTAGACAGAAATGCGAAAAGATATTAAATTAAATGTATACAAAAACACAGCTGTATACTATCGTTACAAACCATTTACAGAATCACATTATCGTTATTGCAATTGAATATTTATGTGGACAAATATAACGATTGTCGGTTCGTTAAAATTTAGTGAAACGCACTACAGTAATCGTGCCTTTATATCCAAAATGTCTAATAAAGTCGCGATATCTTTTACTCTTGGAGATTTGGGAAATATTTCTTGATTTCTTATCGTGAATTCAGCCATTTGGTTAAAATTTTTTTTACTGAAAGTGTTTTGCAGCACCATTCACTCATTTCAAAAAATTTTATTCGAAAAATCAAAGCCGCCATCTGTAAAAAAATCTATGAGTTTAACCCTGTTAACTCTTCATTTTAGTACATTAAACATACTCTTCGTCGAATCGACGGAATTAAAAAAAATATTCTAGTGAAACGATTTTTAAAGTAAAAAATCAATAAAAAAGATATTTAGTTAAGCATATTATTAAACAATTAAATAAAATAAAGCAGAAAAAATAAAAGATTTTCTTCTCTTTCAAAATTTGATATGAATTTTTAATCATTTTTGTGTGTTATTTATTTTTATTTTTTTAAAGCTTTCGTCATCAGCTAATGTTGTTGAAAAAGAGCGTAATTTGAATACACATCAAAAAGTTATATGATCAAATTTAAATGAGCAGTAACCATCCAGGGTTAAGAAGTTGGTAGCACTACAGCGATTGATTTTATTGTGCTTTGTTATCTTGATGTCAAAATGCATACTCTAATTAATTCGAAATATTGTATGTTCTTAATAAATAAAAAAGAAAAAAGGTTTTTCTGAGGGCCTTTGAAATGCATAAAATGGCTTTGGGAATTTTATATGATGTGGCAACTTAATACAAATTTGTATGAAAAAATTGAATCTATTGGCAGCTGAGTTTAAGTTTGCTTTTCGGAAGGCCACTTTATATTGGGCCTTTGGTAAATTTGGATCCACCTTCATATTCATCTTCACAAAATTTAAGTGCGATTTCCAGTCCTATAAAACGAATTTGTGCAATATTTAATGAGAATCGGTGCATTCTGTCTACAATTTATGTTAATTTTTGTAACAAATATATAAATATTTTCGAGAGGTTATTCCACATTTGGGTTCATAGCTGTTTTTCTACTAAACCGATTCTAGATTAAAATCCCGAACTGCTTAGGGGAACTAGAAAGAATTTGACGCCAATATGAGTTTTTTCTGTTGAGTCTTTCACAAGTTATCGTGTGATGACTAACCTTAAAACTTAATGTAAAGCAGAAAGACAATGAATGCAGCTAAACTTTCAATTATTGTCATTTTAATACCTAAAAAGATAACAGAGCACAATAATTGTTTCTGTACATTTAAACAGTACACAGAGAAAAATATGTTTTAATATGGTCGCCTCCAACAAAACCATTTTTAAGAACATTTTAAGCATATTATGGTTAATTTAAGCATATTATTTTCACTGGCAACTAGGGAGATCGAACGGTTATTATTCGACCGGATTTAACCGGTTATTTTAGCATTGCCCAAGTCGGTTATTTTAAAATGCCCATTTTTCGAATATCGAATAAACCGGTTATTTTGGTATAATAAACCGGTTATTTTAATAATGTGTAATTTATATACATTTTCCTTACTCTTGTTGTAGATGCACCCGTAATTTAAGTATTTTCTAATTAAATATTGGCCAAACTTAAACTTTTTATAAAGAATGTCAAAACAAAATGTATCAAAGGTCAAAACACATTATGAACACTGTAAATACAAATCGCTTATAAAAGCGTGTGTTCTTGTAGAGAAAAAACCGAAAACTATTCAAAATACTACAAAACCGTGTGCAGTTAAAAAGTAAATAGTAATTTGTGCAAGAGCATTCTAAATATAAAATATATTTTTATATAAAGGTTATCTCTAGATACAAAGATAGTTGCCTGAAGTACCCTAAAATGATAAGTTGCAAAGGTTCTTCTATGTCACGACTTATTAATCACCTTTAATTAGTATACATGCTTGACATTAATGTGATCCAAATGAAACTTAACTGCGTCCGAAGTAGTTCTAAGGAGACGACAAATAATACTTTACTAAAATACTCTGCAAAAAATTAATCATTGGGTGAAATATTAGCCCGTTGTGCTGCCGAGGACAAAATGCCCGTTAAGGCACTAAAAACTCTTAAGTAGTTCTAATCGTTTTCTGCTGAAAACTACGGCGTAATCAACGATATGGGAAAATTTTCTACCAGTTTTCTTTAATACTAAAACAAAATAATTTGAAATAGATAATCCTGGCGCTTGCACCTTTTGAAAAATATGGTTGATTTATATAGATAACTTAACCACCAACAAATTAAAAGTCATTCAAAATAAATTTGAGAGAATATTTCAAAAAAAATCTTTATAAAATTCCTATAATTTATTTGCTTTTGCAAAACGTTTGTCTAGATCAAATATCAGTCAGCAGTTTCGAATTTACATTATACAAATATCTAACAAATGAAAATTAGTAAATAAAAACAAATTGTTAAAAATGAGGTTAAAATTTGATCAATTTACTGGTCCCACTTTTCTTAGATTTTATCGTAAAATATTTGTTAGGTCTGATCTAAGTCATATCATGTATTTTGTGGGTTCCTTACCTTTGCAAATTGTTTTGTTTTTTATGTTTTTAAGTATTCGAATTAAAACCGGTTAACCGGTTATTTAAAAATTGCTTAACCGAAAACCGGGTTTTTTAAAATAGCAACTATTCGTAATATTCGAAAACCGGTTATTAAAAAAAGTCGAATAATCGATCTCCCTACTGGCAACCATATTATGGAAAACTTAGTCCTCTATCAAGAACCGTATTATGGTTGCGTCTAAACATGTTATGATTAAATATGACAATAATATGTTTTAAATTAAAAATAGTATTTTTCTCTCCAAGAGCAACATTCCATGGTTGAAAAACAACCATGCTATTAAAGGTGGTAAGCATATTTTAGTTATTATTAACAAAAAAATGTTCGGATGCAATCATATTATGGTTGTGGCTTCTTGATGGAGGCCTAACGTAACCATAAAATGGTTGACGCTGACAATAGATAATATGGTTAAATTAAATTTGTCGAAGGTGACTGCACATGGTTTTTCTTTGGGTGTACAAAATATCTTTACTTCCGTTTTTAACTGATTGCCAATATTTTGTAATCGCTCAATTTAAATAGACAGTCAGTCACAATATTTTCTTGTTTAAGACAAATTTTCATAATTTAAAAATAAAAGAAAAACTTCAAATGATAAAATTGTTTGTCATGAAAAAAACTCTTCATCAAATAATGATAAACATTTTCCTTGTTAGGAAAAATTTCTCATATTAAGTCCAACAATGTAACAAGCTTTTCCGCCTCATGTTAAAATAAAAATCAATTTTAGTAAAAAGAAATTTAAAAAAAAAACTCAACAAACTTGCCTGCCATAAAACGTTTAATTTGATGTCTTAAACGTGTTTCACTTCATGTACATTTTGCATAATTTTCACTTGCAGGTGGACACTTTTTTTTAACAAAGTTGTATCTTTTGCTTCCATCAAAACGGAAGTAAACAATAGAATTTTATATTTTGGGTTTTATGAGGGATTTCTTCACGTGTTGGTTGGTTGTTGTGGTTGTGTGTACAAGAAAAAGTTTTAAAGTGAAATTTTTGGCTTTAACTGATTTTTTTTCTTTTTAAAAGTTGTCGTTGTGGTTGTAGTTTGGGATGTAATATTGTTATCAAGAAAGGTCAAGGCAACTTGTTGTATCAATGTAACCCAGCAAACACTAGAGCTTATTTTGATTATTGATAATTGAAAGTGATTAAAAAACAAATCATTTAGCTAAACGCTTTTGAAGTTGGAGTCCCTTACAGATTTCTAGGTGGTCTGTATAAGAAAATGTTCTTTTTTAATTTCTTAAACTTTTTAAAAAAATGGAATTTGGGAATTATTTCTTTGTCATAAGTAACTTTATTATATTCATCATTTTTTGTTTTTAGAATTTATTTATAAAGATTTTACTCCGGTTATTATAAATATTATTGAATTAAACAAACGTTTATTATGAATAAAGACATACAATTCTATATCAAAGCAAGGAAGCATTGTCTAGAAGTAGAAGTTGCGATTATTTTAACAAATATTTTTTGATACCTCCGGGGTCCGCGAAAAAATTAGCTTTCCCAAGAGTTCCGTGGAGCAGAAATCGGTAGGAAATCTGATTTAGCTAAAAACTTATATTTTTCAAATAGGAAAAAAATTTTTTCTTTCTTTAGTTAGCAATTGCATTTAAACTTCAACTCTATTTCAATTATGAAACTTAAATTAATAACATATAACATATTAATAATTTTCGTAACTCCTTTGTGTTACGTCTTCAGGATTGAAAATTTTTGAAGCATTTCTAACATATAACGTCTCTCGTAATTACTCTCTGTGTTTAAAATTGTTACATTCTCAAAATATGGATAATGATTTAAATTAGCACAGTGGGTTGCTAATGCTTTTTTTGTGATAGTTTTATTTAAGTTTTGAAAAATACTTACGAATTACCTTTGAACATATATTGAGAATAATATAATTTATCAGCCCAATTATGAATAAAAATTCAAATATTCAATTGTAAAGATGTGAAAAGGGAAAACTTTACCGGGGAATTTTTATTCATAATCGGCCTGCATATGTATATTTTTTAATATTCAATATAGACTTGAGAATAAAAAATTAAATAGCAAAGTTAGTTCATATATGAATTTAAATACTTGTAGAGCTTAAAAATGTTTTGCGATTTAAGGTTAAAATTAACGAATGAAATCAATTAAATTTTTAAAGTTCGTCTTTGTCCAGCAAATGAGCAAACTTTTTTTCGAGTCAATATCAAACTTGACTCAACTGTAAAACGAATATCTTGGAAAGTTAGAAAAGGTTTTGGAAATTAGGATTACAACGAGTATTACCAAATAAGGTAAATAATTTTTTAATTTCAAATTTAGGCCAAAATGAAATCAAACACATTTTCAAATTTAAAAAAAGTATTGTGATATTTATTTAAAAACATAGCAATCTCAATAAAAATTTAATTATAATTTGAAAAAAGGCTTGATATTACATTGAATATCAAACGTTTGTATGTGTCTGCTGTTTATGATTATTTGTTTGTTGGGCATTGAAAGAGCAGCATGTTGTATGTTTACGTATGAGCAAATTTAATTTCTATTGTTTTTGTTTTTATAGTTTTTTTTTGTTATTTAAAAAATTTAACAAATTTTCAACAAATGTAACTAAATGTACTGCTGTTTTGAATATTTCTCTAGCACACAGAAAACTGCTGTCTAATTAAAAGTGTTTTTTGTAGTTATTGTAGATTTTAAGTGAAAGTGAGAGTGTTTTGGTTTTTTAATTATACCATTTTTATTTTCAAGAAAATAACAATTAAATTTTAAAAAATTGTTTTAAAAAAAGTTTAAAATAAACCATAAGCCATCTTAAATAAAGGAAAATAAAAATAAATATGTTTGATTTTAATATGGTCATCATCATTTGAATAATTGTGTTGGAAATAGTGATTAATGGTGTTTAAAAGCATTTTGTCTTTAGCCCAAAAACCGCTTTAATTACATCGACATCGAAAACTCGGTATTAAAGTGTTTGTAAATTTTCAAGTTTCTAAATTGTGGATAAGAAAAATGAAATATTTATAACTTCAACTCCCAGCCATTTTTATTATTGTTTTATGCCATTTAGTAAATTATCACAGTATGTACATATTTAGTGCTCTATAAATCTTGGTGGCCGATTGATGGGATCATTTCTGGAATAATGCGATTGTAAAATTGTCAGTTTTGTAAGTAATTTCTTTGATGCGTTGTTTGGCACTGTTTGTGCTTGTACTAAAAACCGCATCCTACTTTATTCATCAATAACACAAGGGAACAAGATTTTGGTTGATTAAGAACTGAACTGAGGTTATGTGAGATGCTGAATCAAAATCTGCACATAGTTTTTTCCTATCAGCTCGATTTTTCGCGATATATCGTTATTTCAAAAATCAAGGCACTTCCTCTAAATATATTGGAATAACTTGAAAACGGTTCACCATATTCAGTTAAAAAAATATCCAAAATTCGCCAACAATATTGGTTTTAAATTTTCCCAGATATCGTTGATGTTTTGAAAAAACAACAATGAAAAAAAAAATAAAATTTTTGTTCGTTAAAAATTAAGGCCATTGAAAGCACAAACAATGTCATAAATATTTTGTAATTTTGTTGTTGCTTTCTACAGAAATTCACATTGCGTTTCAAAATTTTAAACACTGTATAGCTTGTGGCGTTGAAAATTTTAAAACGGTACATGAATTGCTGTTGAAAGCAACAACAAAATTACCAAATATTAAAGACATTGGGGGGATTCACAAGGTGTGCTATCAAGTCATATCATCATAATGTCCTAAAAAATATTTTACAATTGTTTAAAAAAAAATATGTTTTTATGTTGTTTGAAACACAACAATATTTTTTTTTTAAACAATTGTAAAATATTATTTAGGACATTATGACGATATGACCTGATAGCACACCTTGTGAATCCCCCATTGTTTGTGCTTTCAGTGTAATTCTTTGGTGTTGCATTGCGTTTAACATGATTAGGGCCTATTAAAAATAAAAATGCGACAAAAATCACAGTTTTGGTCCACAAAAATTTAGTTAAATATATTTAGAATGAAATGAGCTTTATTTTATTGCAATCGGTGCACAATCTTTGATATTATTTACAATTTACTGAGAAATCTGAATTGATAAAAATCGCGGTTTCCATACAAAAATAAAATTTTTTAATGGGTGTGTAATTGCTGCTGTTCTATTAATGGACGTTTTTTTCCTTCACTTAGAGTGGGTTTTTATTAAAGGGCTGCATGAATAACTTCATTCATAAACATACTGAAATGTTTATCCAATGAAGTTCGTACCCAATAAAAAATTTCTTATTTTGCGAAGCACTTATGCTACATTTTAAAAAGTAAGCACACATTTATGCGCTACGCAATAAGACATACAGAGATGCAGTGAGGCAAGTGCACGAATTCTTAATAAATTTAAAAAAATATATAAAATTTAAAGAGCAACGACATTCCCCTACTATGAAGCAGGTTTGTAAGGGAGCATATTAAAGAACAACGGTAACAAAAAATTCAGTGTGCAAAGCCGATCGTTACATTCACCAATTTTTTATGCGCTGAATAAAGCGCTTTCTGTGTCAAAAATGTATTGCTTCAAAGTGGGAACTCCCATATAAAATTTATGTCTTCCGTAAGCGAAACTTGTATGTTTTTCCATTACAAACCTGCTTCTTTGGGTATTCAAATAAAATTCAGATTACTGAACAAACTGTTGTTTTATTCATGCTGCTAACAAACACATTTCGTCATATGGCAAACACAAAGACTTTGTTCCATGAAACTACTTTTACAGTTTTCACTCTCTCTTATTTTTTTTATATAAATACTCAATAGCAATGTTGCCACTTAGTAAATTTATGTATTTTTTTCTTTTTTGTTACCTTTACAATAATATATGTAATTTGTAGAGCATTTTTTCCTAACTACTTTTTTATGTACTTCCAAGCAAAACACATTGCTGAAAAATGTTTTTGAAAATAAAATGAAATTTTTTTGAAGTTTAAAAATTTACATTAAAAACAATTAATTTACATTGAAAATAAAGTCAAATTTGTATTATTTTACTTTTAAAGTACTTTCTAATCTTATTGCTTTTTCTCTTAATGGTTATTTTTGTTTTTTTTTTATATATCTTTCCTAATGTTTTTCATTTCCTTTAACTGGCAATACTGACTTTTAAATAAATGTGTTTTTCGATGAATTTATTCGACATTTATTCAGTGGTTGTTTTATTGCATAGTTGTTAGTATTCACATCTCTTGTTTAAGTAAACAAGATAACTGCATTTTACTCGTCTCTTAAATTTGAAGTGTGTGTTGCTTTCATTTCATAGTTATTCATTTTACTGAATACAAACGAAGCGAATACAAAATTATTATGAAAGTTTAATGAACATCATTATTAAGTTTCATGCAGATGTTTAGTTTTTAACATTTTAAGTTTAATCTCCGCAGCAAAATATAATTAATTAATCTGAGAATAAATTTAATTGTGTACTAATTGTGTACTAATTGCCTTTTTTATGTGTTAGCTAAAGCCACGCAGAATTGGTTTTCATATGTTTCAGAATCACTTAAGTCTTCATATTCACTAGAATGATCCATTTTTTTGTTTTTAAAAAATTTTTTCTTTTATGTATGTATATTTTTTCTTTGCTTATATTTAAACAGCTGCTTTTCTTATACATACAAACATGTGTAAGTGTTGACATTTGTTGATTAAGTTTAAACCACCAACATTGTCCGCAACATTGGCAAATAAAAGTTATTAATCCTCATCTTAAAAACTAAAAACACAGATTAAAACTGACTAAATAAATCTCTGATCTCCATGCTAAAAACCCATCCTTAAAAATTAGGTACCTTCACTTAATTGTGAATAAAAGCGAAACGCGTTCATCAATTTTTATTATCTATGTCTGATTTTGTTTATAGGTTATGTGACTTTACGCGAAAGTAAAAAGACTTTAACTTTTTCGAGTTTTAAATTTTTCATGATATTTAAAAATACAAAATTTTTAATTAATTTTTTTTTAACATAAGCAATCATTAATCAGCAATTTTTTTGGTGATTTTTAAAAAATTTACTGTTTTTCAAAGGTAACTATTACATCTTTAAAAAAAGAAAACATTTTGAAAATCGCTTACTGAAGAATAAATTTATGATTTTCAAACTTTTAATTTTTGGAAAAAGTCAAAAATATGATAAGTAACTGTTAGTTAAAAATGCGAGCTGATGGAGAAAAACGAAGATTAGAATTGGAATCAGCAACCTCAAATTATTAAAAAAAAAATTGCGTCAAACTTCCAAACAACACAAAAAAAAGTTCAATTTTGTTCCCTTGTGTAATTGATTCAAAAAGCATATCAAACTGTGAATCGTAAAAAGTTTTATAACATCCGTGATTTCCCTTATTTAAAAAAAGCCAAAAATGCGTTATTGTTGACTTCCAGTTGATTTTTATAATGATCGTGCCACCTATATATATAGATGGATCTCTAAAATTTTGAGGTACAACTTAAAAATGCGGAATTTTTGGCAAATTTACGTTATTTTGTGTAACATTGATACAACATAAATATATTTGTTTATTTAAGGTATAAGTCATCGTTATCTCTGACCTTTTCCCATTTTTCATGCAATATATAAATTACGCCCAAAATATACTGCTCAAATTTTTAACCCAATTTCAGATTGCCTTATCTAAATAGAAGCGTATATCATTGAGGCCATTCCGCACCGATCAAGTAGATTTAAACTTTCCAACAACAATTTTCAAAATAGCTTTGGCCCAGAAATATTTGGCTTTAAGTCTAGTCATATATTCGACTCGCTTTAAGCTCATCAATTGTGTTCGGTACGATTTTAGGAGATCATAGTAGATGGCACCCTTCTGGTCCCACCAAGTACAGAGAATTTCCCTGGCGTAAAGGATTTTCTGCAGCGCGGCCAACTCGCTTCATTTACGAATTTTTGTGCTTTACAAAAATTATCTTTAACTTGTGTGCTAACTACTACTATCCTTGCTTTTGTGTGAATACTTCTGCTTGCAAACGTTTTAAAATTACTGCTTGAGTGGCTCGCAATAACTAAACAAGTTTTTCGTAAGTTTGCCAACAATGCTAATGGAGTTATTCCTTCAATTTATAACCATCGAACTATTTTAGCTGACGTCTAAAGGTTTTTTTTTGTGATTTTTTTGACAGAATCAATCACTACTTTTAAATAAACAATCGTTCGCACGCTTAAATCAATGGAATATGGTCAGAATCGGTTAACCGATTAACTGATCGGCTAATTTAAAATTGGCTATTTTCGATTAACGATTAAACCTGGTTATTTCAGTCGATTAACCGATTAACCGATGTAACAAAATGTTTAACTTTTTGTAGTATTATAACATATTTTTTTGTGCTTTTAATTATTTGTTTTGTCTCATATACAAAAGGTATGTGATGATCTACATTTTAAATAAGTGTTTGCTGTCAACAGCTTTTTGTTTGACGTACTTTTAATATATTTGCGTTTACTTATTTTTTTCTTTTCATATCAATCTTGTAACAGAATTAAGCAAAACAATTAGAAGTGTTAAAAATTGAAAAAAATTAAAATAGGATTCTAATGAAATAATGAAATATTTTAAACGTTTAGAAAATACAGGAAAAGGACTGAAAAATTAGATATTCTGTATTATTGGTTGCTTTTGATTGCTTCAACATCTTCAATAAATGAAAGTTTTTTTGAAAGTCAAGTTTTATCCAAAATAGAGAAAATAAACGCTTGAATCCTAAACATTAATGTTATTGGTTTTTTTACGAATAAACTCCAAATAATAAATAATTTTTGCATTTTTATGTATTGAAATTACTTGATTTATAAAAAAAATTTTAATCGATTAACCGATCAAAAACAATATTAACTGGTTATTAACCGATTAAACCAAAGTCTCGGTTAATTAATCGAGAGATTAACCGATTAAAGCAAAAGCCCGATTAAATGAATACCCTATTATACACCCAATAGAGTTGCCAAATATGACAACTATCGGCCATATTCTGGAAATCGAAATCGAGGGAGATTAATAAAATTTTTTTAGCTTTCTTTGATTTTAGAGGGATCTGTACACGGTCAAAATACTTGTCATGCAGTCGAATTTACTTGTGTATGTGTGCTGGACGTAATATTCGGCGTCCTATCTAAATTTTTAATTTTCAAACACATTTTAACTAATACTATCATAACGCTTGATGAGAAATGCTTGACCGTGTAGGGACCCCTTTAAAAGTAGTTCTGGTAAATATAAGTGGTCCTAAAAGTATGTGATACATAAAAGGAATATTTTTATAAACTCTTGCTACAGGATCGTTTTCAAAATTTGTTCGATTTCAATTTCACTCGAATTCGATTTCCAAAACATGGCCTTCATTTAACAATTTCTATTAAAAAATCTCTGAAAACAACTTTGCTAAAAATAAAATTGGCAACAAAAATACAACTAACAAAATTAATTTAACGCTTCCTTCCCAATTGCAAAAGACAAGTATTTACAAAACATAAACTCCTTTTTTCAGTTAAATCTATAATCATTTTAATTTGATTAAAATTTGTTAACTTTTATGCAGACTTCCTTATTTAAACAACGAAAATACGATGCCTGTAAATTACTCTACAAGCAAATAAATTACAAGATTCAAGTTCAAGACTGTTGTCAATTTCATCATAAAAATTCATAAAAAAAACTGGAATGGAAACTGGTTTAAATTGTAAATCGCTTGTTTTTTTTCGGCTGGACTTTTAAGCCAAAAGTCACAACTTTCTTTCCATTAGATTATAACATTGATGCATTAAACATCATTACATTGATTAAGGAAAATTTATGTGCGGGCAATTTCCAAAAAAATACTTGTAATTTTTTCTTATTTTCGTCTAAAGCATATAAGGAATCGAATTGTAAATTAAAACTTGAAATTGCAGACGAGAAAACAAGTAAATGAAAATAAATTTGTGAAAAAAAACTGGTAAGAAACGAACGGACAAATGGACAACAGCTTCATCAATGATTTGATGTACAATTTTGTGGTCAAGTGATAGAAATTATAAACAATTTAAGTGAGAAAAACATATTTTTGAGTTAATGGCTGTCAAAAGACACTTAATTTTTTTATTATTATTTGTGGTAGATTAGTGGAAAAGGAAAAGTTAAAGAAAAGTGTTAAGGAATTTCATAATCCGCCACAATAAAGTTAAATCTGGTTTACACTTCCAAAAATTATAAGTATTTACTAGGGAGATCGAACGGTTATTATTCGACCGGTTTTAACCGGTTATTTTAGCTTTGCCCAAGTCGGTTATTTTAAAATGCCCATTTTTCGAATATCGAATAAACCGGTTATTTTGGTATAATAAACCGGTTATTTTAGTAATGTGTAATTTATATACATTTTCCTTACTCTTGTTGTAGATGTACCCGTAATTTAAGTATTTCCTAATGAAATATTGGCCAAACTTAAACTTTTTATGAAGAATGTCAAAACAAAATGTAACAAAGGTAAAAAAACATTATGAAGACTGGAAATACAAATCGCTTATAAAAGCGTATGTTCTCGTAGAAAAAAAAAACGAAAAACTATTCAAAATACTACAAAATCGTGCGCAGTTAAAAAGTAAATAGTAATTTGTGCAAGAGTATTTTAAATATTAAATATATTTTAAAATAAAAGTTATCTCTAGATATTTTTCGAATGCGATTAAAAAGACAAAGTGAGGTGCTTAAAGTGCCCTAATATGATAAGTTACAAAGGTTCTTCCATGTCACGACTTATTAATCACCTTTAATTAGTATACATGCTTGACATTAATGTGAACCAAATGAAACTTAACTCCGTTCGAAGTAGTTCTAAGGAGATGACAAATAATACTTTACTAAAATACGCTGCAAAAAAATGAATCATTCGGTGATATATTAGCCCGTTGTGTTGCCGAGGACGAAATGCCCGTTAAGGCACTAAAAACTCTTAAGTAGTTCTAGCATCTCTTCATGCTGAAAACTACAACATTACGGCGGAATCAACGATATGGGAAAAATTTCTACCAGTTTTATTTATTAAAACATCAAGAACTAAAAAACAAAATTGAAGAAATGAAACAATGTCATGGAATGTTTTAAATTGTAGTCGACGAATTGACAAATATTTTACACAAAAAGAATGTTCAGTTCACTATTCGTTTCTATAATGCTGAAACAAAATAATTTGAAATAGATAAACCTGGCTAAGAGGTTTTGTTTGTAACTTTTGAAAAATATGGTGGATTTATATAGATAGCTTTACCACCAACAAATGAAAACTCATTCAAAATAAATTTGAAAGGATATTTCAAATAATAACTTTAAAAAATTCATATATTTTATTTTCTTTTGCAAAAAGTTTGACTACACTCATAGAAAAATGCGTCTTCATATTGATGATGCTCTAACATCAGAATTGTGACATTTATGCTGTTACAAATGGCATCAATGAGGCAAAAAGTGACATCAATCCAATGACGAACGTCATCCTAAGATGTTGTCATATTTTATGCGTCATCTAATGAATCATGTCATCAGTGTGATGACAAACTGTCATCAGTGCGATGACAAACTATCATCAGTGCGATGACATAATATATCATGTCATAATATATTAATAACATTATTTACATGTTTAAAAAGTAAAATTAGAAGCAAAAATTCTCATATTCTATTTTTATAAATTATTTATTTATACATCAAATTTTTCAAGTAGAATTACTACGAAAACCATATTACAATGACTCAATTTGATGACAGTTTGTCATCGCACTAATGACATGATTTATAAAAACGACTCCGATTCGTAATTTCTGTGATGCCAATGTGTCATACCATTTATGACATAATTTAAATTTTTGACCCTAATGACAATTTGACCAAGTGATGTTAAGGCTGACATCACAGTATGTAAAGTGTCATGGGATTAAAAACGAAGACACTTGTCATAGTACTGATGTCAAAATACATCAGCGTTATTACGCCTTTTCTATCAGTGTAGATCAAATATCATTCAACAGTTTCTAAATTACATTATACAAATTTCTTCTTACAAATAAAGTTTAGTAAATCAATAAAAAATTGTTAAAAAATTTAGCTAAAGTTTGATCAATTTACTGGTCCCTTTTTCTTCGATTTTATCGTAAAATATTTGTTAGGTCTGATCTAAGTGATATCTATGTATTTTGTTGGTTCCTTACCTTTGCAAATTGTTTTGTTTCTATTCAAATTAACGTTTTATTTAAAAACTTATTTGATTTTTGTGTTTTTAAGTATTCGAATTAAAACCGGTTAACCGGTTATTTCAAAATTGCTTAACCGAAACCCGGGTTTTTTAAAATATCAACTATTCGTAATATTCGAAAACCGGTTATTGAAAAAAGTCGAATAATCGATCTCCCTAGTATTTACTAATCTAACCAATTCTTTCTATAAAGTTATTTCGTCCCAGAAAATACATGGTGTTACACTAGTGCAGTGCTTATAGTGGTTGGCGTTGATTTTGTTTAGTGGCTTCTGTTTTAATATGCTGATTAAAGACTTACAGCCTGGTCCACGATGGCGATCGACAACTTAAGCGAGCGATAACAAGTCACTCATTATCGTTCCCTTAAGCGGCCCTCTAACTATCACCTTGTCGGTCGAAAGACTTAACGTTTCTAACGTAATCCATTTATTTATTGTCAAATGACTTTATTGCCACATCAACAATCCCACAAATTTCGTAAAACGCCTCTGTCGACAATTACAACACAAGTGACTGACATTTATGGTCACATCATATTTCTTACACACAAAAAATTATTAAATTTCTCCAATCACCAAATTTATTTCAAATTCATAATATCAAGCAAACAATTTGTTGATTTTGCACCTATTACCAAAATGATTATATTGACTACTAAAAACTTTAAAATTTTGAAAAAAATATTTTCAATAAATGATATTTTTAATTTTAGTTAAAAAAGTGATAAAAAAACCTTGCAATTTCAAACAATGTGCTAATTTATTTCAATTAATATTGACAATTCCCAACAACAATTCTACATGTTTAAATTATTTTATTTTAAACGAAAAAATGCAATTTAGATTTTTTGTTATTTAATTAAAATGTTAATTGAAAATTTATTTCAAAACAACTAAAATGTTAAATAAATCAAAATTAAATTTTTAATTTTCTTTCAACTAAAAAAATAATTGATTCAATTATCACATTAATTAAATTTAAATACTTTTAAAACCATTTTTTAATTGATAAAACACTTTTTTCTGTGTAGTGGGTCGCAAATTTGTATGAAACTGTTACGTTATCATTCGTTTGCATTGTCGATCGACTTTTTCTGCTGAACATTGTTAGTGGGCCGCAAATCAACTGTTTGTCTTGGAAAATTAAGACGAACTATAGCGGTCGACATCGTGGGCCAGGTTGTTGGATTCTCCTAAATTATCCATATTTCATTCCATTGAATCAAGATAGTGATTCAATATTATGAGCTTCAATAATCCCAGGTAATGGTTAAACGAAAAAAGTAAATTTTTAAAAAAAAAAAAAAAGATAAATAACAAGCAAACCGAGAGTAAAAATATCTCAGGAATGGACTTTATTTGGGACCTAAAACCTTTAAACCAATCTTTATAAAAACTTACCCTTCAGTATTATAATTCATTGCGGTTTTAGGCGTATTAAACTCTATTCCAAAAGTACGCTTAGTATGGGACCTTCACGAAATTTAGTAGTTTGATTTATATTCTTATGACAGACATAAAAGTAACTACAATTGAATTATTTGTTACGGTTTAAGGCGTGCTAGTGCTTTCCGAGAGTGGATTTTATATGGGGCCTATACACTGATAGAAAAGGCGTATAACACTGATGTATTTTGACATCACTACCATGACAAGTGTCTTCGTGTTTGACCTTATGACACTTTGCATCATTGTGATGCCAGCATTAACATCACTTGGCCAAATTGTCATCAGGGTCAAAAATTTAAATTATGTTTTCAATAGTATGACATTTTGGCATCACAGAAATGACGAATCGGAGTCGGTTTAATAAAACATGTCAGCAGTACGATGACGTAGTAAAAAAGGAGAAAGGACTCATTAGGTTCAATTTAATGAGCAACTGTCATTAAATTAAGTGATTGTATTTGACTTAAGTCAAATTGAGAGAACATTATTATTTACTTAATTATGTTGTATTTCGTCCCTTGTTAACAGAAGAACTCTCAATTATAAGACACAATCAGCATGTCCGATATGGGTTTCGTAATCATTCTACTTAGAAAATTTGATGCATTTAACTAAATAATTAAAAAAAATAGAATATGTGAATTTTTGCTTCTAATTCTACTTTTTAAACATTAAAATAATGTTAATAATACACAAAATGTGGCATCAAATTGATGTCACTGTAGTCATAGCATAGATGACCCATAAAATATGACAAAATTTGTTGATGGCGTTCTTCATTAGATTGATGCCACTTTCTGCCTCATTGACGCCATTTGTAATAACATTGATGTCACAATACTGATGTAAGGGCATAACCAATATGAAGGTGCTTTTTTCTATGCGTGTAGTAAAATATGAACCGATCTTTATAAAGTTCGGAAGTGTAATTTCTAGTTATATATAAAGAGTTTCATAATAATGTATTTTATTCGACTTTTATTCTTTTGATGTATAATTAAATTTTTAAACTTGAGGTCTTATTTTTATACAAAATGTTTAAATTATTGTTACCAATATATTGGCACTCCTTTGTGTGCCTTCTTCAGGGTTCTTCTTAATTATTTTAACAAAATTTAACACAATTTTTGTAACAAATTTATCAATATACAATGTTAAAATGTCAAATTAAAAAAAAAAAATAAAAATAAGACCTCAAGCTTTAAAATTTAATTGTACATTAACACGAGTTTCAGCAAAATTAAATAACAATCGGTGCATTCCGTACCCAATCTATGTTATTTTTTTTTTAGCAAAAACAAAATTTTTTAGAATTTTTATTCCATATTGAGGCTCATTTTAAGAACTTCATAAATCTTTTCCTATTAAATTGATTGTGCTGGATGTCAATTCTAAACTGCTTAGGAAAAATAGAAATTAGAAATTTGTCTTTCTTTTCCGTCGTTTGAAAGTGAGCGTGAGTTCAACAGACAGGCAGAATGACGAACTTGGCTTAATCGACTAATAATTAATCAAGGACCTAGAATATACATATGTATTTATTTAACGGAATGACAAACTTAGTATACCCATCATTCACCACTAGTGGTGGAGGGTATTCAAAATTTCCATGATAATAAAGTCTTTCGGAGCGAAAAGCTAAGGCACGAGCTATGTTTACATTTGTCCTTCAAGTTGTGCTGAAAAAGGTCAACTAGAAAAAATAAAGACAAAAACAAGAAAAACAAAAAAAAAAATGTACTTTGGACTTCAAGAAGAATTCTTGACAAGAGTACGAAAAAACAGAAGTAAGGAAAAACATGTGAGATCAATTAAAAATGGATAATCATTCAAAAAAGCAAATTTCGATCTACCAAAGGTTAAAATACAATTTGGTTTAAGGATTGATGTTTGACTACTGACGTCAGCAGTCATCGATGGCTGCGAGTGTAAGACGGCAAATCCCTTTGAGAAGACCTAGTGGTTGAGGTCGAAACATGTCAGGGTAACCAGCCGCCTGGGTTCGAATCACACGCCAGACAGCCTGGCTTCGAATCCCAGGTCAGTCAAGAATGAAAATTATCAATAACAATTTGAATTAATCTTCCATGTTGTAAAAATTCCTTTCTTCATAAAAATAATTTAATGCAAATTAAATTCAATGAACTTAAGCCTAATTAAAATATCTAAATTTGGATTAAAAACCTTCAATATTTTCTAAAGTTTTTATTAGAAAACAAAGTCTTAGCTTTTAAGATAACATTTCTTTTTTATATTCAAATCTCATCGTTTTAAATTCAATACAACTAAAAGGCCTAAAATAACAATCAAAAACAGTTACTAATTTAACAGTAAACATATAATTAAATCTTAAGCAATTTAAAGGAAAAACACCAACTTGACTAGCATAAAATGCAACCTTGAAATTTAATTAAAAACATTAAAACGTCTAAATGCCGTAGTAAGTACTAACTACCTCACGTAAGTTGTATTGGAGTTGTGGTTGTAACGCTCAACCGACAAAACACTATAAAACAAGTATCTGAACAATGCTGTTTTACAAATTTAATACCAACAGCAATAACAACACTTGCAATATTGTTGTACTTGTAAACTTAACAATTTATCTGTAAGACCCGCCATTTCACTCTGACAGTCTTTCTGTATATTTGTCTGCCTGTCTGCCTTGTTGCGTCTGTAAGCTTTTCTAACATGTTTAATGGGTATTTATTGTAATTGGAGTACAACATTGACTCGAATAAATTACAAAAGCTTGAATTTCTATAAACATCATCATCATCATTATCACCAATATCATGATCATTAAAGCGTCACTGTTACACTTTGTACATTTTGTGATAAGCGAAAAGCCCTGTGACTTCTTTGTTTAAGCCAAGGGAGGTGATTAAAAGTATGTATTGAGGAGAAACATTGGCTTCCTGCTGTGCAGCTGCTGAACATCATTTCTTTTTTTGAGTGTGAGATGTGCATGAATGATTTGAAAATAGTCAAATAGTATTGAATGTAATTAAAAAAAAAAAAAAAAAAATATGTTGGAACAGTGTAGCTCAATTAAGAGTAAAACAACTTTGGTGGTAATATTGTTAATTAAAATTATTTTTAATGGATTTTTTTTTTACTAAAAATTTCAACAAATTTATAATTACCATAAATATTAATATGAATAATGATTCAAACATTTTTTAAAGCATAATGGCTATCAATATCTGTTTAATCTAATAAAGTTTTTGTCTTCCAATATGTCTGCTTTTAAAAGCCAATCTGTAAATGCTGTGCTTTACAATTTAATAATATCATAGTGAAATCGATCACATGAGATTTAAAATTTGTTAACATTATCAAAAAATCTCTTAGAGATTTTTCATTTTAGGTTGCTTATCGGAAGAAGGAGCTTAACGCAATTTATCTTCTGTAAACTCTTACAACTAACAGAATTTTGTTAAATAACGAATAAAGTATTTCTGACCTAAATTTTTTATTGCTTGGGATTGATTTAGCAATAAAATAATTTTCGACTGGATATGGATCGGAGGGTACATTAAAGGTACAAGATCTATATATTTGATAGACTTCTTAAGATAAATGAGTTAAAACTGAATCTTTATGATAACTTAATTTTAATAAGGACCTTTAACTAGACTTTGCAATAAGAGTATCGCTTTCAAAAATTTCCAAGATTCCGATTGGTTATTATATCCCAGTACTGCTACATCTAAGCTTTTTCTAGATATCTTGGGATCTGTTGTCTCTTTTTATTTGATTTATAATGCTAAAATCGAACAATTGTTGATATATAAAAAAAATATACAAAATTAAACAATAAAATAAAAATTAATTTATACCACGTATATATATTTAAAACTTTTAAATAAAATAAATAATTAAAAACTCGAAAACCCCGTTGCAAAGCATACAGTTTTTAAGGTGCTAAAGAGACCGATGCAAGATTAAGAAAATAAAATAAAAGTAAAAAATTATTTTTGGGAATGAAATATTTTATTAATTAATTCATTTATTAATGATGTGCTAATAATCCCAATTTTTTTAAATGAAAACACTGAAATTTATTGTTGTGGGAAAGCTAGTTCCTATGCGCATTTCGCTGGTTGCTTAGGCCAGCTCGTCAGGAAACTTTTTCCAAATACTTTAGAAAAGCTAAAAATATTATACAAGTAAGACCATAAAGTGAATAAGAATTTTAAAACACTCTGGTCTTAAATGTAACAATATCAAAGCTTCAACAAAGTCACAACAATAAACCGTCAATTTTTTCTTTCTTACATTCCCCTACAATTGGCTGGGTTTTTTCCAACACAAATTGTAGTTGTAAGAGGATAGAAAGAAAAAACAAAATAAAAAAAAACAAGTTACTTAAATAAAGCAGCTTGCCATTTCAGTTTTTTATTTGCCGGGCACATGCAATAATAATAATAAATTTGCATGTGCCCGGAAAATAAAAAACTGAAATGGCAAGCTGCTTTATTTAAGTAACTTGTTTTTTTTTAATTTTGTTTTTTCTTTCTATCCTCTTACAACTACAATTTGTGTTGGAAAAAACCCAGCCAATTGTAGGGGAATGTAAGAAAGAAAAAATTGACGGTTTATTGTTGTGACTTTGTTGAAGCTTTGATATTGTTACATTTAAGACCAGAGTGTTTTAAAATTCTTATTCACTTTATGGTCTTACTTGTATAATATTTTTAGCTTTTCTAAAGTATTTGGAAAAAGTTTCCTGACGAGCTGGCCTAAGCAACCAGCGAAATGCGCATAGGAACTAGCTTTCCCACAACAATAAATTTCAGTGTTTTCATTTAAAAAAATTGGGATTATTAGCACATCATTAATAAATGAATTAATTAAAAAAATAAAAGTAAATTATAAACAAATTGAACACTACTTTCGTTGAAAAGACTATAGAATGATCTGAAAGCCAAAGTTTAATACAATCATTATGTTCAGCAACAATCGGGGTCCATTTATTTTATTTCAGTGTATAATTTGCAATTATATCCCGACTGCTTAACTTAATAGGGGAATTCAAGATATGCTTTCATCTCACATTTTTATAAATTATTTTTAATTATTAATTTTCTTTTAGATGTTGTTGTCACGGCATTTTTAAAAGAGGTCCAGCCTATTTAAACAAATTTGTTATTCGTAATTAAATTTAACTACTTTATTATTCCTGAAAATCAATTGCGACTTTTTTTAAATCACCGTATTTTTCCTGATTTTAAGAGAAGTTTTGGTTAAGATAAGAAATCAAAGTATGAAGAAACATTTTAAACTGGATCGTTTTCAAAGCTTGTTCGATTTCAAGTTTACTCATATGTATTCGATTTACCGAACATTTATTCTTCTTCATTTTATAGCTCTACTCTATAGGCTTGGGTAATTTATTTCTTTGACGTATTACTATTTTGCGCTAACAATCCGTGATTTTATTTTCAATTACCTATCTAATGACACTTCGGTTATTAAGACGAATCTTGAAAACCTAAAATGTCCAAATTCAAAATGAAAAAAGATATTGAAAGTCAGGTAAAAACAGATAACCCATAATCTGACAGCGAATATTTATAAATGCTGATGAATTTTTTACAATAAACGTCACACTCAATATGAAAAGGTTTGTTAGTACGAAAATTCATGCGTATTGAATTAGTAGTTAATCGTTTATTACATAATTTGTATCACACACACCCACATCTAAAAAGGGACTAAAATATGTTCAGAATAGATGCTGAATAAACCAATATGTTATTAAGTTGTTATGTATTTTATTAGTAAGAAATCTAAAAAAAAATATTTTTAAATTAAAAAAGTAGAATTTTCTATGAAATTAATTTTAATCGATTAATTGACATAAATTGTTCGAGTTATTCGTTATTTGAAATTGGTTACTTTGATTATTCGACCAATAGCGAAAATTTTCTTCGATTAATCGAACAACGATTAATTGAGTGGATACTCTAATACTTGGTAAGACTTTAAAACGAGATAAGACGTTTTATAAATAAAGATGAATTCGCGCAGTTGTAACGCCTAAAATATGGCGAAAAACAGGGTTTTAAGCTAAGATAACTCGAAAACATGATGCGATGGACTACAGAGCCTTAAAAAAAGTGTACTCTGACCTATGCGTTAAAAATTGGTTGCCATTTGCTATTTTACCATCGTGCTTACCTAGAGGCAGGTCGGTAAGGCATAAATATTTAAACCCAGTTTATCTGCTCAAGCACACTGTCCATCAAAGTGTTAAAGGAAAATAGAAAATTTCAAATTAAGTATTAGCAAATTTTTTAGCTCTTCTTTACGAGTTTCTTTTAAATATTGCATCACTTTTTAAGTGATCCACTGTTATATTATTGTTACTATTACTACAATTTACCAACAATTATGCGGAAAATAATAAAAGTTGCATAAATCTATAATAGAAAAAAATTATTGCAACTTGTTAAACAATTTATACTTTGCACATACAATTTGTCTGTTGTTGTCCGGAGATGAGTTGAATGCATCAGAGCCTGAAGAAAATGTAAGTGATTGTAAAAATTGAGAATTTTATAAAAGACAACAGGAAAAAAATGCCAATAATGAATAAATAAAAAATTAAAAATGAATATTCAATGAGATGGTTTTGCTTGTAGTTCATAAAGTTAAACAATTTTTTTGTATTAACAAAAAAAAAAAAAAAACAAAAATACACAAATATATTAGAAAATTAAAAAAGCTTTTGATGTGAAAAATTTTAATGAGATGACTTTTTATAATTTAAAATTTTTTTTTATATTTTTAAGAAGTTTTTATATTTAACTAAATGACGAAAGCATTACGAATCAATTTTGCTGTTATTTTTTTTATTGAAATGGTTGACATCCAATTTTTAAGGCCCGTTTAAAAAATAAAACTTAAATTTTTATTATAAATAATTAATAGTTGTTGTTTTTTATTGCTTTTGTTATAAACTTCATAATGATCCGTGTTTAATTGTTGTTTATTACGTTTTGCCAGTTACACAGTGGTATCGAGAGTTTAAATAGAGATTAATTAATGAAGATATATGTGTGTGTGTGTGTGTCTTATAGATTTTATGAGACTTAATTGATATGATCTTCTTTTTCACCAACTGTAGATAATATGTTGTGAAAGGTCAGGGGTTTAATATTTATAGCAAATGTTTAGTTATGAAAACTCAAGGGTCAGTTTGTCAGACGCATAACTTAAACAAATTTTCGTTTGCTACATTTAAATCAAGCATTCTCTATTTTAAATTATAATTAAAAACTGGAACTGGCATGATTTTTCATACCAAGCGCGGTACGCACTTCTAAATTTATTCATACAGCTTTAGTTACCAGCCCCAAATGTTATTTTTTTTAAATACATTTTTCTATGTATTTTATTTTTGTAATATAAAAAATATATTTCCAAGTATTTAAAATAAAATTAACACACTTATCACATTTCATTGCAAGAAAATACCAACTGACGAAAAAAAAACACATGGCCAACGTTGAAGAAGAATACATTAATTTCCCCCCTTTTTGTTTTAAGTTATTAAACTAAAGAATGAATAAATACAAAAAAGCTAAGAAACCGAAGCCAACTGATTTTGAAAAGTAAACCAGGCATTCAAAACAAGACTTAAAATGGCAAAATTACCACTTAGATAATGCAACTTCGAACGCAACACGGCACACAACACAAAAATAAACTCTGTTTGAGAGTCAATAGTCAGACATACAATACCTGCACGTAGTGCATAGAAGAAAAAATATGTGGCCATACATATTTAGATATACATCTTAAAAAAAAGAATCTAATGTTACCAGTATGACCTCGTTTCCGGATTGTCTGGCACAAGTCTTTAATGACAATAATGAAGATTATGATAGAGTTGTTTATCTGTTTGTCAGATAAAGTTTAGTAGATGTTTGAAGAAATAAAACTCGAATCTTTAGGAAAGACAGAACAAATTGGAACAGAAGAGAAAATTGTGTACAAATATCAGTATGTACTTAGTACAAACTTAATTTCGTCAGTTAAGAGCACAATTTGAATGAAAAGTGAAAAGTGCGTTCTCATTTTCGCAACCACCGATTTACGCAACAGCCCGATTCTTAGAACCGGCAATATGGGGTGGATTTCAAAACATAAAGCAACTCACTTTTGTAAAAGTATTCTGCAATGCAACCGTGTAAAATTTTAGAATGCTATTTGCCCCAAAACGCACCAAAAAAGTTATCGGATGCGTGCACAAGAAGCAAACTATACGTCGTTAACTCTATATAAGATTTTTGAATTTAACTGAAAAGTATTATGATGTTTTGGAACTCAGCCATTTTTATATTATAGTTTTTATACCTGCAACTAGTTTTTTTAAATAGGCCCTATAAGTGCAACATAATTGCATTAAATTCACTAACGAAGTTTATTTTTATACCCTTCACCAAAGGGAAAAGGGTATATTTAAGTTTGTCATTCCGTTTCTAATTTCTACAATATTGATCTTAGACACTATAATGTACATACCCAATAAAAAATGGAGCTTTCAACGAAGCAGGTTTGTAAGGGAGAAACGTAAAAGTTTCGCATACTTTATCGATTACGGAACACATTTTATATGACGAGTTCCCACTTTGAAGCAATACACTTTTGACATAGAAAGCGCTTTATTCAGCGCATATAAAAATTGGGGAATGTAACGATGAGCTTTGCACATTGAATTTTTTGTTACTGTTATTCTTCAAAATGCTCCCTGACAAACCTGCTTCGTAGTAAGAGAATGTCGTGGCTCTTTAAATTGTATATACTTCTTGTAAATTTATTAAGAATTCATTAACTTACCTTACTGCATCTCTGTATGTCTTATTGCGTAGCGCATAAATGTGTGCTACCTTTTTAAAATGTACCATTAGTGCTTCGCAAAAAAGGAATATTTTTTATTGGGATGTTTGACTTCATCGTTATAGTTCTAACACAAAATATATCGTTTATTATAAAAAAAACCAACGATCTTGACCTTATCACGACCCATTAAAAACTGATATGTGTCACTGTTATAAATAAAAAACAAAGCGTAATAAAACTTTCAACGATTAAGAAACAATTTTCTACCCGATAACCGATTATGAAACCGCGCACATTTCTATGACACTATTGAAGTATATGAGCGATATGTCTTCGTATGCGATAAAATATAAAGTTTAGTATTAAAAAAATTATGTCTTCGAGTATAATAAACAGGGTTACCGCTAGGATTTTTTGAAAAGTCGCACAAAAGGTCGTTTCATAAAAATAAAGTGGCACAAAAAAGTCGTTTGAGAAAATAAAAGTCGAACATCTTTTTTTAACGTTTTTTTAATAATAAAAAGCATAGCAAAACAAAAAAAATTAAACAAAACAGTCAGTTTCTCGCAACCTGGGCAAACTGTATATTTTTACACTCTCGCAAATGAACTGCCAAAATTTGTATGAGAATTCAATAATACAAACTTCGTAAATTTGTCTAACAATTGCGCTTATCAATTGTGCATTTATACAAACAGATTTTTTTTATGATTACCGTCGTTTTCAACGAAAAATTCAACAATTAAAACAACAAATTCTTGGGCTAATATGAGCAATTTAGTCTTTTGGCTTTATCTAGTTATTTTTAAGCACGCATTTAATTTTTAGACATAAATTTCAAGTTTCTTATGTACTATATATATATTTTTTAATTTTATTATTTAATTTTTTTGGATTGGCGTTTCTTAAATATTGACATTAATTGTAAAAAGTTACACAAAAGTTAAAAAGGCGATTCTTGAAATAAGTCTCGCAAGTTTGTCCATGAAACCCCCTATTATTATTCGGTTTTTTTCCATGTCTCTGAAGATGATTGTTTTGGTTCACTAAAAGCTGTTTACAAACACTGCAAAAAGGCCGCTATGACTCCATGTCTGGCTTAAGCCCAGTCTCTTAAATACCTGCAGCGATGTTAACGTTTTCCGTCTTAGACTCCGTGGTTTTATCTGCCTCTGAACGCGTATTTCTTGCTCCAATTTATTTTTCGTTTTCAAATTTCCTTTTCTTTTTAACAAGAAATCCTTTTTTTAAAAAAAAAATAAATTTTATTTTTAAGTTAAAGCAAAATATTCTCATGTTCGTACATGCCTGTCCATGTTTTACGAAAACTTCATCATTGACTCGGTGGCTAAAAATTATTTTGTAAAATAAACACTGCAATTTCTTTAAAAGCCTTTTTGCTAAAACGTTATTTGGAAACTTTTACTGAAAATTTGCGAAGAATTTGTTCAACACATGAAAAGGTTGCACAAAAGTGATAAAAGTGTTGTCAAATGAATAAAAATCTGTGAATTGCTTTAAAATGTTAACGACTTTTTTTAACGATTTATTACAAGTTAGATGCTTTACAAAAAAAGGGTAAAAAGTCGCAACAAAATTAAATAAGTCGCAAAAGTCGGTGATAAAAAAAAGTCTCACAAAAAGTCGCAGATCGCTTAAAAAGGGTCAAATTGCGACTTTAGTCGGGCAAACGGTAACGCTGATAATAAATAATGTTCGTTCATTGTAATTTTATGGTAATTGCAACAGGCCCGATTTTTTTCAGGTTAAAAAAATCGAGTTCGCACTGTAGTGCAATCATTAGTGAAATATATAAGATAAATGCAATTTTAATGAATGTACAATATTAAGTGAAAATTGTAATTTTCGATAAAAAGTGTTCTCTTCGGTAAAAAGTGTAATTTTCAGTAACAAGTTCAACTTTCGGTATACATAATTGTAATTTTCGATATGAAGTGCAATTTTCATAAAAAGTGCACTTTTCAGTAAAAAGGGCAAGTTTTAGTAAAAATTTTATTTTTTTCTGGTTGCAAAATCGACCTCTTTATTAAAATATGATAAATGCAATTTAAATAAAAGTACTATTGTTAGCAAAAAGGCAATTTTTTGTAAAAAGTGCAAGAAATAATTGTTATTTTCAGTAAAAAGTTTAATTTTTGGTATAAATGGAAGTTTCAATAAAAAGTGCAATTTGCAATAAACACTGCATTATTTGATCAAAAAGGAAACTTTTGATGACAAATACCTTTTTTCAAAATAAGTGCAAATATTGTAATTTTTAGTAAAAGGTGTCATTTTTAAATAAAAATTTTATATCCGATAAAAGTGTAATTTGCGGTCAAGAGTGAAATTTTTGTTTATAAGTTCAGTTTTCAATAAAAGATTACATAATTTTTTTTGTCAATAAGTGCAATTTTTCAATATAAAAATCAATTTTCGATAAAAAAAAGTGCAATTTTTAATACGGAGTAAAATGTTGTTTAAAACAGCAATTTCTCCATAAAAAGTGCAGTTTTTGATTAAAAGAGTGCTTTTTCATTATAATAAAATAAAATAAATGGTTAATAAACAAGAAAATTTTTGTTAAAAAGTTAATTTTCTTTAACCTAAACTCCAAGTTTCGATATTAAGTATAAAGTAAAATCAATAATATGTAAACCCAATTAAAAAAGCAGATAACACTTATCTAGTATATGATATGACTCATGGTGCAAAACGGCTTTCAAGATTTGATTGTGGGTATAATTTTTCAACAAAATTGCCGCATTCAAAAATTTTCTAAAAAGATTTTTAATGCAGCAATTTCGTATTTTAAATAAGATTAGAAACTTCCAAATGAAAAATAATTTTAAATCTTAATTAAATCACATTTCATATAAATTTGCTTACAAAGTTCTTGCCATTTACTTGTGTGTTAAAGGATCTTAAAAAGTACCTTTTGTACTTAAATTTCCCATCCTTATTAAAATAAATCTATTTACTGCGTGCATGGATCTTTCATTGGAAGTTTCTAGCCATGAATTGTTAAAAACCACACATTTCAATTCTTTTTTATTTCGATTTTTCATAATTCTTATAATTGCTGCTAAATGTTTTCTAAAGATCTTTGTTTCATGTTAAAGCTCCTAAAGACTTAAAATAAGATGTAGATTATTTCCAAGAACGTTGCTATGAATTGACTTCAATAGTTTTGGAAACTATAGTGGTTTTAACCAAACAAACAAACCAAAAAAAAAATTGATGTCATTAATCTAAATATGTGACTAGAATGTCGGTCATACAAAGTTGTAAAATAATAAAAAAAATCTTAAAAAGAAAACGTGAAATGGGTAAATGGAAAAGAAATGGAGCATTAACTACACCGGCCTGTAGTTTTTTATCACAGCAATTGTCAAACAAGTTTGAAACTTTCTTTACAACATACGTGAAAAATAAATACTAAATAATATAACAAACATTGAAATTTCAAAACTGTTGTATAAACATATTATTGTATATTTTTAAACGAATGGCAATGTTTTTTTCAACGAAAGTAATTGTTGACAGCTTAAATAAATAACGATTAATTCAAAGACAGAGAGACTAATTAAATTTGGTTGTTATTAAATATTTGTAGCCACTATGTTTATATTTAATGCATAATAACAGCTATTGTACATAACCAGGATTACTTTGGGCAAGTGAAGTAACTAGTGATTATAAATAAGAAAAAGAAAAAACACACCCTTATTTACAATCTAAAATAAAAAAAAAACATATTTACTTTTGTCTTGTCATGTAAGCAACAAAGGACCCGACCATTTGTACACCATGTGCATTACTTTGGGTCGGTTATGTAACAAGTGATAACGACTTTTGCTATTTAGAACAAGAACTCTATGCACTGTTTTTAATGTGAATGCCCCAAATATTTGCCTTTCTTTTGTATCTATAAACTCACCTGGTAGTTGTGAGATGGCGTCTTAAAAAATTACCGCTTGGATGATAAGGTACAGCTCAGGGATGTTAAAGTTGTAAAGAAAACAAAAATACTCTCAAAATTTCGGTAAAAATAAAACTTGTCAATGTTATATGGAACTTTTGACGAAACCCTTTCTAATAAAAAGTGCAAACTTTTTCTTTCATTTGCACGATATCGTGTCAATACTGTTATTCAGACACATTGAATGAAGGCTCGATGAAGTAATGGACAGTTTGTATCAATAAAACTTAGCATAAAACAAAACAAGTAAGAGTTTATTCGCCTATGCCGAATCTTTTTTACTCTTCACCTTGGTGTGATAAGAACAGAAAGTTATATAAATGCCGCTCTTTAGATATAAATTTATTTTACTTTGTGCCACGCCAGCTTCTCCAATCCCGACGACGTTTTCTCGGATGTTGTGTATTGATAACCAAGAAGCTTGTACTTAATTTGAAAACTGATGCTCTTTCCTCTCTCCAGATATACATAAAAACAAATGGACACCGTTAAATCAACTGCGCTATATATGTATGCATTTGGCATGTTTATATATATACTCGTATATACCTCGTTACATTCTGTGATGGGTATAAAAAAAACCAACAACATGGGATTTATTTTATCGTTACTACAACGAGATGTGTTCTGATGAAATTAGGGATTTGGTTCCCGAAACCCATAGCTTTGTTCGTAATACACGTTTTTCCTCAAGAGCCCATCCTTTTGTGGTCGATTGGCCGGTGAATCGTACAACGCATTACAGGGAAAATTCGTTTTTTGGCCGGACTGTTCGTATGTGGAATAATTTTCCTGCTGAAGTCTTCCCTCTCACCTACAACATGAATAAGTTCAAGTCGAATGTTCACAAGCACTACTCCCTCTTTCCTCCTTCTCATAACCTATTTTCCTAGTTCCAACACAATGCATTGCATTCGTAGGGGTCATCCCCTGAGTGCTGGTCCTAACAAAAAAAAAAAAAAAATTAGAGGCAGTCGTGGTTTTTCTCTCATTTTCAGCCATTTATTGACCGAACCGGCTGAGTTTCAATAGCGAAATTTTACGGAGCAGAGTTGACAGAAATATATAGCATTCAAGCATCATATCTGTGGTCTTCGGACACAGCAAGTCAAGTATAAAGGAACCATCTAAATAGTTCTCCGCTCTAAAAAAATTTAGAAAGCTTTGTTCGGTTTTATTTATGCAAGTCAATCTAAGTGTCTTATGGGATTTGCACTTACTTTATTTATTTTATAGGGTCTAAGATCAATATTGCAGAAATTACAAGCCGAATAACAATTTATATATGCCCTTTAACCTTCGGGCATAAAAAACAAGCAAACCTAAGAGAATTAATATACATATTTCATTGGTTTATGCAAAATTGTCACCATCATTTCAGCACCCTTGTATGTGACCTAGACCAAGCAATTTTATACTTTATTCTGGAAGCAAATTAGTACAGGATATAATAAACCTATAAAAGCGACATATAAAATCAAATCCTTCACTGTCGGTCCTTATCGTTCTAACAATAGAATGACTTAGATATATTCTCACAGAACTCCATTTAACCCTAGAGTCTAACGCTTTATAGCCTTTTCAAGTTCTCGCACTTGAACGACAAAAAGTGCTTTGTTTATGGTTTTGCGTTTGCTCAAAAACTATTGTAAAAAGCATTTGTTAAATGTGGTACCGTTAGGTCACTGGATGCTTGTGTAGTTACAGTAATAAAAAAAACTACACTTCAAATTTACGTCGGCTAGCCTTCTAATGTTAAGCCTTAAATTACAGTTTTTCGACTGAAAAAAAAAATGTTTGAATAGTGTGGAGGTCAAAAAGGTGAATTTTACATCTCTATTTCAGCCAATACCATGTCACCGTCTGGCTCATAAAATTTTTAGATTTCAAATATATTGCGGCTGACAAGAGACCTATTGGCTACTAAGGACTATAATAGATTCCAGAACTTTGAGACCAAGATCTGGCCCGTTCGAAGATCGTTCTGTTTCTATATAAGTCATGGACTGGTTTTTCTAAAACTTCTTCCAGGATCACTTGGTGTCGAGTTTTCGACTGATTTTTTGCCTGTTACCTTTTTCCAAGTGATCTGGTTTTTTTGGGGTGGTTAGATTGCATTATCCTCTAAAAGTGTTGCCTGTAGGTATGCGTTGTCAATTGGCATATTATCGCGGAAAAGTAACACAGTATCTTACTGTGTTGATCTTCTGGATTACTTTCGCTACTTGAAGTATGTAGTGGTAACAAAGTAAGCCCAACATACTTTTAAGTGCGCATTTAAGCTCTCAGTGTCTAGTTTGTTAGGTATCAATTAGAAATTATGTTTTATGTTAACTTAAAAAAAACATTGGTTTTACATAAAAAACTAATGCATTACTTAACAATGTGGATGGCCTGACTGCTAGTCAATCAGTGAGAGATTTGTGATTTTAATTCTCGACT
The DNA here is from genome assembly GCA_943735925.1 of Pollenia amentaria. Taxonomy (NCBI): domain Eukaryota; kingdom Metazoa; phylum Arthropoda; class Insecta; order Diptera; family Polleniidae; genus Pollenia; species Pollenia amentaria. The sequence goes on along the minus strand of OX031008.1, from coordinate 128,779,122 downwards.
GAGACTCCGGTCTGTTTTACTACAACATATTCATATGTATGTATTCATATATATGTATTTTGTAGTGAAATAGGCCGCAGTTTATATTATAAATAAATAAATACTCTCCAATATACTAGAGAACTTATATGTAACCAGTAATTACTTACTTGAATACCCCAGTCAGCATATGTCAGAACGAACCATCAAACTGAGAATTTTAAGACTACCTAAGATGTTCCAAAAACTGATTAATCAGTTCTGCGCTTAAAACAAGATTCCCAGAAGTGCTTAGAAAAGTGACTTACTTAACCCATTACGCTTTTTTTTGTTGCAATGTTTTTTCCTGTCAGATACAGATTTGGTTATTATATTTTCAGTTTACTTGGTGCGGCTAAAAATGGGTTAAAAAACAAAAACAAAATGTAGAGAATGTTTAGCGCAGCCAAACGATGAAGAAATGTTTACTTTGGTGTTGTTACTGTTCTTAACGCGACATTTTTTTGCAGATTTTGAAGCAATTGAGTTTTGTAAGTCATCGTCCAGACTTGCAATTTTTGTTGCTGCAGTTTTTAAAAGTTCTGTTTTGAAATTGCATTAGTGTCCAGATTATGAAATTATATTTTGCAATTTTTGTATTTTTATCTATTTTTATCTTGAGAAGAGTTTTGTATTTTGTACACTGATAGAAAGGGCGTCATAGGTTAGGTTAGGTTCCATTGGCAGCCGTGATCAAGCACAGCTCACGTGGGTCCATTACTTAGTTCCCGTTGTGTTACCATATCACGCCGTCTCCCATGGGTCCTATGAAATCTGGCTGCTAGTATTCCCATGCAGCCAACCGGTCGATTCAATAAAGGGCGTCATAACGCTGATGTATTTTCACATCAGTGTGCTATGACAAGTGTCTTTGTTTTGACCCCACTACACTTTTCATCATTGTGATGTCAGCATTAATATCACTTGCCCAGATTGTCAAAAATTTAAAATATGTGTTCAATGGGATGACAGATTGGCATCACAGAAATGACGAACCAGAGTCGGTTTAATAAAACATGTCATCAGTACGATGACGTAGTAACAAAGGAGAAAGGACTCATTAGGTTTAATTTAATGATAAACTGTCTTTAAATTTAGTCATTGTAATTGACATACGTGAAATTGAGGGAATATTACTATTTACTTACCCCTTACACATGTTTGTTTCACTTTTGTTGTATTCCACTCATTGTTTACAGAATAATTCTCAGTTATAAGACACCAGCAGCATGCCCGATATGATTTTGGTAATCATTCACCTTTGACAATTTTATGTATTTAACTAAATAATTTAAAAAAATAGAATATGGGAATTTTCGCTTCTTATTTAACTTTTTAAACATCAAAATAATGTTAATCATACACAAAATGTGGCATTGAATTGATGTCACTCTAGTCATAGCATAGATGACGCATAAAATATGACAACATTTTATGATGACGTTCGTCATTGGATTAATGCCACTTTTTGCCTCATTGATGCCATTTGTAATAACATTGATGTCACAATTCTGATGAAAGGGCATCACCAATATGAAGATGCATTTTTCTATGTGTGTATATAAATACAAATACACCTACAGACAACTTCAAGTTAAAAACTGTGAGAATAACAAAACAAAACACAATTGCAAAATACATGAAACTGATACATAAAACAATAAAATTAAGAATTGCTGCAACAAAAATTGCAAGTCTGGACGATGCCTAAATTTAGGCTTATTTATGTTAGTAAGCTAGTGCTGTAATGAATAAAAATAATTTAAAATTGAATATGATTTGCAAGTGATTTTATATAAATTTTAAATAAAAAAAGTAATGGCAAAGTTCTAGCACAAACTTTCGCTAAAATGAGGTGTAATTGAACAGGAACGCAAGTAATAAAAGAGTCTTTCCGATGAGTTGAGGGTGACTAAAAAATTACTCGAAAAAGTTTCTCAAATGATTGTAAGTACAAGCACAAAATGTCTCGAAAATGAGTCATAAAATACTCTTTCAGAAGAGTCGCGAGTGTTGTACCATTTTCTACCGAATGAACAGTCATTTTCGACTCAAAAACGAACGCATAAATCATTAGCTTAATCACGCAGAAGAGTAAAAAAGACACGAATATGATCAATAATTTCAAAAAATGGTGACTGGGATTCTGAGTTAATGTTAGTTAATTTATCTTAACGACTATTTTACTGTAAATTATTCAGTGAAAATTATCTTCAATTCATTAATTAATGTATTTGTAATATTGTCTACATATGCTTTTTGTCTTATATTTTTAATTAATTGAACTACATTTAAAAGTAATTTTTTAAATTAAGTAAATTAAGTTTAAATTAAAATCTAAATGTAGTTAATGTCCTAAAATGTACTCCATATGATCACTCATTAATTCAGTCATTCAATATCGAACGTGTTTGTCCAATTAGTGAAAACAACAAAGGTTTCCTTTTTAATTAATGTAATGTATATTACCTTTTTTTCTTTCTCTTTTTTTTTGTTTTCTTCCCTTTACTTTCTTCTTTTCTTTCGTCATCGTGTATTGAATTACTACTACTTTTTAACCAAATTAAATTTAAACAAAATACAATTGATACACTAAACAACATTTCGTTGGGAATTAAAAGCTTTTAAGGAACCCTTTTAAATTTCGCAAACGAATATTGAGTGCAAATGATGCTATATTATGGGAAAATATGGTAAGTTTCTGAAGCTTGTAATTTTAAATAAAGTGCTTATTATTAAAATCTAATATTACAAATAAGTATCACGTCACTTATTGCTGGAATCATTCCTTATTAAAGAGCACATGTTGGAAAAAGCTTATGTGCTTTTTTTTAAGTGACATTGTGTAGAAAAATTTATATGAAAAGCACTCAGTTTTTTTTAAATTTTTTTCATATAAATTATTCTACACAATCAATCGCCTGTCATTTCGAAACATTACATTAAACAATTTCGCGTCAAACCCAGTTGCCACACTCAAAAAATTCATGCCTTCTATGTACTAAAACTGTCCTACATTGCAGTGTTACCACTTTGTGGGTAATTACTAGGGTATTCATTCGGTTAACCGTTAATTAAGTACTACCCGATTATCTGACCAGTTAATTTTTAATTGGCTATTTTCGATTAACGATTAATCCGGTTAATTTCAGTCGATTAACCGAAGTAACAAAATTCTTAATTTTTTTAGTATTATAACATATTTTTTGTGATTTTAATTATTTGTTTCGTCTCATATACAAAAGGTTTGTGTTTAGAAAATATTTTTTCATACAAACAAAGAAGGAGTCTTCATTTTAAATAGATCTTTGCTGTCAACAGCTTTTTGTTTCACGTTCTTTTTATATGTGCGTTTCCATTGTCACGTGACGTGATATTTGTACGACAAAAAGTAAAATAATTAAATGAATAAGTCAAATTTGTAAAAAGTTTTTTCTATATTATAAAATAATAAAGCAGCACTATATTCAGAAAAAAATTTACAACAATCAACCGTAAGGATTTGGAGATATAAGCAAAAATATGCGCCGGCGTGACGTAACAAAAAACAGATCACACATTAAGTAGTGTTTGATTCAGGCTTTTATCAAAATAGCAGAACTTTCACAAGCTCTATCTCGAGGGTCCTTGGTATCATATAATATATAACCATTAATTTTAAAAGTATTTCTTGAGGGCAATATACAAAATTATGTTTAACCAACCATGATCGCGTTTTTTAATTTGGTTTATAACGTCAATAAAATTTCCATTCCAAAATGTCATTGATTTTATGTTTAATTAGAAACTAATTAAATGCGTGAAGAATCGGACTTTTAACATTTTCCACAATATTGTGTTGGATGTCAATAACATCTTTCTTTGTTAAAGGATTTTTTCTGTGTAGTTTCCTTAAGTTTCATATTATTCATCAATTATACTTTTACTAAAATTTTATTTTTTAATTTAATAATCGTTTATGAATACGGGGTTTACCATATTTCATTTGGATGATCGACGAAGACATCTTTACTCTTATATTTTTTGCTACTCCTCGACGTTTGGTCTCCTCTAAATAAATATTTTACTGAAGATTGCCCAGATGATAAATTTGAATTATATAGAGAGCGTGTGTACAGTACAGTACAGTATTATCCCAGTGTTTGTTCTATCGGGATAGTCATTGAAAAGTACTTAGAAAGAACTAAGTATTTTTACACTTGAGGATCTATTTTGGTTCAATAGAAGTCACTAATGATGGCTACTGTTTCTAAATTGTTGATATTTTCGCCAACACTTTACGTTTACAAATCCCTTGCTAGCATCAGTGTTGCCAACTAAGCCATTTAGTGGCTTGATACAGCTATTTTTCATCTCGTTAAGCAATAAAAAAATCAATAAAGCCATTTTTTTTTTGCTAAATTTTCATCGTTTCTAAACATTATAGACAAAAAATTTTTTATAATTACTGCATTAGTTTTGTTGTAACGTTTTCTTTAACAGTAAAACAAGAAATTTTATTGATTATTTTAGTTTTTCATTATTCAAAGATTTTTCTTCTATTTATTTTATTGTTACATAAAATGAATTAACAAAAAAAAAAAAAAAAAAATTACTCTTATTTACAACTTCAGTGTAATAAATTGATTTTTGAAGTTTTTTTTATTAATTGATTAATTGATGTGGTTTTTTTGTATTAAAATCTTGTTTAGCAATTTTTTAGTATCTTTTACCTTAATATTTGGAAATTTTTAGTGTGAAGAGTTGGCAACATTGGCTAGCATCACCCAAGAATTATTAAAGAAAAAAAATTCAAGTAAATTTGTTTGGGAAATAATCGTGCCAGTTTTTAAAATGTTGCATTAAGTCTTCACTAAAAAAGCATTTTGAAATGAAGTCTACGCTTATGCTGCAAAAATAATTTTTAAGCCGACTTAACATGTTTTTAATTTTTGAACTTAGTATTGTTCAACATAAAATTCTGTCCAATTTTGGTGTTGATCGGCTTATCCAATCCAAAGTTATGCACAAAACATAACATACAACTGAATGTTGTATCGCCCGTAAACTTCAAGAGCTTCTCCTGCAAAACTCACTTTTTGACTTAGCATGTTTTGAATTGAGCTGTCGATATTACAGGTCGCTATTAACAATTTATAATATCTCGTTCGAAAGCTTATTGTCTATGGACGGAACATATTGAAATTGGAGAAAATCGACCCATTGTCTGACCTTTTTCGGAATTGGATTTGAATAGCATAAATGCTTTAAAAATGTTAGAACTGTATATTTGTAATCCTAAATCCAGTTAAAATGTAAATAGTAATTTGTGCGAGAGTATTCTAAATATTAAATATATTTTTAAATAGATTTTATCTCTGGAGATATTTCGAACGGGAATAAGATAAGACAAAGTTAGGTGCCTAAAGTACCCAAAAATGATAAGACCACGTCACGACTTATTAATCACCTTTAGTGGGTCCACATGCTTGACATTAATGTGCTCCAAATAAAACTTAATTCAGTTCGCAGTAGTTCTAGAGAGACGACAAATAATACTTTACTAAACTACGCAGCCAAAAATGATTCATTGGATGAAATATTAACCCGTTGTGTTGCCGAGGATGGAATGCCCGCTAAGGCACCAAAACTCTTAAGTAGTTCTAGCATATCTTCATGCTTAAAACTACAACATTCCGGCAGAATCAACGATATGGACAAAATTCATCAGTATTATTTATTAAAACACCAGGAACTAAAAACAAAATTGAAGAAATCAAACAATTTCATGGAAGATTTTAAATTCGACGAATTGATAAATATTTTTTTTGCAAATTTTTAAAAATATGGTGGTTAAAGTCGACTGATTCATATAGACATGCTTTGCCACCAACAAATTAAAACTAATTTAAAATAAATTTGGGAGAATATCATAAATAATAAATTTATTAAATTCCTATAATTTTTTATATTCTTTTGCAAAACGTTTGTCTAGATCGAACATCATTAAACAGTTTCTAAATTGCATTATACACTTATCTAATTACAAATAAAGTTAAGTAAATAAATATAAATTGTAAAAAATAAAGCTTAAGCTTGATCAAATTACTGGTCACACTTTTCTTGGATTATATCGTCAAATATTTGTAAGGTCTGAACATTCCTTAAGTCATATCTATGTATTTTGTTGGTTTCTAAGCTTTGTTTATGGTTTTATTTTTATTTAAATTAACGTTTTATTACAAAAACTTACTTAATTTTTGTATTTCTATATATTCGAATAAAAACCGGTTAACCGGCTATTATAAAAATGGTTAACCGAAAACCGGTTTTTTACAATAGCAACTATTCAAAATATTCGAAACCTGTTTTTAAAAAAAAGTCGAATAATCGATCTCCCTATCATATACTGATAAAAATTTAAAATTAAATTTAAAATACTAACTAATTTAAATTAAGAACTTATAAAAATTTTTAAAAACATTTTCCATTTTCGAGAGGATATGTCTATCCCCTTTTCCCGAAAATATCTTAAACACGGAAACCGCCATTGCATACCAAAGCAGTGTGGAGTATCATGGAGCCCATCTCAACCGTCTATACTTGCTTACTTGTTTGAATATACTTTAAATGGCTTATACTCCTTTACAGAAGGGTTGAAAATTTCAGGCGTTTTTAACTTTTAATCTGAAATAAACCTCTACTAAGTCCATATCTATAACATACAGCAAAGATAATTTTTGTATAATTTTTTTTTTAATTTCTCTACTTTGTGGTTGTGGGAAATTAAACAAAAATTACAAAATTGTTAATTTATTCGTAATTTGCGCAATTATAAAACAACAAGTTTTGATGGCGTTAGTGGACGTTTACACTTATTTTCAATTTTGGTACAACGGGTATTGCACATACATACATATGCTGGTTTAACAAATGTTGCCTTTTATTAATACGAGTGTTTCGCTGCTTAAGGTTAAGTCAGATTTGGCAAATATTTAACAAAATAAGCTCGAGCACAAAAGAACGTATGATATTCTTTAATTTAGCCATCCTACAGAGAAAATAATAATTAATTTTTATTTCAATTAAAAAATTTGTGATATTAATTAAAAAAATCAATTAAACTTGCACCAGTAAACAAATAAATATAATCAATTAAATACTTTTTGATATCAGAAACACTTTCTGCAGTAATGTTGTTGATATAAGTAAATTTAATTAAATTGATTAAATTTTTAATGAACACTGATTTTATTTTTCATTAATGGTTTACCCGAAAAAAAATTTAATTGGCGATAATTTTCTCTCTGTATAAAGGGATATAAAGACATCTTTGTTGTGCGATCCAGCTTTTGCTTCGGATTCCATTTTTCTTCTCCAAGTGTTGGCGGGCAGACCTTTTTTTCTGCTATGTTGAAGCTTCCATTCGATGTCATCATTTGGTGTTCTTAAAATGTGACCAATCTAATTACGTTTTCCTTTGGCTTTTTCTATTCGATTGGTCGTTCCTCCTGCTTTTCCTTACAATACTCTGTTCGTTATGACCCTCATCCAAAATATTTTCATAATCTTCTGCAATGATCTGTATCGTTATATATCTTTTACTGAGGTATTACACGATACGCATCTGTATAACCGGACACCCCCGGGAGGGCTTAGAGGAACACATTCTGGTGTTATATTCTTCGGTGAAATCAGGTGCCGTCAATATCTGGGATTCGGCGAAAATCCAAAATTGACAGATCGGTTGAGATCGCGGCCGACCAGAGATCTTATTTATTACCACGGAAGTCAGTATTTTTCAGCAAGTGTTTTTCATGAAGATGGCCTTTGCGCGGAGTTTCTTAATGTTTTTTTAAATAATCCATAAATATTCACAATTTCATCATTAATAAGTTTAAAATATTCTTCTGATAACTTAATTAAAGCATTTTTATCAATTTCTAATACTTTAAAGAAATATTAATTTGTTTGTTGTATTTTATTTATTATTCGACTATCATCTTAATCATCTCAAATGTTATGTGACCGGCTTTGATTAATTAATCAACATTTTATAGAAAAATTTCACATCCAACTTTTTAATATTGAGCCAGCGATATGTAACAGGAAAACAAAAACAAAATAAAATTACAACAACATGGCTAAATAAAAGGGAGATCGGTTATTCGACTTTTTTCAAAAACCATTGATCGAATATTCCAAATAGTTACTATTTAAAAAACCGGGTTTCGGTTAAGCTTTAAAAAATAACCGGTTTAAATTCGAATAAATTAAAACATAAAAATCAAATAACTTTTTGAAATAAATAGTTAATTTGAATAAAAAAAACAACTCACAAAGATAATTAACCAACAAAATGCAAAGTTATGACTTAGAAATTTTAAAGAACTTTAGTTTTAAATTATTATAGAAATTTTATAAATTTATTATTTAAGATATTCTTCTAATTTTATTTTTAATAAGGTTAAATTTGTTGGTAGCATGTCTATAAGAATCAGTAGACTTCCACCATATTTTTGAAAAGTAACACAAAAAGCCAGGCTGTATATATTTCAAATGATTTTGTTGATACGTTTGGTGAATTTTTCCCATATCGTTGATTCCGCTGGAATATTATAGTTTTAAGAACAACTACTTAAGATCTCTTAGTGCCTTAATTGTTATTTCGTCCTAGGCAACACAACGGGTTAATATTTTACCCAATGATTCATTTTTATCAGCATATTGTAGTAATGTATTATTTTCCGTCTCTTAAGAACTACTTGGAACGGAGGCAAGTGTTATTTGGCACACATTTATGTCAAGGTTGTGGTGTATTTGAAGGTTATTAATAAGTCGTTACGCCGAAGAACCTTTGCAACTGATCATTTAAGGGCACGTCAAGCCCCTTTGTCTTTTAAATCCCGTTGAAAATATTTGCAGAGATGAGATCTGTATAAAGATTTATTTAATATTTAGAACACTCTCACACAAATTGCTATTTGCCTTTAAAATTGTTTTTACTACCTGTCTTTAGAAAACAGAAACAAAATTTCGTGTGAGAAATTATATTGAAAACAACAATAAAATACGAAATTTTGTTTTTGTTTTCAATAAAATTTCTCACACGAAATTTTGTTTTCCTTTTCTAAAAACAGGCAGTTCTTTTAACAAGAGCACACGCTTTTATAACCTAGAAAATACTTTTATAACTGGCATATTTAAAAAAAGAAAAAAAATAAAGAAATCGAATATAAATTACACATTATTAAAATAACCGGGTTATTAAAACAAAACAAAAAACCGATGTATTCGATATTGGAAAAATGGACATTGTAAAATACACTACTTGGGCAAAACTAAAATAATCGGTTAAAACTGGTTGAATTAAAATCGTTCGATCTTCCTACTAAATAGTTGCAATATGGTTAATATTGGCCATATTATATTGTTGTTAATTTTGACCATAGTATATATTTTGGTTAATATTGACCACATTATGGTTACTTTGACCAAATTATGATTAATTCTGCCTATTTTTGGTAAATTTCAACCAAATTTTGGTTAATTTTGACCAATATATAATAAATTTCGACCAAATAAGAGTTGATTTATGGTTAACTCTAAACATTATCATTTCTATAAATCCAATCATAGTATGTTGCTCTCAGAATATTCCATATTTATTTTTGCGTGTAGGTTAAAGAAGAATATTAAGTTTATACAAATCATATCGAATTTCCTTAAATATTTACCTAATGTGACTGAAACTTAAGCAATAAACTAAACATACTATTAGAACAAGTGTTGCACATTATTTTCAAACATATAAAACGTTATAAAAAATATGAACTACGATATTTTAATGTATTTTTTATCACCAAGAATTTTTTTTATACCCAAAGCGAAATTTCTTTTGATTGTGGGTCAACTTTTTTAACTCTTGTTCTATTTAATTTATTGATGTAAAACTGCTTGGTACTTTGTTGTACTTGTTTCAGCGGTCAATTAAGTCCAAGTCCATATGGCAACTTGTCAAATTATTATAAACAAGTGTTGGTCAAAACGAGTTTTAGAATGTTAATATCAGTAGAGTTGTGCTCTGGTGTCAGTGGCATAATAATTTTTTATTTAATTTTTTTTTTCTTTGAGTTAAAGGTATTAAGTAATTAATCTCAAGTTTTATATGTTATTAATACTAGTTTTAAAAGTTTTTGCATTTTGTTTTTCTTAAGGCGATTTTGTGATCGGCAAGTGTTTATATATGAAAAAAACTTCTTTATATCACTTTTTAAGCTGATTTGAATTCCATAAAAATTAAATTCTATGACTCTTTATATCGTATAATTTGTAAAATAAGTACCGTTAATACGCAGCTGGGAAAATGAGTTGAAAAAAGTATAAGTGATATATTCGGCTGTACAAAATATTTAATACCCTCCAACGAGATATATAAAATATAAGCTGACCTAACAGTATTATAATTCGTAAAATATCATGATTTGTTTCAGAAATATTATTAGGCATATTAAAGCAATTTTCAAGAGGGGATTTTATATTGGGACTACCATAAATTATTGATAGTTCATCACATAATTCGTTTGAGTGATTTCTAGTATTACAAAAACCTAAATTATACCAAATTTTAATACAGTTAATTATTTTTTTTTTAAATTTAATGCTTCTTCAATTGCTTTTCAGAAGGCCGCTTTATTAGGGATCTATGGTTAATTATGGACCGATTGTCACAAAAAATTGGACCAAATTTTACCACAATATATATTTTTGCCACGGTTTAAGTCGTATTTAAATGGTTTTCCAGCCCACTATTTAAACCGATATTCACAAAATTTGGCGGGGTGCTTTCTTGTCTTAAAAATTGTTACAGATTAAATTTTGCTCAAATACAATTATTTTTTACGGTTTAAGGCGTACTAAAGTGTTTTTAAAGATAGGTTTTCTGTGGGGCATATGGTAAATTATAGACCGATCTTCACAAAGTTTATTAGAATGATTTCCAGTCATATAACACAAATTTATATAAAATTAAATGGGAATCGGTGCACTCTGTCATTAATTTATGCTGGGTTTTGTAACAGAAATATAAATTTTTAGGGAGGTTGTTCCATATTTGGGTTCATAACTCTTTTCCTAAAGAACCGATTATGCTGAATTTCAATTCCAAACTGCTTAGGAAAACTAGAAAGAGTTCGACACCATTTTTTCTCTTCTCTTTTGAAGCGTTCGAAAGTGAGCGTGATTACAACAGACATACAGGCAGACGGACATGGTTAAATCGACTTTAAATTACTCAAGGACCCAAAATATATATATATATGTATATACTTTATGGGGTCTTAGATGAATATTATTACCCTCAATCAGCACTGGTGAAAGTGGAGGATATAAAAATTCTGTTTCTTTATGATTGATGTAAATGTTACGTTTTTGTTTTTAATTTTTTTAATTTTTGATCTTTTATATCCCCTGAGTGCTGGACCTAACAATAAAAAAAAGCAATGAGACGCTTTAAAGTACCATTATAAAAGATAGGACTCCTTAAAGTCCTGCAATTAATTATTAGAACATATCAAGGCCTATCCAATAGCTCTGCTACCGCTACAACAATACAAAAAACAACAGGCATTTTGTTTGTGTAAAATTCCTCGCGGCTGTCAAAATATTATAGGGAAAACAAAAAGAAAAACTTGTTTTGTATGCATGTATGTGTATCAAAAAACAAAAAACGTACACTGAAATATACATGCATAAGCAAAATGTAAACAACTTTTGACAGGCTAAGGGAATAAGAAAAATAAATATCTGGCTGCTTGCGCAGACCTATTGGATAGGCTTTGGAACAAATTAAAAACTATTTAAGAGGGTTATCTTGGGGAATCCCCAAATGGAAATTGTACTCTTTGAGTATCCACTATTATAAATGCGATATTGAAAGACTAAGGCCTCTTTACTCATACGTAAATTTTGCGGACACGTTTACTTTGCGGTCGACTTCAATAGTTGGTAGTTACTAAAAATACGTTTACATGTTAAAAATAAAACAGAAAATTTGTGAAAGTTTATAAATTTACGCGTGTGTTGAGGCCCAACCATAATATGCATGAGGCCGCTTAAGTTAACTTAAGCAACTGTGCGAATACATATAAAACATATTAGTCAAACTGTAATATACTTAATTCGTTAAGTTTCGTCAAATGTCATTTGCTTAAGCAAAGTGCCAAGCTGAACGCATATTCCGTACGGAAACAGCTGTTCGTACATTCTTAAAAAATAAAATAAATTAAAATGGATAAAGAAGAATAAGATACACATGTTCTAATTTTGTATCCATTTTTTATTAATTTACAACAATCACCGATTATGCAAATGACAGCCTATTCGTTTTGTCAGTACCTTAAGCCAACTTATGCACGTTATGGTTGGTCCTTTAGTTGTGCGTTTTCTATATAAAAAAAACCTTCGAACGTCGATGAAATGTTGGCCTTATCCATATACTGCATAAACAAACATACAACTCTTTAACATCTGATACGTACAAAACGGAAAAATGATTCCGCAACGCAATGTGACGTTCATGTAAGAGTACCTAATAATACATAAGCTTGGTAGGGAAAACCGAACAGCTGATCAGCAACATATACGTTCACGTTTTTTCCAGTTTCTGTTTTTGGTTTAAATTTTTTGTCACTTTCAATTTAAATAATTTCTGACGGACTTGTAATGTCTTTTTAGACTGCATAGTTTTATACTAATCATATCCTAAAATTTGTATTATTACCAAAATATGTCGCTTAGAAAAACCAAAAACCTTTACTTTCTAAATAAACTCGAAATTTTTTTTCTTTTTTAAAAAGTTAAGCCATAAATTTGCCATGAAAATTTGATAATCATTATAAATGCCAACACATTCTCACAGACCAATTATTTAAACTAAATTATTGCTATTATTTCTTTAAAAACGCAATCCATTTTTTTCTCAAATAAAAAAAAACACAATTTTATTTAACCACAATCTTTACAACAGCATCGAAACATGTCGGCAATTGCAATTGAAATAAATCTAAAATTTATTTTCTACAAAAAATTTAAATTAGTAGCCCACAGGACACATTTGAATGGAAACTTACAAGTCAATTCCAACAAAGATTTGGGGGGATTTAAGTGTTTGTAATCGTTTTTTTTATAACAATCATTACAGTACAATTACACTCCTCTAAAAAAAAAGTTCCAGTACAGATTTGTACGAAATTTTACGCAATTGAATTAAAAATAGAAAAAACCTCCTTCATACCAACAAGATAAATAAATCATGTTGAGATTTAAATTATTTGAAATAAGGTTTTGAATGAATTTGAAAAAATTAAATAAAAAATATTACAAAATAATTGTGTAAAATTTTACAGATGAAAAAAGAAATATATACATGTTCGATTCGACAGCTTGTGCTTTGCAAATATGTTTGATGTAAGGCGAGGGAAGTATACTAACTATGCGACATATGGGCATTTCCTCCGAATGGTCAACCAGGATGGAAAAATAAAATGTTGATAATCATCGTGTTTTATTGTTTATAATTATAAAAAAAGTCTATGTTTTTATAAAAGAATGGTTTCATAGCATATCTCAGCTGTTTCACTTGAGTAAATTGGGCTGGAAACTGGAAAATTTTATATTTTCTTTTTAAGCTACTTCTAAAGACATTTTTATATTAAATTATTTAACATGCAAAAAATATGTTATATTTGCACTCTTTTTTCAAAATCTCTCTATTACAATCAATTAAGAAAAGAAAAGTGTAAGAAAAACAAAAAAAGTTCGATTAACGGTTAATTTACGGTTAAACATATGGAAAAATCAAACGTTCGCGACCCGTACATTTGCGACCGGTACTTAAGCCAATTAAACAAAAACCAATAGAGATATTTTATTGTGTAAATACTGGATAGAGATCTACATTAATACACATTTAAAATAAATTAATCACTTTTGAATATTCCCTTCCATTTCGCAGATTTTTACATTTCACAACTGTCAGCCAAAATTGACTTCTATTTTGCGTACGTTCGTGACCACGTGCTTATAACTATCATTATGAAAACTTAAACTCGATGAAATCCATCTTTTGCACTAAACATAGATCTAACAAATTGCTATCGAATCGCAAAAAATGCTAGGAAAAGTTTTTTTTTCTATATTATTTGTACATCAAAAGCGTACGAACGTACGTTCGCGACCCCAGGAAATGCCCATATGCAAAATTTGAGAAACTATTAAAAATGGAATTTCGGAAGAAGAAAAAACAAACTATGCAGGTGGGACTCTTTAAAGATTGTAGGGTAGAATCTTTAAATTCCTAGATAGGCATTTGAAAAGCCTAACGATTGTGGTGGGGGTTTTAATGCATCACTTTTGAAGTTTTGTGGTAACAGATGAGGCCATTTAAAGTCCTGTAAATGAAAAATATACCCCATTAGGATCTACAACTGCAAAAGAAACTCTTAAAAAAACAAAAAATAAAAGCATAAAATTTTTAAAGTCGTGCAATTAAAGATCTGGGTATAGGGATGCAAACGATACATCGATGTTTAGAAAACATCGATCTATTGGTCATAAGCACCGATGTTAACATCGATGTTTTGATGGACGATACATCGGCGATACATCGCCGTCAAAACTAAAAAACATCGACATCGTCTATTTAATATTTTAATTTATTTAAATTTTTTTCATAATATTTTTATCATTTTAAATATTTATTTATTCAATTAAACCCTTCATTTAAAAATATGAAAAAGTGTATTTCTAAGTATAGCCGTACACCTAGAGCAAAAACATGTTTATATATGGTCACCTTTAACAAAACTATTTTTAAATAAAATTGTAAAATTATTGTAATCGACAACCAATACACAACGAAACACAACCATAATATGGTTGTGGCTTCTTGATGGAGGACTAATTAAGCAATAATATGGTTGTCGGTAACAATAATATGGTAAAATTAAACATAATATGTTCATAATTTTCTTTAAAAAAAATAGTTTTTTTTGGAGGTGACCATATTTAAACATGTTTTTTCTCGGCGTGTACAAAGTACGTACATATGTATGTACATACCTGCATAATATGCACTGCATAACTACTTATACATATGTGGTTCCCATATTGTAAACTAAATAAATGTTAAAACAATTTTGGAGACTGTGTAATAGGGTTATAAGTTTTTGAATTTTTTGCAAATATCAGTTCTCCCAAGGTAAAATCGTGTAGGGCATGGAAAATATTAAGAATGGCATTTTTAGTTTTTTGCTATTGTTAAAAAAGTACACCCGCTTAGTTCCATGAAGTTTTTAATTAAAATGTTTTTTTTTTAATGAAATTATATAATATTTATTTTAAAATACTTCGCATTTCATGTCATTTTGTCAAGAAAATTCCTCAAAAGTTCACTTAACTGACTTCTCTGTTGGGTACATATTAAATCTTTTAATAATAATACGAAAAAAAATTAAAACATCGATGTATCGTGTTTGTACCGATGTTTTTTAACATCAATACTTATCGTGGAAACATCGATGTTTTTAAATATCGATGTTTTTCGGAACGATGTAGCATCCCTATCTGGGAATCCTTTTTGAATTTCCATTTTTAATGGGACTGTATCGCATGATTAGATATAAAACGCTTTGAAGATTCACTGTTGGATATTAGATTATATAAAATTTTTCGATTAAGGTTATAGACCCCACGCAACTGCAGAAGAGTCTCATTAAAGTGCCATGACTGAAAATTAAACTGTAAGAAATTCCAAAAATAAATATAAAACTCATTAAAGTCCTATGATGGAAAATACTTCTAATCCTGTTATTAAAAATAGGAGTCTTTAAAGTCCCCACCATCAGAATTCGCATTCAGGAATGCGACTCCATAAAAGCCCACGGCTATAAATGAGGTTCCATAACGACTCAATATTGGAAATAGGACTATTTAAATCGAATGACCGAAGATAGGGTTCTATGAAGGCTAACACAGCGCATCATTTTGACTTCTGTTTCTGAAAGTACGAGTACTATTCGAAACTAGCAAAAGACAATATAAAAAATGGTAGTTTTTTGAAATTTTCAATTTGAAAGGATAAGAATTCTTAAGCTTAAGCTTAATTTCAAACTGATTACGAGATATAGCCATGAGAAATATTAATGTGTTGTTTTCACAACACAAGTGAATGAACGTGTAGTAAAATTTATATGAAAAGTACTCAATTTTTTGAGTGCTTTCTACACTTGTGTTGTGAAAACAGCACATAAGTTTTCTTTGAAAAAATTCTCAAATCAAGTTTGAGTCAAAATAATTATGTTGTTATAAAATACAAGTTTGTGCTAAGTTAAAATTGAAAATTGGATCGAGATTGATACTTAAAGAGGAACTTAAGATATATTGGCGATTATCAGGCCTTTTCTGAAAATCACTTTTATTCAAATACCATGTGCCTTTTCAAATTACGTGTGTGCTATTTTTGTGTTCCGGTTTTGTGAGTTTCGTTGTGATTTTCAATTGCTGAAGCACACCGATACACACAAAAACTAAATGATTTTCAGAACACC
The DNA here is from genome assembly GCA_943735925.1 of Pollenia amentaria. Classification (NCBI taxonomy): domain Eukaryota; kingdom Metazoa; phylum Arthropoda; class Insecta; order Diptera; family Polleniidae; genus Pollenia; species Pollenia amentaria. The sequence continues at coordinate 128,762,518 of OX031008.1, read as the reverse complement.
ACAAAATCACACGTGTGATTTTAAAAGCACGTGATTTGAAATCATCTGATTTTCAGAACAGGCCGGTGCGAATGTAAATTATAAGAACTTACGATTAACAATGAAACTGTTACATCCAGCTTTTACATTACATATAGATAGACGAGCTATAAGGAACCTATAAATATTTACGATTGATGACACTGTGCTAGTTGAATAAACTGGTACGCGGGGCACATGGCGTTTAAACCTAATCCGCGTACACTTATTCAATAAACTAAACCGCTTTTGAGTTCCGCGAATATATTTTGTGCAACCTCCTCCATTTTCGAAATAACTGTAACGGTCTCAAAAAGAAGACCCAACCTTAAAAATGGTTAGCACCACTGGATTCAGCGTACCCGAATTAGGTTAAAGCGCTAGTGGCCCCGCTTGTCTCATAAAAAAAGTGTCAAATTTTAGCACAGTGTGATTAGATTCCATAAATATCAATAACACTTTGCAACACATAAAATGCAAACTCCTTCTCGTATGGAATTTCTCGAAGTTCTTACCGAAACTAACAAAATCCTATTTTTTAGTTTAGCTGCCATTCGGATTTTATGAACTTATGAAGATTTTAGCTAAAACTTGATTTTTTCGAAGAACATGCAGCATTTCTCGGAAACCAATTGATATTTTGTTTTCCTGTCTTCGGCCCAACTGCAGCCATAGAATAGGATCAAAAAAACAAACTAACGCGAAATAATTCCACAGGAGAAGGAGTTTGCACTCGATGACTTCAAAAATGTTGAACAATGTAAATAAAGTAAAAATCTATTGAATATACATATATAAAGGTATATAATGAATGGGTGATTCAAGTAGAGATACTTTTTTCAATAGCCTCTTTTTGACAGATCACGTGTGAGTCGTGTCATGCTGTCATGTTATTTTTGTTTAGTATTTATTGGCATTTCATAATGGAAAGACTTACGCCTGAACAACGTTTACAAATCGTTCAACTTTATTACGAAAATTCACGTTCTGTGAGGAATGTGTTTCGAGCACTTCGCTCAACTTATGGTCAACATAATCGGGCTACTGAGCGTACTATTCGCAACACCATCATCCCATTTTGAGACCCAGCATTCATTATTGGATAATATTTCACCGAATAGGCCACGTCCAGCACGTGAAGAAAATATAGCTGAGAGTGTACATGAAGACCGTGGAGAGTTGATTCGGCGCCGTTCGCAGCAACTCGGATTGACGTATGGAACGACTTGGCGCATTTTACGTCGAAATCTTAAATTGAAAGCGTACAAAATACAGCTTGTGCAGCAACTGAAACCGCTCGACCTTCCCAAGCGACATCGCTTCGCTCTATGGGCTCTTGAAAAGTTCCAAGAAGAGCCGACGTTTTCCAGGACGTTTTTTTCAGCGCTGAGGTCTATTTCTGGCTCAATGGGTATGTAAACAAACAAAATTGCCGCATTTGGGACAAAGAGCAACCTGAAGAGATTCAAGAACTGCCACTTCATCCAGAAAACAACGGTTTGGTGTGGTTTGTGGGCCGGTGGAATCATCGGTCATTATTTCTTTAAAAGTGATGCCGGTGCGAACGTAACCGTCAATGGCGACCGTTATCGTGTCATGATAACCGACTTTTTGATGCCTGAAATTGAAGCTCAGCAAGACGGCGCCACTTCCCACACATCGCATCAATCAATGGATTTATTGAGAGAACGCTGCGGTGAGCACATAATTTCACATTTTGGGCCGGTTGATTGGCCACCAAGATCGTGTGATATCACACCGTTAGACTTTTTCCTGTGAGGATATGTAAAGTCTTAAGTTTATGCGGACAAACCCGCTTCGATTCAGGCCTTAGAGGAAAACATTACGCATGTCATTTGCCAGTTACCAGTCGAAATGCTTGAACAAGTCTTCGGAAATTGGACTCAATGGATGGACCATCTGCGACGCACAGTGGCGCCATTTGAGTTTTTTCGTTGCAAAAATCATATCTTTTGAACCGAATAAGATAATTGAACAGTTTAAACAGCATATGATAGATAACTGTTCAGCCTATGAAATGAGAAAGGGTTTGGAAAGGGTGCTACGCTTTGTAGGGGCCTACTTATGGGTTATCAAAGTTAAAATTAGTAGAAAAATCAATTTTATGGTAACTAAAAAAAATTATTTTTACATTTTTAGATTGTTTTTATTTTTTTTCTTAAGGGTTTTATGTTTTAAATTATTACCCAACAAATTAAAAAAAAAATTATTTATTTTTTTAAATTTATTTTTTCAATTTTCTGTAAAATATTCATCACAATTCGTAAGAGAAGGTATATCTAAAAGACTAACAATTTCTAAACTATAATTATTTTGTAACTCTATTCGTGACTTCACATGCCGCAGGGAAGAAATAAGTGGATCGGAAGATGCTGCCAACATGTTGAAGAGGTCCTTATTTTGCCTTACCCTTGATGCTTTGAATGTGTTCTGCAATCTATATTTTTTATAAAATTTGTTAAGAGACTCCTGTGCTTCTTCAGAAAGCTCTCCAATTGGCAAAGACTGGTACTCAATTATATCTTTGCCATGCGCCAATATTTTATGGACGGTCGGGGTCAACTTCTTCTGTGGATACATTTCTGCTAAAAGAGATGCAGTTTTCGACGCATATTCTCCATATTTTGTAGAATTGACATTTTCTTTGCAGTTTAAAACATCCAAGATCGTTCCCAATCTTTTCACGATTTGATTGTCAATTCCAATGATTCTAGTTACTGCCTCATCATTTTCAAAAAATCTCCTAGAAGTGTTTCCATCGTTAGAGTTACCGTATCCGTGCTTGGGACAGTCTACTTTTAGTCCAACTTGTTTCAAAAAAACCATCCTGTATTTGCTTCTTTATGATCTTTTCCTTATCCTTTATTGATGTATTTTCATCGAAGTTTTCCTCCTCTTGTGGTAGGGTATATGCCAGTTTTAGCAAGAATTCCATACACCTTATCCTTGCGTGCAATGGTGACATTCCATATTCGTAATTCTCCTCATTTGTAGAATCGTTTAAATTACCAAAGTTCTTCTGACAAATAATAATATAAAATCGATAAAAAAAATATAAAAATAATACGAAAAAAGGGGTTTAGATAGGTTTTTGCTAAATTTTTACCTCCAATATAATTCTGTCTATGATAACTAATTGAAATATATTATAATTAAGCAGAAAAAGATACTAATCTTAAACTCTTTACAACTAATTATATAAAATTGAGATGTAACATATTATATATGAAATAAATTGAATTGAATTGAAAAAAGTTCTTCTGACTCTTTTTGCAAATCGGGCATGACATTGTTGAGGTTGTTCCTGTCAGTTCGTTTACGACTTTTCCGTCAACCATGGTCAGGTGGAACTCGTAATTGCATTCAATATATTTTCCTTCTCCAATTTGCAGCTTTGTAGGCTTAATCTTGCTTATTTGTTCTTCAATGTCCTTCACCGTAGTCCTTATGAGTTCTGCCGATTCCCTTGCAAACTGAAACATTATTGGTCGGCAATAATGCACTGATGACGGACGTGGATTTTTCCAGTGTAGGGAATCATCCGATTTTAGCCGCAAAGGAACAACAGATGCCATAAACATATTTCCGTCCGATATTGTAGCGTCATCGAAAGATATCCTTTGCTTATAAACGCTTTGTCCGGATGATCCATCGCAGCCCCATTTGCTGATCAATGTCAACTTCTCAGGAAGAATTTTCACTTCCGTGAAAAACTTTGGTGTGGTTGACTTTCTAAACAGTTCAAATAATTTTAAATTGTTCAACGCCATGTTTTCAGTACTTAAATTGTTTAATGGTTTCAGTAATTGTTGCGCCAACTTTCAGGCGTAGACTAATCCAGGCATTATGCTTATTTTGCAATATATAGGCTTATGCTACCATGCCTAAAAATTTACCTGTTCCCTGCATACATATGGATTTAGGCTAAATAATGCAATTTTGATATTATGTACGTGTCCAAATAAGATTTGTGCCTACCTGTAGGGACCATAAGTCAATATTGTTCCTGACCATTTGTACGCCAAAGTATTGTTTATGTGAGGTACGTACCTGCTAATTTCAATGAGTAGTTTTTTTTCAAACTATTAGATCAAACTACTGTCAGTCAAAACATATAAGGGATGGACGCCATACAATTTCTGCAACCATGTCTTTTTGAACTTTTTTACCTCTAGAAGCCAAACGGGCACGTACGGGCAGATAAAACCTTTTGAATTATGTAAAGAAATAATCAAAGAACAGGTTTTGCAAATATGGCAAATATAGAAAAATATAGTTTTTTTTTTATTTTCCGTCAAAGTTGAAAAATAGTGAAAAAACGGATAGTTTTTAAATAGTGATTTACCAGGAGAAACACAAAGCAAACAGTTAATTTTTTTTTTATCATTATACATTTAATAAATACATCAATCAATACAAATAAAAAATAAGGCGATTCGTTACCTATTTTTCGTGATATTACACCTGAAATCGCAACAAATTGACTAAAAATTGTGTGTTTTTTTGAAAACCGAAAGTCGGTCAACTTTGAACGGTTATATCTTCTAAACTAAAAATGTGATATTATTAAGAGTGGCTATAACATGGGTTTATTCAAAACTTCGTCGGCACTCATGAAAATTTTGATTTTTGCAACCTCGCTTGCTCTACGGGCGCCACTGTGCGACGTAGCAACAGCCAACTTTTGTTAGACATAATCTTCAAAAAATAAATGCCAAAGAATGTTCTTTCAAATGATAATAAATATTCCCCATAAATTTGAATTTTGATTGAAACAGAATTTCTATTAACCATTTAATATCCAAAAATGAAGACAAAACTCTTAAAAAAGAGTAAATATGTATCAATAATTTATATGCGTCGCTAACGGAAGATAAAAATAAACTGAAGTGTGTTTGTTGGTCTTTCTTCCCCAGAAATAAAACAAATATTTCTTACTTACTATGTTTGGGAAGGTGTGTAATTGAGATTTTTTTATTGGTTAATTGTTGAAACAGTAAAGAAAAACACATGTAATCGAATAATGTGTGGTTAATGTTGTGTATTGTACACTTTATAAGTGATCGAATACAAAAACTTTTGGTTATTGTAAATTAGGGTGGCCTCAATTTATATGGGTTAATTTAACGGGTAAATTATTAAACTTAAATTAAATTAATTGGAAATGGTAAAGTCATAGGAAGTACGAGACTTGCAAATGGAAACAGTAAAACGCTATTCTGCCCTAAGTTTATTCGACAGCCAACCGACGGGTACATAATTCATGTAAGATCGAAGACTAGGATTTCACGATCGTTCAATTCATTTACACGAAAATCTGACTGAATTTTAACCGACATAAAAATAATGTCTGCAAAATGCACTATTACACAAAAAAGAAGCAAAATCATATGACTCAGCTAATTTACAAGAAAATGCAACGCTGATCGCATAGAATCTATCATTTTATAAAAATTTTCATAAACATTTGCAAGTCAGAAGGACTTGGCAAACAAATCTGTAACTCAATTTAATTTAAAGCGAATTCATACAGGTGATCCTATCAGACCGAATGAGAGAGAGAGAGAGTTAGGCCGGATGTAAAACCTTCATTTAACTAAATAGGGACAGCTAGCTCATATGGTATGTATGAATTTGTTTCGGTGTGACTTAAAAATTAATTTAAGTGATATATCATTATGACAAGTCTGTCTGACTTGCAAAAATGTTCCTAAAATTATAGATTCTATCTATCAGAGTGGCATTTTCTTGTAAAGTAGCTGAGGTCACCTGTTTGCATTCGCCTTGGGTCTATATGAGCACACCCAATTTTTTTTTTTTTTTTTTTTTTTTGGCAAATCGTACGACTAAATAGGATAGTGAATCGCTGGCTTTAGTGGAAATTGTGATAATTAAGGCAAATAATAGTTTATGGCCACTATTTTCGGACGTTTTCCACTTTTTTCTGAGGTTAAAGGAAAAAAATGTAGATGTTTTACTTTTGGAATAATTACTTATTAACCTTTAATTGCTTTTGAAAAAGTAAAATATTAAAAAGAAAAGTAATAAATTTTTAGAAAAAGACCTCCCTAATGTTGGTATGCCATGTTAACATCTGAGGTGTGTATAATAATGTTTTTAAGTGGTTGTAATAAAAAAAATTTGTTTAAAATATTCATCTATATAAGTCAGATTTCAAAATAATAAAAATCAACATGAAGCAACTGAGTAAAACAAAATTCAAGTGAATATGGCTGCCCAGAAATTCAAAAGGCGCGGTATCTCAGTAACTGCAACGTTATTTAAAAAATTCGGTTCATAGACCTCCTGTTCTAATTGTTTTATTAAATAGACGTTAGTAGCTTACCACTTTTTTTCTGCCGAAGATGTTATTAAGTATAAACGAACTGCTGGGTATTTCTTTTTTTCACCTGAAACAATTTGATGTTGTTGTTGAGTCAATTTCCATTTGAAATAATATCGATAATACAAATGTGTTGTTATTGTAGCTGTGTTGTTTATGTTGTTAGCAAATCTTAATTATGTATTTAAGCAACAATTTAGTTGTGTATTTAGTTCATACTTGTTGTTTTATGTGACATGTTAGTGATGCAAAATGCATCCGCCACTTACTAAATGCGCCAAGTTTGACAGTTTTGTTTTGTGTATCAAAAGTAGTTTTGTTAAAACTTTTTTTTAATTTCTTTAAAAGTTGCTAACAAAACCATTACAAATAATATTTTTTTTTTATTATATTTATTTTTTCCACTGGTGACTAGTGCAAAATGTGTCATTTGCAAAACCCGTAATGATTAATAACTATTTTATTGTTTTCTAATTTTCTCACACTATCAATATTTCAATTCATGATTACAATTTAGAAATTGAGTTGAAAATTTAGGTTGTTATTGCTGTTTTTGAGGCATAATTTTTGCTTTGTTGTACTTTAGCTATAAACTTCAGAATTTCTTTAAAGGAAAAAAAGAAAATTTAGATGCAGAATAAAGAAGTGACTTTTAAAAGTTCTACAATTAAAATTAAGAAATTATAAAAACCGATATATTGGACTCTTTAGTGACCTGATATTCTCCAAAACTAAAAATGGGATTCGATAAGATCACAAAATAAAAAACAAGACTATTTTAAGTCAAATCAATAAAAACAAAATCATTAATAAATGAACTAATTAATAATAAATATTTCATTCCTGAAAATAATTTTTGATAATAAATTTGCATGTGCCCGGCAAATAAAAAACTTAAATGGCAAGCTGCTTTATTTAAGCAACTTGTTTTTTTCTTTCTATCCTCTTACAACTACAATTCGTGTTGGAAAAAAACCAGCCAATTGTAGGGGAATGTAAGAAAGAAAAATGGACGGTTTATTGTTGTGTCTTTGTTGAAGCTTTGATATTGTTACATGCAAGACCTGAGTGTTTTAAATTCTTATTCACTTTATGGTCTTACTTTTATAATATTTTTAGCTTTTCTAAAGTATTTGGAAAAAGTTTCCTGACGAGCTGGCCTAAGCAACCAGCGAAATGCGCATAGGAACTAGCTTTCCCACAACAATAAATTTCAGTGTTTTCATTCAAAAATTGGGATTATTAGCACATCATTAAAAAATGAACTAATTAATAATAAATATTTCATTCCTGAAAATAATTTTTGATACCAAAACAAATTGAAGTTTCACAATTAAAGTTGACTTATCAAAGGCAAATTAAGAAACTTAGAACTCAATTATATTTAGCATAGTATGCGCCTCACTGATGAAAACAAACTTTAATATTTCACACTTAAAGTAAAAAATAATCTTTTAAGTTCCACAAGTAAAGTTTTAGACCTCTTGGGACTCTCTTAAAGAGATGGGACTCTATGAAGTCGAATAATAAAAGTCAGGCTCTTATACAAATTCATAAAATTTCAAATATCCCCCAATTAAAGATGTGAATCTAAAAAGCGACGTAATTAAAAATAAAACTTGAGATGCGTAGAGACTCGGATTTTTCGGCGAAATATTTTATTTTTGTTTATTATTTCAACATATTTAGCAAAGCTGAGCTGTTCCGTCAGAGTTTTGTATACAAACTTGGTAATGGCGGCACAAATCGGTTTTCAGATTAACTAAACCTAGTGTAACTGATATCTCAAAAATAGAGCCTTAAACAGCTAAAAATATGTTTAAGATCAGACTATTTTTCTCCTTAAAGCCTGGTAGTCTGTTCAAAAATTAACGTGAAATGCTGTCAAGACTCATACGAAAACATTTTGGGGAATTTGTAATAAGTATGAAATAAATAATGTTGATAATGTTGTACTCTCTTAATTTTGTGAAAAAGTTATGAAACGTTTCCGGCAACATTTTTTTTACAACTGCGAAATAATATAAGCTGCACTTATTTCACGTGGAATTGTAAGCAAATGGAAAAAGGTATAAATTAATTATTAAATACGAAAGGAAACATTTAAATAACACAACCGGTAACAGTTTTTCATTAATATATGTACTTTTTTGTTAAATACATGTGGATTTTGTTTACATGCGCAAAACAATATCGTATACTTTGTAGGGATTAAAACGACGAATTGAGCAAACTGGCAGGATAGGAAACACTGATGTATGTCAAAATTTCGTATAAAATATTAAATGTTGCTGAACATTTTTCCCAAAATTTAATAGATTACTAGGCTTAAAGCCTAGTACTCTGTTCAAATTTGTGAAAAATGTTCAGAAACGTTTATTATTTCATGCGAAAAATTTGACATGTATCAATGTTACCTATCTCGAGAGTTTGTACAATTTGACGTTTTTAATCTTTCAAAGTATGCGACATTGTTTTGCATATGTAAACAAAACCCACATGTATTTTACTAAAAAGTATTTTTTAAATAAAAAATTAAGTAAAAATAAAATTAAATATTGATGAAAACCTGTTACCGGTTGTGTTATTTATGTTTTGCAGTTCTCATTTTAATATTAAGTTTAAACTTTTTTCATTTGCTTAAAATTCCACGTGAAATAAGTGCAGCTTATATTATTTCGCAGTTGTAAAAAAATGTTACTAGAAACATTTCGCAACTTTTTCACAAATTAAACAAATCAACATTTTTTCATAGAAATTCCGCACAAGTTTTTTTCATATGAGTTTTGACAGCATTTCACGTGAAATGTTGAACAGAGTACTAGGCTTAAGTCTAGAACTATTTCGAACTTGCGAAAAATGTTGAGCCACATTGATTATTTAACACGAAAATTTTGACATTTATCAATATAACTATCTCGCGATTTTTTAAAACTTAACGTTATTATTAGTTGGAAGTATATAACATTGTTCTGCGAATGTAAACAAAAATCGTGTTTTGTTTAATTGTCATTAAAAAACGTAAAACAATATTTTTTTTTACAATTTTCCAAATCAAATCTTTGATGCCCTCCACCCATAGGAGGTAGCTCTATATGATAAATACATATATATTATTAACTAAGCTTCACAAAAACGAGCGTCAGCATTTAAATTGGTTGCGGTTTAGACCTTTATTAAATTATTGACCATCATTAAGAAAGTTTTAAGCGTTTCTTGTTAGAACTTTGAACTGGTTTAAGTAAAATATCATGATTCGTAACATTTTTAGCCGAACTAAAACGATTTTTAGGAGGGTAATTTGTATTGGACCTATGGTAAATTATGAACCAATCATCCCAAAATTTTGAAGACTGATTTCTGGTATTACAAAAAATAAATTTCAATGCAGCTGTGTAATTAGTTTTACCGTTAACAGTGAATTTCACAAAATTGCATGATATTTTTTCTGGCCATATGAATCTAAGTTGGAAGAAATTTTACCGCAATATCTATATTTGTTATGATTTTAGGTGAATTTAATTATTTTCCCAAAGTGGGCTTTATTTGGTTTAAGGCGCAAAAAATTGTTTTCCGAGAGAAGGGTTTATATGGGACCTAGAGTAAATTATAGTCCGATCTTCACGAAATTTGGCAGTGTTTTTTTTCTCGTCCTATAAAATTGTGGCGTACCGAATTTCATTGTGATAGTATTATTTATTACGGTTAAAGGCGTACTAAACTGTTTTCCGTGAATAGGGTTTATATGGGGCCTATGTTCAATTATGGACCGATCTTCACGAAATTTAACAGTATGATTTGCAGTCGTATAAAGCAAAATTCGTGCAAAATTGTATTCCATTCCGTGCATTATTCCACCATTTAAGTTATTTTTTTTATTTACATTATCAATTTTTTTAGGGTGGTGGTTCCACATTTTGACTCATAGTTCTAGTCCTACTGAATCGATGTTGCTGGGCTTCAATTCCAAACTGCTTAGGATAACTACAAGCAATTTGAGACCAAGTTTGTTTTTTTTTTGCGTTTTTCGAAAGTGAGCGTGTTTTCAACAGACGGACAGACTGACTCAAGGAGCCAGAATATATATATTTTATGGGGTCTTAGATGTATAATAAAAAAGTTTTACATGGAATGACAAACTTATTATACCCTCATTCACCACTAGTGGTGGTGGAGGGTATTAAAACAAAAAAAAATTTATTATTAATCTTACCACTTTTCTACATTTTTCATGTGAATTTCTTGTTATAAAAACCACTTCACAAATACAAAATAAAAAATTACAAAAAATGATAATCTGTTTCTTAAAATTTCGTGCGAAATAATATGAGCTGCACTTATTTCGCACGGAAAATAAAAATGTTGCTAGAAACATTTCGAATTTTTTTCGGAATACAAATAGAGTACAACTATGTCAACATTTTTCGTTTGTATTTCACAGAATTTTTTTTATTTTAATTGAGTTTGACAACATTTCGCACGAAATACTGAACAGATTACCAGGCTTTTAGCGGAAAATTACTATTAGTTAACATGGTTAAATGTAATCCTCTAAAAAATCGCCAAATTAATTTGTAAATAGAGACGTATTCCCAAAAGGACATGTAAGCCTATGAAAAAAACAGTTTAAAATAGGATTCTTCATGTAGGAACAAAATATAGTTGGAGGTAAGCATATTCTAGGAGCAATGTTTGCTGGTAACCATGTTAAATGGCTAAATATGACCATAATATGGTTAAAATGATCAATGGTTTGCTCGAAGTTAACCATAAAATGATCAGAAATAACCAGAATTTGGTCAGCATTAACCATATTTTGGTCAATTTTAACCACAATTTGGCCAAAATTAACTATATTATTGTCAAAATTAACCATAATGTTACATACATATTTAACTTTCACATTCAACTACTGAGAGGGAAAAACAAACATTATTTTGTAACATAACGTTTTAAATCTAAACATACAAGGTTTAAAAATATTATAATTTCAAACCTATTATTGATATTATTAACCATAACATGTTTAGCGACAACCATAATATGGTTGTGGTTTTTTGGTGGAAAAATAAAATCATAATATGTTTGCTGGTGACAATTATATGGTTAAAGTTACCAAAATCTTTTTAAGTGTATTGTTGTAGTTAAATTTTAATAAAACATTATATTGTTAAATTTAACCATATCTGAAATTTCAAGGGAGGCAATATTTTTTTGTTAAATGGGAAATAAATTTTATTATTCGTGAAAAAGGTAAAATTATAAAAACAACAATAGCTGGTTAGCTGCCATAATATGTTTCAACCATGAATTTTCTCTGCGTGTTGAAATTCCTACAATTAAACATTCGATTCGTTTATGTGACGTTATTAAAGATGGGTGTCTATTTATTTTAATTTAATCAGAAAGAGGCGCTTCAAAATCAGACAATCGAAGACGGCATTTGACTAAGATTTATTAAAAAAGGTGGACGTCTTTGAAGTCCAACGATAACAGTCGGGTTTCTAAATACAGAGTGGCGCAAAAGTTATCACACTTTCGTAAATGGCGGCAAATGTATGTTCTGCTTTGACATTTGTGAAGTAAATAGATAAAAAAAAATACACCTCAATAAGAAATGGAGTGCTACACTCCTCAAGAACGCGGAATAATTTTTTCGGTTTACTGAGGGCTGCATCTTATTAATGACTAAATCAGATTAGTTACAAAAGTTAAGTATGTTGTTATTATTTAACACAACTTTTAGCTTTTACATATTCTATGCGATAATAAAATCCTGTTCGTAAATGCATCACTGATGTGCATCATACAACCAAACATTGCTTTAGACAGCCAATGCAAGATGGCTGGTTTTATAGCAAGAGCCATTTTTTTACTCCGTATTGAAAACTTGTTTATGCATATTCTGCTTTAGCAAGGTATTTTAGAGCATTCGAATTTTCATATACAGCGCAGTGATACATTTACCAACTTCCCCTAATTTTAGATTGCTGCACTTTTTTTTTGACCAGTATTGTTATGTGTGATTATTTATCTAATCGGCTAAAGGTCTTAAGATAATAAAATAGAACAACAAAACAAGTTGTGCTTAAAAAGGTCAACGAAAAAAAAGAAAGGCAAAAACATGAAACAAACAGAAAAATGTACTTTGGACTTCAAGAAGAATGCTCGACAAAAAGTATGAAAAACCGAAGTAAGGATCATAAATTTTATGATTCGTGAAAAAAGTAAAATTATAAAATCAACAATAGTTTGTTAGTTGCCATGGCGGGGACCATAATATGTTTTTTTAACCATTTTTCAACCATGGCTTTTCTCTGCGTGTTGTAATTCCTACAATTGAAAATTCGGCTCGCTTAAGTGTCGTTTCGATCATAACAATTCTAAGATTGATGTTTGGCTATTGACTGTCAGCCGCGGTGAGGGTAAAACGTCAAAGCCCTCTGAAGTGATAGTGTGGTTACTATTGAAACACGTCAGATCAACATGTCCGGGAATGTGGATTCGAGCCCCACGGCAGTCAAGAATGAAAATAAATTTTTATTAATTTCATGTTGTAAAATTCCATCTTTCATAAAAATAATTTTATGAAAATTAAATTTAATGAACATTAGCCTAATTAAAAAAATTATGGAAATAAAAACAAATATGAAAATTTGGATTAAAAAATAAAACAACTTTTTATTTTAGTTTTGAAATTTATTTTCTCAGAAATGTCGGTTAACTCTCATTTTGATAACTACTCATTTTGATAATTTTAATATAGTAAGTCAATCTTAAAAATTTAAATCTTTTTGCCTTGTCTATTTTGCTTGTAACTATTTATTTAAACTACAAACTATACATCTAAAACCCATTACAAAACTTTGACTTATCTTTCGACACACATTATAATTTTTTTACCACTTACTTGCCACTAAATTGTGTTAATACGACAACATTTTAAAAACCTATTAAAACTTTCACTGCTTTAATGTAAACTAAAACAAATAAAGTTAATTAAGATTTGATTATGTTGCAGCAGCAGCAGCAGCATGCAATTTGATTGCAATTGTGGCATCTACTTTAGTCTCGTTTTATCTTTTTGCGTAATACAGCAAAAACATTTTATTTTTAGTTTTCTCTTGCAACATCATTAAAAAAATTTTTTTTTTTCTGTAAAAATATGTTTGCAATTTAAAATTGTTAATATCTAATAAAATTTATTAAATTTTAATTGATCCCAAATGGCTGGCAAAAAGCTGTCAATAGCGTAATTTGCGATTGTATCTTTGTTCATTGATAATAAATTGATGTGCTAAAAGTAAATTGTGTTTTAAACGTTGCAACGCGTTGTGGGACTTAATAAATCGTGGTAGTAATGGATTAATATAATGGAGGGATCCCTTTAGTGTTCACCTAATTCTGAAAGTTGCACTCTCGGAGAATAGAGATGTGACCAATATCTGCAAGGAAATTAAAGATATTATTTGGTAAAGAACCTTCCGGAATTATGTTATGGCTTAAGCCTAAAAATTGAGAGCAGAATAATCCTTAATACACGCAGAGAAAAAATATGTTTAAATTTGGTCACCTCGAACAAAACAATTTTTAAAGAGAATTGCAAACATATTATGTTTAAATTTAACCATACTATTGTCACCGACAAACATATAATTGTTAAATTAGTCCTCCATCAAGAAGCCACAACCATATTATGGTTGCCTCTAAACATGTTATGGTTAAATATGACAATAATTTGTTTTTAAATTAACAATAGTATTTTCCTCTTCTCTAAGAGCAACATGCTTTGGTTGAAAATCAACCATGCTTTTATAAATGTTAAACATATTTTAGTTATAACTAACCAAAAGATGTTCGAAGGCAACCATAATATGGTTGTGCCTTCTTGATGGAGGACTAATTTAACAATAATATGTTTGTCGGTGACAATAGTATGGTTAAATTTAAACATAATATGTTTGCAATTCTCTTTAAAAATTGTTTTGTTCGAGGTGACCAAATTTAAACATATTTTTTCTCTGGGTGTATGTAGCCTTATGGTGGTTTCTTTTCTACAAAAAACAGAAATCTTAACCTGTGTTCACAACTAAAACCAGAAGAAAAACTAATTTTATGTCTCTATTGACCCGTACAAAAAACCAGGACAATTAAAGAGTGGAACAGGATACAAGGACAATTTGTCTGAAATCAGGACAATCCTGGAAAACTAGGACATATGACAGCCCTAGAATCTAGATTCTAGATATAATTGTCTGCACACAGGGCATTAGTATATGAATTGTTTTCATCTACTGCTAATTTAACACTGGCAGGCACCTTAAACACATCGGCCTGCTAAAGTTAAGCCTATAGTACACGACATGTAAAAAGACACATGCGCATGTGGTTCTGACGTAATTTTGACGTCATCACACAACACGCAATGTTTATTGTGGCTTTGCATTGACGTCAAAATTACGTCAGAACCACATGCGCATGTGTCTTTTTACATGCCGTGTACTATAGGCTTTAAACTATTTAAACTTAATTTCCAAAAGTGTTGCAAATTTTTTTTAAGAGCTCTTCTTTTAAAACCGAACTAAACTTGTTAAAAGTGTTAAAAATCATTCAAAATTACTGGTACTTTCAAGTTTTCAGTTTCTAATTTTAATGTCGCAAAACATTATCATACTACTCAAATTGCTACTGGTGTTTTTTAAGTTTTTTTTTTGTTAAATTATTTCCCGCCATTTAAATTGTTAAAAACCATTTTAATGTATGAATAAATGTTGTTGTTTTTATTTAAAGTTGTTATACGCCATAAACAAAAAAAAAACTTTCTACTCTTCAATTCCCTGAATGAACGTCAAATGGATTGAAAGCCTGACATACGGATAGACAAATGTTTAAAGTCTTTTTTAAATTTTTTTGTGATTTTTATTTACAATTGACAACAATTGTTGTTTGTATTTTATAACACAAATAATAAAATTGTTTGATTGATTTAATAATGTTATTTCATGTTTAGGGGGCATATAACACGAGTCTTGACGTTTGTAACGTATTGAGCAAAATAACTATTCACGAGTCTAAAAACGGGTCAACATTGATGACTTTGGCATCGTTTGGCACTTTATTTTGAAAGCTATTCTCCGTTTACCTTCCAAATTTTAAATACCGAAGTAATTAATTTAACGGGGTCTTATTAATTTTCGTACGGGAATTTATTAAAAAGTCACATGCTTGTTAGATCTGGCAGCTCTCTTGATATTTGTGCTCAGTTTTATTTGCTCTTTTATCATGAATTTAAATTTGGAAATAATAAATCTTAAGAAAAGTGAAATTGTCTTATTTAGATTGTGAATAATTGCGAGGGGTGTCTCCAGGCTATTTTTTAAATGAGAACATAAGAATGTTACCGTGAACCTTTTCCAATTAATTGAAGATTTTATTATATTCATAAATGTTTGCAAACCGGCGCCACAAGTCATATAGCGCCTGAAAAATATTATGTAAAATTTAAAAATATTATGCATAAGGTTATTCATCAAAATAGCCCAGATAAATGGCCACCATAATTCTAAACTTTTGCGTTATATTCCCTTCACTTGAAGTCAGATGTTCATGCAAACAAACCCGAAACTTTGCCTGACTTTGGCCATAACATGGGAAACCGGTTATGATACTCTGCACCACTGCACTTACAGACAAATTTTAGAATATTCTCTATTTTTCAACCAAGGTCAGTATCAGAACCACTAGAATTTAATAATGTTATGAGATAGGATGCACATACGAGTTATTTTTGCCGATCTCAACATCTTTTTATAAGAGATTTTTTTCTTAAGGTATTTTTAGGAACGGGACTTGTAGGGGTCAAGTCTTACCCTTCCATTACATTTTGATGTCATGGCAAAATGTAGCTATGGGTACGTTCGGAAATGCATAAAATTTGTGCATCACTGCTGCAGTGATGCAAAATTTTATTGCTGATGCGTGATCACCAGTTGCAGTTGTGATGCTGATGCTTTTTTACTGCACAACAGCTGTGTAAAATTTGAATTTTTGAGCACGAGCTAAATTTCAAAAGTTTCATAAACGAACATAAAATAATAATAAAAATGTTATCAATAATAGTGATGACAAATTTTATTGAATATATTGAACTAAATGGGACAGTTTTCTTATAAATAACAAGAAAAAGAATCAAAAAAGAAAAATAAAACGATTTCTTTTATATTAAAAGTTATTGCATCAGAAAATTAACGAATGTAATAATTGCAAAAATTTGCTGCAGAGCTGCGGCATCACTGCATAAAAAATCTTTTGACCTATGAGAGTGATGCCAAGTTTCTTACAAGTGATGCTTTTACGAACATTAAACTTTACTGATGCGCAAGTGATTCGCAACAACTGCATTTACGAACGTACCCTATTATATAACTTATCGTCATTTAACTATATCTGAACAATTATAATGAAGCTATGGCATTAAAAGATATCTTCGGGAGTGGTATTTGGGTGCCACGGTCAAATATAGATTGAAACTTTGTAAAGTGGTTAAGGATGCGTTAGTATATTTTTGGGCCGAATTTAAGCTGGACACTTACATAATTAGATGGTTTATGGGCACAAAGACTTTTTTCCGAAAAAAAAACAGTTTGTATGGGAACCGATTTTTAATAGGGATCTTCCTTATACCACGTATATAAAACACATGTACCGAATTTTATCAAATTATCTCCAAAACCTGTACTTTGAGCACAAGGTTTACAAGGCCAGACAATCAGACAGCGAGTCGGATTGACGGATATCATTAAATATTTATGTACATATACAAACATATATGTCTCACACAGCCCACTACAAACGCATAACCAGTACCCATGTTCTGTAACTTTGGCGAGAACTTCTCGATACGAAAAGATGTGAAACAAAATATTCCATCGTTTCTCGAAAAGTGAGAAAAAAGTGTGTATGTAACTCATGTCGAAAACTATCAAAAGAGATTACGTCGTTACGTTATAAATGTCATAATATTCCACTCGAAGCCGATGTGAACTTGCAGACGTTGAGAACGCCAGTAATACATATCGTTGACGGCGGCCAAAATGATTAAAATTGCAAAATTTTCAATGACGGCGACGAAAATACAACCGTCGGCTATAGCAAATAATGTAGAGAGCGACTTAAATTTTTGTTGTTTAAAAAAAAGCTTTGAAAACTCGTATATTTTTCAAAAATGTTAAAAGCAAAATAAATAAACAATGAAAAAATCAGTCAAAAACAAAATACTTATCTCTCAAATGTTATTATTCATTGCATTCTGCATATTTAATATATTTTTTAGTGGTAATATTTTTTCTCCCCCGTTTTTATGCGTGAGTTTATTTGACAATTCAAAGCGGGAACTTTCTCACAAAAATTTTACAGACACACTTTTTCTGGAAATTGGCGAGTAATGTCCTTAAGTGGCAGCTATAACTCGTTAAAAATATTACAGACGCAGTTAAGTGAGAAAAACAGCTGTTTGTTTAAATTTATGGAATTTTTGATTCATTTCTCGCATTGCAATCGAAAATTTCAGAACATGGGCACTGAATTTATACAATTTTTTTTTTGGTCCACTGCAAAAGCACTTAAAGAAATTCAAATATTAAAACATGCTTAAAAAAAGGTTAAATACTATTACGTCGTAAAATGCTGTAATAATGCTCTTTTGACTAAAATATGCAAAAATATGGTAAAATATGCAAAAATATGAAATAACAAATCGATGTTTAAGAGCTTAAAAGCGGTAAATATATTAAATCTGCTTCAATTGGTTGCACAAGGATAACATTTTTTTTGCAGTATTTTTAACAAACAATTTAATTTTCTATGCTTTTTTTTGCATAGCAACTAAGAGATATAACATATTCAAATGCGGAGCATAAAATTAAAACAGAATAATTAAACTGTTTCATATAATAAATGAATCAACGAAGAACGAGGAGAATGGTTCAGAATCGGAAAATTTAGCGACTGACTGCGCATTAGCTATAAATTAAGGATTTGAGTCTTTAGATAATAACTAAACCTTTTGTTTATCTACAATACTTGACCATCGAAACAATGCTCGAATATTTCAAAGACAATCGACTCGTATCGAAAAAAAACGTCATATTGACCATCTTACATGTCTCTGCATTCCGAAAGTATTGAAAATACGGCAACCCCTTAAGGTGGTACAAGTTCTAATAAGTATAAAAGAACATTTGGAGCGTTTGTGAAAATGTATAAGAGAATCCGAGAGGGGGTGATCCTCTTTCCATCCAATGCTGTGCTTGTGCTAAAGTAGAAGTCGAGAGATACCTTAGATATTCTTAGATTTCTAGAGGCGCAAATCCGCTTGTTTATTGGCGCAATGACATGTTAAACACAAACTTGAAGGGAATTCAATCACACAAATTAATTTTGTGGCAACTTAGGGACTATTTTCCACTGCAGTTCTGCTTCAAACGGACTTGCGAAATCGTCTATCTCCGCAAAAATTGAGAATACCTTCTTTTCTAAACAAAAATCTTATTAATATCAATTTTAAATCGGTATCTCGATATCGGCAATATTTTTTTTTTTTTTGAGTATCGGTATCGTATCGTCAAAAATGCGTATCGTTACATTCCTAGTTTTTTTTACATAAGTATTTTTTTTTTATGATTTACTTTATGACATTTTTTCAGTTTTACAATTTTTATTAAATAATTCCCGTTTAATTTTTGCAAATTTTTTAAAATTTTGGTTAGTTTTCTTCTTTTCAAGTTTTTTTTTTTGCTTAGTCTAAGCGATTTTGAGTAACGAGGATCTTGTTGGTCGGCCGGTCAAGGTATTATTTTCATTTAAGTAATTTAACCAAATCTTAAAATTTTGCTATTAGTGATGAGAAATAATTTCTAAATTTTAATATCCGGGATTTTAAGTTTCTAAATCGTGTAATTTCAGTATTTTTTCTAGAATTTCAATACCATATTTGAAGTTGCAGTTTTTTCCTAAAGGGTAGACAAAATTCGTTACAACCCCATAAAATAGTCTTTTTGAGATTTTTCCTCAAAAATAATTGCTAATAAATTTATTAATTTAATAGTTTTCAACTTATTCGACTAAAGTCTCAACAATAATTTAATACAAACATATTTCACAAATTGTTGTCTAAATCACAGTTGTTGTCAGCAGATCTTTGTTTGCTTGAGTTTCAATAGAATTATTGTGCATAGATGTCAATTCGTCATTCACATAAATGTTTGCTATATATACCCGTTACTTTACGAACCGACCCGACCATTGATCGATCGATCGTTTCAACCGCAATTAATAATTTTAGCCACTCTTATTAACAATCTTTTCATTCGCTTATGATTTTTTTTTTTGATATATTGTTGTCATATTTTATTTATTACGAATAAATTTTATCTCTAAGACTTTGGTTTAATTGTATTTCCAAGTGTTATTTTTATTTATTGAGAGCAAACAACAGTTTTTTTTTATAATTTGTCTGTTTATTTGTTTTTTCAATTAGTACGTCTTAATGGAAATGGGGTAAATTAAAAGAGATTATTTGCATAAGTTTGCATTCATTTGCAAAATCGTATGATTTTAGATAAATAATAAAAGCACTTGTTTGTGCATGAATTTTTTTCTAATATAATTTTAGTGTCTTATCTCATATTAAATCGATTTATAAAACTTAATAATGCAAAATTTTATGTCAACGCCAAATGTTTTTAATGAATGATATGTTTTACATAAATAAATTAGAATTCAGTACTCTACACCAGCATATGTGATGGTCCGTAACGACTCAGAGTCAGTCCGTCTGATGTTTTCGCGTCCATGTTAACTTTCGTCTATGTGCTAGAACTCGCAAATCGCAAGCAAATTACGATGACGATTTAAAATTTCAAAGAAGGTATGCTGGAGTGCGTAATCGCCAAGGCGCCCATATTTTGTGGGATGTGGTCTATTGATAACCAAGATCCTTGTACCTGTAATTTGAACTTTGAACTTTGCTTCTTCCCGTTCTCCAGATATACAGAAATCTATAATGTCTTTGCATGGAAAGTGCCACTCCTACTTCACGAATCCAGTCCACATCTGATCGGATGTTGTATATTGATAACCATGGTGTGTAAAATTAGAGGCAGTCGTGGTTTCTTATTCATATCTCATCCATTTATGTACCGATCTAGCAGAATTTTAATAGCAAATTTTAAGAGACTATATGTGACATAAATGTGTAGCAACCTAGTCCGCATTATTTCTGGGCTATTTGGAATCCCCATTTCAAGACATAAGGACAGATGGACATTGTTAAATCAACTTCGCTACTTATAACGACCTAGAATATATTTGTAGCAAAAATGGGAAAGTGCTTAAGTCGACTTAAGCAACTTTTGAGTAATCTCCATGTTTGAAATGGACGAATTTTCAATTATTTTGTACGATTTTTTAGGAAGTTATAGCAAAACTAATTTTTGCTTATTTTTTTCAATATGGAATAACATTTGGAATAAAAGCTTCACTTTCGATGAATGACGTTAGGAATTTATCGCTGACGTTAGGAATATTTAGGAATAAAAGCTTAAACAACTATAGCCGGACAGAAGTGATGATTTTATTAGAATAAAAATATATCGCACTTGTTCAACAATACTGTATTAACTCAAAATTTAAAAAGCATTGACGACGCAAAAGTATCAATGTTGGAGTGAATATATTCAGCCTTATTGCGTTTGTCGTTGTCGTAACCGACTGTTTCGTATATTTCAGTAGATTAAAAAGTAACACACAACATTTGTTCTTTAATCTATTAAACAAAAACGACACAGTCGTATACGACAACGACAACCACAATAAGGCTGATTGAAAAACAATTTTAAAATATGTACTTATCGTACTTTTATGTACTTTTCGAAATATTTAAAAAACCTTCAAAAACTATTTTGGTATTCTTTAATTAAAATATTAAACAATTTGCCCTGTTACCTAAACGTTAAAGTTGAGCTGCCGTATTCATAAAAAATAAAATAGATTTCAAACGTATTTTAAAACCAAATTTCCATACAAATTTTTCTTAAAACAGATTTCATATCCATTTTAGTTTTTTATGAATACGGCAGGAGATGTTTAAACTTCAAGCTCATTTTGGTGTCGCTTAGGTAACAGTCAATTATTTGACAAATATTCGTGTTTAAATTAATTAAAAAAGAACATTATAATGGAAAACATGCAACGACCGCAAGGTTGCATGTATTAGCAATATTTTAAGCTTCTGCTTAAAAGCCATAATTATGCGATATATAAATCGCAGATAACTGATTTTTTAGGAAAAAAGACACCTGAAAACTAAAGCAAATTCAAAATATCTCAAAAGTATGGACTGAAATACATAATTATCTACATATATACATACATACATACTTATCTATTATAAATACCTTTACAATAAATTTAAAAAAATCAAATACATCTAGAGCATGACATTACAAGCGCAGGCATGCAGAAAATAGACAATAATACCAAATTTATTTAAAAAAAACATGTTTCATACAAAACATAAAATTGCAATAAATTTACATAATCGGTAGGTGTGCATAAAATCTAATGAATTGTAATATGAACTCCAAAAGATCATAGATTTTAAATAATTGTTTTTCACAATAAAAATCAAATCGTTTAGATTTTTATTCTGAATTTTTTCTAGGCGAAATTTGGACTTTGGATTTTGTAGGTGAATGGTGCAGAAAAGCGAACACAGGTGTCCCATACCTTTCTAAACTTTTTGCTTGAGAACTAACGGTTATGCCTGTTTATATATACACTCATAGAAAAATACGTCTTTATATTGATGATGCCCTAACATCAGAATTGTGACATCAATGTTATTACAAATGGCATCAATTAGGATAAAAGAGTCATCAATCTGATGACGAACGTCATCTTAAAATGTTGTTATATTTAATGTGGCATCTATGCTATGATTGCAGTGACATCAATTGGATGCCTCATTTTGTGTATTATTAACATTATTTTCATGTTTAAAAAGCAAAATAAGAAGAAAAAATTGTCATTAAATTGAACCTAATGAGTCCTTTCTCCGATGTTACTGAGTGATTTCTGTGATGCCAAAGTGTCATCTCATTGATGACATAATTTAAATTTTTGACTCTGATTATAATTTGGTCAAATGATGCTATTGCTGGCATGACAATGATGAAAAGTGTCATGGGGTCAAAAACGAAGACACTTGTAATAGTACTAATGTCAAAATACATCAGCGTTATGTTGCCTTTTCTATTAGTGTAGAGTGGCGCAAAAGAGCTATAGTTGGACGAGCTGCGGTTCCATCTTGCTGAAATCACAATTGTGGATTGTTCTCTACCTCGGGCCTTACCGCAACTTGTTCATCGTTTTCAAACAAATATTGTTCAATGATCTTTTCTGAAGGTATTCCACACCATACTGCGCACTTTAGCGCCCTATGCTCCAGTTCGAGTTAGAGAAATATATATACATATATATATACGATCTGCATCTAAGTGGATGCAGTTGATGTTCAACAATTATTTTTGGATCTTGGGTGCCCCATATTTTTATTGAGGTCACCATTGACGTGAAAATGGGTATCTTTGCTTATTATTCGATATGATCTTTGTATATGCATAAGCGAATGCTGACTTTCAAAATAAAATTGAAAAACTTTGGCTCTTTGTTCTTTCCATCATAAATTTCTCAAGATTTTCAAAGTTACTTCTAAAAAAAACCCCAAAAAAATCATTACCTTAATTATGCGCCACCCTGTACAAGCAAAATCCAATAATACAAATTCTGCCTAAGTCGATACAATTTTACAGTTTAAAATAAGAAAGATAGCCGGTCAATCATTTGATACCCTACACCAAATATCTCTAGTGCACCTATATGAGATTTATTCTTCTTAAAGCGATTTTAGGTAGGGAGTTAATATAAAATCTAAGGTTTATTCTGGATCCAACAGCACAAAATTTGGACATGAAAAATAAGATGCTTATGTATTATAAAAATTATCGCCGCCAAATTTTATATCAATATAATATTTATAAAATTTATTATTTTAATAAAATTTTGTAAGATTATTTACTGTATTCCGGAAAGAAGTTTGTATAGGGGCTTTGCAAAGTTATAGACTGATTCTTACCATTATGACAATTAAAAGTTATGTACCAAGTTTCATTAGATTCTCTTACAACCTGTACGTTACGCACAAGATTAACATGGACAGACAACCAACCAGCCAGTCAGCCAGCTGGACAGACGGACATCGTTAGATCGATTCACACTGAAAGGTGGTATGTGGGACACACATCAGCACAACCACATGGTATCGCAGTGGTATAAAAAGGAACCATCGCCATAAATGTCAGGCGAAATCGTTGGCATTTTGCTCAATTTGTACTGGAAACTACTGACGTAGCATTCCAATCGCACCTACATCTTTCTATAGGGTTAACATGTTAAAATAGGTACCCACTTTTCGCTAGCTAATTTTTTCAACGACAAGAAAAACAACAACAAAATTTAACGATCATCGCTTGCTTTTTGCTTGGAGAGGGGTTAATCGCTACCTCGTAGGCCACTCAAAAGCAAGTGATGTACAAAGATTGTAGTGAGACTAGCGGTTGTTCTTAAAGAGCTAATGATTATACACGTACAACTGGGAGATTAGAGAGAAAGAAAAACTGGTTTCCATTTTTCTTTCGCTTCTCTATAAACGAATTGCTTGTCAAAGAAAACTATCTGCGTAAGTACAGAACTCTTAATGATTAGCTTGCGATGAATCGATCCCAATCGGTTTCAGTTAAGTACATTTTATATTTCAAATTTGTTTTAGTGTTCAAAATTATTACTAATGCCAAGTGCGTAGTGATTTAAAAATTTTTTTTATATGAACATATACTTACATTAAACATGTATAACCTATTGTGAATTACTGTTAACAAATAATTTATTTTCCACCTCTTAAAGTACAAAAATCATTATTTTATTAATAAAATAAACAAGAACGCTTTAGACATTACGTTCGACCTTATGATACCCTACTCCGCTTGAGTATTAAAGTATGATTTTGATTAATTTATTAAGGAATTTTGGAAGTGGGACCAATTTTTGAGAATCTCAATACTTTGAAAACTATACAGTGTTGTCGACTCTTGACGACCAAAAATGATTGATTATAAGGGTAATTTCAATTGTAATAGTTTATGGGTTAAAATTAGGGATTTATGCGTCAAAATTAGACGCATGTGGTTTTTTGTTAATATCTCGGCCATTAGTAAACTGATCTGGCTGGATTTTAATAGGAAACTATTCCGGACTATATGTGATAGAAATATATAACAACCAAGTCCTCATCACATCTGGGACTTTAGAAAATCCATTTTAACAGACACACAGACAGGGCACATTGTTAAATCAATTTCGGCACTCAGAAGTACACATAAAAGATCAATATTGTAGAAAAAACAAATGAAATTACATTATATATATATATATATATATATACATTATATATATATTTTATATACACTTTTTCCACCTCCCTCCGGGGAATGTAGTTAGACATCCTAAAAATATTTCACATTTTGGTGTTAATTCTCCTGAGAAATTAGGTGCAGGCCATACTCGGAATTAGGCAGAGTTCAAAATTGACAGATCTTTGAGATCGCGGCTGACCAGAGGTCCTGTTGGATAGCACGGGACTTTGGTCCTAGTCGACTTTTGGTTGATACCCTATTGGATATCACGTGGTGTTTTGGACACAAAGCTGCTCTCTTCATTTAGGAACAGAAATTGTTGATTGGAGATTTGTAGTTTCTTAGAACTAATCGAGCCCTATTTGCGATTATATCTTAAGCAACAAAAAGCTAATTTTACAGGAGAGGGTTTCTATTTTTCTTTTCTTAAGTAGGTCATGTTTATTTTTAAAATTATAATGGCGCATTCGACAGTTTTCAAGAGCATGCTAAAATTCAATTGATCATAGTACCTGTCGTTTGCAATAGTTTTAACGATGTCGCTTACGATATAATCGCAAAAAGAACTCGTAGTTTTAAAATTGATAAAAGTTGGTGATGTACTTAAGACAAAATAAAGGTACGACGTTGGAAATTAAAAAAAAAATTAAAAAAAAAAATTTATTCATAAATGTAAGAATTATTTACAATAAGTACATTGCTATCAAATATTCGTAATGAGAGGAACCCTAAATAATTTTTCGAAATCATGACTGACAAGATAAAAAAAAAACAAAAAAATATTAAAATTGATGGGGTTTTTTCTCTCTCATCAGTGCGAGAGTTATTCTTTGATTTTTAAAACACTTTTTAACATTTTTTTAGTTAAAACAATATGTCGTAACTAAAATACCACCTATAATTACGTAGCGTAATAGATAAAATAACAACAAAACAAGTGATGAGCATATTTGTAACTGAACTATGAAAACTTCTGTTAAATGTGAGTAAAAAGTACAATGAAAATTTAACGGAAGTGAAAACATACGTTCATACCAAACATGAAGTACATACAAGCTTAAGGCAAACATATAAATATTTATGTAAAATTAAAAAAAAAACAAACCGCAAACAACAACTATTTAAACGCAGTTCAAATAAAAATTCCATAAATGTCAATGAAAATTTTTTATTAATAGGTCATAAAAAAATTTCCATAAAATTTCCGAATTTTAACATCATCAAAACAATTTCACCTAATTCTGTTAAAGAAAAAAAGAAAAATATAAAAGAAGTTAAACCGAAATTTTTAAAAATTTAAACATTTATTCATCCAAAAGATTTATTTTAAAATTGATTTTATAATCAAAATTTTCTTTATTTTATTCCTTTTGAAAAACCACACACATTCAACAACACCAAAAAAAGCTTTCAAATTCACGCTCTAAGTCAGTGCTGAAAAGTTTACGTTGTCGTTCCACCGGTCGTTCCAAATCCAAGTCAAAATCTTCTTTGGGTTTGAATAAAGTCTATGCGGACACTGCTTCAATAGCTTCATCGTCTGCCAGCAACAACAATAGTGCCACTGATAGTCGTGATAATTATGATGAAGGACAGGTCCAGGTAAGATTCAGCGAGAGAAGGAGAAATGTGTTCCATAACAAACGATCCGTTACATTTCATCTGTTCCCAACTTTGTTGTTTAATTATACCACCTCCACCTCTAAAAGTCAACTAAAATTCACATTTGATTTAATCTTTTAATTCACTTAAAAAATATTGTACCCTTTTCCATTACTGAATATGGGTCAATAATTTAATTAACATTTATTACTCGTAACATAAATTTGTTTAATTTTATTCGTCATTTTTGATTTATTTCTTTTAATTTAAAAAAAAGTTCATCACTTTAATCACCATTTAAATGTTGTGTTATTAACAGCAAAATAATTGTTTAGTAATTTTGTGCACAAATCACTTGTTTATAAAAAGTATTTCGCAAATATTACTGGGAATTTTTTATTAATAATTTAAAAAATTGTTTTGATGTTCTTTCCTATTAATCTTTATTTTATTAAAATCTTTAGGGGTCTGTACACAGTGAAAATTATTGTCATGCAGTGTACGTGTGCTGGTCCTAATATTCACCGTCATATCTAAATATTTGATTTTCCATCCAGTATCGTCGGTGTAACACATCCAAACACATTTTCACTAATCCTTCCATAGAGCTTGATGAGATATGCATGACCATTTACAGACCACTTATGGGCTGCATATATTTTTCTATATCAAAGTGTTCGCCGCATCAGTTTTATTTTTGAAAATAATGTTCGCTGCATAACTTCTTAGAAAAATTATCGTTGGACAGATTTTAATATAGCAGAGTTTTTGAAGCACAGCATTTTCTACAAACAAGTATTCGATTAATTTTTTATGGCAAACTGTTAACCGCATAGATTTTGCTAGAAATTATAGTTGAAAATTATACAAGCCATCTCTTCTATAAAAATATTTGCCCAATTGCTTTTTAAGTAGAAAAACAACAGTTTGTTACTAGTTTCTTTTCCACCGATTTGTTTATAAAAGATTAAATCATTTTACTTTTATTCCAATCAAAATATTCTAAGAATTCCCTTAAGTCTATTCAATTTAGATTGTGATTCATGCGGCAATTAACTTCCGTTTAAAAAAGACTCATAATATCGAACAACAATAATTTTACTGCCGTGCTCACCAATACTTTCCCTAAGTCTTATTAAATTGTTACTAATTATTTTCAATTATTTAAATAAAATGTATATGAATACATACATATTTAGGTAATAAATACACATGTATGATGTAAATGTAAAATACAAAGTGATTTAGAACACAAATGCAATAGACGTTCAGTAGTAAAATAAAATCAACGTAAAATTTAACCTATAATATACAATATACATATTTTATTTAATTTTAATGGTTTTTGTTAAAAGCAAAACTAAATCATTGGCAAAACAAATTAACTTATTAATTACATACTCTTTAATAAGCTTTTTTATATATGTATTTTAAATGAAAAAGCTCTGATACCATAATAAGTTTATGATATTCTTGTCTTTACTAAGCAAAATGAAAATTGTTAATGGTGGTTGAAGCCTTTGCTAAACTAGTGTTATGGTACGTGCCATAATATGGAGTTGCCAGAAGAGCATAATTATAGCTTATCAAAATATAGAACTCAAATATTTGGCTGATTAAACTCTATCAAATTATCTTTACATACATATGTTTGTTTGTTTGTGCCTTAAAGCCTCCAAAACAGCTGAACAGATCTTTATGAAACTTTCTCACTGTATATCACTGAAGGTCTGGAAGAAGCTATAGGCTATTTATTTTTTTAAAAATGTTAATGGGCGAGGCACCTCCTAATATAGATTTCTGTATTTCTGAAGAACGACAAGAGCTAAGATTTCAAATTTGGCAGAAATATCTTGGGTTTTAATACACAACAAATGCCCATATCTGAGCGAGATTGGAAAATTGGGCGCGGCACAAAATAGTTTTCTTTATATCTGAAGAACAGTAGATAGCTGAGCTATCAATACACTACCTCTCTTAAATAAAGGAGCGAGAATTAAGAAGGGAGCGTGACACCTCTCATACAAATACTTTATGGATTTCTATACATCTGGAGGTCAGCAAGAGCCAAAGTTTGCAAATTAGGTATAACCATCTTGGTTATTAATACACAACATCCGACAAAGTGTGGGCGGGATTGGACAAGTGGAAACTGCACAAAATAGACTTATTTATATCTAAAGAACGGTTATGGCATTTTTCCAATTTTGGTGCATATAGCTGGGCTACCAAAACACATTCGCTCACAAAAAATGGCGGGATCGGAGAAGTTCGAAAGGCAACTTCCATAGAAATACAAAATTGTAAAATCGTAGAAGTAAAGGTTTTCAAATTTGGTACAAAAAGTGGGCAGGATTGAAGATGTGAGTGTGGCACTAGCTTTGTCCGAAATGTTTTTTTTTATTGATTTTCTTTTGCCGTATTTATATCTATAGAAAATCACATGGCAAATATTTTTCTATAGAAATTTTTTTTTACCATAATTATTTTTAAATAGAAAATCTTTTTTTCTATAGGAAATCGTTCAAAGTAATGATTTTTCTATAGTAAATTTTTAGTTGGTTTAATTATTCAGTAGAAAATCTTTCGCCGTAATATTTATTTTGCGGGAACTTTTTCGACTTTATTTTTTAATTCTTTAAATAAATGAGAAAACCAATTGTTTAACGTAAAAAGTTTTTTATAAAAACCATTTCACGTAACGATTTTTTTTATAGAAATTATATAACGTGTTATATTTCCAAAAAAACGAAATTTTTCTCTGGGTAAAATTATTCGCTGTTGTGATATACATATGTAATATTTTGGCTGCATTTATTTTTTTACGTAATTAATTATTATATTAATAAATTTTACTAAACTAATTTAAGAAATTATTTATTTGTTTAACAATATAACACCAGACATCCGCATTTGCTACTTTATGCAGTTATTGTTAGTCGTATAATTATTATTGCAGTAATAATCTCTCTGTATAAACTATAACTAATTACTGTTTAAATTTTTCTATTCTTTACAGGTGAGTGTTTTAACATTATTTTCTTTTTCTTAAATTCCTGTAATTTAAAGGCCACATTCTCTTGCAAAAATAATGAAACTACAATTAACTTTGATAACTGCGTTGCTGAGTAAATTGTAAGTAATAAAATTCTTTTATTTTTATGTTTTCTCTTATTCAGCTCTATAATTTTATGCAAAATACTCCTTGAAGTTGTAGTAATACAAGTACGAGTAGAATTTATTTCCTAAAGGCATAATTTATATTTTTTATTATTTGTTAATTTGTTATGATTGTAATCGAGAGTTAACCCGGTTCTCACATTTTAATTACGAAAAGAATTATTAACAACAAGAAGTAGTAGAAGTTGGAGTAGGCTACTTTTCGATTCCCTATAAAAAATATTTAACGTACGAGTACATAAACTGGCACGTAAGTTTACTTATAGCAGAATTTTTGCCGCGTGAAGTTTTCTATAGAAAGTTGTTTTCCACATGGGGATGTTTTTTATATAAATTTTTAGCCGCATGGTCTTTTGAATTATGAAGTTTTTAATACAAAAATGTTTGCCGCATACATTTTTCATAGAAAAAGGTTTGCCTCACAAATTTTTCTTTATAAAAATGTTTGCTAATTAACTTTTCTATAAAAATTTTCTATAGAGAAATGGCCGCCACATTGATTTTTTAGTTCAATTTTTATTTAAAATGTTTTCTACGTAGATTTTAATACAGCGGCAACAAGGCGAATTCATAACAGGTAGACTCGCTTCAATTCGCTTTAGAAAATACCTATTTTGAATGTGCTGGTTCACATTCTTCAAGGGTTGAACTTTTAGTAGAGAAGGGAAAAGAGAATGCCAGTTCTTTTCCTTTCTCCCCTAAATACTCAGACTTGACGGCTCAAACTAAGAGTAGAAGAGTATGAACCAGCACAATGTTAAAATCAGTTGTGGCTTCAAACGTTTTTAAAAGAAAGCTATTCAATCTACATATTTAATTTATAATAACTAAAAACAATTAATTTCTTTTAAAAAGACAATATTATTTTAATTTTCAAAACGAAATATAGCGCAAACTTATTTTAAATCAAGACGACATTTTCGAGTCATCTATTTATTGTTTATTTATTTGCGTGTATACTGAATGTCAGCTTTGTTTACATTTTGTAGAAAAGTTAGTTAACATTAACTGCCAGGCCCAAAATGTCGACAAGAACATTTCTTTCGCATTTTTATATTGAAAACAATAATAAAAAATTTAAATTTGTTTTTGTTTTCAACATAAATATAAGAAAGAAATGTTCTTGTCGACATTGTGGGCCAGGCAGTTAAAATTCAATAAAAATCTAAATACTTGAAAAAACTTATTTTAATTTTATAAAACAAAAAAAAGTAAATATAAAATAAATTAAAAATGTGTAGGGAATAAGTGTAGCCACAGTATATTTGCAATACAGAAAAACGATTTACCTTCTAAAACAATTGTTTATCTATATATATAAAATTGTAACGTTACTGACTGACTCACTGACTGACTGACTGATTCATCATCGCACAGCCTAAACGCCTGAAGCTAAAAACTTGAAATTTGGACCAGGGCTTGGTCTCTCCCCAAATCGATCCACTAAGAAGGGATTCTTGGAAATTCGAATGTTTAGGGGGTAACAAAGGGTAAAAACGGGTAAATTCGGCAACCTTATATATCTAAAACTAAAAGAGATGCAAAAAAAATTTAATACTTATCGTTGTTCTTTAGAAAAATAAGCGGACAGGTGTCTGGTACTTTTTGGAAATTCAGCCCTTTAACGGAGTAATAGGGTAAAACCTGTATTTTGGTACTTTTTTGTCACCCCATCTATCTTTTAAACCCATAAACATAGAAATAAGGGTTACATCACATTTGAAACTTATCTAAAAAGTCCAAATACGAATTTGGTACTTTTTCGAAATTCGGAAGTTTAAGGGGTAAAAAGCGTAACTATTTTTGGTACTTTTTTTATAAAACATTTTTTTTTATTTATTGACATAAACGTATTAAATTATGGGCTCCCACTACAATATTGAAATTTTTCATGCTTCAATGGGGAGAAAAAAAGTACCAAAAGGGGAAATACGGGAAATTTAATTTCTTACTTTAGGTTTTTGGTTCTACAACTGGCAAATTTTTTAAATATCGTTAATATTGGACCTAGAAACATAAACTTCAACATGCAATGCCCTTAGTGGATAAGAACCTATGAGGGTACTTTTTGGTACTTTTTGCTCTTCAACTGGTACTTTTGAATTTCTTTTAGTATTAGACCTAGAAACATAAAATTAAACATGCAAAGTCCTGAGTGAAAAAGAATTTGTTAGAGGGAACTTTTTGGTACATTTCGTTCTTTAACTGGTACTTTTTTAATTTTCGTTAATATAAGACCTATTAACATAAAATAAAACATGCAAGGTCCTGAGTGAATGAGAATCTGTAAGAGTCGTCTTTTGATACTTTTTCGTACCGTTAAGGCCTAGAAACATAAACTTTGGCGTAAAAATATGTCCAAGAAAGAAAAGGAGACGCTAACGAAGTAGCGGGTTAAATGCTAGTATTTTATAAACAAAAAAAATTCCCTTTTTTATATTTTCACCCAATAATTTTGATATTCACTCTAACTTTTTACAAAAACAAAACACTTAGTATTTTTCAAAGAAAAGTAATAGCTAGCATAGCTCTATCACATGATGCGGTCACCTTTATAAATTCGTTTTACTTTAAATCAAGTAAAAGAATAGAAAGAAGTATTAACAAATTTTGATAAGCGCACTAGATAAAATGCAACGAGTAAAAATAATCACAAGAGCTTTCAAGAACACCTGTTATGAATTCGCCGTGTAGCCCCATACACTCTACATAGAAATATGTCCGACGCAATGTTTGCGGCACAGATCTTCTATAGAAAATATTTCTCCACATAGGATTTTCTATAGAAAAATGTTCGCCTAAGAAACTTTTCTAAAGTAAAATGTTTGCTCTAGTAAACTTTTTGCAGGAAATCTTTGGCGAACACGTTAAAAAATTCACATATTGATATTTTTGTTAAATATATATATATGTATATTTCTTTAAAAAGTATTAGCTTCTTGCAGACTTTTAAGAAATAATGTTTGCGGCATAGGTTTTTCTTCAGGAAAAATTCCGTTGCACAGATTTTCTATTAAAAACGTTCCCACTTTAAGTTATCTATAGAAAATAATTCACCACAGAGGTTTTATATACAAAAATAATCGCCACAGGAAGTTTTCTAAGAAAATGCTATGGCGAAATATTAAGTTAGAAAAAATACACTTTTTTTTTTAATAACGGTCGCTTGTTCTCTACATAATATTTTTCTGCACTGCGTTTTTATATAAAATCATTTGCCGATCTTATATTTTTTCATAAAACCGTTCTTCGCAAAAAAAAAAAAAAAAAAAATCTACGTATAAAATTTTCTTTTCTCTGTTATAAAATTTTAAAATTTTTTACGAAATTTAACATGGCGGTAGGGTGCTTAAAACTTATTCAATGTCTTGCGTGCAAGTGCATAGAAGTATCGGGTGTTATTTTCAGTGGTATAGAACTTCGAATTGAAATAAAACACAATAAAATCGTTTTAATGACCATCAATTTGGCTTTATTGGAAGGATAATTTTATGCCATTAATGTTTAAATATGATTTCAGGCACGTGGCCGCCGCGGCTGGCTCGAATAAAGCCAATTCTACAGGTCCAATTTTCAACCACTTTTTCGAGCATATGGGGCCGTATGTCGGCAATAACGCCACGAATGTTGGCTTCCAATTCCCCTAACGTTTCTGGTTTGTTGGCGTAGACGAGCGACTTCACATATCCCCAAAGAAAATAATCCAATGGTGTCAAATCACACGATCTTGGTGGCCAATTGACAGGTCCATTCCGCGAAATTATGCGCTCATCGAATGTTTCCATCAATAAATCGATTGTGGCGTGCGCTGTGTGGCATGTAGCGCCGTCTTGTTGGAACCACAACTGCCATCCAATTCGGGAACAAAATAGTCGGTTATCATGGCTCTTTACCGGTCTCCATTAACGGTAACTGCCTCTCCAGCATTATTTCGGAAGAAGTATGGCCCAATGACTCCACCAGCCCATAGAGCACACCAAACAGTCAGTTTTTGTGGATGTAATGGCGTCTCAAGGGTCTCATGTGGATTCTCTTCACTCCAAATGCGGCAATTTTGCTTGTTGACGTAGCTATTCAACCAAAAATGGCCTCATCACTGAACAAAATTTTGCGATGAAAATCAGCATCGAGATCAATCTCATTTTCGGCCCATACACCAAAATCACGACGCATTGCATGGTCTCGCGGCTTTAATTCTTGCACAAGCTGGATCTTGTAAGGTCGCAAGCCAAGATCTTTGCGCGAAATCTTCCATAAAGTTGATGGACAAAGCTCCAATTGCTGTGCACGGTGGCGAATCGATTCATTCGGGTCCTCTTCAACACTTTGCTGTACAGCGACAATTGTTTCTTCGGTGCGCACTGTTCGACGTCTCTGCGGATGCGTATTATCACATAGAGTAAACGTAGTGCGAAAACGATCCATGGTTAACCGAATTAATTGCTCTGATGGACGATTATGTCGACCATAAAATGGACGGAGCTTGCGGTAAACTTCGCGAACTGAACCGTTATTTTCGAAATAAATTTGAACGATTTGCAAGCGTTGTTCTTTTGTCAACCTGTTCATGATGAAATGGCAAACCAAACTGAACATAAATGACATTAGAGTTGCCAGATTTGACCACAAAATGCCAGTTTTATCTCTATTCGAAAAATAAACCTGTAAAAAAAACACCCTGTATTTATCCATCATATATATATGTATATATTTATATAAATATATAAATATATATTTATATATATATATTTCAAATATCTTCATTTACATTAGAAGCATTCACAAAAAGGGCAGCAAAATAAAACGAATTTCGAAATATATATTTTTTTAAATCTTTTAAATTTATTAACGATTTTATCTTAATAGAATGTCAAATGAGCTAAACTTTCTTTATATTTTAGTTAAGGTTAAATGTCAGCTTCAGTGAATACCCATTCTATTCAAGCAACATACATATACTCATTTCAAATGAATTAAAAACTTTAATTGTCAGTGCATAAATGTTTTTCTCATATGTGAGTAGGAAACAACAAACATATTATCTACATAAGATCCTTAAATGTATTGCCAATTTAAAACGAACGACTTTTTGTCTATCTGGCAGTCTTCATTTGCGTCTGTCCGTCCATCCGTACGGTTTAGAGGTGTAATAAGTGTAATAAAATTGTAATACTGGATTTAAAAAAAAAACTTTTTTTTATTTTATTTATTCTATCTCTCTTTACTTAAAAAGTTAATGATTTATTGTGACATAACTACAGAGTTTTTTACACTACTTATGGATATGTAGCGTCTTTTCGAGTATTTGTCTATTTGACTTACCAACAGACTCTCTAACTAACTACTTAGCTGAATTACGTTCACTAGGTTAATAGTTTTTGTAAGAATAAACTAAATGCATACACATACTCATTTAAAAACTCATAAAATTACAAGATAAATGCAAATACTATTAAAACAACATGAATGGATGGTTGTTACAGAACGTATCTGCGAGTTTGCACTGGATTCGTAAGAGTGTTACCAACCCGATTTGTAACACTAGCGCATGCAAATTTCTTTTAATGACCGCTGTTATGAGCTGATGTACGACCAACTACTAAATTAAACCAAGTATGTATCTTGAGAATTACAATTTTAAAGTAAAAAGATTTATGAGATTTTGTGTAAGTTTTTTTCTTTGATTTTATTGCTTGTTTTAACACATTGTGTGGAAAATTTGTAACTTCTTTAATATTAAATTTGTTAATAGAAGTTAATTAAAATGGGCTACAGCAAAAATAGTAGACGTCCATAGTAAGTTGTAGTTGTGTTATTTTTTGTACTCTTGCCAAAAAAAAAGTAATATTTATGTGGCAATACTGCTACCGGCTGCTTTTAAGCAGTAGTACTGCTTCATTTAAGGCTACTTCTACTAAACAGCACTGTACTGGCATGTTGAAGATATCTGCTATTACTTTTTTTATATAACTTCTACTTACACTATTAACAGCTATAAATAGCAAAGTAGAAAATATTTTAATTTTATAGCTGCGGCTGCTAGCACATTTGGGGCTACTGCTGCTAAGCCTAAACTATCTACTACTTTTATACTAACTGAATACTAGATTGTATATATATTTTTGTAATAGTTACTCTTGGTACCGCTGTCACTTAAAAAGGCTAAACTTCTTGCTACTTCCTGTACTAATAGAACCTACTAATTTATTAATTGACATAGCTGCTTTTAAGAAATTTTCCGTTACTTTCGAGAGCAACTATTTTTGTTGGATTGTATTGTTATTCCTAATTAATTCCCCACGTCTTCTTCACAAAATGCTGAAAAAATGATTAACAAAGTTATAAAGAATTCAAATAATATACCACATTCTGCGACACCCTTAACTTGTTTTATTAGCAACTTATATTTATAATAACAACAAGGTTAGGTTAGGTAGAAATGGCTGTCAGTTCTCATCTGACACACTTAGACCCAATGATCCATTGTGATACCATGAAGTTCCACTCAACAGAACTCCGACCGCAGAATTAACCCGAACTTCTACCGAAACTTAAAATTCGCGCCATTTCAACGCCAGAGATATCAAGCAGGCGAATCCCGTTTCAGCCAGCCGCCTTTTTGCCAGTGCATGACAGCTACAGAGAAGGTGTTGTATGCCCTCCCCCTCATTTTCATCAATGCTGTGCATGCCTCCCTATAAGACAGTGCCCCGTGACAACCAAAAGGGACGAATCACTTTCGTTCATCGAAAGTGGAAACATGGTTTGTACGTCAGCCATGCGGGGCCACATTTGCCTGGCAATTTAGTGTTAACGGCCTATCTCTGTGGTATTCATGGGTAATTATTCAACCGAGCCGAATAAACATTATAGATCAAACTATGGACTAGGTATTAAACTTTTTCAAATTAGTTGTTTCATAAAAATATCGGAATGGGTCCACATTTTTTCAGAAATTTCAAGAACCTTATAAATCGCGGTTAAAATTAAGCAATATGGCATCAACACCTCAAAATCGAAAAAATGGACTTACGCGGTAGCCCATGCAAACCACAGATCTGTCATTGGCAACATCGATAGTCGATCGCCAAAGTTTGAGTTTTCAGGAGAGCAAAGACGCCCCAACGCCTTCCAAATCCAGTGGAACCCGTTTAGTAGTGCCAAGTCTAGCAAGTTTATCTGCCATAATGTTCCCCAGTGTATCCCAGTGCCCTGGGACGCATATGCTCCTGATATCAAACTGCTCAGCCATATCGTTTAGAGATGAGCGGCAGTCAAGGACTGTTCTCTTGGCACGACAATCGGTGTAAAAATCCACACCAGTCGTCGATGCAGAAGATATTCTGAGCCAGTCTACAGTGTCCTTGATCGCAAATATCTCCGCCTGGAAAACGCTATAGTGTTCCGGTACTCTTTGCGATGAATTGAGGTTGAGCATCTCTGAGTATTCTTTTACTCGTTCTTGTGATTTGGAGCCATCCGTGTAGAAGTCCACGCTTCTATTCCTGACTGGAACGACATTTCTTCACGAATTCCGTCTTGATATCAGGGTCTTGTAACGTTGATCGTGAACCAGAACTGGGGAGGTGTGATCATACCTCCAGTTCTAGATTGTCGAGTCATAACCCAGCAGCTATTTCCACTCTGCTGTAAGATTTAAGCCGAATTGCCGAGTTCGTCACCATCTCTTTCCCCACCCAAGGGTGTAGTAAAAGCAAAGTCGGACTTTAATTCATAATGCTTCTGCATACTGCTAGTACAGTACTGCTACTGATATTAATAATGCTACCGCGTTAATCTTGTTTTCTATACATTTTATAGTTTAAATCTTCACATTTCAATAACTTCTATAAACAGTTTGTATAGCTTATTCCAGTTTATGCAATATTAGTTTGGTACAATTTGGAACAGCTGAAAAACGTGCAAATAATGAAATTCACATAAGCGATAAATACTGTGTCTTTTCAATACACCAAATTATTTGATATATTTGCATGCTACCACTTGACCTAACAAAAGCATTAAAATAGCACCAACAAAATAAATATATAGCAGAAAACCTCGCCTTACTCACGAAATTTCAAATTGATCTTAAAGATGATTAAAATATGTTATTCTCTTACGTGTAACATTTTAAATTTTCTCATAAAAAATCAAATGTAAAATCAATTAGTTAAATTTAACTGCAATTTAAAAAAAAAAACAAAAATTATTAAAATGCCTTTCTAAAAAATTAACCAAGTGACGAAAAAACATTCTAAAGTTTTAACTGAGATTTAGGCAACAGGAACATACAAAAGTTTTATAAGTTGAAAGTATGTTGCATGCAACATACTTAAAAAAAGCCAAAACCACATGATCCAGAGGCATAACATAAATCGCGTGTAAGTGTGCTGCGTTTGTTTTCTAATTCTCGTTGCAAGACTGACAATTTATTGAATGTGTTACTTTCTAATGATTTTACTGTATAATTATTTTCTTTGTGTATAAAAATTGAGCGTTTTGCTAAAAACATGACAATCAAAACGACAACAGGACCGACTTGTTCTTTTTTAACAAATCAGAACTCTCAATAAATGTTCAAATACCAATTTATTATCACTGTTCTGAATAAAATTTAAATTCAAGGTACCGCTTCAAATGCAAAAGATAATTAAAGTTAATAACACAATTTAAAAATCATAAAGGGCCAATATTACAACCTACTAATAAAGTTCCTAATAGTTAACGTGAACAATTGCTATCGCGAAAGATAAAGTGACCATTAAGTTTTCTCCATTATTACAACTGTCCAATAAAATGAAAATTGTAATTTATATACTGTGGCAACACTGCAGTTTATACCGGCTGCTTTCTATCGTTTAAAATACGTAGTGGCAACGACTTTCTTTTGTTTCTTTAATTTAAAGCAGAAGTTAATTCTTTTGTTTTTTGTGTTAAATTGTAATTTTTAAAAAAATTTGGACAATTTAATTTGACATAAAACTGTCATTGAATTCAGCAGAAAATATAGCAGTTTCAAATTCTTAAAGTTCACTTGAAAAGTTACCATGAGAATAAACCTGCTTTTAGCTTATCAGCCACTTTTTAGGTTAATCTTAACTTGTAATAACCAAAAACCATTAATCTGTCAGATAGTATCCTAAGAAAACCTATTTGTAAGTTGTAATAATGACCCTAAGTGACATATTTATAAGATAAAATCAAACATTTAAGCATAAGTTTTTCATAGTAAATTCAAGTTAGCGATAAATTTTGTAATTTAAACCAGGTTAGCGGTACTTTTTTTTATGAAACACTTAAAATAGCGATACATTTTTATAATTTTTAACTTTTATATAGAAAACCAGGTAAGCGATACATTTTTACAAAAGTATTAAAAATTGTGATAAATATTCTATAAAAAATTTAAGTTAGCGATAAAACTAAATTTAAGTTAACGGTAAAATCTATATATGCAATTTTAATTTATAAAAAAATAAAACTTAGTTAGTAGATCTCCATAGACGATAGCTATTCATACTCTACAAAAACCTCAAGTCCACAACGAAAAATATGACCACAAAAAATTTAAATTAGGTATACATTTTCCATAGAAAATGAAAGTAAGCGATAAAGTTTCTAAAGAAAATTGAGAAAACGTATATAATCTCTATTGAATATTAAGGTTACCAATAAAAGCTTAATTCCTATTTAAGTGAGCGAAAAATTCTTTGATAACTTAATAAATTTTCTATAGAAAATTCATCTTAGCCATAAATTTTATATAGAAAATTCAAGTAAGCGATACATTTTATGCAAAAGGGTTTAAAATAGCCATAAATGTTATATTAAAACTTCAAGATTGCGATAAATTCTCAAAACAAAATTAAAGAAACGGATAACATCTCTGCGGAATATTCAAGTTACCGATAAAAGTTCAATAGAAAATTTTATTGAGCGAAAAATTCTTTAAACAAATTTAATTGACCCATAAAAACTCTATATAACAATTAAAGTTAGCGAAAAACTTTTCATAGAAACTTTGCTATTAATTATATCTACAAAATTAAAGAAGGCGATACATTTTTTAAAAAGTAGCTACTTAAAAAAGTAGCAATAAAAAAAATTCAAGTTAAAAATAAATTCTATAGAAAATTTAAATTAATAAGAACTATAACTTAATAGTAAAAAAACTATAGAAAATTTCAGATAATTATAAATCAAAGTAAGGTTAAATTCTCTAAAGAAAAGAGAAGAAACGGATAGAATTTCTATAAAAAATTTAAGCTTACGATAAAATATCAATAGAAAATTTATATGAGCGAAAAATCTCTAAAAAAAATTTAAGTTATTGATAAATTCTCTATGGAAAATTCATGTTAGCTATAAATTTTCAATAGAAAAATCAAGTTGGCGATAAATTATATTAAGACAAATCATGTAAGATATAAATTTTTTACAAAAGTATTTAAAAAACTATAAGTTTTCAATAAAAAAAAAATCAAAGCTAGCAATAAATTCTCTATCGTAAAATCAAGTTGATAATAATATCTCTATATTTAAATATAAATTTACGAAAATATATATATATATATATATATATGGGCAACTTTAGGTTAACTATGCCTTTTCTAAAGAAGACTCAAGTAAGCGAAAAATGTGTCTACAGAAAATTCAAATTTGTGAGAAATCCCCTATAGAAAGTTAAAGAGAGCGATGAATTATCTAAAGAAAATTGAGGAAACGGATAAAATCTGAATAGAATAAGTTACCGATAAAATATAAATAAAAAATATGTCTGAACAAAAATTCCCAAAGAAAATTTAAGCTTCCTATACATTCTCTTTAGAAAATTCTATTTAGCGATACATTTTTCATAGAAATTCAAGTTTGCGATAAATTTTATATAGAAAATTCAACTAAGTGATACATTTTTTATTAAAGTATTTAAAATAGCAATAAAAAATATTTAAGTAAGCGATAAATTCTTTATAGTAAATCCAAGTGAAAAGCTCTATAGAAAATTTAAATTAATAAAAAATATAATTTGGTGATAAGAAATCTATAGAAAATTTAAGGTAACTATAAATTTAAGTTATCTATAAGTTCTCTAAAGAAAATGGATAAAATCTCTATAGAGAGGGAAAATTAAAGTTATCAATAAATTCTCTATAGAAAACTTAAGTTAGCGATACATTTTTAATTAAAAAAAATCAAGCTAACGATAAATATTATAATCAGAATACATACCAGTAAGGGATACATTTTTTATAAAAAGTTAATAGGAATCGATATAATATATATATATATATATATATATATATCTACTTTAGACCGACTCAAGTTGTATGGAGCCGAAAAAAGTGCTTTAGTAACCCCTCTGAAAATTAAGGTTTATATGTGTTATTATGATTCCCAAAATATTTTGGTTCTAGCGTTGCCCATCCGTGAGCTGTACCATTTTTAAAAAAGGTCTTTTTTCAGTTTTTCGAATTTTTTTGTACTTTGCTCCAAGACGACATAAATAAAAGTTGTTATCATCGAAAAGAGTTTTTGAAGCAGCATCCAATGGTATATAAAACGTTACCACTTGCGACCTACTTATTGAGGTATTTAACTAAATACATATTTTCGTTTCGGGTTTTCATACAAATTCTACGTATGTGGAAGTAATGTTCTGCTTTTCAAATTGAATCTCTTTTTAAATAATGTTAATTTATTTTTTTTTTTGTAGTTATTCACATAAAACGCGAAAATCGCGATATATTTGATCTTTTTTTCATATATAGGCAATATGGGTATAAAATTTTTTCAATTTATCAAAATGTGAAAAATACAATAAAAAAATATAAAATTAATAAAAAAATAAAAATGACCAACCCCACTTTATTTTTCATCTCAATCATTTATTTTTAACATACCCACTCGCTATCTCCATTCCTTAAGGGGGCTTCCATACAAAATGTTCAATGCCGACTAGAAATATATTGGAGAAAAAGTCCTATAAATGCCCAGGAGTCGCCCCCAGGGGGATAACATGTATGAATGACCTCCATTATTTTTTTGGTCTTAACATTTTCTCAAATTATACTTTCCGTTTATCATCATCCCTTAGGGGGCGTTTTATGAAATTCTTAAATTAATTCAAATTTGCCGACTTTTGTGAATAATTTATGGCTTGTTTTGTTTGCAACTTCGTTTTTTATATGTCTGCAAAAAATTAGAAGCCTAGCTGCATTTTTTAATTTTTTATGAATTTTTAAAAAACAAAAATTTCGAAATTTTGATAAAAAAAATTTTTTTTTTCCAAAAAAAAATTATGTTTCTTAAACGACTACGGATATTAGAAAGAAGTTTTTTTTTCTTAAAGGAAATGTTATTGCGGAATTTTAAGTTTTTTCAATAAGCTAAAGCGTTTTTGAGTTACACGAACTTATGTTGTGCAACCTCCTCCATTTTCGAAATAACGGTATATCTCGAAAACCAGAGCCAATCTTAAAAAACCGCGGGCACCACTGGATTCAGCGTACCCGAGTTATGTTAAAACGCCATGTGCCCGGCTTGTCTGTTTTTTCAACTAGCATAGTGTAATTATTTAAAAGTATAGTTTTTCTAAAATCAGTAAAACTTCTATCGAACATTGAAAAGACCGATATTATAATTGATATATTTTTTATAAAGATTGCAATGCTCCCATTAATTTTTGGGTAAGTTGGTTACATTTTGTTTGACAAAATCTTTTTGTGCCTTTAGCCAAAATTTTTAAGTTCACATTCAATCTGGAATGTTTTTTCAACTAGCA
This sequence comes from Pollenia amentaria, assembly GCA_943735925.1. Lineage (NCBI taxonomy): Eukaryota > Metazoa > Arthropoda > Insecta > Diptera > Polleniidae > Pollenia > Pollenia amentaria. Next base: position 128,720,040 of record OX031008.1, on the reverse strand, counting down.
TAGTGTAATTATTTAAAAGTATAGTTTTTCTAAAATCAGTAAAACTTCTATCGAACATTGAAAAGACCGATATTATAGTTGATATATTTTTTATAAAGATTGAAATGCGCCCATTAATTTTTGGGTAAGTTGGTTACATTTTGTTTGACAAAATCTTTTTGTGCCTTTAGCCAAAATTTTTAAGTTCACATTCAATCTGGAATGTTTGCTTAAAAGAAAGATTTGAACATCCTTAAAGTCAATATAATTTTGTCAATAACATATAATTTTAGAAAAGAACATTGTCAGTTTTTCTGTGAGGCCAACTGAACCTACTTTACTTTTTTGTTAATCGTTAGTGGTCGAAATACATTTTTCAGATTAGTATTTTAGAGAAATTATAAAACGCATATGTTGTATATATGAAGACCATCCCATCTTACCAACTATTTTTTGCTTCAGGCTTTAACGAAAAAAAAACTTCTTGAAGAACAGCAAGTACAAGTTAATAAATAAATGAACAATTGCGTGGCACAGTTACCAAACTTGCAACAACTACAGCCTCCACCATCAAAAACACAACCACAATTAAGAATAAGTAACATACGGCTGCCCATATGTTTCAGATAAAAATCTTTAAGAAAAAAAAAACATTATGCCACATGTTCTACATACGCCGCAAACGTTGCATAATCCATTAAAGACAACTTCGTGCAACCAATAAACATTTTTGTGTAGCAAAATATTACGAAAATTTTCTAACAGGTGTTTTGGTATAAAATGTCTTTTAAGTTTTTTTCGTTTTCTTAATCTTTAAAAATATTTCAAGTTCTAGTTTACGCTCGATTACAAAACAACCGAAGAAGGAAAGAAAGACAAACTTTAAAGCCAATAATAAGCATGAAAATAAAATCCAAATGGTCATCATAAACTTTGGTTAGTGCTGCAACGGTTAATTGAAAATAAATTGAAAATTTGGCTGTGACTCTAAACGTGCTGCCAGTAAAAATTCAATCTTAAAGACTTGCACCAAACACCAGAAGAGAGGTTTTTAGATGTTAAGGCAAAATAATCCATAAATTTCTACACTCAAACAAGTCAGGTGACTAAATACATTTGAGATTGTCTAACTTGGTTCGATATATTTTGATATAGTCACTGCGGTTTTCATCAGGTGTTTGTGTGTAAATGTAAAGTAAACGGTCGTTACAGTCTGGTTAATGGCCAGCAAGCAGAACACGGTTAGGGAACCGACGTAAAGAACCGTAAATGTCAAGTGTTTTTAAGAAAATTAATGGGAAATTATAATTTTTGTGTATGTACTTGGCTCAAAGCCTTCTAACCTAATTTCTAACAATTGACTGTCGATAGCTTTTTCTTTAGAAAAAATCAAAGTTATCAATAAGTTTTGTAGATAAAATCAAAGTTATCACATTTCTGGAGATCGCTAGAGTAACAGATATATTTTCTATAAAATAGAGTTAACTATAACTTTTCAACAGAAAATCTAAGTTATCAATAACTTTTCTTGAAAAAATCTACTTTTTTGAATGATTTTCCCTAAAAGATTAACACAATTGATAGCTAATTTATAGAAAATTCACATATCGATAAATTTTCTGCATAGAAAATTCACATAATCGATATATTTCCTATATAAAATTCACATAATCGCCAAATGTCCTCTTATAAAATTAACACAATCGATAAATTTTCCTATGGAAAAATCAAATAATCGACGAGTTTTTTATAGAAAATTCAAAAGCTCGATAAATATAGCAAATTTACAAATCGATAAATTTTCTATAGAAATTCACAGTTTTTCATTTTTCATAGAAAATTCCCATAATCAATAATTGCTTATAGAAAATTTACATAATCGATCACTTTCCTATAGAAAATTCAAATAATCGATAAATTTTTATAAAAAAATTTAATAATAAAAAATGTTGATGAATTATTTTAAGAAAATTTACAAAAAATAAACTGTCTATAGAAAGTTCACTTAAACGATAATTTTTCATAGAAAATTCACATAATCAATAAATTGTTCTATAGAAAATATTTATAATCGGTACGTATTTCGTATAGAATATTCATTTATGTAATCAATAAATTATCTGAATAAAATTTAATAATCAATAAATTATCTGAATAAAATTTAATAATCAATAAATTATCTGAATAAAATTTAATAATCAATAAATTATCTGAATAAAATTTAATAATCGATAATTTTTATACAAAATTTTAATAGTCGATAAATTATATAAGCAAAATTTCGATCAAATTTATATAGAAAATTTCAAATCGATAATTTGTCTATAGAAAACTCACATAATCGATAATTTTTTATAGAAAATAACATAATCAATAATTTTTCTAGAAAATTCACATAATTTACATTATCGATAAATTTTTTGGAGAAAACTTTAATAATCGATAAACATTTACATAGTCAATAAATTGTCTATAGAAAATTTAAATAATCGATAAATTTTCATACACATTCAAATAATCGATAATTAACTATAAAAAAATTTCGATAAATTTTTTATAGAAAATTTTCAAATCGATAAATTTTGTATGGAAAGTTCATAGAAAATTAACAAAATCCATCATGAAAATATACATAACCGATAAATTATCAAACAAAAGTTTAATTAATCGATAAATTTCCTATAGAAAGTAAAAATAATCGATTTGTGTTTAGTAGCAAACTCACATAATCGAAAATTTACAGATCGATAAACTTTCTATTGGAAACTCACATAGTCACATTTTGTTGAAAATTCACATAATTTACATTATCAATACATCTTTTGTAGAAAATTTAATAACACGAAAAATTCGCATAATCGATAAATTTTCTAAAGAAAATTTGCAAAATCAGTCAATTTTTGGTAGAATTTACATAGTCGATAAATTTTTTACAGAAAATTAAAATATCGTTAAATTTTTTATAGAAAATTTACAAATAGTTAATTTGTTTATAGCAAATTTACAAATCGCTAAATTTTTTATAGTTAATTTACAAATTGTTGAATTTTCTATAGAGAATTTACGAAATCAGTAAATTTTCTGTAGAAAATGTGAATAATCGATAAATGATGTATAGAAATTTCACATAATAGATAAATTATCTACAAAAAATTCACATAATCGATGTGCAAATTATAATTTTTTATAGAAAATTCCAGGAAAAACTTTCATATTATTCATATCAGACTCCATGAAGTATATATGTATGTATATTCAGGCTCCTTGAGTAATTTTAAGTGTTTGTTCGTCTGTTGAAAATGCGCTCACTTTCGAACAAATCAAAAGAAAAGTACAATATTGTTGCCAAATTGTTTCTAGTTATTAGGGTATTCATTTATTCGGGATTTTGCTTTAATCGGTTAATCGCTCGATTAATTAACCGAGGTTTTGGTGTAATCGGTTAATAATGGGTTAATTTTGTAATTGATCGGTTAACCGATTAATAAAGTTTTTTTTTATAATTTTAATAAATAAAAATTCATAAATTATTTGTTATTTGACGTTAATTAGTAAAACAAAACAAAAACATAACAAACATAACAACTCTTGAAATAAAACAAGCAAAAAAAAAGTAATTCAAATATGAAGTCCTTTTTTTAATTAATGCATAAATAATATGTGTTAATTAAAAAATAATCTGTTAAAAAAATTTGGTTTAAATGTTTACGATTTAAGCGATTATTTTCTTCTGGAAATAATTGCCGGTCAATAATTTAACATGCATATGTAGGAGAGACTTTTTGTTTTGGGCCTAATTGAAGACTTAAAAGGGTCAAAATACCTTTGCTAGGGCCAACATTTTTATTAATATATTAGATTATTATGTTTGTTTTTAAATAAAGCAAGAGTAACACATAGGAATATAGTACATGTGTTTTATTTTAAAGCGCCAAAATAGATTTCCACAAGGGTCATCAAACATTTGAAAGTGCCACATTTTGCAACACTGATATATAGGTCTAAACCGCAACCAATTTTAATACCGTCGTCCATCCGTTTTATACAGATACTAGCATTTTACCCGCTACTTCGTTAGCGTCGCCTTTTCTTTCGTGGACATAGTTTTACGCCAAAGATTATGTTTCTAGGCTTTAACAGTACGAAATAGTACCAAAAGACCACTCTTACAGATTCTCATTCACTTGGGAACTTGCAAATTTTATATTCTGTTTATAAATCCAATTTTAACGGAAATTCAAAAAGTACAAGTTAAAAAACGAACAGGTACCACAAATTTCCCTCTTATAGATTCTTTTCCACTCAGAACATTTAATGTTAAATTTTAGGTTTCTAGATCCAATAATAACGGAAATTCAAATAGTACCAGTTAAAGAACCAAAAAGTACCAAAAAGCCCTTTGAAATATTCTCATTCACTCAGGACCATGCATGTTATTATTATTTTATCTTCAATACATCCTATATTAACGAAAATTAAAAAAAGTACCAGTTAAAGATCGAAAAATACCAAAAAGTTCCCTCTAACAAATTCTTATTCACTCAGGACTTTGCATTTTTAGTTTTATGTTTCTAGGTGTAATACTAACGGAAATTAAAAAAGTACCAGTTGAAGCGCAAAAAGTACGAAAAAGTACCTCAGAGGTTCTTATCCACTCAGGACATTGCATGTTGAAGTTTATGTTTCTAGGTCCAATATTAACGATAATTAAACAAATTGCCAGTTGCGGAACCAAAAATCTAAAGTAAGAAATTAAATTTCCCGTATTTCCCCTTTTTGGTACTTTTTGCTCCCCATTGAAGCATAAAAAATTTCAATATTGTAGTGGGAGCCCATAATTTAAAACGTATACATATGTCAATGAATAAAAAAAATGTTTTTTAAAAAAGTACCAAAAATAGTTACGGTTTTTACCTACTAAACGTCCGAATTTCGAAATGTGATATAACCCTTATTTCTATGTTTATGGGTTTAAAAGAAAATGGGGTGACAAAATGTACCAAAATACAGGTTTTACCCGTTTACGCCGTTAAAGGGCTGAATTTCCAAAAAGTACCAGACACCTGTCCATTTATTTTTCTAAAGAACAACGATAAGTATTAAATATTTTTTGTATCTCTTTTAGTTTTGGAGATATACGGTTACCGAATTTACCCGTTTTTGCCCTTTTTTTTACCCCCAAACATTCGAATTTCCAAAAATCCCGTCTTAGTGGATCGATTTGGGGAGAAGCAAACCCTTGGTCCAAATTTTAAGTTTTTAGCTTCAGGCGTTTAGGCTGTGCGATGATCAGTCAGTGAGTCGGTCAGGCAGTCAGTAACGTTACAATTTTATATATATAAATATATTAATAATATATAGATCCCATATAGGGGCCCACGCCTGAACTATTCGGCACATTCTAACTTGCTTTAAATGAAAATTTACATACGATTAATATCTTATAGACGAATCTCATAATCGATATATAATATACTTATAGCAAATTTAAGAATCGATAAATTATAAAAAGATCAATTTATCGACTTCATATTGTTAAAAGTCGAAGTTATTTCCAAACCTCTCTATTTAAATTTAAAATTATCGATAACTTTGGTATCCAAGTTTTCGAAAATTTTTTTTTATTAAAAATCCAAGTTCACGATAACTTTTCTATTGAAAAATTCATGTTATTTATAGGTTTCTTATTAAAAGTTCAAGCTATCGATAAGTTCAAAAAGTTCAAGTTATCGATAACTTTTTATTTGAATTCCAAGTTATCAATAACTTTTTCTTAAAAATTTAAGTTATCCATAATATTTCTATTGGAAATACCTGTTTTTAATAAATATTCAAAATCTAAGATATCGATAGCATTTCTATAAAAAATTTAAATTACGGATAAAATTAAAAATTTAAGTTGTCAATATAATTTCTATGAAGAATTGAGGTAACAGATAAATTTTTTATAAAAAAGAAAATATGAACCGATAAATTTATTTTAGATTTTAAAGTTGCTGATTTATAAATCCCAAATGATGAGCAAGATTTCCGTTTGACATTAAAGTTATCGATATAATTTTTCAATAATATTTTATTTTGTTTTTTTTTTTTTTTTGTTTTATTTTCAACAATCTCGTATCTTACACACAACTCAAAAACTCTTTAACTGTAACTATGTATTTCAAAATGCCAAATTACAAATATTTCAAAATGATTTGACTGATAACAGACATGGTAAAATAAAAATACACTGCATATTCCACACATCACAAAACAATTCACACAACACCCACTAGATCACTTAATGTCACATTGTTTATTCTGCGAATTTTTTTTTCCTTTAGGTTTTGGAAAAACTGATCTTTATCTGCAACAAAAAAAGCCAAAAACACTAACATGCCACAAGGGAAAAAGTAGAAAAAAAAAACAAAATACAAAACAATTGTTTGTCAATCGCTGTGTACGCACTGTTTTGATCATTTTAGTGCGATTACAATGCAAATATGCCTTAAACGACTGTCAAATGATACAGTGCATTACAAAAAGCCCAAATAAATAATCATTATTATACTTTGTACATATTTGTATAAAAATACAAAAGAAAAGATACTTCGAAAAACTATTGTATGTGGATACAAGTGTGTGGGGATACTTGCAATATGCCATTAACGGTATTCTTTTGAGTGCAACATTTTAAAAAAAATTTGCAAATAATGTGCCATTAGAAAGAAACACCATATAGGAGGCAGCTTTGAAATACAAAAAAAAGGCACACACACAGTCAATCATTTTTTTATATCTGTTCAATTTATCATAGTTGCTAGTTATACCAAAAAAAAATTTAATACATAAATGTCTGTCCGGACCAATATTATTTATTTCAGACATTCACACACATTTGCGCTTTCTTGTTAGTACGAGTAGGTATTAAGAATCATGTATGAATTTAATTTATTCTTATTACTCTTACATCATTTAACTGGTTGTCGTACCGGAATTTCTATTTTCAGATTAACTGGATTGTCATACTGAACTAAATTTCGTTAAAGCCTGTTATTAAATAATTTTTCTTAAAGATTTTCAATTAACATTTTTTTATATTGAATGCTGATTAGAGTTTTTATCAATTAAACATTTGTTTGAAACTACAAGAAAGAAACTTCAAGTTATAGCTATAATTAACTGAAATAATAGTTTAATTTCAGTCACCACACTGTGGTGAATTTTTGACCCAATTAAATTTTTTCCAACAACAAGAACATTTTTCTTTATCAAATTTTATTTGCCGATATTATTAGACGAAACATTAATTTATTAAATGAACAGGTAGAATTTAAGAGTGCAACCAAAATAAACTGATATTTTTTCTAACGACGACAACACAAAACCGGTTTAATTTGTTGTTCTTACAAATGTTTAATACGTGAGTTGTTGTTTATGTGTGCATTACTTATGAATAGGGAGTGAATTTATACGCAAACGCATGTTTTTAATGTTTTAATACAGGGTTAGTTATCCATTTTAGTGGTGTCAAAATCGCCGGTCTAGCAAGGCAATCATCTGTTAAATATCTGCCATCTGAAGTGTAATTTATTTAGTGAAAAGGTTGGCATTTAACAATATGGATCATTTAACAACCGAAGAACGAGTAAAAATAGTTAAAACTTACTTCAAAACAGTGGTGGTTCAAACGTGGTCACTTTTTGAGCTTAACGGGGTGATTATGGTCGTCATAATAGATATACTGCGCAAGGAATTTGCAAGATTTAAAAAAAAAATGGAAGAGACTGGAAGCGCTACAGATGTTGTCTCGCCTGTGCAATGCGTGCACTACCGAAAATTGTTATGGATCGGCTTGTCAGCGAGGTTTCCAACTAGCTCATGTGTGGCTCTAAGGTGGTTCCAGACCTTCCCGCTAACAGCGTATCCAAACGAGAAAACAATTAGAGGAAACAAAAAAAAAAACACCAGATAAAAAAACAACAACAAATACTACCATATTAAACAAGCTTTAGAAACAGATGTTAGTATCCATTCTGCCCTCCCAACCTAGTCGTAGAAGCATCCACTTCATCTTTTTTCCAAGACCCAATTGTGTTCCTAGCAAAAATTACCCGCAACAAAATATATAGTGAAAGTATGGCGGATAGTCCAAATCTGTAGATTTCACGCCTCAGAACCACTGTTGGGTTCTGAAAATTCTTAAATTGTACCGCCTCAAGATTCTACCAAATTGATACAAATTGTAGCAGAACTTTGCTATAAAACAATAAAACATACATAGTAATTCGTATCTCTTTTTTATTCAATAAAAATAAAAACAAGGCAAAAAGGTCAAGGCAAATTTTCGAGAGTGTACCCTATTTGGGATCCATGGGCAATCATGGACCCGCCAGCACAAAATTCTGTTAGGAGATTAAGATTCATGTGAAAGTTCTTTTTGCCGAATATTATTTAGATATCTTTATCTGTATAACTAGTCAATATGCTTAACACTGATTATACTTTTTGACTAATGCATCAAAGCGTTGAGCGCCTGATGTGGACCTCTTATTAATTTTTTTAAATTTAATTCGGTTAATATTAGACGGCGCTATGAGGAGAGTGACGACTCGTCAAGTAAAGATCGTAAATATTTGAATATTTGAAATTCTAGTATAATAATGTTCGTTTGAATTAAGAAGCGCCAGCTTTTTTCAAATTTGCATAAAGACAAGTTATGGTTTATTTTCTATTTTTTAAGAATTGATGTCAACATTAACCCTGAAAGATTACTCCTCATTTTAGTACATTAAGGATACTCTTCGTTAAATCGACGAACTTTTTAAAAAAAAATTCTAGCAGAACGATTTTTAAAGAATAAAATCAACAAAATTTTTCTTGTAAAGCATTTTATTAAAATAAAACGAAGTTTTTCCTATAAATAATAATAATTTTATAAATTATAATAAATGTTGACTAAAAAATGTCGTGCCCAGAATTAAATTTTGTATAGAAATGGATAATTCTTATGTTAAGAAATATCTTACCTGTCTTGTTAAAAAAATAGAATATTCATGGAAAACATATAAGAAATGCCCTTATCATGTTGATTGTAAATATTTTTTGCCCTTTGTATTCACTTTGTATTTAGATTAAAATGCAATAGTGTTAATGTTCGAAAAAATTGTCTGCTCTTATCTGCTGAAAAAATAATTATTTTAAAGTTTAAACTTTTCTTAAACTATGGGGGATTTTCATGTCAAGTGACCCAACTTTTGAAATCGATGTCTTCCGATTTAGATGAAATTTGCACCAAGGTTAGTCCTATTGGATAGTAGTTAAGACACAAATTTTTGGTCAAAAAGTTTCTGAGTCATTTGACATTTTGGCCAAACAGGTGTTCTTTCTCATCCATGTTATTATTATATATAGGTGTTAGCAAAATTTGTCCCAAACAAATTAGATAGCCATTTCTTCAAGCTTTCGAAAAAAATTTTTTTTGTTTATTTTAATTTTTTAAATTTAAAACTAATTTTTTTTTTTGAAGTGGGTATTTTTTTTTTGCTCAAAAGAAAGCTTATTTCTTTTCCTTTAAGTTAGTTCTGGTCGCTATATGGGCTGCGAGTGGGTTATGTATAAAAAAAAAATAATTTCTAAGTCAAGGCGAGGATTTTTCAATTTTTAGCATATGCACTATTTTGAAATTTATCCTATTTGTGTGTAATCGTTTCTAAAATCTTAAAAATAAAACTTATGCTGACTAGACAAATTAACCTCTCCGACGGTATATAACATACCTAACAAGCATTGCATACCCTCGATACTGTAATACCCACAATATGTTAATCCCATGAATAAAATCACTTTTTTTCTATAGAGATGTTGACGAATTAAATGTTTTTATTTATTATTATAAAATAATAATAATAAAAACAAAAAGATAAATATTCTAAAAAATTTAATCTTAAGCACATAAGATCTTTTAATAAATGTTTTTTGTTTTTTTTTTTAATTTTTTTTAAATTAATTTTTTTTTAAATTAAAACTATTTTTGTATTTTTTTTAAGGGGGTACTTTTTTTTTTTTTTTTGCTCAAAAGATAGCTTAGGTATTTTCCTTTAAGATAGTTCTGGTCGCTTTTTGGGCCACGAGTGGGTTATGTATAACTTAAGTCTTCCATCGACAAGCGGTATAAAAGCATGGTATTGAGCGGTGCCATCGATTGTTTCCGCAGCATCGAATCTGCTCTTCAGTGTTTTTAATGTTTACTCATGATCCTCTTTGCTGCTAAAAACTATTTTAGTTTCTTTACAATAATTCTTTGCCCAATGGAATAAAGCAGTCGCAACTTGATGAGAGCACTGTAGGCTATAATTCGCAGCATTTCTTTTGAGGTTTGCTCTAACACCATCACATGCTCTTTTACCATGAGCAGTAGGATTAAAATGCCATTCCAAAATCTTAGGGGTATATTTTATAGTGTTACCCACATCAGCACAAACGCATTTCCACAATAGTGGAGAGAGTATTATGCACAAATTACCATTAAAGCCATTTTTGGTAGTTCTGGCCAGGGCTAAAGATATGTTATTAAAAATTTTATTATTTAAAAAAGATTGAAAACATGAAAACATTTAGTGGGTATTTTTTAATTGTACTAAAAAAATAGGAACTTGGTACACTTGTACCACAAAGCCCATCAGTGATATGATAACCGACTTTTTTGGCCTGCAATTGAAGGTAAGGAACTGGACGATATGTTGTTTCAACAAAACGGTGCCACAAGCCACCCAGCACGACCAATTTAAGCTTTATTGGGAAGTTTCTAGAACCCTTAATTTTACGTGTTGGAGACGTCAATTGGCCACAAAGACTATACTTTTTTGTTGGGCTAAGTCAAAGATCGTGTCTACGCGGATAATCACCTAACGTTGGAGCATTTGAAAACCAGCATTCTTCAAGTAATCGTCGTGACACCGCCTGCAGTATGCGAAAAAGAGGTCGAAAACTACCTCAAAAGCATCGACTGCTGCAACCAATTTAGAGGAGGTCATTTATATGACAATGTACTTTGCTATGTAGCTATATAGCAAAATCAATGTGGCTAAAAGTAGGCCGAAATCTCTACATATTAGTTTTTTCGTAACTCAAATAGTAGCGTTCGAAAAATGGAATATATATCTAAGTAGAAAGTAATCCTACTTCATACTTTCGATGCGTAAGTTTACGCATTTTACCCGCTTGCTATGTAACTTGTCAATATACTTTTACACTGATTATAGTTTTTTGACTGATGCATCAAAGCATGGCGCGTCTGATGTGGACCTCTTATTAATTTTTTTAAATTTAATTCGGTTAATATTAGACGGCACTATGAGAAGAGTGACGAAGTCGTCAAGTGAAGATCGTAAATACTTGAATATTTGAACTTCTAGTACAATAATGTTAGTTTGAGTTAAGAAGCGCCTGCTTTTTTTCAAGTTTGCAATAAGACAAGTTATGGTTTATTTTCTATTTTTTAAAAATTGATGTCAACATTATGAAAAGTAAAAATTGTATTAAAATTGTTTTGCTAGTTATTCTTCAAATGAATAACTTATATTAAATAAATTGTTCATGCATATTTTTTTAAGTTTTGGGAGCCTATTTATGAGCACTTTTTCCTATAAATAATTGCATACAAATTGCGCTCCTACTTATTGCTGCATGTGTATGTGAACTACCCCAACAATTTTATTTTAATTAATACACAATCTCAGCAACAAAAACAACGCAGATATAATTTAAGAAGAAAAAAGAAAACAACGTGTGTTGTTATTATTTTCATTTTTGTTTTGATCCATATATTCGTTTAGTCCAAAGAGAGTTTTATTTTCGTCATATTTTAAATGGGAGAGTTCTTAAGAGTTGTATTTTATTCGATGTTTTTCTTATTTTTCTTCGTTTCTGTTGTTTGTTTTTTATTTATACAAATTTTGCTCTACTACGTGGGGAACCTCTACCAAAAGCAGCAGAAATCCAATACAGTCTTTTACTAACAACCAGCACCTACGGACCCCAGTGTGGAATATATTTTCTGTTCATTATTTCATCTTCTAAAAAAGCACAGACTGAAATAGTGTTGTGATATTTTTATTTCGTGCGATTTGTTGTGCGGCGTTTAAATTGAGATCTAAACGGTATAAAATGAAGGAAAAATTTTTTAGTTTGAATTTAAATTGAGAAGAAAAATGTGAAAACTTAAAAATATATTATAAAAAAAATATAATTGAATAATGATTTTTTTTAAGTTATAAAAAACTTTTAAATTAAATATTAATAATTAAAGAAACCTACAAAATTCGTGTAAATACCGTTAAAAAGCAAAAACAATACATGATCATTGTTGTTTATTTTTGCTGAAATTTATTAACAAATACACTTTGATCTACAGTTAATTTACTACTACTGGCAACAACAATAATAATAACAAAAATTTTTATGCGCAATGCACATTTTGTTATTTTTGTAAAAGAAAAATAATAACAACAAATAATTGTTGTACAAATTTGAGACGATCAGCTAATTATTTTTATTATTTGAAAAAAATAGCAACAAAAGTAATTAACATTTTGTGTTTTTCCCAGTTAAACAAATTGTTTAGTAAAATTTAAAAAAATATAAAAAATATTATAAACACAATATTTTGCGTGTTAACAATTAATCGGTTTACTGTTATTTACATTTTTGTACCTATAAACAATTTACGTTTTTTTTTTTTTGTTTTAATAAAATAAATGAAGTGTTTCATAAACAATTTGTGTTGTTTTTTTTGTACCAAAATTATCAACGATAATTAAAAAAAAGTGTAGTTAAATAAATTAATAATGTGTGAAAATATTGTTTAAAAAAAGTAAGAAAAAAAATAAAGAAAAAGCTATAAATAATAAGACTATACCAAAAAAATTGTTACAACCACAAATCAATTTTCTTATTTGTTTTAAAGAAAAATCGGTATACTTGGCTCGAGGTAGTAGGTATTTAAAATTTTTTTTTATTCGTAATTTTAACTACAAACTTGGGTAGGTCAGTAACATTGTTCATTCCACTTGAGACATACTTAAAAACTAATTTAAAACAGAACTATTTTATACACACATATCAACACCAAACTTTTAAACGTTTTTACACATTTTAAAATCCTAAAAATTTTTAAATTTAAAATAAGGATTCCCGAATGCCTGTTCTTTTTCCATTCCCCGGTAAATGAAAAATATACTGCATTAAAATCTAAAGTTACGCTGAAGACTTTTACAAAAAATAGTGTTTTGATTCCTAGTAAACAATTTTTTGAGCATAGAATATTTACTAGAAGGGAAAGAGAGGGAAAGCAAGTTACAGCCATACATAAACAAGAGCGAAACGCGTTTTCTAGCTGTTAAAAATTCTCATGTCCATACAATTTGTATGTAGCATAACGAAACAACGCGGCGGCCACGCAGCGCAGGCGCTTTGCAATTGTAAAATCCGATTTTGACAGCGCGTTAAAATAAGCTGGGTTGCTATACTTATTGTTTTGACATACCTGTTTTTTCGCTTGATAATAAATTATGGCAAATAAGCTATTTTTAGGTCAAACTAGCGGTTTTAATTCCATTTATTATATCTATTATGAGGGTTTAAGTAAAAACGAAAGTTAAGACTACTGTTTGTGACACAACGCTGACACTCTTGTTTAGGTATGTCATAACAGCAGCTAAATTTAGCATTACAAATTTTTATTTAGCTGCAACATTTTCATTTAGCACTTGGCATTTTATTAAGCATTTTTGGAAAATGTTTTAAGCTTTTTTTGGCATTATTTATTTTCAAAATTTGGACGAATAGTTTTTTTAATTTTACTAAAAAAATTTATAAATTATAATAAATGTTGACTAAAAATAGTCGTGCCCAGAATTTAATTTCGTATGGAAATGGATAATTCTTATGTTAAGAAATATCTTACCTGTCTTGTTAAAAAGAGAATATTCAGGGAATACATATAAGAAATTCCCTTATCATGTTGATGGTAAATATGATTTGCCCTTTGATATTACGATATAAAAGTACAAGAAAATGTCACTTTGTATTAAGATTTAAAGTCAATAGTGTAAATGTTCGAAAAAAATAGTTTGCTCTTAACTGTTAAAAAAAAAATTATTTTAAAGCTTCAACTTTTCTTAAACTATAAAAAAACATAATGATCAAAAAATGTTGCATATGTTAGAAATAAATCGTTTAAATTTTGCATATATCAGAAGTTTGAAGGCCCCCTGTGCTACATATTTATATGAACATATCACATGCTTTGCTTAAATATAACCATTTATTTCAATTTCGTTAAAAAATTAATCACTAAAATGTATTTTGTTTCGAATAAAACTTAAATATAAAATAAAACTTAAAATAAATAAATTTTTAACAAAAATCTTTAAAAAAAAACTTAAGCATTATTTTTATTAGCATTTTTTGGCCATGTCTAATGCCAGATTTAGCTGTAAAAATTTTTTATACCTGGCCACACTGCATATCAGCGTAAAAGTTATGCGGAAAAAACGCTCCGCCTTCCGCTCTTCTTTAGGTACGGCTGTAAGAGTGCTACCAGTGATGCATTTTGAGTTTTTTTGTTTTGGGCCAAATTGACGATTTAAAAGGGCCAAAATACCTTTGATAGGGCCAAACTATTTTTGTAATAGCGGTTTGACAACGACAACAGGATGTTTTTGTGAATATTTAAAATTTTTGAGTTTCCTACAAACAAGTTTCGTACGCTTTTTTGTTATCCTATCATAGATCAAACCGTTTTTGCGGTTTATTTGGTGCTGAACAAACAAAACAATTTCTTAAATAAAGTTAGTGTTGGAAAAGGGAGAAAATAACATTGAAAAATTTATTGAACAATTTAAAGTAGTAAGTTGAATTTGGTCCTGAAAGGGCCAAAATAGATTTTCACAGGGCTATCAAACATTCAAAAGTGCCAAAAATGGCACAATTGTGCCACATTTTGCATCACTGAGTGCTACTATATTCGGCTGTGCCGAATCAATGATACCTTCTACTGAGAGTTAGAATATTTAAGGAGTGGGCTTTTTATGGAGCCCATGGTTAATTTAGAACTGATCTTCACAATAAACTGATCTTCTGTCTTATTAAACTATGACAGACCAAATTTTTTACAATAGCATTATACCTAAACAAGAGCGGAACGCGTTTCCTAGCTGTCAAAAATCCTCATGCCCATACAATTTGTATGAAGCATCCCAAAATAGCGAAGCGTCAACGCTTTGCAATTAGAAAATCCGATTTTGACAGCGCGTTAAAATAAACAGGGCTGCTATATTTGTTGTTTTGACAACCCTGTTTTTTGTTTGATAATAAATAATGGCAAATTAGCTATTTTTAGGTCAAACTAGCGGTTTTAATTCAATTTCTTATGTCTTTTATGAGGGTATTACTCGGCACGAAAGTTAACACTACTGTTTATGGCACAACGCTGACGCTCTTAAGGCCGTGTCAGATACAACTTTGTCGCTTTGCGTGAAGTTTCTACCTTCGGCAGAAAAACGCAAAGCAAAAGGTGTATGCCACAATGAAAACTTTGACAACACTCACGCATTGCTTGTTTACTTATAAAAGCGGTTGGTAATTTGTACATTTAATTATTTGTTACAAAAATTAAAGTTAAAAATTTAATTGGACGGTTTTTTGGAATTGAATTTGGCAAAAAAAAAAAAATTAAAAAAAAAGAAAATTATACTAGCCAATTGTCAAAGCGCGCAAAAAGATGAGAGTTGGCTAACTTTTTACTTCGCTCCGCTTTGAAAGTACTTTATGTGACATGTTTCGTATAAGTACGTATATTTTATCTTAGATGTCAAAGCGAATCGGTAACGCAACGCGAAGCAAAAGTTTTATCTGACATGGCCTTTATTTAGGTATGTCATAACTGCGTAAAAGCTACGCTGAAGAAAACGTTCCGCCTTCCGCTCTTGTTTAGGTACGGCTGTTAGGCGTACTAAAGTGTTTTTCGAGAGTAGGCTTTAAATGGGGCTTACAGTAAATTATGAAGCGATCATCGCGAGATTTAGTAGTATGATTTCTAGTCATAAAGAACAAGTATGTGCTAAATTAAATAACAATCGATGCTTTTAGACCCAAATTAATGACAGATCTTATTACAGAAATATACATTTTTGGATGAGTGGTTGGTCCACATTTGAATTCATGGCTCGTTTCTACCTAACCGTTTGTGCTGGATTTCAATCCCAAACTGCTTAGGAGAACTTGAAAGAATTTTACACAAATATCTTTTGATTCATTCGAAAGTGATTGTGATTTCAACAGAGACAGACGGACATTGCAAAATGGACTTAAGGCCATGTCAGATAAAACTTTTGCAACGCGTTGCGTTACCGATTCGCTTTGACATCTAAGATAAAATATACATACTTATACGAAACATGTCACATAAAGTACTTTCAAAGCGGAGCGAAGCAAAAAGTTAGCCAACTCTCATGTTTTTGCGCGCTTTGACAATTGGCTAGTATAATTTTCTTTTGTTTTTTAATTTTTTGCCAAATTCGATTCCAAAAAACCGTCCAATTAAATTTTTTTTATAACAAATAATTAAATGTACAAATTGCCAACCGCTTGTATAAGTAAACAAACAATGCGTGAGTGCTGTCAAAGTTTTCATTGTGTCATACACCTTTTGCTTTGCGTTTTTCTGCCAAAGGTAGAAACGTCACGCAAAGCGACAAAGTTGTATCTGACACGGCCTTTAGAATTACTCAAGGACCCATAATATATACACTTAGTGGGGTCTTAGATTCATATTAAACAAGTTTTATTTGGAACAATTAAAGGACCAACTATAATAAGCATAAGCTGACCTAAACAACTGTGCGAATACATGTCAAACATATTGAACGTAAAGAAACTTGTTTTGAGGTTTTATGAAACTGTCATTGGCTTAAAAAAAGTGCGAAAATGATCGGATATTCCGTACGGAATCAAATGTTTCTGATTTTGTGTTTTTTTTTTAATGCAATAGGCCTCTATGATTATGTTAGAAATAGATTTGTTAACTTTGTAGTTGTATCCTTACATGTATCTTAAGAGATATTTTTATATTATTTTAATAGATGATAGTAAATACTCTAGGGTTATAAGTTCCTAAACAATTTTCCTAGAGAGTAAAATTTCTTTGAAATAGTTTATGTAACATAAAAACTATTCATCTTTATATTTACTTTGAAGGTTTTGGTGTAAGTTAAAGTGATTTTCTAAAGTTGGTATTACAAAAGTTGTTAAATTAATATGTCTTAGGTTTTTTTTTGATGAATGCATAGGCAGGTCTTTTATTTCGTTTCGTCGAACTTCAAATTAAAATAACAGTTTTCAAAAGATTTCGATTTTAATTAAGGTCTAATTAAAAACCTAAAAACGAATTTCTTCTTTAGAACACTAAATAAATCAGTTTGACAAAAACGTGTTATTACTCAAAATTATATGTCAGTTATCATAAAGACAGTCTCTTAAGTTTATTTGTGAAACTCTTAAAGTTTTTTGGGTTTCCTGAAAGGCCGTTATATTTTATTATATTTCACTTTAGGAATCGTAATTAAAATATAATCAGAATTGAACCTTTGAATATCTCCATTAACTTTTAACTTACTTGTTAAACATATCGTTTTTAATTTCTTTACCATTTTGCATATTAATTTTTAATAGTTTATTTTAATTTTAAATAAAAGTATGTATGTATTTTAAAACTTGTTTTCAAAACATTCTCATTGAGAATTGTTTAAACAAGTGTATATCGTATTTTATCGACTAAATATTAATACAAATATCAAGTCGACTATTCGACAACTGGTAGATCAGCTAACTTTTACTATCTACTATTAATAAAAAAAAACACAATTATTTATTATAATATTGCAAGTAGGTCGTCGGTCCCCTTAATTTTCGTATTTTTTTTTTTTTTAATAACAATCAATTGTGAGTTTATGCAATAAAATGTGTTTAATAAGTAAAAAATAGTCTTTACATTTTTTACCGCATCACAAATGATTTCATAAAACTAATCCTGATAAAAACGAGAGCTGATACCTTTTAGCATTTGTGTGAAATCAGAAGATTTGATTAAAGCTGCAAAATAATCGATAGTATTATAGATACTATCGATAGTTTTATTTTTTGCGGACTATCGACAGGTTCCTTTCGCTACGCAAACGTGGTGATCGATTTCTTGCCAATTTGGCAATTTTTTAGCTTGTTTGTTATTCTTTTCTTAACAAAATTCTTAAGAAAATTTAAATTGGTGATTTACGTTAAATAATTTAGTGGCGGACGTGAAAAAAATTGACAACCGTGCTGTCAGCAAACAGTCTTGATTTCACTATAAGCTACAGAAGACACTGCAGTTTGAAGTGAATATGCTGGTATTTTATACGTCAAAAACACTTCTCGTGGACAAAGTGTAAAATCTTTAAAATTTTCACTTCCTAGATCCACAGAAATGCACAAAAAAAATTTCGATAGTATCGATAGTTTTTAAGCTTACTATCGATAACAATAAGCCAAACATCGTCTTCTTGCCCCAAAGTCGTTGATATAGTTTTTTGCCAAAGCTTTACGTTTTTCTTTTTTCACCTCAATGTTGCTGAAAATTGTTCAAAATGCAGCGATTTTTTCTATGGTGGTGAAAACTAGATCCTGGTTTGACAACGAATTCAAAATTCAACTTTTTAAGTTTCTAAAGTTTAAAAATATTCGATTTCAATATATTTTAGACATTGAATAACTGGCAGTTGGTACTATTTAATATACAGTATTAAATACTATTGAATTTACAGTATTAAATACTATTTAATTTACAGTATTAAATTCTATTTAATTTACAGTATTAAACACGATTTAATACTATGAAGCGCACAGTACACTCTCAAATTGCTTGACATCAAGCCGAAGTAAATCGTGCACGAATACACATGCAAACACATTTTTAGCAATACTACCATAGCTCTTGATGAGTAATTTTATCAATGTATTTGGACCATAAAAAATTTATTTTAGATTAAAACCCTTGAAAAAATGCCGATTTTTCCAATTTAAATTTTGCGGGAAATTAAAATATAATTTTCTGGAAAATTGACGTAGTTTAGCACAACGATTATTTAAAATACACTTACCAAACCCAGGCTAAAGATTTGCTAAACTCTTGCTAAAGCGCTGCCAAACGTTCGCCAACAGCTGTTTAATGCCAAATACTTTTTTTAAACAAAGAAAAATCAAAATGGAAATTCTCGAAACTTTAGATATTTTTTTTAAATTTACTTTAAATTTAAAAATATTTTTAGAACAAAAAAAAATTTTATTCAAAACCAGCGAAGATATATGCAAAACGTGTTGCATTTTTTAACAATATAACTTGGCATCATTAAGTCCCGATTTACATTATACGATTTTAGTCGTTTCTTCTTTGAAGTCGCTCTTATGTTTACAATGTGCGATTTTTGTCGTTACGACTTTTTGTATATACACATTTTGTGTATACATTGGCATGCAGCTAACTGCATGTTTTTAAACTACGAATGAATTAACAAAACGAATCGAAGAGAATACTCGCTTGTATATTCCTTTTAATTCCTCTCTCCCCTCTCGCCTATAAGCTAAGAATAGCAACGACAAAAATCGTATAATGTAAATGGGCACTAAAATTCAGAGTTGATTTTTTAAAAGTTAGCATACGGCTACAAGTTTTTTTATGAATAAACTTACAAATTACTTGCAAATGCAATCGTTAATAGTATAGTATGTGTGTTGCCCACCATTGTTTTAAGCAAATAATGAAATTCGGGTCTTTCAACTGAAAAATTAAAAAAAAAACGGGCTGAACTCTCTTTTATTTCCTGATTAACTTATTTAAAAATTATTTATTGCTTCTAATAGACTACAATCACTTTCCAAATTGGTGGAGGTATGAGAAAGAACTTAAGAGAAAGAACATCTCTGACCGTTAAATCTTTTTAGTCGTTATTGTCTGTCGTTCTTATTCTTGTTAAAATTTTTGTTTTTGATTCATTTTGTTTATATCGAATTGATTATGCAACAAAGTATCTATAAGAATTCCCAGTGTTTTTGAACATTTATACTTTTCTTGTATCTCTATTATTATTATTATTATTATTTTTGTTTCGTCTCTTAACAAATTATTCTCGAAAAACATGATGTTTATGTTTTTGAAGGTTGTTTGATTTTGAGAAACTAATTTTCTGAATTTTCTCGTTTTGCGATCTTAGATTTTTTTTTAATTTTTGTGGTTTTTGTCTAAAGGTCAATTTGCTTAACAAATTGCATCCTGATGAAAATGTTTAATCTTTCTAAAGCAAAATGTTGAAACAAGATTTTTTAATTGAAATACTCGCAACTCTTTTGAAATGAGAATAAATTGTATTTTAAAAAAGAGATCGTTCTTAAGAAAAATTTTAAATAAAAAATGTTTGGAAATTTGAAATGTATACTATAGATTTAGTTTTCAGTGTTTTAGATACATATATGTATATGTATATATTTTCTTTTTAATGTAAATAAAATAAAAATTTATATTCAGCTGTTGCATAAAGTTAATGGACTTGTTCATTTTTAGGTTTTATATTTGTCTATGGCAATTTCGATCTAGATTAAAAATCATTTGGAATTTGTTTTTTTTTTTTTTTTGTTTTCTACACTCAATAATTAAACCAAATTTGCTTAAGCAACTTACACAGTTGTCAGAAGCAGGAGCATAATTCTGGAAGGGGAAATATTCCCTGCTCCAAACTTATGTGAATAATAAAAAGATTTGTTATAAGGTTTCATATATAAATTTTGGTAAATAAAATAAAAATTAATATCTAATTTTCTCCAAAATCACTTCGAAATATTTTTTATGTCAACAATTTCGAGGAGACAAGATTTTCTAACAGAAATTTTGAGTCACGCAAGATTTTTATAGAAAGTTTTGAGTCACACAAGATTTTCTTTAGAAAATTTTAAGTCACACAAAATTAACATTGCCTGCGCTCATTTACAAAAATCGCCTAAAAAATTGTGTGAGATAAATGTTTGCCTATGAATTGTTTATTCTCTAACTTATTGTTGGTTTTTAGATTTTCTTTTAAAATATTGTTTTATTTTTAACCAAGTCGAAAAAAGATTTGATAATTTGCCAAAATGGACAAGATTTTTACATATCGCATGTGTCTATTAAAACTATAAATACAAAGTTTAGAAAAAAAAAAAAAAAAAAAACAAAAACATCCAATCTATTTTAAATAAATTTAGCATGCAAACTTATTTTAAACTGATATCAATATCAGAGTAATGAACTAGATATTTATAAAGAAAAATAGTTTTAAAATTAGATTGGAAAATAAAATATTGTATTGATTTGATTTCAAGTTATAGAGATATTTCTTATATAAAAATGGTTTTTGTTCATTAGATTTTAAACGGCATAATAAACCACACAAATTGCTTGGCAAACATGCACTTTGTTATTGTTTCTGTTTGCCAATAAACAGCACAAACATATTTCGTACAAACATTAATTTTTGTTTTGCTTTCAATGAATGCTGACGACGATTGTGCTGCGGCAATTTTGCTCGCTATTTGCTTAAAACGCAAAACAGCTCTACACAAATAGCTGTTTTGGGGCAAACAATGCTGCTAAAAAATTAGAATTTACGGCTGAAAATGATTTTATCACTTCTTCTTTTACGTCTTTACTCTGCAAAGTTTTCGCTTAAATGATTACTTTTAGCACTAGACACCACAAAAAGTTTGACAAATATCCAAGATGTCTGCCAAATATTAAAATTTTGTAATATTTTTACAAACATTTAACAAAAGAAAATATTTGTACAAACGTAATATTTTGACATGTTTGCCAAGCAATTTGTGTGGTTTATTATGCCCTTAAGTCTTCTCAACTCTTGTATATATGGGGGATTTCATGTCAAGTGTCCCAACTTTTAAAACCGACGTCTTCCGATTGGAATGAAATTTGCATGGTAAGTCCTATTGGCTAGTAGCTTGGACACAATTTTTCAACTCAAGAACTCTCTGAGTTAAAGGAGCTCAAAACTTGAAGTTTTGGCCAAACAGGTGTTTTGTTCTCATCCATGTAACTTATTACTTATTGTCCTATTATCCCGATCGGAAGACATCGGTTTCAAAAGTTGGGTTACTTGGCATGAAAGCCCCCATATACAAAAAAAGGCTAAAAAGTCATACTAATTGCCATTATTAAAAAATAATATTGATAAGCAGATAAACTATCAAAAAAAAAAAAAACTTTTATTATCTCTCATAATTTTATGCAGACTTATAAAAATTGTTAAAACAAAAAAAAAAAAAAAAAAATAAAAAGTGTTTGTGTCTTTGAATGACAAACAAAACAAAAATTTATAATTTATGATTAAAATGATATTAAAAGAAAATTATAATTTGTAGTGAGTCAAAATCATCTTGTGGGATACCCTACACAAATATATGAAACTTTGGCTGGTTTTTAATAGCTGAATTTTGTATTTTTAATTGACAGGTTTTTTTCCAGTTAGTCCTGATTTCGGCTATTGATTCCAATTCGAGTAATTTTTATAAATTTAAAAATAAAAACTACTCAAATTGGAATCAAAATATCTCCCGATTAGGACGATTTTATGCCATTCCAGCTGAATTTAGTGTATTGTGACGGTTATTTGCAATTAAAACGATTTGTGCTACGTTTATCGATTTTTGCCGATATTAGCGATTCAATGCATTTTAAGCGATTTTTCTTTTATATTATAGTTTCTCCAAATGTTGACGACTTTTTGAATTTTAGTTTTTTGTATTTTTTTCTTTATGCTTTATAGTATTAGCGATATATATTTTTAATACATTTGAGCTAAAAACCTTGAACAAAATTTGTATGTTTTAAATAACAGCGATTTGTATATTTCGGCGATTCATTCCAATTTTAGTAATTTTTTTAAGTTTTATATCTCCCAATTTGGATGATTTTTTTCTAAGCGACTTTTGCTGCACTTATCGATTATTTCCGATATATGCGATATATTAGCTACTTTTTTGCACTAGATTTTATTTTCCAAATTTTTACGACTTGTTGCAATTTTAGTTTCTTGTATTTTTATCGTGTTAATTCTTTGCAGTATTAGCAATTATTTTTAATATTGGATTTTTTTTTAGCAATATTTTTTTAATTTTCTGCGATTTATTGCAATTTAAGAGATTTTTTAAGTTTATTAATGTTGATGCTAGTTAGTAATGAATTAGTCTATCGGTGTGAAGGTTGCACGTTCGATTTCCGCCAGAAACTCTGGTCTGTTTTACAACAACGAGTGAAAGGTCGCCGTTTCTATTGCTCGGTAAATTAAGTTCGAATATAATTTGTGATTGCATTTGCATCTATTTGTGATTGTATTTGTAGCTCGATCTTGGTGAATTATTAAGTTTCTTCGAATTTTATTTTCTTTTCATTAATTAAGATTTTAATTTTTTTTTTATCAAACATTAACATTTTCTCATTTCATATTTTTTTGTTTTTGATTAAAACCATTTGAAATTAATACTTTTTGACTTAAGTAAAATGGTTTAACCGTTATATTTTTGAACTTGTAATAGAGACTTCTAGACATTAAGATTTAAGCGTTTTTTCAGATTCTATAATTTTTTGTCGATTATTTTGATGTTTTTCCTCTTAGTTTTACTTAATTTAATTAATTGATGTATTTCAAAGTTTATGAATGGTTTTTCTAGATTAATCAAAGCTCTATAAATTTTTTTTTTCTTACGGTTTCTAATTTCAGCGATTTTTATGATAAAAAAAAATGTTCCCTTTTATGTAACGATTTTGAATTTTTTTAATTTAGTTGGTTTTCATTTTACATGTTCTAGAAATTTATTACATTTTTGTAAAAATATTTCCCATATAAGCGATTTTTCCTTGCTAGAGGGAGTTTATTAATTTGATAAATTTTAAAAATTTATGGACATATTTATATTTTATCACTTGTTTTGGTGTTGTTTCAAATTTAAATGTCTTACTTAGTAGGTATTATTAATTTTTACAAGTTTTTTCCTCATTTAACGATTTTTGAAAGATTAAGATATTTTGCTTTGTATTCTTATGTAGCCGCGATTGGATTTTTATATATAAAAATGTTTACCGTTTTACAATCTTATTTAACACTTTTAAGCGACTTTTTCTAATTATGGCGATATGTTTATATCAATCACAATTTTTAGTTTTTTGTTCTTTTTCCCATATTGTTAACTTTTAATAATTTAGCAAATTTTAACAAAAAAAAACTAATTCAGAATTTATGGATTGCAAATTATAGGATAACTTATTAGATTTTAGAATTAGATTTATGCTAGGAACACAATTGGGTCGCACGTCGTAAGAACGTAGGACGTAAGGCCGTTCATATTTTTGAATATGCTCCATTTACCCACAATTCCGTCGTAAACGTAGATATTTTGTTTCATACAAACTCGAAATTTGTTGAAATTGTTATATATTTTTTCCGTCTCTAATTTTGTTTTCAAATATTCAATTGGAAATCACCAACATAATTTTATTTTATATTAAAAATGTTCCTTTTCCTATGCACTAACGTCGCAAACGGCGTGTAAAATAGATTTAGATCTATACTGACGTAAGACGTAGACACGCTTTTAAGTTTGCACCAGCTATTGTGTGCCTTTGTATAAAATATTATACGCTCTAAGTTGACAACGCATCTACGTCGTACGATTCTACGTTCATACGGTGTTCCTACCATTGTAATTTCGTTATTCAAATAACTTTAAATTCCATTAATATATCACACACCTATAACACAAGTGTAGGGTGTAATTTATAGAAAAAATGTCTATAACTCAAGATAAATAAATATGAATACTCCTCAAAAAAGAATATACATATATAAAATAGTTTTATAAATTAAACAAAAGATCCGCATAATTTACAAAACAGTTTTGTTTAAAATATCTCTCAACTTTTTTTTCAACACAAAAGAAAATAGTTTTATGACCTTAACAAATATCTCTTTGAAAATTCTCTTTTTGTCCACCTGCTGCAGTATTTTGCCCATTTACACGTTGAGATCAGGGATGGAAATGACTTCTCTAATTGTGCACCAACCCGAAAAATATTTTTTTAAGACCATTACAAAATTATTTTTTTAAATTGTTTTGAAGAAACTTTAAGTTACTTAATAGGGCATTTACATTACATTGAAATCTAGCAGATTTCATTTGAAATCTTCCTCCAAATCTAGTTCGTTTTCATTATACTTGTTTGACATTTGCGAGATTTGGTTTTCACAACAAAAACCGCCGACTGAAAGTTTTTTGTGTAAAACATACTTACATATAAAGAAATAGGCATTTAAAAATTTGCTTTACATTTTCTTTATAATCAACTTCATTTATTTTATCAATATTTTTTGTCATTTGTATTTTTTTTTTTTACTATTTTACAAATTTTTTTAACAATTTTAACAAGCAGCTATTATTGTTTGTAATTTTTTTCTTGTGCAGGGAAGTAGTTTTTAGTGCTATATGGAGAAAAACATAGTTGTATCACTAAGTACTACTAGATTTCGAATAGATTTCGTCAAAATCTAGTCACGGAGTAGATTTTGTTTTGTACGGGAAATCTAGACAAAAACAACTAGATTTGGCTCAAAATCTCGAAAGTACTAGATTTCGTTGTAGTGTAAATTGGCTATAAGGCGAGAGATTTTGTAGGGTATAGAAGGGACGCAATTTCAATGAAAAATGAAGTAGGTATGTGGAATAGATACACAATTACTTATTTGTTTATTAGCAAAATTTTAGTTTTTTTTTATTAGTTTACTAATAATTTTAGGTGTTTATTATATTTCTCATATCGACTGGTGCTCTATATGCAGAAATAAACAAAATTTTCAGTAGATAAATCATATAAAAATCTTACTGTACTTAATAATTAAATGTAAAATGTACCACAAAAGAAAAAAAAACAGTACAATTGTACCATGATTTCCACCTCTGGTATGGAAAAACAATGCTTTTTAGGCTTAGATATAAACCACTACCAATTTGATTTACTTAATACACATTTTTCTATGACATTTTGGCTGTCTTGGTTTGTTTTCTCTTTATCAGAATCTAATCTTTGACATAAATTGTCATAAAAACGCTGTAATAAAATGAGCTGGTTTTGTTTACATACACAGTTTTTTAGCGTATTAATTTCTGTCTTGTACGATTGAATAAAACGATTTAATAGAAAAAAAAATATTTTCTAACATCATGTTGTTTTAAAAAAAATTCTTGATTTCTTTTTATAAATTCTCGGAAACTCATTAAAATGTCAATCCATTAAATAGTTTGGAAAAATTATTTTTTTGTTTATTTGGAAAAAAAATTTTATATGTAGAAATTTTAAGATTAATGGACTTAGCTTGTCTCAATATTAAAGTAAAAAAGTAAATAACGAAAATCTTTAATTATTATAACTTCTGTAAGTTAACTACATACTTATATACCCTGTAGAAAATATCAATAGCTGACTGTACTGAATCACTATTGATTTTGCCACTAGTACTCCTGACGAACTGTAGACCAGACAATGATTTCTGCTAAAGCTATTAAACATGTGCTTGTCTTTAAAAATTCACTACTGGCCTGAGAACTATTGACTAGGCAGTTATTTTGGGACCATATGGAGACATTGGAACCATAGATTCAATCGTACATTATAATAGTCTGGTCTACGTATTTTGGATATTTTTACTAGATTTTCGCACTGATAATAATAGTGAAAAGGGCAATTAATTAAATACTAATTCGTGCATAAATTTTGTTTAAATACGATGTTTAATTTATAAAAAATCTGTCATACAATTATTTAAAAACAGTATAAACTATGAAACAAATACAGAAGGTAGTTCCACTTCTCTCTCAAAATATTTTTTTGAAGTTTATCGGAATTATTAGAAGTTTGTTTTTTGTAAACATTCTTACAGTGAATTTTATAAAAAAAGACAATAAATTCGTTTTGGAAATTATTAGTTTAAATGTGTAATTCGTATTACAAATTATCAATTTTTTATTTTGATTATAGTTCAATTGTGTTTAATTATGCATTAAACACAACCACCGAACTTATACCCCGCTATAGTTTGGAAATTAGTAATTTAATTTCAGATTTATACTCGGTCAGGCCCGACCATATTGAATCATATCGATAATTTACCGAAATTTAGTTTTTTTGTTGCAAATAGGTATTCGTTACAATGACAAAAGACTTTAAATTTGTACCGTTGCGAAGGAAAGCACATCTAAATACAAATTAAGTATTGCACTGCTTAAGAAAAAAATAATAACAAATCTTCTTCTGCTTACGGTATAACGCAAATAGGGCTTGATATGGTCAGACAAAGTTTCGTAAGTGTACCGTATTGGGGACTGATGAGCAATCATGGACCTGTCGAAGCAAATTCATTTTAGATGTGTTTATTTAATTGTGAAACCGGTTTCAGTTCGGTTTTTGTTTTTCTTACAAATCTTGCATACTGCTGTGTTTGTCTGGTGCTCTGATCTTTTAAATGTTTCCTAACTTGGAGGCAGAGCTGCCGTTTTTAGTTATTTCTTACCAAAATTGGTAATTTTTTTTCTCAATGTGGAGATGTGAATATTTTTTTCATTTTCGTTACTTTTTTTCTAAAAAAATAATACGTATCAATATGTTCTTTTTGATTCACCTTCAATTTACGTTTTTTAAATGTTTAACGTTTTTATGTACATGGGGGTTATCGCGTATTTCGATTCGAAGGAAAATTAACGAATTCGAATAATGTATTCAATTCGAAGGAAACTACTTACGAATTCGAATAATGTGTACCTTGCACTACAATTTTCTCAATATTTGTTTCAAATGAACGGAAGTTTTTTTATACTTTATCGAAAACAAAATTTTTTCTAGCAGCTAGCAGATATTTTTTTTTTAAATTTTTGTTAAGAAAAAAAAATGGGATTTTTATATTGGAAACTGTCATGTTCTAAAAATGAAATCAATGAAGTTTTAATCGATGGAGATTTTCATTTAATTTTTTTTAAAAGAGTGTAGTATTTCATGATTTTAAGAGTAGTAAAGATAATCATAATTTCACGCGGAATCGATTTCAGAACATGTATTCAAAAATTGTATCTAAAAACTTGAATATAAGTAAAATGTTTTAAACTTACATTATTTCCAGTGCTACATTTTTATGTTTTGAAATACACATAGGAATTTTAAAAATTTTTTCAAAAATAAATTGATATACATATACCCCCATATTTATAAAAAATATTTTAGGTTTATTGCAGGTTTATGAAACGAATTTTATAGGAAAATTTGTTTAACCCTTTCAGTGTTTTTGTCGAATATATTCGACATAACATTGTACTCTGTTTCTAG
Source organism: Pollenia amentaria (assembly GCA_943735925.1). Classification (NCBI taxonomy): domain Eukaryota; kingdom Metazoa; phylum Arthropoda; class Insecta; order Diptera; family Polleniidae; genus Pollenia; species Pollenia amentaria. The sequence continues at coordinate 128,691,575 of OX031008.1, read as the reverse complement.
GTCCTTTAACTGTATAAAAATGTACAGTGAATTATACATTTCTTGTTTTATCTGAAAGAGAAACACTTTTGCTATTATAAATTGTTAATTTAGGAGGCATTGGCTTTCTTTTCTTATTATTGAGCGCATTTTCGTAAACTAGTCAGGAATTTTGTAAAAAGGTTATATATACGAAGAAATAAAATTATTTCGGTGATCGGGAGATAACAAAAAAGCATTGTAAGTATTGATACATGCGTAAATAAGTATTTACTTGAAAAAAATATTGCAAAAATAAATTGTAGGTTCTTTTGTGGACCTTTGAAGGTAAATTTTGAAAATATTTCCTATTCCCTTAAAACCACGGGAGCTACATGAGACGAAAACTATTATTTTTCCTGGCTTCAGCGCCATCACTATACCTTATATACAAATTTTCAGATTTTTATCTCGCCACAAATTATTTTCGACCCCGAATAAACTTTTTTTTGTTAAATAAAAATATCTTTTATGAATATGGGCGATAATCTATAATTTTAGAATTTATGGAATTTACTGTAAAGCAAAAGGCGTGAATTAAAAAAACTCGAAATTATTATATATTTTTAAGTTATAAAAAAAACCTTTGACTGCGAGTCATATACTTTTTCTCCATTGAATGTACGTTCTGAAATATGTATTTGTTTATATTCGCCATAACAAACTTGCATTTCGCCAACAGTTTCAAATTTCGCCAAAACAATCGCCATATCGCCAAAAGCTTAAAAAAAAATCGCCACATTTGACAGCCCTGCCACTAACAGCTAAAAAGCGGAACAAATTTTAATTTTTCGCTTCTAAATATTTATAACTGTGAAGTACAAATTTCGTTTATTGTAATGGACATATTCAAAAAAAATTAATTTATTAATTTTGTATGGAAATTCAGTCTCAAATAAATAAAAACTTTTAATTTAAGTTTCTCGTTTTTTGTTTAATATAAACAAGAATTACATTTCTTGTTTTGTTTTTTTAATTTGTTATTAATATTTTCCTATTAAGTGCAAATAACCCTTGTTTTATAATGCAACTTAACATAAATTTTAATGTTTTTCTCAATTAACAAAAGGCATTTCTAATTTGGTTATATTTTTTCACATTTGGTTACTTTTTCAAAAATTTTGGTTGTAAAAATAGTATTAGTTGTGGCAGCACTGCTTGGATGACACACGATCAATTTTTGTCTTTCAATTTCTTTCAATTTGCTCTCACTCTCATTTATTTACTAACACACTCACACTTTTTAAATTGATCACGAGATTGCTCACAATTTTAAATATCCATTTGTTTGGCAATTTTACGTTCAATTAAACAGCTGATTAGAAGTTTAGTGAGCAAATTTTTCGTTTGTCAGTATAAATTGTTTTCTTGATGACATCTTAAAAGTAAATTGATTAAAAATTGCAGTCTACGTCACAGCTTTCAATTTATGTAAATTTTGACAAACAGTATATGTAAAAGCACGGTAACTTCAGATTTTAGTTCAGACATTTCTAAAATAAAATTAGTAAAATAAAATAAGTAAAAGAAGGTTTCATATGCTAACAAATTTTATTGGTAATTAATGTCTGCGATTTCCATGCAAATGCATGTTTTTGTCGATGGTCTAAGAACCATGTCAACCAATTATCTTTCCGTATCAATAAATTTGCGTTAAAATAGCATCGATTTGTTCTTGCCTATTTTGGTCTTCAATGCATATTTTTAGCATATTTTTAAATTTTTGAGTGATAATAAATAACAGGCAACTGATTGTGTGGCAAATGATTGACTACACAATCACTTGCCTGTTATTTGGAAACAGCACATAAATCTATAAATTAATTATTTTGGAGCTCTGCTTATAATATATGATTTTTCAAGATTTCAACAAAATATCCTTCTATTCTTAACCGATTCGTCACCTTCTCAATACTTTTTTTTAATTTTAGGAATTTTTGAAACAATTTCCATTACTGCCGGCTGTAATATAAGAAGTACGAGTGTTATATACAATTTTCAATTTCTTTAAGCATAAATTTATTTTTAAACTAAAAGCTGAAAACCGAGGTTATTTGTCGGCTTTCGGTTTCGATTCTTAGACATTAAAAACCGCGGTTTCGACTTAAGTTAAACACAGCAATCCCTAGATTTACATATATGTTAGAGTTCTTTGTAACGAATATTATATAGACATCTACATATATATATGATTTTTTTTTATCTAAAATCGATTTTATGAGGGGGGTTTATATTAGGGCTTTCAATCGGGATTGGTTTTTCTGAATCCCGCGATTCGGGATTGAAGGAAATATTTGGGATATTTTGGGATATTTTGAATCCCGGGATTCACGGGATTATTTAAAATTTTTTGGAATTTTTCGGTATTTTTTTGCATTATTTTTTTAATTTATACCCAATATATAAAAACGTTTTCAGCTGTATTAAAAACAGTAAAAATACATATTTTATGCACATGCATTATTTTTTTGTAAAATATATAATTAAAACAAACTTAAATTATAAATGGATCACAATTCATAAAGAGCATGTAATAAATAACGTTACAAAAAACATAAAAACCTAATATCTATCCATATTTGATTATTGATATAAAAAAATTACAACATTTCCAATTGTATATTAAAATTTTCCAAATGTATTTTAAAATTTTCCACATGAATTTTTAAATTGTTCAAATAAACATATTTTTAAGTTTTCTAAATGTATTTTGAATTTGTCCAAACATTTGAAATTTGTCCAAATAGGTATAAATTAAAATTGTCCAAATATAATTTAAAATTGTCCAAATATAATTTAAAATTTTCAAATACAATTTAAAAATTTCCGTTTGTATTTTAAAATTCTCCAAGTGTATTTCAAAATTACACAAAAACTTCGAAATGTACATATTTACAATTGTCCAAATTTATTTTACAACGGTTAAATTGTATTAACAAATTTTCGAAGTGTATTTCAAAATTATTTAAATATATTTTTTAATTGTATTTTAATATTTTCCCAATGTATTTTCAAAAATTGAGTACAAGAAAACATTTGGACAATTTTCAAATACAGTTGGACAATTTCAACAAAAAAAAAAGGAAAAATTTTAAAAAACAGTTGGGCAAATTTTAAAATAAGTTTGGATAATTTTAAAATACATATGGGCGATTTTTAAATAAATTCTAAAGTTTTTGTTCAACAAAATTCATATTTTAATTATATAAAAATCGTTTAAACTGGTTCAATGGATGGTTTTTGTACACAAAACACTTTCTGTCATTTACAAATTTTATTGCAATTATTTTTGTTTTGGTATATTTTGTTTATTTTTAACCAACAGGGAGTATCAAAAACATTTTTTGTTAGTAAATGCAAGTAAAAAAAATATCTTAATACAAATTATTGAACAAAATGTAAAAATATATAATCATAAATCCCGAGATTTGCCTGATCCCGAAAATACCGGAATTCCCGATTGGAAGCCGTAGCTCATATGCGACCTATGACTCATTCAGAGCGTACCAGCATTACATTTTTGCATTGACAAAGCTGCTTTTCATTAAGTTCTTGTGTCCAAATTGTTTATCAATGCCATTTTATGCCTATAAATTTATAAGGCATCTATGGAATGGAATATATTTTCGGCAATGGTATAGTTATGTAAGCTATGATTAAATAGTAGCTGATTTAAATATAATTTTGTAAGATGAGATTAATTGTAATCAAATTTACAATATGTATATATGGGCACAAAGATTATTCCAGAAAGAAGTTTGTATTAAGTCTCTGCAAAATTATAGACCGATTACGATAATCATCACTAGGCTTCGTCTTTGTGACAATTAAATGTATATGTACATATATAAAATTTTATTAAACGATCTCCTTAATTGCGTACTTTGTACGTTATAATTCTGCGCACACAGTTTACATGAAAAGCCAGCCTAAGTTCATTGGAATACTAAAATTGTGTATAGAATCAATATTTGTACGTGTTACACATATCAGCGAAGACTCTTCTGCACCAAAACAGATAAATGTTGTTCTTACAAAATAACGAAGTTCACAATATTTGTATATTTTTTTTTTATTTACAAAATTCACAGACAAATGTTTAAGCTTTTTGATATAAATTTATATTAAATTTTTTAAAACTTCAATTAAAAAACAAAAACAGAAAAATATGATTATATAATGAAATATGGTAACACACATTTTCATAATTCTAATAAACGTCAGAACGTTAACACGGCGACAAAAAGAGAGAGTGGAACTACCTTTTATATTTGTATCATGCTATGAACTGTTCACTAAATCTAGCTTTACAGCTGTCAAAATATTTTTTTTCTCTCAAAGACAGACAAAAATAGAGACGCTTTGTTGACAGTGTCTCTTAAAAGTCACCAAAATAATCGCCAAAAGTGGCGACTTGGAAAAACTGAAACCAAGGTTTCCTGCTGGGTACATATGTAATTATGTCACTTATGTTTTTTAGGTGTAAAATTTCATTCGGGCCAGAATTTTTTTTGAATTAAGAATTTTTCTATTAGTTTATATATTTAAGTACATACATGTATACGACTAACATACATTTGGATGTATGTATGTATGTACGTACTGTCTTGCTTAGGAAAAAGGCTGTAAAACTCACTTACTGCCTTTTTTAATTTGAATCAAATTAATTTCTTTAATAATTTTCTATTTACTAATTATAAAATTCAACATTAAAAATGTTATTTCAAAGTAAAAGAAATTTTAAGAGTTGAAATTTAAATTTCAGTTTTCACTGATTTTAATTTTTGCACTTTACTGCTTGTTACCTAACCATGGCAGCGTGCATACATATTTATTATTGGGCACGTAAGTGTCCATAGAAAACAAAGTTTTCTTTAGATAATCATAGCTCGCAAACGATTTTCTATTGAAAATAGAGAGTCTCGCAAAATTTTATATAGGAAATTAAGTCTGGTTTTATGTTACCTAATAAACAGGAAAGCCACTAACGAGGAATTAGTTGGACTGGAAAATGGTTCATAAAGCCATCACAAATTACGGCTTGTGCTTGATGAGCCTCCTACACAAGCTATAGAATGACCTACACATTCATGTAGAAGGCTTACAAATCAGTTTTCTTTATTCGTATTCCACCACCAGTACGTTACAAACCCCGAAAAACTGTAATGCAGTACAGTTATGTAACGATAAAACACTAACCAATGCGGACGAACCGTAAAATGCACGAAGGCAGACAAGCAAGAACGGCTCTTAAAAAATAATGACAAGGCGTTTTACGAATGTATAGGAAATAAGACTTAAAATTGTATATTGTCAAACAAATTTGAGTAAATAGTTTAGTTAAAACATTAGAAACTCTTTTCTCTTGAAATCAAGAATAACAAAACATTATTAATAAAAATTTTTTTGTTATCAAAGATTTTCTATAGAAAATCGCGAATTACGGAAAATGTTCTATATTAAAAGTGAGTTATTTATGTAACATAATTATGTATGTAGAAATTCCACTAAAAAACAAGTAGGAAAGTATAGTCGTTCAAGATCGACCATAAGATACCCTACATCACAGTATTTAAAAACAAATGTTCGAGACTGTATCCTATTTGGGACCCATAAGCAAGCATGGACCCACCAGAACAGAGTTATATGATGAGGTTAAGATTTGTGTAAAAATTCTTTGGCCCGAATATTATTAAGATATCTTCATCTTTATGAGTGATTTTAGGAATTTGGTCTATATGGGACCTATGGTTAATTTTGGACCCACCAGTACAATATTTTGTCATGACGTAGTAGCTGCCGTAGAAGTTATTGTCGCCAATTTGTATGTCAATACCAAGATGTGTAAGAAAGTTTTGGCATTAAGACCTATTTTCGGGAGAAGTGGTTGTATAGGAGCTATGGTCAAATATGGACCGATTCCAATAAAATTGGTTATGATGATTAAGATTGCCATTAAATAAGTTTGGACCAAATGTAATCCAATAACCAACATAATAAGAAGGTCTATGGACACAAATACTCTATGCCGAAAAGAAACTTGTATGGGGGTAATGTGAAATAATGGACCGATTCTCAACATTTAAGGCTTGGTCCTAGCGACAATTAGAATCTAAGTACCAAATTTAATCAAATTACCTCTAAAATTGCGACCTGCACTTTGTGCACAAGGTTTACATGTACAGCCGGACGGACGGACATTGTTAGATTTATTCCAAATATGATTCTGAGCCGATCGGTATACTAATAGATGGGTCTAGGACAAATATTCTAAGGTGTTGCAAGCATTAGCACAAACTTATAACACCCTTTCCACTATTGTGGTGTGTGTAAAACAATTGTGAGTCCCGAACTTTATTTGGAAAATTTTAAGTCAAGCTTGATATTCTATAGAATATTCTGAGTCACGCATGATTATCTCTAGACTTTATCTCTAGATTTTATATAGAAAAATCAAGAGTTACGCCAATAATTGTAAAGATGATCAAAACTAAAATTTAACACTTCTAAAAACTTTTTATATAAAAAAAAGTCAGAGTGGCGCATGCCTGTTTTTAGAAAATTTAAACAACAAAATTTCTTGGGAGAATTTATAATGATTACAAAAATAAAATTGGTTTTATTTGTGTATAATTTCTCACACGAAATTTTGTTTTCATTTTCAAAAAACTGGCAGTTAGTCACGCATGATTTTTCATAAAAAATTATGAATGAACATGATTCTTTATTGAAGATTTTTTGTAAAAAATCAAGAGTAACGCCACATTCATAGTAGAAAATTCATAGAGATGAAAAAATTGCCGATTGCATTGTTCTAGTCGCAAATTTCCACAAGCTGGGCACCCTACTGGTAGAGCTAATTCGAGTACGCGGAATTCAATGGTTATATCGTTTTTTTTAAGTAAGCGCTCTTATTCGCGATTAAAAATTTCAATACTAATGTACAATAAAACTATATATAGGATCATCGTTCAGTTTAATGGCGTTTTCTTTTCTGAGTAATATTTTGCATTTATTCTGCCTTTTACATTTCTTTATGTTCTTTTCTGATTAATATGTGTTATTTTAAAAATTTAAGGAGTTTGTCTTGATGTTCCCCTAAAAAGAAATAAAAAATCCTACATGTTGTAACACTCATTTTAATGTAAGGGGCATGAGTGCAGCACTAGATTAACAGCTGGTTTTGTTAATATTTTTGAAAAAATAAATTATTTTGTTTAGTTCGTCTCTCGTATTTTTTTATACTTAGCAATTAGCAGTATAAAAGAGCTTCAAACTTTATACGCTATTTGTACTTTATTGTTTTATGCCGAAAATTGTGTTTGTTTTAAGGCTAAAATATGTAACACTTTCTAAAAATCAGGCTAACATTTAAAAATGTTTCCAAATGACATTTAACATTTTTGATACACTTTTTTAGAAAAAAAAACGGCATTAATCAATTTCACTCGTTTAGATACAATTTTTCGTAATTTTTTTCGGAAAATATTTTTTTTTCGCGATTTTTGAAAAAAAAAAGTTTTGTTTTCTTAATATTTTTCTAAATCCTATTGAATATATACAAAATAACAACATTGTAGTTTTTATTTATAAAACAAAATATTTTGCGAAATTTTTTAATGGTATTGAATTAATTGCAGTCAAAAATACAAAATCTCGCGAAAAAAAATGTTTACATAAACGAAAATTACAGTTTCTTTAAGATTTTTAATAGCGATTACGAGCTCTTCTTTTTAATTCAGCGTACTTAAACTAGTTTTACCAGTAGGGTACCCAGCTTGTTACAGTTTGCCACTAAAGCAGTATATTCAATAGAGTTAAAAAAACGTAAAACGCAAGAATTTTAAAAGTCGTTTTTTAATAAGATTTCTGTAATAAAAGTATTTTGTGACAAATATTATGCAACCATATCTCTATTAAATAAAATTTTAAAACAAAAATTATAAAAAATAAAATAAATGTGTATATAAAAGAATTTCCAAGTTCTTGCATTTTACGTTTTCGATTTCCAGCACACTCCTGAGAGCAGAATTGAACCATAATTTCAAGAATATAAAAATATTGCTTTTTGGTACATAAATAAGTTTTCAAACTTTCAATCGCAAATATTGCGAATACGAGCTCTTACTTCAAAAAACAACTAGCACAATTGAATTCAGTGTACTCAAATGACCTTTAATGGGTTATTGTTATAAAATTGCAGTTACGCATAATATTTTTTGACAAATGGTGAAACGTTACAATCTTAAATCACGCATTATTTTCTATAGGAAAAATTATGAACATTATTCTTCTTTTCAGATAATTTAGGGTTACACAAATTTTTTAACTAAAAATCAGTGTCACGCAGAAATTGATTGTAACAGAAATAAGTGATAAAAAAATTTAAATAAAAACTTCAGATTAAAGTTACAAAACTGCAGTTAAATATATGCAAAAAAAATTATTTGATATTCAAAACCCGTATTTAATTATCACAAAATTAATCTTTATATAAATAAGGCCAATGTTATCAAAAAGTTTAAAATTTTTGCTCCAAATAAAGACAACGATTACAAACTTTTCTTAGTTCTTACTTTGTTTTTATCTCGTTTCTCTTATGATTTATATAATTTTTCTCTAGTTTATTAACTATTTTTATTTAAACAAAAAAAAAAAAAATTATGTGTATAAATCATTCGTGATGCATTAAATTTGCTCACATGAAAATTTTTTACCAGATAAGGCCATTTAAATAAGTAGCAAAATGTCTTAATAACACGTTCAACAATTCTTATCTCCTACAGATATTTTTATTCATTTAAATAAAAATTTATTCAATGGTAACAAGCAAAACAAATTAAGATTCTGCAAGAAAAAGCAAAAAAAAAACTTCTTGAAAAAACCGCATTAACTCACGCAATTTCATGGAGTTTGAGGTTGATTGCACTTGGGTGGCGTAAATGACGTGAATTTGAAATAAACTGGTATGAAAAACTTTGAAAATTAAACAAAATATTGTTTACATAATGTTGTGGTGGGAATCGCATTCATACATACATACATACATGTAAATAAATTCTGAAAATATCTTAAGATAAATGTATTTTTATAATTTAACGTTCATTTTCTTGTTTGTATTAAGATAACACTTTTACCGTCTTTTCAAATTCATTATCGCGTTATATACATTTGTATGTATGTACATACTACATTAGGTAGAAATAATTCGTACGTAATTGTTAAAACAAACAAAACAGAAAATAATTTTCTTGAATATTAATTTTCATACTCAAAGTTCATTTGATTGTCATGTGCTTGAAATTAGTTATTTGGTTAAATGTTACTCGCAAATTTAAAAAAATACAACAACTTCAGAAATTTATAACGAGTTTTAATTATTCTAACATTTGATATATTACTAACTCACCGCACAGTGGGACGATTTTAAGAATAAATGGTAATAAATAATCTTAACACTACTTTCAAATTTTAAAACCTTTAACGTTATCCTTAGGAAACGCCAGATTTATTACAACACTGATAGAAAAAAAGCCATAACGCTGATGTATTTTGACTTCAGTACTATAACAAATATCTTCGTTTTTGACCCCATGAAACTTTACATCATTGTGAGGTCAGCCTTAGCATCACTTGCCTAAATTGGCATCAGGGATAAAAATGGAAACAATGTCATCAATGGGTTGACACATCGGCATCACAGAAATGAAGAATCTGAGCCAGTTTAATAGAACATGTCATTAGTGCGATGATTCAGTAGCATCGATTAAACGATGTCATTAGGCTCAATTTAATGAAAGCTTGTCTTGGTCAAAATGAGAGAATATTATTATTATTTACTAACCCGTTACACATGTTTGTTTCACTTTTGTTGTATTCCGCCTTTTGCAAACAGAAGAACTCTCAATTATAAGACACCAGCAGCATGCCCGATATGATTTTGGTAATCATTCACCTTTGACAATTTTATGTATTTAACTTAATAATTTTAAAAAAATAGAATATGGGAATTTTCGCTTCTTATTTAACTTTTTAAGCATCAAAATAATGTTAATCATACACAAAATGTGGCATAAAATTTAAGCCACTGTAGTCAAAGCATAGATGACGCATAAAATATGACCAAATTTTATGATGACTTTCGCCATTGGATTGATGTCACTTTTCGCTCATTGATGCCATTTATAAAAACATTGATAACAATTCTGATGTAAGGGCACCATCAATATGTAGATGCATTTTTCTATGAGTGAATGAATTGTGAAAGCAAATTCTTTTCTTTTATTTTTTAGTTAAAAAAGTTTACAAGTACACGTTGAGAAACAAGTAACCAATTTTGGTTTAAAGTAACCAAAACGGCAACGCTGCTCACAAAGATTTTTTTATTAAAAAATTTTCAGTCACTCAGAGCTTTTGAAGAAAACTCTCACTTAGTCACTCAGGCTTAATTATGAAAAATTGTTGGTCACGAATCTTCCGTGAACAATATTTACAGAAAACTTTTTTTATTGTTTGTCACTTGGAAATTGTTTTTTATTTAGAATTTTTTAAAATTTTAATTTAATTTTTTTTTTATCGTCATTGACCGGTCAGTCAAAAAGTTCAAGTTATTGTTAAAATATTTTGTTTTTGTTTCTTTTAATATTTTATATTAAATAAAATTTTTTTTAAAAGTTTTATTAAAACTGTTTCACTTTTTTTTTGTTTTTTGAATGACAAATTTTTTTTAATAAACATTTTAATTTTCGTTCTATTTTTCTATAAAATCTTAAAATTGTTGATGACCAAAAAGATAATACAAACTTGTGTCTTTAAAAAAAAATAATAATAAAAACTTATGTGTTTGAAAAATGTGTTAATTTTGGCAAAGATTTGTCTTTTTATATTTTTGGTTTATAAGAGAAAAATCAAAAATTGTATTTATTCTTTCATAATTTTTGCTATTTTGTCCCCAAACGAGGCCATTTATTTTTAGCTTTTAATGCATTAATAACTTAAAAGAAACTAATATTTTTCCCCATTTTTTTTATATTTACATAATTTTTTATCAAAAGTTATTTTCGGGAACGAAATATTTATTAATTATTTCATTTATTAACTAGTGCTTATACTCCCAATCTTCATTTATGATAAAAAAATTTTTGTTTTTTCAACAAAAGAAATATAGATTTTGTCTGTCTGATGTTAAAAAACTTTTTTAAAAAATATTTACAAGAAAAAAAAAATTGTAATAATCCAACTTTAATTACTTTTTTTCATCTAATGAGAAAGTTTTTTTTTTTTATAATAATAATTTGGGGGAATTCTATTACAGATGAGTTGAATAAAAAATCTAAAGTAGTACAAATCATTTAAATCACTCTCAATTGTATTTTTTTATGTTTACGAAAACGAAAGTATGTGTTTTTTTTTCGTTTGAGGGGAAATCTCTGATTCAATTATTTAATAGACAATCAACTACTGACAAAACGAAAATGTATCAAAACAAACGACCATAAATAAATATAAACAATGTAAAATGTTACAGATAAACAACAAAATTTAAAGAGTCAATCTTTAAAAACCTCCAACTTGGCGAAAAACAAATATAAACAAAGAAATAAATACTCGCACAAACTCATAAAATCAAAATATCTACAGAAAAAAGTAGAGATACTCAAGTTAAATTTACTATTTATTTGTGCTAGTTAACTCACTATATTAAAACACTTGACCCTCGTAAACGGATTCAGTTTTTAATTAAAAAAAAAATATTAATCCTATTTGTAACAAAAACCAAAATAGAAAATTTACAAAGCGAATGCGTATAGCTGACCGCAGAGAGAGCTATACAGAGAGTTATGCTCGGTGTAAATTTTTATACCCACACCAAAATAGCGGAGAGGGTATCATGCGTGTGTGCTTTTGTTTAAAACACCTTAAAATATTGGCTCTATAAGTATACCACCTATAAGTATACCGATCTACTCAGAATCACTTTCTGAGTCGATCTTACGATGTCCATCTGTCTGGCTAGCTATCCATGTTAACCTTGTGCGCAATTTTGGAGATAATTTGATAAATTTGGGTACATAGCTTATAATTGTCACAGGGACCAAGCCCATTGAAAATGGTGAGAAGCCGTCCATAATTTCACATAGCCCCCATAAAAGTTTCTTTCCGGAATAGTCTTTGTGCGAATAAACCATCTTATAATGTTGGTATTTAGATTAAATTTGGTCCAAACTTAATTGATTGTAATCTAAAACATCTTAACCAATTTTTTTGAAATGGGCCCTGTATTTGACCATAGCTCTCATACAAAAATTACTCTCGAAAATAGCTTTTAAAAGGCGATGTAACGATACACCTTTTTGCCGATACGCCACCAATACCGATACTCAAAAAGAAATATCAGCGATACCGATACGAATATAAAATTTAAGTTCAAGGTAAAATTAACAAAACTCAACTGTAGTAATTTTTTTATTATACAAAATTACAGTGAAAGAGATTATTAATATATAAAATTGATATTAATAAGATTTTAAAAACAACGAATTGCATTTGAATTCGCGGTAAAATTAACAAAAATTAAATTACTTTTATAATTAAAAAATAATTAATATATAAAATTTAAGAAAACAAAGAACTCTCAACTTTTGCAGAGATAAACGATTTCGAAAATCCGTTTGAAGCAGACCTGCAGTAGAAAATAGTCTCCCAGATGCGACAGAACTCGTTTGAAAACTTGAGTATTTCTTCTGCATGTTCTTAAATGTTGGGTATAACATTTCATTGTGCTAATAAGCGAACGAACATGCGTCTCTAAAAAAATTAGAAGATCTAAGATGTCTCTAGACACCTTCCTTATCTGTACCATAGCGAATTATGGACAGAGGTCAATCCTTCTCGAAATTTTCTTATACGATTTTCACAAACGCTTTCGAAATGCAGAGTCGTGTTAAGTTGCTCAACAAGACGTTTTTTCGATCTATTGTATTTGAAATTTCCGAGCTTTGTATCTCGAATCTTTTATTCATTGGGACTCTAAACTGTTCTGCATCTCAGTTTATTAATTTATCGAATTTTCTTATAATGCTCGAACACTGTTTACTAGCGGAATAGCGTCAGACATTGTAGCAGTGGCTTTGCTTATGGAATTCGTTCAAAATAACCCAACATTTGAAGTGAAATGATTTTTATTCTCACAAAAATCATTAAAAATAAGCAGAAAAATCCTTAAACGTATAAGCACTTACAAGATTTATCAATGAGAGAACATTTTACTACTATAGTGCAAAGAAAAATGGCTAAAGCTGCAGGTCCACACCAAGCGTTCAATGCGTTTATGCATCTGTCCAAAAAGTGGTAGTGTTAAATTATATTAACAAGTAACACGCAAACGCGTTGAATGCATATACGTATAAAACGTTCGAAGCAGGACAACTTTCTACTTAAGAATAAATAGAAACAATTAATTATTCTGTTTGCTCTGCTATTGAATGTGTTATTGTTCTTAGTTGTTATGCAAAAATATAAGCATTGAAAATTAAATTGTTTGTTCAAAAAACTATAAAAAAGAACCGTCGTATCAGCAGTAAAATATCGCCGATATCGCTATATCGGCAAACTCGAAGTATTCAACTTTTACGATAGCCACTACGTCATGACGAAATATTGTGCTGGTGGGGCTAAATTTAACTATAGGTCCCATATAAACGCCCATCGTAAAATTACTTCATGGCAAACAAATCTCACATTAATGAACCCATCTACATAATATTCGACACAAAGAACTTTTACATGAATCTTAACTTCCATGATTGTCCATGGGTTCCAAATAGGGTACACTCACGAAAATATGTTTTTAAGTACTGTGCTGTATCATATGGTCGGGCTTTCTTACTTGTTTTGTATGGAGTTTGACATTTAGAATACATTCATATACCTAAATACAAAAAAAAAAACACTCTAAATATCTCTCTCTCTCTCTGATACGTTTACCTGTTTGAATTCCCCTTTGATAATTTATGATCTTTATTTCTGTCTTATTTGCAACAAAAAATAAGTTTATAAAAAAAAAATATCTTAAACCTGTTAACTTCTCAAAACGGCCGTATAATTAGTGCCAACTTTAGTTACACATGTTTATTTGTTGTTTGTTTTTGTTTAAAACAATCATCAGATGTTTACGACCAGTTTAATGTTACCACCACTGGGTAATTGCATGCAACACAAACTCTTCTAAAACACAAAGTCATACCCAACCTCCGCATTCAACCAAATTCATTGAGCAGTTTATTTTTTCAAAAAAGATTCTATTGTTAAGATTTCATTGCCATAAGCGTGGATGCCTTAAAGAAATTTCAACAAATTAAATTTTTAAAAAAGGGGCAAAAAAAACTTTCTTTAAACTACAAATATATCGATTTCATAATATGTACTCACTGTTGCTCTACCTTAACAGACAGTACAGTGCAAAAGTAATCTCTAACCAAATACAATTACATACAATAAATCTTTAACTTTTGCTTGTTAAACTACGTATTTACTTATTTAATGAGTATCATAGAATAAAAGTTTATAGTTGTAGTTAACTTTTTGTTTTATTTTTATCTTTTTAAATAAATATAAAATTTTTTAAGTTGTAAATTTCAAATCCTGCAGATTCATTAAGAAAAATGTGTTAGCCACAAATTTTTTTTAGAAAACAATGATATACACAGTTTTTTTTAAAAAAACTAGATGTAAAGTTTTCTATAGAAAATTAATGTAGTCGTTGAGTGTTCCAAAATAGCCGTATTTTATTTTAATAAAAATATACGGTTGCCGCAACAATTTCTATAAAATAAAGCCTATAGCGTGGCGGCAATATTTATAGAAATCTGAAAATTCTTGAAGCCATAGTTATAGAAAATATGGCAGCAGCACTGAATCCCATTGAAAACTATGATAGCCATAGGGCTTTCTATACGGAGGCCGCAACGACTATTTTCAGAACTATAGTAGCCGCTGCGAGTAATATAGGAAGTAAGAGTATCTGCAGCGATGCTATTGTTTTTATTAAAAACTCTGGTAGCCGCAGCAATATTTGTAAGACAAATTTGATAGCCGCGATAGTTTTTAGAATAAAATACGGCAAATTAATCTGTAGAAAGATATGGTTGCCGCAGAGATATATAAAAAAAAACCATCGGTGAATTTAACGATTTCTTAAAACCAAAAATTTTGGTAGCCGCAGCTGTTTTCATGAAAACCACTAATAGTCGCACCGTTTTCCTTAGTAACTTTGTGAGCCACAACGACTTGTAGAAAAAATATGCGGAGCCGCAACAAATTAAAACCAAGCCATGGTAGCCGGAGCGATTTTGATAGCAAACTGTGATAGCCTTCTGGGTTATGATACAAATCTTCTGGATCTATTATGTTGCTCTGATACCGCTGTTACGTATCGGTTAAATAAGTTATTGCTATCCTACTTACGATAAATCTTTAGGTGCTTTTCATGGATAAAGCTACAATTTCTGCAGATTGAAGTAGTATATATTTTTAACAGGGTTATAACATTCATTTAAATTCATATAACTGATGAAACAGAATTAAGTTTTCAACTTCTGGCAAAAATCCTAAAGCCCATAATTAAAATGTCGGCACACAGAAAAAAATTAAAAATTGATTTGAATTAAAAAATTTGTGATATTAATTAAAAAATTAATTAAATTTGCACCAGAAAACAAGTTAAAGGTATCAGTTAAACTTTTAACTTTCTTTATTAAAAGTCTAATTCACTTGATTAAAGGTTTAATACACTTGATTAAATTTGTAATTAAAACTTAATTTATTTTTGATTAATGCTTTAATTGGAGAAAAATTAGCGAGAATATTTTCTGTGCAGTAACTTCAAATTCTTTCTAATTTCATTTTTTTCTCAAAATTTAATTTCGGGAATACAAAATTTATTATTATTAAGATTTATTTTTGATAAAAACACGAAAATTTATTGTTGCGGGAAAGCGAGTAAAGCTTAAAATATTATACAAATAAGACTATAAAGTGAATAAGAATTTTCAACACTCAGGTCTTACTTGTAACAATATTAAATCTTCAACAAAGCCACAACAATAAACAAGTTGCCTGGTTTTTTTCCAACTCGAAATGTAGTTGTAATAGGGTAAAAAGAACAACAAAATTAAAAAAACAAATTCCTTAATAAAGCAACTTGCCATTTCAGTTATTTGCCGGGCGCATGCAAAATTATTATCCAAAGTTATTTTTGGGAAATATTAAGAAACATTAAAAACCAAAAAATTTTTGTTCAAAATATACACGTATAGAGCAATTCCATATGAAAACGATCAAAATTGGCAAATTTTTGGACGACCCCTCTCCGATTCTAAAATAAATAGTCTCAATCGATTGCCCAGCAAAAAAAAATGTACCTACATATTTTTTTTTTTTTTTATAGTGACTGGTTTAGTGGTGGTGTACACCACTGTCATGTGACAAAATTGAAGAATTCTTCATAAGGGACCTCATTGAAAGTTGTTTTAAAAAAAAACTACTAAAGCGATCGCAACGAGTGATAGCTCGTTGGAAAGCTATTGAATCAGGCTTTAATTGAAAAATAAAATTTTCCTAATTTTTCTTAGAAATTTACCTTTAAATTTTCCCAAGAAAATTAAATTTTCCGATTTTCCACAGAAGCTCCTAAATTTTCCGGCAAATTTTTTTTTTTTGGATTCCTCATAATTTTTGCTTTAAGAATCAGCAATAAAAAAATGGGCCCCGACTCCTTGTTTGGACAGGAGAAGAGCATTTAAGAGACCACCTTGTTAAAAATACATTTTAAAAATTATTTTACAGTTAAAAATACATTTATGAAGAAAAAATCTTTCTTATTTTGCTGCTTTTACTTAATTACAATATTTATTAAAAATTTCAATTGTCTTGTCATCATAATTTTGTTATAATTTTGACATTATTATATCTGTTTTGAATTCGTCGCTCCATAGCATCGTGTTCTTTTTGAGTGCATAAAACTGTGTTAATGGCAATTTCCTTGCTTTGAATCCACGAAAACAAATGTTGTACATTTAAGATCTGGTCAGTATATGGCCTTTGCAAACTTGCCTTAGTCGCCATGCGTTTTAGGGTTCCCCCTAACGCATCGCATGGGCCCTTACCGTGGGACGTCGCGAAAAAGTGCCACTCGACCTTGCAGTTTTGTTCTTCTTCAATTATGCAAAGATTATAAAAAATTTTTTTATTCTTGTACTGAGAAGCCGCGCCGTCTGAGAAAAACGTTACTTTGTCGATTGCATCGAATTTTGATCTTAAGAATTCAAACAGTTTCATTTGAAATAAATAAACGGACACATAATTATGAGCTAAACTCTCCGCGACAACAACAAGGCTTACGGTCTGTAGTTCGTTATCTTCGTTTTTGAAATAAATGCAAAAAGGATGCACCGTGCACTGGTCGTTTGCCCAGTGATTAGCCTGAATTTCATCCTGAACGAGAAAAGTGTAATTCTCGGCAAAGTCGCTTATCACAATGAATTCATTTTGGGCTAATTTCTCCTTACTTTCCTTTAGAAATTTCGATTGCATCTCGGATATGAAATGGTGCGCCTTCAGTTCATTCAACTTGAATCCGAATTCCTCGATGAATTCCGGAATCTGCTTTACCACGGTCTCAAGGGAACATCTGCCGCTGCTAATTATCCACTGTTTGAAATGCACCTCCTGAATTAACAGCTGTTCAAACTTTTCCGCCAAATATTGCTCTAGCTCGTCAATCTTTG
The DNA here is from genome assembly GCA_943735925.1 of Pollenia amentaria. Classification (NCBI taxonomy): domain Eukaryota; kingdom Metazoa; phylum Arthropoda; class Insecta; order Diptera; family Polleniidae; genus Pollenia; species Pollenia amentaria. Next base: position 128,673,771 of record OX031008.1, on the reverse strand, counting down.
GACAATTGTCGCATTTGGACAGCTGACAATTTTCCGTGGGGTATGCGCACAACGACTTCGACAGGAGGTCCCTATATGTTTCAATTTCACCGTGAAATACTTTCAATTTCTTGCATGGAAAGAAAATTAATTTGATGTTTTGATGAAACATGCAAACGCAGACTGAATGCGTTCCGTGCCTGTCTAATGCCAGCACGCATTCTTTTGGTCGTAGGATGGCAAACTTAGAAAATCCCACTTTTTCTGCTGGGTATTTCTCATTGAACTGATGGTATGCTTCGGATAGATTACATAATAATAATCTGCGCTGCTTGTGTACTTTTTCTCCATCTTCACGTGTGATAACATAGTCACGTGTACCTGGGCAGGCGCGGCTGTTGTCATCATTGCAGTAAAAATCTTGAATCAATTTCACCGTTGCTTCGCTGAGGGTCCTTGAGCCAAATTTCTTGGTGGGAGTCGCCAATATGCCCTTCTGTCGAACTAATTCTTTGCTTCTTCTCGCGATGTAAAAAGATGTTTGAAACTGTTCAGAAATCTTGCGTATAGACCATGATTGAGGCAGCACAGATAAAATGAGATATTTCTCCGGAAAAGTGGTCGCTAAATTGAATTTTCCTTTCAACTGCTCAATCATTTGTTTGCCGTCATCAACGTCATCTGCTTGACTGCATTCGTTATCAGAGCCTTCATCAAATATTGTCGCGATTGCACTCATAACCTTGCCTTTTTTCTCTTTCCTGTATGTTTCACTTCGCAACTTTCTTTTTCTAATAGGCGTTTCACCTAAAGTGGTAATAGCCTCATTCAAAGGACTCAAAGACATATTGACCATCGGAATGTCTGCCTCACTATCAGATGAAACATTTTGTTCACTTGTCATTTCACTCTCGGATTGTGGCTGCATTTGTTTCAATGCATTTGCTTGTTGAGACAAATCGATTTTACACTTGGGGCAAATGAATTCTGCTTCTTCACCGTATTGTATATTTAATTCATTCATGTATCGCTTCGAAACACCAGTTAATTTTAATACTTTTATCTTTTTCGAACGATGTCCACTCTTGTTAAACGGATTGCAGCAAAATTTATTCATTTTACTTTAAATTGTCTTTACAGCTTCACTCTTTACTTTACAAAAAAAAAGCACTTTAACACTTTCACGTTTAGTATTCAACTGAAATTTGACTCAGAGTGTGTGAAGTATTTATATTTATTTTTTGGTAAAAAATAGGTAAAAAAAATAAGCGATATTTGCTTTTCTTTAATAGGAAAATTTGCGTGAACTACTGGTCATAAAATGTTTTTTAAAAGGGACTTAATTGGTTACTGCCAATAAGCCGACCACAGGTCATAAAATGTTTTGCAAGTTTTTTAAATTGCCAGGTAATAAATATTTCGCCATATTTATGGGAAATCCGTGTTTTATGACTTGTTTCTGCACGTGTCATTTTAGGCGAAATATTTATTACCTGGTAATTTAAAAAATTTACAAAATATTTTATGACCTGTAGCCTCAGTCGGGTTTGGTGTGCCATTACATGCCACTGCTGCTATTATCCATGGATTTATGGCCGATCTTGTGAAGGCAGGCAGACCATATTCACTACACACTCAACTTGGGGCTCTTAAAAAAAAAATTGATTTTTTCTTCATAAATGTATTTTTAACTGTAAAATAATTTTTAAAATGTATTTTTAACAAGGTGGTCTCTTAAATGCTCTTCTCCTGTCCAAACAAGGAGTCGGGGCCCATTTTTTTATTGCTGATTCTTAAAGCAAAAATTATGAGGAATCCAAAAAAAAAATTAGCCGGAAAATTTAGGAGCTTCTGTGGAAAATCGGAATATTTAATTTTCTTGGGAAAATTTAAAGGTAAATTTCTAAGAAAAATTAGGAAAATTTTATTTTTCAATTAAAGCCTGATTCAATATCATTAGCTATCACTCGTTGCGATCGCTTTAGTAGTTTAGTTTTAAAACAACTTTCAATGAGGTCCCTTATGAAGAATTCTTCAATTTTGTCACAGGACAGTGGTGTACACCACCACTAAACCAGTCACTATAAAAAAAAAAAAATATGTAGGTACAATTTTTTTTGCTGGGCAATCGATTGAGACTATTTATTTTAAAATCGGAGAGGGGTCGTCCAAAAGGTGATCGCTTTCATATGGAATTGCTCTATATTTTCAAGAAAACTTAAAAAAAAAACAAAATAAAATTCCTATATTGTATTCGAGTGATAGTTTGATTGCAACATTAGCTTATTGCACTTTTATGTAGTAAAATGATTTCTAAAATTGTTTGCATTTTGTTGAACAATATACATATGTATAAGTTTGTGCCTTTTTAATCTTGACCTTTAAATTAATTTGATAGATTTTAATATTCGAATTACTTACATAAATGTGTTGCTCCCCAGCAAAAATAAAGGAAGAAATTCAATGGGAAAAGTCAACAAATTACGAGGGAAAAAATTTTTCACGGCAAGGGGAATTTTTTCCCGCGAACATTTTTTTCACGTTATTATTCTCCTATGAATTAACTTTTTTCATAGGTGTTTTTAATGATCGCAAATACGTGAAAGGGGAACAAATTACGAGGGAAAAATTATTCACGTGATTATTTTTCAGATTTCTCTATGTATAACGTGCTAAATTCGCAATTTTTCTTTTTCTTTTGTTCTTATTTTTTTGCTTACAAAATGTATTAAATTAAATTAAACTATGGTAGCATTGATAAGAGAATAACCCAGCAGGAAAAGGTAATCAATAGGAAGCGAGTAGATAATGCATAGATTGTATTATATGCTGACTTCAGAATTCATTATTCTTAACAAAGAGATGTCCTAGGACAATAATGAATTATATAATTGTGTCCGGAGAACGAATTTTATAATTCCTTCTTTATTATTTATATTATTTACTTATATTATTTAATCATTTACAATTAGTTATATAATTAATTCCCTGATATAATTTGTTTATTTGAAAAATAATTTATTGATTTTATTTTTTGTATCCGTAGCATATTCTGTTTATTTGCATCCCTCACGTTTTGATACTTCTGCAATTAAATAATAGATGCAGTATACGTACCAAACATTGCCTTTTTTTAAGTTTTTAACGACTTAAATAATGATTTTCCTTTCATTCCCTCATAATTATAATTCATAACCAATTCTTCTGAAATAATTTTTGATACACACTTTTAATATATATATATATATATATATATATATATATACAATATATATATATATATGTATATATATATTTTCACGAAAAATTACATTCTCGATTCCGAAGGAATGCATTATATTTTAAATTTTAAATTATATATTAAATTATTAATTATATATGTTATTCATTCTATGTTTTCCGGCTGGGAAGTGTCTATATATGAGAGCATTTGAAAAAACGTTCTCAAAATAAAATTGATTTTATTTCACGACCGCATTCTCTGAATGTTATGTCAAACTGTATGGAAAACATCATTGAAGTTGCAAGATTTATTTTATATATTTTGTTTTTGGTGGAAAATATAAAATTTACATACAAGAATGTTTCTTTCTTTGTGAAAGTAAATAAAAAAGATTTACAAACAGAAGTTGGTTATGTCATGTTCAATGGGCAGCCGACACGAGGACGGCTTACTTGGGTCCTTATAGCGGTCCCTTTGTGATACCCTTTGCCAGTGACAAGAGACAGCCAGTACCCCAACTCCCTGCAGAATAGAGAGATCGATTTCAGTCCCATATTTGACATATCGTCCAGACATGGCAATTGCGGTTTTCCCAAATGCATTAACCTAATATCCCAGAGAAAGGAAAACACCGTCTCCTCCTCCTCCTCATCATGACAACTCCTACAGTGGTCATTATAGTCAAGACCCATTCTCCCCGCATGAGTGACCCGTAATAGCCGATATCAGCGTCCTTATCTGATTCCTACCGAGACCAAGTAGCACGCGCGTTCTCGCCGCGTCATAACCAGGCCATCCAGCAGGTATACTCCCCATGCCATCTCTCCTGAGCCCTTCACATCCGATGAGAGTCTTGCAGCGAGCAATTAAAGTTGATGAGTAGATGTTTTTTGGAATAAAATGATGGGTTTTATTCATTAACGTTCAAGATCTTTTTTAATTATTTTGTTATATTGTCAAAAGTCAGAATTTCCTTGTATGAAATGTCAATAGTGAAAATGTACTGACCAACTGTAGACCAGGCAATGCCTTGTGCAATAGTCATTTAATTGCCATGTGCCTGTCATTAAAAATCCACTACTGACCAGAGAACTATTGATCAGCTAGTTCTTGTTGGACTCTTTAAAGATATTGAAATAGGAGATTGACTGGTATATTTTAATAAGTCTAGCTTATAATTTTAAATATTTTGACTAGACTTTTGCACGAAGACAACTAATTATATCCAAATACCTGCATATATTTTGTTTAAATAACATGTTTAATCAATAGAAAGAACTTATACATAATTATTTCGTAAAAAAATTAAAATTGTTTCTTTAAATTGTTGCCTTGCCTCTCTTTTCACTAATTCAAAAAGTTTTTCTTTATTCTCAAAGGCAGACAAAAGTGTAGAGCCATTGTTAGCTCCACCAAAATAATCGAACAAAAGTGGCGACTTGGAGACACTTGTCTCAGGTTTCCTTCAGGGTTTTTTTTTCATATTTATTTAGATGTAAAAACAGTTTCCAATTAAAATTTGTGAATTTATTCTTTGGAGATGAATTTATCCATTTTTTTATGCTGTTCCATAATCAAATGTCCATTATTGTCTTTTGTTGCTGATTTTAAATTTCTTTACAATTAAAGTGTAAAAATAAACTCTAATTGGATGGATATGCTGCTCTGGATAAATTTCAAGTATGTATCTAGATATTTGTCTTAACGTGATGCGACCAACAATTTATTTTCCTGCGTTGTTAAAGAATTTCATGTATGATGTTTACATTAAAATGTTTTTTTTCCAAATTTTTATTTTTTATTTTTATTGTGTTAAAATTGCTTGTACGTGATATTTTATAAATTGCCACCTTTGCAACAAAATGACAACAACAAGTGAAGCATAGATGAAGGAAAAATAAAATAAATATAAAACATGGCAAAATGCTACTTACAGCTCGCCCATACCTCAAACCTAAAAGGATCAGCGAGCAACACCACATGTCTAAATGTTAATATCATGGTGCATAAAAAGTATTCAGACAGTGCAATCGCACAAAATGTAATTGCAACATTGCAGAATTACAAAAAGTAACATTTTCTTTTACAAAAAAAAAAAAAGAAGAAGCCATAACTACGGACAACAAAGCAAACAAAAAAACGTAATTACATACATATGCATTCTACAGAACGATAGAAAAATAAATCAGAAACACTTTTGTTTTGAATTTTATGCTCTAACCAGAGTATCTACATTTATAAACAGTAACAGAAAAACGCTCTTGACATCTTAAGGATTTTTTTTGAGGGCAAAGCATCATTGGATTGCAATGGGCTTCATTGCATCTTTAAATACACTAGCAACACTCCTTATCTGCTGGAATCCTGTAATATTTGCAGTAGACATGTTGTTTTATAATGGGAATGCGTTTAGCAGCAGACCCTTAAACCTTTTTATTTGAGATATGAAATTCTTTCATATTCCTTTTTAATGCACTCTTATGAATTGGGAATGAGTACATCGTCATATTAAATACCATATTTATTAATATTTATACTTTTCAGTTATATTTACACTTGCATCGAAATGTAAAAAATAAAATTACAAAACAGTTCTAAAAATTGGTACGTAATATTTGTAAGAATTATTAGAAAAAAGTTGGACAGCCAATAAGATTTTCTATAGGAAAATCTTACATCTATCAGTTGTTCTATAGAAAAATTTTCACATGCGACAGATTTTCTATAGAAAAATTGCAAATCTGACCGATTTTCTATCGAAGAATCTCACATCCGACAGATTTTCTATAAAACAATTTTAGACTATTAAGAGTTTCTATAGAAAAATTTCACAACTGACAGATTTTCTAATAAAAATCTAACATCCAAAATCTCACATCTAGCAGAATAAATTATAAATTTCACACCTTACAATTTTTTTTAGAAAAACCCCACATCTGACAGATTTTCTATAGAAAATTCTCATACCAGACATTTTTCTCTATAAAAACCTCTTACTTTTTAATACAAAAATCTCATATCCCTCAGATATTCCACATAAAATCTTACAGCCGAAAGATTTTTAATAGAAAACTCTAACATCCGAAATCTCACATCCGACAGATTTTCCACAGATAAATATCAAACCTGACATAATGTTTATAGAAAAGTCTCCCATCCCACAAAAAATATACAAAATATAACACCAGAAAATTTTTCTATAGAAAAATCTAGCATCTGATATCATACATCCAATAGATTTTCTATAGAAAAATCTCACATTAGACATATCTGCTACAGAAACATCTCACATCCTTTAGATTTTTTATAGAAAAATATCACAGCCTATTGATTTTGTATAGAAAAATCTTAAATCCGAAATCTCACATCCGGAGATTTTCAAAGATAAATATCATATACTACAGATTTTCATAGTAAAATATCACACCTGACAGATTTTCTACAGAAAAATCTGATATGACAAATCTCAAATCCAACAGATTTTCTATAGAAAAGTCTAACATCCAGGAGATTGGCTGTAGAAAAATATCATAGTAGACAGATTTTCTAAAGAAAAAGCTAACATCCGAAGCATTACATCCGACAGATTTTCAATGGATAAATTTCACACCTGGCAGACTTTCTATAGAAAAAGCTCACATCCGACAGAATTTCTATAGAAAAATCTTACAGAGCTTTATTAGAAAAATCTCATATCGGACAGTTTTCTATAGATAAATCTCACATTCGACATATTTTTAATAGAACAACCTCACATCGGATAGATTAACTATAGACAAATTTCACATCCAATAGAATTTCTAAAGAAAAATTTGGCATAATGGTCTTACTAATATCCGTCAGATTGAATAGAAAATCTCGCATCCGACAGATGTTTTATAGAAACATCTGACGTGCGACAAATTTCTAAGAAAAATTTAACATCTAAAAGATTTTTAATAGAAAATTGAAACACCAGACAGATTTTCTATATACATACGTTACCTAAAACACAAACGGCCCTAACTAACCATTTTGGAATCTTTGATCAAATTAGGGATTTTATTAACAAAAAAAAAAAACGACCTTATCTACATAAGCGCTAAAAGACCTAACTAACCGTTTGCATAATATGCAACATTTCAAAACAACTGGTAGGTTTTACTGTCAAATAATTTATTTATTGCAGAAAAATAAATTATAAACAGTTTGAGGCAATTTATCATTTTAAATAGGGGGGATTCACAAGGTGTGCTATCAAGTCATATCGTCATAATGTCCTAAATAATATTTTACAGTTGTTTAAAAAAAAAATTTTTTTTTATGTTGTTTGAAACACAACAATATTATTTTTTTTAAAAATTGTAAAATATTATTTAGGACATTATGACGATATGACTTGATAGCACACCTTGTGAATCCCCTTATAGTGTTTTGCTTCTCCTGTAAAAACTTTCAAAATGTTAGGGAAGGCCGTTTGCGTTTTAGGCAACGATATGTCTTTCCGTTTCATTGCTAGTGTAAATGAATTCTAAACTTTAAGTGAAGTTTCATCTTTTTTTCAACCTGTATGCAAGAATATTTGTAATTGTTTATAGGAATTTTTTATTTATTTTTTTCTGTTGGTTCAATAAATTTTACCACTTAAATTATTGCCAATTTTCAAGGTTATTGAAAATAATCTTCACAATTTAGTTGGCCTTTGTGGACGACAGTCCACTGACTGTTGAGTTGGATGCTTCATTTGTTTTTTGTTGCTTTTTATTTCATCTGCCTTAAGGATATTTGTTGTTTCAAGCTCTATTATATACAAATAGACACTTGCGATTTTATTGTACGTTTTGGCAGACATGTCGGTATTTGGAGTTGTTTATTTAATGTACAAGACCGTAGATACGTTTTCCAATTGTAGTTATTGAAATTAAAATTTATGGATAAGTTGGCAAGTGATCGTAGATTCGCTGGATTGGTTTTGATTATTGTATATTATCCTATAATTATATAATGATGGTACACCCTACATAGAAATGAGAAGCCTAAGCAGAAATATCCATACAATTGTGCCCTATAGAATTAAATACAAATCGAGTGTGTTTGAGTTGAAAATTTTCTGTCACAATACCTAGTTATCGAGTATTTTTTATATGTACATACATATTTCTAGTAAATACATACTTAATTATTATATCAACTACAAAATTAAATATGTATATGTATTGCGTATCTACATTTTACCAAGAGTATAACATAATTACATACTATGGCTTCCAATAGATTTCATTATCTGCACAAAACTGGGTGACTTTAAACAGCCAAACCAAATAAAAAAAAATAAATAAAAAATAAATGCATAAGACACCTAGATAAAAATACCAAAGACAAATAAAGTTAAGTATGACAAATGTGAAACAAATGAATGAAATTACAATTATTTTTTTACGTGAATAAAATCAAAAGTAATGATTTCCTTATTTCAAAAGAAAACAAGTGTAAAAGATACAGTCAAAGCGATCGTAATATAATCCTAGCTATATGCAAAATAATGCGCATAAAGTTTCGAGAATGCTAATATTTTATATCACAAATTATAGATAGATATTTGAAAATCTGATATGCGACAGGTTTAATAAAGAAATGACAATTTTGGGAGAAAATTCTGAGAGGTGTCGGATTTTCTATAGAAAAGTCTGAATAGCGGCAGTTTTGTTAAATAAAATTCTATAGGCGACAAATTCTGTTTAAATATAGTCTAACTTGCGAAATGATTTTTTTTTATTTAAAATTATTAAAGGTGACAGATTTTCTATGGAGAAGTATGATAAGCGACAGATTTTCTATAGAAAAGTCTGATTGGCGGCAGAATTTATATAGAAATGATTAATGGGCTGCCGATTTTCTATAGAAAAGTCTGCCTGGAAACAGAATTTCTACAGACAGTTCGAATAAACTTCACATTTTCTATAGAAAAGTTTGACAGGCTGCAGATTTTCTACTGAAAATTCTGATTTTATATACATAGAAAACTTTGATATACGACAAATTTTTTAATGAAAATTGTGATTCGATATAGAGAGTTAATAGGGGAAAAAATTTCTATAAATATAGTCTTATTGGCGACATGGTTTTTTTTATTCTAAAGTATTAACAGCGAAAAATTGTCTATGGAGAAGTGTGATAAGCGACAGATTTACTACAGAAAAGTCCTATTGGCGGAAGAATTTATATTGAAAAGATTAATAGGATTTTCTATTAAAATGCCTGATTTTCTACACGAAGAGAAAAAAAATGGTTGAAGTATGGTTAAAAAAACATATAATGGTCCCCGCAATGGCAACAAACAAGATATTGTGGTTTTAAACATTTCTCTTTTCACGATTGATAATATTTTGTTTGTATTTAACAATTAAGTGTTTGCTTTTTTTGAAACTTCAAATATGGTTAAATTTCACAGTATTATATTTAAATAAAATAAAGCTACTATCATACACGGAAACATATTATGGTTACTTTAACCAAATTATTGTCACCGGCAACCATATTATGTTTAAATTCATTCATCCAAAAGCCATAACCATATTATGGTTATCTCCAAACATGTTATGGTTTATAATAGCAATTATATGTTTTAAATTATAATATTTTAAAACATAGTATGTTTAATTTTAAATTTAAAATAATATGTTTAAAAGCAAAAAAAATATGTTTTTTTGCTCTCTGCAATAGTTGAATGCTTTTCAAATGCATAGTTGTTTGGTTTGCTTAAAATTCTCATTCATTTTATTTTAATTATTGATTAATATATATAAATTTACGTAGCAGTATGAACCAGTAAAACAGAAGGAGAGCTAATAAAGGCCGTCAAAGGCTGGAAAAGGATTTAAATGGGATTGCTTAAAAAAGTGGAACGTACAACGTATTCCTGTTAATATGTAAAATTATAAATTAACACAAATTGAAATTGATAATATGCCTACATTAAATAACCATAATATGGTTAACATTTACCATTTTATTGTTAGTTCTGACCATAATATGGTTTCCTTTATCCAAATTATGAAAAATGTTGACCATATTATGGTTAATTTTGAAAATTAATAATGGCCAAAATATATGGTTATGTATGGTTCATTTTGAATAAACTATGGTTACATTGTGACCGTATAATGGTTGAAATTTGCTCTATTAAAAAGAATCACAATATTTTTATAACAGTAGCGGTTTTCACCCTTTGTATTAAGTGTACAACTCTGTTATATTTAATACAATTTTTACTTCAAAGCGTGAGTGTCTTTTTCGTATGCATTGTAAATTAATGAATTTGCTGTGTGAGAGAATGATATATTCTTCAACTGTTTTATTCTGGTAAATTCACACACTTTGTTGACTACTGCTTTTTGTGGGATTTTTCAACCACAACGTAGTATATTTTAGTCTAATACATTTTGTTGTTGCAGTGTTGTAAATGTTAGTATTTTTACTAAAATTATAAGATTAACAAGGTCTACAAGGGACTTTACTATCAAGGGTGAATTCCGCTAGTGTATTACGCGTTGTAATTTGACAAATGTTTTGTAGAAAAATCTTATACCCTAAACCCTTAATCGGACTGATTTGCTATCGAACATTTTTCAATTCGAGAAATTTGTTACAGAGAAATTTTTAACAGAGAAATTCGTCGAAATCCGGAAACTACAATAAAAGCTCTTTATTTTTATGCATATGTATATAAAAACTGAATATTAAATACTTTAATTGTATAAACGGTATATTAAATGAACAACATCTTTTTATTTCGTTAATTCTAAAATTATACTGACATTGTATTTGCACAGATGGGGTTTGAACTCTACATCCATATGTTTAAAAGTTGAATTGTCGGGAAAAACGTGTAACCCACCAGTGTTTTTTTTTGCTTGCTTTATTCCGAAAATAGGCACTGAAATATCCAAGTTCAAGATCCCACATGTGATTTTTTTGACTACACGTGTATACACTCAGAGAAAAAACATAATCATTTTTACCTTTAGTAAAATTATTTTCAACGAAAATTTCAAAATACATTATGGTTAATTTAAACATATTGTTATCACCGGCAACCATTTCATGATTAAATTAGTTCTCTAGCAAGTAGCAACAACCATAACATGGTTGCCTCTGAACATATTGTGGTTAATAATAACAAAAATATTTTAAACACTTACAAAAGCATGGTTGTTTTTCAATGATATCATGTTTCTGTTGGAATAGAGGAAAATACTATTTTTAATTCAAGACTAAACTATTATTAGTGGTAAACAGATTATTGTCACATAATTTGTTTAGAGGCAACCATAATATGGTTGTGACTTCTTGATGGAGGACTAATTAAACCAAAATATGGTTGTCGGTAACAATAATATAGTTAAATAAACCATAATATGTTTCGTTAAAAATAGTTTTCTTGGAGGTGATCATATCGAAAAATATTTATTCTCTGCGTGTAGATTGGGCCTTAACATTTTTTATGGTTTTTTTAAACTAATCTCGAAAGTTTTCTTACAAAAAGTTCTTTTAGACACCCGTAACAATACCACAATAAGAAAACACAAAAGTTGCGAAAAATCTAAAAAATAAATTTTTTGTTAAATCAAACTACCAGACTTTGTTTGTCCAATTAACAATTCGATAATAACTAAATATAAGAAAGAATTACAGAAAATAAATAAATTAAAAAGATATAACAAAAAATAAATAAATTCAATGCATCACCACACGCGCCACAAAAGACTAAAATGTCTATATACCTCAACCTCAACAAACGCCTCAACAAATGCTGCAGGGGCAGCTGCTGCCGCCGCAACACCGCTTTCATTTCGTAGCCGTCTACAAATGCATCTAATGACAATTATCTACTGTGTGGTAATTGAAGTATTTACCTGTTGTTTGCTTTTTTTCTATCATTTGAAAAAACTACATACCGAACTATAAGCCACCTCACAACCAACTACCAACCAACCAGCCAGTCAGCCAACTCTCAACCCCACGTACCCCAACGACAACGAACCATAAATATTCATGGCAAAAACCAGCAACAGGCAACAACTTTGTAAAATAAAATGGAACTGCTGCAACGGAAAACGGCAAAACAACCAAGATTTGTTGCACTTTTTCTCAACAATTAGCTTATTTGTGTTTTTTGTTTGTTTTTTTTTTTTAAACCGCTTAAATAAAATAAGTTACAGCGACCTCTATAGTTCTTTTACAATTACCACCAGAACATTAACCAAAGAAAAAAAAAACTGCGGCAGTATGGAGAAAAAAGATTTGAAATTCTTTTGAGTTTGAAATTCTATTAGAAACCATAAACATTTTGAGGTTTCTTTTTTTATGTTTGTAACTTTGTGCCATACAAACAAAGAACGTTGACACAAACCCAACTAAACGACGACCGACCAATAAACAAGAACAATAATGCCCTGTGTGTGAAATGTATTAACCCCAAACCGGACATGGGACTTAATGGGAAAATACTTTAGTGCTTGCAAATAACAAAATACTTTTGTAACGAGTTTCAACTCTCAACACTTTGATGTTTTTGTGTCGTCTTAGAAGTTCAGCAGCAGCAACATTTAATAAACTTCCTCTACGGAACACCACCACCATCACCGCTTACTTGCCACCTCTCCGCTTAAACCACTTCCGTCGTTTACAGTCAGGTGGGTCTGTTTGTTTGTTTGTTACTGTTCATTGAATCTGTTCTTTTGCTCGCTCATTTGTTAGTTCGCACGTTGTTCATGAGTTTATTCTGGCATTAATGCATGATTTATTTTAAATACTTGTATTGCTTAGAGTTCTGTTTGGTTTCGTTTGTTCTTATTGGCTTGTTTGCAGTTGGTTTCTTTTTTTCAAAGACCTCATTAGTTGTCTTTTTTCTTGTTCTAGTCTTATTTGGGCTAAGACACTTGTTACAAATTTTATAGGTGACTTTAAAAACGATAAATTGTATTAAATATTAGCATTTACATAAATTGTAACTGATTTCGATTTTAATTAAGAGAGTTTGTTTTGGAGTTATAAAAGTACTGCTTTTCATTTTTTAGATGACTTAAATCTCAGTTTATCGGGCTTTTCTTAATAAAATCTCTTGATAGATCACACATATAGAAAGTATTTTAAACGAACGATTTTGATCGTTTAATACTATAAAAGAATGTTTAGTGTACCTTATACTGAACTAATAACACTATGCTAGTTGAAAAAACAGACAAGCCGGGCACATGGCGTTTTAACATAATTCGGGTACGCTGAATCCAGTGGTGCCCGCGTTTTTTTAAGATTGGCTCTGGTTTTCGAGATATACCGTTATTTCAAAAATGGAGGAGGTTGCACAACATATGTTCGTGTAACTCAAAAACGCTTTAGCTTATTGAAAAAACTTAAAAAACCGAAATTCCGCAATACAATCCGCAGTCGTTTTAGAAACATAAAGCCATAAATGATTTAAATCTGTTTGCAACTTTTGATTTTATTCACAAAAGTCGAAAAATTTTAATTAATTTTAAGGGGGCTCCCATACAAATATTGCGTTTTATGAAATTCTTAGATTAATTAAAATTTGTCGACTTTTGTGAATAAAATCAAAAGTTGCAAACATATTTTAATCATTAATGGCTTCTTTTGTTTGGAATTTCGTTTTTTATACGTCTGCAAAAAATTAGAAGCATAGCTGCAATTTTTTATGAATTTTTAAAAAACAAAAATTTCGAAACTTTGTTAATTAGAAGCATAGCTGCATTTTCCAATTTTTTATGAATTTTTAAAAAACAAAAATTTCGAAATTTTGTTAAAAAAATTATTTTATTTTCTAAAAAAAAAATTATGTTTCTAAAACGACTGCGGATATTAGAAAGAAGTTTTCTCTTTCTTAAAGGAAATTTTATTGCGGAATTTGGTTTTTTAAGTTTTTTCAATAAGCTAAAGCGTTTTTGAGTTACACGAACATATCGCTCATTTCGTGCAAGACCGTCACAACTCAAAATTTGGCATTTTCGAGTTAGTAATGCAGAAATGTTCTCCTCTTAAATCTCTACAAATTGATCTAAGAACGGAGAGAATTATCGAAAAAATAACGGTAATACAGATGCTTTTGACGCTATGACCTCTTGTAACAAACTTGAGCAATTAACATCAACAAGGTCACATTTCAGTTTTTTTGTTGGCATTCCTCTTGTACATGTGGTTTTCTTTGTAGCAAAAAAGAAACATTTGATTTTATAACTGTATATAAAATAAATAATAAAATAAATAATAATAGGTTGGAATCTTAAAAAGGCTCTCCTGTAAAGTTTCAAATTTTGAGTTGTGACGGTCTTGCACGAAATGAGCGATATGTTGTGCAACCTCCTCCATTTTTGAAATAACGGTATATTACGAAAACCAGAGCCAATCTTAAAAAACCGCTGGCACCACTGGATACAGCGTACCCGAATTATGTTAAAACGCCAGGTGCCCAGCTTGTCACGAAAAAAAGTGTCAATTTCGTGCACAGTGTAATTAATGTAGGCCTTCCGGAACAACAAAAAGGTTTCTAAAGTGGTTATAGCTAAAGAACGTTTATACAAGATTTTCTCAAGTAAATGTGATTTTTGGAAGAGGAGTTTTAATGCGGATATATTCAAAACTGACTCTGCCACAGGGTGTTTTTACAAAAGTAAAGATCTTTGAAAAGAAATAAAACAAAGATTAAGTTTTTAATAGACATTAAATTACTTTATTCGAAAGATAATCTTCTGGCATTATAGTTTAAATATGAATTCTGGCACATGACCGCCACGGCTGTATCGGACGAAGTCTAATCTTGAGGTCTAATTTTTGATGACTTTTTCCAACATTTATGGCCGTATATCGGCAATAACGCGGCGAATGTTGTCCTCCAACTGGACAATTGTTTTGGGCTTATCAGCTTAGACTGGCGACTTCAAATATCCCCACAGAAAATAGTTTAGCGGCGTTAAATCGCACGATCTTGGAGGCTAATTCCCGGGTACGAAACGTGAAACTGTGCGGTTACCAAACATTTCCTTGAATAAATCATTTGTGGCACGAGCTGTGTGACATGTTGCGTCGGCTTGTTGAAACCACAGCTCCTGCAGATCATGGTTGTTCAATTTGTGAACGAAGAGTCAGTAATCATTAATGAAACGTTCTGACAGCATTGTTTTTAAAGAAGTACGGACCAATGATTCCACCAGCTCATTAAGCCTTAACATATACTTTAAAATTATCATCACTCCAAATACGGCAGTTTTGTTTATTGACGTATTTATTCAAACAAAAGTGACCTTCATCGCTAAACCAAATTCGCAAAATTCGTATTTTGAACAGAACCATGATTTTCAAAATAAATTTGCACAATTTGGAAGCGTTGTTCAGGCATCAGTCTATTCATGTTGTAATGACAAACCCAACTAAACATAAATCGCTTGATAGCTGGCAAAATGGTCGCCAGTTAAAAAAGTGTTGAACTTAAAGTTTTATACCTCTACCCTTTATTAGAGTAACTTGTACGGAATTCTGTCTCCAGACTGGGGCATAATTGATGGACTTTTTAGACTCCCACGAACATATAAAATCTTTCTTTCATTACCGGCAAAAATAGTGTGGAAAAGTATATCTTTAGTACATATTAAATTGATATCTAAATCATCGTAATCCACTATACTTTCTTCAAATTAAATGTCGGCTGAAGAACTTAGAAAAGTCGTGTAAAACAAATCTGTCAGATTAATCAGAGATCCAATATGTATACAAGCAAAATTGGTCCTTTAATGCCTTTCGATTAATAAGGACCCTTTCCTTCTTAAATAAAATAAAAACTGTACAATCATTTATTCCTATTAAAGTAATATACATCAAAAAGCATATACCAAAATTAAAAACCGATTTAAAATCGCTTGTTGCAAATCCTTTTCTTCATCTTCAACACTTCCTTCAAACTGAAAAATTAAATATTAACCATACTCTCGCGTATAAGATGGAATATAAATTGTCGTTGCAGAGAATCCACAGAAAATTTTGAAATTTTTTTTTTTCAAACTCGACAAATATCGCATAATAGATAATAGGAAAATTGCGCTCACATTTTTTTTTTTTTTTTACAAGAATGGAAAGTATCCTTAGTTACAATGATACCTAAGCCAGGAAAGGATCCTACAAAAGTTGAGTCATATAGACCTATAAGCTTATTGTCTAATATATCAAAGCTGTTTGAGAAGCTGTTAGTGTCAAAATTAGCCCCAATTATAAATGTAAATAGATGTATTCCTAACCATCAATTCGGCTTTAGAAGAGAACATAGCACAATCGAACAAACCCATCGTATAGTAAACGCCATAAGAAAAGCCTTTGAAGAAAAAAAATATTGTTCCGCCCTCTTCATCGATGTTTCCCAAGCTTTTGATAAAGTCTGGCATGAAGGGTTATTACATAAATTGAAGCTAAACTTACCAGTAAACACACACAAGCTGTTAGAAAGCTACTTAGTCGGCCGAAAGTTTATTATTAAAGAATGTGATTTTATAAGTTCTCCTCAGCCAATTGACGCTGGAGTCCCTCAGGGAAGCATCATGGGCCCACTGTTATACCTTATATATACCTCAGACATGCCAACAAACAACCACACCCTTACTTCAACATTTGCTGATGATACAGCTTTTCTAAGCGTACACGAAAACTGTCATGAAGCATCCCGTTACTTGCAGGATCATATATTTGAACTGGAAAAGTGGTTAAAACAATGGAGGATAAAGGTCAATGAGCAAAAATGCGTACATATAACATTCACCTTGCGTCGGGAGTCATGTCCCCCTATTAAAATCAATAATCAATTAGTGCCCCAGCAATCGCATGTAAAATATCTCGGTATTCATCTAGATCGGCGTTTGACATGGAAATGCCATATAGAAGCAAAACTAACACAAATGAAACTAAAAGCAATTCAAATATATTGGCTTATTGGAAGAAATTCTGTTCTTAGCCTCGACTGCAAACTTCTACTTTATAACTCTATATTGAAGCCAATCTGGTGCTACGGTATTCAGCTATGGGGCACTGCCTCGGCCTCAAATATCGAAAAAATTCAAAGGCGCCAAAATAAACTTCTTCGAATAATCACAGTCGCTCCCTGGTATGTTAAAAACTCAAATATTCACAAGGATCTCAATGTGCCATTAGTAAAAACTATTATTACGAAGTACGCAGCAAAATATTTAAAAAGGCTTGAGTCGCACCCAAATCCACTTGCTCGAAATATTTTAAATGACAGTGGACACTCTAGATTAAGGAGAAGAGATACCGCAGGACTCATCCGAAGGGAAAACCGCTGAACATCTACATATGTAAACAGAAACCGTGAGGAGAAAAATTTTCGTCTAGCATTGGCAGGACAAAAATAAAGTATTAGTATAAGATTTGATTAATTATTGTTAGTTCATATTTAATATATGAAGATTCAATAAATAAATAATGAGAAAAAAAAAAAAAAAAAAAAAACATTTTTTTTGTAGAACAAAAAATAAAAAATAAAGAGAATGGAAAATTTTTTCAGTCATTTCCAGGGCGAATTCATATAAACAGTAGTGGCAATACTACAACCAGTACAATACCAAAAACACATTTTTATTTAAAAGCACAACATTTCATATTTTGTTTTACTTTCGTTGGTAAAAACACTAGCAACTTTTGACATTTCTATCTCTAAGTAAGAAAAAAGTAGCTCAGCTGTATTTTAAACGCCACCTGAAAAGTGAATATCTTTAAAAAACCCTAGACGAGACCGCAGAGAGATTTATGCTTTTTTTTTTTTGTTTTTTTTTTTTTTGTATGGAGTTTGACATTTAGAGTACATTAGTATACCTACATACAAAAAAGGGACAGCTAGCATAGCTCTCTCGCTCTCTCTCCGATGCTGTCAATTGTATAAATTCGCCTTGCACAAAACAAAATCTCTGTATTGAAAATATTTAAAACATTTTAATAATATGGCAACTTACATATATTTTTGAAAAATTTAACATTATCGAATATGTAGAATTTTAATAAATTTTGAAAACATAATTTGATTTTTACAAATAAATTAAAAACTTCTAAACAAAATTAAAAACGTTTTAAAAATGTTTATTAAATTAATTCCTACCAAAATTATAAAAATTTAAAAACTAACGCCACCAAAGCCCAGCCACTCATTGGTTTTACAAGTTGTAACAATGTTTTTGGTGTTAACTAAAAAACGTAAAATAACAATTTTAAAAATTTTTATAGAAGTTTTAAGACGAGATCGGGTATTCCGCAAACAGGAACGTGCTGCCGTTCGTAGACAAAAAGAAATTAAAAAAAAAGGAAAAAAAGCAGGAAAAACAGATACGCAACGAGGACCAAGTGGAATTTAAAAATTTTTGAAAATTTTCGCTAGATACATACATATAACAAAACATCGAAATTTATGTCTCAAAAAAATTAAAAGGAACTCACAATGAATCGTTTAAGATCACACAAATTTCGGTTGAATATCAGCGCCGAGGAGGAAGCCAGTAATAATAGCAATACCAACAACAATAGTATTATGAATAATAGTCTGTTAAATAAAATAAGCAAACGTTACTCCACACTTAGTAATAAAATTACAAGACGCAGTCATTCTGGACGAGCCAGGTCTCCACAAAAAATTATTTCCGGCAGTTATGATATGACGGGGTCTCTGTCGGAAGATCATCGTTTGGAAATAGGAGCTCCAGTTTTAATCTCGTCAACAACAGTAGACGCTGAGCGATTTGATGTTAGTGAGGAAAGGTTAAAAATGATAGGTGGGGGTGTAGCTGCTTTACGTACAGTGCCTATTATACTCAACGACTCCCAGCAACAGGTGCACTCTTCATCGGGTAGTGAAAACGAAGTATTCGTTGATGCCTTGAGCACGCCACCTGTAATGGGGAGTACCGATCAGGTGGATAATGATACATATGACATGGATTATCAAACCCCTCAAAAATTTACGACACCTCCAAGCGAAGTTAAAGAGTCTGCTGAACTAGTTAACGAAACCCCACAGAATCCTACTCAGAATCCAGAAAAAGAATCGTCTCCTGAATCTTTAAAATCGGAGGATAGTGATTTAACTCCGGTTAATCAAATGGCAAACTATTATGAGTCTACTAGAAATGCAAGGCCCATCTCTATTTTGTCTCAAAAGAATCACTCACATTCAGCACACAATTTACACAAATCCGAATTAAAAGTATATTTGCAAAAGGCTCCTTCTATGGATCTAAATGGAGAACTTAATGCTGTGGAAGTGGACGCTTTAGATGAAAACTTGCCAAAACTACCGGAACTATATGGAGCCAGTAAATGTAGTTTGGCAGCAACCGATAATGATAACGGAGATGACGATGATTGTGAGGCTGATAAAGAGAACTCTTCACCTTCCATGATAGCCTCGATACAAAGCAAAAGTGAACCCAACACTCCTTTGTATCCCGAGAAAAATCGTAATAGTTTTTTGTCGCAACAAAAAGTTTTTCAAAGTGCCGAAAATTTGACTCAAAGAAGAGCCAAACGAAGGAGTGTTATGTTTAGCAGTACCACTTCCATGAATCGCAGAGATTCATGCAGCAATATGTCTGGTACAATGGGCTCTAAAACAAGCGTCATGAGTCAAATATCTAATTTTGAAGATTACGATTTGAAATCCGTAAGCTGCCAAAGTCTCAATCCTCAAACGCTGTTTGTATCGATTGATGAACTCAACGAAATTACCCGCCAAATAAATGAATCGGAGGATTTCAATCAGGAAATTGACCTGGAGTATTGTAATCACCGAGATCAATTGAAACCCAGCGAGCGACGTATAACTTTGTTAAAGAATAAAAATGTCCGCATTATAAATTTCAATCACAATAAGGAGAAAATAAAGAAATCCTGGTCTGGCGTAAAACACTGGATTGGAGAAGAAGGTTTGAAAATAAAAGATGTGGTCCAACGACAACCACTTATGCAGAAAATGGGCTCAACAAAATATAATCTCAGCAATTCGGAGTGTAGAAATTCTCCCTCTCTTAATGGCAGCACGTATTTAAAACAGACCATGAGTAGTAGGGCAGCTTCACACGAGAAGAGCTTAGATGAATCCGGTAGGGATTCAAAAATGAATTCATCGTCAAATCTTTATGAAAGTCAAGGACCGAGGAGTCCTATTCCCAATTTAAATGCAACCACAAGTTGTGACAATATTGCTAATGACAGCAATGAATTAAATGATTCTTTAGAAGGCGGTGAAGGTGATTCACCTTCGGCCAAGAAAGCCAGACAGGAGGTGAGATTTTTGAAAGAATATTTTTTTTTAATTTTTGTTACGAGAGAATGTGGCTTTTTATTTTAAAAGTTATATATTTAACATTTTTTTCTTTATTGAAAAACAAATTGAACTTTTCTTGTGTTTTCCTTTTACAGGGTCAAAATGGCTTCGAAGAATTGCGCCGTTATATTAAACAAGGTGGGGATTTCGGCAAAGAACTTATTATTATTTTACAAGAAAGGTAAGAATTTTCAAAGAAACATGCCTTAAAGTTTTTTTTATTATAAACTACTATTAATTTTAGAATCGATTCTGAACTTATCTATTCAAAATCTTTATCGAAAATGGCCAATAAATTAAATAAAGCCTGTCGGGAGTTACCCGGTACTATAGCCGAAGCTTGGCGTGGTGTAGCAACAGAAATGGAAAGCCGCAGTGATATTCATCGTCAACTCTCGGCCTCGTTAGCTGAAGAAATTGTTAAACCTTTAAAGATCATTGTAGAAGGCCACCACAAAACCAGGAAATCAGTAGGTTAATTTAAAATAAAATCTAAAATGTAATTTAACAAAAAATTTCTCTTTCTATATTTAAAGGTCGAAAGCAACGTTGACAAAGCCTCAAGAGTTTTAGCCGAATGGCGTGCTAGTGAAGCTAAAGCCAAAAAGTCGTCCCATGCTGCTGCCCGGGAGAATGAAAAATTGCAGGATGCCATGTTGGATGTTAGAATACAAAAATCTCCTTCGATTGCTTTGCTACATCAGAGTTCAAATAAACAAGCAGCCGAAAAGGAACTTAAATCTGCCGAAAAAGATTGTGCAAAACTGGATAACAAACGCAAAAAAGCCGAAGAAGCTGTTAAGAGAGCCGACGTTGAATACTACACTCTGTGCGTTAGAGCCGAAAGAGCCCGAGTCGATTGGGAAATGTCTGTATTAAGAGGCTCTTCCATATTACAGAATATTGAAAATCAACGTCTTATTAACATGAAAAATTTTGTTTCGAATTATGCTCATCTCACTGCTAACATGAATCCCATATTGGAAAGTTTGGTGCAACGTTTACAGCCCCAGGTGGAAAATTGTAATGTTGTTAAGGATATGCAAATTGTTAAGAATATAAGACGTAATGCTGAGGGACCAAGTGAACAATTACTGCCAGATTTCTATTGTGAACATACCACATTAGCCATGAATAGGGAAAGACGTAAACATGCTTTGGTCAAATTGTTGCAATTGGTGAAAACAGATTTGGAAAGGGAACGACGTTCACGTAATGGCTTGAAAAATCTCTCACAGTCGTTGAACAGTCAGGAACATCAGAATATAACAGACAAATTGTATCATGTAAGTCTTTTTTTTTTTGGACAAAAGAGAAAGTTTAAGAGTTGCTATAATTTTTTGGAATTATGTTTTATAGATACGTTCAATGCTTACTTATTTGGAAGGAGCACGATTTAAACTTCATTCGGCCTTATTGGAATTGGATCATAAGCCCAGATCTTCACATCCTTTGGCACAGCATATACAGGTAATAATTTGTATTTGTAAAGTATTTTTTTATTTATTGAAAAAAAATCTTAATTGGCATATTTTTATAAAATCGTTACTTTTGTCCACTTAAACCTAAAACAAACTTTGGATACTATTTATATTTCACTTTGATCTGTAATTTTCTATTAAGAAAGGGGTATTGGGGAGTCTTCTTTTGATTCATCTAATTAACTGAAAGTTTCATGCACTTAAGCGTAATTATTATTAAAATGTTTTTTTTTTTAAATTGATAACTATTATGGGCAACAAATTAAAGTATTCAATAGCATAACTATTACTAATCGATTACTTTACTATATATTTTCAATAGTTACGAATAAGAAATAATATAACAGTTGTAACTACGGCTGTCAGATTTGACGATTTATCGGCCGATTGACGATTTATACCCTAAATTTGACGATTTTCAAATGACAAATTTTGTACTAATTTATAAAACTTTTTAGTATTATTTATTTTTTTAACAACTTCTTGGCTACTTTCGTTTATTTAGTTGACACTAACTGTCCCGTGTAAAGCCAGGTACTTACATATAAAAAAAACTTGTGCGGAATTTCTATGAAATTGTGTTGATAATTTGTTCTCTGTTCAATTAAATAATCTAAGCTGCACTTATTTCACGTGGATTTTAAGCAAATGGAAAAAAGTTTAATATTAAATGAGAAAGGAAAAATGTAATTAAATCAACCGGTAACAGTTTTTCATTCATATTTTAATTTAATTTTTATTTAAGTTTTTATTTAAAAAACATACTTTTTAGTAAAATACATGTGGATTTTATTAACGCACGCAAAACAATGTTGCATAATTTGTAAGACTAAAAACGTCAAATTGTGCAAACTTGTGAGATAGACAGATGTAGCTAATTCAGATATATGACAATCCTACACAATACAAGACAAGCAAAGTCATCTGCTGACAAGCTTCAAGAATTGGGTTATATGTTATACCAAAATGTTTTTAAAGTAGTTTCCTATCTTGGATTATTAAAACCTGAAGTGGGTCTGTAAAATGAGTTAAAACCTGTATTTATAGTCAATGGGAGTGTGAATAGCGATTTTAGTTTTAAAAATTTTTGAGACAAGAAATGCATATGTTTGATTTTTTTTACTATTTCAAATAAAACAAAGGCAAAATAGCTAAAATTTTCAAAAAATAACAAAAGTAAGTGTTTTTTACAATGACGTTTTTGTGACGATTTAAGTAAAACGATTTGACGATTTTTAAATTTAATTTTCCGATTTTCTACATATTTTATCTGGCAGCTATGGTTATAACTAGGGCGTGGGTTTTCCTGCAAATAAATGTTTTTCCTCGAAAGTTTTAATATTAAGTAAATAAGTTATTTATCCGTATCACAATTTTAGTGAAAAATGGCATCGATTTGTTAGTGCATATTTTATCGTTAATGCATGTCATATAGTGTTTTCGAATGCATATAAATTCGCGTATTATGTTAGTTCTTGTTGAAAAAGCATATGTTTGCATATATTTTGTTTTCATTGAAATTATTTTTGGTGTTGAATCGCTAAGTGCATTCATTTAGAGATAATCGATAAAAACAGTGTAGTTAATTATAGATATAGATAATAAGATATAGATAATAATGCAAGTTTTATGTTCTAAGCTCGTAGATGGAACAACAGACTTTGATTCGAAGTGGTCTAAGATGACACTTTTTCACTGGGTTTTAGCAACACTCAAGTGTGGTACATGAAGTAAATCCATTTCTGCACTTATCAATTAAATCCAAAGAACATGTTATAGGTATAAATACAAAATTCGCATATTACCAAGGCGAATTCATACAAGGTGGTCTTATTTTGAAAACGGATACAACACTGTAAAATACTTTAACGTTGTTTCAAAATAATAGTAAACAATTCAAACATTTTATTTTGTTTTCTGTTGTGTGTTTTGAAATGTAATAATTTAAAAACGTTAAAAATTTCATAATTGTAAGTAAAAATTATAGAATTTATGGAAGATGCCCTAGAAACACCAGAACGGTATACCATTTTGACACATGGTTAGTTATCAGATGTTGCTTACGTAGCAAGCCAAGTTCACCTTGTATGAATTCGCTTTGCTTATTACATTAACAAAATGACATTTATAAAAATTTAACTTCTACACAGCCTACAACAATTCAAAACTCCGGGTATGATTGTTGTTGTAAATATTTAAACAAATAATTTCTGTAGCTACTTTTTAACTAAAGACCTGCAAATGTTGAACTATAAATCATGTTAACATTGCCACATAATGTTATTGTCAATTCATGTTATGCCACTCATACATGTTTGACAATAACATAATAAGACACTGTCGAATTAAATAAAAACAAAACAATGCATAGTTTTAACAGTGACTACAGACATCAACATGGAAAATTAACATGTCAACATTAACTTTAACTTGCGACACATGCGACATATGCAGCATACGTTGTTAATAATTACAATTCATCATTTGAATGGCTTATTATAAACAATACATATAACTAAAAATAAAATAGAAAAACTTATTAATTATGATTGTTGTTAATTTCAAAGATTTTGCTTGAAGATTTTAGAAAAAAAAATATTCAGGTGTGTTACGATAAACGATCGTTTTAAAAATGATCGTTTTAAGCAGGTGTGATGAATTTCGACCGATTTTAAAATCCATTTCTACAGTAGAGTCTTAACTTTTTGTTCAAAATACAGTTCACTTTACATATATAATAAGAATTTAAAAGAATATATAGGAACAGAAAGACAGAGGAAAATGATTAGAAATCAATTTTTAAAGATACTGAAAACGATATTATCGTTTTCAAATCGTACTGTTTTCAAAATTGTTTTCCATCACATACCTGTTTAAAATAAACCTTTTTAAGTAGAAAAAAGAATTCTTTCATACATTTTTTAAAAAATTATTACCCTATTTTTTAATTTTTCTTGTTGAAAAAATATTTTATTAAACATATTTTCATTGCATTTGTACTTTTAGTTATATGTTAATTTGAAATATTTGTCAGTTGTGGAATAAATTTTTATTAGAATAACGTCGCATAGTATATAACTAGTATGCCAACTCGAGAGAACGTTCTCAACATAGTATATAACTAGTATGCCGACTGGTGAGAATGTTCTCTTTTTTTTATAACTCTCATCACACATATAGGTTCTGTGTGAATTCAACACACTTAAGAACAACAAAAACAAAACAAAATTTGAAATTTTTTAATTTAAAAGTTTTCACAATATAACACTTCATGTTAAATTTTATGACTTAAACACATAATTAATAATTTTTTTCAATACATTTTGCTAATTTGCTTTTACAAAATGTTTTTATTTTTCACAAACTAAAAATTTTTAAATAAATTTTTTTGACACTAAATTTTTTCTGTTGTTAATATTATTAAAGCCAGCAGAGTAGCATTTTGTGGTATAAAAAAATATTTGAAATCATTAATTATTTATATATTATCCGATATTGCAGAATAAAAATTTAGCAAACATGGCTTTTAAAAGTTTATAAATGCAGCCAGCATTCAATAAATTGAAAATTTATTGAACTAAGAAAATTTTATTTTGGAAAAAAAAATTGTTGCCACATTCTATACGATTTTATGCAACTATGTTCAGTGGTGGAAATAGTTTTATACACCAATACATTTGAAAAAAATCTTACTAATACAAACATAAAAATGTACCACTGACAGTTGAATTATGTACCTGTCAAAGAGTCGGCATACTAGTTATATACTATGGTTCTCAATTTTTTAGTTCCCCCTCACACATATAGGTTCTGTGTAAATTCAACACACATAAAAACAACAAAAACAAAACAAAATTTGAAATTTTTCAATTTATAATTTTTCACAATATAACACTTTTTGTTTAATTTTATGACACAAACACATAATTAATAATTTTTTCCATTACATTTTGCTCATTTGCTTTTGCAAAATGTTTTTATTTTTCACAAACTAAAAACTTTTAAATAAATTTATTTGACACTAATTTTTTTCTGTTGTTAATATTATTATAGCCAGCAGAGTAGCATTTTATGGTATGAAATTAATATTTGAAATCATAAATTATTTAAATATTTTCTGATATTGCAGAATAAAAATTTTACAAGGATTGTTTTTAAAAGTTTAGAAATGCAGCCAACATTAAATAAATGGAACATTTATGGAACTAAGAAAATTTTATTTTAGAAAAACCATTGTTGCCACATTCTATACGATTTTATGCAACTATGTTTAGTGGTGGAAATAGTTTTATTCACCAATACATTTGAAAACCATCTTACTAATACA
This sequence comes from Pollenia amentaria, assembly GCA_943735925.1. Lineage (NCBI taxonomy): Eukaryota > Metazoa > Arthropoda > Insecta > Diptera > Polleniidae > Pollenia > Pollenia amentaria. Next base: position 128,647,393 of record OX031008.1, on the reverse strand, counting down.
AACATGAGTTAGGTACCACTGACATTTGAGTTATGTACCTGTCAAAGAGTCGGCATACTAGTTGTATACTATGTAACGGCGCATTAACATTTATATTTATTTGATCTCAGCTGTACCAACTGCTATTCGCAAAATCGTTGGTATTTACATTTACAAGCTCTTAATAAGAGTCTCTTAACAAACAATTGTCGTTATTAGTTTTAAAGTTTTCTAATCAAAAATGAGCAGTGCAAGTGAAATAAAACTAAAAATTTAAAGTGGTATTCAAAAAGCGAAATATTTAATATATTTCATGAAATAAAAAATAACGGCGAAGACATAAAAAACTTCTTCGGAAAGGCTCTTTTCAAAAGCTCGACATTTGTTATCCGAAAAAAGGTCGGTACTCGGAAAAAACCCCGAAAGCGTTAATCAAATTATGTTTTTACATACCAATTTAGATTTGAATGCATTGAATACTACAAATTCAAATGATTAGTAAAGTAGGATTTTAACGTTAAACGTTTTATCGAGAAAAAATGTTAATTTTGCAACTACCCAATACATATGGATTTAAAGTTTAACTTTAAATATTGTTGCATACATTTTTTTTGTAGGCGGATGATCGTACTTGGAATGCTTGAAAGGACTAAGCTCGTCGGAACGGGGAGGGTTCTTGATCATCCGAAATACCGCTTTGCAACACAACAGAAAATTAAATAAATTCATTCCAAGATTTATCTCATTTTTTTTTTTAAATAAGGACATGCTATTAAACAAAATTTATACTATGGCAATGAAGTAATCGATGTTTGCACCACATTGAACACTATTAATATAAAACCCACCCATCTATCGCTCAAATACGTCAGTGTTCCATAAAATGTTAGTTTCGTATCTTCCCATAAAAAAGAATTTTACTATCTAACCTACCATTCGGCTTATAAATACTATTGTCAACATTTCTAAATGATTCTCTTACTCAGACTTATTCATTTTCGCAATTTTTGTTTTTTTTTTATTCTATCCAATTTTCATTACACATATACACAAATATAATTATTCGAAATTCACTAAAAGTGAGATATTAAAAAAAATTACTATCATTTATCGTTCTTCAGTTATAAAACTTCAAAAAATTTATGTTTAATTCAATTGAATATTTTAAATATTAAGTAAATCGATTGCATGTTTAAATAAAAGATTGTATATTATTGACTTACGGTTTTTTCTTTAACGTAGTTTTACCCATAATTCATATTTTCTTATCTAGTTAGCTGATATCGACGATTTGAGCTCAAATACATCCACCTTTATACAATCTGTAATTCAGAATTTTGATTAATAATTGCCAATAAGAAGAAAATAATATACAATAATTTAAACATGCTAAATTAAATCTATATTTTCTAGGTATTTATATAAATAACTTGAATAAATAATTTTAATATATTCAAAATATTTAAGTAAATAAAGTTACGTTAAATCACATTAAATATTGTAAAAGTATTTTACAGAAATTTAAAAAAAAACAATTTTCATGTAAATAGAGATTATCTTTTTTTTCTTCTTTTTTTTATGTCTGTAAAATACTACTGTAACAAGACAGGGTTTAAATTTAAAGAGAATTAAAGTTCAAGAAATGTTTAGCAGAGCTAAGTTTTGAGTATTTAATGTTAATGGGTTCATCATCATCTGTTAAATACTAAATGTTAATTGTTAATATAAAAAAAAGAATACTTAATGTTGAGTTTTCAATATCATTATTGGTTGATGACGTCACAGCTTAATAAATCCACGTTATTTTTTTTAACTACAGTGTGATGCCTTAGCAAACGTGCCAATACAATTTTTGTATAACAGTAGAATGTTAATTTTGTGATAATAGCATGATGATGTTGTCGACTAAATTAAAGTATTAATATTATTTTGTGAGTTATGACAGTCGAGTCTTGGCATATAACTTTGAAAAATCTCCTGGTAAAGTTTGAAAACTAATTTTGTAATAGTCCAGGTAATTATAACCATCCACTATATGTAGGAGTTTTTCTTCTCAATATGTGTGATGAAGTGTTATAAGTTGTAGTTGAGGTTATAATTAAGAAAGTTAAAATACACATTCGTCTTAATGATCATTTGCATCGGACCACATTTTTAGGATGGTTTCGTAGTTTTCACACTACGCTTGCGGTTTTTTTAAATACAAACGTTTTCCAATTCATTGACCATTATTAAAACCCTATAAAAAGTGTATTACTTTAGCTAGTTTTTCTTTTTTTTTTTTATATCTTTGACAAAATAAGCAACAATAAAAAAATTCACACCGCTTACCAGATTACTACTGGGTTTTTCCCACCAATGATTTTCTTTTACTAAATTACAATTATTATTTAATAAGAGATCATGGATTTTAAAATAATTTAGGTTTATTTAAACACTTATTTTTTTTATTGATGTAAATACTTTTATCTTATTAGGTAATCTTGCTGGTATGAGAGTCAGATCACAAAAGAAGGTCAAAATTACACGCCATTAAATCTTTACGACTTTTCTTTGCAGTTGTAATCTATAGTGCAGTTACTGAGATGTAATTGAATGAAACATATGTAGGTATACATATGTAACGATGTACCTTTATTGAATGAAACAGTTGTGTAATGCTGTCGTTTATCTTACAGTCGAGGCAATTAAATTATTGCCGTTAGATTTAAAAAAAAATTTTGTTGACACTATTTCTATGCTCATTTATGTAATTTTTCTTATTCCAACATAACGCTGGAAAATCTTGAATTATAGTTATTTTATGAATTAAGTTTTTTTTTTTTGGAAATGTGAAAATGGGAAGAATTGGTTATATTCTCCTTTCTTGAATAAATTCTTTTAACTGCCTATGTAATTGTTTCCACAAAGAGTTAAACAAAACAACGTTAAATTATTTTATAATTAATAAAATAAAAGGTTTACTTTGCTAAGAACAATTTCATAATATTTTGTATGTAGCTAAAAAAAAAATTATTTCCAAAATTAGTTGAATTATAACGTATGCATAGCAAATGCAAAATTTACAATGTTATAATGTTTGAATTATGGATAAGGCTGTAGATCTCCATTAAATTTAAAATGATAAGGTCTTTGCCATAATGTTCTTTTCCTGGGAAAATCTGCAACAATATTCAAATAGAAATGTACCTACATCAAAACCCGTTTTTTACTTATTAAATTGTTTTTGAGCTAATTTGAAATAAAAAATGTATTCTAAAAACAAAATTTAATATAAAATTTAAAATAAAAGTTTTTTTCTATTTCAACAGTTGTTATTTAATTTAGAATCTTTATTTAAGATATAATGAATATTTTTAATACAAGGCAGGCAGGTTCAAACAGTATTAAAAACATGCTGCAGGTTAAACATTTAAAAATACATGTTATTGAAATAACAGCCTACAACAGTTTAACTTAATTGCAAAGGCATGCAAAGACAGTATGTTAATGTAGACATAACATGGCATAACACCTTGTCTGAGTTAACATAACATGTCAATGCATGAAAATATGGAGAACGACATTTTTACATAAAATGTTGAATTGTGCAGTACTTTATTTTTAACATAGCTTGGGAATAATGATTAGAAATCCTAATGATTAGCAATTGGATTAGAAATTTTAATTGTGCTGAAAAATTGATTAATAATGATTAGTTAGCCATTTTAGACGATTACTAAGTGATTAGATTAGAAATAATCAAAAATCTAATCACAAATAGTGAGGATTAGCATTTCTAATCAAATCTAATCAAAACAAATCCAAAAAATAATTGATTAGATTTCTTGATTATTTTTGATTAGATTTGATTATATCAACTATTTTTAACTATTTTTGTGAAAAGAAAATAGTTATTTCTCACATTTGTTGCGTTGAACGACTATTCATTTGCAGGCATCATCAATAGTCCAAGACGAAATTCATTGTCAGACTTTTCTTTTGAAAAGTTGGTATTAATGAAGTCTAATGTCAATTTTTTGTAAATTATATATAAGCAGAATCAGCATACATTTAAAACGACGTAATTGTAATATATATACCTATTTTCTTTTTTTACAGAACTTACTGAATATGCATTCTGTTAAATTCGTTCTTTATATTTATTTTATGTATAGTATGTATAAATGTAAATAGTATGTAAATATATATGTATGTGGCAATATATAATGCAATTTTATGCAATATTCAAAAACTGTTACATTATGTAAATACAAATGTGATAAATAAATATTTTCTTTTCACAAAAATAGTTAAAAATAGATGATCTAATCAAATCTAATCAAAAATAATCAAGAAATCTAATCAATTATTTTTTGGATAAGTTTTGATTAGATTTGATTAGAAATGCTAATCGTCACTAATTGTGATTAGATTTTTGATTATTTCTAATCAAATCAATTAGTAATCTGAAATGTTTATCAAAATTCAATTCTAATAATTAGATTATTTTATTTCTCTAATCGTAATGATTTCTAATTCTAATCGAAATTCCCCAGCTATGCTTTTTAATAAGAAAATTAAATTCATAACAGAAACTATCTATGCAATTTTGTTGTTAAAAGTATCTTGTTAGAAAAATAAGAATTGGGTGTATATTATTAGAGTATGCAATCATTTGACTTTTGGTTTTGTTCGAGTAGGGAATTAATCGATTTTTGAATTTTTAAATTGCTCGATTAATCGAATAAGGGTTTTAATTTGTTCGAATTACTCGAATAATTCAAATAATTTTATTAAATGGGATAAAACATACATCTCTATTTGAGTTGATACTTTAATTATATTAATATACAGAAAAAGAGAGATGAGTTATGAAAAACTTTTTAAACCAATTTGTTAAGCCTGGAAATCGAGTGATATTGAAATCAATGAGGATTCTCAGTTAAATTTTTTAAAAATCACAGTAGTTTTTTCTGATTTAAAGAGGATAAGAACTCAATGCATGTACTATGTATAATGACACTTTGGTTTGAAAGACGGATCTAACGCTATCTCAAATGACAATATCCAGCCGATTAGAAGCAACGAGGTAACAAAGAAATTGGCAGTCGGATTAAAACAGGAAACCCAAAATCTGGTTTACACATTTATGACTGCTGATGAATTTTTTTACAATAAACGCCAAAATTAATAGGAAAACTTTGCTATTTTAGTACGAAATTTCTTACGTATGGAATTTTATGTTTATAGTGATTTACATAATTTGTCACACAAACACTCAAATCTAAAAAGGTACTAAAATATGTCTTAACGAATGTGTTAATTAAAAAAAATTCAAAAGGTAATAACATGTAATTTAGTTTTCAGGTATTAATTCAGTGCGAAATCTAAAAAAAAATTTTTTTTACATTAATAAATTATAGTTTTCTAAGAAATTATTTTAATCGATTAATTGACATAAATTGTTTGAGTAATTTGTTATTCGAAATTGGCTATTTTAATTATTTGATCAAATAATGGCTGAAAAATTCCTCGATTACTCAAACAACGATTAATCGAGTGGATACTCTAGTATAAATAGTTTTTAATTTTAGTACAGACAATAAAAATAAAGCTTAATATTCAAAAATTTTAAAATGTATGTCGAAATTAAAAATAATTAAACAGTAAATGCATATTTGGGTTTTTTAATTTTTAAAGCATATATTGAAATTTTTTAAGCGTGTTTTATGCGCATATTTTCCTCATTAACTCCATTTTTGTAATAAAGTTTAGTGACACACAGGTTTGCCATTTAAAAAAATTTTATCCGACCTTAATTGTCTGCAAACCTACCATAATCCTTTGAAACCGACCAAATTTTTAAAATATTTAAAAACAAATACATGCATATTTCGTCATATAAAATGCAAAAGGGTCTGTCATAATTTTTAAATATTTTTCAGGTTCCAGTTGGCACAAGGGCCAAGCCTAATAAAAGTGAGGCGGATCCGTTCATAATTTCATATTGCCTCCATACAAGCTGATTTCCAGAACTGGGTCTTTGTGCCCGCTATCAAACCAATTTTAATGAAATTTAAAACATAGATAGATCCATATATATGGACACATAAGCTATGCACTTTTTTTAAAAAGGGCCATGAGGGAGATAGGGGACAATTTATGCTCTCAGAAACTCTCAAACCAATTTTAATGAAATTTAGATCTATTCATATAGTACCCAAATAGGAACCCTTGCAAAAATTTGTTATTATATATTGTTATTATATACTTTCTTAAGCTATGTTCACATTATGTGTATTTGTCATGTAGATTGTCACTTATTCACATGTTAAATTTGTACATATCGTCTGAACACCTCCAAACAATATTATCAGGATTATCAGGTAATATGGTAATGTAGTTATATTACCAGCAACAAAATATATTTAAAAAAAAATTAAATGAATGTATTTTATTGTTGTGAAGGTAACTAAATAACTATATCGCTCATTTCGTGCAAGACCGTCACAACTCAAAATTTGGCATTTTCGAGTTAGTAATGCAGAAATGTTCTCCTCTTAAATCTCTACAAATTGATCTAAGAACGGAGAGAATTATCGAAAAAATAACGGTAATACAGATGCTTTTGACGCTATGACCTCTTGTAACAAACTTGAGCAATTAACATCAACAAGGTCACATTTCAGTTTTTTTGTTGGCATTCCTCTTGTACATGTGGTTTTCTTTGTAGCAAAAAAGAAACATTTGATTTTATAACTGTATATAAAATAAATAATAAAATAAATAATAATAGGTTGGAATCTTAAAAAGGCTCTCCTGTAAAGTTTCAAATTTTGAGTTGTGACGGTCTTGCACGAAATGAGCGATATAACCTGATAACCAGCCTTCCGTGAACAAACCAATTATGTATTATGTTCTTTTATGTGGGCCCTACCAAAACTCATATTCCATTTGTTAATCCTTCTTTGCAGATAACTCGCGATCGCACCGGATTGCAGCAGAGCATACTTAAAGTACCACTTTGGCTTAAGAATAACGACAAAATGAACTCCTCAAATAGTGGAGATGATAGCAATGACTACGACACCATATCACAGGCAAACACCACAACTTCTACATCGAATATCTCATGTTTGGACAACAACAGCAATGCCAACAATAGCCCAGGCGAAAACTATGTAAAAACATTTAATCGCAGCAAAAGCAACATTGAAACTTTCACGACCAAAACCCAAATATGTGTTAATGCTGGCAGTGAAAAAACCAAAACTCTAAATGCTGCCACAAATCTTTCCTACGATGACAATTGCAGTGATCGAGGCCAAGCAGATGGCGGTTCTAATCAACAAGATTCAGATTTTGATGAGTTCAGTTCACAAGATGACGACGACGAACAGGGACCGTTGAATGCAGTGTCAGGGCGTAAAGAACATAAACAAAATATAGAAAAGGTTTTAACAAATGGAGCAAGTCATTTATATCAAAACTCAGCAGAAATACAACAAGAACAAATCATAAATAACGGCAGTACAACAGTGGATGCCGCAAATAGTTCATCATCCTCTTTGACAGTGGTCGTGCTAGGTAGATGTAAGGCTTTATATAACTATACACCAAAATTATACGACGAACTTGAATTAAATCCTGGTGATATAATTGAAGTTCATGCGAAACAAGATGATGGTTGGTGGTTGGGAGCTTTAAGAAATCAAGTGGGTATATTCCCGGCCACATATGTAGAGGAAATAGCCTGAGAGAAAACGAATGGAAAAACGTATAAGTTGGTTTACAAATTTGATTTACGGATTTGAAATTTAAGTCATTTATAGAAAACTAAAAGAATTCTCAAAATTTTACTGCCAGCGGGTGAAATGTTACTTTTTTTGCCCAGAAATCTCTTTTATTTAAAAAGGTTTTCAAGTTCTTACTTGCTGGATGTTTTCAAATGCATTTCAGATTTCTTTTAATTAGCAAGTAGAGGTTAAAGTTAAACTTTAAAACTTTTTTCATGGTTATGAACAAATATTATTTTTACTCTAAATACAAACGAATCCAATTCGCCTAAAATCAAAAATTTAAGCTAGTTTTTCATATACCCCGCCTTTACAGCTCCAACTCCAAAAAAAAAACACACCAAACCTAAACTATCTCATAATAATTATATAAAGCCTTTAAATTTTCATTGTTATTGTTATTAATTTTATTATTTTTTTTTTTATTATTATTAATTTTAATTTAAATTTAAAAAAAAAAACCCCCCAGAATAAAAAATGTTAAATCTTAAGCAATTAAAAACATTTTTTTTAAGTATTTCGTTTTAGTTTTTTATGCATATCAATCGTATTTTAGCTAATTTTAAGCAATTTTTTATGTTTTTGTTTAACTGAAGCTTTGTAATCATTGTCTGATGTCTAAAAAAAAAACTTGTGGCAATAAATCTCAGTCACTGTAAAAAAGAGAAATTGTATTTTGATTTCCATTTACGAGCACTGGTGGAAATTTCAGAACATTATGAATATATTTGATAAAAATTTATGCAATTTTTATAAAGAAATTATTTTTAAAACCAAAAACGAGTGTAAATATGTAGTTGCAATAAACATTATTTAAAACAAAAGTTAAAAAAAAATTGTTTAAATATTTATTATTATAAGAAGACTATCAAATAGATTTCTAAAATTTCTTATTTAACAAAAGCTAAAAGCATAATTTGATATTTTTGAGATATTATAAAACATGTATAAAACTATTACCAATAGGCGGGTAATTGAGAAAGCCCAAGCTTTACTCTTTCTTACTGCGAAAGTTTTATTTAAACATATTCTCCGCTTCGGAAGTTATATGCCTTTCAAAATAATACGCGGCAAGAAATCATCTCCTACAAAATTATGTTGACCTGTTACTCGAACAAAATTTTCAAGAAAATTTAAGGTAATTTTTTCACTTTTTTCTTGATTTGTAACCACGAAACGTTGTGCTTAATATCTCTGTTAATTTTAAAGATACGAACCTAAAATTTCACACAGGTAAAGAATTCGTCTCCGACTTTCCAATTATGTGTCGGATGAAAACGCCACGCCTACTTATTACTGAGAATTTTAAGTTTATATTAAACAACTCTGAATTTCTAAATGTGGGCGTGGCAATAGGCGGTTAATTATGAAAATTTTTGAAAGTCCAAGCTTTACTCTTTCTTACGGCGAAAGTTTCACTTTAATATCTTCTTCGGTTCGGGAGTTATAAGCATTTAAAAATAATCCGTGGCAAAAAATCACCTCCTACAAAATTATGTTGACCTGTTACTCGAACAAAATTTTCAAGAAAATTTAAGGTAATTCCACTTTTTTCTTGATTTGCAACCACGCAACGTTGTGCTTGATATCTCTGTTAATTTTAAAGATACGAACCTAAAATTTCACACAGGTAAAGAATTCGTCTCCGACTTTCCAATTATGTGTCGGATGAAAACGCCACGCCTACTTATTACTGAGAATTTTAAGTTTATATTAAACAACTCTGAATTTCTAAATGTGGGCGTGGCAATAGGCGGTTAATTATGAAAATTTTTGAAACTCCAAGCTTTACTCTTTCTTACGGCGAAAGTTTCACTTAAATATCTTCTTCGGTTCGGGAGTTATAAGCATTAAAAAATAATCCGTGGCAAAAAATCACCTCCTACAAAATTATGTTGACCTGTTACTCGAACAAAATTTTCAAGTAAATTTAAGGTAATTTTTTCACTTTTTTCCTGATTTGCAACCACGCAACGTTGTGCTTGATATCTCTGTTAATTTTAAAGATACGAACCTAAAATTTCACACAGGTAAAGAATTCGTCTCCGACATTCCAATTATGTGTCGGATGAAAACGCCACGCCTACTTATTACTGAGAATTTTAAGTTTATATTAAACAACTCTGAATTTCTAAATGTGGGCGTGTCAATAGGCGGTTAAATATGAGTGGTTTTGAAAGTTCAAGCTTTACTCTTTCTTACAGCAATAGTTTCATTGAAATGTCTTCTTTAGTTCGGGAGTTATAAGCATTAAAAAATAATCCGTGGCAAAAAAATCACCTCCTACAGAATTATGTTGACCTGTTACTCGAACAAAATTTTCAAGAAAATTTTTGGTAATTTTGTCACTTTTTTCTTGATTTGCAACCACGCAACGTTGTGCTTGATATCTCTGTTAATTTTAAAGATACGAACCTAAAATTTCACACAGGTAAAGAATTCGTCTCCGACTTTCCAATTATGTGTCGGATGAAAACGCCACGCCTACTTATTACTGAGAATTTTAAGTTTATATTAAACAACTCTGAATTTCTAAATGTGGGCGTGGCAATAGGCGGTTAATTATGAAAATTTTTGAAACTCCAAGCTTTACTCTTTCTTACGGCGAAAGTTTCACTTAAATATCTTCTTCGGTTCGGGAGTTATAAGCATTAAAAAATAATCCGTGGCAAAAAATCACCTCCTACAAAATTATGTTGACCTGTTACTCGAACAAAATTTTCAAGTAAATTTAAGGTAATTTTTTCACTTTTTTCCTGATTTGCAACCACGCAACGTTGTGCTTGATATCTCTGTTAATTTTAAAGATACGAACCTAAAATTTCACACAGGTAAAGAATTCGTCTCCGACATTCCAATTATGTGTCGGATGAAAACGCCACGCCTACTTATTACTGAGAATTTTAAGTTTATATTAAACAACTCTGAATTTCTAAATGTGGGCGTGTCAATAGGCGGTTAAATATGAGTGGTTTTGAAAGTTCAAGCTTTACTCTTTCTTACAGCAATAGTTTCATTGAAATGTCTTCTTTAGTTCGGGAGTTATAAGCATTAAAAAATAATCCGTGGCAAAAAAATCACCTCCTACAGAATTATGTTGACCTGTTACTCGAACAAAATTTTCAAGAAAATTTTTGGTAATTTTGTCACTTTTTTCTTGATTTGCAACCACGCAACGTTGTGCTTGATATCTCTGTTAATTTTAAAGATACGAACCTAAAATTTCACACAGGTAAAGAATTCGTCTCCGACTTTCCAATTATGTGTCGGATGAAAACGCCACGCCTACTTATTACTGAGAATTTTAAGTTTATATTAAACAACTCTGAATTTCTAAATGTGGGCGTGTCAATAGGCGGTTAAATATGAGTGGTTTTGAAAGTTCAAGCTTTACTCTTTCTTACAGCAATAGTTTCATTGAAATGTCTTCTTTAGTTCGGGAGTTATAAGCATTAAAAAATAATCCGTGGCAAAAAAATCACCTCCTACAGAATTATGTTGACCTGTTACTCGAACAAAATTTTCAAGAAAATTTTTGGTAATTTTGTCACTTTTTTCTTGATTTGCAACCACGCAACGTTGTGCTTGATATCTCTGTTAATTTTAAAGATACGAACCTAAAATTTCACACAGGTAAAGAATTCGTCTCCGACTTTCCAATTATGTGTCGGATGAAAACGCCACGCCTACTTATTACTGAGAATTTTAAGTTTATATTAATCAACTCTGAATTTCTAAATGTGGGCGTGTCAATAGGCGGTTAAATATGAGTGGTTTTGAAAGTTCAAGCTTTACTCTTTCTTACAGCAATAGTTTCATTGAAATGTCTTCTTTAGTTCGGGAGTTATAAGCATTAAAAAATAATCCGTGGCAAAAAAATCACCTCCTACAGAATTATGTTGACCTGTTACTCGAACAAAATTTTCAAGAAAATTTTTGGTAATTTTGTCACTTTTTTCTTGATTTGCAACCACGCAACGTTGTGCTTGATATCTCTGCTAATTTTAAAGATACGAACCTAAAATTTCACACAGGTAAAGAATTCGTCTCCGACTTTCCAATTATGTGTCGGATGAAAACGCCACGCCTACTTATTACTGAGAATTTTAAGTTTATATTAAACAACTCTGAATTTCTAAATGTAGGCGTGGCAATAGGCGGTTAAATATGAGTGGTTTTGAAAGTTCAAGCTTTACTCTTTCTTACAGCAATAGTTTCATTGAATTGTCTTCTTTTGTTCGGGAGTTATAAGCATTAAAAAATAATCCGTGGCAAAAAAATCACCTCCTACAAAATTATGTTGACCTGTTACTCGAACAAAATTTTCAAGAAAATTTAAGGTAATTTTTTCACTTTTTTCTTGATTTGCAACCACGCAACGTTGTGCTTGATATCTCTGTTAATTTTAAAGATACGAACCTAAAATTTCACACAGGTAAAGAATTCGTCTCCGACTTTCCAATTATGTGTCGGATGAAAACGCCACGCCTACTTATTACTGAGAATTTTAAGTTTATATTAAACAACTCTGAATTTCTAAATGTAGGCGTGGCAATAGGCGGTTAAATATGAGTGGTTTTGAAAGTTCAAGCTTTACTCTTTCTTACAGCAATAGTTTCATTGAATTGTCTTCTTTAGTTCGGGAGTTATAAGCATTAAAAAATAATCCGTGGCAAAAAAATCACCTCCTACAAAATTATGTTGACCTGTTACTCGAACAAAATTTTCAAGAAAATTTAAGGTAATTTTTTCACTTTTTTCTTGATTTGCAACCACGCAACGTTGTGCTTGATATCTCTGTTAATTTTAAAGATACGAACCTAAAATTTCACACAGGTAAAGAATTCGTCTCCGACTTTCCAATTATGTGTCGGATGAAAACGCCACGCCTACTTATTACTGAGAATTTTAAGTTTATATTAAACAACTCTGAATTTCTAAATGTGGGCGTGGCAATAGGCGGTTAAATATGAGTGGTTTTGAAAGTTCAAGCTATACTTTTTCTTACGGCGAAAGTTCCACTTAAATATCTTCTTCGGTTCCGGAGTTTTAAGCATTAAAAAATAATCCGTGGCAAAAAATCACCTCCTACAAAATTATGTTGACTGACCTGTTACTCGAACAAAATTTTCAAGAAAATTTAAGGTAATTTTTTCATTTTTTTCTTGATTTGCAACCACGCAACGTTGTGCTTGGTATCTCTGTTAACTTTAAAGATACGAACCTAAAATTTCACACAGGTAAAGAATTCGTCTCCGACTTTCCAATTATGTGTCGGATGAGAACGCCACGCCTACTTATTACTGAGAATTTTAAGTTTATATTAAACAACTCTGAATTTCTAAATGTGGGCGTGGCAATAGGCGGTTAATTATGAAAATTTTTGAAACTCCAAGCTTTACTCTTTCTTACGGCGAAAGTTTCACTTAAATATCTTCTTCGGTTCGGGAGTTATAAGCATTAAAAAATAATCCGTGGCAAAAAATCACCTCCTACAAAATTATGTTGACCTGTTACTCGAACAAAATTTTCAAGAAAATTTAAGGTAATTTTTTCATTTTTTTCTTGATTTGCAACCACGCAACGTTGTGCTTGATATCTCTGTTAACTTTAAAGATACGAACCTAAAATTTCACACAGGTAAAGAATTCGTCTCCGACTTTCCAATTATGTGGCGGATGAAAACGCCACGCCTACTTATTACTGAGAATTTTAAGTTTATATTAAACAACTCTGAATTTCTAAATGTGGGCGTGGCAATAGGCGGTTAAATATGAGTGATTTTGAAAGTTCAAGCTATACTCTTTCTTACGGCGAAAGTTCCACTTAAATATCTTCTTCGGTTCCGGAGTTTTAAGCATTAAAAAATAATCCGTGGCAAAAAAATCACCTCCTACAAAATTATGTTGACCTGTTACTCGAACAAAATTTTCAAGAAAATTTAAGGTAATTTTTTCACTTTTTTTCTTGATTTGCAACCACGCAACGTTGTGCTTGATATCTCTGCTAATTTTAAAGATACGAACCTAAAATTTCACACAGGTAAAGAATTCGTCTCCGACTTTCCAATTATGTGTCGGATGAAAACGCCACGCCTACTTATTACTGAGAATTTTAAGTTTATATTAAACAACTCTGAATTTCTAAATGTGGGCGTGGCAATAGGCGGTTAAATATGAGTGGTTTTGAAAGTTCAAGCTATACTCTTTCTTACGGCGAAAGTTCCACTTAAATATCTTCTTCGGTTCCGGAGTTTTAAGCATTAAAAAATAATCCGTGGCAAAAAATCACCTCCTACAAAATTATGTTGACTGACCTGTTACTCGAACAAAATTTTCAAGAAAATTTAAGGTAATTTTTTCACTTTTTTCTTGATTTGCAACCACGCAACGTTGTGCTTGATATCTCTGTTAACTTTAAAGATACGAACCTAAAATTTCACACAGGTAAAGAATTCGTCTCCGACTTTCCAATTATGTGTCGGATGAGAACGCCACGCCTACTTATTACTGAGAATTTTAAGTTTATATTAAACAACTCTGAATTTCTAAATGTGGGCGTGGCAATAGGCGGTTAATTATGAAAATTTTTGAAACTCCAAGCTTTACTCTTTCTTACGGCGAAAGTTTCACTTAAATATCTTCTTCGGTTCGGGAGTTATAAGCATTAAAAAATAATCCGTGGCAAAAAATCACCTCCTACAAAATTATGTTGACCTGTTACTCGAACAAAATTTTCAAGAAAATTTAAGGTAATTTTTTCACTTTTTTCTTGATTTGCAACCACGCAACGTTGTGCTTGATATCTCTGCTAATTTTAAAGATACGAACCTAAAATTTCACACAGGTAAAGAATTCGTCTCCGACTTTCCAATTATGTGTCGGATGAAAACGCCACGCCTACTTATTACTGAGAATTTTAAGTTTATATTAAACAACTCTGAATTTCTAAATGTGGGCGTGGCAATAGGCGGTTAAATATGAGTGGTTTTGAAAGTTCAAGCTATACTCTTTCTTACGGCGAAAGTTCCACTTAAATATCTTCTTCGGTTCCGGAGTTTTAAGCATTAAAAAATAATCCGTGGCAAAAAATCACCTCCTACAAAATTATGTTGACCTGTTACTCGAACAAAATTTTCAAGAAAATTTAAGGTAATTTTTCCACTTTTTTCTTGATTTGCAACCACGCAACGTTGTGCTTGATATCTCTGTTAATTTTAAAGATACGAACCTAAAATTTCACACAGGTAAAGAATTCGTCTCCGACTTTCCCATTATGTGTCGGATAAAAACGCCACGCCTACTTATTACTGAGAATTTTAAGTTTATATTAAACAACTCTGAATTTCTAAATGTGGGCGTGGCAATAAACGGTTAATTATGAAAATTTTTGAAACTCCAAGCTTTACTCTTTCTTACGGCGAAAGTTTCACTTAAATATCTTCTTCGGTTCGGGAGTTATAAGCATTAAAAAATAATCCGTGGCAAAAAATCACCTCCTACAAAATTATGTTGACCTGTTACTCGAACAAAATTTTCAAGAAAATTTAAGGTAATTTTTCCACTTTTTTCTTGATTTGCAACCACGCAACGTTGTGCTTGATATATCTGTTAATTTTAAAGATACGAACCTAAAATTTCACACAGGTAAAGAATTCGTCTCCGACTTTCCAATTATGAGTCGGATGAAAATGCCACGCCTACTTATTACTGAGAATTTTAAGTTTATATTAAACAACTCTGAATTTCTAAATGTGGGCGTGGCAATAGGCGGTTAATTATGAAAATTTTTAAAAGTCCAAGCTTTACTCTTTCTTACAGCAATAGTTTTATTGAAATGTCTTCTTTAGTTCGGGAGTTATAAGCATTAAAAAATAATCCGTGGCAAAAAATCACCTCCTACAAAATTATGTTGACCTGTTACTCGAACAAAATTTTCAAGAAAATTTAAGGTAATTTGTTCACTTTTTTCTTGATTTGCAACCACGCAACGTTGTGCTTGATATCTCTGTTAATTTTAAAGATACGAACCTAAAATTTCACACAGGTAAAGAATTCGTCTCCGACTTTCCAATTATGTGTCGGATGAAAACGCCACGCCTACTTATTACTGAGAATTTTAAGTTTATATTAAACAACTCTGAATTTCTAAATGTGGGCGTGGCAATAGGCGTTTAATTATGAAAATTTTTGAAACTCCAAGCTTTACACTTTCTTACGGCGAAAGTTTCACTTAAATATCTTCTTCGGTTCGGGAGTTATAAGCATTAAAAAATAATCCGTGGCAAAAAATCACCTCCTACAAAATTATGTTGACCTGTTACTCGAACAAAATTTTCAAGAAAATTTAAGGTAATTTTTCCACTTTTTTCTTGATTTGCAACCACGCAACGTTGTGCTTGATATCTCTCTTAATTTGCAAGATACGAACCTAAATTTTCACACAGGTAAAGAATTCGTCTCCGACTTTCCAATTATGTGTCGGATGAAAACGCCACGCCTACTTATTACTGAGAATTTTAAGTTTATATTAAACAACTCTGAATTTCTAAATGTGGGCGTGGCAGTATGCGGTTAAATATGAGTGGTTTTGAAAGTTCAAGCTATACTCTTTCTTACGGCGAAAGTTTCACTTAAATACCTTCTTCGGTTCGGGAGTTATAAGCATTTAAAAATAATCCGTGGCAAAAAATCACCTCCTACAAAATTATGTTGACCTGTTACTCGAACAAAATTTTCAAGAAAATTTAAGGTAATTTTTCCACTTTTTTCTTGATTTGCAACCACGCAACGTTGTGCTTGATATCTCTCTTAATTTGCAAGATACGAACCTAAATTTTCACACAGGTAAAGAATTCGTCTCCGACTTTCCAATTATGTGTCGGATGAAAACGCCACGCCTACTTATTACTGAGAATTTTAAGTTTATATTAAACAACTCTGAATTTCTAAATGTGGGCGTGGCAGTATGCGGTTAAATATGAGTGGTTTTGAAAGTTCAAGCTATACTCTTTCTTACGGCGAAAGTTTCACTTAAATATCTTCTTCGGTTCGGGAGTTATAAGCATTTAAAAATAATCCGTGGCAAAAAATCACCTCCTACAAAATTATGTTGACCTGTTACTCGAACAAAATTTTCAAGAAAATTTAAGATAATTTTTCCACATTTTTCTTGATTTGCAACCACGCAACGTTGTGCTTCATATCTCTCTTAATTTTCAAGATACGAACCTAAATTTTCACACAGGTAAAGAATTCGTCTCCGACTTTCCAATTATGCGTCGGATGAAAACGCCACGCCTACTTATTACTGAGAATTTTAAGTTTATATTAAACAACTCTGAATTTCTAAATGTGGGCGTGGCAGTAGGCGGTTAAATATGAGTGGTTTTGAAAGTTCAAGCTATACTCTTTCTTACGGCGAAAGTTTCACTTAAATATCTTCTTCGGTTCGGGAGTTATAAGCATTAAAAAATAATCCGTGGCAAAAAATCACCTCCTACAAAATTATGTTGACCTGTTACTCGAACAAAATTTTCAAGAAAATTTAGGGTAATTTTTCCACTTTTTTCTTGATTTGCAACCACGCAACGTTGTGCTTGATATCTCTGTTAATTTTAAAGATACGAACCTAAAATTTCACACAGGTAAAGAATTCGTCTCCGACTTTCCAATTATGTGTCGGATGAAAACGCCACGCCTACTTATTACTGAGAATTTTAAGTCTATATTAAACAACTCTGAATTTCTAAATGTAGGCGTGGCAATAGGCGGTTAAATATGAGTGGTTTTGAAAGTTCAAGCTTTACTCTTTCTTACAGCAATAGTTTCATTGAAATGTCTTCTTTAGTTCGGGAGTTATAAGCATTAAAAAATAATACGTGGCAAAAAAATCACCTCCTACAGAATTATGTTGACCTGCTACTCGAACAAAATTTTCAAGAAAATTTTTGGTAATTTTGTCACTTTTTTCTTGATTTGCAACCACGCAACGTTGTGCTTGATATCTCTGTTAATTTTAAGGATACGAACCTAAATTTTCACACAGGTAAAGAATTCGTCTCCGACTTTCCAATTATGTGTCGGATGAAAACGCCACGCCTACTTATTACTGAGAATTTTAAGTTTATATTAAGCAACTCTGAATTTCTAAATGTGGGCGTGGCAATAGGTGGTTAATTATGAAAATTTTTGAAAGTCCAAGCTTTACTCTTTTTTACGGCGAAAGTTTCAATTAAATATCTTCTTCGGTTCGGGAGTTATAAGCATTTAAAAATAATCCGTTGCAAAAAATCACCTCCTACAAAATTATATCTCTCTTAATTTTCAAGATACGAACCTAAATTTTCACACAGGTAAAGAATTCGTCTCCGACTTTCCAATTATGCGTCGGATGAAAACGCCACGCCTACTTATTACTGAGAATTTTACTCGAACAAAATTTTCAAGAAAATTTAAGGTAATTTTTCCACTTTTTTCTTGATTTGCAACCACGCAACGTTGTTCTTGATATCTCTGTTAATTTTAAAGATACGAACCTAAATTTTCACACAGGTAAAGAATTCATCTCCGACTTTCCAATTATGTGTCGGATGAAAACGCTACGCCTACTTATTACTGAGAATTTTAAGTTTATATTAAACAACTCTGAATTTCTAAATGTGGGCGTGGCAATAGGCGGTTAATTATGAAAATTTTTGAAAGTCCAAGCTTTACTCTTTTTTACGGCGAAAGTTTTACTTAAATATCTTCTTCGGTTCGGGAGTTATAAGCATTAAAAAATAATCCGTGGCAAAAATTCACCTCCTACAAAATTATGTTGACCTGTTACTCGAACAAAATTTTCAAGAAAATTTAAGGTAATTTTTCCACTTTTTTCTTGATTTGCAACCACGCAACGTTGTGCTTGATATCTCTGTTAATTTTAAAGATACGAACCTAAATTTGCACACAGGTAAAGAATTCATCTCCGACTTTCCAATTATGTGTCGGATGAAAACGCTACGCCTACTTATTACTGAGAATTTTAAGTTTATATTAAACAACTCTGAATTTCTAAATGTGGGCGTGGCAATAGGCGGTTAATTATGAAAATTTTTGAAAGTCCAAGCTTTACTCTTTTTTACGGCGAAAGTTTTACTTAAATATCTTCTTCGGTTCGGGAGTTATAAGCATTAAAAAATAATCCGTGGCAAAAATTCACCTCCTACAAAATTATGTTGACCTGTTACTCGAACAAAATTTTCAAGAAAATTTAAGGTAATTTTTCCACATTTTTCTTGATTT
The DNA here is from genome assembly GCA_943735925.1 of Pollenia amentaria. Taxonomy (NCBI): domain Eukaryota; kingdom Metazoa; phylum Arthropoda; class Insecta; order Diptera; family Polleniidae; genus Pollenia; species Pollenia amentaria. The sequence goes on along the minus strand of OX031008.1, from coordinate 128,628,351 downwards.
GCAACCACGCAACGTTGTGCTTCATATCTCTCTTAATTTTCAAGATACGAACCTAAATTTTCCCACAGGTAAAGAATTCGTCTCCGACTTTCCAATTATGCGTCGGATGAAAACGCCACGCCTACCTTTTACTGAGAATTTTAAGTTTATATTAAACAACTCTGAATTTCTAAATGTGGGCGTGGCAGTAGGCGGTTAAATATGAGTGGTTTTGAAAGTTCAAGCTATACTCTTTCTTACGGCGAAAGTTTCACTTAAATATCTTCTTCGGTTCGGGAGTTATAAGCATTAAAAAATAATCCGTGGCAAAAAATCACCTCCTACAAAATTATGTTCACCTGTTACTCGAACAAAATTTTCAAGAAAATTTAGGGTAATTTTTCCACTTTTTTCTTGATTTGCAACCACGCAACGTTGTGCTTGATGATATCTCTGTTAATTTTAAAGATACGAACCTAAAATTTCACACAGGTAAAGAATTCGTCTCCGACTTTCCAATTATGTGTCGGATGAAAACGCCACGCCTACTTATTACTGAGAATTTTAAGTCTATATTAAACAACTCTGAATTTCTAAATGTAGGCGTGGCAATAGGCGGTTAAATATGAGTGGTTTTGAAAGTTCAAGCTTTACTCTTTCTTACAGCAATAGTTTCATTGAAATGTCTTCTTTAGTTCGGGAGTTATAAGCATTAAAAAATAATACGTGGCAAAAAAATCACCTCCTACAGAATTATGTTGACCTGTTACTCGAACAAAATTTTCAAGAAAATTTTTGGTAATTTTGTCACTTTTTTCTTGATTTGCAACCACGCAACGTTGTGCTTGATATCTCTGTTAATTTTAAGGATACGAACCTAAATTTTCACACAGGTAAAGAATTCGTCTCCGACTTTCCAATTATGTGTCGGATTAAAACGCCACGCCTACTTATTACTGAGAATTTTAAGTTTATATTAAACAACTCTGAATTTCTAAATGTGGGCGTGGCAATAGGTGGTTAATTATGAAAATTTTTGAAAGTCCAAGCTTTACTCTTTTTTACGGCGAAAGTTTCAATTAAATATCTTCTTCGGTTCGGGAGTTATAAGCATTTAAAAATAATCCGTTGCAAAAAATCACCTCCTACAAAATTATATCTCTCTTAATTTTCAAGATACGAACCTAAATTTTCACACAGGTAAAGAATTCGTCTCCGACTTTCCAATTATGCGTCGGATGAAAACGCCACGCCTACTTATTACTGAGAATTTTACTCGAACAAAATTTTCAAGAAAATTTAAGGTAATTTTTCCACTTTTTTCTTGATTTGCAACCACGCAACGTTGTTCTTGATATCTCTGTTAATTTTAAAGATACGAACCTAAATTTTCACACAGGTAAAGAATTCATCTCGGACTTTCCAATTATGTGTCGGATGAAAACGCTACGCCTACTTATTACTGAGAATTTTAAGTTTATATTAAACAACTCTGAATTTCTAAATGTGGGCGTGGCAATAGGCGGTTAATTATGAAAATTTTTGAAAGTCCAAGCTTTACTCTTTTTTACGGCGAAAGTTTTACTTAAATATCTTCTTCGGTTCGGGAGTTATAAGCATTAAAAAATAATCCGTGGCAAAAATTCACCTCCTACAAAATTATGTTGACCTGTTACTCGAACAAAATTTTCAAGAAAATTTAAGGTAATTTTTCCACTTTTTTCTTGATTTGCAACCACGCAACGTTGTGCTTGATATCTCTGTTAATTTTAAAGATACGAACCTAAATTTGCACACAGGTAAAGAATTCATCTCCGACTTTCCAATTATGTGTCGGATGAAAACGCTACGCCTACTTATTACTGAGAATTTTAAGTTTATATTAAACAACTCTGAATTTCTAAATGTGGGCGTGGCAATAGGCGGTTAATTATGAAAATTTTTGAAAGTCCAAGCTTTACTCTTTTTTACGGCGAAAGTTTTACTTAAATATCTTCTTCGGTTCGGGAGTTATAAGCATTAAAAAATAATCCGTGGCAAAAATTCACCTCCTACAAAATTATGTTGACCTGTTACTCGAACAAAATTTTCAAGAAAATTTAAGGTAATTTTTCCACATTTTTCTTGATTTGCAACCACGCAACGTTGTGCTTCATATCTCTCTTAATTTTCAAGATACGAACCTAAATTTTCCCACAGGTAAAGAATTCGTCTCCGACTTTCCAATTATGCGTCGGATGAAAACGCCACGCCTACCTTTTACTGAGAATTTTAAGTTTATATTAAACAACTCTGAATTTCTAAATGTGGGCGTGGCAGTAGGCGGTTAAATATGAGTGGTTTTGAAAGTTCAAGCTATACTCTTTCTTACGGCGAAAGTTTCACTTAAATATCTTCTTCGGTTCGGGAGTTATAAGCATTAAAAAATAATCCGTGGCAAAAAATCACCTCCTACAAAATTATGTTCACCTGTTACTCGAACAAAATTTTCAAGAAAATTTAGGGTAATTTTTCCACTTTTTTCTTGATTTGCAACCACGCAACGTTGTGCTTGATGATATCTCTGTTAATTTTAAAGATACGAACCTAAAATTTCACACAGGTAAAGAATTCGTCTCCGACTTTCCAATTATGTGTCGGATGAAAACGCCACGCCTACTTATTACTGAGAATTTTAAGTCTATATTAAACAACTCTGAATTTCTAAATGTAGGCGTGGCAATAGGCGGTTAAATATGAGTGGTTTTGAAAGTTCAAGCTTTACTCTTTCTTACAGCAATAGTTTCATTGAAATGTCTTCTTTAGTTCGGGAGTTATAAGCATTAAAAAATAATACGTGGCAAAAAAATCACCTCCTACAGAATTATGTTGACCTGTTACTCGAACAAAATTTTCAAGAAAATTTTTGGTAATTTTGTCACTTTTTTCTTGATTTGCAACCACGCAACGTTGTGCTTGATATCTCTGTTAATTTTAAGGATACGAACCTAAATTTTCACACAGGTAAAGAATTCGTCTCCGACTTTCCAATTATGTGTCGGATGAAAACGCCACGCCTACTTATTACTGAGAATTTTAAGTTTATATTAAGCAACTCTGAATTTCTAAATGTGGGCGTGGCAGTAGGTGGTTAATTATGAAAATTTTTGAAAGTCCAAGCTTTACTCTTTTTTACGGCGAAAGTATCAATTAAATATCTTCTTCGGTTCGGGAGTTATAAGCATTTAAAAATAATCCGTTGCAAAAAATCACCTCCTACAAAATTATATCTCTCTTAATTTTCAAGATACGAACCTAAATTTTCACACAGGTAAAGAATTCGTCTCCGACTTTCCAATTATGCGTCGGATGAAAACGCCACGCCTACTTATTACTGAGAATTTTACTCGAACAAAATTTTCAAGAAAATTTAAGGTAATTTTTCCACTTTTTTCTTGATTTGCAACCACGCAACGTTGTGCTTGATATCTCTGTTAATTTTAAAGATACGAACCTAAATTTTCACACAGGTAAACAATTCATCTCCGACTTTCCAATTATGTGTCGGATGAAAACGCTACGCCTACTTATTACTGAGAATTTTAAGTTTATATTAAACAACTCTGAATTTCTAAATGTGGGCGTGGCAATAGGCGGTTAATTATGAAAATTTTTGAAAGTCCAAGCTTTACTCTTTTTTACGGCGAAAGTTTTACTTAAATATCTTCTTCGGTTCGGGAGTTATAAGCATTAAAAAATAATCCGTGGCAAAAATTCACCTCCTACAAAATTATGTTGACCTGTTACTCGAACAAAATTTTCAAGAAAATTTAAGGTAATTTTTCCACTTTTTTCTTGATTTGCAACCACGCAACGTTGTGCTTGATATCTCTGTTAATTTTAAAGATACGAACCTAAAATTTCACACAGGTAAAGAATTCGTCTCCGACTTTCCAATTATGTGTCGGATGAAAACGCCACGCCTACTTATTACTGAGAATTTTAAGTTTATATTTAACAACTCTGAATTTCTAAATGTGGGCGTGGCAATAGGCGGTTAATTATGAAAATTTTTGAAACTCCAAGCTTTACTCTTTCTTACGGCGAAAGTTTCACTTAAATATCTTCTTCGGTTCGGGAGTTATAAGCATTTAAAAATAATCCGTGGCAAAAAATCACCTCCTACAAAATTATGTTGACCTGTTACTCGAACAAAATTTTCAAGAAAATTTAAGATAATTTATCCACTTTTTTCTTGATTTGCAACCACGCAACGTTGTGCTTCATATCTCTCTTAATTTTCAAGATTCGAACCTAAATTTTCACACAGGTAAAGAATTCGTCTCCGACTTTCCAATTATGCGTCGGATGAAAACGCCACGCCTACTTATTACTGAGAATTTTAAGTTTATATTAAACAACTCTAAATTTCTAAATGTAGGCGTGGCAATAGGCGGTTAAATATGAGTGGTTTTGAAAGTTCAAGCTTTACTCTTTCTTACAGCAATAGTTTCATTGAAATGTCTTCTTTAGTTCGGGAGTTATATGCATTAAAAAATAATACGTGGCAAAAAAATCACCTCCTACAGAATTATGTTGACCTGTTACTCGAACAAAATTTTCAAGAAAATTTTTGGTAATTTTGTCACTTTTTTCTTGATTTGCAACCACGCAACGTTGTGCTTGATATCTCTGTTAATTTTAAAGATACGAACCTAAATTTTCACACAGGTAAAGAATTCGTCTCCGACTTTCCAATTATGTGTCGGATGAAAACGCCACGCCTACTTATTACTGAGAATTTAAGTTTATATTAAACAACTCTGAATTTCTAAATGTGGGCGTGGCAGTATGCGGTTAAATATGAGTGGTCTTGAAAGTTCAAGCTATACTCTTTCTTACGACGAAAGTTTCACTTAAATATCTTCTTCGGTTCGGGAGTTATAAGCATTTAAAAATAATCCGTGGCAAAAAATCACCTCCTACAACCACGCAACGTTGTGCTTGATATCTCTGTTAATTTTAAAGATACGAACCTAAAATTTCACACAGGTAAAGAATTCGTCTCCGACTTTCCAATTATGTGTCGGATGAAAACGCCACGCCTATTTATTACTGAGAATTTTAAGTTTATATTTAACAACTCTGAATTTCTAAATGTGGGCGTGGCAATAGGCGGTTAATTATGAAAATTTTTGAAACTCCAAGCTTTACTCTTTCTTACGGCGAAAGTTTCACTTAAATATCTTCTTCGGTTCGGGAGTTATAAGCATTTAAAAATAATCCGTGGCAAAAAATCACCTCCTACAAAATTATGTTGACCTGTTACTCGAACAAAATTTTCAAGAAAATTTAAGATAATTTTTCCACTTTTTTCTTGATTTGCAACCACGCAACGTTGTGCTTCATATCTCTCTTAATTTTCAAGATTCGAACCTAAATTTTCACACAGGTAAAGAATTCGTCTCCGACTTTCCAATTATGCGTCGGATGAAAACGCCACGCCTACTTATTACTGAGAATTTTAAGTTTATATTAAACAACTCTAAATTTCTAAATGTAGGCGTGGCAATAGGCGGTTAAATATGAGTGGTTTTGAAAGTTCAAGCTTTACTCTTTCTTACAGCAATAGTTTCATTGAAATGTCTTCTTTAGTTCGGGAGTTATATGCATTAAAAAATAATACGTGGCAAAAAAATCACCTCCTACAGAATTATGTTGACCTGTTACTCGAACAAAATTTTCAAGAAAATTTTTGGTAATTTTGTCACTTTTTTCTTGATTTGCAACCACGCAACGTTGTGCTTGATATCTCTGTTAATTTTAAAGATACGAACCTAAATTTTCACACAGGTAAAGAATTCGTCTCCGACTTTCCAATTATGTGTCGGATGAAAACGCCACGCCTACTTATTACTGAGAATTTAAGTTTATATTAAACAACTCTGAATTTCTAAATGTGGGCGTGGCAGTATGCGGTTAAATATGAGTGGTCTTGAAAGTTCAAGCTATACTCTTTCTTACGACGAAAGTTTCACTTAAATATCTTCTTCGGTTCGGGAGTTATAAGCATTTAAAAATAATCCGTGGCAAAAAATCACCTCCTACAAAATTATGTTGACCTGTTACTCGAACAAAATTTTCAAGAAAATTTAAGATAATTTTTCCACTTTTTTCTTGATTTGCAACCACGCAACGTTGTGCTTCATATCTCTCTTAATTTTCAAGATTCGAACCTAAATTTTCACACAGGTAAAGAATTCGTCTCCGACTTTCCAATTATGCGTCGGATGAAAACGCCACGCCTACTTATTACTGAGAATTTTAAGTTTATATTAAACAACTCTGAATTTCTAAATGTGGGCGTGGCAATAGGCGGTTAATTATGAAAATTTTTGAAAGCCAAGCTTTACTCTTTTTTACGGCGAAAGTTTCACTTAAATATCTTCTTCGGTTCGGGAGTTATAAGCATTAAAAAATAATCCGTGGCAAAAAATCACCTCCTACAAAATTATGTTGACCTGTTACTCGAACAAAATTTTCAAAAAAATTTAAGGTAATTTTTCCACTTTTTTCTTGATTTGCAACCACGCAACGTTGTGCTTCATATCTCTGTTAATTTTAAAGATACGAACCTAAATTTTCACATAGGTAAAGAATTCGTCTCCGACTTTCCAATTATGTGTCGGATGAAAACGCCACGCCTACTTATTACTGAGAATTTTAAGTTTATATTAAACAACTCTGAATTTCTAAATGTGGGCGTGGCAGTATGCGGTTAAATATGAGTGGTTTTGAAAGTTCAAGCTATACTCTTTCTTACGACGAAAGTTTCACTTAAATATCTTCTTCGGTTCGGGAGTTATAAGCATTTAAAAATAATCCGTGGCAAAAAATCACCTCCTACAAAATTATATCTCTCTTAAATGTCAAGATACGAACCTAAATTTTCACACAGGTAAAGAATTCGTCTCCGACTTTCCAATTATGCGTCGGATGAAAACGCCACGCCTACTTATTACTGAGAATTTTACTCGAACAAAATTTTCAAGAAAATTTAAGGTAATTTTTCCACTTTTTTCTTGATTTGCAACCACGCAACGTTGTGCTTGATATCTCTGTTAATTTTAAAGATACGAACCTAAAATTTCACACAGGTAAAGAATTCGTCTCCGACTTTCCAATTATGTGTCGGATGAAAACGCCACGCCTACTTATTACTGAGAATTTTAAGTTTATATTAAACAACTCTGAATTTCTAAATGTAGGCGTGGCAATAGGCGGTTAAATATGAGTGGTTTTGAAAGTTCAAGCTTTACTCTTTCTTACAGCAATAGTTTCATTGAAATGTCTTCTTTAGTTCGGGAGTTATAAGCATTAAAAAATAATCCGTGGCAAAAAAATCACCTCCTACAGAATTATGTTGACCTGTTACTCGAACAAAATTTTCAAGAAAATTTTTGGTAATTTTGTCACTTTTTTCTTGATTTGCAACCACGCAACGTTGTGCTTGATATCTCTGTTAATTTTAAAGATACGAACCTAAATTTTCACACAGGTAAAGAATTCGTCTCCGACTTTCCAATTATGTGTCGGATGAAAACGCCACGCCTACTTATTACTGAGAATTTTAAGTTTATATTAAACAACTCTGAATTTCTAAATGTGGGCGTGGCAATAGGCGGTTAATTATGAGTGGTTTTGAAAGTTCAAGCTTTACTCTTTCTTACAGCAATAGTTTCATTGAAATGTCTTCTTTAGTTCGGGAGTTATAAGCATTAAAAAATAATACGTGGAAAAAAAATCACCTCCTACAAAATTATGTTGACCTGTTACTCGAACAAAATTTTCAAGAAAATTTAAGATAATTTTTCCACATTTTTCTTGATTTGCAACCACGCAACGTTGTGCTTCATATCTCTCTTAATTTTCAAGATACGAACCTAAATTTTCACACAGGTAAAGAATTCGTCTCCGACTTTCCAATTATGCGTCGGATGAAAACGCCACGCCTACTTATTACTGAGAATTTTAAGTTTATATTAAACAACTCTGAATTTCTAAATGTAGGCGTGGCAATAGGCGGTTAAATATGAGTGGTTTTGAAAGTTCAAGCTTTACTCTTTCTTACAGCAATAGTTTCATTGAAATGTCTTCTTTAGTTCGGGAGTTATAAGCATTAAAAAATAATACGTGGCAAAAAAATCACCTCCTACAGAATTATGTTGACCTGTTACTCGAACAAAATTTTCAAGAAAATTTTTGGTAATTTTGTCACTTTTTTCTTGATTTGCAACCACGCAACGTTGTGCTTGATATCTCTGTTAATTTTAAAGATACGAACTTTAATTTTCACACAGGTAAAGAATTCGTCTCCGACTTTCCAATTATGTGTCGGATGAAAACGCCACGCCTACTTATTACTGAGAATTTTAAGTTTATATTAAACAACTCTGAATTTCTAAATGTGGGCGTGGCAATAGGCGGTTAATTATGAAAATTTTGGAAAGTCCAAGCTTTACTCTTTTTTACGGCGAAAGTTTCACTTAAATATCTTCTTCGGTTCGGGAGTTATAAGCATTAAAAAATAATCCGTGGCAAAAAATCACCTCCTACAAAATTATGTTGACCTGTTACTTGAACAAAATTTTCAAGAAAATTTAAGATAATTTTTCCACATTTTTCTTGATTTGCAACCACGCAACGTTGTGCTTGATATCTCTGTTAATTTTAAAGATACGAACCTAAATTTTCACATAGGTAAAGAATTCGTCTCCGACTTTCCAATTATGTGTCGGATGAAAACGCCACGCCTACTTATTACTGAGAATTTTAAGTTTATATTAAACAACTCTGAATTTCTAAATGTGGGCGTGGCAGTATGCGGTTAAATATGAGTGGTTTTGAAAGTTCAAGCTATACTCTTTCTTACGGCGAAAGTTTCACTTAAATATCTTCTTCGGTTCGGGAGTTATAAGCATTAAAAAATAATCCGTGGCAAAAAATCACCTCCTACAAAATTATGTTGACCTGTTACTCGAACAAAATTTTCAAGAAAATTTAAGGTAATTTGTTCACTTTTTTCTTGATTTGCAACCACGCAACGTTGTGCTTGATATCTCTGTTAATTTTAAAGATACGAACCTAAAATTTCACACAGGTAAAGAATTCGTCTCCGACTTTCCAATTATGTGTCGTATGAAAACGCCACGCCTACTTATTACTGAGAATTTTAAGTATATATTAAACAACTCTGAATTTCTAAATGTGGGCTTGGCAATAGGCGGTTAAATATGAGTGGTTTTGAAAGCTCAAGCTATACTCTTTCTTACGGCGAAAGTTTCACTTAAATATCTTCTTCGGTTCGGGAGTTATAAGCATTAAAAAATAATCCGTGGCAAAAAATCACCTCCTACAAAATTATGTTGACCTGTTACTCGAACAAAATTTTCAAGAAAATTTAAGGTAATTTGTTCACTTTTTTCTTGATTTGCAACCACGCAACGTTGTGCTTGATATCTCTGTTAATTTTAAAGATACGAACCTAAAATTTCACACAGGTAAAGAATTCGTCTCCGACTTTCCAATTATGTGTCGGATGAAAACGCCACGCCTACTTATTACTGAGAATTTTAAGTTTATATTAAACAACTCTGAATTTCTAAATGTGGGCGTGGCAATAGGCGGTTAAATATGAGTGGTTTTGAAAGTTCAAGCTATACTCTTTCTTACGGCGAAAGTTTCACTTAAATATCTTCTTCGGTTCTGGAGGTATAAGCATTAAAAAGTAATCCGTGGCAAAAAATCACCTCCTACAAAATTATGTTGACCTGTTACTCGAACAAAATTTTCAAGAAAATTTAAGGTAATTTTTCCACTTTTTTCTTGATTTGCAACCACGCAAGGTTGTGCTTGATATCTCTGTTAATTTTAAAGATACGAACCTAAAATTTCACACAGGTAAAGAATTCGTCTCCGACTTTCCAATTATGTGTCGGATGAAAACGCCACGCCTACTTATTACTGAGAATTTAAGTTTATATTAAACAACTCTGAATTTCTAACTGTGGGCGTGGCAATAGGCGGTTAATTATGAAAATTTTTGAAACTACAAGCTTGACTCTTTCTTACGGCGAAAGTTTCTCTTAAATATCTTCTTCGGTTCGGGAGTTATAAGCATTAAAAAATAATCCGTGGCAAAAAATCACCTCCTACAAAATTATGTTGACCTGTTACTCGAACAAAATTTTCAAGAAAATTTAAGGTAATTTTTCACTTTTTTCTTGATTTGCAACCACGCAACGTTGTGCTTGATATCTCTGTTAATTTTAAAGATACGAACCTAAAATTTCACACAGGTAAAGAATTCGTCTCCGACTTTCCAATTATGTGTCGGATGAAAACGCCACGCCTACTTATTACAGAGAATTTTAAGTTTATATTAAACAACTCTGAATTTCTAAATGTGGGCGTGGCAATAGGCGGTTAGTTATGAAAATTTTTGAAACTCCAAGCTTTACTCTTTCTTACGGCGAAAGTTGTTTCACTTAAATATCTTCTTCGGTTCGGGAGTTATAAGCATTAAAAAATAATCCGTGGCAAAAAATCACCTCCTACAAAATTATGTTGACCTGTTACTCGAACAAAATTTTCAAGAAAATTTAAGGTAATTTCCACTTTTTTCTTGATTTGCAACCACGCAACGTTGTGCTTGATATCTCTGTTAATTTTAAAGATACGAACCTAAAATTTCACACAGGTAAAGAATTCGTCTCCGACTTTCCAATTATGAGTCGGATGAAAACGCCACGCCTACTTATTACTGAGAATTTTAAGTTTATATTAAACAACTCTGAATTTCTAAATGTGGGCGTGGCAATAGGCGGTTAATTATGAAAATTTTTGAAAGTCCAAGCTTTAATCTTTCTTACGGCGAAAGTTTCACTTAAATATCTTCTTCGGTTCGGGAGTTATAAGCATTAAAAAATAATCCGTGGCAAAAAATCACCTCCTACCAAATTATGTTGACCTGTTACTCGAACAAAATTTTCAAGAAAATTTAAGGTAATTTTTCCACTTTTTCTTGATTTGCAACCACGCAACGTTGTGCTTGATATCTCTCTTAATTTTCAAGATACGAACCTAAATTTTCACACAGGTAAAGAATTCGTCTCCGACTTTCGAATTATGTGTCGGATGAAAACGCCACGCCTACTTATTACTGACAATTTTAAGTTTATATTAAACAACTCTGAATTTCTAAATGTGGGCGTGGCAATAGGCGGTTAAATATGAGTGGTTTTGAAAGTTCAAGCTTTACTCTTTCTTACGGCGGAAGTTTCACTTAAATATCTTCTTCGGTTCGGGAGTTATAAGCATTAAAAAATAATCCGTGGCAAAAAATCACCTCCTACAAAATTATGTTGACCTGTTACTTGAACAAAATTTTCAAGAAAATTTAAGGTAATTTTTCCACTTTTTTCTTGATTTGCAACCACGCAACGTTGTGCTTGATATCTCTCTTAATTTTCAAGATACGAACCCGACTTTCCAATTATGTGTCGGATGAAAACGCCACGCCTACTTATTACTGAGAATTTAAGTTTATATTAAACAACTCTGAATTTCTAACTGTGGGCGTGGCAATAGGCGGTTAATTATGAAAACTCGAACAAAATTTTCAAGAAAATTTAAGGTAATTTTTCCACTTTTTTCTTGATTTGCAACCACGCAACGTTGTGCTTGATATCTCTGTTAATTTTAAAGATACGAACCTAAAATTTCACACAGGTAAAGAATTCGTCTCCGACTTTCCAATTATGTGTCGGATGACAACGCCACGCCTACTTATTACTGAGAATTTTAAGTTTATATTAAACAACTCTGAATTTCTAAATGTGGGCGTGGCAATAGGCGGTTAATTATGAAAATTTTTGAAAGTCCAAGCTTTAATCTTTCTTACGGCGAAAGTTTCACTTAAATATCTTCTTCGGTTCGGGAGTTATAAGCATTAAAAAATAATCCGTGGCAAAAAATCACCTCCTACCAAATTATGTTGACCTGTTACTCGAACAAAATTTTCAAGAAAATTTAAGGTAATTTTTCCACTTTTTCTTGATTTGCAACCACGCAACGTTGTGCTTGATATCTCTCTTAATTTTCAAGATACGAACCTAAATTTTCACACAGGTAAAGAATTCGTCTCCGACTTTCGAATTATGTGTCGGATGAAAACGCCACGCCTACTTATTACTGACAATTTTAAGTTTATATTAAACAACTCTGAATTTCTAAATGTGGGCGTGGCAATAGGCGGTTAAATATGAGTGGTTTTGAAAGTTCAAGCTTTACTCTTTCTTACGGCGGAAGTTTCACTTAAATATCTTCTTCGGTTCGGGAGTTATAAGCATTAAAAAATAATCCGTGGCAAAAAATCACCTCCTACAAAATTATGTTGACCTGTTACTTGAACAAAATTTTCAAGAAAATTTAAGGTAATTTTTCCACTTTTTTCTTGATTTGCAACCACGCAACGTTGTGCTTGATTCTCTCTTAATTTTCAAGATACGAACCCGACTTTCCAATTATGTGTCGGATGAAAACGCCACGCCTACTTATTACTGAGAATTTAAGTTTATATTAAACAACTCTGAATTTCTAACTGTGGGCGTGGCAATAGGCGGTTAATTATGAAAACTCGAACAAAATTTTCAAGAAAATTTAAGGTAATTTTTCCACTTTTTTCTTGATTTGCAACCACGCAACGTTGTGCTTGATATCTCTGTTAATTTTAAAGATACGAACCTAAAATTTCACACAGGTAAAGAATTCGTCTCCGACTTTCCAATTATGTGTCGGATGACAACGCCACGCCTACTTATTACTGAGAATTTTAAGTTTATATTAAACAACTCTGAATTTCTAAATGTGGGCGTGGCAATAGGCGGTTAAATATGAGTGGATTTGAAAGTTCAAGCTTTACTCTTTCTTACGGCGAAAGTTTCACTTAAATATCTTCTTCGGTTCGGGAGTTATAAGCATTAAAAAATAATCCGTGGCAAAAAATCACCTCCTACAAAATTATGTTGACCTGTTACTCGAACAAAATTTTCAAGAAAATTTAAGGTAATTTTTCCACTTTTTTCTTGATTTGCAACCACGCAACGTTGTGCTTGATATCTCTGTTAATTTTAAAGATACGAACCTAAAATTTCACACAGGTAAAGAATTCGTCTCCGACTTTCCAATTATGTGTCGGATGACAACGCCACGCCTACTTATTACTGAGAATTTTGAGTTTATATTAAACAATTAAGCAAAAGGCGGTTAAATATGAGTGGATTTGAAAGTTCAAGCTTTACTCTTTCTTACGGCGAAAGTTTCACTTAAATATCTTCTTCGGTTCGGGAGTTATAAGCATTAAAAAATAATCCGTGGCAAAAAATCACCTCCTACAAAATTATGTTGACCTGTTACTTGAACAAAATTTTCAAGAAAATTTAGGTAATTTTCATTTATTTCTTGATTTGCAACCACGCAACGTTGTGCTTGATATCTCTGTTACTTTTAAAGATACGAACCTAAAATTTCACACAGGTAAAGAATTCGTCTCCGACTTTCCAATTATGTGTCGGATGAAAACGCCACGCCTACTTATTACAGAGAATTTTAAGTTTATATTAAACAACTCTGAATTTCTAAATGTGGGCGTGGCAATAGGCGGTTAGTTATGAAAATTTTTGAAACTCCAAGCTTTACTCTTTCTTACGGCGAAAGTTTCACTTAAATATCTTCTTCGGTTCGGGAGTTATAAGCATTAAAAAATAATCCGTGGCAAAAAATCACCTTCTACAAAATTATGTTGACCTGTTACTCGAACAAAATTTTCAAGACAATTTAAGGTAATTTTTCCACTTTTTTCTTGATTTGCAACCACGCAACGTTGTGCTTGATATCTCTGTTAATTTTAAAGATACGAACCTAAATTTTCACACAGGTAAAGAATTCGTCTCCGACTTTCCAATTATGTGTCGGATGAAAACGCCACGCCTACTTATTACTGAGAATTTTAAGTTTATATTAAACAAGTTTGAATTTCTAAATGTGGGCGTAGCAATAGGCGGTTAATTATGAAATTTTTTGAAACTCCAAGCTTTACTCTTTCTTACGGCGAAAGTTTCACTTAAATATCTTCTTCGGTTCGGGAGTTATAAGCATTAAAAAATAATCCGTGGCAAAAAATCACCTCCTACAAAATTATGTTGACCTGTTACTCGAACAAAATTTTCAAGACAATTTAAGGTAATTTTTCCACTTTTTTCTTGATTTGCAACCACGCAACGTTGTGCTTGATATCTCTGTTAATTTTAAAGATACGAACCTAAAATTTCACACAGGTAAAGAATTCGTCTCCGACTTTCCAATTATGTGTCGGATGAAAACGCCACGCCTACTTATTACTGAGAATTTTAAGTTTATATTAAACAACTTTGAATTTCTAAATGTGGGCGTAGCAATAGGCGGTTAATTATGAAATTTTTTGAAACTCCAAGCTTTACTCTTTCTTACGGCGAAAGTTTCACTTAAATATCTTCTTCGGTTCGGGAGTTATAAGCATTAAAAAATAATCCGTGGCAAAAAATCACCTCCTACAAAATTATGTTGACCTGTTACTTGAACAAAATTTTCAAGAAAATTTAGGTAATTTTCACTTATTTCTTGATTTGCAACCACGCAACGTTGTGCTTGATATCTCTGTTAATTTTAAAGATACGAACCTAAAATTTCACACAGGTAAAGAATTCGTCTCCGACTTTCCAATTATGTGTCGGATGAAAACGCCACGCCTACTTATTACTGAGAATTTTAAGTTTATATTAAACAACTCTGAATTTCTAAATGTGGGCGTGGCAATAGGCGGTTTAATATGAGTGGTTTTGAAAGTTCAAGCTAAACTCTTTCTTACGGCGAAAGTTTCACTTAAATATCTTCTTCGGTTCGGGAGTTATAAGCATTAAAAAATAGTCCTTGGCAAAAAATCACCTCCTACAAAATTATGTTGACCTGTTACTCGAACAAAATTTTCAAGAAAATTTAAGGTAATTTTTCCACTTTTTTTCTTGATTTGCAACCACGCAACGTTGTGCTTGATATCTCTGTTAATTTTAAAGATACGAACCTAAAATTTCACACAGGTAAAGAATTCGTCTCCGACTTTCCAATTATGTGTCGGATGAAAACGACACGCCTACTTATTACTGAGAATTTTAAGTTTATATTAAACAACTCTGAATTTCTAAATGTGGGCGTGGCAATAGGCGGTTAAATATGAGTGGGCGTGGCAATAGACGGTTTATTATGAAGTCCAAGCTTGATTCTTTCTTACGGCGGGAGTTATAAGTATTTTAAACTTATGTGCTGCAAAAAATCATTTAAGAATTTAAGACTTTTTTTGAATGAAAAACACTGTAATCAAATGCAAGCCCTAAAGTCGGCAATATAAATTTTAAGCATTTGTTATTCTCTATACAGAGTTGCTGGGTTTAATAAAGGTCTATCTAAAAATTACCATCAGAAACGTTTAGAATTTTTTTGCTTTAACAAAATTTTAAATAAATACAGTTATATTTTTTTTTTAAATATGAGTTCGATTGTATTTACGCAGCCAAACTTAAATGTAAACGTAGAAAAAGTTATTACATTTTGAAAGCTGTATATATAAATATGTATTTGGAATAGTACAGTGGAATTGAATTGAAATAAGTTAAATTAATATTTCTTCGTATTTCAAAGTTTTTGTAAGAATTATATGAACGCACTTAAATAAATGTAAGTGTGTTTTAAGTGAATAAATAAACGTTTTTTTTCTAAAGGACTTTGAAACAATAGAGAAATATAAATGAAAAAACTTAACAATGAAAATATTCAAAATAAATTCATATTAATTAAACTACGAAAATAACATGAAATATTATTTTTAATAATTAATAATTTTTAATATTAATAAGTAAATATATTATTTAATTTAATTAAATCAGCTGGAGTTTGAAATTTTCCTTTTAAACTTCATTGGACTTTTCTAAATTACGCAGTTTTTGATACATATTTATATAATGAGTCTGCAGTTGTTTTTGATATTTCAAAACTTTTTCCTTTTCGTCCGACCACTGGCGTTTTTCGAATTCAAAATTAACACGCACATCATCCAGTTGTTTGCGTAATTTGGCAATTTCTTCCGCATAGCTGGCCGATTCTTCAATTAAAGTATCTAAAGTACTTTCTTCTAATTTACTGGATGGCAGTTTACTAAGAGCCTTTATATTAATTGCCACATCAGGTAGATTTTTTGAACCATAGACAAAATTTTGTATGTCATTGGACATTTTGGCTAAACGTTTTTCCGCATTTAATTTATTTAATTCCACTTCTTCACGTTCGTGGCAATCCAAAAAGCCATTAACGTTATCTGTCACCTCCATTGTGGGTGGATTAATTTTCAAACAATTCATTATCACTTCCAAGTTGCAGTCATCTATTACCTTTTCATTGTCCTGCTTTTCACCACCGCCTTTATGATTTTCTATACGTTGTTGGGTATGTTTGCGTGTCTTGTTACAGATATCGGTTAAATTATCTAATTGTTGTTTCAGTCTAGTATATTTGCCCGACGGCTCTTCGCCATACTCATGAAATATAGCCAAATCGGACAATTCTTTGCGTAATTTGGCCAACTCATTGGTCAAAGCCAAAATGACCTGATCTTTCAGAATAACAATTTTATTGAGTTGTTTTAGTTCGGTTTCGGTTTCCTTTTGACTTTGGGCCTTCTGGTGTTTCTCTTGCCGGTGTTGTTGGGTCATTTTATGATTTTCTTGTAGACTTTGGTAAATTTGTGTTTCGGCATTGGTATTTTCATGTTTTAAATGTACTATTGCATGTTCCTTAAGAGTCAATTCGTTCTGTAAGAGAGAGAGAGAGACAGAGGAAAGAATTTTTAAAAATTTAAATATGCAGGAAATTAAATTAAAAGTTAAACTTACATTTGCCTCTTTAAGTTGAGTCTTAAGTAAAGCTAATTCTCCATTTCTTTCGCACACTTTCCATTCACTCTCTTCTAGTTGAGCCTTAATCCTGCTAATGGTGTTTTGACTTTCTTCTAATTGTTCCTCTATATAGGCAGAACGATCTTTCAGATTCCTTTCTGAATTTTTGATACTGATGTTGTTTGTTCTGTTTTAAGATGAAGAAATGAAAATTAATTTATAAAAGTACTAATGTTGTATATACAGGTCTGTTCTGACAATCACGTGATTTCAAATCACGTGTTTTTAAAATCACACGAGTAATTTTGTAGTGCCCTGAAGCCGTGAACCGTTTTTGTGTTTCTCGGCTCTCTCGTTCTTATTTTGGGAGTTATAAGAATTTTAGCAAAATTTGCTCGGTAATTATAGGCACTAAAATGTATTTTTCTGCAAACAAAAAATTCATGTTTATCTGATACTTTCTTAAAAACTTTGTCTCAACAGCAAAAAAAACTTGGAAAAGACTTTTTTTTTTGGTAATAATAAACGTGTATTTTAAAACAATTTTGGTAATGATTAAAAATTATTATAGTTATTTCCAAACAAAGCATAATTTTTAAATCTTAAAGAGAAATATTTACCCCTATATTTATAAAAAATATTTTTGATTAAAAAGTTTTATTGAACAAATTTTCACAGAAAATTCATTTCATAAATCTGGTATAAACCTAAAATATTTTTTATGAATACGGGTGTTAAGCTACGGTCACACCTATAAAGTATTTGACCAAATAAGCATAACCACTAATTTTGTTAATAGTTAGTGAAATTTAACATGGTCTTCTTATCACAAAATAAAACTAACTAGTGTTTTTGCCCACTGGTCGAAATTCGGCCATAAATATTTATGTGAATATGAAGAAATCATACATATAAGTAAAAATGAATTAACAAATTTCGAGCATTTGTTTTTTATTCATCTTAGTGGGTCGGTTTGGCGAGGGACCAGCCTCCAGTCTATATGTTCTCTTCTACGTACATTACAATACTATAAAAAAATCAGAAATTACCAGTTAAAAAACCAAAAAGGGCAAAAAAGTCTTCTCTAAGATAAAGTTTGTCAATCACTCTGCATATTTAATTTTATGTTTCAAGGTCCAATTTTAATAAAAATTCAAAAAGTATCTGTTGAAGAGTAAAAAAGTGCCAACATTTTTCTTCTTGTAGGTTCTCATTCACTCCTATAATTTTATGTTTCTACGTTCAATATTATAGAAAATTCAAAAATTACCAATTAGCACGGAAAAGTAAAAGAAATTTATATCCCGTATTTTCTCTTTTTGATGATTTTTTCTCCGCATAAAAGTACCAAAAAGTTCAATATTGTAGTGGAACTCCATAATTTAATACGAATGTGTCAATACATAAAGAAAAATATGTTGTAAAAAAGTGCCAAAAATAGGTACGATTTTCACACCTAAAACGTTCGAATTTCGGAAAAGTACCAAACTCATATTTATATTTTTAGATAAGTTACGAATTTGGTATAATCTTAATTTCTATGTTTGTTGGTTTAAAAGTTAAATGGAGTGACAAAAAAGTTGTTAAATACAGGTTATACCCGTTTAGTACCCAAAAGTCCTCTTATTTTTCTAAAGCACAACGATAAGTATTACAGCCTGTTCCTCGATTTCGAACGTTAACGTTCGCATAGAAAATTACATTTAAAATAAAAACAAATTTTAGAATTTTGTTATTGTTTTAAATATAATTTTCTATGCGAACGTTGATGTTCGAAATCGTCAAACAGGCCGTTAAATTTGTTTTTTGGATCACTTATTTTTACCCTTTTTACCCCGCAGATTTTAATGAAATATATATTGTGCACTACTGTAAGTAAATACCTCTCATATGGTGTACTTTTTGTTCAAATCGGTTGGCAAACAGAGTACCAATGTGTTCTTAACTGTTTTGCCTTTGCCGATTTATATATAGATTATGCTGCTAGACACAGGAAAAAAATATTTTTTGTATGATGTAGTATTATATTCAAAATAATTATTACAATTATAGGAATTTGGTTACGTCTTTTTCGTCAAATATTTGCCAAGTGTGACCGTAGCTTTAAACTTCCTGTATCTTCCCCCTTTTTTAATTTCTGGTTTATTTTATTAAAATTGCGATTCTAAAGCTTCGTAAAGAATGTGGTCAGATCTTACAATAAAGGAAGGTCTGTCAATGTGATGACTATATACTGCCAATGTAAAATTGCCACGAAAAGTCAATTTTCAGTTCAGACGATTGAAAGAAAATCATACAATTTCTTTGGCAGACAACTGGCTGACAACAAATTCATCTGCTCACAAAAATTGTCAGTTCACACGGTTGTCAGATAATTGCATGGTAAGAACTGCCAGATCTATTTTTAGGAATGTCAGAAAATGAAAACTGTGAGTATTTTTGTTAATTGGAAAAGTGAAAATATTGTTATTGAAGGGAAAAGGCTATAGCATGGATTTTACATCTTGTATGTTAATTTTCATTATATAAGTTTAAATTTTGTAAATTTAGGCTTTTTTATGCTGCTTTAAATAGGTTTTATTGATTTTCATTAAAATTCATCTTAACTTAGCTAAATTCAACTTTTTTTGTTTTTTCTTTTCACTCATGTATCTCAGGAATGGAAACTATGGTGGAGTTGCACTTTTGATACATTGGTGGCTATCTTTAAAAAACAAATTCCGTAAATAATAGAAAGTATTTTTTCAAAATATATAAATCAAAAGGTGAGCCAGAATAAATAAAATTTATTGAAGTTGGTACAAGATCCAAAACCCCATTTTCCATTCATGATACTTATGTATGTATTTGCAGCACTGCCAATAAAAAAAGATCTCCGACAATGATGCTATTGTCAGATGCATAAATTTCGCACATTTGACAATAAAAAATAAGCTTCCAACGTTTGCTAATGATCTGCCTGTGGTAACGAAGAGTATTCACAGGAATGTCAATATTGTTGGCTTACAACGGACTGACAATGATTATATTGACATCGTTGTCAAACAAAAATTGCCAGTTCGCACGGTTGTAAGATATTTTTAGCACATTTTACTGTCACTATTGTTAGATCTGACAACCGTATGTACGAAACTTAACCTATTCTCTACTTGAATCATCGACATCATTTTCTTTGCAATTATTTACGTTGTTATCATATATCCAACAAGTAATAGAGTAACCATGCCATTAAAGCCTAATCCTAGCAACCATTAGTATCGGGTGAATATTATGTGTTCAACGTTAATACAATGGTGACAAGTCCAACACATGACTGTCTGGATCTCTTTTATATTATGGACGAAACAAATCAGGTATGGGCAATTTAGTACTATTGTACTTTTGTCAGTTCTTTTACAGTACTGTATTTGACATGAATTACCTTTTTCTAATTATACACTTCGCAGTCATATAAAGGACTAAGATTCTATCTTTTCAAGAATAATAACACTATATGAAACTGAAAATATACTTCTGAAATGCCCTAGTGCGAATTATATATAGGCCGACTTGAATAGATCATTTTGCCATATTTAGAAATTCGACTACACCTCCAAAATAAAAAGTTATCGATAAAAAGCGGGGTTTGGGTCATTATGGACTTAACACTTTTTAACGAAGTTATTTTTACGCCGATTTGGAAGATTTTAACGGTGTTTAATAGGGGAGCAGTGATACCAATAGATATATTAAAAAAATCCCTACGTGTCTTAAAAAAATTCATTTTTTCCCTACAACCAAAAAAGGTTTCCCTACATTAAAAATTTACTTTTTTTAGCAACAGGCAAACAACTACATACATATTTTGTTAAAATTTCGTAACTATTTTAATTAAAGCCTTTGTTAGCAAGAACAAAACCAAAATAAATATGTATGTACACAAATTCCATTTCAAAATTTACACTGTGTGACAAATTAAAATTTTTATTTTTTGGTAGAGTCAAAACATTTTCAAATTACGTGCTTAATTTTTCATTTACCAAACAAAAGGGAAGGCTTTAAAGAATTTGAAAAAACTATTTACTTCAGTTGCCCTGAACAAAAATATTAAAAAGTTTTAATTCAAATTTTTTTAAAAACTCTTTGACTTATTTCTCTAAGTTTAGGAGGTTTGGTTGTTTTTTTCTCGAAATAAAATAAATTTTTATGTAGAAATTTTATTAATTAGATATTCCCTTTTTAATATTCGCATTCATTTAAGCGAAAAGCCAATAGCAAAAATAACGGAATAGATCGCAAATGCCCGAATATTCCTTGGCCCCCCTAATATATACGTACATGGTTTTGGACCTTCTTGAAGATTGCCAGGCTGTTAGGACTAATAGTATAGGGTTTCTGTTAGAAAATAAAGGGTGTTTTTTTAAGCTAGATAGAACTTTAAATTGTAAAAAGTAACACAAAAAATTAAATTTTGATGAAATATTTTTTTTTATCGTTTCAGTATACTCTGACAAATCATCATGAATAGACTCACGCTTGAACAACGCTACGAAATTATCCAAATTTACTTTGAAAATCAGTCGTCGATTCGCGCAACTTATAGACGACTTCGTCATTTTTATGGCGTACATAATCGTCCATCTGAACAAGCCATTCGTCGAACTGTGGATAGATTTCGTACCACATACTCTCTAGAGGATGCAATAACACCAACACGTCGAAGGAATGTGCGAACTGAAGAGAATATCGCCGCTGTAAACGAAAGTGTGGAAGAAGATCTAAATTTATCGATTCGTCGTCGGTCGCAGGAATTGGAGCTCTGTCCGTCCACTACGTGGAAAATTTTGCGCAAAGATCTCGGCCTACACCCGTATAAGATCCAGCTGGTGCAGGAATTGAAGCCACGAGACCATTATATGCGTCGTTCTTTCGCCGATTGGGCTCTAGAGCAGTTGGCAACTGACCCGTTGTTTTATCGCAAAATTGTGTTCAGCGATGAGGCGCATTTTTGGCTTAACGGGTTTGTTAATAAGCAAAATTGCCGCATATGGAGCGAGACCAATCCACAAGAGACCCTACAGACTACATTACATCCAGAAAAATGCACCGTTTGGTGCGGTTTTCACGCTGGTGGCATCATCGGACCTTATTTCTTCAAAAATGAGGCCGGAGCTCGCGTTACGGTCAATGGAGATCGTTACCGCACCATGATCAATGATTTTTTGTTTGAAAATATGGATGACATTGATCCGGAGGAGATGTGGTTTCAACAGGATGGCGCTACGTGCCATACGGCGAACGCAACCATCGACTTATTGAAATCAAAATTTGGCGATAAGTTGATTTCGAGAAATGGACCTGTCAATTGGCCTCCAAGGTCGTGCGATTTGACACCTCTCGATTATTTCCTGTGGGGCTACGTGAAGTCACTGGTTTATGCTGATAAACCGGCTGTGGGAAAAATCGCCCCAAGCAAAATGGCCCAAAAAAAGATATGAAAAATCGCCCAAATGAAGAATCGCCCAACAGAACATGAAAAATGACCCAAAAAGTTATATATGAAATTTTGCCCAAAAGAAACGAAAAAGGGCCCAAAAAAAAAATGAAAAATGACCCAAAAAGCAAAAACGAATTTTTTCCCGGTGGCATGTTATAACGTCCAGTGTCATAGTGTCCATGGACGCTATGACACCCCAAAAAGTGTCATAGTGTCCATTGACACTACGCTAACTAAAGCTTCTCTGCACAGCCGGCCTTCGGCCGGGCGCAAGGATTTTCTCCTCTATGGTATAACAAACACCGGCTTCGTTTGTTATACCATAGAGGAGAAAATTAAAAAAATGGGCCATTTTTCATACAACATTTTTGGGTAATTTTTCATAATGAAAAATCACCAAATTTAAAAAAACGAAAAATCACCCAACAATAACGAAAAATAGCCCAAAAATTTTAGGTCACTTTTCATATAAATTTAGGCCCAATTTTACATGGGATTTTTTTGGGCGATTTTTCATTTCTTTTTTTGGGCCATTTTTCTTGGGGCGATTTTTCCCACAGCCTGATAAACCAGCAACAATTGACGCCTTGGAGGCCAGCATTGTTCGTGTTATTCGTGACATACGGCCAGCAGTGATCAACAAAGTGGCCCAAAATTGGACGTCCAGAATGCGCTTCGTCAAGAACAGCCGCGGTGCCCATATGCCCGAAATCATGTTCAAATGTTAATGTCACGTATTGATCTTTCGAATAAAAAAAAATTTTGATTACAATTTAATTTTTTGTGTTATTTTTTACAATTTCAAGTTCTTTCGGGCTTAAAAAACACCCTTTACTATATTTGCACTTAAATGTATTGTTTTTTAATTTTTATATGAAAATAATAGGAATATACGTACTTTTAGACGATATATTTAAGATGAGATAATGAAAATTCCTTACATTTGCCTTAAAATAAAAAAATCTGACTTATTTTTCATATGATTGATATTTTCCAAAAAATCCCTACAAAAAGAGAAATTTCCCTACTATTGGCATCCCTGAGTGATGCCCTATAAAAACATTTAAAAAGTTTTAGATTGAGCAACCTTTTTAAGATATATTATCAAAAAAAAAGAGGGTGTGTACTGATAACCCAGCAATATGTACCAAATTTGGACAATTTTTCTCTCACCGTTCTTTAAATATAAATAAACCTATTTTGAGCCACGCCCACTTCTCCAATACCGCCAACTATAGTCTATTGGTAGCCAATTTGCTCGTAATTAATTTGGAAACTTTAGCTCTTGGCGATCTTCAGATATTCAAAAACAAAAAAACACAAGGGATTTTTGGGTAAAATTAGAGGCAGTCGTGGTTTCTTGCTCATATCTTAGCCATTTATTGACGGATCTGGCTGAATTTCAAATTTGCCTCCCCCAAACGGGAAAGTTGGTTTCGCGACAGATTAAAAGAAGTAGTTATGTAATAGCTGCTATGTAACGCAAATAGTAGCGAAGAAAGCTACATAATAATAAATGAATTATATACTTTTTAAAAAAGTAAGCGAAGTTTTGACTAGGCCGTGACTTCTTTAGAACAGCAACAAACATGATTTTTAAACATTTTTTGTTTTTTACTGCCAGGCCCACAATGTCGACAAGAACATTTCTTTCGCATTTTTATATTGATAACAATAATAAAAAATTTAAAATTGTTTTTGTTTATAAGAAAGTTTATAAGAATGTAAATATAAGAAAGAAATGTTCTTGTCGACATTGTGGGCCAGGCTGTTACTTTTAATTATATTCCACAAACATTTGTATACACTCGTATGTATGTATGTATGTAAATAACAAATCAATTACTACGCTCGTAATTACAAATAGAAAACTAAATGACAATTTATTTTTATCTACAAAAAATGACTGACTGACTCATTAAAAAATTAATGAGAGTGACTTCAAACACAGAAAATTCCATTTGAAATACTCACTTTAAAATTTCATATTCATTTTTTAATTCAGCTAATTGTTCGCGCAATTTTTGCGTTTGTTCGTTGTAACGCAATTTGTGTTGTTTAAATTGAAATTGTTGCATGGCCAGCATTTGTTCCATTTTCTTGATTTTCAACATGAATTCACGTTGCTGGGCCTCATAATACAGTTTCAAACGTTTTGTTTCACTTTCCCAATAGGATTCCTTGTCCTGAAAATTAAAAATAGAGAATATAAACAATTATCCTAATTTAAATTAAAAAAAAAAATTTTTTTTTAATAAAAAGAAATTAATTTGTTAAAACAAAATTAAACCTTTTGTACTTTGAAAATTACTTTCTCATTGTGTTCCATGGTTTGCCTTAGGTACGACAATTCCGAATCTCTGTCTTTGAGAGCTGCTTCCAGTTCCGAAATGCCCGAATCCGAAGGTGATGGCGTCATATCGCATTGATCGTTTGATAGACAATATTTGCTGGATGTCATATTAGCGGAGCCCATTGTAATGCTGTTACTCATCATTGTATTGCCGCTACTGCTACAATTGCTACCATTGGATTTGCTTTATGGGAGGCGAATAAATAGAATAGAATTTTTTAAAATCAATTTACATTAATTTTTATTGCGATTAAAAAAGCGAATTGATTTCCACCAAATAGACACAAACATACACATTTAATAAAACTGACAGTCAACGAATGGCAAATAATTGTTGTTATTTTTAAAAACTGAAAATACTCACATAGTACCACTTTGGCTATTAACATCTGAATCCGGTGTGTGTCGAATTGATTCCATACTATCGTTGATCTTCAACGATCTGGAACCACGTCGACGTGCCATAAGGCTGTTGCAATAATTATTGCTTGAATAACCACCAACAAAACCTCCAATACAACCACTGCCACCACCAACACCTGCCATACCACCACCGACTCCAATACTAACTCCACCATTGCCGCATCCTCCGACACCGCCAATAATGCCAATACCTCCTCCACCATGCCTTAAATCGGTCGTGCCTAACGATGATAAAGAAAAAATCGCATTAATACTCTCGTACTCATAAAAGCAACACAAACTCATAAAACTTAAATATAAAAGTACTAAAAAAATAACAAAAACAAACGAATTTAAAATTCAAAATCAGTGCTGAATGAGTGATGAGTGGATTTCGATTTATTTTGATTTTTTTTTTTTTAATTTACAATGGTAATTTTTTTCCTGCAGGCCATTTATTCGTAATTATTAATTATGGTTTTGAAAAACTCAATAAACACTGTTTGAGTATATGAAAATTAATACTTAAGTAGTGATCTACAGTGGGTAACGAAAAGATGTAAACTTTAAGCAACCAATTGTTTTCATTGCTTCAGAACACAAGGAAACTACTAGAGGAAAACAATTTTAAAAAGTATTTAAGTATAATTTACAACATGAACAAAAAACATTTTTCTTACTAAAGGTGTTATGATAATGCTATTTTTAGGATTGATTGAATGGAACAACAAATGTGTAAAAGAACTAGAAATAAAATTGGGTGATTCACAAGGTGTGCTATTAAGTCATATCGTCATAATGTTGTTGTGTTTCAAACAAAATAAAAATTTTAATGTTTTGTTCACTGATTCGTCTTAAGTGTACAGTAGAAATCTAAATTATAAGCGGTTGTTCACAACAGTCATATGTATATATTTTTTGAAATTATTTTAAGACATATGACCTTATAACTTTATGACTACCTTGTGAAACACTTAAATATGCAAACAAACCAAACAATGTAAACAAAACAAATAATATTACCCACGTTTTGTTCCCACAAAACCTCGTCAAAAAAAGCTAAAAATCGAAAAAAAAGTTAAAAGCCGCTACATTCGAGCAAAAACTAATAAAATTGGCAATAGTGCTAACATTTATTCTGGAAATGTCAATTTTAAGTTAAACATTTTTACATTTTTTTTGACAATCTTAGAAAATTTATCGATAATACACGTATATTTGTTTGACATTTCAAGATTTTTTACGATATACAGGCCTGTCATAGAAATTAATTCCGTTCGAAAGTGATTTCGTTTTTGGGGTTGCAAGATACGAAATCACTTCCACATTCGATCGGAATTGAGTTCTGACAGGCGTGATAATCATACTCTTTACACTTGGTCAGTTTTCCTATGCAAATATATTTGCGCAATTCTCCAAAATAGCAAAAATACAAAAAATAGCAAGTGACATAACACCTTAACACAATCATAGAGTTCTTTGTTTTTAAATCTAGTTAAATTTCTTGGAAGTTGTTTCTATTCTAGTCGCGTTCTATGCCGGGGACATTAATTAATTAAATTTTAATTTATTTTGCTTTTCTTTCTCTCTTCCTCTTTAGGCAAAGCCAAATTTTTTAATTCAATATTTCATTTATGAGGCTTAAATTAGTATATATTTTGAAAGCCGTTATCGAGAAATTGGCAATAGAAATTTTCATAAACTATGAAAATGAGGAATACAATTCGTTCTTAACACTATTATAAACACAAGTGCTCGTTTCAGATTAAAACTTAAAACTAAAAAAACACTTGTATTTACATGGTCCTTCGAGCCGGATTGTTTTAGTGCTGATACTTCACAAGAACGTTCTACAGCTGCTACAATGCAGTTATACTGTCCATGTATAATTTTCTCACATTAGTTTAACTTTGCTTGAGACATAAGAAAATAAAAATAAGCAGCAAACTTATTCACTATGAACTTAACTTCTACTCTTGGTATTATCACGGTGCCATTTATTTTAACTGGCAGTTTAATTATTTTATACGCCTCGGAGCTATGTTCTTGAGTTAATGGTTTTTCACTTGAACCACCACACGTTCATCCATTATACTGCTTTTTGCCTTCATTCCATGATGTTTTTCTTTAAGCTCGGTACAATTTGCCTTCCTTGGTACAAAAAGATCATTGGGTTTCACTTTTTCTGTTTCCAAAACAGACACTCGTCAATCACCATATTTAATTATGTTGCCAAAATTGAGAAAAACAATGTTAGTCGCTCCTCCATTTTATTTTTGATAATTTCTTTGTAAAAAACGTTGAGTTAATCGGACATTTATTTGATTTTTGTTTACAACTATTTTTGACAAATTCACGAATTGAAAATTTTCTGTTAAGACGCAGATGTCGGCCTAATCTCATGGTGTATCTTATCCACTTGGGTGACAAACAATGACATTACTAACCACTCCCGTATGTAAGAGGCAAGACCAGACACATGTAGAAATTTTAGTATATAATCCGGCAAAATGATAAACTCGCCCCTAGTTAGGAACTGGAGCTATCTATATAACATCCGCTGCTTTTAGAAATATGCTAGTAACATCTGTTGATTAACAACAGCACCTGAGGGGAATCGCCACAGGCCGAAATTTTCCATAAGGGTGAAAAAGCAGCCCTCGAAGTAGGATTCTTCCTTCCCGCGACTTTGGGTTTAAACTACAACCACCACGTAATCCCCGGACGTATCTCTTCGACAAAAAGTACCTTTCTGCTGTACCTTTTTGTGAGTTCATACTTTAAAAAAGCACTCCCCCATTTGATGAAGGATAACTTGAAGAAAAGCTTCTTTCTGTCAGAAAGTAAAATTTCCGCAAAAAAATCTCATTGAAAGGCAGAAACCTTTCCCGCAAGAATCATAGTAACGGGGGCCTCAACCAATGGTCAGTCTGGTGCCGTTTCACCGGGGGCTATTGACACCAGTGGTACCAGATATAATCTCTGGTCAGCTGCGATTTCAAGAGATATGTAAATTTTAGATTTTTGGCAAATTTCAGGTGTTGGCTGCATATTATTTTGCCCCCGACGATGTAACACCAAAACGTGAAATATCCTAAAGATGATCCCTGGCACCCGCCGGGTGGACTCTATTAAGATGCAGTTTAAAAATTTTCATATTTTATACACTTAAGCTTTTATTAACATTTATTTCCTATTTATAATTTGTTTAGCGTTTCAGCCACCGCCTCCAAATTTGGTCCACACAGATCTCTGTTGCTTTCACTACCTTAGGATTATAAAAAAATTATTGCACGTATTTATAAGTTATGATACTGCCATTTATAAAAGTAAACAGAAATGTTTTAGAATAGCCTTTAGCAAAACCTTATTTACGGCTGACTAGATACAGAGTATGTAGTATACAATGCATATACCAACCCAGATTTAAGATCGCCTTATCCGCAGTCCATGAAAATTTCTCTTCTGAGGGCGCAGTTGCGACCAGCGAATTTCAAGCCCTAAACAAGCTTAAATAGCTACTAAACAATAGAACTAAAGCTAAGCCGTGCCGCAGATGTTGTAATTTCTGCACCATATCGTGAGTTGGAAATTTTAGCACTTATATTAAGCATTTTAAGATAATTCATTTAAATTTTTAATTGTTTCACACTTTTTACGCAGCACTGTTGTCGTAAAAATACGTATTTGTGCAGTAATTGTTAATTTGTTTTTAGTATTTATGTGGTTCGTGTTATTTTTCTGAAGTGTTTTATGTTTCAAGGAAACTAAAAGCCAATTTGAACGCAAAACTTAATATAGTTTAGCAAACCATTTAAAAATATTTACATCGAGCTAATTTTGAAAAACATTAAGTTTTTTTTTATTAAATCCGCATTGGTAAATAATTTCCTCTGGCCAAAGTGATTCATTTATTAAAATAATAACAAGGGGGTACAAAATGGAGGGTATGCAACAGTTGGAATAAAAAAACAAGTCATTCTTACTTACAGCCGTACCTACACAAGAGCAGAAGGCGGAACTTTTTCCGCTTAGCTTTTACGCAGATATGACATACCCAAGGCGAATTCAACTACAGGTGGTGTCTATACTACAACAATCCAAAAACAACAGAAACAACACAGGGTTTTTTTGCATTGCATTGTTAGTGTTTACTGTCCAAAATGTCAACCATTCCTAACAAAACACTAACAAATCAAAACAAAGTAGCTCGAACTGTCAAAATCAGATAGCGTTTCGACACCACCTGTAGTTGAATTCGCCTTGGACATACCTTAACAAGAGCGTCGACCTTGTGTCACAAACAGTAGTGTTAACACTCTTGTTTAATAAAACCCTCTTAATATAAATAAAATATGGAGATAGCACCGCTAGATTGTCCAAAAAATAGCTAAATTGCCATTATCTATTTACAGTAGCGGCCAATATGGGATTTCCCATTGCAAAGCGTTGACGCGGCGCTTTTTAGGGATACAAGTTGTATGTGCATGACAACTTTTAACAACTAGAAAACGCTGCTTTTGTTAAGGCGCGGTTGTTAGTTTTTTGGTATTCGATTTATCCTAGTGCCGCACTAAAGGTCGTCTTTTAGCCGCGTAGAAATATCAAAGGGGATAACTGTAAAACCAGCTGTCACACTTACGAAGTGTGTTTGATTATTTTTTAGTATAATTTGGCAAATCGCCATGCAAAGACTTACACCAGAACAAATTTTACAAATCGTGGAAATTTGTTTCCAAAATTTGTACTCTGTTCGCCAAACTTATAGAGCACTTTTATCTTTTTAAAGAAAACCGAACAATATACTACAATGTAAATAAATAGAGTTACTCAAGTCCTTTTCGTTACTTTTAGACATTTTGTCTAAAGCTCCGCATATTATTCGAAATTATACCCAGGTTTATATACAAAAATCACGATAAAATGTCTTGTACACGCAGAGAAAACACATTTATCGATATGCCCACCTCTATCAAAACTATTTTTCATGATAACTTTAACATATTATGGCAACTTTAACCATATTATGCTTACCGTCAACCATATTATCTTTAAATAGTGTCTCCATCAAGAAGCCACAACCATAATATGGTTGCCTCCGAACATGATATGGTTATTAATAACAATAATATATTAACCACAAATAACTGTATTGGTTTACATTAACAATAACATTTTTCTCTTTTCCAAGAGCTTCATGTTATGGTTTATAAACAACTATACTTTTATAAGTGGTAAGCAAATTCTTGTTATTATTACCTGTAGCATTTTCGTTAACCATAATATGGTTGACAGTAAAATGCTAAGGTAAAAAAATTTTCGTTAGAAATAGCTTAGTTGCAGGGGACCATATCGAAAAATGTTTTATCTCTGCGTGTACAATGAAATGAAAACAACTATCCTCAATTGTAATAAATAAGTTATTGGAGTACTATTTTGTACTTTCAAAGATCGAATATCTTAAGCATCCCCGTTTTAAATTCTACAAAACTGTTTTTTACGTTTGAAAAAAATTGATCGTACAAATAAACTTCTTGAATATACAAAATTTCCCGAAAGAAATATAATTTCGTTTCTAACAAATTCAAATTAAGTTTAAATATTAATCTTGTACAAAATTTCAAAGACAAAGATATTCAATATAAGCAAAAATACCTTCAATGAAAAAAACACAAATAATGTTGAACAAAATTGTCATTTAACTTACTGCCAAATCTCATATTAGAACCCGGGGCTGCCGCCAATGAAGGTGTCGAACCATAACGATCGCCCACAGTATGTGTTGTAGAGTGTACGGCTGAGTGAGCCTGAGCAGAAGTAACGACATCGCAGTAACGCTGGGGCAAAGTATAGTCCGGTTCAAAAGGGATCGGCTTAAAAGCAATCGGGCGTAAGAGATTTGTTGACGTTGTTGTTGTTGCTGCAATTGTCTACAAAGTAAATAAATAAATAAAAAAATAAATAAAAGAATTATAAAAAGGGAAAACATCATTAGGAACCAAACAATTTTTAAATTAAATGTAGTCTGAGTATTGATGAAATGTCCCAGCTAGCAATTGGGTGATCATTTTTTGTAAAAATCACATAAATGTATTTTCTCAGATCACTTTTGATGATGAAAACCTTTCGTTGCGAGAGAATGGTATCCTACCGATGAATCACCTCAAAGAATCATTTGTGATACATTTTTGATTCCTTTTTGAGAATATAAATGAATCATATGTGAATCCTTTTTTAATCGCCAAGTGATAAACCAGTTTTTAACCTATTTTAACCCATTTTTCGTCGACCGGTGATTATAATCACCAGCACTCATACTGTTTTTTTTTTTTTTTTTGTTGCAATTTTTTTTTCTGTCAGTTACTTAAAATCTTATTTCGTTATTATATTGTCAGTATACTTGATGCGGCGAAAAAGGTGATTTTTACAAAAAACGAAGATTGTTTTTGAAAAATCAGGTTAATACAAACAAAACTGATTAATCTGTTACGCGCTTAAAAAACGACTCGAAAATGATTCACGCTTATGATTCTAAAGTGTTTGATTTAAACTGAAATAACAAATCGTATTGAAATCGCAAATTAAGTTAAATAACACTTATAAATGATAAGAAAATTATTCGAAAATGATTATATTTATCATTAGAAAAATGACTCCAAATTAATAAAAAAAAAAAACGAATCATAAATGCCTCATCAAGGTGTAGGGTACCATTTTTTCCCGACAAAAGCAAATTTATGATCAGAAAATAAGCGCATATTCTGATTTTTTTAATCGCGCTGAAGAGTCAAACAAGACTTTGAGTAAAAAGTTTAATAAATGCTTGCTGGGGTACGCATTTAAAATAATGCTGTTGTTGAAGTATGGGTGTAAATTTTAGGTGTATGTGAAAATTTTATGTATTTATTTTTTTTTGTATGAGCTTTTGTTTTTAATATTAAGTTAGAATTGTGTGGTAGAGTTGTTAGACAAGACACACCCTTAAAATTCAAATAAGATAAAAATTGAAACAGACAAGTGCTTTTGTAATACAAATGATTTTCAAAATAAATGTAATTGTTGTTAAGTTAAACTCTTTTTTATTTTTAAATAAAAAAAAAAATTTTTTTTTTTGCAATAAAATTATAAAAGCGAGTGCAGTCGAAATAGTTCCACACGATAATAGTGAAGACCATAGTTTTTTATTTGGGAATTTAAAAATTAACTTAGTCTTTTTAAAAGAAATTAAATTAATTTTAAATTAAGTAAATATTGTCCCTAAATCGACTTCTGCTTCAATTACTTTACAAATCATACCATAAAACCCCTTTTTATACCTTCCACCACCACTAGTGGTGAAATAGGGTATACTAAGTTTGTCATTCCGTGTGAAACTTTTTTATTAGACATCGAAGACCCCATAAAGTATATATTTTCTGGTACCTTGTGTAATTCTAAGGCGATTTAGCCATGTCCGTCTGTTAAAAACACGGTTGCTTTCGAAAATCTCAAAAGAAAAGAACAAACATGCCCAATAAAAATTTTTCCAAGCACTAATGGTACATGTTTAAAAGTAAGCACACATTTATACGCTAAGCAATAAGACATACAGCGATGCAGTGAGGTGAGTGAACGAATGCTTAATAAATTAAAACACATATAAATATATATAACTTGAAGAGCAACGACATTCCCTTACGACGAAGTAGATTTGTAAGGGAGCATATAAAAGAATAACGGTAACAAAAAATTCAGTGTGCAGTGCATTACATTCACCAATTTTTATATGCGCTGAATGAATCGCTTTCTGTGTCAAAAATTTATTGCTTCAAAGTGGGAACTCGCCATATAAAATGCATGTCTTCCGTAAGCGATGTGATAAGTGAAAATTTTACGTTTCTCCTTTACAAACCTGCTTCGTTGTAAGCTCCATTCTTTATTGGGTGGTATCAAATTTGTTCAGTATGATCAGATTTATGAATCAAAATGTGGAACTACCACACTAAAAAAAAGATAACTTTGTTACAACAACTAAAATAAATGGTGGAAATGCACGGAATGATATACAATTTTGCACAAATTCGTAATCATAGTGGTAAATTTCATGAAGATCAGTCCATAATTTATTATAGTCTCCATATAAACCCTACTCTAAGGTAACAGCTTATTACGCCTTACCGCAGCCTAACCGTAATAAATAATGCCATCATAATAAAATTGATTACTTCACGGTTTTTAGGACTATAAATCATACTAAAAAACTTCATGATGATCAGTCCATAATTTACAATATGCCCCATATAAAGCCCACTCTAGAAAATTAACTTAATACGCCTAAAACCGTAGCGGATATAGATAATGCTGTAAATTTTGTTCCAACGTAGCTTTATATGGCCATAAAAAATGGCATGCAATCCCATATTAGGCAGCCTTTTGAAGTTCACTGTTAAGCTAAAACTAATTACACTGCTGTATTGAAATTTATTCTTATTTACGTGTTTAATACCAGAAATCACTCTACAGAATTTTGGAATGATTGGTCCATAATATACCATGGGTATAATATAAATTCCCCTCCTGGAAATCAGTTTAGGTCGGCTAAAACTGTTACAAGCTAGTTCACATTTTTAAAAAGAAAAGCATAAAACTCCGATTGTCGGTTAACAATTTAATATAGGTCTAAACCGCAAACGTACGTTTTTATAAAGATTAGTTAATAATATATAGACATCATATAGAGTCCACTCTTGAAATATTCGAAATGTCGGTGGAGGGTATCAACGATTCGACACAGCCGAATATAGATAGCGATCTAACTTGTTTCGAATTAGATTATTATTACTTTTTTATTTCAACGATTTAAGTCATACTATGCAAAAATAAAAAAAATATTGTAAAAAAGTAACAGCGCTATTGTCGGCTGTACCAAATCTTTAATACCCCTCCACCCAGAATAAGAAAATTTCCGTAGTGGGCCTTATATAGTTAATTATAGGCCGATCTTCACAAACAATTATTATTATCTTTTTTTAGGTAATTGGTTTTATGCGTATAAAAGTGATTTTTAGGAGAAGGGTTTATATTGGATATACATATGGGAAATTATGAACCAATAATTACAAGATTCGAAAGAGTGATTTAAATATAATAGCATACTTCATTGCAGCTTTAGGCGTACTAAAGTGTTTTCTGAGAGTGGTCTTTAAATGGGGCCTATAGTTAAATATGGACCGACCTTCATAAAATTTGGCAGTTTGATTTTTAGTCTTATGAAACTATGACGTATAGTGATGCCAACTCTAGGGACACATATCATTATTCGTACATGGTTTTACGAGTACTTAAGTGCTTTTTTAGACAATTATAGGTCGATCGACAAAATTTAGTAGTATGTTCTAGAGTATCCAATTATTCGACTTTTGGTTTAGTTCGAGTAAAAATTAATAGATTTTTAAATTTTAAAATTGCTCGATTAAACGAATAAGTATTTGAAATTTTTCGAATTACTCGAATTGTTCAAATTTTATCCAATGGGAAAAATATACATCTCTATTCGAATTGATACTTTTATTATATTAATAAACAGAAAAAAATAAAACAAAAACGTTGTTAAACAATAAAATAACAATTCAGTTGTGCTACGTATGCAAACTTGTAAATAATATAAACAATTAATAAAATCAAAAAACCCGGCTGCAAAACATAAAGTCTTTAATGAATTTTAAAGACCGAAACAAGATTAAGGATAACAAAATTTAAATAAACTATAAACAAAGTAAGCACTTGGACTGTTCACGGAAGGTTGGTTATCAGGTTATATGGTTAATTAGCTATATTAGCAGCAACAAAATAAATTTATTTAATTTTTTTTTTTTCAAATATATTTTGTTGACGTTAATATAACTATATAACCATTAAACTTGATAGTCCGCCTTCCGTGAACAACCCAACTTCTTTGGTTTAACAGACTATAAATTTATCTGAAAGACAACATTTAATAGTGCTGGTTCACACTCTTCAAGTTTAAACCGTCAAGTCTTCATCTTTTAGGTGAGAAAGGAAAAGAGAATGCAATTTCTTTTCCGCCCTCTCTTTTAAAAACTCAAGACTTGACGACTAAAACTATATAGAGTGTGAACCAGCACATACAAGCATATTGTTAAGTAGCAGGCGGGACACTTTAGTTTTTTCAGTTTATAATTAACAATTGTGTCCCGACTGGTGAACTTAAGGCGGGTTTTAAACAGGTTTTCTGCTCATATCTTGCAATTATTTTTTATTTAAATATGTACACAGAAAAAAATTTTTTATCGATTAAAAAAATGGTTTAAAAAGTATTTAAATTTAATTAATGTGATAACTGAATCAATTATTTTTTTAGTTGAAAGAAAATTAAAAATATAATTTTGCTTTAAATAATATTTTAGTTGTTTTGAAATAAGTTTTAAATTAAAATATTAATTAGATTTAAAAAAATTTTAATTGATTTTTTCGATTAAAACAAAAATTATTTAAGCTTGTAGAATTGTTGTTGGCAATTGTCAATATTTAATTAAATTAATTAACACATTGTTTGAAATGGCAAAGTTTTTTGATCATTTTTTTAATTAAAATTAAAAATATCATTTATTGAAAAAAAAATATTCACAATTTTATAATTTTTAGTAATCAATATTTGGTAAAAAGTGCAAAATTAACAACCGGTTTGCTTGATAATATGAATTTGGTATAAATTTGGTGATTAGAAAACATTTTTAATTTTTTCTGTGTCCATATATTTATATATAAATTCGACTTCGTTTTAAAACAAGGACACTTAAGTTTTTAAGACGAATTTTACGATATCACAAATGTCAAAATCCTGCAGATTATAAGATATAATGTAATAAAGAAATTGTCAGTCGGGGTAAAAAAATGTTACCCATAATTTGACAGTGCAAAATTAAAATTTTTCTGTTTTTGTATGAAATTTCTTACGTAGATATTTGACGTTTATAGTAGGGATGCCAAACGGGAAACCCCGAATCCCGAAATACCGGGATTTTTCGGGATTGATAAATCTCGAATCCCGGGATTTATTTTTATGAGTCCCGGGATTTTTAACATATCAACTTTTATGTACAAAGCTGTTCGTTTTTATTGAATTTTTATACTATATACAAAAAAATTATTAAAAATTATATTTGAGTTATATTTTCTATTGCAAATAATTCTTATTTTTGAGTTAAATTTTTGTTTTTGCCACACAGCGAGTATTCAAAATTTTTAATTTTTGCTTGATTTATGACGACTTTTTCTGGATTTTTGTATTTTGCTTAATATAAATCATTGTTTTAAGTAGAAGCGATATTTGAAGATTCACATCTCAAGCCTTTTTTACAATTACGTTAAGCAAGTTCAGGTTTGGCTTAAGACATAAAACCAAAATAAAAATGATTATTTTTATGCAAAATATAGAAATCAAGAAATAATTGTTATATATCAAGCAAAAAATAAAAATTATTCACGATCCAATTAAAGTTTTATTCAGAAACTAAAGAATAAAAGTTGATATACATAAATATAACAATTAAGTCGTAATAGTGATCAAATAGCTTATATTCCTTCTGTTCGAATAATAATAAAAAAATTTGCTTAAAAAACATACGGTAAATAAAAGAATTTTTTTATAAATAAACACTATTTGACGTATTCATAAAAAAATTATTTAAACTTGAAATCTGTTTTAAAAAACATTTGTATAAACATTTTGTTTTAAAATAAATTTCAAACGTACTTAAATTATTGATTATGAATCTCGCCCTCATCCTGGAGATGCACTGCACTGCAGTCTTCATAGTGTTACAGTTTTTAACTCAGCTATCGAGATCGATGAGGGACTACACTTTGCAGTGTATTAATGTCGTCAGAACTTAATTCACATTAAAAATTGAATTGCTGGCAAAAAACCGAAAAGAATTGATCTAAAAAGACTAAGAGATACGTATATTTTTTTAAGCTTTTTTCAGAATCTGATCAGTTTGATCATGGGTGAGGCCAGTGTTATAAATATATGTATAAAATAAATTGTTTTGTTGTTTTCATTTTTAAAATTTTATGTTACGTACATAAAACCTTTTGAATATTCAAAAAGTGTTGTTTATTAAACAAAAGTAGCATCTTAAAGAAACACATTGATCCCGAAAAATCCCGAAATACCGGGAACCCGAAAATCCCGAGATTTCGGGATCGGGATTTCCCAAACCCCGAATCTCGGGATTTTAAAAAATCAGTCCCGATTGGCATCCCAGTTTATAGTGATTTATCTGGTTTGTCACACGTACACCCAAATCTAAAAATGGACTCAAATATGTTCAAATGCATGCGCAATGAATATAAATAATGAAGGTAACAACATCTAGGCCCTAATTGTGTAACACGTAACGCAACGCCAAAAATTACATTGAAAGCAAAAACAAAGTCAAAAATATTTTATAACTTTGTTGTTGTTTTCTACAGAAATTCACATTGCATTTCAAATTTTCAACGCCACGAGATATGCAGCGTTTGAAATTAAAAAATTCAATATGAATTTCTGTAGAAAGCAACAAAGAAATTATAAAATACAAGGTTTTAGCTTTAGGCTGTGCGATGATGGATCGGTCAGTCAGTAACGTTACAATTTTAAATACATATATAGATTTTTGATTTGTTTTTGCTTTCAATGTAATTTTTGGCGTTGCATTGCGCTTTACACAATTAGAGCCCTAATTTAGTTTTAAGGTACACTAGTGGCATAAACTAAAGCATAAGTTTTGTTTCGTTATAATTTTACAGTTTAATGATACTGCGCTAGTTGAAACAACTGTCAAGCGGGGCACTCGGCGGGTTTACCTAATTTGAGTACGCAGAATCCGGTGGTGCTAAACGTTTTTTTTTTTTTTTTTTTTTTTTTTTGTAGTTTAGCTCTTGCATTCGAGATACACCGTTATTTCGAAAATGGAGAAGGTTACACAATATTATATTCGCGTAACTTAAAACGATTTAGTTTAATGAATAAACTAAAAAACCAAAATTCCGCAATATAAAAAAACTTAGGAGATAAAAATAGTAGTCTTAACAACCCAAATTAAGGAATAGTTAGTTGCTTAAGTTTTTGCCAGCTGAAGAGTAAACAATTTTTAGGAAATTGTTATTTGAAAAAAGAAAAAATCTTTATATATATATTTTTTTAAATATTTTCTCAGTTTATTAAGCTTTAAAATTATATGCATTATATAAAAAAAAAAATTCAGGCATAATTAATTCAAAACAACGTTAAAAATATTTACTTTTGAGTTGATTTAGTTTGTGCCACTAGTGTTATAATCAGTAAGAAATCTAAAAAAAATATTTTTAATATTTTAATCGATTAAGTGACATAAATCGTTAGAGTTTTTCGAAATTATTATTCGATCAAATAATGGCTGAAAATTCCTCGATTAATCGAGCGGATACTCTAGAATGTTCTCTAGTCATATATGACGAATTGGTGCATAATTGTATGATAATCGGTGCATTCCGTCACCAATTAATATCATTTTTTGTACCAAAAATATCATTATTTTGGTACAGAACAGATTATGCTGGAATTCAATCTCAAAATGCAAGGATAACTAGAAACAATTTGACAGCAAAATTGTTCTTATCTTTGAATTGTTCGAAAGTGAGCGTGTTTTCAACCGACGGACTAAGCTTAGTCGAGCTAGAATTACTCCAGAATATATTTACGTTATGGGGACTTCGATGAATACTAAATAATTTTTACACGGAATGGCAAACCCTTATTGTTTAAAACACTTTGACTCATTTTCAACATATTTTCATAAAAATTTTGAAAATTTCAAAAAATATCTCAACGCAAGGTGAAGGGATTTACAAAATAACCCTCTTAGTATATCCTCTTTACAACCAGTAGTTGAGGGTATAAGAATCAGTTTTAAAAAGCCTATGTAACAATCAATTAGTAAATGCTTCTCTGTTTTACGTATACTTTGCTGATCAGCTGTTTCGTTTTCCTTACCGAGCTTGTGTACAAATAGGTACTCTAACTTAAACATTACGTTGCGTTGGGGACAAACGTGATAAAATTAAAATGTTATCCATTTTTACGTATCAACTGTTAAACAAGAATTGTATGTTTGTTTATGTTTATTGATAAGCGAACATTCTTCTATAATCAGGTATGTGATGAAAATCGATCGATTTCAAAACGAACGTTTTTAAAAGGTGTGATGAATTTCGAGCGATTTTAAAATCAATTTCTGAACTTTAATTTAAATTTTTTGTTGAAAATACAGTACAATTAACTCATGTAATGCACAATTTAAAAGAAAATGGATAGAAAATAAGAGATATATTTATAAAAAAAACAATTTGAAACGATTCTAAAAACTATATTATCGGTTTCAAATCGTTTCATTTTCCAAATCGATTTCCATCACAGACCTGAATATGTTCCCAAACGCAAAGAGCAAAGCTAAAATTTATAAATTATAAAAAGTTTAACATATTTTCTGTTTTCTTTTTAACACATTTCAACATTTTTTCGTATTTTTAGAATCTGCCAACTATTGAAGTCGGCCGCAACATTAACGTATGAATAACGAGGCCTTAAAGCTTGACTATAATTTCATAGTTAGCTTATTATGTGTAACAAACTCTATCTCAAACCCCATGTGCCTTTTAAGTGTAGAATTAAAAAAGTAAAATAAACTTTAAAATGTTCAGTGTTCAAACCTGTTGTTCATGATTTTCTTCAATCGGTGGAATATGAGTCAAATCACTGACACTACGCTGCTGATGTTGTTGTTGCCGCTGCTGCTGATGTTGTTGTTTTTGCTGCTGCTGCTGCTGCATTTGTTGCTGTTGATTAGTATTATGCGCTAAGGCGGCATGGGATTGTAAACGTTGTTGCTGCTGGTGCTGGTGTTGTAAACGCATTTGATTATTATTGTTATTAATATTATTGTTATTCACTTCTAAACACTCCGTTATATTAAGACGTTCATTAAGTTCCGTTATACTGCTACGACTACCAACACTTCCGCATCCGGTTATAGAAGTTGGTGTTGCTGCAGTAGATGAAGTTGCACAATTTTTCCTTGTTATTTGTGCTTGTTCTTGATACGACGCGGTTCTTTTCTGCCCTTGAGCCTGTGACAGGGGCTGGCTGTATTTCATAGGGGCAGTTGTTAAAGACTGTGTCATCATTGGTGGCAATGATTGCATTTGTTGTTCATTTGTGGCTTCCAGATTGGCAGAGCTATTAGTCAAATTATTTTTAGCACTAGATTTTGTTAATTCAAACATTTGTCTAATATTATTGAATTTATTGCGTCCTTGTTGTACAAAATCTTCCAAATTACTGTGACTTCCAAATTTGTTGCGCATGCGTTTTTGTTCATTGCGTGACTTAAGAGTGCCAGTGTTGCCAGCCTGCACTTGGGGCAGACCTAATGTGTTTTTGGATACTAAGACATTGGTATTTTCCAGTGAAGCGGATCTAATGTGTCCACGTTTTGAGAAAGTTGGTGAGGGTTGTGTTGTCATTTGTGCTGGTAGTGCAGTGTGCGGTGTTTTGGTTGTTACTGTGGCTGCCATATTGGTGTGTTAGAGAAAACCACGTGGTCTATTGTACTGAAAAGGGAAGAAAATTATATTATTTATCTCAAATAGATAATTAAAAATAGTGTTCAGAGTCAAATGTAATTTAAATGAATGAGCTAAAATAAATGTTTTAAAGTACATTTTTGTATTCAGAACTAATTTAAACTTTTTCACTCTCTTGGCTTATGTATTTTTGAATGCAATGTGTTAAATACTGATAACAGTTGAAAAACTTTTAAAAAACTTTGCTTATGTCTTTTAAGCTGTACA
This sequence comes from Pollenia amentaria, assembly GCA_943735925.1. NCBI lineage: Eukaryota > Metazoa > Arthropoda > Insecta > Diptera > Polleniidae > Pollenia > Pollenia amentaria. Next base: position 128,587,244 of record OX031008.1, on the reverse strand, counting down.
ATTTTTTCTATAGTTCAATTATTTAGTTATTATTTTAAACAAAATAAACCAATAATTAAATGGCCTTCAAATAAAAAATATTAGAGTTATACAGATATAAATTTACATAAACTAAGAGAGTTACTGAAACCAAATTATTTAAACGAAGAACAGAATTCAAAAAGAGGGCAAGAGATCAAAATTTTCTAACATGCTTTTTAAGTGAACTAGTTTGTTTTTCGATTATTTAGACAGCTGATCTAAAGAAGAACTTGACTAGCTCTTTGTAATAATTTAGTTTAGAAGTACGATGATAATACTGAATTCGTAAAATTTCAATTACATCTTTAGAAGACTAGTTGTAATACGAATGGTTACCATTTTTTTGTTAATATAATTAATAATTTTCGTACTTATGCAAGTAACCGAAACACGAAATAATATAAACCGAAAAAAAGAAGAAACTTAAATGACTTCTTGACCCATCAAAATACATATAAAATAAATTCTAAAAAATCAAACACCATTAAAAGTTACCACACAATACCTCGCATGTCTGGGGGTTGTTCAAAAATTAGAAAATTTAGTTCACTACCCTTAACATTAGATTTTTTGTCAAAAATTATTTCCGGGAATGAAATATTTATTAATTAATTCATTTATTAATGATGTGCTAATAATCCCAATTTATGATAAAAAAAAACTGAAATTTATTGTTGTGTGAAAGCTAGTTTCTATGCGCATTTCGCTGGTTGCATAGGCCAGCTCGTCAGGAAACTTTTTCCAAATACTTTTGAAAAGCTAAAAATATTATACAAGTAAGACCATAAAGTGAATAAGAATTTTAAACACTCAGCTCTTACTTGTAACAATATCAAAGCTTCAACAAAGACACAACAATAAATAGTGAATTTTTTCTTTCTTACATTCCCCTACAATTGGCTGGGTTTTTTCCAACACGAATTGTAGTTGTAAGAGGATAGAAAAAAAACAAAATATAAAAAAAAGTATGATAGGCTTAAGTTTTTTATAAAAATTGAATATAGATGCTAAAAGTTTAAGGAACTTAAATAAAACAAATTTAGTACAATTGAAAAAATAAGGTACAGAACAGAATTTACATCTTCCAAGTAATCTATTGTTAAATCAGTAAAACACCTGAGACGATACATTAAAGTATGAAAAGAAAATTGTAATGTTTGATACAACATTTTGTTAATATTTAAATGAAATTTAATTCACGAAGCTGGTACATTTAAATTCCATTTAAGTTTCCATTGTGTATAACTTAGTAAGGTGGACTCAATAGCACAACAATATAACAACAACTCAATATCACAACAATATAACAACAACTAACAAAGCAATAACAGTCAGCTGACCTCTTTTTAAATAATTACCCTTTTTATGATATAATTTTTATTTTGTTGTATTAAGAAGTTCTACCATTCATTTATCTTTATTAAATAAGACTCTTTAAATATCACTGAAAAAATCAAACTGTACTTAAAAATGAACACAGGTTATATGAAAACAAGTAAGAGTGCTACATTTGGCTATGCTGAATCTTATATACACTTCACCATCTTATATACACTTGTACCTAATTTGGAAAATAAAGCTCTTGCTGTTCTCCTGATTTAAAAAATTGTACAATGTATTTGTATGGAAACTGCCACGCCCACTTGCCCAATTCCGCCCACAGTTTTTCGGATGTTGTGCATTAATAACGAAGATGTTGGTACCTAAGTTGGGTCCTGCCGCTTTCCAGACATACATAAAAATAAAAATTAAAAAAAACAACAACAAGCGATGATTATTGGGGAAAATTAGAGGCAGTCACGGTTTATGGCTCATATCTCAGCCAGTTGTAGAGCGGTCAGGCTTAATTTTAATAGCAAACAATTTCGGACTACATATATGTGAAATAAATATATAATAACCAAGTCCCCATCATATTTGGGGTCATTGGAAACTCCATTTCAACGGACACACGGGCAGACGGACATCGCTAAATCAATTTCATTCCTCATAAGGACCCAAAATATATACACTTTATAGGGTCTAAGATAAATATTGTAGAAATTACAAACGGAATGACAAACTTATGTATACTAGGGTATTCATTTAATCGGGCTTTTGCTTTAATCGGTTAATCGCTCGATTAATTAACCGAGGTTTTGGTTTAATCGGTTAAAAATCGGTTAATTTTGTTATTGATCGATTAACAAAGTTTTTTTTTTGTAAATTAAGTAATTTCAATATAAAATGCATAAATTATTTGTTATTTGGAATTTATTAGTAAAAAAAACCCAAAAACATAACAATTCTTGAACTAAACCGACCAAACAAAAGAATAATTAATAAATATGTAATACATATTTTAGAACTAATACATATTATGTATTAATCAATTAATTTAATAATTTAATAAATACATATCATGTATTAATTAAACTATAAAACCATTTTATTAGTTATTTCAATAGTTAAAAAAATCTTATAAAATAAACTTTTACACAAATAATTTGGTTATAAAGGCGTTTATTTTCTTTAGTTTTGCTAAAGCTTGACCTTGAAAAATTATTTCATATATCGTAGATGTTGAAAAAATCGAAAGCAACCCATAATACAGAATATCTGATTTCTCAGTCCTCTTCCTGAATTTTTCTAAAGATATAAAATCTTCCATTATGTCACTAGAGTCCTATTTTAATTTTTTACAAGTTTTAACACTTCTAGTTGTTTCGGTTAATTCTGTTAAAAGATTGATATGAGAAGAAACAAATAACTAAACGCATACATATAAAAAGTACGTGAAACAAAAAGCTCTTGATAGCAAACACTTATTTAAAATGAAGATCACTTAACACCTTTATTTGTATGTAAAAATATTTTCTAAACACATACCTTTTGTATATGAGACGAAACAATTAATTAAAACACAAAAAATTATGTAATAATACTTCAAAAATTTTGTTACATCGGTTAATCGACTGAAATTTATCGGTTTAATCGTTAATCGAAAATAGGCAATTTTAAATTAACCGATCAGTTAATCGGGTAGTAATTAATCGGTTAACCGATTAACGGTGAATGAATACCCTAATATATACTAAAAGGGTGAAGGGTATAATAACAAAATTAGATGTACATAAGTGCTTTCCTAAAGATTGGATATTTTAAACACATTGCCAACTTTGTTTTCAGAAACAACAAAATTTTCTCTCTCAGAATTACTGGGCATATACAAACATAAACGTAGAACAAGCAAGCATACCATCTTAAATATGTATATATTTATCTTTATTTATAGAAAACAATGGAAAACTAGCTGGTATTCGCGTGATTTGGCTAGATAGATAAGATGCTGGCACTGATATTTAAAAATAAAACGCGAAAAAGAAACAAATAGAAGAAGAAAAGGTGTTGGTGGTGAAATGTTATTCGCTATATTAATGCATATGTGTGAGTATACCCACACAAATCCATTGATATTTATCTACTTACAAATCCAATCTAAGTGAGTATGGCGTGTGGTTTTAGCCATTATATCGTCATAATCTAACATCATTTAAATCACGTACACGTACATACTTTCATAACCGTACTTCTAACACTATGTTTGTATGATACACTCTATACTCTTAAAGAGATTGATTAATGAAATCATTGGCGCAAAAATTAAAAATAAACTACATCAACATAAAAATTACTACAAAAACTAACAGCTTGTTGCAAAAAAAAAAAAAAAAAAAAACAAATTAAATGATTAATTGTTTTATGCCACTAATGTGACCACAAAATCCATTATCTTTTATTTGCAAAAAAATTATGAACAAACGAAGCATTTTGTTTAGTTCTATGTTTTGTACTAATTGTTATAACGAATTTAGGTCAATGGTATAGCGGGTGAAATGAAGATAAAGGTTCAATAAGATACAGGCTCTTATTTTTTGTTTGGGGGAGTTTGAATGTAACAATTTTGCCAACATCAATTTATTCTTTAAAACAAGTTGTTCTGTATTTAATTAAATGTTCAGTAGTTGTACTGTATTAAATAAAATAACTAAACGAGATACATTCCCAATTTATCTGACTGTTCTCCTCACTGCACAAGTTGCCAAATTTTTCTTTCTTTTGAAAAAATTTTAAGGAATAATAAAAAATAATTTATTCAAAAAAGCACTTCAGGCTCATAAATACCATTTTTGACACAAACAACAAAAAGCCGAGATTTTAGGTTTCCGTTCGAGTTTTAACCAGAATTTTGAAATAATACCAATTGAACATTTTGTAAATTTTTTGCAGAGTATAAATTTTCAAATGTTGGTCCTTTTATTTCTAAAAACTTCTGAAAATATTAATCTTAAAAATTTCGGATTGATGATATGAAATTAGAAAAATATCAAGGAGCGATTCGATAATCGAAAAAGAATATAGCCGATCTTAAAAGGCGGGCTCAATGCGGCACGTGATAGAATTAAAATATCGATTTTAAATTTTTACCGAATTATTTTCTTAAGCTGGGATCACATGATTGCCGCACAATTATGAAATTGACCCAATAAAATATTCTGAAATCACAAGATTGTCCTGTTTTATACAAATTTAATTGCCGCTAGTTGGTACAATGCGAAATGGGTACAATAATTGCCGCAGCACAGTCACACGGTTGTTCTTACTTGTGTCAACTGCGAATGCAGCTGTTGTGGTAGTTTTTTTTTATTTGTTTGGAAGATTTTAATGGTTTGTTCATTAAAAAAAAGAAAATTGTATCATATATTCAAACAAATTTTTGTTGAATAGTTTTATTTAAAATTTTTTAAATAAAATAAAATTCCAAAAAATAAACAAAGTAAAAAAATTCTATTTTAAAATATATAAAGAAATAGAGAATATTAAAATTTTTTATTTTTGGAATTTATTCTATGATGTTAATGTCAGTTATGTATTTTATAAAGCTTTTTGTAATAGTTCTATTCCTTAAATTTTTAGGAATGACTTTATACACTACCGGAATAGAACTATTACAAAAAGCATAGCTGAAATTTACCTCATAGAATAAATTCGAAAAATAAAAAATGTTGAAAATAATAAAGTAACTTATGAAAAAGAAATAATTCCCAGAAATAGAAAATATTTATATTAAAATTTTAAGAATGCAAATTCAAAATACTTGCATCGCTTAAGTTGATTGATTGAATTTTTATCGTTTTGAAATCGAGCGATTTTCATTACATACTTAAATATTCTTTAAAAAGAAATAATACTCCGTTTTATTTTAATGTTATTAAATAAATTGAATAAAAATATTCATAAAAAAAACCTCTACTAAAAGAAACACACAAAAGCAAATTTATTAAAAAGGCAAATATTAGCGCGTATTGCGTTGTTTAATTGCCGCAGAAGAACCCAATAAATATTGGTGCATTTTTGTTATTTTTATTGACGCGCGGTTGCACATCAAGTAGTCACACGATTGCAGTCACACGATTGGGATATTAAAAAGTGTGGCAATCGTGTGATCCCAGCTTTATAACTTAAAAGGTACTGCATAAAAAAATGTTTAATGTCAAATAAGGACGAGTCTTATACACATTTCGCATCGAGGTCAGAGTACGAGTCGCAGTTGGAGTCGGAATCAGAGTCGGAGTCGTACTTAAAAAATTTGAGCGGTTGGAGTCGGTGTTACAACTATTTTTTGATGACTCCACAGCCCTGATTTATACAGGGGTGTAAGCACCGCATACGATATCAAGAAAAATTAATCGAAATTTTTTATTTTGGTATCATGACACTCGATATCAAATGAAATGTATCGTAATTTGATTGAGTTGTCATTCAAATTAAGTTAATTTAAATTATGTTTATTTGTATGTATACATCTATGCTCTGTAAACATTCTTTGTAAATCCAATGTGAGTGTTTTTCATATAAATTTCGCATAAATTTATTTTAAGTATAAAAAAAGCATTCACTAAAAAAGATTATAGAATAGAAATTATTTTTTTATTTATCGCGGCTGCCAGCAGTGAAAAAGGATGACTTTTATTTCTTATTCGTTTTCTAACACGTTTAACAGAACATTCTTCCCCTGAGCCTGATAAGGATACATAAAAGAATATTGTCGGATTCATTATTTTTACACTTCAATTTCACTGAAATATTATTTAGCACTAAATACCAATGTTTAATTTTCTTTTTCTTATTACTCGTACCATTTGTTTACATGAAACATATGCTATAAATTTATTACTTTTTCTTACAAATTTCAATTCGATACATATCGTATGCGATTATTTACTTACTTGAAACGTATCGAAATATTATTCCATACGATAGTTCACTCGATATCGAGTATTGTTGAACGAGTGCGATATGTACGTATTACTTTTTGTTCTGCTTCTTAAGACATATCAATTTTATGCATGTTTCAAATAAATATATTTTTTAACTAGAAGAATAAACACAAGAGGAAGACCATAAAATTTTAAATAAATTAAAAAATTCATAAATAAATATTAAATGTTTTATGCTTTTTTTTGCACATTAAAAGTTTAAAGTTTAGTCTGCTTAAACAATAACTACGAAATAAAAATACAAGATAGTACACCATGTAACAAAAATCTACATACTATAATAGTCAGTATGAAGACTTTCGTTAAATTGTTATACATTGGTATACGGTTTTTGACGTTTTAAATGCAAACGGATTATAAATTTGTATTTGTGATCGTTTACATTAATTCCTCTCTCCCACCTCTCAACCATTAAGAAAGAATCCCAGCAACAAAAATCGCACAATGGCAACTGGCCATTTCTATTTGCACATACTTATAAAGTATATATGAAGTTATTTGCCAAATTTACAAAAAACCAGTTAGAGTGCTATATTCGGCTGTGCCGAATCTTTGATACCCTCCACTGACAGAAGTGGGCTCTATATGATAAATACATATATATTATTAACTAAGCTTCATAAAAACGAGCGTCAGCATTAAAATTAGTAGCGGTTTAGACATGAATTAAATTATTGACCGACAATAAGACAATTTTATGTGTTTCTTGTTAGAACTTTGAACTGGCTGGAGTAAAATATCATGACTCGTAAAAGTTTTAGCCGAACTAAAATAATTTTTAGGAGGGTAATTTGTATTGGACCTATGGTAAATTATGGCCCAATCATCCCAAAATTCTGAAGACTGATTTCTAGTATTACAAAAAATAAATTAGAATAAATTTCAATACAGAATAAATTTCAATAATTAGTTTTAGCGTTAACAGAAAATTTCACAAATTTGCATGATATTTTTTTTGGCCATATGAATTTAAGTAAGACATTTTATTATTTTCCCAAAGTGAGCTTTATTTGGATTTAGGCGCAATAAACGGTTTTCCGAGACGAGGGTTTATATGTGGCCTAGGATAAATTATGGACCAACCTTCACGAAATTTGGCAATGTGAATTCTCGTCCTATAAAACTGTGACGTACCGAATTTAAGTATGCTAGCGTCATTTATTACGGTTTTAAGCGTACTAAACTGTTTTCCGGGAGTAGGGTTTATATGGGGACTAGTGTAAATTATGGACCGATCTTCAAAAAATTTTACAGTGTAATTTCTGGTCCTATAAAACATTGACGTACCAAATTTTAGTATGACAGCGTCATTTATTACGGTTTTAAGCGTACTAAGCTGTTTTCCGGAAGTAGGGTTTATATGGGACCTAGTGTCAATTATGGACCGATCTTCAAACAATTTTACAGTGTGATTTCTGGTCCTATAAAACTGTGACGTACCAAATTCAAGTATGCTAGCGTTTTTTATTGCGGTACTAAACTGTTTTCCTCGAGATGGGTTTATATGGGGCCTATGGTAAATTATGGACCGATCGTCACGAAATTTACCAGTATGATTTGCAGTCGTACAAACCAAATTCGAGCAAAATTTTATGTCATTCCGTGCATTAATATACCATTTATGTTAGTTTTTGTATCAAAATTATCAATTTTTTCAGGGTGGTGGTTCCACATTTTGATTCATAGTTCTGATCCTACTGAACCGATGTTGCTGGATTTCAATCCCAAACTGCTTAGGACAACTACAAGTAATTTGAGACCAAGTTTGTTCTTTTCTTTTGCGTTTTTCAAAAGTGAGCGTGTTTTCAACAGACGGACATGGCTAAATCGACTTAGAATTACTCAAGGAGCCAGAATATATATACTTTATGGGGTCTTAGATGTATAATAAAAAAGTTTCACACGGAATGACAAGCTTAGTATACCCTTATTCACCACATTGGTGGTGGAGGGTATAAAAATGCCTTAAATTGGTGTCGTATGTAGATTTTTGTTACATGGTGTCCCTGCAAACCCAACTATCTATAATAAAATAAAAAACCTAACAATAAAAATAAACAACAACAAATATGAAAAAATATAAAAACCCAACCAAAAATTAGGTTAATGTGCCTGAGGCACACGTTATTTCTAAACTAGACAGACACACTCCTCACTCGTTCGTACCCACAGTGTCATCTTTCTCACTAAAAATATGAAAAAAGAAAAAATTAAATAATTTCATTTCTTCAAATAAAATGTTTGAACGATATAATAATTTAAAAAAATTTATAAATTAAAGAAAGCCACGACGTTGGTTAGATAATAATTATGATGTAAATCTCAATCATGAAGATCACCAACGAACATCATTATCATTATGAATACTTCTTGTTTAGTAGAGAACATATATGTATACATATGTATGTATGTGTTTGATTCTAATGATGATTATTAATATTTAAAATTCAAAGATTCATTTAAGAATTCCTAACATTTTCTTTTACAATAAGTATGTTTGTGTTTTAGAATTTCTTAAAACTTTTGCAACGCCTTAACAACTCTGCTCTACAAAATGCACTAAATGTGATTTCTAAGCCAAACTGTGGTGAAAAAAATACACACTTGTTTGTGCCTTTTTTCAATAGAATATTTTTTTTATGGAATGCATTAAATGTAATGAATTACTGACTGCTAATTCAAGTATCTGTGTGATTTTTTATTGAGAATGTGTTTGTATGCGTTTGAAATAAATAAATCTGTTCATGTTTATACAGGTTTTATTACTCTACAAATAAATAGAATACGAGAGAAAAAAAGGAACTAAAAAAGACCGCTTTAGAACATGATATCATAAGTTTTTGCAGTCTGTCGCATATAATTGTAACTTTTAAAATGAAGAATACACCGGAGAATATCAAAAAGACCATTCAAATATTGGGGGTTAAGATAAGAAGTTAGACGATAGTTAATACACATTGTATATAAGTTATAAATTTTCAAAAGGACTAGCGTTTCCCCAGTGGTCGAAATTCGACCCTAAGATAGATAGATAGCTTCTTTATTAATCTATTTTTAACGTTAGAATAGTTAATCTTAATTGTAAAAAATTATCTAAAAATAAACATAAAGAGATTTACAACTTGGTTTTTTACAAAACCGTCAGAGATAAAGTGATTTTAATTTTTGTAAAAAATTAATTCTGCTATTAACATTTTCCTATACTTTAGAGCAATTTTTACATAGTTTAAAGGCATGACCAATCAGCAACTACCTCACCATTTAAAATATTAATCATTTGTTCTTCTGTTAAAAATTTACATTTTCGGGCATTTGGTTTTTCCGTCTTAGTGGATCGATTTGGCGAGGGGCCAACCTTTGGTTATCTTCCACTCAAGTCAGTGAATGTTTAATTTAATTTTATAAGTTCAATAATATAAAAAAAATCAGAAAGTACCAATTAAAAAACAAAAAGTACCAAAAAGGCTCCTATTATAGCTTTTCAGTCAGTGTTAATAAAAATTCAAAAAGTACCAGTTGTAGAACGAAAAAGTACCAAAAATACCCCTCATAGGATCTTATTCACTCAGGACCCTGCATTCTTAATTTTATGTCTCTAATTTAATTTTTATTTGACATGAAAACGAATTTTAAACAAAAATTGATATTTAAAATAAAATGGTGAAATTGGCCCCAAGTCCAATTATGTTTATTGGTTTAAAAGATAGATGGGGTGACAAAGAAGTTTCAAAATACAGGTTGAACTTATTTGATCCCTAGAAGCACATTGAAAAATATAGACTTTCCTCAATATGTTCCTAATGGGATATAAATATTATAAAAATAAGTTTTTTTCTATACACAAATAATCTTTTTCATCAATATTCTCAAAATAAGATACTTTTTTAATATTTGGAAAGTTCAGAAATAATGACGTATCTTTGCGTATGCTAGACACTGGGTGCAAATGTGTGCACAAACAATAAACAACAAGCTGATACAAAACTCCATTGTTTTAAAAATTAACTATTTAAAAAACTTTTAAAAATAATGTATTTTGTACAAACAAACTTTAAGTTCAAAATCATAATTGAGTCTGCTATGAGAAGAATAATTCCTAATAATCCTCATTAATAAAAATTTTCATATTAGGCAATTACTTTTTTCAACCCCTAATATAATAGAAAACAAAATATAAAAAAATATTGTCACCTCAATTGGTATGTTTATTAAGTTTGTAATATCTCATTGTATATTCGAGCTTGCAACTGTCTAGATTGTAACCGTTTATTATGAGTCTGTTGCCAGGTATCTTAGTTGTATGATGTATGGTTGGTACTAACAACGATTTGATGTATGTTGAACAAACAATGTTGCTACTCAAGATTTATTCTTAAGGCTGTTTTTTTTTTTTTTTTTTTGTTGTTTTAATGTGTCTTGTGTGCACTTGTAGTCTGAGAAGCGTTTCTTTTAACTTGTTTCTTGATAGTGACTTTATGTTTAAGTGAAAATGATCTATTATGGCAACGCAAACGCATCTCTTTTTCTTCAGGTGTATTGCATACATACATATGTATAAAGTTTTATTTTTCTCAAATGTACTAGAAAATAGAGAAATAAAGCAAAATACTTGTAGCACAGAATTGTTAGTAAGTAATTTCTTAGTTTTTTGCGGAAACTTTTTATTTCCACTAGAGGAAACTTTAACCTAGAGAAAGAGAATATTAAGATATATAATACTAAGTAAACTTGTTCTGGTTTGTTGAAATAGAAAAAAAGGAAATTTAGAAAAGGGCACAGTGGCGAAGATTTTATTAAAATTGGTTTAAAAAAGAAAATTTCTAGAAGAGGCGCAACTACGCGAAAAATGACGTAAAATAAAGAGTATCCTAAGAACTGGTCTGATCTATGTAGAATTGTAAGCATTAATCGAGAAAAGCTTGAACTACAGGAGTATTAAGTAAATTCTAAAAAGCTGATCGTTATTCGTGGCCAGGCTATAAAAAGTTATAAAAAAGTATTCATCAGGAAAGCAAAAACACACAGGCCGGATTATTTATTTTTAAATTTTTTTTTTAGATTCTCAAAAATAATGATAATAAAAATTGTATGTACATAAATGCAAATTTACAGTTTATAATTCTTTTTAGGGGAAAAACTTTTCCTGTCCACAATCGCGATGTCAGTTAAAACGTTTTTCCACTACGCAAGCAGCTTTAAGAACGTTGTTCCACGTTGCAAAATCATTTCGTTTGTATCATATTGTTAGTAACTTACAACGTTCTTTTACCAACTGACTCTTTGTAATGCATTTTGACGGCGTAAGGGTGCATAATTTTGGATGATTTTATGTTTAAGCAATGTAAGAAAGTAATATTTACGGCAATCTGGCAAGTTTTGCAAAAAGTGGCTTTTACAACGCTCAATTTCAATTTGCTTCAATTCAAGAATCTTAAAGTATTAGACCGATCTGCTCGAGAAAGAAAGTTGGACTTTTCAAGTGACTTTAAAAAATTCAAAATTTAAGCACAAGGGGAGTAACAGTAGTTTAAAGTAGGAATGTTACCGATAGTTATATATCGGAGATACTTCGGGTTTGCCGATATATCGGTATCGGCGATATTTTTTGCATCAAAAGTAAGTGAAATAAGACATTGAAGAACAGAGCATAAAATCAAAACCGAATGGGTTCTTTTAATTCTTAAGCTGGAAGTGCACACCACGCGTTCTATGCGTTTGATACGTTCATGCAAAAGCAGAAAATTTATTCTACTTTTTTGACAGAATAAGTGCATTGAGCGTGTGGTGTGGACCTCCAACTTTAGCACTATAGTGGTTATTTGTTCTCTCATAACTAAATCTTCTATGTATTTGTACGTTTTAAGATTTGTCTGCTTATTTTGATCAATGATGGAGAGAATATATAAATAAATTAATAATACTTAAAATTTTAGTTTACTTCGAAGAAAATATAATAAATTAATAAACGGAGACCAGAAAATTTTTTTAAGGATTAAGTAAATAATGAATCCTATTGTTTATTTACAATACTTGACCCTCAATACAAAGCACAAATATTTCAAAGACAATCGACTTCAGTCGTATCGAAAAAACGTCTAATTGAGTATTGAAAATTCTCTGCATTCTGTAATTGCTGAAGATACGGTTACCCCTACACCACGTAAAAGTTCTGATAAGTCTACGAAATAAAACTATAAGAGAATCCGAGGAGGATCTGAACTTAAGCTGTGGTTCAACTTAAGAAGTAGTTGAGAGATACCTTAGATCTCCTAATATTTCTATAGACTCAGATTCCGTTGTTTACTGGCGCAATGACATTGATCTACCCAACTTAAGTTTTCAAATGTGTTCTGTCGAATATGAGTGAATTTTTTCGCTAGCAGATCTGGTTCAAACGGATATGAGAAATTGATTATCTCCAAAAAAGTTGAGAATGCTTCGTTTTTTAAACAAAAAATTACTCATACAAATTTCAACTATTTTCCCCCTTTGCTAATCCCGCGAAGCTATACGCTTGTCTGCAGGAGACAAGAGTCTCTGGCGGGAATCGAAATGAATTCAAATTTATTTCATTTTGGGTTGTTCACGAAAGGCGGATTATCAGGTTATATGGTTATGTCGTTATAAAGGGTGGTTAAATTTTAAGGGCCGATGTTGATTTTAAATAAAATAAACAATTTTGAATGTTAATAATCTCTTACACAGTTATCGGTGTTGCCGATATATCTTTTTTAGTATCGGTATCGTATCGACAAAAATGTATATCGTTACACTCCTATCTCAAAGGCTAAACAATTTTAGTTAATCCATCTTTAAAAGATCCTTGTATTGCCCAAAGGAAATTAATTTTAGATTTTAAAATCAAATCTGCCCCATGTTATGTAACTCCCCCGTCGAGAAACTTTTCGATAGAATTGTGAGAAATGAAAAACTGTGTCTGTAACATTTTTAGCGAGTAATAGTTGTCACGTAAGAAAATTACTCGCAAATATACTGAAAAAGTGTGTCTGTAAGATTTTTGTGAGAAAATTCCCGCTTTATTCTGTCGAATAAACTCACGAATAAAAACGGGTTGAGAAAAAATTTTAACACTGAAAAATATATTATAAATGCAAAATGCAATGAATAATAACACAGGAGAGGTAAGTATTTTGTTTGTTGTATATAACTATTTTGCTTTTAACATTTCTGAACAATATACAAAGCTATTTTGTAAACAACAAACATTAAAGTCGCACTTTACATTATTTGGTATAGCCGACGGTTGTATTTTCGCCGCCTTCGTTGAACATTTTTCAATTTTAGTAAATTTTGGTCGCCGTCAATGACATGTGTGATTCTAGTTCTCAACGTCTGCAATTTCACATAGGCTTCCAGTGGAATATTATGACATTTATAACGTATATCTTCTGATAGCTTTCGACAAGAGTTACAGACACACTTTTTTTTCACTTTTCGAGAAACGATGGAATATTTTGTTTCACATCTTTTCGATGCGAGAAGTTCTCGCCAAAGTTACAGAACATGGGTACTGATCTGCTTTAAATTGAGAATATTAGGTTGAACTTCAAGAATATTGTATTCGTAAATATATGTAATATTTAAACAAAGGCAGAGATACTGTAGCCTAAAGTCTAAAGCTGGGATCACACGATTGCCGCAATGCACCAATTTTTATACTTTTTTATACCCCAATCGTGTGACTGCAGAATCAATTGCCTCATGTACCAATCGAGGGCAATATTGTGCTTACTTTTACCAATAAAATGCAACCCTGGTGCGGCAATCCTGTGACTACTTGATATGCAAACGCGCGTCAATAAAAATGTACCAATATTTAGTGGTTTCTTGTGCGGCAATTAAACAGCACAATACGCGCCAATATTTGCCTTTTTTAATAAATTTACTTTTGTGTGTTTCTTTTAGTAGGAATAAATTAAAAATAAAAATTAAATTTATCAAAAATAAAAATTGGGAATTTAGCAAGTCATTAATAAATAAATTAATAATAAATTTTGTATTCCCGAAAATAACTTTTAATATTTTTTTTTTAAATTCGTGCAATAGCTGTTCAGGACAATATAAAAGAATATATACAGGAAAACGAAGCAAAATGTATTGAAATTCTTTAAAGCGAATTTATTTTTATATATAAATATTCTCTATTTCTTTATATAATTAAAATAGAATTTTACTTTGTTTAATTTTTGGAATTTCATGTGTATTACTTAAAAAATTTGTTTGAATATATGATACAATTTTCTTTGTTTAATAAACGAGCCAACTAGATCTTCCAAACAAATAAAAAAGCTACCACAACAGCTGTTTTCGCGGTTGGCACAAGTAAGAACAATCGTGTGACTATTGCGGCAATTATTGTACCCATTTCGCTTTGTACCAACACGCGGCAATTAAATTTGTATAAAATAGGGCAATCGTGTGATTTCAGAATATTTTATTGGGGCAATTTCATTATTGTGCGTCAATAAAGCACAATCAAAATTGTTTCATATTGGTGCATTTGCGGCAATCGTGTGATACCAGCTTAAGTGCCGTATTCATAAAAACCTAAATTGGATATGAAATCTATTTTAAGGAAAATTTGTATGTAAATTTAGTTTTAAAATACATTTGAAATGTGTTTTATTTTTTATGAATACGGCATTAATAGATTAAGTTTAGAAAAGGTTTCAGATAATCTATTTCTAAACTGATTTTCAAATATATTTGCATTACTAAAAAATAAGTTGACTTAAGCATCAACATATATGACAGCAATATAGAAATTTAACTTTCAATTTGAAAACTTTACGTAACAAAGTTCTTCGCTAAGTACATGGCAAGCCACGAATAGAAGTGTAAAAGTTCTCGTGCGATGAGCTTGAAAGTTGAAATCTATAAAAAGCCATGAATACTAATTTTTAAGAGGCCAAGTTGGTGGGATCTTTAACATGGAATATATCAATTGTTTGCCTCGCTGAATGGTCGACTTACTAAATTACGAATTTTGGGATTGGATTATTTCTAGAAAGTGTTCGCTTATGTTTATTTCCTGATCTTAAAGCTAATACACTTTTAACAAAAATGCCACAGTGTACACATCTATGAAACAACAAGTGGAAGATGTTTTAATCAGCCTTGTGGGTTTTGGAACCACATATCACAATTATCTTCATTATCAAAAGCATTAGCCTCAACTTCATTACGATGATAAGTAAAATCGACGTCATTATCATATTGATCGTTACACTCACACAATACACTTTACACAGTGGCACACTTTTTGTTTGACTGTGCTGTGATTGCAATCCGTTAGATGGGCCAACAGGCCTCATAAATATGCAACCACATGCACTTGTTGTGGTACCTGGCAGAATACGAGTATTTATAAGTTTTGGTATGGTTCAGTTTTAAATTGTAGGCCGGTTTTTATAGACGCTTACAAATGAGTTTGATTTTTATATTTCTTGTGCGTCATTGTCGTCATCATCAACGCCATCACTGCGATGATCATGATCAACTTTTCCTGCTATTTAGCATTTTTCTTTTGCTTCTTCTTTTGATGTTTATTTATGCATTTCTCAATGGAGGATGGACGATTATGTTCGTTAGTATGTCACATTTGTATGTGTGTTTGATTTGGTAACCAGTTTCATTGTGGTGGCATTTGCCTGACTGCATGGCATTTTTGTCTATTTTAAGATGCATCATGCGTAAATTTATTGTCATTTAAAAAAAATTCGACCGCCCAGTAGTAAAGCGATTGTCGCATATATTAACACATACAAAATGAAAAGAAAATATATAGTACGAGTCCATGCAAACGTGTTTCAATAAATAATCAAATTTATGACCATCAATGGGGTAACAAGGCCATAGAAAATTATTTTGAATATTAATTAGATGAGGCATATGGAAGATGCTTTAGCACCCAGTACAACAACAACAACAAAAAGAGGAAGAGGTAGTAGATTGTTGATTGGTATGGAGCTAACTAAATTTTAACAAGTTAATATCTTGTTTCTTTTTTAACATTTATAACATTTTAGCTGTTAATAAATATATTGCTACAACATGATTCATTTTTTTATATAACTACTAAAAAATGTTGAGACAAATTGGAGGGTTTTACAAAAAATATTGGAAATCAAGTAGTAAAAGTTATCTGGCAACTTTTATATTATTTTGCTCAAGTTCGAAAAATTCAATACACGGTTTTTACACAATATTCTGTTTGGTATTTAGGCTAATTTTGGGTTCAATAATTGACATCGACATTAAAGCTTCTTTTACGCTATTCCACAAGTCTTGAAATGTTTGCTCTTTCAAATCCAATGATTTTTGGTCTGATTGTCAAAAAATCAAATAAAAAAATAGTTGGTTATAACCAGAGAAGACAAAAAAAAAGCAAAAAACAAAGTGTTTACAGCAAAACAAATATATAAAAAAAGCACAAAAATTTAGAAAAAAAAGCAGCAAAAAAAGCATTTTTATTTTTTTAATATATACGTTTAAATATAAAAAATTACAGTTATTCTACTTCTTCAGACTCGTGAAAACAGTTACAATAACCAAACATGTGGGCTTTTTTATTTGTAAACGTCATTTTTCTTCGTCTTTCTGTTAAAAGTGAATTGTATAAGGAAAAACTTCTTTCCACGTCGACGGATGTTGTTGGAGCAAATTTATATTTCAAAATTAAATTTCGTCATCAGGTTTAGCACCAGTTTGAAGAATGCTGTTTATTTGTAAAATTTGTTTGAACCCCGGATTTCTTTGAAATACATACTGCATTAAATTTCTTCATATATATTTTTTCATGTAGATTCTCAAGAGCTTTTCGTACATTTGACACAATATTTACACTTTCGTGAATAGCTAACCCAACTGTTTGTAGCTTTTTTTATAGAAGACACAGTAATTGAAAAATTGTTTTTGATAAACGCAAGTTGGGAACTTAATCCGGGCAAGTTATATATTTCCTTGGCGTGCGCGATCGAATCTGAGTCTTCACTTTTCAGTTAAGAAATAACAGCCTTTACTTTATCAAGGTATTCTGCATAATGCATTGTGGTTTCTATCCAAGTACCCCAACGTGTAGGGCATGAGAACGGTGGAAGAGCCAAATTGGGATTCATTTGTAAAAACAACTGCTTTCTACGAGGAGCCTATGGAAATTAAAATTTTAGTTTGTATGTGTGTAAATACGAGTTATTGAAAAATTAACTTAACAAAAACGGATTTGGTACAAGATATTAATTTATTTACATGCTGAAACTCTAAGCGCTGCATCAGTTACCATTAGCAATATTTTGTCGTATTGAATGCCTAGATTAAATTAAAAAAAAAACATAAAAAATAAAAAAAAAATTATGAATCAAATATTCACTTACCATCAGGCCATAAAATTTGTAATGAATCGTTGAAGAAAGATGCAATAGAAGCCCCATTTGCATTTTCGAGAACACCCATGTTCAATAAAAAAGGTTTATTTCCAACATCGCCATTTAAAATACCAAATATAAAGTTGGCCACATATCTTTGTTCACTGTCTGTTGTTTCATCAACAGAAATCCATATATATTTACCTTTAGCCTTTTCACGCATTTTTCACAAAGCTTCCGTATACATTTGAGGTATGTATTTACCTCTAATAGATCTTTCGCTTGGAACTGACAAATTGGCGTACTTTTGAAAGATATTTTTGAAACTGGGATGGCTTACTTTTTTTCACTGGTATATTGGTCTCCAACAAAAATTTACATATACCTTCGTGAAATGTATTGGCAGTAATATTAACAGGAAATTCCGTTATAAGTTTTTGTGGACGATTTTCTTGGCAAGCAGCTAATTTGTGTTTTTTGTACTAAAATGTTGCTCCACATTGCACTTCTTTTCGCTATTAATTTTACTCGAACACTACAAAAAAGCCAATCTTTTTCAACTTTATAAACTTCAGGATACCATTTTACCATTTTTAGCAAAAATAACATATTTGACTTTTCTTTCGGCATTTTTTTAACCCAGAAAAAACATGTCAATTATTTTTTTTCTCATGTTTTCTCAAAAAAATATTTTTTACGTAAAAATTATGTTAAAAAAGCTATTTTACAGCAAAAACATAGGAAAAAAGCAAAATAAGCACCATAATAACAAAAACAGCAAAAAAAGCAAATATGGGCAAAAACAGCAAAAAAGAAGCAAAACAGCAAAAAAAGCAAATTGGTCTTCTCTGGTTATAACATATAAGGCTTCAAAGTCAAATTCTTTCGACCTATTTATCATTGTAAATAGCCTCAACTATTGAGAACATCGAAAGATTGAAAATTCTGATCTTTTTCAGCTCTGCTGCTTAATACTGGTATTTATTCACTTGATCAACACCTTATTACAAATTATGTATCGAGTCGACTAAAAATAATCAAAGAAGTTCTTAATAGTGCTATCGGAAGGCTGAGCGAAAATATCACCAATTTTTAAAAATTTTGTTTGAACAGATCCACCATCTTCATTTTATACATTATAACCATTGCCGAAGCTTCTAGAACAATTACCGAAGCTTCTAGAACTGGTATTTCAACAAATGAAGTTTCTAAATTGTCTTGTTATTCCAGTATTCGCCCGTTAAAACCCAAATATTTTTTTAAAAAACCGTTACTATGGCAAGTTTATAAGGTCTTAAAATTAACTGATCTCGAATAGGGATGGGCAAATTTAAAAAAATATATCCATATATATCGTATCGATATTTTTTAAGAGTACCGATATTTATTTATTTATTTAAATATCGACAGATCGATGTATCGAACGTATTAAGCTAAAATTATTACCAAATTTAAAAACTTAATATACCTATGTCAATACATATTTACATATGTACAAACATATTACATGTAATTCCATTCTAACTTTTTATTGTTTCCTTTAATTTCAAATTTACTGCCTGTCCCTCGATTTCAAACGGAACTTTCATTTTCTTAACTTTTATTTAAAAAAAAAACAATTTAAAATTTAGTTTTTAAGGTAAATTATGCGAATGAAGTTTTCGTTTGAAATCGAGGGACCGGCAGTTAAATATAACAATAAAACAAATTCAGAAAAAAAGTAGAGAATACAAGAAATTTTTTATTTATCCGAAATATAAAATCTAAAAAAAAAAAATTATTGGGATTATATAATGCCGGATAATATACTGCCGGTAAAAGAAACTTGTGACACATACTAAACAAGTAAACTGTGCAATATTTTATTTTTAATATATAAGAACATGCTCAAATAAAAAAAAAACTATATACATATTTTTTTTTATTATTAACATTCCCACTTTCATGACTCTATTGTTGCTAATACGCCATAATTAACAGTACGTTTACATTTGACAGTACTGGCAAGACAGTAAGCAAATACATATTAGTTGCCAAAAACACTTCTTGCTGTCTTCGTGACGTAGGCGTCCAGGCAGTAGTTAAGACAGTTCACTTTTAAAAAAATGTCTACCGTGAATGTCGCAGTTCAAGTTCTAGCTAAACGTGTTTTATATGAACTTAACAAATTAAAAATAGCATTTAACAACTTCTTTTTGTGAACATAGATAACACTTAAGTAAAACATACAAGACCAAAGCATAATTTATTAATTTTCTTTTAATTGTTGATTTTTTTTTTTACTTTTGCAAACAAAACTTCAAATTACTGTCAGCAAATGTAAAATCACTGTCCATTTTACTGTCTGCAAAATTTGCTAGACAGTAGACAAGACAGTTGGAAAAGTGTACATGTGTTAGTGAAAAAGTTTGCATGTATTGCAACTGTCTTGCCAGTACTGGCAAATGTAAACACCGTGTAAGGCGATTCTTCGCATAATTGTAGGAACCCTTTCCAGAATATTGTTTCCGCACTTATTTTTTTGTTTCATCTCTTAAAACCCCGAGACAAAACTGAACTGTGTAATGTATGAAAATGTATTTTCATAATATTAGTTATAAAACATATGATGCAATTCTTAAAAAAACAACAGTATTGTAGGCAGTTGAGCAACGGTTAAATTGTTGAATTTCATTATAAAGAGATCTTGAAAATATCGCACTCGATAGTCGTACATAAATATAGATGTATCGATATATGGGTATTTTTAATAAAGGCGATATATATCGATTATGATTTTTTTTAATTATCAATATGTTGATATATCGATATTTATTGCCCATCCCTTATCTCGAATAAATCGCAGCGGAGAAGGGTTTAATCTATTATTGGAGAAACCAGCAGCCCCAGAGAGATAGATCGTGGATTGGTTACTTGTTAGGACCCTTCAGGAAACCAAAGGTAGCTGTTATTTTAAGCCGAAATTGCGGGAAGAAGTGGTTGGGGGTTTGAACTAATTGTAGCCTAGAACTAGTAACGAATTTTATTCTGATAACTAAGAGCCTTCGGGTGACAAGTGCTAGTTGCAGATAATGCCCATATTGCTGGAACCAATATCTTAAAAATGTTAGAATATAGCCTGGATTTGCTAGTTGCCTAGGTCGAAGATCGTCTTGCTGACGGGTGTCTTGATCGGTGTGCTGAGGATTAAGTACATGACACAAACAACCATGTTATAGAATTGTTGGTGTAAACAGTCGATGACATTGCTGGACGTATTATCTTAATCTTAAATACAGAGCACCGATAGTCCTTGATAATCTTAACCACATCAAATTCACGAAATATTTGGGTAATTATCTCTTAACAAGGCTAAATTTTTTTATTAGAAACCCCCAAATCTAACATCGTGATGTTTAGTAATTAATAATTTTTTTTTTTGTTATTAGTATTCTTTATAATTTTGTTTTTTTATTCTCTATGTTCCTTAAATTTGGTTAGCTAAATAAAGTGCCAATTTTTTAATTAATAAAATTAATGTTTTTGTTTTAATTTATTTCATACCCAATTCGCTAAATGTTACAAATATCCGCAATCAGATAAATTAAAAAAAATATATTTTTAAATTAAAAAAATCTAAAACACACCACTTTTTAAAAATGGGATTTATTTTTGGTAATTAGTTTATAACACACGAATAAATAAATACGTGTTGTCGCAATTTAACCCCCCGTCTTTATTAAAAACGAGCAACATTAAAATATCAAAAACTGTTTTTGTTTTGTTAGTCATTAACATTAAAAAAAGAACATAAATAAAGTGATTTATAGTCATAAAGAAATAAACATCTTAATAT
Source organism: Pollenia amentaria (assembly GCA_943735925.1). NCBI lineage: Eukaryota > Metazoa > Arthropoda > Insecta > Diptera > Polleniidae > Pollenia > Pollenia amentaria. The sequence continues at coordinate 128,565,684 of OX031008.1, read as the reverse complement.
ATTAATATAAAGTAGAGTATAGTGTGGTTAATGAAATTAAAGGAATAATTTGGGATTTTTACTTAATTTTTTTTTTTTTGCAAAAACTTAATAAGCAAACAGGCCAGAAAATGTTTACCCATAGACCAGATTATTACTTTCACAGGGTTTAAGTTGCGCTGAATCTGAATCTGTACTTCATGGCATCAGGTTTTCGAGATATATTAGCTTAAAGTAAAAAACACTGTTTTCCCCCCATAATCGAGAAGTTATAACTACGTGAATTTATCTGAAAGTCCTATCAAATACCTTTAAAATTAATTTTTAACTTTTACAATATCTTGTTCATACCAAATACTGTCGCATACAAAGTACCGTCGAGCGTAATGTGGGAGAGATTGAAACCTAAAGTCGGTGGTATAATTGGGTCATATCAATGCGGCTTTAGAACTGGCAAAGCCACCATCGACCAGATATTTACACTACGCCATACTCTGGAAAAGGCCCGACCTGTTTTTCTGCCATCTATTTGTCGACTACAAGGCCGGTTTCGACAGCCCCATACGTTCAAAGGTGTTTCCCTGCAAAGCTTATAAGGATTTAAGGGATGACTTTAACTGATATAAGATTCTCAGTTCAAAAACGAAAGAACCTCTCCGAACCATTCAGTACCAATCGAGGTTTCAGACAAGGAGATCTCAAAGGAGTCTCTCGTTTGACCTTTTTAACATCCTGCTGGAAAAGGTGATAAAAGACGCAGATGTGAATAGGACTGGCACACTATACACCAAGCAATACATGCTTCTCGCTTATGCCGACGATATCGACATCACAGGTCGAACATTGCGAGTCGTAACTGTAACCTTTGAGAACGTCGAAAATGAATCTACCAAAGCGGGTCTGGCATTAAGCGGAGATAAAACCAAGTTGATAGTATCTACCACCAAGACTTCCAGCAGACTCGAGTGAACAGTGGAAATTGAAAACCACAACCTTGAGATAGAAAAATATTTTATCTACCTCGGCACCACCATAAACAAAACAAATAACATCAGTTTTGCGATAAAACGAAGAAAAATCCAAGCAATTTAAGAACAAAGCCACCTCTCGACAGACAAAAATCACCCTCTACAAGACACTGATAATACCCGCGCTGTTAAATGGTTCTGGATCATGGGTACTTAAGCTTATTGAATTACCGAGATTACGTTGGCTAGGTCATGTTGTGAGAAAAGGTCATTTGAATACGAACCTAGTGACATTTCGCGCTGAGCTGGTGGAAAGATCCGGTGGAGGAAGACATCCAAAACTTGGTGGCACAAACTGTAGAAGAAGTGCAGAAGATCGACGCGCTTGGAAATCTATTCTACTAATGTTCTGTAATAGCCGATTAAGTAAGTAAGTAAGTAATAAAGGTATTCACGTTAAAAGTATACTCAACACACAGAAATAATTGAAGAAGCAGCAGAAATATTAAAAATTTGAAAAAAAATTTTGAGCTAGATAAATTAATAAAATAAATCATTTTGTGTATTTTTCAAGAAATTACGGTGCAAAATTATTAAAAAATTGATATTGTCATATGGAGGGTGCGTTTTGAAAAAATTGTTTCGGAAAAGCGAATAATTTAAGGTGCAAACAAAATGGGTTGCTCACGTTAAATAAGTGCAACTATGTTATTTTGAACAGTTGCAAGGGTAACAAAAATTGACAAGAATACCTTTAATATCTTGTTCCCTCTCCGAGATATCTTTAACTTAAGTTTCAAAAAACTTTGTTTTCACTTTATTCATGGTATTTTCGCTATAAATGCAAATTTCATAGATTTTTTGCTGCAGCTAGCTCTTATTCTACTAAAAAATTACCAAAAATATGAAAACTATCTTGAGAAGTTTTTGTCTACAAGATATTTTAGAGAAGGTAGAATATATTACAAAGGTTTAACATTGATTTAAAAGGTAATTGGTAGGACTTTCAAATGAAATATCAGCTTTTATAAATAAAGATGAATTTGCAATTCAAGCCCGTAGAGAAGTAAACTCCAATCCCAGGGTTTTGACTATTTCCAAATTTTGATGCCCTGTGTAATTTTATTTAGCAAGCTAAATTATAGATACTTCTTACAGATTTTTTGTCAATGTCAACTCAATTGAGTATATTTTTTATAAATACTTTTTCTCTTATATAAATTAACACAATTCAGCAGTAAAAACATTATATAAAATTCAATTAAGCTAGGCAGAATTAAAAAAAAAACATTTTTAGCCATTAGCCATTTTTATTAAGCCAAATTTTCTTCAAGTTTTAAAATTTGTAGGCCAAAAATTTTATAAATTCAGCATTTGTTGTCTTGTTATGTTAAACTTCTCTTAAATAGTTAAATTGAATTATTACAAATCAATTTTATCGATAATTTGAGCTTTTCGTTATTCGAAGATTTTCCTTATGTTTAGTTTATTGTTACTAAGAATGTAACAATACATAATCTCTTATGTACAATTTCAGTGTACTTAATAAGTTTTGGAAGTTTTATATGAGTATTGATGCGTCTTTTGAAATAAAATATTTTTTAGCCATGTTAAACTATTTTTTTTCTAAAAATTTAGCCAGTTTTAGTAGCAAAGAGTTGGCATGGCAGCACTGATTCCATTAAGCAAAGCTTAATTTTAATAAAACTAATGCATTAAATTAACAATTGTTTACTTCTATTATTCTTGATTCTAACTCAATTCAGCGGAGCTGAATAAATTGCCTAAGTGATTTACTTTTTTAATTTATTTAAACTTCTTTAATATGACCTTTAGCTGAATTATATTTCATTAAATTTTATCCATTCATATTTATGATCGTTTTGTTTAAAAGTACGTAAGATTTATCTGAACTAATTTCTTTTTCAAATCGAAAATACAATTTATTTTTTCAAATATGTTTAAATTTTGTAATTTCAATTCTGTAACAAATCGGATTGTTAAAGCTGAATTATGCATAAATTGAAGAAACTGAATTTCATAAATATTAACTGCCTGGCCCACAATGTCGACAAGAACATTTCTTTCGAATATTTATATTGAAAATAAAAACAAATTTCAGTTTTTTATTATTGTTTTCAATATAAATATGCGAAAGAAATGTTCTTGTCGACATTGTGGGCCTGGCAGTAAGTTTTATTTTTATATATTCACAACTTTTATTTTTCGTAATTTTTTAAAAAAATTTATTAAAGTAAAATTCAGCTGAGCTGCATTTTGCTTCAAAAATGCATATTTAATTTATTTCTTTAATAAAAAAAATGTTTATGATAACCTAATTGAACTATATATTAAAATATAATAAAGTTTTAAAAAAACCATTAACAGTTCAATAAAGTAACCACAATACTAATTATTTTAATAAATTTTTTAAATTTGTTTTAAATTTTTTTTTTTTTGTTTTTTTTTATATTTAAATTGATATTCAGCAAAGCTGAATGTTTAAAAAAACTAAATTCAAGGCTACAAAGTTTTTGAATTTTTTAATACTATTTTTCACACTATTAGTTATAAATATAACCTAATTCAATTATAATTTCTATAATTATTTCTAATTTAATAGCATTAATATAACAATTCCTAAATACAAATCAAAAAAAAAATTACATAATTTATACAAAGTTTTTTCATACTTTAGAATTTCTTATATTTATCACAACGATACTTTTTATGTAAAATTCTTTCAATTATTGTCAGATTATTTATCTTCGTTTATCGACCTTGAGAACTAGTCACATTCTTTAAGATAAAATTCGCTCTTTTTTTAAAGCAAAACAATACTTATTTATTTGCTTTTAATACAGTCTTAGTTAAATAAGTATCTTACAAATTGTTTGCTTATGTAATTGTTTTTGCTGGTTTATCTTTTTAATAAAATATCTTTAGTTACCATCGAAACCGTGTTATATTGAAACAATTAATATTATTTGGATCGCATGTTAACCTTAAATATTTTTCTGAGTTTCTTTGAGGAAATTAATTCAAACATTATAATTTATTTTACACTTTTTCTAAATAAAGTTTAAAAAATCTTGTGGTGTTGTGTTAAAGTCAGTTGAAAATCTTATTCTCTGGATCATTTAGATTGCCATCATGTAATTAGCTATATTTACATACAATAAGGAAGTGTTTAAAAATTGTTTTTAATTTTTTCTCAAACTAATTTTTTACAATTTAATTTTCAAATAGATTTATTCAGTTGCACTTATTTAGAACAGATTATTTGTTACACGTTTGAAAAATATTTTCAGAGTCAATGTTCTGATATAATAATTATAATTGTTGGGAAGTAAAAAAATTTCAAAAGAGCAAATTTACGGTTTGCTATATAGATAATAAATAATTAGCAGAAAATATATAACTTTTTTTGCTAGATAAATAAATTTATCATAATTCTTAAGAACCGTTTTTCTTGATTCTTGTATTTAGTAGTAAGTGGTAAGAAAGTAAAGTCGGTCATACCTGACCATTTGATAGCCTACACCATAGTATATGGAAACACATTTTCGAGAGTGAAGCCAACTTGGGACCCATGGGCCTGCCAGAACAAAATTCTCAATCGATATGAGATTTGTTTGCCTATAAGTAATTTAAGGAAATGGGGTTCTATGGGACCTATGATTAATTCTGGACCTCTCGGCACAACATTTTGCTTTGACACTAAAAGCTATTTTTGGCAGACATATTTTTATGGAAGCTATCGTCAAATATGGACCGATTCAAATAAAATTTCATAAGCTAATTTAAATTGGAATAAAATAAGTTTAGACCAAATTTAATCTATTTAATCTACCAAGATAATAAGTTGGTTTATAGAACGAAGACTTTAAATGGGAAGAAGTTTCTATGGGGCCATGTTTAACTACAGAACCATTTTCAATTGGCTTTGTCTTTGTGACAATTGAAATGTATGTACCAAATTTTATTAAATTCAACTTGCTTTCAAAAGTTATTCTTAAATGTTTTTTAAATGTGGATTGTAAAAGAATGTGGAACATAAACGAAAAATAATTGTTTTTTCTTAATTTTAATTAGTGTTGTCTTTTTTGTTATAAAACAGTACAATTGTAGTGGTTCTGTAGAAATACATTATATATAACCGTTCTGAAGAAATGAGCAAGCAAAAAATTTTTGGACCGCTTCTCACAAGTATTGTTGTTGTTACCTGGCAATTCTCACGACCACGGCACGATAGCCTGTGTGTGTATGGTGTACATGTTTTGTTTTTGAAAAATTTGTTGTTGTCTTAAACAACCAAAAGGGCGCTGAACACAACTTTTTATTTCGAGGATGGTCATGGCTCTGCGTAGCAGGGTGACCGTACAACAAGTTTTCATTATATTCACAAATAATTTCTTTTTTTAGAAGAAATTAAGTTTATCTAGAAGCAAATTCTCTTCACTTACTATGTAATTTTTTTTAATTGTAAAACATATTTAGCTTTAATCACCATTTTTATACCCTCCACCACCACTGTGGTGAATGAGGGTATACTAAGTTTGTCATTCCTTGTGAAACTTTTTTATAATACATCTAAGACCCCATAAAGTATATATATTCTGGCTCCTTGAGTAATTCTAAGTCGATTTAGCCATGTCCGTCTGTCTGTCCGTCTGTCCGTCTGTTGAAAACACGCTCACTTTTAAAAAACGCAAAAGAAAAGAACAAACTTGGTCTCAAATTGCTTGTAGTTATCCTAAGCAGTTTGGGATTGAAATCTAGCAACATCGGTTTTGTAGGATCAGAACTATGAATCAAAATGTGGAACCACTACCCAAAAAAATTAATAATTTTGATACAAAAACTAACGTAAATGGTGGAATAATGCACGGAATGACATAAACGAATTCGCTTTATATGACTGCAAATCATACTGTTAAATTTCGTGAAGATAGGTCCATAATTGACCATAAGCCCCATATAAACCCTACTCTCGGAAAACAATTTATTGCGCATAAAACCAAATAAATCCCACTTTTGGAAAATAATTAAATTCACCTAAAACCATCACAGATATTACAGTAAAATTTCTTCTAACTTAGATTCATATGGCCAGAAAAAATATCATGCAATGTTGTGAAATTCACAAATAACATAATTTACCATAGGTCCAATACAAATTACCCTCCTAAAAATCATTTAAGTTCGGCTAAAACTTTTACGAATCATGATATTTTACTCAAGCCAGTTCAAAGTTCTAACAAGAAACGCATAAAATGTTCTTATTGTCGGTCAATAATTTAATTCAGGTCAAAACCGCAACCAATTTTAATTCTGACGTTCGTTTTTGTGAAGCTTAGTTAATAATAAATATCTATTTATCATATAGAGCCCACTCCTGTCGGTGGAAGGTATCAAAGATTCGGCACAGCTGAATATAGCAATCTAACTTGTTTAATGTTAACATTTATTTTTCGCTTAAGTGTTGCCCAGTTTATTTTCCATTTGAGAATATTATTTGATAACAATTTTGTATCAAATTGATAAAACATTGTATGTCAAATGTTTATATTCACATCATTACTTATTCGAATTCAAATGCTTAAATCAAACAATTGAAAATGGTTTGAGAATTGCGCTTGGTATCAAATGATTAAGTCATTTCATATTTAACGTTTGACTTCGTGCTTGTTGCATACCCTCTCCAGTATTGTCGTATGGGTATAAAAAGCCTAAAAAGTATTTATAAACATTGCTGACTTAAGCCTAGTATTCTGTTTCAATTTGTGAAAAATGTTCAGCAACATCTGTTATTTCATGCGAAAAATTTTACGTGTATCAATGTTACCATCTCGAGAGTTTGCACAATTTGACGTATTTAATCTATCAAAGTATACGACATTTTTATGCATATGTAAACAAAACCCACATGTATTTTACTAAAAAGTATTTTTTAAGTATATGTGAAATGTTGAACAGAGTACTAGGCTTTAAACCTGGTACTTTGTTCAACATTTCACGTGAAATGCTGTCAAAACTCATATGAATATAACTTGTGCGGAATTACTATGAAATTATGTTGAGAGAGTTGTACTCTGGTCAATTTGTGAAAAAGTTGCGACATGTTTCTGGCAACATTTTTTTTACAACTGCGAAATAATAAACGCTGCACTTATTTCACGTGGAATTTTAAGCGAATGAAAAAAGTTGACACTTAATATAAAAGAAGAACGAAAAAACATAAATAACACAACCAGTGACAGTTTTTCATCCATAATTGCTTTCATTTTTATTTAATTTTTTATTTAAAAAATACTTTTTAGTTAAATACATGTGGGTTTTGTTTACACACGTAAAACATTGTTGCATGCTTCGAAAGATAAAAAACGTCAAATTGTGCAATCTCTCAAGATAGGCATCATTTTTACACAAATTTGAACAGAGTACTAGGCTTTAAGCATCAAAAATATGTTTAGACTCTAAACACAACAATGTTGATGCAACATATTTTACCCAATAAACCCACTTAAATGACCCATTTTTATAATTGCTTTCATATAATAACTCAATTTGTTTTACAATAATTTTTCTCAAAGAAAAAAAAACAAAATGTACTTACAGATTCGTGTTTCGGGATGTCAATATTTTAATAGCCGGATGTATATTTGTAGATAGACATTGATTTTTTTTTTTTTTTTGCTCTCTCACTGTTTCACACCAATTGTTTTTTTGTGTTGTTCAGTTAAATTAAAGTTCAAGTTTAATACAACAACTGGAAGTTGTTTGCTGTTTTGTTTAATTTTCTAGACCATGTAGTGGATATCTAAAAAAAAATAAAAAAAATTTATTTTTATTATTTATATTTTTTTTGCAATATTTCAGAGCTTTTAACTTTAATACAAATGGAAAAAAACCAAACCCTATAATTATGGCCGCTCCTTTGTGGAGAAAGATCACAAAATAAGCAACAGCGGAGAAAAGATACATTATTTTCTTTATGGAGCAAGTAGACTTAAAGTCCACTCTATTTTTCAGTTAATTGTACGGTATATAGTCCGATATATATTCGTCGAATGTAGTCTAGTTGTCTATAGTTGCGGTAACCAAATAAGTTTAACCCACACAAAAATATGAAGTTGTGCAAATGGATTAGCAATAAATGGCACACATAAGAAGACATTTCAGATTAATCTTTTATACTATTTTTTAGATTTAATCCAGTTTATTGAATATAATACATTTTTATAAATCTATATGTCTTGTGAGCTCTACTTAAACTAATCGGAACGGGAACTTTCAAATTTGGGGCAGGACAAAGTCAAGAAGTATTGATGGAATAGTATGGATTTTTAATACAAATATATAATTGGTTGTGTAAAAGGTTATGTATATCGACTTTGCCGTAAAAGGCACCGACATTGGCAATCCAATTTTTAGTTTTTAAAAATCTTGTAGTCATGCAAATAAAGAATATGAATAAATATGGATTTTAAAATTAGAAGAGTATCAAAATTAGATTTTGAGCGGGATATTTGAAATGAAAACCCAACATTTTAAAAATCTGCTTATGACCTTCATGGAAATCGAAGACTTTAGTGCTTTATTTTTGAAAATTTTTAAAATAATTATTTTTATTTCGTAAGTGTTAAATCAAGTTTTCCGAAGCCTGGAGCATACCTTATAGTCAATTAGGCATAAAGTAATATATTTTACCGATTTAAAGTTATTTCTGAAAATTTTCGAAATAAAAAGAACTATTTTCAAGTATCCTGGAATGAGAAAAGTCAAATATATTAAGAATGTGTTTGCTTTACCTATTTTATAAAATACAGTAAAGAAACATACATTCAGGCATATTCTGAACGATTTCAAATCACTTGAAGTTTTTTAAGCAGTTTTCTTCAAAATCTATAATACAATTATCACATACACTTTAAATAATTTTTTCCTTAATGTTTTTTACAATTTTTTATTATTATTTTCACGGAAGAACATTAAAATTTACAAATTTAGGAAGACGTTGCATTTGTTGCCGACTCTGTTTTAGTATTGTTTACTTTTTTCGTAATTTACTTTTCCTTTTTTAGAAGTCAGCTGATATTTTTTTTTATCAAAAATACTTCTGCGGTTGCCAGAGCAACAAAGTTTTAAAGTCGTGATGCATATGACTAACTTATTCAAATAAATTAATCATTAAAATATAATTAATTTGTTAAAAAAAAAAAAAGTTAACATTAAATTTGAAGTTTTATTGGTTAAATTTTTATATACAAAGCAAAAATAAATGAAAATGGCAACAATAAGTAATAAATGAATGAGGCAGCACTGTAAAAAGAAGCGCACAGTTGTGTGCTTCGTGATTTAGAACAATGAAAATCACTACTAAAAATTAAAAATCTCGTGGTTTTCAAAACAATAAAATATCCTTTCCGTGATTTCAAAATCGTTCGTGATTCCAAAACATGCCTGATTAAATAAAATACAGAACAAGTTAAGGTTTTTTTTACTAAAAAACAATTCACCCCAGACATAATTCTGAAGTACTGTACTGTTTTGTGTAATACAGAACGGATGGTCGCCGTTTACGTTTCTTCTTTTTAGTAAAATCTGTTGTCCAATCTAATATATAATCTTTAGTCTAATGTATAAACTAATTTAAATTCAAAGCTTTTGCAGGAAAAAATTAAAATTTTATCACATAAATATTAGAAAACATTTTCCGAGTTTATCCGTAGGCCTTAATTGGTATTGAGCTATTTAGTTTATCTTTGTTTGCCAAGCTCTCCAGCCTACTTCAGTATTGCTCGGTAAACTTAGGAGGAATACAATGCGTAATTGTATTCGTAACTTACAAACTGAAGGAAATAAAAAATTATAATACTTTTACTTAAGCCTTCATTTATTTTCTCTAAGTGTATGTTTATACGGACTTTGAGATAATTTTCCCTCCTCAGCAAATAAAGATAAAAATTACTTTGTTTTGCGTTTATTCTTCCACAAATAAAATCTGTTTTAGTTATTGCTAAATATGCGAATTTTAATTAATCACTTTTAAGTTTTAATAAAGTGTTTTTAGAGGTAAGTTGGTTTCCAAATATATACAGAGAGATAAACAGACATTCAGACAGAGAGACTGACTGATAATAACATTCATTTGCACATACCAAGTCGTATGTTTTATATTGAAAAAAGTTACAATAAAAGCCATGATTTTTAATTAATTATTACTCTTTAGTAAATAATAAAATAAATAAGAAATTTTACTTTTAGTTACTTCTGTATACCAAATCACAGAATACCTTTTTTCACTTTTTCTTATTTTATTGGTAACAAACACACTTTGATTACAGTAGAAGATTTCAAGTTGAAAGTTTCTAATGAAATGGTGAGATTTTTGCATTTTTCTTTTTACTTCAATTGATATTTTCTCCCAACAAATGCAAAAATAAAAGCAAAATACAATAAAAAATACATTAAAAAAAATGAAATTAATTATATGTTGTCAAGTTTTAATATGTTAAGATTTGTTAATTTATATGAGCAGATGTTGTTATTTAGCGGATTAAATTTAAAAGATACAACTAACACACATACATGGATATGTAGATGTCCAGATAGACACGACAAAATTTAGTTTTCGTTATCAATTTATGAATAGTTTTCTATAAGGTGTTGGGACTGAAGTATTTTTTTTTTTTAATACGTAGAAGTTCTTTTTTGTCACGACTTTTGCTCAAACAGGAAAGAAAAAGTGAAAGTTAAGAAAATTTGTGGCAAAGTTGTTAAAAATGTGATGAAAATCTTTGATTTAGTATTCAGCAGTGTGTCATTTCTTTAAGATTTTTTCATACTACTTATTTTCATCAGAGTGAAATTGTTTTTTGTTTCTAAACAACATTTGAAAACAACTTAATTAAACAGTTTTGCTTTTAGTAAATAATATAATTTATGTGGACATTTATTTAGTTTTGTCTCATAAAATGGTAGCAATTGATTGAAAATAATTGTCATTAACATAAATTTACTGAATAAATTCATTAAGGCGAATGTAATTTATTTATGAAAGTAGATTATTATTTATGTATTTTATTGTCATTTAATAAGTTGCAATTATTAATTAACAAAACAATTTATGAGAAAAATGTTGCAGCAAATAATTGCAAAGCTGTTTTTAAATTAAATAGTTAAAATGCTTTATAGGTAAAATTTTTACAAATTGAATGAAATTGTTATGTGATTAATAGGTTTAGATTTTATTTTCTTTATTTCTTATGGAGAAAATTTTTTTCAATAAAATACTGACTAATATACCAAAACATAAACTTGAATCTCTATCATAGACTATACTGCGATCATACAGGGTGGCTGATGAAAGCCGCTTGATCTGAACGGCAACGTAATTAAACAAAATTGTCGCTTATGAAGTGGTGCCAACTCAGAAATACTGAATGAGTGTGCAGTTTTTTTACGCTCTATTATCGGGCTATAATTCTTTGAATAAAACGGAATTGAGAATTTTTCTATCCGGAACTAAGCCGAAAAAAAATTCCTTTCAACTCTGTATCTGTATCAACAAGATGTTGCAACTGCACACATAGCTTATCCGGTTATGGCCGAATTATGCACAAAATTTCCTAACAGGCTCATTTCAAGAAACTCAACCTTCCGTGGGCCTCTCAGGTGGCCTGACTTAAGGGCGGGCATTCTAAGTCAATTACCTTTAAGACTAATTAAAGTATTTTTAATACAATTCAATGACCTTTCAAATGAAAAAAAGATTGAATAAATTCCATGTATTACAAAAAAAAATTAATCCAGTTTCATTATGTAGCAAAATCCACCCTGTATTACAACTAATGCTGTGGACTATACTACAATTTCAGTCAGACTGAGAAAAGCAGACATTAAATCTGCCTCTAAAATAAAACAGCAGTATGCAAAAAAAGCTACAAAAGCGAACAAAATCCTTGGCAGGATTATGTTAATTACTGGAAGTCCCAGGCAAAGCAGAAGAATATCGGAGAATTCGCCAAAAGGACGAATGAAAGTAGATGTAAAGTAGTAAGCCCCCATCTTAACCATATCTCAGTGGCTATAGGAACTACATATTAAAGTTTGGACATGAGTTATAGAACGCAGAAAACGTTGTTTTAGCATGTGGCAGATTTTAGAAGGTCCGACGTGCAGTGGAGCAGAATGTAAGCTATGATTTTAGACCAGAAAACATATTTAACTCGGAGAAAAAATGGCTGGTTATATCAAGTTAATTTTAGTTAACGACACTTACATTGGTAAGAAGGTCGCTCCCAGTGGAGCTTCTAGCAACTAATTCGTTATTTGTGTTTATTTCGTTAATCTAAATGTTAATAAATATGTATTTAGAATAAGCGAATGATTATGCCTCCACATTCGGTTCTTGTGTTGGGACTGTAAATAACATCAGATTCGGTTATCACCTGGTTACCTGAGACGCATTTATTAAGGCATACCATTTAGGCTACTCAAAACTGTTGGCCGTCCCACTTTAGCTGTCATTAAAGTGGGTGCCCAAATTACTTTACCAGGGAATACTTGGTATAAAACCGAAATTCATGAGATGCTTCAGATGCAAAGGAATTGTCTTTTGCAACCCCCAAGTGGATATATCAAATAAAAATCAAAGGAAAACTTAGACGAAACAGGAAACTAGCTTATATGCCAGCCAGCACCGCGATGTTTTTCTCAAGGGTAGTACCTCACAGTGTATTGCTGACGATGGCATACGGTTAAGTGAGTAGGCGGCTCAAAAAATCTAATCAAAACTCACATAACGAAGTGCATTGAGGCTATATCTTAAAAATAAAAGTAGTAATTAATTGAGCTCGAGCAATATTAGAAGAAGTAGTGATAACTACTACGTCAACGTTTAATTTTTGATTTTTAAAATTATATCTTTAACCCTGATGATGATACTCAATGTTTTGTAGCGAAATATTGGAATTAAAAATATGATTTTATCAAAATTCAAACTTGGACTTTGAGCTCAATTAATTACTACTTTTATGTTAGAACAAAAAGGTCGAATGAAAATAAATTTAAATTATACATATATCTTAAAAAGATTCCGCACCCAATTTCAAAAAAATATTATACAACAAAATAAACTATAGAGTTTACAAGAACAGGCGTTGCCACCAATTTTTGCTTCATAGACGTCTTGACAAACTATTTGTTTTTCAATAAATCCTTTAGTGTTATTTGGTTATAAAAGCTATTAAGAAATATATTTGTTAAAATAAATGTAACCCCTACTTTCAGCTAAAAATTTTTTATTCCAATATGATCTTTTCAAGATTTGACCACATAAAATTTGTTTAAATATTTCTTTATAAATCGAAAATTTAAATGGTTTAATCATTTTAGAAATAAAATTGTTCGTATTTTCTTAAGAATATTAGAATATATATATTGCTATATTCTATAAACTATGATTGATATAGACTACATAAAAAACTATACCATAGAATTTAATATTAGCTTGACTAGAAACAATGTTATAAACTATAATTCAGACAATGATATATATTAAATTAAAAGACAAACTGTAAACTAAACTGCAAACTTAATTTTAGGCCTTTTTTAAGCCAAACTATAGACTAAATTATAAACTAAGCTATTGATTTATTTATTTATTAATTGATTGCCTATGGATTTTTCCTTACCGACATTTTATAAATTTAAACTTACACTTTTTAATGTAATTTAAATTTACACTAACATTTGATTAGATTTCATTAATTTTACTGCATATCAATTAAGAAAAGCAATTATTAATCTACTTATTGACTTTGGTTCCAATTAAAAATCAATAAATCTTTATAATTGATTGAAAGTCTTACACATTCTTCTAAGAGGGTCAGCATCACCATAATTCTGAAAAATTTGACAGATAACGATATTAAATGTCGAGAAAAACGTTGAGGAATATTAAATGAAATCTCATTAATTAAAAATCCAGCACAGATATCACCCGCCATTAATAATGTTAACAAGAAACGCCACATTCAGCACCGTTCTACGACTTTTTAAGGTAGGGAGTTTTATCAGAGCCAGTCGAGCATGAAGGCATGGTTAGTGGGTTAATATGTTATCCACGAAACAGAAGAGCAGGAATTGTTTCTGTTCCGATTCGATTGAATTAGAATACGTTTGGTAAATGGGCTCCCATGTAAACGATCTATACTCAAGAATCGGTCTAACAAGTGACATATATAAGGTTTATGTAATATACTGACCATCGAATTAAAGCTCAGTTTAGGGTGCTACGGTATTCAGTTATGGGGCACTGCCTCGGCTTCTAACATCGAAAAAATTCAAAGGCGCCATAATAAACTTCTTCAAATAATCACAGCCGCCCCCTGGTACGTCAAAAACTCAAATATCCACAAGGATATCAATTTGCCATTAGTAAAAACTATGATAACGAAATATGCAGTAAAATATTTAAAAAGGCTGGAACTGCACCTAAATCCATTAGCTAGAAATATTTTAAATTATGGCGGCCACACTCGCTTAAGAAGAAGAGACACTGCAGCACTCACCCAATCAGATGAGCGATAAACACCTACACATGTGAACACAAACCGTGATGACTTAATCTTTTTTATCTAGCACTGGCAGGACATGAAGTAAATATTAGGATAAGATTTGATTAATTGTTGTTAGTTCATATTTAATATATGAAGATTCAATAAACAAATACTGAAAAAAAAAGAAAAAAAAAAAGTTTAGGGTCAAGTAGTATTCCGAGATCAAGGAAGTTATCAACTATATCAACTTGAATACCTCCTTGGAAGTAATTTACTGTAGCTGTATTATTTCTTGAAAAAGCTTTAGTTTACACTTCTTTAAATTTAGCTCCATTAGGTTTGTTTCACACCATCCTCAAAAACAATTTAGATAATTTTGAAGACGTTGATGATATAACACATGGTTGTAAGTTAAAAAAATGTTAACATCATTAGCATACATAAGAACATTTGAAAACTTTATAACTCCAGGTAATTCATTTATAAAAAGCAGGAACAATAGAGGTCCAAGGTGGCTGCCCTGGGGTACTCCTGATGGCACATTTATTTTTCTAGAAAACGTTTTATTAAAAAGGACGGTTTAGACTCTATTCGATAAATAAGAGTAAAGTAAAAATTATTGACTTTATTAAAAACTTTGCTGAAATCAGTATAGATAACATCTGTTTGATTTCTTATGAAAAGAACCACAATTGATTGCATTTGTTAGTTGAAGAAGTTTAAATCCGTGTTGATATGGAGATATAATGTTTGAGACTTGATAATATAAATTTTCTGATATTCATTTTTCAAAAAGTTTAGGTATAGTAATAAGTTTTGCAATACCACGGTAATTTTCAATGTCAGATCTAGTGTCAGACTTAAACAATAGAACAATAAACGATTTCTTCTAAATATTCGGAAAATACTCCAATTTAATTGATGTTTTAAAAAACACTGTTAAAGGAATAGATAAGGGCTCTGCACATGTTATCAAAATACTACTCGAAATTTTATCAGAACCACATTTGTAAGAGAACATATGCTTTTTAAAAGCCATTTGCGACGGGTTGGTTATCGAAAGACGGCATTGATATCGCCCGATTTTCTGCTAACGTAAACTACAAGTTTAATCATATGCAACATTCAAATAAGTGGTACAAAAAAAAATCAGCCAACATATTACGAGTACTTATGCAGTTGTTCTTTTTTGTTTTAAACAAATTGTAGAATGATTTCGGATCATATTTTTGATTTTATTTAAGTCAAAGTGCATACCATAATTAATTTACTTTCGTATATTCAGCTCGACTTACAGCATATCTTGAATAATCAACAGAAGATCCAGAACATTTGGATATATTGTTGCATTTGTTTTTATTATTTTTAGATCGAGATAATTGCCTATTATTCCTAGGTGGGCCAGATTTGGATTTCATTCAAAATTTTGGAATAAATAAATCCATAAAAGCATAAAGTTTATTGTAAAGCACATAAAATATGTGATCAATATCTGTATTTGTTTCAGAGGGATATGATAAAATACTAATCCAGTTTACATTTACGATTAATTCATTTAGTGCATGGTAGTTTCTTTGTTTAAATGCAAAAACTTTTTTATGAATGGTAGACGGTGGCAAATTGTGATCCGATGGGAGGTTTATAGTTAACACAATAGCAGGATGAAATCGATCTTCAGGAATAGTTACAGGGATTGTGCGTTTAACAAAACAGTCATCTCTATCTGTTACCAAAATTAAACTAAGAATTTTTGAAATATCATTTTTTACTCCATTTATTTGAAAAGGCCCATATCATACAAGATGCTGATAAAATCCTTTGAACTGTCACCAAATTTAACCGTAACATAATATTAATCCTCAAGCACATATTTTCAAAATAATAAAGGCAAATTTTAGTCACCCATAACTATAAAGGTATCAAATTCATTAGAAAACTGAGCTTCGCCGAGTTGAATATAACGACACTGTGGGAATGAGAGGGGAATATACGAACATGTTACTATGAATCTTTTATGCTTCAGTACGATTAAAAGAGCGATGAATTAAATATCAAACGATGAATCAATATTTATACGTTCAGAATGTAAACAATTGGTAATCGCAATTTTCAACTATTAACTAAACTATAAACTAAAATATAGACTAAGATATAGACCAAACTAAATACGAAACTGTTCACTAAATTATTTATAGACTATACTTTAGGCTCTACTAGAGATTTACATGTAATTTTTAAACTGTTTTATTTCAGTGGAAAAAAAGAAAACATATTGAGAACTTCTTATATTGTTCAAATTTTTAAAATAACATTAAAAAAAACATTGCCAAAAAAATCAATTTTAATTGGTGAATATTTCTTGAAACTACATATTTGATATTTACCAAAGTAACAAATGTTATTTTCACTGACCTCTTAGTGTAGCAAAATGATGGAAACCTGTGTTATATGATTATATTTAAAGCAACAGCATTTAATTCAGAACTTTAACAATGGTGTTATTAGTGCCTCTTTCAAAAAATTTGAAGAGTTTTTATTACTGTTTTTTTTTTACTTTTTCTTGTAACAAAACAAAATCACTTAATAATGAAATTTAAAACACACAAAAGAGTTTAGCATTATAAGCATTTCTAATCTTTCCATTCAAGGTTCCCAAATTTATTTTGAGCCTTATCCCCAATTTGCAATTTCTCATCCCAAAAAATCGCCAAAATATCTCTTTTTTATCCCCAAAAATCCCAATAGTACCTAAAAATAATATTCATCATATTATGTCAAAGGAAAAATATGCATACATTGATTTATTTAAATAAATCCATTTTTGTAATATTATTAAAACTAATGTTATTTATTTTTTGAGTTCTAAATATCTACGTACACATGTATTGTATCTATGTAACAAGGGTAACGCAAAAACGCAAAAGAAAAATAATTATGCGTCAATATTTATCATTTCAAGTACTAGGGAATCAAAATCTTCTGTTTCAATTCAATTTTTTTTTACTTGTTGTTTTTTTAAAAAGTTCATTTGAGATGATTGAATAATTTTGTCACAGCAAGCTACATTATTTTTAAGAAGAGCTTATAATATATTTAAAATATTTCAGCATGCTCTTGAAAAGTTTTTAACCTTCCAAAAAATACTTTAATTTGTACCCCATCTTGACAAAATCGGTCTTGCCATTGCACAAAAATTTATAATAATATATTACCCCCAAAAATCACCAGCGAAAAAAGTGCTTTTCCCCAAAATAATACCCTGGGGATTATCACGAAATTTGTATCCCCAATTCCAAGAAAAATCCCTAATTTGGGGATAAATCCCCAAAACTGAGAACAATGTCTCCACTTATTTACTCGCTCCATTCTCTCAACAGCAATGGCTTTAACAAGGACTTAAGACACAAACTTATTTAAAATCAGTGTAAAAAATAGACTTAAGATACAAACTTGTTTAATATTAATGTTTTTTTTTTTTAAATTTTTTTCTTATAGAAATCAATAAAATAAATACAAATAAAATAAAATACAAAAAAAGCCCATTATTACAATTGTCATCTTAGCAATTTTTTTTGTTCTTCAAGCGAATTTATCGAATACTTGTATTATGCAACTCACTATAACGTGATTAGATAATATAAAATGTATTTCTTTGTAATTGTTGCGAATTTATTTTTATTACATTTTGCGGTTAAAATAGCAACTTCTTCTTTTTTATTGCAAAAACAGTGCATTTTGAGGTACATTAGTTAGTGTTTTTAAGTGTAAAAGAAGTAATAAAAAAAAATTAACAACAAACGGACTCAATTAAAACGGGATTTGCTACAGACACGAACCAGTGACTTTGTAGTTATTTAACTACAATAAAAATATAAAAGTAATTGTCAGTGCTTTTTTTTTAATTTGTAAATTATGAATGTAAATGTAAGAAAAACAACAAGTGTAAGAAAACTTATAAAAAAAATTATAACTGCTTTAAATTAAGACAATTTACTAATTGATAAAAATTTTATGAAAATCCATGCATCCAAATTTCCATTATTAGATCGATCACTTTTCTTTTTTAAAATTTTAGCAAAATTTTACAAAATACTGCACATTTTTTTTAAAAATATAGGAAAAGTGCTAGGAAATCTTCTTCGACTTATAAAAAATATATAACAATTTCTAAAATATAAATCAAAAATTTAAAGAAAATATATTTTTTTCAATTTTGCTTTTAAAGATTACATTTGGGGAAATTCTTATACAGTTATTGAATGCCACATATCGCTCCTTGATCCTAAAGAGTGTAATAACTCAACATTTTTATTTTTCACTTTTTAGAAGAAATCGACACGTTTTATTTTGTCTACTTTTTGGTAATAAAACGATTGGTTTTAAACTTATTTATCATATGCCTTTAATGTTAAGTTAAATATATTAATTTTGAGTTAATACCATCTTCATGATCAAGTGCAATATGTATGCATGTTTCTCAAATCATAATTCGCTTTTTTGAACACAGATTTGGGTTTTTAAAAATTGGATTAAAAAATGGAAAATTACATGGTACATGATTGTTCCATAAAATATGTCAATCTTGGGAAATGAATTTAGCGATGGTGACTAACTCGGCAAATCAAAAAAAATGTTTTTTCTTTGCAAGATCGGACTTACCTTTAAGAAATGACAGATCCCAAAATATTTTGACTTTACCCCCCTATTCACAATAGATTAATTTTAATTGTCTACGTTTTCCTAAAACTATTAAAACTTTAAGTCAAACACATGGTCAAAAAACTGGTTGTATAAAAAATATACAATAAATAAACAAACATTTAATTAAAAAAAGTCAAAGACAAATCAACCAGCCGGCAGATATTTGAATAAAACCAAATATTACAACAATATGATCACAACCCATACGATCACATATAAACATCTGATCATCAAAAGCGTGTAAAGTTTAGTCACTATTTCAACTAAAACACACGGCCACAAGCACTTACAAAGGCCTCAACTCTTATAGCAAAGATTTGTTTTTGTTTAGTTTATTAAAAAGAAAAAACTAACAAATGTACGGATATGCAAGAGCGTGGGAAAATAAATGTGAATTATATACTTTAATATAAAATGTTGGCAACAAATGCAGTAAGATGTTGTTGTTTCTTTCCGTTTTTTTTTTTATTATTATTTAGTTTCTATGCCAATAAAAATATACAAAGAAGACGTTTTATGATGTTGCTGTTTACGTTGCTTCAGCAGAAATATGTAGAATCTTATTGAAAATTTGTGTTTATGACTTACACTATAAGACAATAAACAAAAACAAAATATCACAAAGTAGTAACAATTTTCAAGTATGAGTAACTTCGCGCTGACTGACTGAAATTGTGAACTTCAATATGAACTAAAACATTTTATAGCTGATGGCAATGAATATGGAAAAACACAATTATTAAAGCCCAGCATACTAATCAACAATATAGGAATAATAATGCTAGAGGAGAAGAAAAAATCCTATACATCGGTGAGTAGAGAATACAAAAGGGAAGGTATGCCTTTTAAAAAGAAGCTTCCAAGGCGAATGCTTCTATCCGGTGGTGGCTATACTATATCAAGTACAACAATAAAATTATATTTTTATTGCTACTTAAGTTAGTTGATACGTCAAAAACCCAAAAAAATTTGACATTTCTTTCTGTCTCTAAGTAAAAAAAAAAGTAGCTCAGCTATGTTTTCATCGCCAACTAAAGATTAATTGGACTTAAAAGCTGTTAAGAAATTGCAAAAATAATTAGAAAATATCAAAATTATATTAAAAAGAGTTTAAAATGTTTTAAGTTTAGGGAGTCTTTAACTTGGAGAGCTAGAAAACTGAACACTCATATTGTGAGCGTAGCTGCCAGGTAAGATGTGTTAAAAAGCGTCAAATTGACCTCATTCAATCGTATAAAAAATATACCATGACATATAACACCAACTTTTCTTTATTTTTGAACATTTTTAGCTATTTTCGATTTCGGTGTCAATTGAAATAAGAAGATACGAAGATAAGAAGAAGATGGTAGTGTATAAAGTCATTCCTAAAAATTTAAGGAATAGAACTATTACAAAAAAGCTTTATAAAATACATAACTGAAATTTAACTCATAGAATATATTCGAAAAATAAAAAATGTTAAAAAAATAATATTCATAACTTTAAATTTTCATGTTTCACTTTTTGGAAAAAATCGACACGCTGTTAAAATGTCGTGCTATTTTGTCTACTTTTTAGTATTTATTTATCGAAAATAAAAATTGGGAGTTTAGCATGTCATAGAGAAATCTCATTAATGAATAACTAATATTTTAAATTTTGTATTTGTTTTAAATGTACGTTAGGCGAACGAAGTTTCCTTTTGAAATCGTGGGACAGGCAGCTGGAGACGTGACTCTATTCAGAAATATAATTATTGGAGTTGCACAATCAAAAATTGTTCAAAAGTATTTGCATTCATAAAAAAAGAACGAAAAATTAGTGCCACATGAGCTAAAAGATATCTCGAAATCGAATAAGATTGAAATGGAAATCAGAAAAATGTTTACACCATCCAAGTTGGATAGCTCATAAAAATGTTGCCATTTTACACTTCATGGTATCACTTATCATTATCAGAACGACTTTAAAAATAAGAAATAAGAAATAATACGGTCATTAAAAAATTTTTAACTGAAAATCTCTATCGTCCTTAATTTAATGCGATTTCGATTTCCAGGACATGCCCGAATAAAGCGTATTTTGTATAATGAACTGCTTGTACATGAAAACAGGTAATAATCAAAGATTGGCAACCCACCACTACACGAAGGGCGTTGTTTGTGTAGTGCGATTCACTAACTTTTTTTACGACAATCGTATCGGTAAAAAAAATATAACGTAACATTTTTAACGATATTCGCTGTCGCTTACAGTCAGCTGTTATTTTAAGCAGTTTATTTTTCGTTATGTTGGCGACAATAATTTACGTTGTCTTTATTTAATCGATAAAGTGTATTTCATGTTTAAAGTGGCTGAGGGACGACTTCTTACATACATACATATGTATATGTATATGTATGAACAAAAACAAAATGCAAAGTTCAGAATGTACAAAAAGAGCAAATTATGAACAAAAACAAAACTCTAATTGTAAAATACACAAAAAAAAATATAAAAACAGAAACTTAAGCACAATTTCATTTGTTTTTTTTTTATTATCTTTTGTGCTTTTCGTTTACTTTAACATTTTGTAGGCAGAGATGTTACAAAAACTACAGCTGTTTACAATGGTTAAAAAGAAATTACAGAATCACATTATCGTTACTGCAAGCGAATATGTATGTCAACAAAAATTACGATTGTCGGTTTGTTAAAAGTTAGTGAATCGCACCACTGGACACCGACAGATGGCAGCCCGATTAACTATCTTAGGACCTGCTACAGCAGACCAATCATTTAGCTGGAACAACAACCGATTAACAAAACTAATACAAGGCAAAAAAATAATAATGAATGGATCGATAATCCAAGAACAAGGGCAGTGAAATCTTTCATAGAAAAAGGCGAAAGCAGCTGCAACAAATCGTGTAAGATGGAGCTGCTTTAAGGAAGACATATGCTCCAAGGAGGATAATGGAAAAAACATGAAAATTACTGCCAACCTAATATATTAAAGTACATAAGAACTTATTCAAAAATATATAATAAAACTAAAAACTTTTGAAAATAAGTACAATATTTTTCATTTAAAAATTCTCAAGTTTAGGGCATAAATCGTCAAATCGGCAGCAGGCCATTTCTGGACTCCCATATCGTGATAACGACGATAAATCGTCTAAACTGGCAACCGTGATTGTGAGCTCGGCAATGTAAATAAGGACAACGCATAAAAGTTAAAGACAACAATAAATATGCTCAGAAATATGCATACAAATGCATGAATACATGTTAGTTTCTATATACCAAATACTTTAATAAGGAAGCTATTATTGTTTTTAAATTAGGTTAAGGGGTATTATGAATTTCTACTGATGTGTTTAACACA
Source organism: Pollenia amentaria (assembly GCA_943735925.1). Taxonomy (NCBI): domain Eukaryota; kingdom Metazoa; phylum Arthropoda; class Insecta; order Diptera; family Polleniidae; genus Pollenia; species Pollenia amentaria. The sequence goes on along the minus strand of OX031008.1, from coordinate 128,543,119 downwards.
TTATTATTTCTGGACCACCAATCGAATTAGAATCACTTTCTAAATCGATTTAAAGATGTTCGTCCGTCCGGCTGGCCCGCTGTCCATAGAAACCTTGTGCTCAAAATAGAGGTAATACTTTTGTGGATAACTGGATGGAATTTTGTTTGTAGTTATCACAAAGACCAGGCCTATTCGAAATGGTGAACATCAGTGCTTTCCGAAATTAAGTTCTTGGGGCCTTGTTGTGCTTCTATAGAATAAACTTGGCCCAGAAATATTTCACGGCAATCTTAGTCATATTTTTATTTTATTGAAATCTGTCGAAATTTTTTTCATAGCTCCTTTAAAAATACTACTCGCGAAAATTGATTTTAATACCATAAATTAATTTAAAATATTGCTATGGATATACAAATTCGTGAGGATTGCTTTTACCATAGATCCCACTTAAACCCCCTCGCTTCAAGACGAAAAAATTTCATATACATAGATGCAAATATGTAGACAATATTTGCGTCAAAGAATCCTATATGAATCTTAACCTCAAAACATTATTTTGTTTTGGCGAGTCCATGATTGTCCATGGGTCCCAAATAGGGTAAATGTATTTGGAAATATTGTAGTGTAGGGTATGATTTGTTTTTTTTTTACTTTTCTATTACCAATTTTTAAGTCAAATTATTTGTGTATTCAATTACCTCGTTTTAATCTATTGAAAATTGGCACTTACCTAAAAAGAGAAGAAACATTTGATATATATAATTAAAATAGTATTTAATAAAATAATCAAATATGATTTACATATAAAAAAAGAAAAAAATTTAAAAAAAGAAGAGTTAATATATAAAGGGCGATTCATCTAGTGGTTTGATCTTCAATATGCTTTCTTACAGCTCACGCGTGACTCATATCAAATTGCTTTGTAATTTTTGTTCAGTATCGTTTAGCATATCACCATGGAAATACTCACATCACAACAGCGTATCCAAATTGTTCTCCTGTACTACGAAAATCAGCGTTCTGTGAGAAATGTCTTTTGTGCGATTCGAGGAACGTACGGTGCACATAATCGACCTACTGAAACCACTATTGCCAACACCGTTCAGAAATTTGAGTCCCATTTTACATTAGTGGATGATACTTGACCGGTTAGACCACATCCAGCACGTAGTGAAGAGAATATAGCAGCTGTAGCTGAGAGTGTGCGCGAAGACCGTGACGAATCGATTCGTCGTCGTTCCCCGCAGCTTGGCTTTTCATATTCGACAATTTGGAGTATTTTACGTAAGGATCTCGGCCTTGTGCAAGAATTGAAGCCAGGCGACTTTAATTTGCGCCTTATTTTCAGTGAATGGAAATTAAGTGCGCATTAACACTTAATTTCACGTTTTGTAACGGTAAATTTGCCACTTAGATCGTGCGATATCACACATTTGGACTATTTTCTCTGGGGCTATGTTAAGTCTGAGGTCTTCGGAAATACGCCAGCTACAATTGACGCTTTGGAAGCAAACATTACTCGTGTTATTCGCAAAATACCAGCCTCAAGCATAGCATGAGTCGTCGAAAATAAGACCTTCTGAATGGACCTCAGACGTAGTCCTGGCCAACATTTACATGAAATAATTTTTAAACAGTAAATGCCATAAATTGTTCTTTTAACCGATAATAAAAATGTTAAGTTCACTTTCAAATTTATGTGTTTTATTTTAGATTATAAGTCAAACCTCACGATGAATAACCCGATATATAAAGAATTACTAATACTACTCTCTATGGCGATGCGAAAGAAAAATGGTAGCAAGTCGAGTGACTGGTACTCTTTAATGCGTTTACACATTTGTCTTCCGCGTCTCTTTTTTTTTCGAAAATCATCACAATTTATTTTACATAAATTTGGAAACCAAAAGACTTTTCCTTTTACATATTTCAACATTTCATTATTTCTTTTGCCTTCATTTTCAAAAATATTTTCGAAAGGGTTTTGCGAAAACGATAGAGAGTACCAAATTGGCCTCTTATCGTATTAAGCTTTCGTATCGAAATTCCATTCGCATCGCAACAGTGAGTAGCCCCCATGGTCTTTTAATGTAAAACACTTAGTTATCCTTCCCTTCTCAGTCATATAACAGACAATACTGCTTAATTTATTTTTTGCTCTTACATATGAAAGATTATTCATATTTTGTTTTTTTGTTTGTAATTTTTCATCATAAAGTAGAATTTAATGCAAAGTGAGATCAAAAAAATAACAAAATTTAAAATCCGTGCAAATATTTTGCTTAAAGCCATAAAGAAAGTACTAAATATTTAAGAGTTGACCGCTTTATACATACACACTAATAACAATTCCCATCCACACACATAAATATAAATTAATACAAGCGTCCATATGTACCCAACAAACATACTGATTTGAACAGAAGTTAAAAAGTTTTCAAATGGCTTGAACGCATTTTGAAAATTTTAAACTTTAGAAAAAGAGTTAAATAGAATTCAGATATAGGAATGTTTTCTAAAATGGAGAAAAATATTTATTTTAAAAGGTCATTTTTTAAATAAAAGATAATAAAAATATAAAACAATAGATCATAAATTGTCCTGAAATAAAAATTATTTGTGAAAAATTTCCCAGCAAACTGGTTGACTTGAACTCTACAAATACTTAATTCAGATTTGATAATAATATTTAACATCAAATTTACAAAACACAATGGCTTATATTCATAAATTATCACTAAGTGTTAACTATTTTAAGTGCCTGCTTAAGTTATAAGTACAATTATAAGCACGAAAAGTTTGCACGTAATTATGGGTAAAACTAAATGTTAAATAACTAATTAATTCAAAGAACAGCTGATTAATTTCATTTTATAATTTATTTGAAAAGTAAAACATTTTTGGCGACCAATTGATGTCTCTCTAATGTCCGTAATTGCTACAAATAGATATCTAACTGTGTATAGATAGGTGTAACGAACTTTTCATAATTTTAACACGTTTGTCTCACCTACTGGATAAACTGTAGTGTATTTTACACCATGGATTTTTGACAGTTAATTCCAAAAATTTATAAAAATACAAATGTTGCCATATTTTAAAAGAAAACTTAAAGGAAAAGTTGCGCGGCCAAATTGACGTTGAAATTACCAAAATAGTTTTACCGGATAGGAAAAGAAATTACGGGCATAAATACAGAAAACAATAAATACTCTTACAATTCCCTAAATAATAAATTTATCTTATAATATTTGTTACTTGCGTCCATTTCTACTGCGTCCAAAAATATGCATACAAATAAGAAAATATACTAGTGATGTGTTTTTGGCCAACAAAATTCTATTGAATAACTTTATTTTTGCAGACTCTTATTTTAATTAATTAATATACAAATTATTTCCATTTAGAGTTTGTATGAATTTTTTTAAAGTAAAATAATTGTTTTTTTTTTAATTGTTTCATAAGCTTTACAATTAATTACAGTATACATATATATCGCTCAAAATGTTATCGAGATTTTATTTTATCTACATGCCAATATGCAGGGTTGCATTTCTTCTATCGGCTAAAAGTAGTTGCTACGCTAGTTATGAACTGTGAATAGGAGCTATATCTATATATTAACAATTTTTTAGTTTCGATTTTAGTTATGTTTTCTGAATATGCGCCAATAATATTTCATTTAAGATTTTAAGCTTGCATTTTCACAAAATTTTAATTCAAATGTAATTCTAGAAAATCTATCAAGCCTTGAAAATTAGAGAATTGTATTTAATATCAAATGTTCTTTCAGCCCAAATATGAATAAAAATTACCTGGGAGTTTTTCCCAATTGGATTTAAATATGATAAATGAGAGAAGGGAAAAACTTCTCAGGGACATGTTTTCATAATAGTGCGGATTATGTTTTAAGCTTTTAATGAAGTGTTTGTTCATTAGACGAACAACTTTATAAGACAAACTAGAGATTTAATAATACCCTGTTTTTAAATTGTCTTAAGGATTTCATTTGTTATCAAATTTAGAATATACCACTTTTTTAATATTTTTGTTTGAAAGGTGCTTTTTACGCCCAAATAGAACTAGAAATTGTAAATAATAACGCAAAATATTAAATATTTATTAAAAAATACATTTTTTGGGAACATATGGGAACAACGCTGTTTTTGACGAAGCACATTCTGAACGTCCACATTTCTTCATTTTTTAATAAATAAGTTCCGCAAATCATTGGATAATAGAGTAGCATTGTTCAAACCCGAACATATTCATTATGACTTGACAAACACCCACACATTACTAGAAAGTTATTTAGCAGACCGTTTATTTATAGCCTTTTCACACTTGTCAACATCTAACATCTACATACCATCAATTTGCTAAGATGTTGTAATTTTCCTATAAGAAATACAAAGAGCTAAAAATAAACATCTTTACAAGATGTTCCTATCTCATTGCATTCCATTCTACATCTTTCGATTATTTTAGTGTCATCACTAGATAAGTGGCAATAAATTCTCTTATTATTGTGGCATCACTGGCAAAATGGCGTTTATTTTGAAAACAGCTTTACCATTTGTCAAGTTTGTTGTTTTTTAAAAGTCTTTTTTTTTTTTTTTTGTTTAATTCTTTTATATTATTAAACAAAATTAATTCCAAATACATTTTGGTATTTTCTTTAAAATTTTGAAACTTTTGTAGAAAAGTAGTAATTAAAAAAAACAAAAAGTTTTTTTCCTTAGAAATGGTGATATTTTTGATTGACAGTATTTGATAGATGTTTCAAGTGTGAATACATGTTTCACATTTTTAACATATCCCATGCGTTCCTACGAAATTGATGGAAGTGTACAAAGGGTATTGCGGAACAAAGACTTTGTAGCAACAGGGAAGTGCTCTTGGTCCTACTTCAGACTCAATATATATGTACCTTTGATTTGTCCATATACGATAAACTGATAATTACCATATTTTCTGATGATACTGCTATTCTAAGATCGAATCTGATAATCTTATGGCGATTTCTTTTCTGAGAAATATGTTGCATAAATGTAACATGATCCACATTTTTGTGTTCGTTTGTACAATAAATACAACTGTGGAGAAAAATTTTCAAGTTCTTTTGTGAATATGTTGATGAAAAACATGCAAAACTTATTGCATATTTTACCCTAACTTTAACTTAAGGTGTTCATACTGCCCTGTTTTACAACCTTGGTACTTACTATTTTGTTTGAACAACCAATGTTTTATTTTGTTTGTCAAATTTCATACCTCTCATAGTTTTGTCAAAGGATTGTTTAAAAATAAAATATAAAATTTTTAACATATTAAAATGAAAAAGTTTTATGTATATTATTATTGTTTTAATTTTTTCCAGGCCACTAGTGATGTCAATATTTGTTTTCAAGCCGTTATAGTGTGCAAAAACCGCTCAAATAGCTTTAAAAATCGCTAATAAAATACATTAATAATAAAAGTGTAATAGATGTAAATAAAAGCAGCTAATTTTGTTCTATTGACATTGCACAACATGTAACACTTCGAGCGATTATAGGTAACATTAGAAAATGTTACATGTATATCCTGTAAACGAGCTAAAGCAAAGTAAACATGTTATGTTTACACTCAGGAGAGAAAACTGTCCACCTGTCACACTTAATAATATTATAATATCCTATTCTAATTTTTCTTCCTACCTTGGTACACATTTGGAAAAACGGCATCGATATACAGTCCCCAAGAGACTTCACTTAGATTTAAGATAGTCTCTAGACTTCACTGTTAAATTAGTGACAAACCTGAACTGGACTACAAAGTCATCCTGTATAAAATCGTGTTAAAAGCCATTGGAACATATGCGGTCCAACTATGGGGAACGGCTAGCAATTCCAGTATTGAGCTTATAACGAAAGCACAATCTTAAATTCTTAGAACCATGACCAGAGCGCAATTGTACATAATAAATGAGAACATCCATAGGGATTTAGAGCCACCACCTGGATAACTATCTTGCCGCGATGTGGTGGCTTAAATGCCGGCGGTAGTGTATGTCTTGGAACTTGTTTCGGTACAGTCTAACCGGAACAAGTTCGAAGGCATAAGCTTTAAAGCCAGCATGACCAAGGGTTATCCATCCCATATCCCATCCTCTTTACCTATAATCCTACCTACTTCTCCCTTTGATTCCCTACATCCCCCACTTTTAAGGTCAAGGTGGTTGATAGCAGTGCCGAGGACCTGAATGGCTAGTTAGTGGTAAAAGAAACTGGTCGTGAACAGCTTCCCTCTGACGCCGATGGCAAGGGTCAGTTGTAATTCTAGCCTAGTCCGCGTACGCCGTCACTGCGCGCGATGGTCGCTTTGTTTACGTGCTTACTCGTGGGACCAAAAACTGGATAATTTAAATTTTAAAGAAAGAATTGAAGAAGTTGGCGCAGGGAATGTCTCTGTCAGCTCAGCAGGTTCGGGGTCAGATTTGGACTCCGACTTGCTGGGTATTCACAGAGATATTCTGCTGCAGGAGAGTCAGTTAATGACAGAACTGACAGTCATGACGGACAGGATAGACTCGCCAATCGGATCTCCGTCTCGTACAGGGGCATCGGAAAGACTCGGTGACCTAACTCTGGGCTCTGATGATGAGCACGAAATAACTCTGATTTCGGCTCATGATGAGGGCCATAGGGCTGGGCCATCGACTTCCGGAGTCACACTCGGGTTGGAGAGTGGATTGGCGAGTGTATCAAAACTCGTTGTTCGGCAAGATGCGACAGAACAGGTCACGTCAGATAGCCGAACGAGCTACGATAAAGCCAAGAGTGGTGTGAGAGCCTCCTTAGCCTTTCTGGAAAAGATAGCTAAGAAAGACTCCTCACTGCACGATGGGCGGGATAGGCATCTGCTGAGGAAGCACCGAAAGAACGTTGCTAGATTCGAACGAATCCACGGCTCTGTCGGTGCCATCCTAGGGCTTCCCTATCCTGCGGGATACACAACAAGGGCTACTGTGGATACAAATGTTGTCAGTAAAGACAGCAAATCCCCAGCACCCCCTGTTGTTGAATCCTCGGATAAAGCAGAAGGTAAGGAAAAGGAGGGTAAAGGTTCAACGACTGGCCCTCTTAATCGTGACAGTTTGGTCGCAGTTAAGGGAGCTAGGCCTGAGAACGTTTTACCCACTACTAGTCGCGCGATGAGGGCTGGAAATGTCTTGGTAATTTCCGATAGTCACTCCCAAAAAGGAGTCACTAAAGGAAGGGTTGCTGGGACAGACCAGTCAACATCTGCAGGGAAATCGGGTGATCACCGACTGAGCTCTGCTAAGGGCCCCAAAAAGGGGGTAGTTAAGCGAGTGAGGTCTGGTGATGACCAGAAATCCCCTGCGGCTAAGAGGACTGGTCAGACTGTGGTCAGTTCTCTTAAAGATCCCCATAAGGAGATCAATAAGAGGACTGACTCCAGAAAGGACCAACCATCCACTTCAAAGAAACTAAAGGAGTCGTCGAGTAAGGACGGTATTCTAGCGGCTGTCATTGATCGTAAGGATCCCGATGGAAGGATCAGTGTCGAGAGATGGCAGGTGCTAGAGAACAAACTACTCGACGAAATCTTTAGTGCCAAAGGAAGGCCGGACGAAGTATCGTTCAAAGGGGCTGACTGGACAAGAGGTGTCAAAACTGTCAGTTGCGGCAATCAGAAAACCTTTGAGTTTTTAAAGGCTGCAATTGGTAAGTGTGGCAGCTCCTGTCCTGAAGCTAGTCTGGACGTTATACTAGCGTCTGAGTTGCCATTAAGGCCGGTAGTCACGGTATGGATACCTCCACCTATAAAACCGGTGGAGGTCATACTGGGGGTACTGGCCAACCAGAACAAGGGGCTCAATACAAGCCAGTGGAAGTTGGTAGCTTCACTGGGTTGTAAAGAGAACCAGGGAAGAGACTTCAGGTTCGCAGTGGACCGGGAGTCTCTTAAAAAGCTTGATTCGATAGGAGGGGTTGCAATATTCGGGTTGGGGTCTATCAAATTTAGGTTTCCTAAAAATGATAGACCCTAAGAGGTTGAAAGTGGTGCAGATAAACCTGCACCACTGTGAAGCAGCCTCAACCGAATTAGTAACCCACCTCATCGACAACAACGTGGACGTGGCCTTAATCCAAGAGCCCTGGATTAATAAAAACCGGGTAGTTGGATTAAGGGTCACGGGGTATACATTGTTCGTACCCCACACAGATGAGAAGGTACGAACTTGTATCTTGGCGAGAACTGAGTTTAAATTTATGTTTTCTCATTCTTATAGTAATGGAGACCTCACGGTTGTGACAGGAGAAGCCAAGGACAGAAGGGTCCTGGCATTAGCATCGGTATACTTGCCGTACGAGGCTACCGATCCACCTGGTGAAAAAGTGCGAGAGTTGGTGGAGTACTCAGGCAGAACTGGCTCGAGACTGGTACTAGGGTGTGACGCCAATGCACACCATACCCAATGGGGAAGTGCCGACATCAACAAAAGAGGTGAGTCTATGTTTGATTTTATTATTGCCAGCAATCTTTATATCTGTAACAGAGGGAATACACCTACGTTCAGAACTAGGGATAGAGAGGCAGTGATAGACATGACATTGACGAACTGTAGGGAATTAGTGGAGGATTGGAGGGTGGACCTGGGGTTTTCCTTCTCTGACCATAGTCGCCTGTCCTTTAATCTAATGTTTGAGAGGTCGAAAAGGTGTCCGTATAGGAATCCGAGAAGGACGGATTGGGATTACTTTTCGAGATTGGTGCAAAGTAACCTTAGAGTTACACGCGACTGGGGGTCGACTTCGACCGGTGTAGAGCAACTGGTGGGCACCTTTACGGGGGTACTGACTAGTAGTTATGAGCGTTCCTGTCCTTTGAACTTTCCGGGCAAGCGCACACAACCAAGATGGTGGACAGACGAGTTGAGGACTCAAAGGTCCACTGTCAGAAGGTTGTTTAATAGAGCGAAGTATACGCGTAGGGAAGAAGATTGGAGTAACTTCAGATTGAGTTACAATAGATATAAAGGAGACATTAGGAGGGCGAAAAGGGACTCGTGGGTCAAGTTTAGCGAGTCAGTGGAATCTGTAAATGAGATGTCCAGGTTCAGGAGAATTTTATCCAAGGACCCTGTAGTCCCTGGATTTATTCAGAGACCGGACAACTCATGGACGGAATCTAGCTCTGAATCTCTTTGTCTGCTAATGGAAACTCACTTTCCGGGATGTGTGGATCCTGGGACGGGGGAACAGATTGAATGTGGTAACCCCTTCTCTGGGTCAGAATCGGGCGGTGAGGAGAGGAAGACGGTGGGGAACATGATCACCTTGGAAAAACTAACATGGGCGGTTAATACCTTTGGGTCTTACAAATCGGCAGGACCAGACGGTATCTTTCCGGCGATGTTACAGAATATCGGGAGATCATCACTCCTGCTGTTGGTGGAACTGTTTAGGGTCTGTGTGCTGAACGGGTACATTCCTAAAGGGTGGAGGGAGGTCAGGGTGGTTTTCATACCCAAGGCGGGAAGAACCGGTCACTCTAAACCCAAGGATTTTAGACCAATCAGCTTATCGTCTTTTCTTTTGAAGACGTTGGAAAGACTGATTGATCTACATCTGAGGACGAAGATTGACGCCGGCATCATCAGCGGCGCTCAACACGCCTATCTTAAGGGTAGATCTGTTGAGAGTGCGCTTCATGATGTGGTGGGTTATGTAGAGCGGGGATTGCGAAACAAGGAATACACCTTGGCGGCATTCCTGGATATAGAGGGCGCTTTTAATAATTTGAAGATAGAGGCTATCAGGCAGGCATTGGTGGATCTAGGCGTTCCTCTGTTCCTGGTCGAATGGATAACTCTGATGCTCAGCAGCAGAGTTATTCACTCGGACTGGGGAAACGAGCGCTTAAAGAAACTGGTGACTAGGGGAACCCCACAGGGGGGAGTTCTCTCTCCCTTATTATGGCTCTTAGCTGTCAACGTCGTTCTGGGACTTTTTGACAGATTGGGTCGGAAAGTTGTGGCCTACGCGGATGATGTAGTGATATTGGTATCGGGCAAGTTTCTGCCGACAATAAGCGAAGTCATGCAAGGGGCGCTGGGCGAACTGTCAGCATGGGCGAGTGATAAGGGTTTGGGAGTCAATCCGGAGAAGACCGAGTTGGTTCTTTTTACTAGGAGGTACAGGGTAGAGAATTTTAGGCTGCCGGTACTAGGAGGAGTAGAGCTTAGACTATCTGATAGCGCTAAGTATCTAGGAGTTTTTCTGGACAGCAAGCTGTCGTGGGGAAGGAATACTCAGGAGAGACTTAAGAGAGGCCTCAATGCCTACTATGCTTGCAGATCATCGATAGGTAAGAGTTGGGGACTCCGGCCGTCGGTGGTGGGATGGCTGTACACTTCGGTGGTTAGACCCATTCTTACATATGGATGCTGTGTTTGGTGGGAGTCATTGAGAGTGGCTTGTCGAAGGAACCTTCTGTCTAAGGCTCAGAGGTGTGCTTCAATCGGCATGACAGGTGCCATGAGAAGTACACCTCAAGCGGCACTGGATGTCATTCTACATCTTCTGCCCATTGAGCAGTATGTTATGGGAATGGCAGCCAGAAGCATTCTTAGACTGAGGGAACTAGGATTGATTAGGGATTTCACGCAGGGTCACTCACGGATCTTGAGTGAGATCGAAGCTGGAGGTTACTGCCTGGGATCACCCGGCTCCACGGATTTCGTGGGCACCAGGGTGGATTTCGGACGGTTGCCGGAGGTGGTAACGCCTTCTAGGGAGAGATGGTCAGGTAGGAGCAGATTATTTAATGGATTTGCTATTTTCACTGACGGCTCGAAGATGAGAGGCACGGGTGCGGGGGTCTACATTGAGGATCTGGATATCAGAATGTCATATAGGCTTCCGGACGACTGCAGTGTTTTTCAGGCGGAAGTTCTGGGGGTCTTGAGGGCCGTGGAACTGATGAGGGACAACATTGATAGGGGCTCGGAGGTCACTATATATGTCGACAGCCAGGCGGCCCTTATGGCCGTAAGGGGCTGTTACGTGAAATCCAAGCTAGTTGACGGTTGCAGAAGGGCTCTGGAGGGAGCCTTAGGAGAGTATATGTTGAGATTGTGCTGGGTGCCTGGTCACTGCAACATAAGCGGCAACGAGATTGCTGATGAGTTGGCGAGACAGGGCTCAGAGATGGAGGATCCTAATCACATAGAGGCAATTAGGCCTCCAATAGGATTCTACTTTGGGAAGATTAGGGAATGGATTCTGGGCGCGACCAATAGGGCCTGGGGGAACCGAACGGACTGCCGGGTATCACGGACGATGTGGCCGGTGCTCAGGAAGTCCGACTCGGAGTTGTTGCTGGGCAGAAGCAGGGTCTGCGTGAGGACCATAATAGGAATCATCACGGGTCATTGCATGATAGGCAGGATGGCGATGAGGTTAGGATCCGACGTGTCGGATATGTGCGGGTTGTGTGAGGACCCGGAGGAGCTGGAGACGGTTGAGCACATTTTGTGCCGCTGTCCCAGGCTACAGGGCAGCAGGCTGAGGTGGCTGGGCAGCAGATTCCTAGGCGAATTAGGGGACGTCCCGGGCTGTGGGCTCGAGAGTCTGATAGGATTCGTAATGGGGATTGCCTGGCTGCGCAGCAGGAGACTGGGAGCTAGCCGCACATAGGGCGGATTGGTGTTGTGTTGAGTGAGGCTTTTCTCTCGGGTTTGGTCGGAACTTCCTTTTCTCATCTATTCTTATCTGTTCTTATCTTTTCTGATTCTTTTGCTGTTTCTCTTCACCTTCTTTTTTCAGCTTCTTAACTATAAACAAGGCATCACAATGGACCGTATTGGTCTCTGGGTGAGGGTGTGAAGGAGACTTCACACCAGCCTTTCTACCTACCTACCTACCTACCTAGGGATTTAGAGATTTCTCTGGTAAAAGATGAATTTGGCAACCTCCATGCAAAATATATTATTAAACTGGAAAACCATCCAAATGCGCTTGCAAAGCGTGGGTCTATTTTTCAAATTTAGTTCTAAGATTTGTACTATCTAATATTAGGCCTACATAAAGCCGGTTGAGTAAAAAAATATAGTAAAGTATTTAAAAAAAAATGTTCCCAAAGTAGTGCAAAGTGAGCGCAGTATGACAGTTCGTTTGACAGCTTACACTTTCGTAAGTTCTATTGAGCTCCGTATTAACACGTACAATAGATTTCAGATAAATAGTTAATACCAAATTAGTAAAATATTATTTCAAAATTTTTTTTTTTTGAGTTGGATTTAAATGCTTAACATGGTTTAATAACACTCTTTTTTTTTTTAAATTTTGACCGCATTGTTTGTTGGGTGCATTTGTTGGAAAATAAACAACTATGATCTCAACATGTTGCTTTTTTCCTGCAGCCAACGGATACAGGATTTTCAATGGAAGTGAATCATAATTTTATTTCCTTTTAAGCAACAGCCACACAAAGAAACAAAATTTGCAAAATTATAACACTTGTAGAGAAACAGTTAAATATTATTTTTTCAAAATTTCAAATTTTCAAATATTTATTAATTTGTTTGATGTTTTAAACGTATAAAGTAAGTTTTTGTACAAATATCCGTTTGACTCTTTGTCTGTCTGTCTGTCTTTTTCTGTTTATCTGCTAAACTGTTTAGTGAGCGTAAATATTTATTATTTTTTTAAATTAATTCTGTTTGATTTGAGTTTTTTTTGAGTATGTGCAAGAATGTGTTGATGTTTATCGCAAAAAAAATTTAAAGCCTGGGGTCTCATGTTTTTTTCCAAACTTTGTTTAAAGTTAAAGTTTTTTTTCTTGTTTTTTTCTGTAAAAAAAAACGATAAGAAGTCTGCTTTTGAACGTGGCTTTAAATTATTTATTTACTTTTGTTTTTAACTTATAAATCATTGACCATTTCTTAGGTCCACGTTTTGGTTTTGAAAACTCATTCATTTATTCATTCATTCACTAAAAAATGTAAAACAGAAATCTAAAAAGGAACTACTCAACAATTTTAAAGTACTTTTGAATCATTCTTGAAAAAAACTGGTTTAGGATTTTTTTTTAACTTCAAACCAAATGTTTGTTCAATATTTAATTTGTTTGGGAAATTTTAATGTTGGTCCAGAGAAAATATTATAGATAAATATTTGTTTAATGATATTGTGTTTAAGCGAATAAGAATTAAATGCAAGAAATAATTGTTAAAAGAAACCAAAATTTTTATTTTGTTTTTCTAAAAGAACTTTTAAAAAAAATTTCTAGACTAACTAAAAATACAATTGTTAAAAACATGACTTTGCAAGTATTTTGTCGGCTTTATTTATAAACCTGTTTATTTTTTATGAGTAAGGGAGATATCCCCTTAAAAAAATAATAAGAAATCTTACAGATATCATATTAAAAATATTAAATTATATTATATCTATTATAAAAAAAAATAAGAAATATTATGACATTTGATGATGTCCCAGTAGGCTAGTTAGTAGTTAGCTAGTCTATTAGTGCGAGGGTTGCAGGTTCGAAGCCAGCCAGAATCTATGTTCTGTTTTATTACAATGAGCCGCAGATCTATGCTTATAATGCAGTATAAAATTATTTAGAATATCTTTTTTAATTTACTTTTTACTCTTTATAAACTAAAAACATTTGAGAATACGTTTTTAAAGTACACGAAAAATAAGCGCAATGATTTTCATTTTAACTCAATCACAAGAAATTGTTTTGGTTGTAAAATTGTATTATAATGCAATAATGGATCTTAATAATATTTTCCCAATATTTTTAAAATGTTTGATGACAAAAAAAACCTTATATTTTTTTCTTCATTCCATAATTTGTTTTACCAACTGTATTTGTAAAAATATCAACCCAACCGCTGAAGCTGGAGGTTATCACCACGAGTTTAATGAAGAAGAATAAGTGTAAAATTGTGTTGACAAGCTACTAAAGAGCTGCACAAGCACAAGAAAAATTGCTTACAAGCAATTTCATTAAATGTAGATAGTATGTGTATATAACTCTCTCATTACAAAACTCATACTTCCAAAAACAATTGTTTTGCTTTACGATCAAAATATAGAAGAATAGAACAAAACTGCACAAGAACAATGCTGAACTAAAATAAAGCTGAATTAGAACAAAGATGAAGTAGAACATTAAAACAGAAATAGAACATTCCAAGCATGTTTGAGTGTTTTGATTGTAAACATAAACCAAAGAGAAAATTGCAAAGGGAGAAACTTTTGATTTAATTTCGTTTGAGTGGTTTTCAATGGGTTCGGTTGTAGGTTCCTTTAAAATATTATTAAAAATTTAGGAAATAATATAGGTAACTAAATTATTAAGCTTAAAGTCTTTTTTTTATTTTTATATAAAACTTAAAACGTTTATTTAACCAATATTTCGGCACTCCTTTGAGTGCCTTCTTCAGGGTTTTTGCTTCCTTATTTTATAAATGTTCAACAATTTTTAACAAATTTAACAATAACTGACAAATTAAAAAATTTTTTAATTAGAAATATTGGTTAAATAAACGTTTAAAGTTTTATATAAAAATAAAAAAAGACATCAAGCTTGATAATTTAGTTATACCTAATATAATAATAAAGGTCGACTAAAAAGAAAAATATACATTTAGAAAATAATTCAAAAAAATCAATTTTGCTTACATTTAATGCATCCATTTCTGTTATAAGCTAAGATTACTTTAAATTTTTTAAATTCCTAATTACGTGCACTCGATGCTTTTACTATAATTTACCGTTTCTTTATTTCATTGTCTGTTTTTGTGTTGATATTCTGCTTGTTTTGGTAATACAAGCACTAACAAAGCAGAAGAGAAAAACTTTTCAAGTTATGCTTGTTTTGTTTTGGTGAGAGTAATGTGTTGTTATGTTTGTTTTGCTATGTATGTTTACAGTGAAATAATATGATTGATAGTTGTGTGAAGTAGAACACAGAACATTAAGAATATTTTGCGCAGCCCTTTACAAGCTACGCAGTAGACGCGTAGAATGCATCGAAAGTGTGAAGTAGGATAACTTTCTACATTTGAATGCGTCGCATGCGTCTTGAAATAAGGTCAAGAATGTATGAAGAGCATAGAACGCGTGGTAGGGACCTCCACTTAAACATGTACACTAGCTGCTGTTTCATGAACAACTAAATTAAAGAACAAAAATAAATGAGGTGTGGCTTCTAAACAATTGATTGTTGAAAAAGGCACCACTGATATACATATAAGCTCAGAAAACGATTGGTTCGCTGCAGTTCTTAGATACCTAAATGTTCTCACAGGACTTTCATTAGATCAATTAGACAAATACACCAAAACCAATTCAAATACGCAGACGTCAGAACAGCCTTTCTAGTCGGCGTGGCTAATCCATACGTTTTGACATTTGCCCATCTATAAAGAGCCTGGTCGGGTCATCAAGTCTTAAGACTGTTTAAGTTTCTAATAAAAGTCAAGATTATCTAAGTGCCATTATATACTGCATAATTAAAAGTTCTAACTAAGGACCCCATGTTTTTAAGTTCACTTATAGAAAGTTCCTCTTTCATATTCCATGGTCCAATAGGCTTGTTTATTTTGTCTTGTAGCCTCTTGTAATTTCTATGTATATCAATTTAACCCTTAGATAACTTAGTTGAGTCGTAGAGTAAAATCAATTGCGGTAGAGATTTATTTTTCATTAAGTTAAATAGATTCAGTAGCCTTGATATCCACCAAACCAAGGGTTTACGTTCTCTGGATGGATGATGCTAGAGCCTCTACTTGTGCGCAATTTTATTTTCGAGAACGACCGATCTACATTGATAATATCGAACATACAACTTTTTTGCGCTATATTAATTATCTTTAAGGCGTTAATTACGGTCTAACCACACCTTTACCCTGCATTTACACATGCAAGTAATTACTTCCAAGTAGTGTATTTGTATTATCAACGAAAATGTCGAAGAAATAACCGAAAGTATTGCAAGTAGTTTGAATGTTTACACAGTCAATTATAAGTTTATTTTTCAAATATTCTCGAAGCGAAAACTTTTTATGAAAAAAGCTTAACTGTCTATTTCACTAAATGCGAACGAACGCTTTCTTTCGCAGAACTATATGAAAAACAAAAATAAATTCTCAAAAATTTGTTTTTGTTTAATATATATTTGTGCGAAAGAAAGCGTTCTTTCGACATCGTGAAATTGGCAGTTATTTTTGGTTTTAAAAAACATTTTCATATTAACGATATCACGAAACTAATTTAATAATTTCCTCCTTATTTTATTTTTGGTCCATCTTGTTGAAAATCTTATGTTTATTTTCAAAATACGTGAATCCAGTATTGTCGTTGTTTCCGATATCATAAAATTTCTGAGAAAATATTTTGATTAACAATTGTTTTTTTTTTTGAAAATGCTTGCAATTTATGTTTAATAATACCATTAACATATGTTGCTGTATGGTAGTGTTTTGTTTTGTTTTGAATTTAAAATACCCAGAAAATCAGCTATAAACATAACTTTTATTTTACAAAGTAATAGTAGATTGCTACAAAACTTATCGACGGTAGCACTGTTTCTTCATTTGTAATTTTACTTGCTGCAAGTGTCAAAATTAACTTGCAAGCAAATTCTCTTTCAAGTTGAGATGCAAGTACGAAAAATGTTATGGTATTAGTGAAAAAGTGTGAAAAGTGTGTGTGTGCTTTGAGTTTTTCGTACTTGCACTTGCATGTGCAAACCCCTGGTTACTTGACAGATGAAATGTTGTTTCCATTTCTGATTTATTAATTTGGTTGGATAGACTTTCATACAAATTTCTCAGAATACGGACGAAATAAAGACAACAGACGTATAAGAAAATTCTAGCTCTACCCATTGCAAAAAAAAGCATTATTATTCAGGCTTACAAAAAATTCGTTCAATTGGCTGCGATATTGCAGAATAGACAATACGAATATTTTTATGTTTATCAATGGCAGACAAACAACCATTTAAATTTTTGCATATAAAAAATTCTCGCCAATTATTTTTTTTTTCACATAAATCATTAATCAAAAATATCAGTTTTGATTATAAATTTAATCAAGTGAAATAAACGTTTAGTTAAATCAACAACATTACTGCGGAAAATGTTGTTCATATCTAAAAATAATAAATTGATACTATTTATTTGTTTAATGGTGCAAATTTAAATAATTTTTTATTAATACCACAAATTTATTAATTGAAATGAATTTTAACTTTTTTTCTGTATGTGTTAAGCATATTAATGTTACTTTTAGCCAACACATGATTAGATGCAACCATAATATAGGTTTGCCTTCCTTATGGAGGACTAGTTTAACCATAATATGTTTGCATGTGACAATAATAAGTAACCATAATATGTTTGAAAATTTTCTTTTTTGAAAAGTTTTGTTATCTGTGACCATACGAAAAAATATGTTTTCCTTACGTTAGTGAATGCCGGATGTTACTTAACAAAATGTTGAGACTAGTGTTTTTCAGAAGAGATTTCTCGGGAAGAAAACCCCGGTATCCCGCACATTTTTCGGTACAAAATTCCCGGGAAATTTGAGCGGTAATTCGCGGGATTATTTTCTATTTAATTACGACAGCTTTCCTGCTGATATACTTGTAAATAAGTTATGTCCAGAAATAGATTTAAGTAAGCCAATGATCAATGTTTGATGCTCAAAAATGTTGCACTAGTAAAAGAAGAAAAGTAAAAATTTACATAATTTTAGGAAATTTTAAAGACATAGGTTTAATTTAACAAACGAAAAAAAGTTGTTCCCACTAGCTTAAAAAAAAATTAATGATTTTATATTTCTGGATTAGATTCAGAAAATGACTGTATTTATAAAAATGTTTTAAAATTAATAAAGGTTTACAAAACAAATTTTCTATGTAAATTTTCCTAAAGAAACATTGGTTAAATTTAACAATCGTTTATGAATTGGGGGTATTTCTGCCAGAGATGATGACAAAGGTGAAATTTTGAATGCTGCAAGAAATTAGTAAAGAAAATGAGAATACGTTTCAACGAAAAAAATTGTGCTTAAAAAAGGAATTACAAGTTTTTGATGGAAGTGGTGCGAATACTGAATGTGTCCAGAGATTAAAAAAACTCTCTTGACTATAATGGCAAACATTCGTAGAAAGGAAACGTGTTTTCTCATTGACATGATTCAATTTGATTAAAATTAGAAAGAGGAACGATTCTGTAAATGTGTAATAAATTGAAATCCCATTTTCAAAGAAATATTTTTTTAGTATTCTATTTTAGTATTCGCTTTGCATACAAAGAACTGAATTTTTTTACTAACAATTTACGCATTAATAAACCTTTTTAATAGGTCTCATGAAATGTTATTTGTTTAAATAAATTAAATTATAGTTTGCTCCGTTTTTTATTAAACGGAAACTCCCGGGAAATTGAAGAAAAAATTTCGCTTTCCTGGGAATTTAAAAAGAAAAGAGAATCCTAGTAACAATTCATTCGAATATTCCTGCTTATTGTTAGGGAAAGTTTTTCTTCAGCGTGAAAAGTTTTTGTTTAGCGAAATCCCTTCTGCACACGCCAAATGTCTCAGGTCACATGCTCAATATTGAGATACCTGTGACTTCGTTATG
This sequence comes from Pollenia amentaria, assembly GCA_943735925.1. Taxonomy (NCBI): domain Eukaryota; kingdom Metazoa; phylum Arthropoda; class Insecta; order Diptera; family Polleniidae; genus Pollenia; species Pollenia amentaria. The sequence goes on along the minus strand of OX031008.1, from coordinate 128,524,459 downwards.
ACTGCATTAGGATAATTATAATTCTCAAAAACGTTTGGGATCAGCCGTGAACTATTGGGTTTTTGTTTACAGAGAAATGTATATTTTAACTTTCTTTAGTCGACCAAAGTTATCACGATTACGAATTGGAGAAGTTACTCGCGGCAAGTGAGTTCTTAAAGATGCCGGATTTGGTACTGATTTTCCCGTGTAAATGTCCCAGGATGTCGTTACTGCTGAACAAAAGCTGATTATCAGTGGAGGTTAGATAACTCTGGCTTATAAGCAATACGTTTGTTTATAGTCCAGGCAGCTAAACTATACTAAAAGTTTTAACTGTATGATGGTTTTCTTAACGTGGAGGCGATAGTAAGCTCTTTGAGAAAGGCCGACAATAAAAGATTCTAATGTTAATCATGAACACCGTTGTCAATATTCCCCACTATCGGGTATCAGCAATGTTTTATTAGGTTTTAAGCAGATTGGAAAATTAACTAGACTGTGATGTTAGGAAGAACAGTTTTATTTCGCAATTAAGCTTTAGTAGTTTCTTTTAAGTTTCAAAATTGAAAAGTTCAATCGCAAATAATTAGTTTAAGCCAATACTCAAAATTTCTAGGTCCAATTTGAAATCTGCAATAAAAGACATTTTCTTTTGCTCCAGTTCAGTTTCGTTTTCTTAACTAATCTTTGTTAAATTTTCTTATAAAAGAAAATCATTATTGATTTTAAAAAACTTATTAATTTATAACCAAGTAAGTACTTAATAATTAATTTTTTCGCTTAATGATTATCTTGAAAAATTATTATTAGTTTTTTTTTTATTTTCATGGACAATGACATACATATGTGGCGTCAATTTAAGCTTCTTACTAAACAATTATTAAAATTCAATCATTTAAAACCCACGACAAAAAGACCATATCGTTGGACTCAGGTAAAAAGGCCGTAACTTACATAATTGCAAATTTACAGGAGAAGGCAAAAAAATAAAAGAATGTTAAATTGCTTGCGAAACTGTTATTATTCATACTATTGCATTTAGTTTCTGACGTGGTGTATTTGAGTGAAATTTATTGGAATCACTAAAACACTAAATTTCGAAATAAATCGAGTTAGGTCCTTTCTACATTAGACCAACGATATGTAAGTAAAAGCACTTATGGGATCTTAAGAAAAAACATTTAGTTAATAGCAAAATGAAAAAGAAGACTTTTTTCAACTTAAGTTTTCTTTGCACAAAAACCAATAAAGTATTAGTAATAAAAAATATACAAATTTTTAATTTAAAATAAAAAAAAAGAATAATAAACAAAAACCAACAAAAAGAAGTGCATTTAAAATTCAAGCATTTGTTTGATTGAAAGTAACGTGCAACTGGTTTTAGGCAGCTGTTATTTATTAAGGTATTTTTTTTTTTTTGAACATTTTCATTTTCATTGTTTTTTTACAACAATTTAAAATTTTTCTGAATGAATGGTCCAAGCAAAATGCTCTTTGTATCTAAGCTTTGAAGTTGTAAACGAAATTGTGGCTGTTGCTGTGGCACAAGTATTCCATTCTGCTACTTTTAACCTTAAAATCAGCTGACACAAAAACATCAAAATGAAACTGGTTTTTACAATTCATTTGAACAAAGAATTTGTAAATTACAAAAAAAAAAAAAAAAAAATCTAAAATCCATTGAAGGGGGTGCTACAGCTTAAAACTTGGTTATACACTACCAGACAAATGAAAAGAGAATTTATGACTAATTAAGCAAAACTATAAAGCCTTGAAATTTAATATTTTTAGCAAAATTGAATACTCCCCCTTTCCATATTACATGTATGTATATAAAAAAATTAGGAAACATGCTCTTGCATGCCTTTTTAATACAAAAACAATCCCCGGTGTAGAAAGTTATTTTTTTTTTTGTTTGGAGTCCAAGCAAAAGTTTAAACTTATTTTGTTAAACAAAAAGGCTTAATTATTTTTCAACACCTGTCTTACAACTTGTCTAATAAAAAGTACAATTTTCATTTGCATCACGACTTAAGTATTGTGACCTCTAAAACAAAAAGGTTAGAAATTTTTGCACGAACTTGAAATAAATATTAAACGATAACTTTTAAAGAAATTGATTAAAAAGGGTTCATTAAAATGTTGACCAATATTTTAGTATAGCAGAAAATGTTTCGAAGTTCACAGAAAAAAAAAACTGATTTCAATTAAGAAATTTGTGATATTAATTTAAAATTTTTTTAAAATTCCACTGGAAACTAAATTTATAGTATTAATTAAATATTTTTTTATATTAACAATATTTTCTGCAGTAATATTGTTAATAAAAGTAAACGTTTAATTCACTATATTAAATTTTTAATTAAAACTATTTTTTTTATTTTGATTAACGGTTTGATTAAAGCTTGCGATCAAGGTACAAGTCGCAATGTTAGAGATATGAAATCTTAAGACTAAGTGTCGATCAAATTAAATTATCTCTAAAAATTTATATTAAATTCTTGCAATCAAGGTACGGGATAACTTAATGAAATTTAGTATTATTAGTCCAAAGACAGAGCCTGCTGAAATTTCCATAGCTTTCACTAGCCCCCATTTAAATTATTCCTGGATTATTACATATGCAAAGTTTGCGATCAAAGTTTGTATATGTGAGTGGTTGTATGTTTAGATGGTTGTTATTGTGTGGCTCAATGCAAAGCATATGGCCAAGATTCAAATAAGTTACTTTTTAAGGGGGTACTTTTTCTTTGGTAATTTTTCTTTTGGTACTGATAAATTTGGTATGCAGATTACATATGGTCAGGATTAAAATATAGGGTACTTCTTAATAGATGCAATTGGTAATTCTTAAGGTGTTAAAACGGAATAAAATTGGAACTTTTTTTCTCTTTTCGATAAATTTGATATACATACAAATTATAGCCTACATTACCATACAGTGTACTTACTGGGGCCTGAAATGAGGAAAATCTGGTACTATTTTACCTGCGGCACTTTTTCTTTCTTGTCGAAACATTTGTAATAGCGGTGGCATATATCCTAGATTAAAATATAGGTTACTTTTTATGAAAACGAAACAATTGGCACTTTTTCTATTTTTAATACATTTGGTATACAGATTGCATTTGGTTCAGTGCCCGGAATATGCATATTTACAGACCGCTTGCTTTTCATATGGGGAGTTGAATGTCGGTTACTCAAGTGTATCGAGTGCTCAAAACACATTGTTCAAAAATATTAGAATAGTGACAAAATTTACCACAAATAGCTTTTATTTAAACATAAAAGTTGTCGCAATATTTCATTCGGATTGGTCCACAAATAATCTTATAAGCAGGGAAACCATAACTATACAATTGCATGTTTTTCCTTTAACATAAGACTTGTTCTTGTTGTATTGTAATAACATAAGTAATAAATAAATAAATAAAATGTTTTTCCTTGTGCTACCAATGAAGGCAGAAACAATATATTTATACGTTTTAGAGCTTTTTACGAATTTTGGCATCGATTTGTTAGTGCATATTTTAGCTTATTTTACTGATATTGAGTTTAAAAAACATCGCTTTAATCGAAAGAAATTGCAAATTTTCTTTAAAAAAAAAATAACGTTAAAATCAAAAAATTAAAAGTTTAAAATTTTGTTACATATTAAAAAAAATTGCTATTTTAGAGAAAAACTGAAAAAGCAAAATTAATGCAAGAAATTATAATACAATAATTATTTCCTAAAAAATACTTAATTAAAAAAATTCGGAACACAAAAAATTAAAAAACAATTATTTTAACTTTAAGTAATAGTTTATTTGTTTCCCCTGTTTAATCAATAACTACTGAAGAAATATAAAACTTATCGCTCATTAACTTTTATGGTGTCATAAATCAAAAATTTTAACAAATCTTTTTAACAAAAAGAAAAAGAAAGATAAAACAGTGCAGTGCAATTAAACCATTGGTAATAAAGCCATATTGCCTTATTTCACATCATATTGGGATGCAAGGCCATTTGGCTAAAAAGAAGTGAAATAAGGCTATTTTCGTATTGTTGATCATTTAAAAATTTTTTGTTTAATGTAATTCATAAATTTCTTTATTTCACTTAAAAATGTTTTGTTTAATGTAATTCTTAAATTTTTTTATGAATATTTACCCAAAAAAAATTTTAATTGAAAAAAGGATTGTATCCAAACCTCGAAATTTAAAATCCCGAATTTCAGAATTCCTATAATACTGAATTTGTAAATCTTAAATTTAAAAATCCCGATATCGAATCTCGAATGAAGAAGGAGAAAATGCTTACGCCCGGTCGAAGGCTACCAATGCAGAGAAGCTTTAGTTAGCGAAGCCATTATACCATTGAGGAGAAAATTCTTGGGATTTTTAAACAAAACTACAATTATTTGGGATATTAAAATTATGATTTTGATATTCAGGATATTAAAATTCATCATTTTGAAATATGGTACTTTTGTACCATATTTTTTTTAATACTTGATAATAGCAACAGATTATTTCGGAAATATGTAACTATAGCAATTACATTGTTATGGCGTTATTTCTACTTTGGTTGTAAAACGATAATGTATATGGAAAAAAATTGCTCTTCATTATGACAAGTGCCTTCGTTTTTGACCACATGACACTTATCATCTTTGTGATGTCAGCCTTAATATCACTTGGCCAAATTGTCATCAGGGTCAAAAATTTAAATTGTGTCATCAATGCGATGACATATCGGCATCAGAGAAATGACGAATTGGAGTTGATTTAATAAAACACGTCATCAGTGTGATGAGTCAGTAACATCGTAAAAAGGTCTCAGTTTGTCATTAAATTGAGGTATTGGGATTGTCTTACCTCAAAGTGAGAGAATATTATTATTTTATTACCCGTTGCACATGTTTGTATATCTTTTGTTATATTTCGCTCTTTGTTTACAGAAGAATTCTCAATTATACGACACCAATAGCATGCACGATATGGTTTTCGTAATCATTCTACTTTGAAAATTTAATGTATTTAAATTAATAATTTATAAAAATAGAATATGGGAATTTTCAGTTCTTATTTAACTTTTAAAACATGAAAATATAATACACTAAATGTGGCATCGAATTGATGTCACTGTAGTCATAGCAAAGATGACACATAAAATATAACACAAAGCTACTATGACGTTGGTCATTGGATTGGTGATACTTTTTGCCTCAGTGCTGACATTTGTAATAACATTGATGTCACAATTTTGATGTTAGGGCATCATCAATATGAAAATGCATTATTCTATGAGTGAATAAAAAAAACGGCCAAACAAATCTAAAATCAAAACAAAATCCTAAGAGTAAAACTTAACAAATAAATAATCAGTAGATTTTGTCAATACTTTTTTGCATTTCAAATTTCTAAAAACGCCAATAGCAAAAATATATATAAACCACACGCTTAAGAAAAAATGTAACCATTTTAAAATAATTATAAAACTTATTAATTTAAGAAAAACGCTTGTATGAGTAAAAAATTACTACATTTCACGCAAACCAAAATAATCTTCAAGTCGTGTTAAGTTTTAAAAAATTTGCGACTAACAATTATACCATTTCATGATAGTTAACTCTTTAATGATTATAATAAAACAATTTTGAAAAAACACTAAAACTTTTTCCTCAATTAAATAGTTTTTATTACCAAATCTCCACTATTCCACCAAAATATATCTCATATAAGAGAAATTGAACTTTTTTAACAATTAAAAGGAAATCAAATATTAAATTGTCAATATTTCCTCTTTTCTTTAAAGTTTTTTTTTTTTTGCCAAATATACACAATTTTCTATAATTTCTTTAAAAAACAACACACAACTTTATATTTATTTAAACAGCAACGAAAACCTATTCAAATTAATTACCTGCAATTTAATACAAATTGCCAACATTTAAATCAATAAAGAGAAATTTTCATTTAAAGCAATTGCAAATTCCAAAAAAAAAATAAACGAGAAAAATTTCTTCCGTAACCTCTTTTTACTGCACTGCTTACAACATTGCAACTCAGAAAGATCCGGTATATACAAGATGCAAATTGCTAACAAATTGTCAATATAATGTCAGATGGCAACATCCTGAATTTAAATTCATACAGACATTTACAAAAGAAACGTAACGCAACAAAAAGAAAAGAAAAAACGCTAATAAAATTGCTACAATTTTCGATGTTGATTGTATGAAGAAATTAAAGACAAAACACCATATGGGAGGTACGGACTTTGTACGAGGTAATATACATATGTATATTGTTGGTATTTATGTTAATGTGGTCAAGTGGGAAAAGAGAGAAGAAACAGCATCTCAGGTTGTTTAAACATATTAAAGATAGTTATCGTTAAGAGAAAAATGCTTTTAAATATGTCAGTAATTAAAGTGAACTGTCATAGTTGCGAGTGCTACAAATATTGTCATATATTCACACACTATAGAATTCAATGTACACAGGAATGTAACAGTCAAAACAATTATAGAAAAGCTTTAGTTTTCAAAATATTTTACAAAATAATGAAACCAATAAAAGCTTTTCAAAAAATACTTATCAATAAATAAAAGCGCCAAGAAAAATTGTTAAATAATATTGTTGGTTATGTTATACTATAATAATATCCTACATTAACAAGATATATTTTCTTCAAAAACGCTCTATAAAAAAGCTCTATCGTCTACAGTTTCTTGTATTTAGTCTCTTGAATAAAGTCTGCCCTCTATAGCATCTCGTCTATAGTCTCATCTATAGCCCTTCGTCTATTTTTGTTGTCTCTAGTCTCTCGTTTATAGCCTAGGTTTTGTTTGGTTCTTTGGCAGCCAAAAATAAGACTGCACAGTTGGGACTAGGGATGCCAAACGGGAAATCCCGAAACCCCGGGATTTTCGGGATTGATAAATCCCGAATCCCGGGATTTATTTTTATGAGTCCCGGGATTTTTAGCATATCAACTTTTATGTACAAAACTGTTCGTTTTTATTGAACTTTTATACTATATACAAAAAAATTATTAAAAATTATATTTGAGTTATATTTTCTATTGCAAATAATTCTTATTTTTGAGTTAAATTTTTGTTTTTGGAACACAGCGAGTATTTAAAATTTGCAATTTTTGCTTGATATATGCCGACTATTTCTGGATTTTTGTATTTTGCTTAATATAAATCATTGTTTTAAGTAGAAGCGATATTTAAAGATTCACATCTCAAGCCTTTTTTACAATTACGTTATGCATGTTCAGCTTTGGCTTAAGACATAATTCCAAAATAAAAATGATTATTTTTATGCAAAAGATAGAAATCAAGAAATAATTGTTATATATCAAGCAAAAAATAAAAATTATTCACAATCCAATTAAAGTTTTATTCAGAAACTAAAGAATAAAAGTTGATATACATAAATATAACAATTAAGTCGTCATATTGATAAAATAACTTATATTCCTTCTGTTCGAATAATAATAAAAAATTTGCTTAAAAAACATACGATAAATAAAAGAATTTTTTTTATAAATAAACACTATTTGTAAATAAATTATTTAAACTTGAAACCTGTTTTAAGAAACATTTGTATAAACATTTTGTTTTAAAATAAATTTCAAACGTACTTAAATTATTGATTATGAATCTCGCCCTCACCCTGGAGATGCACTGCACTGCAGTCTACATAGTGTTACAGTTTTTAACTCAGCTATCAAGATCGATGAGGTTTACACTTGGCAGTGTATTAGTGTCGTCACAAATTAATTCACATTAAAAATTGAATTGCTGTCATAAAACCGAAATGAATTGATCTAGAAAAACTAAGAGATACGTATATTTTTTTAAGCTTTTTTCAGAATCTGATCAGTTTGATCATGGCTGAGGCCAGTATTATAAACATATGTACAAAATAAATTGTTTTGTTGTTTTCATTTTTGAAATTTATGTTACGTATATAAAACCTGTTGAATATTCAAAAAGTGTTGTTTATTAAGAAAAAGTAGAATCTTAAAGAAACACATTCATCCCGAAAAATCCCGAAATCCCGGAAAATCCCAAGATCCCGAAAATACCGGATTCCCGAAAATCGCGGGATTTCGGGATCGGGATTTACAATATCCCGAATCCCGGGATTCTCAAAAATCAGTCCAGATTGGCATCCCTACTTGGGACCTTCAGTGGTCCCTTTGTGATACCTATCGCCTATGCCCACTGTACAGAGCAGTTACTCAATAGGCGTCACTGCAAAATTCAACCAATTCGTTTTTCTAATGAAGAGAAGAAGTAACCTTATTTCTATCTTCAATAGATCATCCAAAGAGGCAAACAATAGTTTCCCCGGGTATCCCTCCCCAATGTTTCGAATTCCAGGATACTGACACAGAAAATAAAACACAGTTTCATTTTCCTCCTCGTCATGACAACTTCTTTAGTAGACAGAAAAAAATAAAAATTGTTTTCAAGTAAATATTTTGTGAGGTTAATTAAAAAATTAATTAAATTTGCACCAGTAAGCACATAAATAGTATCAATTAAACGTTTTATTAACTTAACTAAATGTTTAATTCACTTGATTAATTTTTATTTAAAACTTTATTTTATTTTTAATTAATGCTTTAATTGGTGAAAACCTTTGGAGAATTATTTCTGTGTAGTCATTGAATTCCAGACTCTTTTTCCTCGCATGAGTCCCAACTGGTCGGTGCCTAGTAACCACTAAGATCACTGTTCTGGTCTGCTCCTTATTGAACCTAAGTAGAGAAGTCTATAAGACTCGCGCCTAATAAATGACTAGCAGTGAGTAATTGGATCCAAGCAATCACCTCATTTGGCAAGCTCATCTGCACAGAAAAAAGTTTTTTATCCATTAAAAAAAATGGTTTAAAAAGTATTTAAATTTAATAAAAGTGATTTTTGAATCAATAATTTTTTTAGTTGAAAGAAAATAAAAAATATAATTTTGATTGAATTAATATTTAATTTGTTTTAAAATATATATTAGGGAGATCGGACGGTTATTATTCGACCGGTTTTAACCGGTTATTTTAGCTTTGCCCAAGTCGGTTATTTTAAAATATCCATTTTTCGAATATCGAATAAACCGGTTATTTTGGTATAATAAACCGGCTATTTTAATAATGTGTAATTTATATACATTTTACTTACTCTTGTTGCAAATGTACCCGTAATTTAAGTATTTTTCTAATAGAATAGGTATTGGACAAACTTGAACTTTTTTTACAAAGAATGTCAAAACAAAATATAACCGAAGTAAAAAACATTCTGAAAAATTTCAATGCAAACCCCTTATATAGGCGAATGTTTTTGTTAGTTAAAAAGTAAATAGTAATTTGTGCGAGAGTATTTTAAATATTAAATATATTTTTATGTAGTATTATCTCTAGAGATATTTTGAACGGAATTAAAAAGACAAAGTTAAGTGCTTGAAGTACCTGAAAATTTATGTTGTAAAGGGTTTTCCACGTCACGATTTATTAATCACCTGTAATTAGTCCGCATGCTTGACATTAATGTACTCCAAATAAAAATTAACTTTTCGAAGTAGTTCTAAGGAGACAACAAATAATACTTTACTTAAAGACGCTGCCGAAAATGAATAATTGGGTGAAATATTAGCCCGTTGTGTTGTCGAGGATGGAATGCCTGTAAAGGCACTAAGAAATCTTAATAATGTCTGTCATATCTTCATTCTTAAAACTACAACATTCCGGCCGAATCAACGATATTGAACAAATTCATCAGTTTTGTTTATTAAAACACCAAGAGCTAAAAAACTAAATTTAAGAAATCAAACAATGTCATGGAAGGTCTGAAATTGTGGTTGACGAATAGGCAAATATTTCATACAAATAGCATGTTCATATTACTATTCGTCTTTCTAATACTTTCAAAATAATTTAAAATATATAACCCTGGCTAAAAGATTTTTTTTGGAACTTTCCAATCCTACTGATTCATATAAACATGCTTAACTCCCAACAAATTAAAACTCATTTAAAATAAAATTGGTAGAAACTTGTAAACCGTTTTAAGTCCCATAGGTTAGGTTACTGAAATTTGTATTTAAATTTATTAAATTCCTATAATTTTTTATATGCTTTTGGAAAACGTTTGTCTATATCAAACAACATTTAATAGTTTTTAAATTACATTATACAATTATCTTGTTACAAAAAAAGTTTAGTAAATAAATAGAAATTGTTAAAAAAAAGTTTAAAGTTTGATCAATTTAGTGGCAATACTTTTCTTGCATTTTATCATCAAATAATTGTTAGGTCTGAACATATCTAAAGACATATCTATGTATTTTGTTGGTTCCGCACCTTTTAAAATTGTTTTGTTTTTATTCAAACTAACGTTTTATTACAAACACTTATTTGATTTTAGTGTTTTTATGTATTCGAATTAAAACCGGTTTTTTAAAATAGCAACTATTCGTAATATTCGAAAACCGGTTATTGAAAAAAGTCGAATAATCGATCTCCCTAATATATATTTAATTAAAATATTAATTAAATATCAAAAAATATTAGTTGATTTTTTCGCTTAAAATAAAATATTTAAGCTTGTAGAATTGTTGATGGGAAATGTCAATATTTAATTAAATAAAATAACACATTGTTTGATCATTTTTTTAATTAAAATTTAAAATATCATTTATTGAAAAAAAAATATTCACAATTTTAAAATTTTTAGTAATCAATATAATCATTTTGGTAATAAGTTCAAAATCAACAACTTGTTTGATTGATATTATGAATTTGGTATAAATTTAGTTTATATTAGAGACAATTTTTTATTTTTTCTGTGTCCTATTAGGTAACCTCGAAAGTTGCCATGCCCCTGTATCCACATTATCGTTCACAGAAAAAAGTATCAGTAGTTTTAAATCAATTAAAAAAATTGTTTAAAAAGTATTTCATATTAAGTAATGTGATAATTGACTCAATTTTTAGTTGAAAGAAAATTAAAAATATAATTTTGAGTTAATAAACATTTTAGTTGCTTTGAAATAAATTTTTAATTAAAATATTAATTAAATAACAAAAAATCTTAATTGATTTTTCCGTTTAAAATAAAATAATAAAAACTTGTAGAGTTGTTGTTACGAAAAAAGCTATATTTAATTAACACATTGTTTGAAACGGCAAAGTTTTTTGATCATTTTTTTAATTCAAATTAAAAATATTATTTATTGAAAAAATATGCACAATTTTCCATTTGTTACAATTTTTAGTAGTCTATATAATCATTTTGGTAACAGGTGCAAAATCACCAAATTGTTTGCTTGTTTCTATAAATTTGGTGATTAGAGACAATTTTTAATTTTTCTTTGTTACATTCGAATACTACGCACTCTTATTCAAAGATGTCCGACACTATGCAGTTAGTCTCGATGGCTTATAGACATTGAGATCTGCGGTCTCTTATATTAGGCAATTAGCCACTCTCCTTATAGCATAGATTTCCGCCTGCAGGGCAATACAGTCATCCAAAAGATGAATCCAGTTCTTCTATGTAGAAACCCCCGCCGCTTTAGTATCGTCTAGTCCCGTCTAAGACGTCTAAAGTCTTGTCACTAGTATCTTTTATAGTCTCGTCTATAGTCTCGTTTTCAGTCCTGCCTACAGTCTCCCCTATAGTATAATCTATAGCCTCGTTATTGATTTTTATATTTATTTTTTGCACTTTTATTTCTTCTGCTATTTCTTTTAGTCAAATGAGAATTTTTTTCTTTGCATAAAATGTCATGGTATAGTGCCTCTAAAATTGTATCTTTCATACCCCCTGTCAGAAATAAAGAAAATAGATGAGACTATATACAGTCAAATCTTTTATGACCGGACACCGAAGACACACTGAAAAGTGTCCGCAAAATGGGGACGTCCTCTGAAAATAACACAATACATTTATTATAAAACACTACCGGAACTAGGCAACATTGTATCTGTTAAGAGAGTTTGGCCTGTATACGAGAATAAAGTCTCGTCTGAAGTTTCTTATATATATATATATTTATTCGTCTAAAGCATTATCTATAGGCTCATCTTCAGTCTCGTTTACAGTTTAATTAATTGTCTCGAGAATAGTCATACCTAAAGTGTTATCTATCCTCTCATTAAACTTCTTCCAGATTTTAAGCTCTTATGTTTCTATTGATAACGCATCTTGTCATATGCGGAATTTTGTCTTTGCCAAAAAAAAGTGTCATGCTAAGTGCTTATAAAATGTTTTTTTTTTCGTAGCATAGTGCACCGCAAAAGTAGAAACCTGCCGCAAATAAAGAAATAAATTTCTGGTACACTATATGCAAAAAAAAACAATCACTATAAAATATGTAAACCAAAATAAACACCTCTTGTAAAACCTCTCGGAAAAAAATATCCACACACATGCCACAGAAAGTAAAATAACAAAACGCTTTCACTTTTTTCTTAAGCACTTACAAAATACAACAGACATACCTGCAGTACTAACACTCATAACCCAAACAGCCACAAACTCTACTACTCCTCAATACACAGGTTGCTGGTGAATGTTCGATTGAGGCTGATGTTGAAAGTACTTAAAGGAAGAATTTAGCTCTGAATGAAAAACCATTCATTATTGTATTTTTTGTTAAGACTGCTGTTGCTGCCGTTTTTTTTTTTATTAATTCAAAGTGACAAAGATAAGAAGCGGAATCTTGTAGAAAAAATATTTTTATTTAACACACACAGCACATAAAATTGATGAAGTAGAAGTAGTCATACGAAATAAAAACAAAAAAAGTAAACAATCTACCCATAAAACACTTTGTAACAATTCTGTATTTTTGCTTCTTTCTTCGTTTTAGGAGCGAGTGTAAGTTTTTTGCTGATGATCTTTTTTTACTGGCAGCAGCTGATTAATGCAACCAGCAGCTTTGCCAGCATTGGCAGCACAAGTTACAGTAGTAACACCAACTAATACCTGACAACATCGACAACAGCAAAAAAAAAACTAAATACCAACAAGCAACTTCAACTATAAAATCCAATATTTTTTTACTTTATTTTAATTTTATTGAATGTAATAAACACGCACCACAATCTTAAATAATCCCCTTATCCCAGCCTGCCTGCCTGCCTGCCAGCATTAACAAATGAAAACCCTCCTCCCTCTTAAGCAATGTCCAGATAGATGGACAAACAGTCATACCAACATTTTACAATCTGTTAGTGACTGTAAAACTTTTGACCTACTTTGCATATTATAAATTTATATATTGTATGAGAAAAAAAAAATAAAATAAAACAAAACAAACAACATAACTTAACATATGTTTTTTTATGGACGTATCTAAAAAAATATGTTTTTTATAGGTTACATATGTATGTACATATATATATATATATATATGTATTTCTGTACTACACAGTGTAATTTTGTACTCTCATATGTTAGTTTTATGTTTATCACAAAAGTTATTTATCACTCGGTAACGTTTTTGTTTCAATTTGTATTTTCTTTACAGAGATTAATGTCGTACACAAAAAATAATATTATAAAAACTAAGAAATAGGAGAAAAAGAACTGAAAATAATAAAATTAGAGAAAGAATAAGATGCTAAAGTCGAGAAGCAACAATCTATCGTCACTTTTGGTATATAAGCTATTATTAATTTTTTTCTAGAATTTTCTAACAAACAAAAGACTTAAGACACATAACACATCATAGAAACCCCAGCAAGCAAGAGATATTGACTTCAAAGTTAGTTCAATTTTTAAAAAAACTTCATTTTTAGAAATAACTTGCTAATGAAATAATTAGGAAAAGATTAGAAAGGAATTGTTAACTTATTTAATATGAACATAAAATTAAATAATATCATAATCGTAAGAAGCGAAGTTTTCATCATTCTGGGACTGTTCTACTTCCCGATAAAATATAACACAATTTCGGTTTTTCCGGAATTCCGACAGGTCGCTCATTTTTCTTCAATTACATTTTCAAAATTTTATAACGATATCGAGTTCAATACAGGGCTTTGGAGTCAAGTGTTGCCAGTGAAATTTCGAGAAAGATACATTTTAGTTTCCAAAAGGATACAGTTTTTCCCAAAAAGATACATTTTCCAAAAAATTTTAAAATCCATTTTTAACGATTAACTCTTATTAACAAAACATTTTTATTTCATATTAAATGAATATTGTAAAGAAAATAATATCATATAAATTCATTTTTTTATTTTTTTAAGTCATAAATATTAGGTATGTAATTTTAAAAAATACTGTAAGCAAACTTTAAAATTAATTATATGTAACAATCTTGGATGTTATCAAAGCCAATTCATTTTTGTAAAAATTAATATACGAGTTAAGGCGTTTATACTAATGCGATTATATCAAAAAGTTCTTATAAATTGGTCTTCTCAAATTTCAGTTTAACACAGATACACAAGAATAAGCAGACGACAGCAAAACTTAGAAAACCTAACCTTCTTGTTACATTTTACCTTAGCAATGTACATACAATATACTTCATTGCTTTCCAAAGGATAGCTAAGGTAAAATGTAACAACAAGATACAATATAATACTCTGGTAGTGTATATAGTCATTCCTAAGAATAGAACTATTACAAAAAGCTTTATAAAATACAAAACTGAAATTTAGCTCATAGAATAAATTCGAAATATAAAAAATTTTCAAAATAATAAAGTAGCATATGAAAAGAAATAATTCCCAGTTTCTATTTATTTTTATTTTATTATAAAAAAAAAATTTTTCACCTGTTGCACGATCTATAATATCCTCCAAGTAGATCAATATTTGTTTCATCACGCCAGGACCTGCAACGTTTAGAACACGAATGTTGATTTTGGCATAGGCTTTAAATTTGGACCAAATATTTTCAATGGGCCCCACCCGCAAAAGAAAGGCTGGCGTGCTCTTAATGACTCTTTCAAGATTTGAATGAGAAGGTGCGTTGTTTGCAACAATCATCAAATTTTCCCGCAATTACGCATATCTTCCCACTTTTGCAATAAAATAATTGCCCAGTCATTTGCTGAGTTACATGTGTATGATTCTTGAAATTGCTCCTATTAAATGTATGTAAGGACCTCTTGATGCTGGAAGGTGTTGTACTGCTCTATGCCCAGCTCTTGCACGGCCCTTTTGATCGACGGCAAAACAAATTAAAATTGGTTTCATCCATCCAAACAATTTTCTTTCCATGCTGTATGTTAATGGTCTAAGGATTGAACATATGTTTATAATTTTTCCTTACAAAATTTTTAGTGAATTTTCTTTTTTTACATTTATTATATTCTGAATTACTATTGACACTTTCTGAATTACAATGGACAATTTTTGATTTACAATTGACGTATTCTGAATTACAATTGGCTAATCTGAATTACAATTTACGCTTTCTGAATTACAATTGACAATTTCTGATTTACAATTGACACCCTCTGAATTACAATTGACAATTTCTGACTTGCAATTTACTAATCTGAATTAAAATTTACTCTGAAATATTACTGACTAATCTGAATTACAATTGAAGATTTCTGAATTACAACTGGAAAAGGTGTAGTTGTTTCCTTAAAAAGTACCATACGAGACATAAAAACGTCAATTAGATCTTGATGAGTATTCATGAACTAAAAAAATAAAACTAATTCGCTTCTAGATGCATTCAGTATTGGATCAGCTTTCGCGATAAAAATTTCTTGCCCTTCATTTTAAAATATCATATCTTTGAAACTTTCGACATAATGTTTGCTAGGTTATTTAGGATTTGGTTTTAATGCTTGGATATATTATGTCGTTCCAACAAAATACATAAATTATATCAAAGTGAAGGTTTAGGAAAGTGTTGGAAAATTTGTTTAGAATATTTAGTATATTTTTTGAGGTTTATTTCTTAAATATAAGCTTAATATAAATATTAATAAAAAAAAGCTATGGTGGTGTTCAAAAATAATTGGAAATGGCCTTGCAACACAGCAAGTGCTATATTTTGTTGCATTTTGATTTCACACTAACAACAAAATACACAAGCGGAGTTCAGTGTTAAGTGCAAATGGTCTTGCGAAAGAGCAAATGTAAAATTTCGTAGCTTTTTTATGAAATCTAACGGAAACTCTGTGTATTTTGTTGTTGGATTTTGCAAAAGAGCTATGTTATTTTAAATTTGCTCTTTCGCAAGACCATTTACACTTACCACTGAACTCCGCTACAGATTTGCACGATTGCGTTTTTGCTAGACTAAAAATTGTATAGCTTTTTCGCACTTTGTGTTCCAATCTCATAAACAGTGATGCCAGTTTAAATTTATTGGTTATTTCACTGATAAAATCGCTACATTGAATAAAAAATAACAATACTGCCAGCACTAACATACTTTAACTGTCATCAAAAAAAAAAAAATATATATATATATATATATATATTTGTATATATGTACACATACATATAAAAACAAAATTGTAAAAATATTTTTAAACGAAAAAGAAAGAAATAAACTAGGAAAAGGCACCGGACATATACAGGCCAATTATATATAAAAGATTTTTTTTTCTTTTCCCGGGGAATTGCGGAACAAGTCCATTCTTAATTAGAAAATAAAGTTAGTGTTGCAAAAACACATAAAAGAGAGTGCTCACTGTTAACAAACAAACGTAGCAATAAAAAACGCACATATTTTTGAGTCCCGCTTATGTTCAAATAAATGCAAGCAAATTTCTTTTAATCGATAAAATAAAACACAAGTGAAGAAAAAAGTAATGCATACAATTAAATACTGCAGTTGAACGCAATAAATTTAGACGTCTTACTATTAACATTACTGTGAAGCATATCTGCACTATCTGTCAACGATTTATAATTTTGCCCTTAAATATTTAAAGAGAAAGCCAATATAATCGGCCATTTACTTAAACGGAAAACAAATGTCGATAAGACTCTGTGTGAAGAGATGTATTTTTATACCCAAAACACCAGCGTTACCGTTGTGCGAATTTAGTTGCAATTTGCAACCTTTTTGATGCTCTTGTACTTTTTGTGCGACTTTTTTAAACTCGTCTAATTTTGCGACTTTTTCCAATTATTCCCAGCTTTGTGCAACTTTTTCCCCCTTTTTCATAGACATACAATTCATAATTACACATATTTTCCCTTAAAATCAAATATCAATTTTGTTTAAAACATTCCCGATTGATCAGGTAAGTATTTTGTATCAGAGCAAATTCAACTTCTGAAATGTATGTAATTGACCTTGTTGACCATTCCAATTTCGTATTATTGGCATTTATATTTTTAAGCTTGGTCTTAAAACCAATTTTTTTACCTCTAACGAAGATATTAAATATATAGAGCTTATATCTGAATTTGAAAATGTTATAAATGACCCTAAGGCTTTTATAACGAATTTAAGTTGTTAGAAAGTAAATCCAATGATAAATCATACAAACACATCTTTGGAATTACAAATCCTAATCATTTTTGGCATACAGTAGGAAGCTTAAAAAATGCTTTAAATGAACCAATTTATATAAATTGGCAGCGCATGTATTAACTCTACCGCACAGCAATGCATGTGCACAAGTTCTTTTCAAAATTTTGATTAATATAAAAAATAAATTAACCAACAGGTAAAAAGTAAAACCTTGTGAGTCCATAATACTACCAGCTCTAAGTTTGCTAGATACCGAAATAGAAGATTGAAAGCGAAAATACAGAGACGAAGTTACAAAAATGGAAAACGTAAATTTTAAATACAATTAAAGTATATCGCCATCTCAGATGCAAACGGCGTAACTACACAAAAATTAAGTGTTTGTTTGATTTTTCTTCGTTTTAAAAAACTACATGTTAATTTTTAGGCCCCAGCGATCCATAATGGCGTGAAATTCAAACGCCAAGAACACCTTGCTGCTATTGATTTTTGTAAAGGTTTTTTTTCTCCTTTAAAAAAATAAAAAAAAATGTAGTTACGTTCGTTTGCATCTAAGGTGGCGATATACAAACACATTATTAAAAATAAATAGTTAAATTAATACACAATAGAGTATTTAGACACATTTTTAATGAATTATTTCCTAGCTATTTATATCGTTTGAATTGTTTATTCCTTTATGTTTTGTTAGTTGTGCTTATTTTATTTTTTATTTTATTTTTTTGTTGTTTAATAAAAATGTTAAAAAAAAAAGTGCGAGACTTTAATTAGAAAAAACGACTTTTTTGTGCAACTTTTTGTTTTAATAACGACTTTTTGTGCGACTTTTTCAAAATTCTTAATGGTAACCCTGCACACCACCATAAGTGCTGAGGGTGTTATACGTTTATACTAATGTCTGTAATGCATAGAAATATTGCTTCAAGACCCGACTTTTACTACAGCCATCAACTCAAAATCACTTTCTCAACCGATCTGTTGGCTGAGAGTCTATATACCCCTTCTGCGCAAAATACAGGTCGCAGTTTTGGCGATAATTTAACGTACACATGTTTTTATTGTTATAAAGACGAAGCCTACCGCTAATGGTGAGAATCGGTCCATATATTTACAAATCCTCCGAACAAACTTCTTTCCGGAACATTGTTTAAGGCCACAAGCTATCTTATTATGTTGGTATTTAAATTAAATCTCACCCAAAAATATTTAACTGCAACCCAAATCACCTTATTCAAGTTTACTGAAAGCGATCTATTTTCGACAAGTAACACTAGCGAAAATAGTTACTAATATAATATTTGGCGATGATAACTTTACTGGAAAGTCCAGAATTGACCAAATGTCCCATATAAACATGCTCCCTATGATCACTTTAAAATGAAACAAGTAAGAAAGTATAGTCGATCAATCCCGACTATATGATACCCTACATTACAGTATTTAAAAACAAATTTTCTTAAGTATACCCTATTTGGGACCCATGGGCAATCATGAGGTTAAGATTCATGTAAAAGTTCTCTGTGCCGAATATTATTTAGATATCCTTCCTCATCTACATGAGATGTGTCATGACATAGAAACTATTGTAAAAGTTATTGCCGCCAATTTTTATGTTAATAATAAAATGTTTAAGGAAGTTATGTAGTATTTGTACGGCAGCTATTATCAAAAACGGAACGATACCAATAAAATTTGGTGGGATACTTTTGTTTACAGTAAAATAAATTTGGACCAAACTCAATCGAAGTAATATGGTTTATGGGCACAAAGACCCTATTCCGGAAGAAACTTGTACTAACCCCTAACCTAAAACTTTAAACTTACTAATTTTAACTGCATATGTTCCATTTATTCGCAAGAAGCACACACAAAATACTCATCCTAAGAATGATCAGAAGGTTTAAGACAAAAATCTTAAAGATCTCCCAAGCCGCATGATGAATTTAAAACAACGTCATTACGTGATCCCAATACAATCTAATCAACAATAGAACAAAATAATCTTGAGAGCTCTTTGGTTATTGAAGACACCTAGTTAGCTTAAAGTATTTATTGCCGAGAGTGCAATGTCAAGATGGAAGTGCACACCTCTCCTGGATGCAAGTTATGTATTAAAAGATTTCGCCATATTTATTGTAGGTTCCTAAAACTATTTGGACAGCAATAAACAGGTAGCAATTTTAATATATTTAAATATAAATCATGCGCTAAATAGCTCTTAGGAGCCAAAAGAGCTTATGTTGTTTAGCAACAGCACACAGCTAAATCCGTCAAAAAAATACGCCATCTTTAAGATTTTTCCAGGGCTGTGGAGTCGTCCGAAAAAAGTACTAACTCCGACTCCGACTCCAAACGCTGAAATTTTTTAAGTGCGACTCCGACTCCGACTCCGACTCACGACTCCGACTCCTACTCTAACCGTGATGCGAAATGAATGAGACATAAAATTATTTCTCTTTTGTGTAGAAACATCTTTATTAAACGAATTATGGGAATCCCCGCGAAATGTGCATAAGAAAAACATGAGTGTTTTGGTAGGAATTAAAGGCAGGCCGATAAAGAAGTTTCTACACAAAAGAGAAATAATTTTACGTCACAATTTTTCTAATACATACAAGTATTTATGCGCTATAGCAACACTTATTCTGTACAATGTTGAAAATATTTCAGCGTTGATGGTTAAAAAATTCTGATATTAAAATTATTGGCAATTCCTGTCATTAACATTTTTTAGCATGAGTAAATTATTTAAAAAATCATACATCTTTTTCAACTAGATCAATAACTGAGTATAAGTTTTACTAATGTTATTTAGACTTTTTCCCGCACGTATAAAAAATATACCTAAATATACTTAAATAGTAAAGTACTTGAATCAACTATTTCTCATAAAATAAATTAAAATCTACTTATTCATATTGATCTGCAAAATATTGCATCGCCAATTTCGAAGAATTTTTATTATGGAAAATATTAGAAATTTTTTTAAATTTTTTATGCCGAAAAATTTTGGAGTCGGAGTCACGCATTTTTTTGGGTACTGCGACTCCGACTCCGACTCCGGTACAAAAACCTCAACTCCGACTCTTCAACTCCGACTCCGACTCCACAGCCCTGGATTTTTCTTTCTCTCTCTCTCTGCGCTATTAATGTATTAACACAACCTCCCACAGATCAGCCGCGATCTAATTGGAGGGCTGTAGACTTTTAACCCCAGACAAGCTTGGGGCGTTAATAACTTTATTCCCTTAAAGGTACAACGCCAAACGGTAAACGCTCTCTAAGACGCATATTTGATAAATATTTTTGTGAATTTTTAATATTTGGTTAACAGATTAACAGATCATAACACTACTATAATTGTGTTATATAGACCACGACTGTGAAAAGTCTTAATAAAGACTTCATCAAAAATGTGTAAACTTAAATATGATGCCTTTATTATGAGTTTTATACTGCAAAATATTGCATAAATTGAATCATTTAACTTTAAACAAAAATATAAAACAAATCCCTTTCAAAACAAAAGACTTAAGACACATACTTCAATATATATGTATGGATTGAAAAGTTTATTTACATTCACAAACACTTTTTTCTCCAAAAAGCAATTAATATTTTTCACTTAATCTTAATGTGATAATTCATACAAACAAAAAATAAATTAAAATATTCCACAAACTCAAACAATATTACAAGAAAATAATCTTTAACAAATAAATCAAATTACGCAAATTATTTACAGCCAAAAAATAAGAAATACAAAAATTAAGGCTTAAGAAATAAAGAAGAAAATTTCGAAAAAAAAAATCCTCTTATGGCAAAAGCAGCTAAAAATTGTTAAACCAAAACAACAATAACAAAAATGATGAAAATGTTTTGTAATAAAAAACTAGTGTTATTTTTTGATTTAAAAAAAACCAAAAAACAAAATGCATATTTAAAGCTCAAACTCATTTAGTTACGCATTATCAGCAAACACATTTGTTATGCTCTTAACCAACAACATAAAATAACAACACAACTTTTGCTGCAACGAACCTTAAAAAAGTGTTGGCGTCATCTTTTTTTTGTTGTGTTGTAAATTTTTTTTCATGCTGCTTAACAAAATGCATATGCAGGCAGGAAAACGTGTATGCAGGCATTCAATACCCGAAGACTTTGATGCAACACTAGACAACAAGCAGAAAAACCAACAAAAATTACCAGAAACAAATGCATACAATGTTATTGATGATAAATAAATTTTACACAGAAATATTAAAATAATACGCAATTTTGCATTATTAAACAGTTTTTATTAAAAGAAAAAAAGCATATTTGTAAAAGGGATGTAAAGCTTATTCGGAGTACCCTACATTATGTTTATATAGAGTGGCCCAAATAAGAACTACCATAATTAAACATATATAACTTTTTTATTTTGTAAAATCATTGTTGTTTTTTTTTTTTTTTTTGTCAGTTTGCAGGTTATAACTGAGTTCTTGGCTATTTATACCGAATGTATACAGTTTACAACAACGCGCAGAATTTTCGTCAGTTTGTTAGTTAAAGATCCGCTGCCACTGCATTCATGATAAGGAATTTAGTCGGTCGATCTGAGGAACGGGGTTCCGTTTGGAAGTAGTGTTTATCGAAATATTCCCAGAGAAGGCGAGGTGGAAGCTACGCAAAAAAAAAAATTTGGTTTCTAACATGACAGCACATATCAGAAAAAAAGTTTTACTTTTCTTAAAGGAAATTTTGCGGAATTTCGGTTTTTTGAGTTTGTTCAATAAACTAAAATGTTTTTGAGTTACGCGAACATATACTGTGCAACCTCCTCCATTTTCGAAATAACGGTATATCTCGAAAACCACAGCTAACCTAAAAACGGTTAGCCCGAATTTGGTTAAAACGCTAGGTCTCCGGCTTGTCTTAAGAAGAAGTGTAAATTTCTACCACAGTGTCATCGCATGGATTATTTTCCTATGAAGAAAACATCGCATCGACCATTTTTCATTGAAAATAGTATCGCATCGAATATTAAATAACATTGATAATTTGATGGAAATTACATCGCAATAATAATTTTTTATAGAGAAAACATTGAGTCGATAATTTTTTATTTAAAATTATATTTTACATTGAGTCTTCATAAATGAAAATAACAGCGCCAGAATTCTTTATTTTAATAAAAAACTACATCGCGTTCATTATTTTGTTTAGATCGCATTAATTATTTTTTTTATGGAAAGAACATCACATTTTCTGTAGATAATTACATTTCTTATTTGTTTTTTTAAATCAGAATAACTTTGTATTAATAGCAGAAAGTAACATCGCAGAAAGTAACTAAAGGTACGACAAACATTAGCTACCGCCTCTAAATGTAGGCTTTTTATAAATTGAAATCATATGCTTATAAATAAATTAATTTATAAAAAATGGGTTGCATTTGATTTAAAAAAATGTGGCTGAAATCTCCGATAAGTGTTCACATCTTTAAATAATTCATCGTGTTTTTGTGTGCGTTACGCCTAATAAATGTTTAGTTTGTTCATGCATTTTTTATTTTGCTCTAAAACTGTTATAATAAATTCCCCCCAACAAATAAAAAAAACCCAACATTTGAGATAAATTTATGAACATTTTATTTTGCAACATATATACGTATTAACTAACTATTTCTGGTTTTCCTAATTTAAAAGATGATCATGAAACATTGTATATATTTTACAACTTTTTTACAAAAAAAAAACAAATTAAATGAAAAAAGTAACAATATTTTATGCTCAATTGTGCATTAAGTGTTGATAATTAACTCGTAAACTTAAGCAATTTTAACTTGTAATTTTCACCTTTTTTCCTTTAGAAACCACAACTCTCTCTCTGTCTTTTCAACCTCATCGTTAATTCGAACTATAGAGCACATATTGCAAATATCTGCAGCAAATGCTAAATACTTTGCATATAAGTTTTATCTTTTTTCTACCTTCTTCTGCAAAGAAAAATTATAGAGTCTTAGACGAAAAATTCAGCAAGTACTAAGATCAGAGTTGCCGTTTTTTGTTATTTCTAAACAAAATTGGTATTTTTTTTTTATGTGGAGATGCGAATATTTTTTTTTTTGTTAATTTTTTTTAATAATAATTCGTATGAATATTTTTAATTTTTCTTGATATTTTTATTTTTCTTAAATCACGTTTATTTTTAACATTTTATTTACCTCTTTTCATAACGTTTGTTGTAAAACACAAATTATATGTACCCCGAAAATTCCCAAATTTAATTATCCAAAAACTTTTATATATATATACGTGTTCCTCTAACTCCCATTGGAGCATAGGGCGCCAAAAACTTTTGTTAGCAAAAAAAAAAGATAAATTCGCCATATATGATATTTATATTAGAAACGGGCATGTTCTAGAATTCGAAATAAATTAAAGTTGAAATCGATGGAGATTTTAAATTAATTTTTTTTTCAATGAGCGCAGTTTTTCTTGATGTTAAGAGTAGTATGAAATATAGAAAAGCGTTTAGTTTTAAGGAACTTTCAAGCTAGATCTTTTTAAGTGGGTTCGAATCCAATATCAATCGGAATCTATTTCAGAGCATAGCTAAAAACCTACACAAAAGTTTTTTGAGAGTTTCTAATAACCTAAATATAAGGAAAATAGTCTAAATTTAAATTATTTCCAGTAGTATATTTAAATATTTTGACTGCACATAGAAATTTGAAAGATTTTTTCAAAAATTAAAGTAAATAAAATTTATTACTGTAAGAAAATGAATAAGAATTTAAGAAAATTTAAATTCTGCTTTTTATAACTTGTAGATATGCATATTTTTTGTTAATGTTTTTTAGATAATTATTTGGCAATATTTTTAATTAATAATAAAAAAAAACCTTTGACTGTCAGTCATTTACGCGCTCTATGTTCTCCGTAAACATTTTATTTAAATATTTAATTTTAAATTTTTTTTTTTTTTGTATACATATTATTTTTGGATATATATATATATACATATATATATAAAGAATGTACTTTCCGAAATATGAATTTTTTATGTTCGTCATAGCACATATTATACAATGTTTCTCAAAATAATTTGAAAAAAAAACAATTTTAAAACAGTAATAATAACAATTATTAAGTTTAACCCTTATCCTGTATTCATGAGTCGAATTTGCCGAAACAGCTTTTATTGTTCAATATTTTCGAAACTAGTTAATCAATTTGTATGAAATTTATGTACAATATTTCGCACCGTTAGTTTTCATTTTTGTAACATAAAATGAAAATAATTAATAGAAATTTTAGTAACTTCAATACATTTTGTTACAAGTATAAAAATATTAGAAATCATAATATATATCATACATATTTACATACATACATACATATGTTTAAATGCTTTTATAATACTTCTTTGAATACAATGTTAGAGGTAATGGCATGATCATCGTTAACTTTTTGCCCGTACGAATCCTTAATACAAACAAAAATATCTTTAAACGTACGCAATTATATATAACTGACTTAGTAATAAACGGCATTATAGTAAATAGCGGTATTGCCAGAATGGGTTTTAATACATACTATATTATGTAGAACTGCATTACTATTAAGCGACCCTGTATTACCACACTTGAACAAAAACATATAATCATAATGACAACAGTTTTATCATGCAGTTCTATATAAAATACAATTTTTATCAATGAAAATATTATTTTTTCAATTTCTAATTATTTTTCGTCATTAGTGTTAGAAAAAAGCTTTAAAATGAGATATCATTCATTAAATTTGATGCGGTGGTATGGGAGATATCTGCAACCGACAAAAAAAAGTGCTTTAGAAATAATATATATATGATATTTTTAAAACATTTTATTTGTAGGCTTTTTTTGTAAGGTCTGGTCTGTACCAAAAAAGCTGCGAATTTTGTAAACATGGGTCAAAATTGCCCAACAATTTGAGTCAATACAAAATATTCAAATAAATGCCCAGCATGTAATTAATTATGTTAAAATCATTCCGAAACTTGCATTTAATCCATTGAATGTAAAAAATAAGCAGAGTTAACAAATGTATTGTGAACTTTTTATATTGGGCAAAATTTACCCAAAAATACCACATGCGTTTTATTTTTCTGGTACAGGAAGGACAAGGGTTTAAATAAAATTTACAAGAAAAATAATATACAAGTTTTTACAAACATTTTTATAAAAAAAATGCTAACAAAAGATGCATTTTCCATGACATTCTATACCATTTCCAATTTCACAAAAAAATCGCCAAATCGGCGAACATAAATTTCCATCGCCAAAAGGATTCAAAAATCACCATGACTGATGGGAAATCGCCACATTTGCCAGCCCTCCCACTAACAGTTAAAAAAGCGGAATTTATTTTTCCTTTTTGCTTATTTAAAAAAAAAATTAAATACATAAACTTTTAATAAAGTCAATTTTGTATGGAAATTTCACGGGTTGTACCATTATAAAATAAAAATATTTTTTATGAATAAAATTTCTCGTAATTTTTTCCAATATGTCAAAGAATTACATTTATGGTTCTGTTTTCTTGATTTGTACACAGAAAATAATAAAAATTTATTTCAATCAAAAAATTTGTGATATTCATTTTAATATTAACAATATTTTCTGCAGTACTTTTGTTGATATAAATAAACGTTTAATTCACTTTATTACATTTTTAATAAAACGGATTTTATTTTCGGTTAGAGGTTGTTTTCTACTTGGCGAGAATTTTTTCGGTGTAGTTATTATTTAACTATAAAGTGTAGATAATCTTTGGATTGCAATGCAACTTAAAATAAATTTTAAATCGTTCTGTAATTAGCAGCAGTCCTTTTTAAATTTGTTTATATTTTTTCACATTTTGTAATTTTTGCAACAGTTTAGTTGTAATAATTCTTTGTTCGTGGCAGCTCTGACTAAGATTCACCGTGATCCGAGGTACGAGTGCGAGAGTGTGCACATTAAATGTTTATGTGCATTACCGGCGTTAGTCTGATGGTTTGTTGGCCGGTCGTTGTGTTTAAGCATCAATTTAGGTGAAAGATTAATCAACGGAAATTTAAATAGCAACTATTTAAGGCACTGATGCATAAATCATGGCCAACGGCCTGCAATTTATTTGTATAGTTTTATATGTTTCTTTTGAATGCTTTTAGTTTAAATGTGGCACAAAGTATTTTCAAATGAAAACAGTTACGAATCACAGACTTCTTTAGTAATGTTAAATCTTTAAATAACTTTTAAATTTTAAATATACAATCTGTAAAACAAATTTGATTAAGGGGGAGAAACTTTAACATTTTTCAAGAGCTCCGGTCAGAATTATATTCACATTTGCAAAATAGTTAAATTAAAGCTGTTGTAAAGCCATAAAAACTAAAGTGAAACTACTAGAAGTTACTAGATTTTTATAAGAAAATGTTTAGTATAAAACTGCTCTCAAATTAAGTTTAACGTGATTGCAGTTTCCTTTCAGAAATTTTAGAAAAATTTAATGATTTTAAGAAAAAAGAAATATGTTATAAATTTCTTTTCTGTTTTCTTTTTTTTCTATTGCCTAAGCATTTGCTAAATTACACTTTTTGTTTTAGGTTCTTAGCCTAGAAGGAAGCTGCGCGCGCGAGTGGTTTTTAACTCTAGATCTGCCGCGTCCCAAGGTGCAATTTTTTAAATTATCACGGTTACGCCTGCTTACCAACAAAGTTTTAGTTTTAACTCACTCACTAATCATTTTAAAAGTCTTCCAATCACGCACACTCACGAAACAGTTTATGTAAGAAGGTACTTTTTAAAAAAGAGCGTGAGTGGTTTTTAACTAACGATCTGGCACGTCACAAGGAGCAATTTTAATATTATTATGGTTACACACGCTCACTAACCATTTCGAAAGTTCCACAATAACGCAAACTCAGGAAATAATTTATTAAAGAAAGTAGTTTCTAATGAAACACGAATCATTTACCTTTAATTCTTAAAGTTTAGACAATTTTAGATATTTTTAATTAGGCGTAAGTTCATTGAATTTAAATTTCATTAAATTATTTTAATGAAGACGGGAATTTTACAACATGACATTAATTAAAACTTTTATTAATTATTTTTCATTCTTCACTGCGCTGAGATTTGAACCCAGGCTTTCACGGACAGGTTGCCCAGACTAGACTTGTTACCACACAATCTCTTCAGTGGAGTTTGCCGTCTTTACTCACTCGGCTATTGAAGCCGGATGACGTCAATAGTCAACCATCAATCTTTAAACCAATATTTTGACACTTGACAATATTGAGTATTATGGAAACTGTTAGTTAAGTCTTTAAGCGTGTTTATCATATAATCTTTTGTGGATTAGGCCATTTGTTTTTTGTTAATAAATTCGATAATTATGGTCGATAGATTCCAGATTTTTTATGCCATTACTATCAGTCTCAATAGCAAGTGATTCGCGCGTGACACGAAAATATCACATCACGCTCCCACCACTATCCCAAAGTAATCCAATAATTATGAAATATCAAAAAAAAATAAATATTAAAATTTTTAATTCCATACCACTTTTATTTCACAACAACACTTTTTTATGAATCAACTCAGCCTTGTTGTGGTTAAAATGTATAATTTCATGAGCATTCTTCCAGTTCATTCAATAATAATTCTGGCAATAATTGTTATAATAAACATTTCTCTTCTTATAATCTGTATGGATCTCTTTAAAGCGTAACCGACTGATAGAACTGATAAAAAAAAAGAAAATACATACAACATTTTGCGTTTCTAACCAATTACAACAATTTTTTTTGAACACCCTACACTGGTAATATTTCACTTTAGGTATAACTTTTTGTATCTATCGATAATGTTTTAAAATTCATATCTTCAACTCATCTGTATACGTTAAGTTACTTGTCATATATAAAATAGACAGCTTCGGCGAGTAGTCGTAGTCTCCACCTCAGAGATTTAAATAAACTTTAAGAATATGTACAATTTTTAACCAAAAACTTGTTTAAGCCCACTTATCCGCTCACGGTTTTAAGTTCTCTCCGCGATCTTTTGGTTTTGTTCGTTTCAATGTCGAGCTGTCTGCTCAATGTGTGATGTGGACGACCTCTTCTGCGGTTTCCTTGTGGCTTTCAATATAGGGAGTTTCTGGTGATGTCATTCTAAAGTCTGCGTAAGGCATGACCGATCCAAGGCCATTTTTGCTTTTTGATTTCGGACACGATTTGCCAATGGCAAATTAAAACTTACAACAATTTTTTTGAACACTCTACACTGGTAATATTTCACTGTAGGTATAACTTTTTGTATCTATCGATAATGTTTTAAAACATTATAGATACATGTTTTAAAACATGACAAATTAAAATTTGCCATTGGCATCTGTTTATAAAGCCCTGTTAGTGGTTAGACATCGCGGCGATCAGCAATTCAACTTTCCCTCACATATTATAAGTTTTCGCTCTACGTCTGCCTAAAAGGCGTAAATGCCGCATAAATTTCTTTGAATTTATTACGACTTTAGATATTGAACAAATCTATGTCCCGGTGAGATCCTCGTGCACAGACTTTTTTCCTTCATTCAATTTTCGTAATTACGTAAGCTTACGAATAAGAATAAGATTTGATTAATTATTGTTAGTTCATATTTACTAAATAAAATTAGGAGAAAAAATCATTCATTAAACTTCTACACCATGATCCTCTGGGTCTCCTCTATACCGAGCTCCATGTGAGTTCCAGTCTACAGCTTGACTAGCGATATTGTCTAAAGGTTTCCGCAGTGTGTGTCTAATCCATTTCCATTTTTTGCAACACATCTCCCTCTCAGTTGGTATTAATTTGCACCTTTTATAGTTCGCAGTTCGATAGGCTTCTATTGATAAGTCTACCGAATAAAAGAAGCTATTGTTAAATATATTTTTAATTTAGCGCGTTTGGAAAGGTATTGGCAATGTCAACAGAGTTTAGCTGACCAAAGGGGTATTTTGCATTATATGCTTTACATCTTTCTTCGAACACAGTATTTTGGGATAATGCTGCATATCCAGCAGCATTTCCCACCTGATGTTGCAGTGAGGAATGTTAAGAATTTTACATGCTTCAGAACATATGATGCAAATAAAACTTTAGATGCTCCTGAAGTAGGGGCTTACAATTTCGACTAGTTAAATTTGATAACTAGTTTTTTCTAAACCCAAAAGAATTATTAAAGCAGAAAATGTTAGAGCAAAAAAATTGTAAAATCGTATAAATATGAATGACTTTCATAAATGTGTGTTTACGTTTTTGTTTTATTTATGTATATATATTTTTTTTAAACTATAATTCTTTAATATTAAAAATTTTATGTTGGAGTAGAAGCAACTATTTCTTAAAGTTGTTGGCAAATTCAATTGTTGGTGGTAGCTGGTAATGTTTCTTTAATTCATCAACAACCAACAAAAAAAATACATTAATTTTTATTTTTCCATTTGTATTATTATTTGCAACTAATTATTTTTGTGGTTAAGCAATTCTGATTTTTTTTTTTACATTTATAATTTTTTTTAATTTATTTATTTTTTTTTTTTAGTAAAATTATGCTGACTGACCACAGTATTTTTTATGTTTGTTACTTTAATTTTATTTTTCATTTGTTAGCAACTTTTTGCTGTTGCTATTGCAGCTATTGCTACTGCTGCCTTTGTTTTTTGTTATTTTACTCAGTTGCAATTAAAAGAAGTGGTACGAGTTTAATAATAATTTTGAATGGTTGTAAGCAAAAACACAAAAAAACACAAAACTGCCAAAAAAAAAAAAGAAATAACTTTAAAAAATTATCGTAAATATTTTTGCTCCAAAATTTTTTTTTTAAATGTGTTTAAAACTAAATGTAATGTATTAATTCCTTATGGTTATTTGATAGGGAAAGTAGTATGACGGATTTTTTCCTCGTTAAATTAAAGTAAAATTGATATTCATATTTCCTAAATTTCAAAAAGGCCAATAAAATTGTTATTGATATATTTTATAAGGAAACTTGTATTCAATTGTATTCTTTATTCTTTATAACGCAAGGAAAAAATTCAATAATGAAATGATTTATTGAAACTTATAATAGTGAAAACGATAAAGACTCAATAAAACTGTGCTAAAATGAAATAACTTTGGCCAAGTGACTTAGTTACGTCAAAACTGATTAAATTATTGAAATCAAATGAGTCGTCCCCTTGCAAGCACCGCTAAGTTAAAAAAAAATTCTGTAAAAGCCAAAATGGCGGCTTTTCGTTTTTTAAAATGCCTTCCTAAGCCATTATCTCGTTCAAAGCTCGGTAAGTTACGCGCAATTTCTGATTAAATAGTCAATACTCCTGCAAAACTCTCTATATTGCTTGACATTTCACTTTCAAGAAAACTTTTAAAATCGATTTTCTCAGAATTTTGGTTTTTTAACTTAGCGGTTGTTGGAAACTCTTCTGACCTAATGTATTAAAATTTTATAAAGTAATTTTTCAAAAAACTTTCAATTATAAATTAAAGAAATTGGAAAATAAGATCTAGTTGCCAATTAGCCTCTATATGCCATATACGTATGGCGCTGAGACAGAAAAAATAACAAGTAATTGAATCGTTTATTTCGAAAAGGACTCAGGTACAAAAATACAAAGTGTTCAGGAGACACAAAAAACTGAATACCTCTTAAATCATTTGACTTTTTGAAGCAGAGTTTTTTTCCCTAAAATTTTAAGCCTCCGTTTATGTTAAAATAGTAAAAACACAAAATTATTTTAGGTAATATTTGAAAATTTTGATAAAAGTAAACAATCAGGGGTGTTCCGGAAATCGAAAACGCAAAACGCAAGAATTTAAAAGTCGTTTTTTTTATAAGATTTTTGTAGAAAAAGAAATACAAATACAATACAATACAATAATCGAATAATTTAGGAATCAGCTTAACATGATAACCGTATATGAGCTAATTTTTCGATCATAACTGATACCCTCGTTGTAAGAAAATGGTACCAAGACGTCAAGTCTGGAGCTTTAAGGGAGAAAGAGAATGCCATTTCTTTTCCTCCCTCTCCCAAAAAGTCAAGACTTGACGTCTAAAACTTGAAGAGTGTGAACCAGCACTTAAAATAAACCTGTTGCCACACATTACCTAAGAATATCTCTTTTTATTTTGAAATTTATTTGAAACTTTTTTTTGCTGTCTAACAAGATCAACAAAACACACACCGTTTAGCCAAAAGAAAAAAAATTGAGATGGACTTTAAGGACAGACAATTTTTGAGTAGCAGAAAAAAAATAAATAAAAATGCGGACGTACTTTATATTTCCATTTCAAACGAAATCAAAGAACCAGCCATCAGACCAGTCAACAGTCCCCCAAAAAAACTACAACCAACAACCACCAACCACCAACCAACCAACCGAACGACCACTTACCAGTCACATTCAAACAAACGACACTTGAAGGCCACATGAGAACAAGAAAAAACGCAGTTATTTATGCATGGCCATAAGCAGCATCATTCCAATAGCCATGTTTTATTATGGCCAATATTTTTGCAATTGAGAAAACTCCAAGAAGTCTAACTTCAAAAAAAAAAGAAGATACCAACTCAAAGAAGAAAACCAAGACTAAAAAAAAAAAAGGCTACAACTTACATCTGAAAACCAGATAACGAGCAAAAATCGTAAGAAAAATCTGTGTTTGTCAGTCAGTCAAAAAACGGGTGGAATTTCTACCTTGATGACATCTTAAATTATTTTTGTATTTATTTTTTCTTGTTGTTGTTGTTTTTGTAGTGTATAAAAATTAAAAGTAGGTCTGTTAACCAATAAATTGTTTTTATAGTTTGTCGTTTGAGTCGTTTGTGTTTTTTCGTTTCTCATTTCTTTCTAGATTTGTCTAGAAGTTGGAAATTGTAGATGCAGAAACTGGTAAGAAAGTTATGAACTGGCCAAGATTGAATATTTTAAATACACCCTATACAATAAATAATGTTTGATTTTATTTTTTCATTTTGAGGTGGGGTAATTAGATGTGCAATTAAGAGAAATTTAGCAAATAAAGAACACACCCAAACATTTTTAAAGGCGAATGAACATTTGGATATTAATAAAATTAAGTTGGGGTTAAATTCAAAGTTTGGGTAGGAATTTGTTAGAATTCAGTATTAAGATGATTTGACTTAAATGTGCTTCATATCCTTCGATATATCGAGTGATTCATCGTGAGGTTTGATTTATAATGTAAAATAAAACACATAAATTTGAATGTGATCTAAAAATGTTTACTATCGGCTAAAGGAACAATTTATGGCATTTACTGTGATATCATGTAAATCTTTGCCACGACTTCTTAGGTGGTCCATTTGGAAGGACCAATTTTAGGCGACTGGTTCGAGCATAGCGACTGGTATCTTCCGAATAACAGGAGTAATGTTGGCTTCCAAAGCGTCAATCGTAGCTGTCTTTTTCCTGAACACCTCAGACATTACATATCCCCAGAGAACTTAGTCCAAAGGTGTAATATCGCACGATCTATGTTACCAATTTACCGTGGCAAAACGTGAAATTAAGTGCTCACCAAAATGAGTTCTCAACAAGGTCTTTGTTTCACACGCTGTATGGCTCGTAGCACCGTCTTGTTGAAACCAGAGCTCACCAAGGCCATGCGCTTGAGTGTCAAGAAGCACATAGTCCGTTATTATGGTGCGATAACGGTTACCATTAACGGCAACATCTTTTTTTTCAAATTTTTGAGGAAATATTGACCAGTGATTCCATCAGCCCATAAGCCACACCATACCGTTGTATCATCCACTAATGTAAACTGGGACTAAAATTTACGAATGGTGTTAGCAATACGGATATAACCGAGTAGGATTGAGACGCCCAAAAGATTGTTTTATTGTTTCGGATATCAGCTCTGGATCCGCCGAACATAGTCAGATCGAATATTCGACTTTTGACAATAACCGGTTTTCGAATATTACGAATAGTTGCTATTTTAAAAAACCCGGTTTTCGGTTAAGCAATTTTTAAATTACCGGTTAACCGGTTTTCATTCGAATATATTTAATATTTAGAATACTCTTGCACAAATTACTATTTACTTTTTAACTGCACACGTTTTTGTAGTATATTGTTTAGTTTTTGGTTTTTTTCTACAAGAACACACGCTTTTATAAGCGATTTGTATTTACAGTGTTCATAATGTTTTTTTTTACCTTTGTTACATATTGTTTTGACATTCTTCATAAAAAGTTTAAGTTTGGCCAATATTCAATTAAAAAATACTTAAATAACGGGTACATCTACAACAAGAGTAAGGAAAATGTATATAAATTAGACATTACTCAAATAACCGATTTATTATACCAAAATAACCGGTTTATTCGATATTCGAAAAATGGGCATTTTAAAGTAACCGACTTGGGCAAAGCTAAAATAACCGGTTAAAACCGGCATGCTCCCGAGGTAACAGAATGTTTTTACATGGCGTTGCACTATAAGAAATGTTTGCCTTTATTTTGGTCAAAAGTAAAAAAAAAATTTTAATACACACTTAAAGCATACCAAAATAGGCATCTGTGTGTATTTTTTCTATAATGTGGATTAACCGTTACTTTAAAGATACAAACATATGTGATTTGTTACCGAGTTAAAATCAATGATTGAGTGCAGTAAAATATTTTTAAATAAAAATCTTAATGCAAATAACTTATGATTACGGAAAAATAAAAACGAAAACTGGTGTCGAAAGTGAGTATTCTTTTTTATATGTATTGAAATATTGGGAAGTTCTTATATAAGTACGATATTATCGGCAGGATTAAAGTGGATTGAAAATTAATAAATAGAACTATGAATTGAAATTTCGCTTGGCTTTTAAGAAAAATTATTGCAATTGATAGTTATAAAACTTAATTTTTTTCTCTAGGTTAATAAAACATCTTCCATAAATTTCTAACTTTAGCTGCAAATACTTGCAAATCTCTTAAAAAGCGTATTTTTCTAGGTAACTGAAGTGTGCCAAATTAAGAGTTATTTAATCAATGGCAAGTAAAACGTAGCGAAGCTGACAAACGGGCAGCTGTTTACGACAATTTTATATCATATATTGTTAAAAGCAGCTATTCCGAACATTTTAAGCAGCATTTATAAGACCTGTCGCGAGTATTTTGTTAAAATCTCAGTTATATATGGCGTAAGAGGAGTCGAACACTGCCAACAGGAAGACGAACAATATTCTAAGAGAGAAGATGAATAAATTGAGAATCATGTTTTTTTAATTTATGTTGCTTTTCAATTCAATTAAATTTTTTTTGCAATTAGACTTTGTTTAAAACAAAAGTTTATTTAATGCGGGAACGAAAAAAAGTAATGGTTTTAATATAAGTGTTTTAAAACTTTCGCACGTGAGCGCGTGTGACCAATTTTTTTTTCAAGAATGAGCAAGCGCGTGTGATAATTTAAAAATGTTTTTCCGTGAGAGCGCTTAAGCACGCGTGACCAACTTTTTGCCCGTGACAGTGCGTGACAAAAAAATGTATGGTCCTTAAGAGGGAGGGAGAGTTCCAAAGATCGAATCAAAACAATCATTTAATCCAGCCGTTTGGCTAAAAATAAGTTTTGACCAAAAAAATGGAAAAATTTCCTACACAGAAAAAAGTTTTTTATCAATTAAAAAAATGGTTTAAAAAGTATTTAAATTTAATTAATGTGGTAATTGAATCAATTATTTTTTTGTTAAAAGAAAATTAAAAATATAATTTTGATTTAATTAATATTTAAGTTGTTTAAAAATGAAGTTTTAATTAAAATATTAATTAAATATTGAAAAATGACTTGACTTTTTCGTTTAAAATAAAATAGTTTAAACTTATAAATTTGTTGTTGGGAATTGTCAATATTTAATTATATAAATTAACACATTGTTTGAAACGGCAAAGGTTTTTGATAATTTTTTTAATTTTAATTAAAAATATTATTTATTGAAAAAAAAATATTCACTATTTCACAATTTTTAGTAATCAATATAATCAATTTGGTAAAAGGTGCAAAATCAACAACTTGTTTCCTTGATATTATGAATTTGGTATAAATTTGGTGATTAGACAACATTTTTAATTTGTTCTATGTATAGTGAGTTGATTCGCATAATTTTCGTTTTGCCGGTGGTTATTTTAAACCAGCTTCAGATGCCTCTACTTAAACGAAATCTAGATTGCCTTGCATGTCATCATGCCTGTGTTACAGGGAATGGTGTCGGAGTAATCGAGGTCTTCTGATGGATGTCCAGGTTATACCTCTTGGTGTGGATAAGGTTCGTTTTAACCACAGTCAAGAACGATATTGAATAGCAATGGAGAGTGAACACATCCTTTTCTTACCACGGATTGATGTTGATTGTTAGCCTGACGCTTGCACCATGCAGAATAAACGAAAAACGCTATTGTAAAACAAACCGAGTTTCGCCTTTTTTATATTAAGTCATTGCACATTGGGTTGAAGACGAAAAATATTATATGTACATACATACATATATATACGCATTAGGGTGGTTCTAAAAATTGAGTTGAACCTGTCCCTCTCTATTAATAATGACAAGTCAAAAACAATTTCAAAAAAAGTTTTTCTAAATTTTTGGCACGCCTTTGGATACCTCCCTTTTACTTTTTTTTACACTGCGTCGCCACATGTAGTCCGATCATAAAAAATTGCATATCGTTATTCATCGCTTAATTTTTTGTCTTTAGTGACTTTTCTGAAAACACTTTTTGCACGTGACAACAAAGCCCTCAAAAAACTATACGTCCAGCTTTAAATATACTCATTTTTATGACACGCCTCAAATTGGGCCCCTTTTTCACATACATGTTATATTAAACCAGGTCGAACCCAATACAAAATAACAAAAATTGCACTAGTCACGCCCTAGAATGACCGTTTTTTGAACTGTACATTTTTTAATTTGCCCCAAATACACAGCACTTTTTTATATGAACCGCCGTTTTCGGCATATGTTTTAAGCAAATGGAGTTCTTTCAAAATAATTTAAATTAGTAGAAAAACGAGGTAAATCCGCAATTGTTTATATATACGCTGAAATCTCATATTAAAGTAATAAGTCTATTAAAGTATAAAAGCTTTTTAAATTGTAATTTGACTTAGAAAACACATTCAAATTGATATAAAAATGTATAATAAAAATGAAACTCAACATGAGAACTAAAATTCCCAGATTATATTTGTTAAGAGCAATCAATAAAATTCGCCCGAACTCGTTCTAAAATTCCCAGATTATATTTGTTAAGAGCAATCAATAAAATTCGCCCGAACTCGTTCTAAAATTCCCAGATTATATTTGTTAAGAGCAATCAATAAACTTCGCCCGAACTCGCTCTAAAATTTTTTAAACTCAATGTATAAATCAAAAATACCCCATTTATGAGGCACTTTAAAAAAAATATTAAAAATATTTCCAAAACATTTATCAAGACAAAAATTATTTAATTAGGTACTCCAATACCTCAAGTTAAGGCCCCATTATAATATTTTTACATTTCGAAGACTTAATACAAAATACTAGCACTCGAAATATCTCTAACTTATATTTTAACCACGGCACGTACAATTTGTAAAACTTATTTGACTTTGACAGCTCACTGCCAATAAAGTAAGTTACTCAAAGCAGTCTTTTATCAGTTAGTGATGTAGAATTTCGTTTACTATTACACAATATCAAACATGACTGCGAACGATAAAGTTCAGCTTTGGAACTTATCCTCATTTTAAGTCAATTTCAACCGGCATGTATTTGACATATAGTAATTTTTAGTTTCATTGATTCCTTTTCGTTAAAAGTTTATCCAACGTTTCTAACTTATATTCATACATACAATGTACATACATATATTTCTTTCCAAAGCCCTGAACTTTAACTGCATGTTCATGTTCCAAAACCCACGATAGACTAATCATAAGTCGGACTTTTTCCATTAAACTGAAACAAAACGCTCGTTTAAACTACTTTGTTTTCCTTAATTTCCATTTTAGTTGTTATTGTTGCCATTAAACAGTAGTAATTTTTTTTTTTTTTTTTTTTTTTTTTTTTGGTGCATTAACTACGCAGTAGATACTAAATTTGGTTACTTGTTTTAACGCAGAAGAAAATAAAACATCTCAGACATTCGCGAATATACAACGCACACTTTTCGACGCAGGCACAGAGCAAACGACAAACGGACAATAACATCGTTAGCATCACACCAATAACCTTGACGCATGAAATACATCTTGGGGAAGGTCAGTGACAAAACACACTCACTGACAAACACAGCGTGTGTGCGCATATCAGTGTGTGTCTGTCTGTATGTGCATTTGATGAAACTCCATCCATAAAAGGAAAATTCTACTGAAAATGGTAATAAGGTTGAGCGTTTTTGTTTTGAGTTTTTGTTACACATACGCGCCGAGAATATCAATATCGAACTTGACAATTAAATTAAGTAAATAAACAATGGGAGGGATTTGTTGTTGCAGTGGAAACTGTTTGCTGTGTCGGAGTTGTTCGTTCTTGATGTTCATGTTGATTTTTACAATGTCAGTTTGTTCTTATGAAGAACTTAATAATTGTGTTTTGTATTTTGATGGATTTTGAAGAGAAGAAAATAAAAATATACTTGAAAGTATAAAAGCGCATTTATATAGAATAATGAGGTAATTTTTAAAAATTAATTGCCTTAAAAAAAAAATGTTTTTCTTAATTTTGACGACTTTAGAATTTGTGTATTAAAATGTCTTTTTTAATTTCAGGATTTTTTCTTAATAAATTTTAGTTTTGGTTTTTTAACAAGATTTTTTTAATGCCAACTATTTCAACTTCATATATTTTTTTTCTCATTTATATTACAGATCTCTTAGCAACTTTTGTACATTTTTGTCAAAGGTTTAAATTTAAATATTCTTTTAAATTTTTTTACGATTTTTTTAATTTACTGAAATGCACATACGAGTATAAAAAAATAAAAATGGATTTCAATTTAAATATTTTAATATTAATTAAAAAATTCAGTAAATTT
Organism: Pollenia amentaria; assembly: GCA_943735925.1. Lineage (NCBI taxonomy): Eukaryota > Metazoa > Arthropoda > Insecta > Diptera > Polleniidae > Pollenia > Pollenia amentaria. Next base: position 128,485,913 of record OX031008.1, on the reverse strand, counting down.
GCTACAGTAAATCATTTAATTATACCAATTAAACATTTTTTGACATTAAAAACATTTTCTGCAGTAATGTTGTTGATATAAGTAAACGTTTAATTCTATTGATTACATTTTTAATTAAAACTGGTTTAATTTTTCATTAATGGTTAAATTGAAAATAAATTGTCGAAAATGTTTCTGCGTATTTATTTTCTAAAAATTTTGTTCTGATTTTGTTGGTAGTTAGATTAAATTTGGTCTAAACTTATTTTATTGCAAGCTTATTCATCTTACCAAGTTTTATTGGAATGGTTCCATATTTGACCATAGCTCCCATACAAAAATACACCCGAAAAAAGCTTCATAAGCCATTTTCTCTTATAAATGTTGATATTGACAAAAAAAAAATTAGCAACAATAACTTCACCATTACTCGTATGTCATGGCAAAATGTTGTGCTGGTAGGTCTAAAATTAACCATATGTTCCATAAAACCCTCATTCCTAAAATCACTTAAAGGCAAACAAATCTCATAAAGATGAAGATTCGCAAATAATATTCGGTACTTTAACATGAATCATAATCTTATAACATAATTTTGTTCTGGCGGATTCATTATTGCCTTCGAGTCCGAAAAATGGAACACTCACGAAAATGTTGCTCTTAATTTTGTGGTGTAGGGTATCATATGGTTAGGCTTTACTTTCTTACTTGTTTTAATTTTTATTTTGGCGTTTTGGACGTAATTGCCAGTATTTTCTGTTTATAATTTTGTTTTCGTTCTTTGCTCTCCAATTTACAGTATTTACTTCTTGTCGACTTTTGACTAATATGGGGGGAGGGGGGATGAACAATGTACACAGATATTTTACATATACTCTTTCCTAAGACCATTCACACCAAACACTGAATACCGTCAATAAAATATTTTTAAGCTGCACAATAGTGGAGAGGGTATTAAGCATTTTTGCTGATGTGTGTAACACCCTATAATAAAATGAAGTATACAGATCGACTCAAAATCATTTTCTGAGTCGATCTAACTATGTCCGTCCGTCTGGCTGGCTGTCCATGAAACCTTGTGCGCAAAATACAGATCACAATGTTGAAGATAATTTGATGACATGCGGTTTATAGGTTCTAATTCGCACAAGGACCAAGCCTATTGAGAATGGGGCGAATCGGTCCATAAATTCAGATAGCCCCCATTCAAGCTGCTTTCCGGAATTAGGGTCTTTGTGCCCACTATCAAACCAATTTTAATGAAATTTAAAACACAGATAGATCAATATTTATATGGACACATAAGCTATGCATTGTTTACAAAATAGGACCTCGAGGGGAGATAAGGGGGTAATTTCTTCCTCGCCGATACTATATAAATCTAAAAAATGTTTTTTAAAATAATTAATTAAAAAAATACCAATTTTGTTTATTCACAAGAATTTACAATTTCAAAAATTTTATCTTTCACTTAACTCCATCTTAATTTACTATATTAAAATATAAAATATTAAGGTAATATAATTTTAAATATTTCATTCAACTTATTTACAAGCAAAACCTGTAGATCACAGTTAGTCCGTCAGCCAGTCAGCCAGCCCTACCTTTAAAATCTTTTTGAATTTATAATTGTTCTTGACCAACTATAAGTTCGAGTTACCAGTTTTTAGTATCATTTAACATCATTAAAAATTTTAATATATTATTTTTAATAAAAAAAACATAATTTATGAAATATTTCCCTCTTAAAAATCAGTACAGAGAACATTTTTTTTAATTGCATTGAACTCTATTTTTTTTCTAAAATCGAGTTATTGTTTTCATAAATTAATTATCAAAAAAGTCAGACGAATTAATGAACATCTTGAAGCGAACAAGCAAAAAATCGACATATACCACAAAAATATTAACAATCAGTAAACAATTTTCACATACAAATACCGTTTTGCACAAATACATGCAATTAATTTTTGTTGCGGATTCTTTATTTTTTTATTACATGGGAATTTTTTTTACCTCTATGAAAGACAAAAAGAGAGACAGATGGACGGACGGACGGATGAATAAACTATAAATAAATACAATTAAACTTGGATACAAAACTGCGGTAATAAAGTTTTAATGTATGTTGCTTACGAGGTGTGATTAATTATTTAACAAAAATTTGTTAAATTTTTGTAAGGGAGAATAGATTGGTATTGAATTTACTATAGAAAATTATGTCGCATTAAACATTTTTGTTTTTTAATCAAATCGCATCAAATATTTTTTAAAGAAAGTAAGATCGCATTGGTAGTTTTCTATATCGCGTTCTGAATTTTTCAAAAAAAAAAAACATCGCTTTGATAACTTTGCAAAGAAAATTAAATCGCATTAACAGTTTTATAAAGAAATTTAGATATGATTGATAATTTTCTAAAAAAAAAAAAAAATAGCATTGCATTATTAATTTTCCATACATTTATAATTTTGTATGTAAACTAAAATTGCATCAATAATTTTTTAAAGAAAACTACATCGTGTTTAGAACTTTCTAAAGAAAATTACATGGCATTGATAATTTTCTATAGAAACTAACAATGCATTTCGATGCCTTACTTGCTCAACCTCGTATCTTATAAAACGATTGTTTTTTTTTGTATTCTATTACTGCAACAACTTATTATTTCAATACTTTGTCTCAATTCTGTCAATATTAATAGATTATTGAAATAATAAGTTTTTGCAGTAATAGAACACAAAAAAAACAATCGTTTTATATGTAAAAGTCCAAACCGTATTTATTTAAGATACGAGGTTGAGAAAGTAAGGCATCGATTTATAATTGCATATATAAAACTACATCGCATTTTGAATTAAAAAAAAAAATACATCGCCTTTATAATTTTGCCAAGTAAACTGCATCGCATTGATATCACTGCACAACACACAAAAAATAACAATGTTCTGCCAACTGATTCTTTAAAAGGGGACAAAAAAATATATACGTGTATCGGCGTTTTAAAAGTTTACATTTGAAACTAATTTTACGGCCTTTATAAAGTTGCACCCTTGTGTTGTAAAAAAACGTTGAAAGTCGTGCGATACTTAGGTTTTTGGTATGTAGTTTCTTCAGAAGATTTATTCAGAACATTACAAGCAACATTTTGTTGGTATGGAAATGGAAATGGGTCTTTTTTAAAATTATTTGTAAAGAAGCAAAAATCACTATTAAAACAGGGATGTATGTAGTTGAAATTTTCTGCGAAAATATTTGTCATGAAATTCTACTAAAGGTCTCCCAACACACTTAAGTCGAAAAGTCAACTTTAATACCATAAACTAGGAAAAACTAAAAAGGGGGTTTAGGGTTATGCCAACATGGCGATTAAATATCGTAGAAAAATTATGTTACAATAAAACCAAAACTAAGAGTTTCAAATTTATTTATTTATTTTATTCATTCATTTATTTTATTTATTGCACTCCTATACAACAGGACTTAAAGTCTTATAATTATAGTACAGGATAAACAATTTGTAGCAATTTCATATGCGTAAACCAATAAAAGATTTTAACATTAAACATAAAAATAAAAGAATTAAATAAATAAAGGCCATTTTTAAAAGACATTGTTCATATGATATTAAACATAAAGACATTAAAAGTCGTTTTTAAATACAAGAGATTACGCATTTTCAAGTACGGGAATAAAAATTAAAAGTACATCCCTAAACTGCGTTGCATTACTAGTAAATTGAACAGATGCTTGAAGTGTGTTCCAAAATCGACTGCTGTGAACGAAAAACCGCCATGCAGATACCATCTTCTTGAATCTTATCGGGATCAGGTTGTTATTTCTTCTAGACTGCGTAAAAGAAACGCGTTTAAATAGCTACGTTTGTACAGCTACTAAAGTACCTTAACTTTAAAATAGTTGATATGGAGCAAAATTAATGCTTAATATCTTAGAAACCATAATAATTGCGTGAAACTGATTTTTGGTTCAAAAAGGGGGTATTCAAAATACCCCATATATAACTCAATTTTTTTTTTAAATGGTCGGTAGGTCAAACCAATAATGACCTAACGAACTGCCAATTTTTTATAGAAAAAACACTGTTTTAATAGTTGGCATTGATAATTGTCTATAGATAATAACATCGCATTGATGATTTTACAAATTATATTGATAGATTATTTGCTTTCCGAAGTCGCATTAATGATGATGTTACTTTTTTACTTTAATTTCCCGACAATTTTCCCTAAGAAAACCCTCGTATCTAAGCATAAACGATCTTATACATATATTCACTTGTTTATGAATTGTAGTCATGCCTCATTAAAAGGTGTTCATTAAAAGTCACTTGAAACGAGTTGGTAATTGTTAATTTTGTTTCGAGTTTTTTTCTCTCTCTCTCTCTCGTCTAATTTTTTTAATTTTTTTTTAAACTTTGAACATAAAATAAATTCAGCTTCAAGTTGCATACACATATTCACAAGTAGTTTCGCATACAATTTGTATAAAATCACAATAAATAACGTTTAATTACATTCAGAATTGAATATATTTTTTTTTAATCAAACCAAACACAAATGCCGCATATTAACAATTATTCTTTAAGCATTGTAATAAAAAATTTAAACAACTTTTTATTAAAACGTTTTTAATATAATTTAAACGATTTATTGATCGTTTAGTTTTGTAAAGTGCTTTTATGGCCGAAATCAAATCTGTGTCTTGGTATTTAATTTATAAATAATTTTATATTCATACTCTTGTTTTTAAATTTTTGAAATATTTTTATAATTTATGTTTTATTAAATATTTTATCGCCATATCTTTGAAACGCTTAAGGAATTTTTAATTTGAAGTACTGTTTTTTTTTTGAAATTCCAACTAATTCTTTTGAAATTTTTGTGAAAAGTTTACCAAAAAAAATTAAGCTGTTTACTGAAAGGGTGTGCAACTTACCAAAAATATTTAAAATTTTGTGTTTAAAATGCTGAAAGTAAAAAAAAAAAATTAATGAATTTTTATATCAAATAATATTGTTAAGTAAATTACAAATCAAAAAAAGCCTAAGAAGCAAATATTTGCACATGCAAATTCAAGAGTCAATATTTGCCATAAATATTCACTTTTCTATGTATTAAGTTAACTTTTACTTACCCCCTCCCCACAAATTCTAAATTCCTTTACTTTTTAATGCTCACCTATTAAGGTAATAATTTATATTCTTACTTTAATATTTTACTACTAATTTATTAAAATATTCAGTTGGTTTTTGACAAAAAAAATATTTAAATAAAAGACTTGAGTAAATATCGTTTGAACATGAAGATCTTATCAAAACAAAAGACTTAAACAGCAAACTTGCGATTTTAAATCAAAAACCTAATTAAAAGGAGAACTTTAGTTTTTAATATTTTCTTTTATTCATTTGTAAATTTAGTTTACAGTTCAAAACGAAAAATTTGCAAATCTTTCCCATTATTAGAATAAACCTTAGAAGACCTGGTTAAATTTTAAATAGTGATTTTAAATTTATTAAACGTGCTCTCTAACTGTATTTGCAAATTAGTTAATATTAGTTTAAAGAAAATAAATAAAACATGCAAATTCAAACGATATAAGCGGTAAAACATATATGCTCAATGCGATGTAATTTTCTATAGGAAACTCGAAATTCGATGTAATTTTTCATAGAAAACACGATATGCGATGTAATTTTCCATAAAAAGGACTCGGAATGCGACGAAATCTTCCATAAAAACTCAGCATGCGATGAAATTTTCTATGAAAAATTCGAAATTCCATATAATTTTTCATATAAAACTCGGCATGCGATGAAATTTTCTTTAGAAAACTCAAAATGCAATGCTATTTTTAATAGAAGATTTTCAGTACAGGTTTTTTCTAAAAAAAAATCTCATGCCGATGTGAAGTTCTCAATATGATGAAGTTAATCATAGAAAATGTTTAACGAAATGTAATTTTTTTCCTAATGCGATCTAATGTTTTACAAAAAATTCCCAATTCGGTCATATTTTTAATGGAAATAATTCAATGACATTTAATATTCTATTACAAGTTCACAATGCGACTCTAATTTTAATCAAAAATTCTCAATGTGATTGTATTTTCTATTAAAAAATTTTAATGCAAACAATGCGATTATATTTTCTGTAGAAAACATTCAATGGTAACACAATTTACAAAGGAAATTTTCATTCTCATAAAAATTTCCTTAATAAATAAAAAATTTGGCAATATTAAATAAATGGAATAATCGATGTAATTTTTATAGTAAAGAGCCCAATAAGGGTTTTCACGGTGGGTATTGAAAATAGTGCAAACGATGCAAATGTGAAGAAAAATACTAGCCCTATTGCAATCTTGTGCATTTAAGATTTCAAATTTATGCAATTTTAAATTTTTTCATTCAATTGTGAATGGCTACTTTGGTTAGTTTACAATGCTTGTTGCAGAAGACGAAATTAACAGCTGATTGACAAATAGTGTCAACTATTTTTTCATTCAATTGTGAATGGCTACTTTGGTTAGTTTACAATGCTTGTTGCAGAAGACGAAATTAACAGCTGATTGACAAATAGTGTCAACTATCGATTTGCAATTAAGTGTTGCATACGTTGTGTAAATATAAACTATTGGTTTTAAGCAGTGTTCAAAAATATAAATTAAATATCGTTCGTTAGTGTTCGGTTCTGCAGATTTATGGAAAACACAAACGCTACTCTATTATTTGTGTAGTTAATCATTAAAAAAATAAATAATTTTGTACTTATCTGCTCATTGTAGTTGTGCATAGCACCCTTTTGGCGGATAAAAAAAAAACCAAAAATTTTTAACAAAAACAAAATACATATACGAAAAAAAACAAAAAGCCAGAGAAAAAATTTTACACAAGCAAAGCATCTGCACAATTCACACACAAGCTTTTCGTGCAGCGGGAAATTGAATTAATAAATTCCGCTCTTCCGGGAAATGAAAAAGTCCGGGAAAAAATTCTATATATAAGCAATTAAAAATTTGACTTTAAAACTCAGCCCCGTTGATTTAATTTTTATGTTTGGTGATTTTAATTTGCCTTTTATTTCATAGGAATTTTCAGCTGAACATAGTTATTACTTACACACGCAAAGTAATGATATTGGAGATGAAGTTTTTAAAAATATATCAGATTTACATCTGCATCAAATAAATGGAACTTGTAACATTTATGCTAAACTGCTGGATTTAATATTTGCGAACAACCCAAACGAATGTTTTGTAAACCGTGTTGACCCTGACAAAATATCATATTGAACTAAAAATAACACTTTTGGCCAAAAAAAAAGTCAAACATTTCCTATAGTGCATTGACTGAATAATGGGGTAATAGTTTAATGTTTTGATCACATAAACAAATGTATTAAATAATCCAAGGAAATAACAATTGAACAGTTTTCCTTCGAAATTTTGACAAACAATTTCGAGGACAATTTTCACAATAGGAAATATAATATAAATATATTTACGATGCGAGAAACACAGAAACGAGCTACTGGCTTCAATTGCTGACTGCTCTGAAAAGATGGCCGTATTCTGTGAACGATTTGACCAATACTTTTTATAAAACTATGTTTAGTGCTATGGAGGAATGCATTCCTAAGCAACGTGCCATGTAACAAATCTGGCCCACCCTGGAATACTAAACAACTTTCGTCTCCAAAAAATATGAAAAACAAAAATTTAAAAAAATATAAAAACCCTGGATTTTCTTTTTACTATGAAAAATATGCAGTTGCTCGTGCAGAATAAAATTGGCTAAGTGTACAAGATTTATCTCCGTAATGTTAAGCGAAATGTTGTTCAAGATCCCAAATCATTCTTCAAGTTTGTTAACACCAAAAGAAAATCCACAGGATTACCAACAGCCACTTAATGCTTGTATTTTTTTTAATTATTATAAAGAAAAAAGTTGATAGATTTTTTCATTAAGCCATTAAAAACTTGAAAATGTATAGCTTTTTAGTTTAACTTAAAATCATTGGCCCACAATCATAGTCAAAAATAAAGTCGACTTTTTCTAAAGTATAAATTAGAACAATGGTGTTCAAATGCATTTAACGCCGGCTTTAGTTTAAAGCTATTATATTATAACAGAACTATTTTTTTTCAATAACATAAATCTTTTTTTAATATTTCATTAAAAAAGCTCAATCGCGAAAGTGGAAATTCCTTGTCAAAAATCTTTAATAGCAGATCTTTGAAGCTTCATTAAACTAGAACGTATCTTATTAAATAGAGTTTTGAACTCTTATTTTTTCACATAAACATAAAAAAATTTTAGAATTTAATTATCAGGTTAACGAAATAATAAGAAATTGTATTTATGTATTTCATATTATAAATATTTATAAATTTAGTTGCCAATTTTATGCAAATTTTATTTAATTCATTAATTTGGTTCATCGTGTGTTTCAGTTTATTTGTAAGTCCAAATAACTGGTTCTCTTTTATGACTTCTATAAATATGTATTTTTTTCTTTCTTTTGTGAAAATAATATCAATCAATTCATTTTATTAAATTTGATCGTATTGTTATTTTTTTTTTCTTTTGAAACTTGTTTTTAAACCGGCGAACGTTATGTTTTCAGAATTTTTGATTCCCCCTTTTTTATAGTATTTCTTTTTTTCTTTTTTTTTTTTTTTTTTTTTTTTTGAGATCTATAAAAATGCCTACAAAATTATTTATGACTTGCCTAAAATTTGTCATTCCATATAAAATTAACATAAATTTAATATAGTCAAATAAATAATGATGAAAAGTTTTTGATAAAATTATGAAGAATGATGAATGAATTTTAGCGAATTAAAATTTTGTTTTATTGTCTAGTTTTTTAGTTAAGCCGCAAGTTAAATTAAGTAATTGTTTTTAATAGATTTTAAAATTTTGTATTATCATTGAAATAAATTCGCGGCATGCTTATTCACTTAACTTGATGGAATTCTAATGACCTTTTTAAATTAAACTTAATGTTATAAAACAATTATTTTTATTACTAAATTGTAAGATTTAGGCTAAAATTTATGTTTTTGTGTATATAACTTCAAGATTTTTAAGAGCTTTAAGTATAAATTTGGATTTTTGTGAACGATAATTCTCAATGGAATATAATTATTTATTGGAATTCGTTAATGCTGTTCTATAGAATGTTATGAATTCGATAATATGTTCTGTAAAAGATTCACTATGCGATAATATTTTCTGTTTAAAGTTACTGATGCAATGATCATTTCAGTGAAATATTATCAATGCAATAATATTTTCTATAAATAATATAATATTGTTTATGAAAATGTTCAATGCCATGAAATTTTCTTCTTTTCTAAAATTTAAATGTTATAATATTTTCTTCAGAAAATTTTCAATGCGATTGTATTTTCTAAAGAAAATTGTTCATGCGATAATATTTTCAATATTTTTTCTATAGTATATTTGCAATAATAGTTTCTATAAAAAATGTTCAACGCTATAATATTTCCCATATGCATTTTTCAATGCGATTAAATTTTCCATAGAAAATTTTCAATGTTATTACATATATTTTCTATAGGAAATTTTCAGTGCGATCTCCAGACAATTTTCAATTCAATGATTTTGTCTTTAACTACATTTGAAATGCAATATTATTTTCTATAGAAAATTTTCTATACTTTAATAGTTATTATAGAAATTTTTCAATGCGATGATAACTTCCATGACAATTTTCAATCCCATATTATTTTCTATAAAAAAATTTTAATGCGTAGTTTTTTTCAGTACGATAATATTTTCCACAGATAATTTTCAATGACAAAATATTTTGTATAGCAAATTTTCAATGCGATAATATTTTCTATAGAAAATTTGCAATGCGATAATATTTCCAATAGAAAAATTTCAATGTCATAATATTTTCTGCAGTTAATTTTCAATGCGAAAATATTTTCCATAGAAAATTTTCATTGCTATTATAATTCTATAGTAAATTTGAAATGCGATAATATTTTGTATAGTAAATTTTCAATGCGATGTATTTTTCATGGAAAATTTTCCACTCGCTAATATTTTTTATGGAAAATTTTCAATGCGATAATATTTTCTATAGAAAATTTGCAAAGCGATAATAATTTTAATAGAAAATTTTGAATGCGATAATATTTTCCAGAGTAAATTTTCAATGTGATTATATTTTCTATAGAAAATTTTTAATGCGATGATATTTTACATTAAAAATTTTTAATGCGATAATAGTTTCTATAGAAAATTTTCAAGCGATAATATTTCCCATAAAAAAATCCAATGCCATTATATTTTCTATAGTAAATTTTCAATGCGATAACATTTTTTATAGAAAATTTTCAATGCGATGATATTTTACATAAAAAATTTTAAATGCGATAATATTTTATCGCATTGATAATTTTCTATAGAAAATTTTCAATGCAACATATTATTCATAGAAAATTTTGAATGCCATTATATTTTTTATAGTAAATTTTCAAAGCTATAATATTTTCTACAGAAAATTTTCGATGCGACAATATTTTTCATAAAAAATTTACAATGCGATAGTATTTTCTATAGGAAATTATCAATGCGATAATACTCTCTTTTAATTTTAAATGCGACAATATAACATTTAAAATTTGATAATATGCCATTATATTTTCTATAGAAAATTTTCAATGCCTTAATATTTTCTTTATAAAATTTTCGTTGCCATTATAATTCTATAGATAAGTTTTTTTCAAAAATTTATATTTTGAACATATTACCTAAAGAAACTTTTCAATGCGGATATATTTTCTACAAACAACTTTTTATGCGTTATTATTTTCTAAAAAAGAAAACGCCTGTATTTTTCAAGGAATATTTTTAATATCAAACAATTTAAATATTCATTATTAATCATTGCGGAAAAATTCTTAACAAAATTTTCAATAACAAAAAATTTCAATCCGTAATTGACATAAGAATTCCAAGTCAATCAATGATAAATGGATGATGTCATTTTCTCTAACATCAATAGCTTCCAAATTAGCTCAACATAGGTTTAAAATAGAAAAACAACCTAAATGAATGAATATAAAAATTTTAATAATAATAATACGACAAAAACAACAGCAAGATAAAAAAACCCCTTCATTTCGTTTAAAGTCCAACTAGAACAACTAAAGTTTTACAAGTTTTGTGACATTCAGCGTGGGAGTCAGTAAGTTTCTATTTTTTTTTTTAACTTTGTCTCAAACTTTTGGAAAAAAAATCAGTAGAAAAAAATCAACAAAAATTTTGAGTTTATTCAAAATTGAAACCATTCACTATAAAAAGTTAATGTACGTCTGTCTGACTTTTTATGCACCCAAACTCCCCCACTACCAAACTAGTGCCGTTGATGCTCGTTATCGTACCGTTACTTGAAACACTCACGCGTTTATTTTTCGCCAGACCGCTTTACATGTCAAAGACACGAAAATTGTCAACTTGTAAAATGTCTGTTTTGTTCCTTTTTTTATTTTTGCTATTGTCATCAAATGATTTGACAAAGATTGATGCCGGAAATTGACATTTAATTTGCTACATTTTAAGCAACAATATGAAGAAAATGAAACAGCAAAAAAAAGAACGTACCTTAAAAATAATAATAATCATTCTTTAAATTAACTGCAAATTGAACAATTTGATTTTCAGGGATGCGTATGTTTATTTTCTTAACTGAAAATCCACAACTCGAAAATATTGTTTATAAAAACTTGTCAAATTATCAATGCAATCATATTTCCATAAATAAATAATTAGTGAGATGATATTTTCTGTAGAAAACAATTAATGTAGTGCAATTTTCTAAAAAAAAAAGATATTATTGAGATGATACTTCCTATAGAAAACAACCAATGCAATGATATTTTCTATAGAAAAAATTCAATTTGATGATATTTTTTATAAAAAAAAATGAGCAATGCGATCCTATTTCCAATATAAAACAATTTTTGCAATGATATTTTCTATAGAAAAAATCAATGCGATGATAGTTTTAACAAATATTTATATATTTTATTTTTTATAGAAATTTCTTAATGCGATGATATTTAAAAAAAATAGTCAACGCGATGATATTTGTATATAAAAGATTCTTCGCGATGATATTATCAAAAAATGAATAAAATGAGTTAATACATAAAAAAGACCGTCCGATGATATTTTCAATGGAAAGTAGTCAATGCGATCATATTTTTGATAGGAAATCTTTTGTGCGACATTATTTTCTCTACAAATTTATTTTTAAAGCAAATTTTTTTTGCTTTAATTTTAAACTTTCCATCCCTGTTGTCTAGATTTTTTCAAAGATTCAATAGATAAAAATACAAATTGTTTGTTTATTTAAAAGATGGCGAAAGATTAAAAGTGTGTAATACGAAAAAAAAGATTCATTATTTGTACTAGTGATATTACGAATATCAGTTTTTAATATTCTTGAAAACGAATATCTGCAGCAATATTTTGCAAATACGAATACGAATATTCAAAAATAATACTAAATGAAATCACAAAGTCTGCACCTGAATGCCACTACTGAACATCTTTAAATTTGTATACTAACATTATTATTATTATATAAAAGACATAAGTACCGCGGCCGAACGGGTCTAATGTGGAGCCCAAGTGTTTACTGAAGTATATTAAGGCTACAAATAAAGCAATTTATTCTACAAGCTGACAGATTGTATACTTCTGAAGTCATAAAGATAACTCCAAAGAACTGTTTGCATACTTATCATTGTGACCACATTTTAAAATTGTTTACAGCTAAGTCTTGCACTAGACAAGGCCAGAAAAAGGTAAAAATTATTTTAGTAAATGCTGAAATTTTTTCAAGATTTTTGCTAACAAATTATTTACAGTATTAAATTTTATTAAAAGCTACAGCAATTTTAGGAACTCATTTTAACCCGGCGTCATGCAGGTTGGGTCATTATGACCCATATGCTCTTAAATTGCTGTGTAACTTTTTTCAACGTTTTAAAATTAATAAATTAAAAAATTTAAAACAGCTTAAATATGTTTTTTTTTTTTTGCATAAATCAAATAGCTAAACGAGTCATGTATATATTGCTTACAGATACGTTTATCAAATTTTGAAAATTATGCAAAATACAATGTCAAAAAAACTAGGGTCATATTTACCCACCTGACTGTCGGTGTTTCTTTTATCACGTGCCCGACGCCGGGTTAAACAAAATTTAAAAAATTGGAGAACCCCCTGATGTATGCAAAATAAAAGCGAATTTATTTCTATGCTTTGCTGTTATTTAAAAGATTCTATAAAAAGAAATTTTAGACCAGTTTATTTCTTAAAGTTTAAGAAAAGCTAAAATTTCAAAATTACACTGTGGAACAAATTCAGGTTAGCCAAAGTTAGGTCGATTCTGAGAGTGAGGAGTGAAAATAGAGGCTAAATTAGTTCCAATTTTTTTTTTAATCGACCTTCAACCTTTGCAGTAAAATGCCGATTTTCAGCATTTTGTTTATATGGTTTTTTGCCTATAAATCGTCGACTAATTGATATTTTTTAAATCTGTTAAGGCCAAATTATTGCTAGAGATCTGTGAAACTTTCTGTTTAATCTGTAATATGCTTCTCAATTTCTTCAATAAATTTCATTTAAAAAGAAAACAATCATAATACAAAACTTGCGTTTTCCAGCTTAATATTAATTTACTTCTCATTTTTTATGTACCAATTTTGTGGAAAAAAATATAATTTTGAAATGTTAGTTAGGAAAAGTTTTAAGTAAGAAAATTAAATAAATTAAATTATCTCCATTAAAAAATAAATAAAGCAAAAAAGACTTAGTTTTGTAGAAAATATTTTCAAAAAGCATGAAAAACAAATAATTTTTCCAACATTTTGCTTCATAAGCACCACAAAAATTTTCTAAATCAATTTTTTAAAAAAAATTTAAATTGTTGCACAGGTCCCTAGCAATAGTTTGGTCTTTACAGATTTAAAAGATATCAATTAGTCGACGAGTTATAGGCAAAAAAAACATATAAACAATATGCTGAAAATCGGTATTTGACTGCAAAGGTTGAAGGCGATTAAAAAAATTCGAACTAACATAAACAAACGCCGCGATACGGATCTTCTAATTTAGCCTCTATTTTCATCCTTCACTCTCAGAATCGACCTAACTTTTGCTAACCTGAATTTGTTCAACAGTGTTATTATTGTTATAGCAGTTTGCAGCACAAATTTGTTTGAGATATTTCCTTGGATTAACATGAAATGGCCAAACATTTACACTATGAAATTTTTATCTTGGGATCATTCAATTAAATTTTTACAAAATGTTTATAATCAACATGATAAGGGAATTTCTAAGATTCACTGAATTTTAATTTTTTTACAAAAAAGGTAAGACGTTTCTTAAGTTAAAACTAATCCATTTTTATACGAAATTTCTTTTTGAGTGCAACTGTTTGTAGTCAGAATTTAAAAAAGTTTAAAAAAAAGTTTAGTTAAAACAAATAAAGCTGAAAACATTTTATAAAAATCCTAAATAAAACACCGAAATGCTAAAAGAAAGTTTTGCAGCTTAATCAAAATTTTGAATGCTAAATTTAACAGCAAAAATTATACTTTTAAATTTTGTTTTTCTCGTTCTTTTTACGCTTTTACTTAGTTGTCGATGGTTTTTCACATATTTAATTTATTTTGCTCAAAATTGTTTCTCACAGTGTTTAGTAATGGATATCAAACTGTTTAGCTTCCCACTCCTAATTATTGTTTAATAAACAGAACGAAAAGATCTCTTAAATTTTCCTTAAATGCTTAATGTCAAGCAGTGAACACATTTCTATATTATGTAACGGGATCGGAATTATCTTGATATTTCACTGACCCATTCCAGTTGTTGATAATTTTCTTACGATCTAGGAATCATTAAAATCAACTTGAGTAATTTACATAAATTCTTTTTGTGGCGGCACAATATTTGTTTGTTTTTACTTTACTAAAAGCAGATTTATTAACAAATATTTTTTAATAAAAATTATTAAAAATTAATATTTTTGGCTGCATTTGATGTATTTTTTACACTTTTGTATATTTTTTTCTTTTGGAATGTATTAAAGAAATATTCGTGAAATATTCGATTGAACTTGGCGAATTCGAATACGAATGTCGCAAAATATGCAAATATTCGCCACTTCGAATACAAATATACGTAACTTCACTAATTTCTACAATTGCGAGTTCAAAACAGCTTCAGGGCTTTTTTGATTTTACTTTTTTGTAGAAATTCATTTGATAAATGTTGTTTGTTGCACGAAAATAAGCAATTTTTATTTGCTTTATTTTTTTATGTAAATAAAAATCTTAATTATTTTTTTTGCCTGCTCATTAGGAGAATTAAAAAAACGTCTTTAAAATATTTGCATAAATTGTTAAAGAGATTTGGCAAAATATGTGTAAAGTGTTAATAAAACGCCAATCAAATTTTTGAATTAATGATTTTTTTCCGAGTTTTAATCATGGTGTAAGGTAGAATTGTTTTTAATATAGGGTGATTTATTGCAAGCTTTGACAGCTAAATGAAGTCAAACTATTGTATTAAATATACCGTAATATAAACAAAAAGTCCTACAAGAAAAAACACGTACTAAAGCATATCCGGTCAATGCCGATCACATGATACCCTAGACCATTTCAGTATGTTTTGATCATAGATGGGGGTAGTGCACTAATTTTGCAGTTTTAACTCACAGTTAGTGATAGTGAAAAATTATTGCAATCATTTTGTTGATGATGACTGATGAATTGAAAATTAGCAGCCTCACTAAACATAAGTGATAGTGATGTTAAAAAATGTTGCACTAAAAACAAATAGTTTGATTTAAGAAACAACAATTATCAGTTTATTGTAACTTTTTTGTTTTTCACTCATTTGAATAAGAACAATTTAAGAGAGAATTTATATGGGACTTATAGTCAACTATAAATTAATTATTTTTTAGTGTTATTGTAACTAAAGCAATTTTTGGAGAATAGTTTGTATATGGCAGATGTAGTTAATTGTGGAAATATTGTAAAAAAATGTATGCTATTAAAAACGATTCTTTATTAATATGCCACTTTTTTGTGGACCTCTAAAATTGGCTACCTAGGATACTCAAACTTCAAAAATTCGTCAAAAATAAATGTATCCATAAGATTTAAGCTGACCAACAAAAAATATGTTTAAATGTTTCGGTTATCACCTTTGCCTTTAGAGATATTCGGATAAAACGAATTTTTGGGTGGATTTTTTAACGTTTTTTTCGAGTTATTTAATCGGTGTTTAATATCAAAGTGTTATCAATGGTGGGTTAAGCATTTGTTATATTTGTGGGAAAGCTGACTTTAAGCAATTATATGTTGTTTTATTAAATGCTTATGCATTTTTCTATAAGTATAGTAATATATTCGAGGCGAATGTATTTGCGTGTAAAGGTATCGGGTTTTGCAATAGGTACTTGATAACTTTGAATTTAATTTGTGAACGCACTATTTCACTGATCATCTAATTGTTACTTTCCTTTTTTTCAGTAAAATCAACATTTTCATCATGGTAAAGTACACGAAGGAACAACGTATGCAAATTATAAATGCGCCAAAATTATTAATTTCATCGCAAAATCATCTTCAGTGATGAAGCTCATTTTTGGCTCAATGGGTTGGTCAATAAGCAAAATATGCGTTATTGGTTTGGTGAAAATCCACATGTGCTTCATGAATCACCACTTAATCCACAAAAAAAAAATAACTATCTGGTACGACAACGGGACGGTGCCACAAGCCACACAGCACACGTTACAATCGATTTATTGAAAAGTAAGTTTAGTGAGCGCGTTGTCTAAAGAAATGGACAAGCCACTTGGCAGTCTCGTTCGTGCGATTTAACGCCTCCAGACTTTTTTCTTTGGGGCTGCGTCAAATCATTGGTCTATGCCAACAAGCCGACGACGTTGGAAGAACTCAGAGCCAACAATGAACGCGAAATAGCGGCTCGGAAACGTGTGAGCGAGTCATCAAAAATTTGGTCCAACAATTCGACCGCAGCCGACGTGTTCGCGTTCCATGAACAAAGTCGAGTTCCATTCACAAAAAGTTGTAAAAAAAGTTGTCAAATCCTTATTGGAAAACCCTTATGAATACACACTCTAAAGATTTTAAAGTGTTAAATTCAACTTCGTTTTCGGTTTTTTTCTATTTGTCCGAAATAAGGCAGTTATGCTAATACATTTCATCTTAACTTGAGAACAATTTGTCCAATTGGGATAAAATGACTATTAAATGCTTTAAAATAAAATCGCCTTTAAATCATTTTTGCAATACACAAAAAAATTATTTCAATTAAAAAAATTCTGATATTAATTTGAAACTAAATTAAATTTGCACCAGTAAACAAATTAAAAGTATCAATTAAATATTTTTTAATATTAACAACATTTTCTACAGTAATGTTGTTGATGTAAGAAAAGGTTTTATTTACTTGATTATTACTTAAAACAGATTTTTATTAATTAAAACAACAGTTTCTGAGAAATTCAGAGGATAGTGGTGGTAAGATGCCATTTTTTGTTTTAAAAAATTCGTGATGAAAATTATAAAAGAAAAAATTTTATAATTTAGCAAAAGGCGAACAAAAATTACAAGGATGGTATATTACAATATAGGTCATTAGGGATGGTCGAATTGAAAAAATATATCGATATATATCGTATCGATATTTTTTTAGAATATCGATATTTATTAATAAAAAATATCGATATATCGATGTTTTGAATGTATTAAGCTGAAATTATTACCAAATTTAAAAACTTAACATACCAATTTCAATACATATTAGCATATGAACAAACATATTACATGTAATTCCATTCTAACTTTTTATTGTTCCTTTTAATTTCAAATTTACTGCCTGTCCCTGGATTTCGAACGAAGCTTTCATCGCTTAACTTTTATTTAAAACAAAAACCAATCTTAAAATGTAGTTTTAAGGTAAGTTATGCGTACGAAGTTTTCGTTTGAAATCGAGGTACCGGCAGTTAATTCTACAATAAAAAAAAATTCAAAAAAAAGTAAACAATACAAAAAAATTTTTATTTATTCACCATATGAAATCTAAAAAAAAAATAAATTCAGTTTATATAATGCTGGATTATAAACTGCCGGTAAACGAAACTTGTAACACGTACTATACAAGTAAATTGTGTAATATTTTATTTTAAATATATAAAACAAAATATATTTTTTTTTATTATTTACATTCCAACTTTCATGAGTCTACTGCTGCTAATACGCCATAATTAAGGCGATGTTGTGCATAATTCTAGGAACCCTTTCCAGAATATTTTTTCCGCGCTAATTTTTTGTTTCATCTCTTAAAAACCCGAGACAAAGCTGAACTGTGTAATCTATGAAAATGTACAATTGAAAAGCGCCGTTATTTTCATAATATTAGTTAAAAAACATATGATGTAATTCTTAAAAAACAACAGTATTGTAAGCAGTTGAGCAACTGTTAAAATTTTGAATTTTATTATAAAGAGATCTTAAAAATATCGAATTCGATAGTCGTAGATAAATATCGAAGTATCGATATATGGGTATTTTTAATATCGGCGATATGTATCGATTATAATTTGTTTAAATGATATTTTGATATATCGATATTTATTGCCCATCCCTATAGGTCATAAGTCTATGAACAAATGGTAATTTAATGAGCGATTAAGTAAAGACACCTATATCATTAACATAGTACTTAATCGCTTAAAATGGAACGCAATGTTTGGTTAAAAATTATGAATCCATATTCTAAATACTTAGTACATGTATTTTCTAAAGAATTACAGAAAATACTCATTTGTATTCTATGATGACGTAGATGTGCAGTAGAAAATTTTTTTGTACGGCTGAGTGCGCAACTTGTTTTTTTTTTTTTTTTTTGATTCAAGAATATCAACATTTTCATGATACAGTTGGTATTTTTTTACTTCTGGCAATACTGGTTGTGACTTTAAATACACACAAAAACAATAACTGTAATAAGAAAATGTTTGCTAATTAAACCAAATAAGTTGAATTGTTTTTGTTATTTTTAATTCATTTAGCTACCTGGGTTTTACAATTTTCTAACAATCTAAATCTGTAGTCATATTAAAACAACAACAATTAAATTAAAAAAAATCTAATGGCTTTTTTGACCAGACTTTGATTTAAACGGATAAACTGTTGTTGACACTTGGCGTGGTTTGTTGTTGTTTTGTTGTGAATTTTCTAATGATGTCGTTATTTTTGTGTATTAAGTACAAATAGTATTTTTTTTTTTTTGTTAAATACATGTTAATTACCTTTTGCTTTGGATTTGTAAGCAAAATAAGTATGTTAGTATGCGTGTTAAGTAATATTTTGAAATGTAATCTGTTTCTAAATTAAATTGACTTGTAGTTTGTAGACATTTTCAGAAAACAATAAAGTCAGACAAATTGTATTAAAATGATGTTAGTATTTTGTGATATTTAAGGATTAAAAGGTTTTTTAATTTCTTTTTAATGACATAACAAAGAAATTAACTCATATATGAGGAGTTCTAGAGCGAAATGATGTATAAAGTTCAACTTCTTAATAATCTATTTCCGTATAACATGTCTGGGCACATGATTCAAACAGCTAAGAAATAGAACCAAACTGTGGCTTTGTCTTGGTAAAATGCAAGCGTTCTACTCTCTTCAAAGCTGTTTATGAATTACAATTATTAGTAAACTGTTGACCAAATAACTATTGCCGGAATATATAAATAACATTAAGTATTTTTTCTCATTTTCCTAATTTTTTATATTGAAAAAAATTTCCTGGGAATTCCGCATTAAATTACTGAAAATGCGGGAATTAAAAGCAGTTGAATTTTCCGGAAAACTTTGGGAAAAACTCTACTACTAACATAATTATCTTAATACAGGGGGCAGAATAGAACAGTGATTTCACCCTGCGGGAAATTCGTGTCAATTGTTCCAACAGAACTGGTCCTGGGATTTGTGAAAATAGAATAAGAACAAAAAGAAATAACTAATGACAAGTGAAAGGTAGATTTTTAAATTATGCATTAATTTTGTTTTAATAAGTTTTTTATATAAATGATTCTTTATTTATTTATTACGACCGTTTTGTAACAGATTCAGTATTCACCGGTGGTGTGATACAGATTTTGGTAAAGCACAGGTAGTTGAGATAAAATTTAGGGGCCGCAAACCCCTGATACATGCTAAATGTAAGCAAATTATTTCTATGATATACAAATTTTTAATCATTTTATTTTTTATAGTTTAAGAATAGTTGAAGCTTTAGAAGTATTATTTTGTCAGCAGTTTAGAGCAATCAATTTTTTCACAAAAGATAATAGTCTGGAAGTGTATAAAAGCATTCCTAAAAATTGAAGGAGTAGAACTTCATTGCTAAAAATTTAAGGAATAGAACTATTACAAAAAATCTTTATAAAATACATAACTGAATAGAATAAATTCGAAAAAAAAAAAAAAAAAAAAAAAAAAAATTTTGAATATAATAACGTAACTTGAAAAACAAATAATGTCCAGATTGTAATTTTCTAAAAATGCTATAAAAAAAAAATGCCAAGTGATAAATGAAAATTTTGCAGCTAAATAATAATTTTTAATGCTAAATTTAGCTGCAAAAATGGCCACACTGCTCGCATGTAATATACCTCGGTATACTTCTAGATCGGCGTTTAACGTAGAAATAGCATACACATATTAGCGAAATTAACTCAAATTAATTGGCTTACTGGAAGAAACTCTGTTCTTAGTTTCGATTGCAAACTTCTACTTTACAACTTTATCTCTAAGCCAATCAGTTGCTACGTTTCAAGTTATGGGGCAATGCCTCGGACTCTAATATCGAAAAAATTCAAGGGCGCCAAAATAATTTGTTAAAAACTCAAATATGCACAAGGATCTCAATGTGACATTTATTAAAACTATGGTAACGAAATATACAGTAAAATATTTAAAAAAAAATCTAGAAATATTTTAAATTATGGCAGCCACACTCGCTTAAGAAGAAGAGACACTGCAGCACTCACCCAATCAGATGAGCGATAAACACCTAAATATGTGAACAGAAACAGTGATGACAAAATTTTCTGTCTGGCACTGGCAGGACATAAAATAAAGTATTAGTATAAAATTTGATTAGTCAATGCTAGTTCATATTTAAAATATGAAGATTTTTTTTGTATGAAAATTTTACTTATTTATAAATATCAATTTTCTAATACAACAAGATAATATATCTTATAAATAAGATGATAAAAGTTTAACAAAATTGTTTTACTAAAAGCAAAATACATGAAAACAATGATCGATTTAAAAAATAATAGTATATGTGTGTAGTAACAATTAATACAAATATATTTAACTAGTTGAATTAAAAAAAAAATTTAATTATATTAAAATGGAAAATTACTATAAAATTTCGGTAAGCATTTTCATAAAATTTATTGCGTTGTTCTTGTTTTGAATGCGACTTGGGAGTTGATTCCGTATGCTAAAGACAAAGAATTGGCATTCAGATGCATGACTTCGATGTCGAAATTGAATTGTATATCTTCCTCTACGCTATCTGGCAAATCGTATTCGATTTAATAGGTATTCTGGTTCTTTTGTCATGATTCAATAAATAAATTCTGAGAAAAATAAATTAACCAAAGACTATAATCGATAATAGATGTTTGGCTGGTCAAATGGTAGCTGTTAGGTGTCAATAATCCCCCTCCAATAACAACCCCATGAAAAGGTGTTAGTTCCCATTCATATAAAGTGTTAGAAGTAGTACCGATCTCTTCTAACAAAGAACCTATCACGGGACTTCGTTAGTGTCAGTTCGCTTCCCTCTAGGGCAGTGATATCTGGGCACTGGTCTGAAATTCAATGACTAAAACAGAAGTTCTCATGGCGAGTAGGAAAAGCAAACTGTGTTTATTATTCTCTGTGTCAGTGTCGTGGAGTTAAACTTTTTGAGAGTGTACCCTATTTATTCATCCATCGACCTACCAGAATAAAATTATATTATGAGATAAAGATTAATATAAAAGTTTTTTCTGCTGAATATTATTAAAATATCTTCATGTAAAATGGTTTTTTTTTCTTTAAGTAATAGCTAGCAAGCCGGACGAAAGGACATCATTAGATCGACTCCGAAATTCTGAGTCGATCGGTATACTAAAAGGTCTGGGTTTCGAACTTATATTATTAGGTATTATACACATCAGCACAAGCGCACTATTGTGGTGTGGGTATGAAACAAATCAAGATTACCCAACTATAATTCAAAAAATATTCTTTACTTTATAAAAATATTTAAAAATTGTAAAGAAAATAAAAACTGAAAACTGGTAAATAGCAATTTAACAAGCGAAACCAAAAACAAAGAAAAAAGATGTTGTATAATGACTTGAAAAAAAATTAAAAACAATTTCTTGTCTATTCATCTAATTTTTTGTAGACTTCTTTTATTGTTGGCAAAAAGTCTAAAAAAAATGAAAAGCAAAATAAAGAAACAAACTTTAAGCACGATTCCTAATAATATTTTTCATACTTTTTGTTTTTTACGTTTTTTTCCATTTTATTTAAAACAAACTATAGTCTAAAGAAAAAAAACGTATATTTAAGTATCTAACAAAGTATCTGCGTAATTTTATCTTAACAAGAAAATGAAATGAAACGTAACTAAACCAAACTCAAAACTCTACTCAGCTGAACTCTTAAACAACAATTTAATGCTGATATTGAGGATGACGATGATAATGGTTTTAAAGTTGGTATAAAAATATTTTTCGGTTTTTTTTTATTTGCTAGCAAAACAGCACAGATGTGCGGGTTCATAAGGAAAACAAAATGCTCGTATAAGTAACTATGAGATTAACAGACAAAATGCGAAATAAAATTAACTTTAGAAATTGAAACTCCCATACAGAGACATACAAATATTGGTTAGAAAAGTATAAAAAAAAGATAAAAAAAAAACGTTGAAAAATAAATACTAATATGAGTTAAAATAAAGTTACAACACGTAACTTTTAGGTATTTGATTGCAAAAGAATATTGAACCTTATTTAAAGAGCAAAGTCTGGATGTTATTTACCCTATACGAAGTCATTTTCTACAGATCCAAGCAAAAGAAACAGTTTACTAGGGTATAGTCAGACTATGAAGAAAGTGAATACCAATAAAAACCACTATTAGCTTCGTTTTAAAGCCACTATTTAGTTCATTTGCAAAAGTAATATGTCTGAAAATTTTTATTAAGAGCGAAGAGTGTTTAGAGGCTACTAAATACCCCCATTTTCAAAACTTACCGATAACTAAAGGTAGGATTTTATCGGCCGTATAAAAAGTGTTCCATTTTTAAAACTTTACTCAAACCTATCAGGTAAGATGAACCTTCTTTTAACTCATCGCTCACTTTAGGTTAAAGTAAAGTCGAAATCATTGAACACTTTTTATACGGCCGATAAAATCCTTTGTTCTAATTAAGGCATTAAATCATATTTACTTACTATTTGTTGCGTAAATGTTGTTCTCACTGCAAGTTTGTACTAAAAAACATAAAAACTAAAACCGTTATTTATAATCTTTAAAATCCTATAATTTGTTTGATTCAAAACTGATTAGCACTCAATATTTCTGTGTGCAAAAAGGAACTGAAAGGAAAAGGACTTAAGCTAAGCTTGAGCTAATGGCTCCTTTAAGATCTTCACGGTCAAAAGGACACATGGGCAAAGTTTCAATTATTTTGCACAATTTTTTTTAGAAAGATAAAATAAAATGTATTTTTCTTATCTTTTTACAAAGTGCAATAACATTAGTGTTTATTCCAAGTATTAAAAATTTTTATCCGACTAACAGGACATTTATTAACGCATATGTATGCTGAAGACTTGAAAAACTACTTGCATAGAAGACGGAACTAAACATAATATTTAGTGCAAAAGCAGTTTCTTTTGAAACGCAACAACAAAAAAGTTTATCAGCAAGCCAAACTTCAACATAGATTGCAGACAAAAAGAAATTTTGTAACCCGACAGCATAGCAGGAGGTCTAACTGACAAACCGAAGTTGGCTGAATACTAAAAAGCAATCCAACCAAAAGGTGGTTACTCAAACAAATGCAGCAAGGTACCTCTGTCCTTCGCTCAAGTCAAGTACCTCCAAAACCGCAAAAGCGCTTTACGTTAAAGAAATGGATGAATCTATTCTTCGGGTGCTGCAAAGCTAGGATCAATTAATTTGACCCATAAAGCAGTCTCCCATGTGCCCATTGTGTAAAAAGTAAAAAGTAACAGAATCATCCTGGCTCAAAGTTGCATATTCACCTGGCAATTCCAGCGATACTTAATATTTACCCCGTAATACATGGGCACTAGGCGGTAGGAGATCATGCATGTAGAATGGGGCTAGAATGTAACTATTATTTGAGGAGGTGTCAATACGAGGAGGATGAAAAAACTTTGTATTATTTTCAATGTCAACTTTAAGGGATATTGGACATTAGAGAGGGATGCCTAGGAAAAACAATGCTGAATTGTTTAGGTATGTTATTTAATATAGAATTACCCCAGCAAGCATTCGGGTGGTAATGTTTTCTCAAAATCAATCTTTTCAGGTCACTTTTAATTAATAAAAACTGATTTTTCACTAGAGCGATTGAAAGGATGATGCCCAAAAAGCAATCAAAAAATTGTATCCCAAATGATTTTTTGAGGTGATTTATCGGTGGGGTTAGATTTTCTCATAAGGAGAGTATCATTTATGATCGAAAAATGAGCTCATATGCAGTCATTTTGCTCTTAAAGCTGATTCCTAAAAGATTCGATTATGATACAAATGGCAAGCTGGGACGTTAAATTTTCTTTTTATTAGGGAAAGTAATTGATTGGAATCTGCAATGTCTGCTATGTAGTAGCTGCTCTCCAGGATGGTCCTCGGCTCTGATTATCACAAAGAAACAACATGAGTGAGCTGTCCTCTAAATGGCTGATTACCAAACCTAGCATCTTTAAGACCTTTAAGTCCCAACCAATAGGATGCATATCAACTTGGGAGCTACAGGTTCCCTAATGCCGGATTATCAGATAGGTACAATCTATTAAAGATCTATCAATCTTAAAGTTACAACCCCTGTGGTAGTATTTATTTGCAGTTTTAAAATAAATTCGTACTGTAAACTTTTTGCTATTTTAAAGCTTAATATTTAGTCGTCCACTACCAGCTATATAAAAAACTATTCATGCCATTTTTCAATTTCATTTAATTCCAATGATAATCAATAAAAATATTTCATAGACAAACAAAATTGAAGAAAGAGGCCGGAACCAAAAACTTCAGAGAACTGTTTTGAAGGCAATAAACGAAAATAATTGTAAGTAATAACTAAAAAAAGAAATAAAAGATAGAGGATAAGGAAAAAGGCTCCTACCATAAATGGTTCAAGGAAATACATACAAAAAGAGACCATTAAAACAAAACTTGTTTAAATGAAAAGCTAAATTTTCGATAATCTACAAAACAGTTTCTTAAAATGCAATGACCTTTTAAAGCATTTAAAAAGCAATAAATTTCAATAAAATCATTTAAATTTCTATACAAGCAATTTTTGTATATGAAAATTTATGTCAAATTTCTTTTGTTTGAAAAACAATTAACAATATAATTTAAATAGAAATAACTTAAGGCTTGAATTTTTTTATAAATTTATTGACATTGATTTGTAACAAAATAGTTTTATTTATTTTGTTTATTTAATAAAAGCAATAATAATATTGTTTCTTTTACATAATGCCTATTTAACAACGACCTTGTTGCTTTGAACTTAAGCATTGGAAAAACTGTTTCTTAAAAAACTAAAACTAAAAACTGTTTTTGTTTGAGTGGCTGTCAGTCTATTTGGCGTTTGTGTAAACTACTTTGCAATAGTTTGAAGTATTTAAATGCAAATTAGCAATAAGACAAGTAGTTTTGTATTTTACAGAAAAAAAAGATTTATGATACGAAATCGCCACAAAAAGTAACATTTACTACATATATAAATATAAATGTAAATTTATTAACACATAACATACATTTATATTAAAAAGGTGCAATAAACAAATAAATAAAGAAAAAGGTTTAAGTGACTTTTTTTCTTTTTAAGTCCAACAATAGAATCAGGTTTGTTTCTTAAGTCTTTCGTTTTCATTTGTTGATCTCTGCCAACTAAAAGGCAAATTTGTTTGTATGCTTGACAGTGTGTTTATTGTATTACTGCCCGACTGTCTGTATGTCGTTGGTAAGCTTAATTTACAGCTTTTTTCTCTCTCTCTCTCTCTCTCAATCACTTTTTTCAAAACCGTAGGTTCTTTTATAACAGTAACTTTTATCACTCCTAAACAAACAATACAATTATTTTTTTAATTAAGAAAATGTTGCTTCTAGGGATTTGATGATTTTTTGTTTTTAATTTATTTTATTTTTGGTTAGTGTTTTTTTTCTGTTAATTTATTGATTTTAATAACTTAAATTGCCTGTCGTGTTATTTTTTCATATTATAATTTTTTGTAATTAGAACGTTTACAGTTTTTTCAATTCTTTTATCGTATTTAAATTCTTGTTATGGGTGTGTTTTTCAGATAAAAGTCTTCACACTTCTTGAAAAAAATTTAAACGCAAATAAAAATAAAATGCATTGAAAATGTGTAAAATTTTTAAATTATAAAATGTGAATGGTTTTTTATTTATAAATAACAAGAATATCAGCAAAAACCAAACCAACGGTGTTTTGGTACTTTTCTGTTAAAAAGTAATTATTTATATACTTTTTGTAAAAAAAAAAGGTATTTTTTTTAAAAATGTTTACATTGTTTAAAAGAGCACTTTTTTCATTAGACAATTTTTATGCAAAAATATATATACTATACATATATATTATTTTTTTTTAAATAAGGCACTTTCTGTTAAAAAAAGAGATACTTTTTGTTTATAAGAGTTTTTTTTTTTTGTTTTAGAAGTAACTTCCGGTTTTTTTTTCTTTGTTTTTTTTTTTTTGTTTTAAAAAATATACTTTTCCATTGAAGTACTATTTCTACAAAAATGTGCTTTTCGGACTAAGGTGTGAATTTTATTAAACTCCTACATAAATTTAATATTTTATTCAGGCTAAAGTTCATTAAATTTAATTTTCATTAAATTATTTTTATGAAGAAAGGAATTTTTACAACATGAAATGAATTGAAATTTTTATTGATAATTTTGCATTCTTGTCTGAACTGAGAATTGAACCCAGGTTTTCACGGACGAATGCCCTGACAAGTTTCGATTGTAACCACACAATCTCCTGAAAGGGGTTTGCCGTTTCAACACTCATCTCCATCGAAGGCCTTCGATTTTGAGGAAATTGTGTGGTTACAATCGAAACATGTCAGGGCAATCTGTCCATGAAAACCTGGGTTCAATTCCCAGTTCATTCAAAAATGAAAAATTATCAAGAAAAATTGGAATTCATTTCATGTTGTAAAAATTCCTTTCTTCATAAAAATAATTTAATGGTAATTAAATTTAATGAACTTTATCCTGAATAAAATATTAAATATTTGGATTAAAAACCTTAAACAGTTCAATAAAATAACCACAATATTAATTCCTGCATATATATACATACTATTTGTTAAAAAATTTATTTTTTATTTCAAAATTTTTTGTTTATAAAAAACATTTGGTTGAAATAGTACTTTTGGTTCAAAAGCCTTCTTCTACTTCAAAAATAAGTTTTTACAAATAATACGTTTTCTTAAGACATTTTTATTATTTTCATAAAACCGTAACTTTTTTTTACAAAAATATGATTTTTACAAAAAGTACTTTTCCCATTTTAGTTCCCTTTTTGGCAGTTGAAATCCTTTTTGTTTCTT
Organism: Pollenia amentaria; assembly: GCA_943735925.1. NCBI lineage: Eukaryota > Metazoa > Arthropoda > Insecta > Diptera > Polleniidae > Pollenia > Pollenia amentaria. Next base: position 128,457,899 of record OX031008.1, on the reverse strand, counting down.
ATTTACTGATTGAAAAGCAAAGACTTTAAAAAAAGGTACTTTACTTTCAAAAGATCTGTTTGTTTTTAAAAGTACTTTTTCAAAATGTTAAAAATTACCATTTCTTTTATTAATTTTTTTATAAATTTAAAAGGATCCTTTTTTGCTTTTACTAAGAGTCGGCAAATTTGTCTTTACAAAAAGTACTATTAAATTGAAAAAACTTTGTTAGAAAAATATTTTCTCTTTTAAAGGTTAAAACATGTATGAAAGTAGAGTCGGTCAAGCTCGACCACATGCCACCCCCACCACAGTTTTTAAAAACAAATTTCTGGGAGTGTACCCTATTTAGGACCCATTGGCAATCATGGATCCACCAGAACAAAATTATGTTATTTGGCTAATAGATCGATTAGCGTTGCATCGAAATCCGGCAACGCCGCTGATGTTAAAATAAAAAAAATTTATATTTTAACATCCGTAATCGACCCATAAGATGCATGAAAAATTCCTTTGTGCGAATATTATTTCGATATCATCTGTATATGAGATTTGTTTGCCTTTGATTTTATTATGGGGGTTTTTATGGGTCCTATGGTTAATTTTGTACAAACAAGAACAACTTTTTGCCATGGCATAGAAGCCACTATGTGAAGTCATTGTCGCCAATTTGTATATCAATACCACCATTTTAAGGAGGTTATGGCATTAAATGCTATTATAGATATTTATATTGGTTACTGTAAATAAAACTAAAATTCCCTTTGTTGTACTACTTTTATCCTTATATAATGCACTATTTATATACCAATGTAATTGCCTTTAATTCGGATTGTACTATTGCTGCCTTTATGTTAAAGAGCATGGGTTTCAAGGATGCTCGAAATGATTTTGAAAAAAAGAGTGTTTGTAAAAAGTACTAAAAGAACGCCGGAAGCTGTGAAAAGTAAAAAATTGCTGTTTGAAAGTAGTGTTGTAGTCGTTGCAGTTAAAATTGAAGCGCAAAGTCCGAACTTTTGACATTTATTGCGCTGCAGAGCATTCGTCAGCTTCTACTATAACTACTTTATTCTATTCCAGGACTTATTAATCAACTGTTAAAGTTAATATTTGAACATTTAGTCAAGCCAGTGGCAGATAAAAATTTATTGGTAGAAGAAGAAATTAATGAAGAGAAGAATTTTCTTATTCTTCAAAAAGATTTTCTTCTTCATTAAATTTATTCATAGTTCTATGAAAGGTATCTTTAATAGGGATTTTGATATCAGCAAAACATTTTTATTAAAAATTAATCAATTACCCCTATATTCATAAAAAAAAATATTGTTGATTAATAAGAGGTTCATTAAACAAATTTTCATAGAAAATTCGTTTCATAAACCTGCTATAAACATAAAATATTTTTTATGAATATTTTAAGTTGTTACAAACATCAGCACAAACGCATAATACCCTCTCCACTATTGCGGTGTGAGTATAAATATGACTTAATTTGACCCTGCCTTTTGCTTTCAGTCCCATTGCGCTTTGATATACAACCGGTATTTATAAGCTCCAGTTTTATTGCAAAACTTCTAACACTTGAGCTCCAAGTTTGAGCGTTTCTTTTTATAATGACCAATTATAGTCTCTACCTTTTATAAATGCATACAACCAATACAATAAATCCTCAATACTGTCTCCTAAATTTCATTATTTTACAGTGCACCATAAACATAATCGATTTGGACACAAAGTAACATATTTTTTTTTTTCTTCTTAACTTCAGCGGCGTTTTTCTTTTACATTGTCCACCAAACCAACAAAATGACAAATTTAACCCAATTTTTTTTTTTTTTTTGCCTTATGGAAAATTTTAGCATTTATTTAAAATTTTTAAACAACAATAATAAATAAATGTTTTGGCACTATTGATAACAATGTGCTAGGACTTGACAGTCATTTAGAAATTGAAGTTGTCTAAAGTTGCCAAATTTAGCCACAAGTTACCTTACAAGTGATCCATGTGATCTAACTGGCTTCTTCATCATTTCCATTTTCATTCTTTTTTCATTTGATTGTCTGGCAAATCTATTTATTATTTACATACATTTCTTTAGAGTTAAGCCTGAACTTTCGTGTAAATCAAAATAGTGAGTGTTATTCAATTCGAATTTACCAGATTTATATTTTTATAGCCACCGAGAGACGATGAACTGAGTTTTATTTTTATAAACAATAACATGAATTCGATGTAAGAACATATTTTTTTTTTCTTTTGCCTCAAGGCTTATTATGATGTGTCAGTTTAATGCCTTAGATCTTTCTTGAATGCCTGTCTTTGAGTATCAGTGTGTGTGTATTTTTTTATCAGTTGGATGGCATGTGGCTGTGTGTGTGTATATTTTGGATGTGTTTGTTCTTTATATTTTTGAAAGTTTTGTTATTAATGAAAGAAAGTTTTTTTTGCAATTTTAACCTATCAAAATAATATAAATTGTTAAAAGTGTTTATGTTTGTATTTTTGTTATTTATGGTGGGAAATTTGAGCAATTTTTTTGCTGTAATGGCCTATTGCCTACCAGTTAGTATATAAAAGTTTGAAAGATTAATAGGATTTTAGCTTTTTTTAACTTTTAACACACCACCTATTAAGTTGTCATTTTTTTACGAGTATTTAAAATTAAGGTCGCTTTTTAAGCTTTAAGAAAAAATAAGCAATTTTTTACATTTAAAAAGAATAATTTATTAAGAGGAACAAAGAGTGAAAAAAGTTTTTAATTACTGATGTTATCAAAATGACAAGAAGCCGTTGTAAAATCTTCGACAATATTCATTTAACAACGAATACCAAAACATTTTTGCATCATATCATGATTGGCCTAAAGAATATTTATAAGATTCCTTTAACCAATTGTTCGATTTTTGCTGGATCCCATTCGTTGAAATAATTTAAATCAATAAATAAGAATTAAATTAAAAAATATGTCATAGTTGCATTAGGTGGGTTTGCATTGGGTTATTTCTTTTCAGCATGAGAACAATGCGCCGTTAAAATAAAAAGGCGAGTTGTCAAATCAACAAAAATACGTTGTCTTAATGAGAACAATGTGTTGTTAATGTAACGACGGTGTATTAAAATTAAAACAATGCATTGTGAGAATAATAGTAGGAAAATTGACACTTGGTGTATTTTTAAATGTTAACACCATCCGTTAGATTACTTCGGATAACAGATGGTATTTTTCTACCTGTTTTTTTTTAACAAACAAGACTAATTAGAAAAAAAATCGGGGCGTAAAATCTTAGCGGAAGAAAACGTTCCGCCTTCTGCTCTTCTTTATTTATGGCTGTAAAGAGCATGATTTTTAAAAGTGGGCAAGTGCTACCATCACTGAAGTAAAAAGTTAGATTTTAAGACAACAACTTAAGCCAATTAAGACTTTTTACTTAACTGGTTCAAGACCAACCAATTAAGACTATTTACTTAATTGGTTCAAGACTTTACGTTGTCTCACAACTTTTCTACTGGAATATGGTTTCTTCTAATATTTATGTATATTGCTATAAACTCTATTTACAGAAAGGTTCAGAAAATGGACTCGGCGGCCACTTGAAACCACTCACTTTTGAAATAATGCGTTCACCGAATATGTCCTGTAACAGTTCCACTTCTTGTCTAAATACCGGCTGCAATATCTGATATATGAATTTTAAGCTGTCTAATTTTGTGTATATAAAAATGGTGGGATTAAATCTTTGTAATAAGTTAAATTACACTAAACTACATATACGAAAACAGTACGAGTTCTAAATAATTATTTAAAACAATTATTAAGAGACATGTAAATTTAAATTAGGGAATGTATTTCAGAGGAATTTTATGGTAGTATAAAAAATTATAATTGGACCGTTTATTATATGGATTTTTTTCCATATAATAAATTGCCAGGAAAAACTGTAAATTTCATGTAGAATCATTCCTTTAAGAAAAATATTGCAATATTTATACAAAAATCACTTTAACTAAGAAAAATTTATAAACACAAATAATAGTTTCACTCTTATTCTGTGGCAAAGAGCAAAAGGTACTTTATTCGACTTAATGCCCAAATACACTTATCAAAATACTCATCAAGCATTGTGTTAGTATTAGATGCTGGATGAAAAATCAAGAATTTTATATATGACGGCGAATATTACCCAGCACATGCACACGTACCTTTGTAATCTCAATGATTAAAAGTACCCATGGACAAAGATTCGACTATTTTGTATAATTTTTTAGGAAGTTATAGCAAAATTACTTCTTGCTTTTTTTTGGAAAAACAACTTAAGTTATTCTCCGATCGGTCCCGTAAGGAGTATGAAAAAAAAACTAACTGCCAGTTCATCGATTTCGAACGTTAACGTTCGCATAGAAAATTATATTTAAAACAGCAACAAAATGTTAAAATTTGTTTGTGTTTTAAATTTTATTTTCTATGCGAACGTTAACGTTCGAGATCGTTGATCAGGCAGTAAAAAATATATAACCGAAGAGAAGTGATGATTTTATTAGAAAAAAAAATAAGTTTTTAAAAATACCATTAAAAGTTTAAAATGGCTTTCCTACATAGCTTAAAAAATTTACTTAAGCACTTTTTTCCTTTTCCTTATTGCCACAGAGTCAAATCCGAATAGAGTTTATTTAAAAACACAAATTAACTGCCTGTTTTTGCAGTAAAAATTTTCGTTTGGGAATTAACATTGAAACAACAATAAAAAAACTCTAAAAACACTATTTTACACAATAAACTTAACAATTTATTATAAAAAAACAAAAGTAAAGCACAAAAATATTTGCTTTTACATTCAATTAAAGAAAAAATAAAAGTAAATCGTTGCCACTACGTATTTTAAACAACCAAAAGTAGTCGGTATCTTCTGCAATGTTGCCACAGTATATTAGTTACATTATTCATTTTTTCAGACAGTTGTAATAATGAAGAAAACTTAATGGTCACTTTATCTTTCACGTTAGCTATTATTCACGTTAACTATCAGGCACTTTTTAATTATGTTGTTATAATGGTACTTAAAGAAAATCGGCAAAAACCAATTTGATTGGTTTTAGAAAAAAAAAAATCTTATAGAAGAAACACTCTTATAATAAAACTTCAAAAATATTCATTTCATCTTAAATCGTTTAAATCGAAAATAGGGCATTTCATGGAAAATTCTTAACAAAAATTAGCTAAAATATCGCAGAGATAAAAATCTCTTAAAATGGTCTTCATTAAAAAATTAATTCTAAAAGAAATGTTATTTTATTTCTTAACAAAAATAAATATGTATAATATAAATTAAAATATATTAAAAACAAATTTAACAAAATTTTCAAATTTGCTAACTTGCAAAAATAATCCCAAAAATAGTATAATTGCCAATTTTTAGGATTAATATTAAAACACATTAATGTTTAAAATCGTTTTATACCTAAAATTGTCTTAAATTTTAGCCAAAACTGATAATTCAACCAAATAATTCTGAAACCATTATCGGTAGTTTTACAAAATAAAATCACAAAAAAATTAAAAATTCTAATGTTACAAAAACTTTTGAAATTGGAAAAGGCCATAAAAATACCTATTTTTACTCTAAATCTATAAATTTTTTCACCAAAAGAATTTAATAAATATTTTTAAGCCTTTCACAGTTTTTTCTTTCGTAAGCCTTTTTTTGTTTTATGTTCTAATATCTAAATACCGAAAAAAAAAATTTGTAAAAAAAACTCTTACTTGAAAATGCAAAAATTGTGAAAAAATTATAATTTTGTAAAGGGAAAAATACAATAATATTTTCTATGAAAACACCAAAAACAAACGTAACGCACTAATCGCTAAACTAGTCTAATTTTTCTTTGAAATAATAACAAAAATAAACGGAATGTAAACAAAGAGCAGCCATTTTATTAACAACATGGTTTAATCTGCCTAAGAAATGTTTACTAAATGAGATTAACAGTTAATTAAAAACAACAAACACCCTTCCATTGACATTAAAATAAACATAAAAGAAGAACAACAACAAGCAAACTTACCACAAAATCTTACAAGGTCTTAAAAGCAGATTAATCCCAAAAGAACTTTTCTTACACAAAAAAAAAAATTAATTGTAATTAAAAAATTTAAATTAATGTTTTCGTTTTAATAATTACAAAAAAATAGTGCACAATTTCACTTTAGTTTAAATTTAAAAAAAAAAAATTTTTTTAATCATTTATTTTTAAAATTAGTAAAAGAAATTATCTCTTGTTATTTATTTTATTATTAACACAATTAAGCTAAATTCTGCTTTTATTAAACAATTTTTATGGTTAATCAAATTTTTTTCCACTTTAATTTTATTTTTATTAAAAAAAAATTGTTAATTAATTGTTATTAATAATAAGAATTAAGACAATAAAAGATTTTATTTAACGAAGATTTTTCGGACACGACTTTATTGCACGACCGCCAACACTTGACTGTCGTAAAAGTCACAATCAAAATGATGACAAAGTCAAGAGCTTAAAATACAGCAAAGCAGCACTAGTTTTTTTATTTCTTTCTTTTGAACTCATTTACCTTAAAACACTAGCAAAATAGCAACAACTAAACAGCCACTCTTAACATAAATTTCCAACAACGAGTACCCTACTACACAAACAATAACAACAACAAAAACATTAGGAAAAAATATCAACTTACAAAACGGGCTCCAAAGAAAAATAGCCATCAACAACCCTGTTGCCAACTTTAATTAAAATCACGCTTAAAAATAGCTAAAAACCCGCTAAATTTTTTAATAAACGGTAAAATCTTGAAAATAACGGTAAAATATGTATAATAATTTTCAATAATTTGTAAATAAAACTAGCTAGCGAACAGGCAAAAAAGCACTTGTTAGCCACTCAAGACGCCCGATGGAAGCACAACCTCTTTCAAAAAAGAAGAAGCCATTCGGAAAGAAGAAATTTTCCCATCCAACACCCCGATAAGCCAGAGATAAACAAGCCATAAAAACTCTTAAGGGCCAAACATAAGCGCGCAAATACTACTCCCAATCAAGCATGCATTCTGGTCTGAGAGCCCACTACCAGCAGACATAAAAGAGGGAAAATTCCCGAAAAAAGGGGATCTAACTAAATGCGAAAACTGGAGGGGAACAACTCTGTTAAGCATGGTATAAACAATTATAGCTAATATCAACAATGCAAAACTGTCTACATCGTTACGTGATGATTTAAGACAAGAGCAGCCCGCTTTCCATCCCGCAATATCATGCATCGATCACACGAGATATGGAGAGTTGAAGGCATTAAGTTGGTAAGGCGCACCCGGGAAAATAATACATCTTATACAAAGACTTTACTTCGATGCTAACTGTCGTGTCTTGCACGAAAACCAACTCAGCGCTCTAGTGAGTGTGAAGACGGGCGTCAAACAGGACTGCGTGCTATTAATCAGCAACGACCTCGACAATATAATGGCATCATATAGGGCCTTCAGAGCCGATTGGTAGATGTGGACGACGCTGATGGCATTTGCCTACTCGACCACATATTCAGCGACATGCAAGACGAAATACTAAGGTTAAGGCCCCAAAAGCAAAGACAATGAGGGCAAACACAACTAGCCGTCAACCGTTTGTACTATCGGACCGCCCTCTTGATTTCGTTAGGTCCTTTCCGTACTTGAGCTGTGTCATTTTGACAAAAGCCATTTCCACTCACAAATATAAAGAACAGATTGGGATGGGCAAAGCACGCATTACACTCGCTCAGATTGGTATGGAACTCCACGCAACTCACCACTAGAGCGAAGATACGAATTTTTAACACATATGTAAAATTTGTACTCTTACTCTAACAAGGATGTCAAACATTCGTCAACCGTTGGCTAAAATAAAAAATAAATTTTTGCCCGTACGCATTAGCAACGGGGCGCTGCAGACGGCTACTAACCAAACGCAACAAATATATTTTAAAATTCGTACTTCATATTAGTAATGAGGTAAAATTTGCATATATATTTTATTTCTTAATGTTTATTTTATAAATTAAGTTTATAAAGTATAATTGAAATAAATATTTTATTTCTTAGAGATATACGAAATGTGCACGAAATATGCAAATTAAGTTTGTTTCTTGAAAATTATACAAATTCAGAACTCTGGAAAAACTTCTCCCGGTTATTAGTGTAAGAGAATGAGTTCGAGGTTAAGGGCGCCGCAGCTGCAAAGTAGGAGCAATATAATAAAGTACAATAAAGTTGATAATGTCTTCGCAACTACGTAATAGTGGAGAGACAGAAACAGTGATCATACAATAATGGTTTTAACATTTTCGAGCCTCACCACTATCTTTAAAGTAATTTTTCAAACGATGTTTGGCGTTATTTAATCTATGAATATATGAATGTGTATGAAACAGATAAAATTTTCCTTCCTATGTATGTATGATAGCTATAGACTCTGAAACCACCGATGTGCTGCAAAGTGTTCATTAGAAAGGCATCGTATATATTCGATGCACTTTTCCTGCAAGTAAAAGAGATTTTCATGAAATTAGGAATGATTTTTTTAGTTTTTAATGCATATAAGCGAGTTTTTATAAATGAATTTATATTTTAAAATCCATAAGATGTGCAAATAATGAAATGTAACTTAGCCATAAATACTGTCTTCTAAAGGTTTTGTGTTCACCTTTGTCATCGTCCAGACTTGCAATTTTTGTTGCAACAATTCTTAAGTTCAGTAGTGAGAGGAGTAAGAAGATTGGGGAGGGGTACTCAGTTTCATGTACTCTGCAATTCTGCTTTGTTTTGTTATTTTCACAGGTTTAAACTTGAAATTAGCTGTAAGTGTGTTTGTACTTATATGCAAAATATAAAAAAGAGACGAGAAAAGACAAGATAAAAATCCAAAAATTGTAAAACTATAATTTCATAATCAGGACACTTATGCAATTTCAAAGCAGAATTTTTAAAAATTGCAAGTCTGGACAATGACTTTACAAAAACTATTTTTTCCGCGATGATATAAAAAGTGCTACATTCGCGAGAAAATCTCCAAGTTGGCAACAGTGCCCACTAACAAAAAGAACAACAAGCACTCATACACAAATGTTATCTACAAGATAGTCACTTGAAATAACAGCAACAAGAGCAGCGCTGTCAATAGATTCCAGCCACAATAATACAACATCCAACAACAACCACAGCTCCATAACAGACTTTTTATAGTTTATGTAAAATTTACATTGTAAATGTGCCTGTATCAGGGGTGCCAGATGATTTAGATAGAAAATCGCCATATTTTCAAAACAAAATCGCCATTATCGGCACTTCAATTTAAAAAATTTTAATACAATAAAACCTAATCCTATTAACAATATATAACAAAAAAGAACAATTCAGCATTACCTTATGCTTATAACCTATAAAATAATATAAAATCAATCACAATAAAAATTTTACAAATAAAATTGTGCCTAGTTAATTAAAAAAAGTTTTTTAACTTTTTTATATATAAGTATATTCTATAGATACATATTTGACTTTGACATTTTCATTAAATGAAAAAAGAACTACTTGCAAAGACTAATTTTACAGGGAACATCGAAGTTTTGTTATATTAAAAAATTCCTTCCACATTTGCAGAAGAATGTGGAAAGAACAAAAATTTAAAATTTACGTAACTTCCTTACATTAGATTAGCTACATATCTGAAGTACCTGCCTCTTCCTCAATTGCGTTATAATCTTTTAAAGAATAAATTATTTTCATTGATAGTGAATATAAATTTAGCTCTTTTGTATGCATGTAAGTATCTATCTACTTTCAAATACAAAAATAAAGTATTTTATATTTTCCTTATAGATAAAGACGTTTTAATCGAATTGGTTTAGGTTTAAAAATTATTTCTCCTTTTAGCTTTGGTCTTTAATTCTGCATAGTGAAAAGTTTTTCAAATAAAAATGTATTAACCCAACATTACAACACTGCATATAATACTTAATAAACCTTACCATTTTTTTTTCTTTAGTAGGAGCGGGCACTTTGATAATTAAGAGACAATAAGTCGCAAGTATGGCAAGCCTGGCCTGTATGTTTGTGTAGTTGTTAAATGGGGAGTCTGATTTCTCTATTGATGCTCGCAAGGTTTACTTACGGGTATTTTTTTTTTTAAAAGTAAACAACAACAAAACAGCCAAAACAAAATGTAAAATGTTAAAAATGAATGAGTGCTTTAAATGGAGCTTAATTTAATAACAGTCATGGAGCAAAAAAAAATTAAGCAAGAGAGGTGATCTTAACTTGGCTGTATAAATCAGTGATGTCAGATTAGGGGATTTTACTTTAACAAACGGGGATAAAAAATTGTCTTGGGGGTTGGGGATTTTGTTTTAATTTTGGTGATTTTTTGAAGATTTTTTCTTGCTTATATTATTATATTTAAATGTTTTTATTTAAGTCCGTTATACACTATCCCACAAAGTCTTAAGTATTTTTCGAAAATGCTTCCCTTATCTAATTATTGTTTGAAAATTTTCAAAGAAAACAATAACAACTTATCAAGACAGGTTTGTAATTGTTTTTTTTTCAAGATACGTAAGACTTGAATGATAGTGTAATGCAGCTATAAGCAACAAAAACAATCTTTGAAAGAAATATTTATGACTGGCAGGTCTTTCTCTAATTAATGACATTTTTCATTAGAGTATGTTCAGTAAAAACGTAACAAAAATAATTGGGGCTATGGAAACAGATTCATCCAACTTAGCATTAGGTTCAATGGACTTGGGCTACGATTTTGAAGAAGACAAATAATCGATAAATTTTGTGTTATCACTACAAGTAAAGAATTTATGTTTTTTACATCTAAAAAGTTTATTGCAACAAATGTTTAAGCGTTTCCAACCAGATCTAAATTTTGTTTGTAAACTTAAGTCATGTTCATATTGAACAAATATCTGGCGAAAAAATGCATAAAATGTGTGACCACTAATTTTATCTACTTTAAACTTTCGTTTTAATAATTTTTATTGATCTACTAATCTTTATTACGGAAATTCAAGAATAATGAAATTATGAAAATGTTAAATGATGTTTGATCAAGCAAACGTTATGCAAAATCAAACAAATGTTTAATAAAAATATTGGTTACGTGTGGTGCGTCAAATGTTTCTTAAATGTGACCATAGCTTTACAAATATTTTGCTTCAAATATCTGCTGAAGTGTGGTTCATACATAAAGCACGATGTTAATTGTGAGTCACAACTTAATGCCAAGTTTTTGCCCAACTTAATCTGACATTTCTTTGTTTCAGTGTTTGACAAATTCAACCATGGAGAGGTACACAATTGAGCAGCGTGTTAATATTGTTGAAGCGTTTTACGAAATTAATTCGAATCAAAATGCAGTTCACGGTCAATATAATCGACCAAATGTGTCCACCATTGGGAAAATTGTGCGCAAATTTTACCAAACCGGGTCTTTCGGAAATTTAAAGACCCGGTTTGTTACATTTAGGAACCACAACGTAGAAAACTGTTTTTGGTTAAATTGAAAGATTTATTTGACGTACAAAAATGTAATACTTTGAGCACATTTTAGACAGAATTTTATTAATATCAAGATGCCGCTGGATCGCGGCCATTTAAAAATTTAGCCAAGTTGGTATTAACACTGCTTTGTGTACCAACAAGTGAACTTAATAAGTGGTAGTGAATGTAATTACAACAAAAATAAGAAATAAAATGAAATACGAATTGCTAGAATCATTATAAGGAATAAATACTCTTTTCAAAGTAACGCAACTTGTGGCGACACGTTTGAACCATTCACAGAAATTATACATCCCTTTAATTCAAGAAATATGTAACAATAAATTAATCAGGATGATAAATTTGATTTTGAACTTTTTAACTTTGTTAATCAATTTCGCATTTATTGAGTGGATGTTTAATTTACACAAATGTCAAATATAAACAAACATACAAATAAAATATGTTATTACAAAATTTATGAGTATTTATTGGAGATTTTTGGGGGAAAAAATAATTTTTGGTGGATATAAATTCACAACTTGGGGAAACAATTTGAAAAACATATGACAGCCCTGGTTTAAATAAATACATATGCACAGGGAAAAAGACTGGTCGTTCTTCTATTTGCAAACGTGTTTATAATAAAGAGGGGGAGTATGATTTTAGTTAATTTACTGTTCTGTTTTTATTAGTTTTTTTGTTATTTTTCTTTCTTATTTTTTTTCTTTCCATTTAATTTTGTTATTGTTTTGAATTCAATAAAGACCGAACTGATTTCTGCTGAACTCTCCCACGAAGTTATAAAATCTCTATTCAAAGGAAAAATATGTTAAGAGTTAAAAAATGTAAACAAACTGGACACAGCAATAAATATGAATTTAGGGGATTGAGATATTAATTTTATAAAGGAAATAGTTAATGATTATTTGGCAAAAAAAAACTATCGTTCTGATTAAAAGTTTTAAAATGAGCAAATTAAGGCCTCGTTACTCTTACGTATGCTTTGCGGATCAGCTATTACGTTTTCCTTGCCAAGCTAATGTATAAATGGGTACTCCTACGTAAACGTGACGTGACGTTGCGTTGTGGATGAACGTTTATTTATATTTTTAAACCAAACCGCACAATTAACAAAAGCTAAAATGTATAAATTTTGACAAACTTTCTGTTTTCTTTCAACACGTTCACGTATTTTTAGTAAAGGTAGAGTTAGCCGAAGGTCCACGTCCCCAAACCAAACGTCTGGTCGGGTTTGTTATTTGCAAACAATCCAAATGCTTGCTTAATTTAAGTATCACGTTGACGGAACGTGTAGATCTGTATAAAATAGATTGGTATGCCGTTGTTACCTGACAGTTGTGAAGCAGTGATGGGCAGATTGTATGTAAAATTAAATGGGCGTATTTCCGCTCTTTGTGTTTGGTAATTTTTTAGTATATCTATGGACTTTCGACAAAACATCTTACAATACAATATTAAATTTTAATTGTTATTACACATCACAAATCACATGGTATTTTTTTGCACAACGGTCATCATTTACCCATTTTTAATTTCCCTCACTGTGTGTGCTGTTTTATGTATACTATTGCTTTTTGTTTATGTATAGGCCAAACATATGTATGACCAGGGCTGTCAGATTGATTTTGATCTTTTTCGCCAAATTCAATGTCAAAAATCGCCAAAATCGCCAAAGCATTTATTTTTTCGATTTCGACAATAATATATGTATTTTTAGAATAATTAAAAAAATATTTTTTAATAAATCCCAAAAAAAATTTGTTCCGTATCCCTAAAATCCGCCAAAAATTCAAAAAAAGTCGCCATATATTTTGTTTAATTTTTATTTAACAAAAAAGGTGCAATGTTTAAAATAGTTTATAGTAGTATACTTAAAGTAACAAAAAAAGGATTTTGCAGTAAGTATTAAACAAATATTGGATGTACAATATATTTGTATGTAGTTGCAGTTCTATTATATAACTAAAACGCTATATAGTTCACCAAGAAGACTAACTTGTTGTCTTCTTTTTTGAAATACATTGTGAAGGTAGAAAAGAAATGCAACATGTGCTATTTATATTCATATAACTTTTGGCTCGTAAAAACGTGTCGAAAACTTCATATCGCATTCTACTTCAAAGCAGATATTTAGTGAATTTCAATATTTCAATACAGGTACCTGCCGTATCCTTGTAGCTATAAATTGTTGGCCTAAACTGATCTTAATTAGATTGAATATCATCATTACAATTTTCTTTTAACAAACTGTATTTTATCTATTATATTTCATTAACATCCAAGGGTAAGTTAGGATTCATAAAAAATCTTTAAAATATATTTAAAAACAACAAATTGTATGTGATAATTTGTCATATTTTATAATGGAAAATTTTTCATAAACTTTCATTATATTCATTCTACTTATTACTTCTTTCAAGAGCACATTTAAATGTGAAAAAAAAATTCTCGAAGATTATCTTCATCAGCCATTTCAACATTATTTAGTTTTAAATATTGGTCATACATATGAATGCATCAAATTTCATACATTGAAATACTAGAATAAAAAAAATATTATTTCTTCGTTTTGAATTTAACAAATTTCAAAACAAATAGATGGCTTATCAAAAATAGCCAACAAAATCGCCAAGTATTTTATAAATCGCCAAAAAATCGCCATGTCGCCAGATCGAAAATTAGGTCGCCAAAAGAGTTTGAAAATCGCCACGTTTGGCGAGAAATCGCCACATCTGACAGCCCTGTGTATGACACGTTTTTAAGCACCAACGTGCTTACAGTACGCGACGTTAAGTTACGGGTATATCAACGTTCACCTAACTCAGCCTTAACTCTCAACCATTGAAGTCGATCGCAACGTTTAATTATCCGCAACTTTTACGTATGTGTAACGAGGCTTAGAAAGGCTTTGTATCGAATCTTTTAACACGTTAAAAATGCTTTGGACATAAAGACGGATGAGAAGAAGAAAAAGGCGCTAGTACTGTGGTCTGTATATGTATTAGAAACTAATGTTCGAATGTCGTTTAGACTTTCGGATTTGTGCAGTGTTTTTTATGGCCGAGATTCTGGCTGCCTAGAGGGCCATGGAATTATAAGCTATAAATGTTTATACCAATAGCTGATATGCAAAACCACGTAACTAAATACAATTTTGGTAACCAAACATCGCCGATTTATAAAATATAAAACGATATACCCAAGGCGAATTCACTAGAAGTTTTTTTTATGTAAACAAACATTATTTGTTACTAGCAATACTTTTGACAATCCGACCACAAAAGCAGTGTTATTGTAGAGTTGACCTCACCTTCTAGTGAATTCGCCTTGGATATACCTATTCATTTCTGGAATAAAACTAATAATTTATTGATGCTTCAAAGCAACGATCATCACGCTATGCCCCCAGGGGCCGAGCACTTTTCGGGATTTTCACACACACAACACGAATGTTACCGAAACTCACTTCAAAGATTGTAAAAAACTATAATTTCATTCAGTTGTATGCTAGCTTTCAAACAAGCAGGTCGCCGCCGCTTTTGTTGTTTGAAAACAAAAACAAAACACATAGTTAATATCTTAACTGAGTACTTTTATTTTTCTCTCTTTTTCAGAATTTCAAATATTTTAAGTACACTTTGAATATTATTCTCCTTTTGTATGTGCTTATTTAAATGTGGAAAATAGAGTGGAGAAAAAGTTTTCATTTTCATCTAAAATTTTGAATAAAGCTGAATGCCTTGTATACAATCAGAAATTGAAAAAAATAAGTGCATTTATATAACAAAAAATTTGTTTAATACAAAAAACAATTTTTTTTTTTTCATATGTATCTAGAAATTTCTTTCAGTGCACCCAAAATACACACACCACTACACACACATTTTTAACTGACTCTCTTTGTGATTACCTCTGCATCAAAGAGATACGTTGGTTCCCTGCAAACAATTTCGATCGAAAAATAATCTAAATAGTTTCCCCATTTAGCAAAAACCTATCGCTTTTGCTATTCAATTCTTATTGATGTAGTTACATCGTTCGGGAAGAAGTGTCCCACTATGGTAATATTTACTTTAAGAATCCACTTAGTGACTATATTTTATGACGAATAAGAGTGCTTTGGAAGTTTGATATCAATTAAATTTAGTAGTATCGCTGTTGGCTCCAAAAAGTACTCTTTTGAAGTTACATTTTTTCTTATTGTTCTTTATAATAAAAAGTGGGTCATTTGACTGTTTATCTTTGTTTGATTTTGTAAGGGAAAGTAAAATATAAAAAAATGAGCTTAAAGTTAAACAAATATTAAAAAATATACGTTACATTTAATCAAAATAGCTGTTAATGATTTAAAGTTAAGAACCTAATGTGGACAAATTTTGTTAAAGAAAACTACACAAAATCACAAATTTGTTCAAACACTAACTTTGTAAACTTTCATCATATTATAACTAGCATATCTTTTTATTGCAAATTTTTATTTACAAATTTTCTTCACTCAAAGTTATTGTTGATCTTCACTAGAAAAATTTAACAAAAACACTAATTTTCACACTAAAATTTTTAAAGTCATTAAACAAACAGACAGTTTAAAAAAATCACTAATATCGTTTAAAAAGATAATTATCAAATTATTATTTTTAATTTCATTTTCATTTGCTCTAAAAAAAATATGCATGAGAAATTATTAAAACTTTAACCAATCTAACCGAAGAATAAGTTTGGGCAGTTTTGTGCACTCATTTATACGTGAACATTTTTTTTTCGGTAACATTTGGATTCTGCGGAGTCCCAATTTTAAGTACAATACTATAACTATTTCTATTTTAAAATATTAAAAATTTCACTCTATTTAACATAATTTTATATATTAATATTATTTTACACGCACGTAGCACCGATCACATGGCAACTTAAATACAAACTGTCCTCTTTTACCCATTTTGCTTTTGTAATATTCACTATTAATCAGCAAATCGTTGCGAAGAAGTCAATATAATATGTGAAATGTTCAATTGTGCCATTGTTGCAGTTGTATAACTGTTACAATTATCTGAACAACTCACTAAAGTGACGAAAAAGTATAATTTAAGAACTCATAATGCGATTCTACCGTATATTGTTGTTGTTTAATTCCGAAAAATCTACTGTTTAACTACCAAATGTGACGAAGTAGTTAAAATTCGTAGACAATCGAAAAACACTCTACCAATTGCTTGGAGGGTTACATTCTTTTGAAATTATATTTCGTACAACAAAAATACCTAACTACAATCAAAAAAGATTTAAAGAGAAACTCTTTTGCATACGTAAGATATAAAACCACTAAGAAGGTTTTTCTATATTTTTTTGTGTGTATTACACAGAAAAAATTCTAAAAAATTGTTCACACATTAAAGCATTAATTAAAAATAAAATCAGTTTTTATTAAAAATTTAATCAAGTGATTTAAACGTTTAATCGAGTGAATTGAACGGTTAATTGATACTATTAATTTGTTTGCTGGTGCAAATTTAATTAATATCACAAATTTTTTTATTGAAATAAATTTGCATATTTTTCTGTGTACTTTTGTTTATTAATTTTAATATTTATGTTTTTTCAAAATTATGAAAACTAAAAATGGGTGTAAAAAGAGAAAGAAAAAAATTATTCTTCGAAATTTAATTTCAAAAAGTCAAAATCTGTTTATTTTTCCCAATTGTTTGCGGATGTTCGTTTATCTGTTTTATGAATTTAAAAAGAAATTATTTTAGAGGGATGACATCCCAATAAAAATTTTTCTTATTTTGCGAAGCACTAATGGTACATTTTAAAAAGTAAGCACACATTTTTACGCTACGCAATAAGACATACAGAGATGCAGTAAGGTAAGTGAATAAACAATTTGAAGAGCCACGACATTCCCTTACTACGAAGCAGGTTTGTAAGGCAGCATATTAAAGAATTGCGGTAACAAAAAATTCAGTGTGCAAAGCTGGTCGTTACATTTGCCAATTTTTTTATGCGCTGAATAAAGCGCTTTCTTTGTCAAAAATGTATTGCTTCAAAGTGGAAACTCGCCATATAAAATTCATGTCTTCCGTAAGCGATATAGTAAGCGAAACTTGTACGGTTCGCCCTTACAAACCTGCTTCGTTGGAAGCTCAATTTTTTATTGGGATGCTAATACACGAATCTTTTGAAAGTGGGATTTCCACCCTTTTTAGATTAATGCAAGGTTTTCTTGTTATTTGCATTAGAAATATGCATTTGCATATTTTTCAAGTTTTTCTAAAGAAATATGCCTTTTCATTTCATTTCCATTATAAATATGCAAATATGCCTTGCATACATGAAATCAGAGATTCGCTAGCACATTTTGATAGTTCTATTCTACATTTTTAAACTTTTTACTATATAATCCAAATAATAATACAAGCGAATAGGGCAATTAATTAAATCGAAATAAATAAGATGTTCAATGAATAAAAAAAACTTTTAATTATTTCAAAAAAAAATCGAACTTTGTCAATTGTCGAAAGATTTTTTTTTTTTTTAAAAAGACAGACAAAAGTTGAGACGTTTTGCTGACAGTGTCACCAAAATAATTGCCTAAAGTTGTAACTTTGAGACTAAGACACAAAAGTTGCAACTTTGAGACACTTGGTTACACTTGTAGTTCCGTGCTTTTGATTTTCGCTTACAAAATATGTCTAATTTTAATTATATGTGACGCGTTTACCTAATGCTTTAAACACATTCGAGACAGCAGGCAACACGAAGGCACGACTACAAATGCTGCAGGTTGCAATTGTAGTCGCGTAATCAGCTACTGAATTATTTTGAAGACGACAGCTACAATTGAAAAAATATAAACAACTGTGTTTTTTATTATGTATTTACATTTCAGTGGTGCCACTATCATTTTTAATTTTTATAAATTTAACAACATGCATAATTGCAGACTCGTACACAAACTTAATTTAAGCCTACAAAAATATAAATACTTATTTATGATAAATTTTTTAACGTAAAAACAAATGAATTTATTAAAAAACATTTAAAATATTTTAATTTTATTGTTTTTGGAACTCATAAAGAATATAATCTTCATGGCAGGTTGAACAAAAAAATCCTAATATACAGTATAATCGCGAAAAAGTAAACTGAAATGTCCTAAAGGTTGTTAACTTTTTCGTCTTATTTATTAACTTTTCTAAATTGTAAAAAAATGCAATAATAAACATATGTACCTATATTTTTTGCATATTTTCATCTGTACAAAAAAGAAACTTAGATCTAATTTGTACCGGCTACAATTTATAATTAATAATTATACAATCAGTCATGTATTATGTGTTAGATGCTACATATGACGTTTGTCAGAAAATAAGTTCTTCAAAATTTTTCAGATAGCGAATTCTGGGTATTTTCTAAACATTTGCCAGCCATCCATTACTGACATTATTGTCTTTTCAGATTGCAGTTACAGGAACTCGCGCTTAGCTATTGATATTGAAATTAGAACAGTCATTACGCAATTACGTTTTCGATGCTTCAAGAAAACATTTGTACAAACTTGCTTTAAGATCGGCATATTTTGGTCTATGTAATGTTTTCCTGTATGCTTTTTCCTATGTATTCTTCAAAGCCTCGAAAATTTTGTGACGTTTCGTTTTTATTTTTGAGATGGCAACTTCAGATATACAATAATACAACGCCGATAGTTTTTCTTTAATGTATTTCTCAATTTTGTTTAAACTCTCAACTTTCAGCTTAAAATTTAATCTAATTTGTTATCGTTTGTACAAATCAGTACTTTTACTAATACGATCTGAAAAGTTAACTTAGAGTTAACGTATAGAGCGGCACAGAAGCGCTAAAATTTGGTTAACTTGACCGCAAGA
This sequence comes from Pollenia amentaria, assembly GCA_943735925.1. Taxonomy (NCBI): domain Eukaryota; kingdom Metazoa; phylum Arthropoda; class Insecta; order Diptera; family Polleniidae; genus Pollenia; species Pollenia amentaria. The sequence continues at coordinate 128,438,461 of OX031008.1, read as the reverse complement.
TTAATGTATCGCGATTCTACTGTAATTTTTTGGTTCAACGCACTAAGTTTATGAATTATAGGTCGTAAAGGTTTCAGAGCAATTTATCAATAGTATAGGAAAAAAAATATAAACTGAATCTTTAAAGTATTGGTATCATAATAAAGTCTTACGAAACACATTTCATATGATGTATTAAATATACCGATTTATTAACCCTTAAGAGGATTTATCTTGAAATTTTGTCGATATGTATAATAATATTTCCTAAAATATAATATGTTATAGAGAACACCCCAAGTTTTTGTATGCTATATTTTTAGAAACTCCATCATATAAAATTTTAAAGTTATTAGGGTTAACAAATTTTATTTTGGAAAACTTCACAATTTATTTATAAGTTTGAGTTAAAATATATAGTGGTAAAAGTTTATGTACTTGTTTCATATATCAAATTGAAAAGTAATATGTAAATATTTGAAAAGTGTTCCGGAAGGCTGAAAACCCGCAATACAGAAAAACTTTATTAATCAAAGTCCTAATAACTTTGGTAACATGTGTATATTATTGTGAATTAATTATTATTATATCGACATAATTTAAAGATAAAGCAAATTAAGTAAAAAAGTCAGTTAAGAAGTATGAGCATTTGAAATGGGCTCTTAATGGGTTAATAAATCGGTGTGCTTTAAATACCATGTGAAAGGCACTTTCAACTTTTTAAATGATACCCATACTGCTAAAACTAAGAGCGTTTGCGTGACAAACATCTTCCTATATAACTTCTTTTAAGGATACTAAAAAGTAATAATAATATCGATTTGGTGGTGAGCCGCGCTTATATTCTTGATTCAATCCGGTTCTTTGCTGTTTAACCAAAAAATTATTTTTATATATTAAAAGCACTAATTCTTCTAATTTTTGATTATATTAGCAGCACTTTTTCTGTTTTGTAGCGCACAAAAATAGAAATTAGTTTAATTTGACTACAACGACAAAATTAGCATAGACAACAACCTGCAGCCATTTTGCGGTGTCCATTTCCATATACACACATGTATTCTATTGTTGACATATTGAAGTCGGTAGTCTGCTGTCTCGAATGTGTTTAAAGCATAAGGGTAAAATCCATTTTAAATATTTAAATACGTGTATCTTTGGTGTACCATCACTGAGCGTGTTGGTATTGGTCTCATTTGAAAGCGGCACATCTCATGACGCCAGGAACGTGTTGGTTAACCTTGAAAACGCGCTCAGATGTTGTCCACATCAGAAAAACAAAGTGAAAATTGTTTTTTTTTTACTCTTAGGTCCCTTTCTCTATGCGCTGTCACATATCTATAAACGTAAAAATTGGAGAGGACATGGATTTTGTTAATATGCATCATAATCAATCAATATCCCGATTTAACATTGTTTTTAGTTACGTAGTTTTGCGTTTTAGCTAACGATATGTAAATGTTGTCAGGCAGTGATTTATTGTCAAGTCCAAAATTAATACTCACACGTAAGACTTTATTGGGTTTCGGACATACTTTCCACTTTCTGAACAATTATCAGATTAAAAATATGAATTGCAAATCAATACGCTTAAACAAACAATTTGTTCGCATTTCTAAATAATATTTAAATTTTAACAAATTCCGGTTTTTGATAAGATTTGGTGCAATTTTTTATATGTATGCAATGCAAACTTAATTTTAAAATTCATTTTTTTTTTCTTATTTTGAAAAATTAATATACAATTTTTTTTTAAAAGTAGAAGAAAAAGTTGTTGTCTATATTTTGCATAGACAGTGAAAGGCTCGAATCAAGTTTTTGCTAAGATTGCTAAATTTTTAAAAAGCGACATAAGATGCATCAACAAATGCAAAGTATCGAAAACAAACATAAGTATGTCTTGCGGTAAATATATTTTTCCGAAAATAGAATGGCAATTAAATAATTATTCTAAACGAATTAAGTATAAATATCAATGGATAACAATTGTTTAATCAGTATCAGTAGTTTCTATCAAGCAAGCTATACTTCCTTCAACAAAAATGGTTAGTGAAAACAAAAAAATTTATAAAGCCAATTTTAAAGGATAAAATTGAAGATAAGATATAAAATTGAAAAATATTAAATATTTTTACGGTTAAAATTATTAAAATGTGTGCCATATAGGGATCTTAGGTCCTTAATATCCTTTAAAAAACAAATTAACCATCAGTTCCTTTTACTTAAAGAAAGATAAAGTATTCTTGGCAAAATAATACCTTAATTTCTTTCTCTTTTTTTGCAGAAATTCTTCGCCGCTATTTTGTTTGCTGTCCTTTCCTTAGCTGCCGCTGATGTCAGCCATTTAGGAACAAAATACTTACCTCCCCATCATGGAGCTGCCAGCAACACTCATGAACATTACGAATCAGCTCCTTCCAGCTTAAGCTCTAGCTTTGAATCATCTCCTTCTGGTTCCTTTCAAAGCGAAAAAGACACCAACAATGATGCCTTCAAATCTGACTCTAGCTACTCAGCCCCTGAAACTGCAAATTCTTTTACTTCCAATCAATACTCAGCTCCTGATGCAAGCCGCTCCAGTTTCTCAGCTCCCGAAAGTGCTGCATCATTTACCTCATCCAAGACCACTGAATACAAAGCCCCTGATTCCAGTTCCTTCGAATCTGACACAATCTCATTCAAACCTGACTCTAGTTACTCTGCTCCTGAAAGCGCAGCTTCTTTCTCTTCCTTTAAAACTGCTGAATACAAGGCTCCCTCTTCCAACTCCTTGGAAACTGGCTCAGATTTTGACTCCAGCTTTTCTGCTCCTGAAAGTGCTGCCTCCTTCGTTGCTCCTGAAACCACTAGCTTATCTTCTGATTCCAGCTACTCTGCCCCCGAAGCTTCCGCCTCAAATGTTGATACTCAGTACGCTGCTGACGGTGGTTACGTTTACTAAACTTGAAATGTAATTATTTTCCAATGTTCCTTTAACATGAAAAACGACAATAAAGCAATATCTAATCAATTTTAATAAATAAATATTCTTTTATTTCTTAATTTTCTTCTGGCACATCAGACTTAGCTAAAAATGTATGATATATTATTCTTTTTTGAATTACGACTATTAGTTCCTTCCATATAATTAACTCGAATTGGTTTGGAGACCACCTGTTCCCAGGGCTTAAATGTTATTGTTGGTGGGCACATCTAGATAAGGATAATACGTAATAAAATTAGAAACTAATGGTTTACCACTTTTTTTCTCGTATAACCAAATCAGAGGGATGCACACACGTTTTTTCATCACTTATGGAATCAACTGTAATTGTCATGGACTTTAAGCTGACTACAGAAGATGTTGGCATACTGACGAGCCACAGCAATAAAAAATTTATGAAAACCATGTAAAAAGCTTCACACATGCCGCAAATATTAAAAGATTTTTGTTAGATTCGTTATATTGCATAGGTTTACTTGTTTTTTAATAACAATTTAAAACTTTATATTACGAAATACAAAACTTTACTTAATTTATTCAACGTAAGCTCACTTTATTTAATACCATTCATATAATGAGTACACAAAATTTTTCAGACAATTGACTTAAATAACGCAGTCCCTACTGTCTCTCAATTCTATAATAATTTTTAATCCATTGCAGTTTTGTTTGACTATTCCAGATGTCAGAGTCCAACAAATGTGGAAAATCCGGTATAAATATAACAAAATTTTCAATATCCGTTGTCAAAAGTGAGCCAACTACGTTTGCGTTCGATTTGATAAAGGATACTGTCAATATCTTTTAACCACTTCGTTGTAATTTTGTCCCCATTTAGATTCATTCTTATAACAAACACACGGTTAATATTAACATTATTAAGTTGTAATTTCTACAACCCATTCTTTATAGTTTTGGATTGTGTCTTTTTTCTTGAAGTCTAACAACCCACTTTAAAAATAGTTTCTTACAAATTTTAAAAAATCCAAAACAAAATTATAAAAAATTTCCCAAAGCAAAGTGAAAGAATTTACGATAGAACACCCTAGAATTTGTATAAAACTTGGCATACAGATTAACTGACTGTTTTTTAAATTAAAATAGGTGCGATCCCGTACTTTTTGGGTAAAGTTCAATAAAATGAGAGCTAACTAAAATTGCTCTCATTAATAGACAAAAGTACAAAAGTAAGGGAACAATAAAAACCAAATTTCTAACCCCTAAAGAATTCTTTTGTATGACACATGTCCCAATAAATGCAAAAATGACACATAAGCCGCCTGTATGAAAATAAATTCAATCATGTTCTTTAATTTTTCAACATTTTCTATTGTTTATTTTATAAATATTTTTTTTATTTCAATTCTTTTAATAATACTTGTTTGTAGTTTTTATTTTTGACACAGCTGATTGTTTTACAATTGGAAATCAGCCGAAAAAGTTTTGGCTACTTCGTGAAAAAAGAAGAAGACTATTTTTCTCTTCATACCAAAATTTGAGTATGGGAACAGTTTTCGGTAAAATTGGGATCCCTCGGGCTCCCACCGTTGAGTACGGGATCACACCTAATACAAATTTTCGTTTAGAAATTTATATTGAAAACAAAAAAAAATTGAGTTTTTTATTGTTGCTTTAATGTAAATTCCCAAACACAGGCAGTAAGCCTTTCTTAAGGAAGGAGGTAAGAGTTTTTTTTAGCAAACTTTAGCCATTTCCTTATACTGTAGTATGTTCACTACTAAATGTCACATTAGTATCTTAAATAAGACTTTTAAAACAAGTAAAAGTGCTATATTCCGCTATACCGAATCGTTTATACTCTTCACCACTGTGCGATAAGAACAAAAATTTATTTTGTGCCCGGCCCACTTCTCCAATCCCGCCCACATTTTGTCGAATATTATGTATTGATAACCAAGATGCTTGGAGCTGATTTGGAAACATTGGTTGCTGCCGTTCTCCAAATACACAGAAAGAAATAATAAAACAACAACAACAAGAGATTTAAGGGAAAAATTAATGGCAGTCGTAGTTGTTTGCTCATATTTCAGTTATTCATAAACCGATCTGGAGGAATTTAAGTTGCAAGCTTAAGCGGAGTATATGTGACATAAATATACTACAACATTGTCCCCATCAATCCCGCAAATACATCAATCCTTTTTCAATACACACACGGACAGACGGACATCTTTAAAACAACTTCGTTTCTTATAAGGGCCCAGATTATATATACTTTATAGGGCCTAAGAAAAATATTGTAGAAATAACAAACGGAATGGCAAACTTATATATACCCTTTTACGTTCGATGAAAGGTATAACAAGTTAGAAGGTGTAGTCGGTCATGCCCGACCATATGATACACTGATAGAAAAAGCGTCATAACGCTGATGTATTTTGACATCAGTACTATGACAAGTGTCTTCGTTTTTGGCCCCATGAAACTTTACATCACTGTGATGTCAGCCTTTACATCACTTGGCCAAATTGTCATCAGGGTCAAAATTTAAATTATGTCATCAATGAGATGACTCATTGGCATCACAGAAATGACGAATCAGAGTCGGTTTTATAAAGCATGTCATCATTGCGATGAAAAACTGTCATCAAATTGAGTAGTAATTGACCTTAAATCAAATTGAGAGTATACCATTATTTACTTACCCGTTACACATATTTGTTCTACATTTGTTGTCTTCCGCCCTTTGTTTTCAGAGGAACTCTCAATTATAAGATACCAGCAGCATGCTCAATATGGTTTTCATAATAATTATACTTTAAAAATGTTAAGTATTTATATAAATAATAAAAAAAAATAGAATATGGGAATTTTTGCTTCTAATTTTACTTTTTAAGCATGAAAATAATATATTATGTCATCGCTCTGATGACAGTTAGTCATCACACTGATGACATGATATATTATGTCATCGCACTGATGAAAGTTTGTCTGTACTGATGTCAAAATACATTAGCGTTATGACGCCTTTTCTATCAATGTACAAAAAATGCGGCATCAAATTGTTGTCACTATAGTCATAGCGTAAATAACGCATAAAATATCAAAAAAATTGAGGTTGACGTTCGTCATTGTATTAATGTCACATTTTGTCTCATTGATGCCATTTGTAATAACATTGATGTCTCCATTCTAATGAATATGCATTTTTCTACGAGTGTACACTACACCACAGTATTTAATAATTTATATTCGGGAGTCTACCCTATTTGGGAACCATTGACAATCATGTATCCGCCAGAACAAAATTATATTATGAGTAAAATATTCATGTTAAAGTTCTTCTTGCCGAATATTATTAACATGAGATTTTTAGCCTTTAAGTAATTTTAGGATGGGGGCTTATATGGAACCTATGTTTAAATTTGAACCTATCAGCACAACATTTTGTCATGACATAGTAGCTGAAGTAAAAGTACTTGTCGCCAATTTTTATGTTAATACCAACATTTAAAAGAAAGTTATGGTATTAAAAGCTACTTTCGGGAGTAGTATTTCTATGGTACAGCTATGGACCGATTCCAATGAAATTTTGTAGGTTAGTATAGAAAGGCTGGTGTGAAGCAAACTTCACACCCTCACCCAGAGACCAATATGGTTCATTGTGACGCAATGAAATTTTGTAAGATGATTAAGATGCCAAATTTAATCTTCTTTTTCCGTAAAGAAGCTTGTATTGGGGCTATGAGAAATTATTGACATATTTTATATGTCCCCATTTTCAAGAGGCTAGGTCCTTGTGCCAATTAAAACCTATGTATTAAATTTCAATAAGTTATCGCCAAAATCGCGACCTGTACTTTCCGCACAATATTTAAATGGACAGCCAGCCAGCCAGACAGACGGGCATCGGTAGATCGACATAAAAAGTGAATCTGAGTCGATCGGTATACTGAAAGACTCAATATTTTAAGGTGTTACAAACATCAGCTTAAACGCATAATTCCCTCTCCACTATTGTGGTGTGGTTCAACCACAGGCATATTACATACATATTATTGTAGAATTTTTGCTAACCTTTTTAAAAATCATAAATTATTTCCACGTTTATAGATGCATATACGGGCATATTCTAGAAATCGAAATGAAGTGGAATTGAAATTGAACGAGATTTTGATCTCAATTATCTACAAAATGTCTGTAGATTTTCCTGTTTTTAACATTCTTGTAAAGATAATTATTACCCAAAGTATGAAGCATATAAATATTTTTATGAACTCTTTTTACAGGCTCGTTTTCAAAATGTGTGCGATTTTAAATCCACTTCATTTGGATTTGTAGAACATGCCCGATAGAGTTTTTTTAATTCATGCGAATACAAAAGCTGTTAGTTGGCAACAGGTAGTTCTCAAATTCACAATGTTATTTTTTACAACTCTGTATTTAATTTGACAACGCTTTGTTAAAAATTTGACAACCGATATTGTCGAAATATTGGTTGACAGTTTTTAACGCCTTTTTCTCTGTGTAGGGTTTGATAATTGAGTCGACACTTCCACTAGGAGATAAGTGACATCATTAGAAGAATATCATTAGATTCATAATGGGAACACAATTTTCAAACAAAAGAAAGTATATAGTGAGGACATGCAAATGTATTAATTTTCAACCAATTTCTATCGTAAGAGCTTTTTTAAGTAGTCCGTGTTTCTTTTAGCCAAAAAAAAAAAAAAAGGATCAATGGATTCCATGACAAGGGGCATTAAAATGGACCATAACGGGACTCCGAGAAGATTATCGTATAGATTAAAGCCTTTAGGCTCGTTGTGATAACAATATTCCTATAATGACCATTTGTCGTGAATAAGCCAACAGGATCTTTCGACTTAAAGGGTTTACAGAAGTCACAGGTCTGCGACAAAAAGCCGAAAACAACCGAACTTTTCTTACTCATAACCCAGGCTATCGGTTAAATTAAGCCAAAACTATGCAACAGCCTCATTAAAAGTTTTACATTTCGCATAAGTGTTGGATTCTTAATCCTTGTTTTACACAGTACAACACATGATTTGCCAACTCAATTCTGTGAACTGTATGTGAAATTAGACCCAAAAAGAAGAATTTCTGCATCATTCGTTTTATCTTCTTACCTGCGATTTGAAGTTAGTATCGATTTGAAGTTAGTACTATCGTATAGGGGAATTTATCACGTTTTAGGCCCTGTTGTTTGACATAGCTCGACAACCCCTAGCCCAATTTAGTTGAAATAAATTTTAAAAAATTAAGAATTACAATTTCCTTAATCTGTTCATATATTGTTTTCCTATACAAGTAACACTTTCGAAGTTAAAAATGAATGTATGAAGGGAAAAAATTATTTTTTGCCTAAAAATTTAAATTTTTTTTTTTAAAAATACATAAAAAATCCAAAATGGAAAAAAGTTTCAAGTCTAGTTATTTTTTCGCAAAGTCACATAACCTATGAGCAAAATGAGACAAAGATCATAAAAATCGATGCACGCGTTTCGCTTTTATTCGCAATTGAGTAAAGGTATGAATTTCAAAAATCAGTTATAGCCACCACCCTTAAAATAAAAATAAAAATATAAATTAAAAAATTATCATGCAAAAAAAAACTTTATTTATAAAAACTTAATGAAAATAAAATAATATGCAATTAATACGCAATTATAATATGCATAAAAACAAAATTTAGAACATTTTTTCAATTATTGGCAATATCCATCCTTGTAGAAGTTGACGCTTGTGGTTCTGATGATCTTGTTTTCTTCGTAGGTTGTTCATATTCATGGTCTGAGTCTGTATCGTCATCCGAGATACACATACTATTCAAGGGCGTGTTTCTTTCACTGTGTCCACCAATTTCAATGTCTTCATCTTCGGTGCTTTCTTCAAACTGCATAATTGTGGAACTCCACCAACAAACCTCCGCAAGCAATGCATCCAATTTTTTGCTTTTGAACCGCTTTTCAAATGGCATGGTCACCTGGTGGAACCTCTCTCCTTGTTCGTCTGATTCCTGAGGTGATTGTACCAAAAAAGTATCGAGGTGGTGGTGCAAGAAATGCAATTTCAGCGTCATGGATGCACCGATTTTTTCGAAATAAAACAGCAACCTGTCCACTCGTTGCTGTATCTCTTCTCGCTGGACACGGTTCTTTCCTAGAACGCCTTCTATTACTTCTTTCAATGCGGTCCATGCATGTTGGTGGTCGTGATGCTCTGAAAGCAAATGTGTGAAAGAATCACTTTTGATCAATTTCCGATTATCAGGTCCATTGAGAATACCTGTTTTAAATACATAAGAAAAACGAAAAAATTATATAGAAAAATTATTTTCTATAATCCCTTGTAGTATGTTGACCACCTTCAGATCGCAACAAATGTTCCATTTGTGTTCATCGTATTTGATTTTCTTCAAAATTTCGCCCAATGCTTCATACGTTTCCTTCATAGTTGTGCTGAATCCCAATGGAATGCATGGTTTTTTATTTTTTTTGTGCAGCAGCACAGCCTTCAAACTAGTAACTGAACCATCGATGAATAAACGCCAGTCGCCAGCGATATAATCCATTCCCAATTTTTTCACTAAACCTGGGATATCATGGCAGTACGTGAACGTATTTGCTTCGTCAACGGAATAAAATTTCTGAAAATCAGCTTGGCGTTGTCGGTATGATGTTGCGCTGACATTTTGCTGTGTGAGTTTTCTTCTCTTCAAAAATGATGTCAGCCATTCGGAGTCGTGTTGTGATAGTCCCAGCTTGGCCACAATGTAATCCATTTCGATTTGTGGTAGCGGTTGTGGTGCACTATTTTCAATATCGGGTATCCAATCAGCATCATCCAAATCGGTCGGATTGGTGAAAACGGTTTCGGCTAGCAGGGACACAGTATCCGCACTCGGAGGTTTAGGTGCATCGGTATCAGCAGGGCGTTGCACTGGAAGTGTGGCAGTAAATGCAGCAGTGTATACTTTTGTTTTCAATTGTTGTCTGTTTAATCCAGGACGAAAATTTATGCATGCATAGCACCTGGATTCATCATGTCCAGTTGTGTCTTCCACCCAAATTACTGGCTTCATAAAAGATAACTTTCTACTTTTTCCGTGAATCCATTTTAGAAGGGTAGTATAACAACTGTTGCACACTGTGTTCGGCGTAAAATTTGCACCACTTAAATCTGCTTCATCGAAATAATTACAATACGCGGTTTTGAATTGCTCAGTAAACAAATTTTTTCGATCTTTTTTCTGTATTTTTCGGACGATATGACCACAAACGTAACAATATTCATCCAAATATGGGCACTTGTTGTTTTCCATATTGATATATTTTATGTTTTGTTGTTATTCACTATTAAAAAACTGGAGAAAAATCACTTTTACTGTTCGCGTTCGTCGGCACTGGCTGAATGCCAAAAATCGATCAATGCACACCTATAAATACTACGTATTTTTGAATATTTTACTGCCAGGTACTTATAAATGGGCGCATATTTTAAGGGCGGCTGGCTATATACCTGATTCAGCACTTGTACGTTTCAAACTGTGCAAAACTTTCCAAATAGTGACCACCCTTAAATGTGGGTGCAATTTCTGTAAAAAAATCATATAGGTAGCCACCGGAAAAACCCAAATAATAAAAAGGTCCACTTTCCGTTTAATTGTCCACGTACATTTATTACCGTAATCATAAAAATCAAATAATCTTTTGTTTATTCCTTTTTTTTTAATTCTCAGAATCATGAAAAAGGTGTCAATGTTTTCTCCAAATAATGTTGTGCATATCTCGAGCAAATTTTTGAAATTCATACATTTACTCAATTGCGAATAAAAGCGAAACGCGTGCATCGATTTTTATGATCTTTGTCTCATTTTGCTCATAGGTTATGTGACTTTGCGAAAAAATAACTAGACTTGAAACTTTTTTTCATTTTGCATTTTTTATGTATTTTTAAAAAAAAAATTTAAATTTTTAGGCAAAAAATAATTTTTTCCCTTCATACATTCATTTTTAACTTCGAAAGTGTTACTTGTATAGGAAAACAATATATGAACAGATTAAGGGAATTGTAATTCTTAATTTTTTAAAATTTATTTCAACTAAATTGGGCTAGTGGTTGTCGAGCTATGTCAAACAACAGGGCCTAAAACGTGATTAATTCCCCTATACGATAGTACTAACTTCAAATCGATACTAACTTCAAATCGCAGGTAAGAAGACAAAACGAATGATGCAGAAATTCTTCTTTTTGGGTCTAATTTCACATACAGTTCACAGAATTGAGTTGGCAATCAATTAACTGAAAAATGTTGTACTGTGTTATTGCATACAAAGCGGTGCTTAAAATATTTTCATATAAATATTCTAGGCTACAAACACTATAACATTCAATGTATGTGAAAAAAAATTTATACATTTCTTGCTTTTAAAATTATTAAAGCTTCTTTACAAACACGATTATTAATATATTTACATATTTATTTTATTTTTTATCAATTATATAATACAACTACCGCCAACAACTGCTTAACTTTCTTATTAAGAACTTTAATCACACACATTAAAGTTTTATTACGCATTTAATGATCGGTTTAATATGCAAAATAATAAAGAAAGTCAATTAAATTGAACATTAACGAAAAGTAAAATATTATACACTGCACCAGAGAAAATGAACTAGAAACGAGTAAGAGTGATATATTCGGCTATACCGAATATTATGTACCCTTTAGAATTATGCGATAAGAACAGAAAGTTATATAAATATCACTCTTCAGATATAAATAAGTCAATTTGTGCCACGCCCAAATTTAGTCGGATGATGTGTATTGATAACCAAGATGCTTGTACCCAATTTGGAAGCTTTGGATATTGCCATTTCCAGCTATAAAGCAATATATTATGTATTTTTACGGGAGGTGCTACGCCTACTTTTCAATTGCGCCCATATTTTTAGATAACCCAGCTACGTGTACCAAATTTTGAACATTTTTCTCTTACAATTCTTTTGATAAAAATAAGACTCTCTTTTGCCACGCCCACTTCTCCAATCGCGCTTACATTTTCTCGGATGTTGTGTATGATGACCAAAAAGCGTGTACCTAATTTGAAATCTTTGGCTCTTGCCGTTCTCCAGATATACAGAATTCCATAATGTCTTTGTATGCGAAGTGCACCGATCACTTCTCGAATCCCTCCTTCATTTTGTCGAATGTTGTGAATTGATAGCCAACCCGCTTGTACCTATTTTGGAAGCTTAACCTTTTGCAGTTCTCCAGATGGCTGTGGGAAAAATCGCCCAAAGAAAAATGGCCCAAAAAAGGAAATGAAAAATCGCCCAAATGAAGAATCGCCCAACAGAACATGAAAAATGACCCAAAAAGTTATATATGAAATTTTGCCCAAAAGAAACGAAAAAGGGCCCAAAAAAAAATGAAAAATGACCCAAAAAGCAAGAACGAATTTTTTTCTGGTGGCATGTTATAACGTCCAGTGTCATAGTGTCCATGGACACTGCGCTAACTAAAGCTTCTCTGCACAGCCGGCCTTCGGCCGGGCGCAAGGATTTTCTCCTCTATGGTATAACAAACACCGGCTTCGCTAACTAAAGCTTCTCTGCATAGTCGGCTTTCATTTGGAAACAAGGCCATTTTTCTTTGGGCGATTTTTCCCACAGCCTCTCCAGATACACAAAAAAAGACAAAAACAAGAGATTTATGGATAAAATTAGACGCATTCGTGGGTTTTACCTCTTATATCAGTCATTTGTGGACCGACCAGGCTAAGTTTCAAACATCAATGAATTCTGGACTATATGTGACATAAATATATATAACAATTTGATTCCCACCTTATCTAGGGTCCTTGGAAATCCCATTTCAACGAGCACTAGGACAGACGGACATAACTAGATCAACTTCGCTACTCATAAGGACCTGGAATATTTAGACTTTGTAGGGTCTGAGATCAATTTTGTAGAAAATACAAGCGGAATGACAAACTCATAGGGTATTCATTCGGTTAACCGTTAATCGGTTAACTCATTAATTACTACCCGATTAATTGATCGGTTAATTTAAAATTGGCTATTTTCGATTTACGATGAAGCCGGTTAATTTCAGTCGATTAACCGATCTAACAAAATTTTTAATTTTTTGTAGTATTATAATATAGTTTTTGTGTTTTTAATTATTTTTTCGTCTCATATACAAAAGGTTTTTGTTTGGAAAATATTTATTGATACAAACAAAGAGGGTGATCTTAATTTTAAATAAATGTTTGCTGTCAAGAGCTTTTGTTTCACGTTCGTTTTATATATACATATGTGCTCGGTTATTTGCTTCTTCTCATATCTTCACATATCAATCTTTTAACAGAATTAACCGAAACAATTAGAAGTGTTAAAAAATTAAAACAGGACTCTAATGGCATAATGGAAGAATTAATATGTTTAGACAAATCCAGAAAAAGGACTGAGAAATTAAATATTGTATATTATAGCAACCCAACATTCTCCAACATCTACGATAAAGAAAGAATTTTTCCAAGTCAAGTTTTGTCCAAACTTAAGAGAATAATCGCTTAAATACTTAAAATTCAGACTTAATTATTTGTCTAAAAGATTATTTTATAAGATCTCCTTAAACTATTGAAATAACTAATAAAATGATCTCACATAATATGTATTAATTAATAAATATGTAGTACATATTTATGAATGTTTAAGTTTGCTCGTTTTAGTTCAAGAATTGCTATGTTTGTCATGTTATTGTTTTTTTTTTTTTTTTTTTGCTAATAAACTCAAAATAATAAATAAATTATCCATTTTTATTTATTAAAATTACTTAATTTATAAAAAAAAAATGTATTAATCGGTTAACCGATCAATAACAAAATTAACCGATTAAGTACCGATTAAACCAAAACCTCGCTTAATTAATCGAGCGATTAACTGATTAAAGCAAAAGTCCGATTAAATGAATACCCTAATATATACCCTTTTAACCCGTGGTTAAGGGTATAGAAAGGTCCTAAAAATAGCTGTTACTTTGCGTGTATAGTTTTGTCCAAACTTAAGTTAATAATCGCTTAAATACTTAAAATTCAGACTTAATTATTTGTCTAAAAGATTATTTTATAAGATCTCCTTAAACTATTGAAGTAACTAATAAAATGATCTCACATAATATGTATTAATTAATAAATATGTAGTACATATTTATGAATGTTTAAGTTTGCTCGTTTTAGTTCAAGAATTGCTATGTTTGCTATAAAAATTACTTAATTTATAAAAAAAAAATGTATTAATCGATTAACCGATCAATAACAAAATTAACCGATTAAGTACCGATTAAACCAAAACCTCGCTTAATTAATCGAGCGATTAACTGATTAAAGCAAAAGTCCGATTAAATGAATACCCTAATATATACCCTTTTAACCCGTGGTTAAGGGTATAGAAAGGTCCTAAAAATAGCTGTTACTTTGCGTGTATAGTTTTGTCCAAACTTAAGTTAATAATCGCTTAAATACTTAAAATTCAGACTTAATTATTTGTCTAAAAGATTATTTTATAAGATCTCCTTAAACTATTGAAGTAACTAATAAAATGATCTCACATAATATGTATTAATTAATAAATATGTAGTACATATTTATGAATGTTTAAGTTTGCTCGTTTTAGTTCAAGAATTGCTATGTTTGCTATAAAAATTACTTAATTTATAAAAAAAAAATGTATTAATCGGTTAACCGATCAATAACAAAATTAACCGATTAAGTACCGATTAAACCAAAACCTCGCTTAAATAATCGAGCGATTAACTGATTAAAGCAAAAGTCCGATTAAATGAATACCCTAATATATACCCTTTTAACCCGTGGTTAAGGGTATAGAAAGGTCCTAAAAATAGCTGTTACTTTGCGTGTATAGTTTTGTCCAAACTTAAGTTAATAATCGCTTAAATACTTAAAATTCAGACTTAATTATTTGTCTAAAAGATTATTTTATAAGATCTCCTTAAACTATTGAAGTAACTAATAAAATGATCTCACATAATATGTATTAATTAATAAATATGTAGTACATATTTATGAATGTTTAAGTTTGCTCGTTTTAGTTCAAGAATTGCTATGTTTGCTATAAAAATTACTTAATTTATAAAAAAAAAATGTATTAATCGGTTAACCGATCAATAACAAAATTAACCGATTAAGTACCGATTAAACCAAAACCTCGCTTAATTAATCGAGCGATTAACTGATTAAAGCAAAAGTCCGATTAAATGAATACCCTAATATATACCCTTTTAACCCGTGGTTAAGGGTATAGAAAGGTCCTAAAAATAGCTGTTACTTTGCGTGTATAGTTTTGTCCAAACTTAAGTTAATAATCGCTTAAATACTTAAAATTCAGACTTAATTATTTGTCTAAAAGATTATTTTATAAGATCTCCTTAAACTATTGAAGTAACTAATAAAATGATCTCACATAATATGTATTAATTAATAAATATGTAGTACATATTTATGAATGTTTAAGTTTGCTCGTTTTAGTTCAAGAATTGCTATGTTTGCTATAAAAATTACTTAATTTATAAAAAAAAAATGTATTAATCGATTAACCGATCAATAACAAAATTAACCGATTAAGTACCGATTAAACCAAAACCTCGCTTAATTAATCGAGCGATTAACTGATTAAAGCAAAAGTCCGATTAAATGAATACCCTAATATATACCCTTTTAACCCGTGGTTAAGGGTATAGAAAGGTCCTAAAAATAGCTGTTACTTTGCGTGTATAGTTTTGTCCAAACTTAAGTTAATAATCGCTTAAATACTTAAAATTCAGACTTAATTATTTGTCTAAAAGATTATTTTATAAGATCTCCTTAAACTATTGAAGTAACTAATAAAATGATCTCACATAATATGTATTAATTAATAAATATGTAGTACATATTTATGAATGTTTAAGTTTGCTCGTTTTAGTTCAAGAATTGCTATGTTTGCTATAAAAATTACTTAATTTATAAAAAAAAAATGTATTAATCGGTTAACCGATCAATAACAAAATTAACCGATTAAGTACCGATTAAACCAAAACCTCGCTTAAATAATCGAGCGATTAACTGATTAAAGCAAAAGTCCGATTAAATGAATACCCTAATATATACCCTTTTAACCCGTGGTTAAGGGTATAGAAAGGTCCTAAAAATAGCTGTTACTTTGCGTGTATAGTTTTGTCCAAACTTAAGTTAATAATCGCTTAAATACTTAAAATTCAGACTTAATTATTTGTCTAAAAGATTATTTTATAAGATCTCCTTAAACTATTGAAGTAACTAATAAAATGATCTCACATAATATGTATTAATTAATAAATATGTAGTACATATTTATGAATGTTTAAGTTTGCTCGTTTTAGTTCAAGAATTGCTATGTTTGCTATAAAAATTACTTAATTTATAAAAAAAAAATGTATTAATCGGTTAACCGATCAATAACAAAATTAACCGATTAAGTACCGATTAAACCAAAACCTCGCTTAATTAATCGAGCGATTAACTGATTAAAGCAAAAGTCCGATTAAATGAATACCCTAATATATACCCTTTTAACCCGTGGTTAAGGGTATAGAAAGGTCCTAAAAATAGCTGTTACTTTGCGTGTATAGTTTTGTCCAAACTTAAGTTAATAATCGCTTAAATACTTAAAATTCAGACTTAATTATTTGTCTAAAAGATTATTTTATAAGATCTCCTTAAACTATTGAAGTAACTAATAAAATGATCTCACATAATATCGCTCATTTCGTGCAAGACCGTCACAACTCAAAATTTGGCATTTTCGAGTTAGTAATGCAGAAATGTTCTTCTCTTAAATCTCTACAAATTGATCTAAGAACGGAGAGAATTATCGAAAAAATAACGGTAATACAGATGCTTGTGACGCTATGACCTCTCGTAAGAAACTTGAGCAATTAACATCAACAAGGTCACATTTCAGTTTGTGTTTGGCATTCCTCTTGTACATGTGGTTTTCTTCGTAGCAAAAAAAGAAACATTTGATTTTATAACTGTATTTTAGTGAAAAAGAAGGTGAGAAATAATAGGTTAGAATCTTAAAAAGGCTCTCCTGTAAAGTTTCAAATTTTGAGTTGTGACGGTCTTGCACGAAATGAGCGATATGTATTAATTAATAAATATGTAGTACATATTTATGAATGTTTAAGTTTGCTCGTTTTAGTTCAAGAATTGCTATGTTTGCTATAAAAATTACTTAATTTATAAAAAAAAAATGTATTAATCGGTTAACCGATCAATAACAAAATTAACCGATTAAGTACCGATTAAACCAAAACCTCGCTTAATTAATCGAGCGATTAACTGATTAAAGCAAAAGTCCGATTAAATGAATACCCTAATATATACCCTTTTAACCCGTGGTTAAGGGTATAGAAAGGTCCTAAAAATAGCTGTTACTTTGCGTGTATAGTTTTGTCCAAACTTAAGTTAATAATCGCTTAAATACTTAAAATTCAGACTTAATTATTTGTCTAAAAGATTATTTTATAAGATCTCCTTAAACTATTGAAGTAACTAATAAAATGATCCCACATAATATGTATTAATTAATAAATATGTAGTACATATTTATGAATGTTTAAGTTTGCTCGTTTTAGTTCAAGAATTGCTATGTTTGCTATAAAAATTACTTAATTTATAAAAAAAAAATGTATTAATCGGTTAACCGATCAATAACAAAATTAACCGATTAAGTACCGATTAAACCAAAACCTCGCTTAATTAATCGAGCGATTAACTGATTAAAGCAAAAGTCCGATTAAATGAATACCCTAATATATACCCTTTTAACCCGTGGTTAAGGGTATAGAAAGGTCCTAAAAATAGCTGTTACTTTGCGTGTATAGTTTTGTCCAAACTTAAGTTAATAATCGCTTAAATACTTAAAATTCAGACTTAATTATTTGTCTAAAAGATTATTTTATAAGATCTCCTTAAACTATTGAAGTAACTAATAAAATGATCTCACATAATATGTATTAATTAATAAATATGTAGTACATATTTATGAATGTTTAAGTTTGCTCGTTTTAGTTCAAGAATTGCTATGTTTGCTATAAAAATTACTTAATTTATAAAAAAAAAATGTATTAATCGGTTAACCGATCAATAACAAAATTAACCGATTAAGTACCGATTAAACCAAAACCTCGCTTAATTAATCGAGCGATTAACCGATTAAAGCAAAAGTCCGATTAAATGAATACCCTAATATATACCCTTTTAACCCGTGGTTAGGGTATAGAAAGGTCCTAAAAATAGCTGTTACTTTGCGTGTATAGAAGTTCAATAACAAATGCTGTTTGCGTTTTGGTTTTGGCCTTCAGTTTTGGTCATTTTCTGTATCCTAGATCTTATAAAAGTCACACTTACAAGCAATTTATCAATTTCTTATTATACCAATTGAGCAAAAAAAACTCAATATCTTTTTTCCAACGAAAAACTGCACATTAAAGAAATTTGATTTTCTCAATGTCTCATTTGCATCTGTTCTGTCGGCACTCATCTGCCAATTATTTGTTTGCCGTACAGATAAATTCAATCAGCTGACTCCCAAATTTTTACATGTATTTTGAGAGGTGTTGCCAACTGAAAACAATGTTTTTTGTCGGTACATTGAGAAATCCAAACTTGTTAACGGTTAGTTTATTGGTCTAATTAATTTATGTCGGCATTAAGTAACAGGCAGTTTGTAGAATACATAATAATAAGCTCAGAATAACACTAAATCAAAAAAGTTGGATCCAGACAGCGTTAGCACTAGCATTCCAAACTTCTTTCCATAATGTATATTATATTTAAACGGAATTCTTTTTTTCTCGCCATTTCCACTTAACTTATAAAATAATTAACGACTTAATTATACTCTTTCATTTCCGTAGCAAAATTATCACATTAAATATTTTATCAGATTAATTGAACATTCAGTAAACATTTTTAAATAAAAACTGCAACCTGGTGGCATTAGCAAAGGAAATTCCGACTTTTTCTAATTTTTATTACAATTAATAAAAATAACTAACATCGCAAACTCCATTAATGGCTTAACGCTTAGAACTTGGATCATAAATTTCCATGCGCAATTTTATTAGAAAAAAATGAAATAAATTATAATTAATAATAAAAAAATAAATAAAAGAAATATAATTATTTTCAATTGACAATTTGTCGCTAATGCTACAAAAAATTTTTTGTTCGTTTAATTCTATTAATAAATAAAAAGGGAAAATTCCATTTCAAGTTTTATAAAATTACTTTTATTAAATATCTAAGAAAGAAATCGTAGTAGCAAAAAGTTATAAGAAATCAATGACGTGTTATAAAAAAACTTAATGGGTCAGTATATTTTTTTTCCTAAATATTGCGCTATTACACAGAACAAAAGAAGACGTTAGAAAAATGTCCACCAGTGGTATTCAATGGTATTTTTAATAACCTTCTAAAAGGCCTCGGTACTCCTTCTTTTGGATGTACAAGGTCTGCTCGCTGCATTCCATACTCATATCTTTTTTGCACTCATTGTCATTGCGGGGTAGGCCTTCCGCTCTTGCTTCTTTGGCAGTTACATATGGCAACTGGATAAAAAAAATAATTATTCTCCTTTGGCAAAAAAAAAACAAAACATCTTACTCCTTCTTTTCTCCCTTCTTATAGAAGGGAATGTGTATCTTATCTTTTATACGAAAGAGCCGAGGCATTCTTTCGCAGTTCGATGAAAATGGCGATTGAATCAAAAATAATAATTAAGCAGGCCTTTGGTTGGTTGGTTAACGTGGTAGCACGCACAGAACTACTCAACAGTGACTCCGTTTTGACACCACACAAAACGTCAAGAATTGGAAACCCCAATCAAACTTGACTCAGGGGCAATACTGAGGTGGCTAGAGCCAGCCCGTTGCGTTGAGATATTTCAGCAAGTTGCTGAGTTTCACCCGCGATATCTCTGAGAGTCCTTGTATAAGGTAATTCCCAAATAATCCATGTCGTACTGAATTAAAAACTGGGCAATCACATAGAAGATGAAATACTGTCTCTTCAGTTCCTGGTTCCCTGCAGCTGCGGCAGTATTCATTAAAAGGGAGGCCGAGTCTCATAGCATGCTTACCGATCGTCCAGTGACCAGTAAGTACGTATATAAGTAAGTCTCGACACGTCTTTCCGACTGAAGTTGAGAAGTCGCTCAGAGCGACCTATGTCATATGTGGGCCACGTTGCTTTGGTAGCCCTGCAGCCATCCAGTTTCCTCCATTTACCGTCAGCCATATCCAGATAGTGTCTAAAGCAGGCCTTTAATAAGGCCTAAAGTAGGAAGGTCTTCTAAGTTTTCCCGCTGGGGGATTTACAAGGTATGCTATCAAGTCATATCGTCATAATGTCCTAAATAATATTTTACAATTGTTTAAAAAAATATTGTTGTGTTTCAAACGAAATAAAAATTTTAATGCCTTGTTCATTGATTCGTCATAACTGTACAGTAGAAATCTAAATTATAAGCGGTTGCCCAAAGAAGTCAAATATATTTCTTGTAATTATTTTAAGACATATGACTTTACAACTCTATGACAACCTTGTGAATCCTCCTAAATGTATGTATGAATTAACAAAAAAAAAACAAGTAAGATTGCTATATTCGGCTATGCCGAATCTTTTATACCCTTCACCATGGTGCGATAAGAACAGAAAGTTATATAAACTAGTGTATGCCCACTGGTCGAAATTCGACCATAATTATTTATGCGAATATGAAGAAATCATACATATAAGTAAAAATGAATTTACATATTTCGAGCATTTGTTTTCTATTCGTCTTAGTGGGTGGGTTCTCATTCGTTCCTATAATTTTATGTTTCTACGTTCAATATTATAGAAAATTCAAAAATTGGCACATGCAGCACGGAAAAGAAAAATAAATTTATATCCCGTATTTTCCCTTTTTGATGATTTTTTCTCCGCATAAAAGTACCAAAAAGTTCAATATTGTAGTGGGACTCCATAATTTAATACGAATGTGTCAATACATAAAGAAAAATTTGTTGTAAAAAAGTGGCAAAAATAGGTAGGATTTTCACAGCTAAAACGTTCGAATTTCGGAAAAGTACCAAATTTATATTTTTAGATAAGTTACGAATTTGGTATAATCTGAATTTCTATGTTTGTTGGTTTAAAAGTTAAATGGGGTAACAAAAAAAGTTGTAAAATACAGGTTATACCCGTTTAGTACCCAAAAGGGCCGAATTTTAAATAAGTCCTCTTATTTTTCTAAAGCACAACGATAAGTATTACAGCCTGTTCCTCGATTTCGAACGTTAACGTTCGCATAGAAAATTAAATTTAAAATAAAAACAAATTTTAGAGTTTTGTTTTTGTTTTAAATATAATTTTATATGAGAACGTTGATGTTCGAAATCGGTAAACAGGCCGTTAAATTTTTTATTTTGGATCCCTTATTTTTACCCTTTCTACCCCCGCAGATTTTAATGAAATATATATTGTGCTCTACTGTAAGTAAATATCTCTCATATGGTGTACTTTTTGTTCAAATCGGTTGGCAAATGTTACCAATGTGTTCTTAACTGTTTTGCCTTTGCCGATTTATATTTAGATTTAACTATCAAAAAAATAACCGACAAATTCCGTAAAAACAAATGAATTTTCAGTTATTTTATATAATTTAACTACCAAAAGATACATTTTCTGTTATCTATTTATAAATCGGTGGCAAAAAGTAAAAGTAAAAAACGATTTTCTTGTTTTGTGTAGAAAATTCCCATATTCTTTTTGTTAAAATTTTTTAGTTAAATACATAAAATTGTTAAAGTAAAATAATTGCGAATACCATATCGGACATGCTGCTGGAGTCTTATAATTATAAGTGAAAGTTCTTCTGTAAACAGAGTGGTCAGTACAACAAAAGTACAACAAACATGTATAACGGGGTAAGTAAATAAAAATAAATATGTGTCTGGTATTTTTTAGTATTTCGAGTAAAACCTGTATTATTGAATTACATAAAATACATAAAATAACGGAAAATTCATTTGTTTTTACGGAATTTGTCAGTTATTTTTTGATAGTTAATTTTTATAAAATAACTGAAAATTCATTTGTTTTTACGGAATTCACCGTTAAATGAAATTTTCTTTAAAAATAAATGAAAAATAAGTAGACCGGTTTATAACTGAATATTCATTTATTTTATATTACAATTTCAGTTAATTTTACGTACAGAATGTTGTGAGTGTATATATACATACATATGTATATAATAATAATAATCGTTAAATCTACTTCACTAATCATAAGGACCCAGAAAATACATGCTTTATAGCGTTTACGATCAATATTGTAGAAATTACAAGCGGAGTGATAAATTTATATATTTTTTATTAATATAAGGTTAGGTCTATGTTTTTATTTATTAGTGTGCCAATTTTTTCCAAATGATTTTTGTTAATTTTAATTTAAGAAATATTTATTAAAGAAATGGTTAAAAAAATACATCTCATGCGTTTTTTATTGGCAACTGTGCAAATACATGTAAATCATATGAGTAAAAACTTTCTGTTAAGTTTTAAAAAACTGTCATTTGCTTAAGCAAAGTGAGAAACTGATCGCACATTTTGTACGGAAGAAAATGTTTTTTATTTTATTTTTGTAAATACATTTGAAAGACTTTTTCATTCTGTTCATATCTGACAGTATGTTAAACAAGGTTATTCATAATATGGTTGGGCCTTAACTTAAACTTTTTAACTTACATTTTAAACAAAATCAAATTTTGTTTTAAATTTTAATAACAGGCAGTTAGTTAACTTTTCTGAGAGTATTAATAAAAAATGTCAACAAATCAGTACCAAACATCACAAATTAGATTAGATGTTATGCAGAAAGTGTTATTTTTGAAGTAGTCATCTCAAAAATAAAAATTAACCGCCACAAAATTCTCGAGGCTGTGGAAAACACATAGAAAAACATTTCATGTACCGAAATTTTCTGATATCAAAGAAAGTTTGTATAAAAAATTTTTCTTGAAGCTATGAAAACGTAATTAAGCAATTTCTGCAACCTAAAAAACAATAATGTCGGTAATTTTTAGAAAAGACACAGATTTTGCTATCCCAACATTTGTGAAAGACTTCTCTCAAGACGAAAGTCCGATGTTGCACCTTTATATTTACATATATGTATGAATAATTATTAACTATAAATTGTAGTTCATGAGGCCGGTGTAAATTAAATCTAAGGTAATAATAATGAAAACTATAAAATTAATTTAAAAAATATAATGTGTTATTTCCGAAAAATCTTTGTTTATTATTGCATTTTTTTAATTTAATACCGCTTACGGCCAATTTCACCAAGTTCAGTTAAAACTAACTATTGCTTTAACTGCCAGTTAACAATATGTGTTTGACAGCTCTAACTGATAGTTAATTATTACTTGATTTGGGGAAATTGGCCGTTAGAAAGGTTAATTATTTGAAAAAGTTAACAACCCTTGAAACATTTCCGTTAACTTTTTTTCTATTCTACTGTATAACAATAAAACAGTCTTTTGTAGTTCAGTGCCCATGTTCTGTAACTCTCGCTTCGAGAAACTTTTCGATTGAAACGCGAGAAATGAAACGAAAATGCCAAAAATTTAAACAAACAACTAACTGTTTTTCTCACTTAACTGCGTCTGTAACATTTTTAGCGAGTTATAGCTGTCACGTAAGGAAATTACTCGCCAATTTACAGAAAAAGTGTGTCTGTAAAATTTTTGTGAGAAAGTTCCCGCTTTGAACTGTCCAATAAACTCACTCATGAAAACGGGTGAGAAAAAATATTACCACTAAAAAATATATTAAATATGAGAAATGCAATGAGTAATAACATGGAAGAGAAAAGTATTTTGTTTTTGACTGTTTTTTTCATTGTTTAATTATTTTGATTTTAACATTTTCGAAAAATATACGAACGTTTTCAAATCTATTTTTTAAACAAAAAAATTAAAGTCGCACTCTACATTATTTGCTATAGCCGACGGTTGAATTTTCGCCGCCGTCATTGAAAATCTTTCAATTTTAATCATTTTGGCCGCCGACAACGATATGTGTTACTGGCGTTCTTAACGTCTGCAAGTTCACATCGGCTTTGAGTGGAATATTATGACAATTATACCGGAACGACGTAATCTCTCTTGATAGTTTTCGACATTAGTTACAGACACACTTATTTCTCACTTTTCGAGAAACGATCGACTATTTTGTTTCACATCTTTTCGATGCGAGAAGTTCTCACCAAAGTTACAGAACATGGGTACAGGTTTTTTAGAAGAAAAAAACAAACAAACAAATTTGCTTGTATTCATTTGTATTAGATAACCCATTTTTTTAATTACATACATAAATTCTATGTAAAATGTTTTAAAAAGAGATCAACCATAAATAGTAAGGATTCAAAATTAACAAAAATTCAGGCTGTAGATATTTACATCAAATAATATTTGAACGGTATGTGATAGCGCCTTCTGCCAACGCATAGCATAAGAACACAGGTTTCTATTTTAGAGCCCTGAAACTCAACTTTATTTTTCACATTTCCTCTTAAAAGTATGCTCTTAATTATATAATTTTTCCGTTCTATTAAAATAGTGGTTTTCAGTTACGAAACACCGCATTGCCGACACTGTGTCGGTAGTGCCGGGCATTATTGTGAATAATGGTTTGGTGTATAATAACGTTTTATTCCCCACATAAGCATAGCTGCCAGATTTGACGATTTATCGTCATTTTGACGATTTTTAGGTACAAAAATGGTCTATTGACGATAGGACGATTTATACCCTAAATTTGACGATTTTTCAAATGACGAATTTTGTTAAAATTTACAAATATTTTTAATATAATTTCACATTTTATTTAAGCTTCTTTGATAATTTGATTTATTTGCTTTATTTTTTTGGCAGCAATTTTCATGTCTTAGCTGTTCAAATTATAAAATTAAATTTTTTTTTTAGCACGATGCATATTTTTAAAAGTTCAATTCTATAGATCAGTTAGTATCTTATTACAGACAGTTTATAGCCACTCTCTTTAGTCTGGGTTCACATTATAAAACTTTTCTTTCAGAAAGTCTGATTTTATTAGTGTTTACCAGACTTAAGTTCTTAAGACGAATGTTCGACGTGAAAAATACGTGTTTAATATTTCCTGGTTTTAGTTTATTTTCTTACTTTTCTTATGAATAATTTTTGGTTGTGTTACTTTAATAATAAGTGTCTAAACGAAAATTTTTATTAAATGTCAAAAACAGGCAGAGTATATTAAAATTTCATTAGCATCGGAAACTTAATATAACAATTTTTTTTCAAAACTTATTAAAAGTTAGTGGTTTTTCCGATGACGATTTTTGTGACGGTTTAGCTTATTCAATTTGACGATTTTGACGATTTTTTCCTCAAAATTTTCCGATTTTCGACCAATATTATCTGGCAGCTATGCACATAAGGCGAAGTTGTCCACACCTTAGGGGAAATAATTTAAAATTTTCACGTGAAAGCCTCTAATAGCATAGTATACAATTCAAGGCGAATCCATACAGGTGACATTTCCGAGTCATCTGTTTATTGTTTATTTATTTGTGTGTATATAAATTTTAAAAAACTGTTTTATTTCGAATAATTAATATGATACCTAAGTTTGTAGCAAGTTACAAATAGTTAGTTTTAAGCCAACGTGTATACAACTAACTTTTCGTTGACTGCAACTTAACTAACTTATAGTTAATTTAAAAAAACTAGCTTTAAGCTAACTTTAAGTAGTAAGTTTATAGCTAGCTACAAAAAGTTAGCTTTTAGTTAACGCCTAGGTAACTAACTTTGAAGTTAATTGAAAGTAATGCAGAGTCGGACAATTGACTACTTCCTAGGACATCGCAATGTTAAAATAATTAGTTAATTCCATATAAAAGAAATGCAAGTGTCAACCACCACTACTTGAGAAATAGTTAACTTTCAGTTAATTTAAAGTTAACTGAATGTCCGACAGGGAATTTCTTCTCATATTTTCTCCTATCAATCTTTTAACAGAATTAACCGAAACTATAAAAAGAGTTCAAAATTTCCAAAAAAATAAAACAGGACTCTACTGGCATAATGGAAGATTTTTTTTACATTTAGAGAAATCCAGGAATATGGGTTGCTTTCCATTTCTCCAACATTAACGATAAGTGAAATAATTTTTTAAAGTCAAGTTTTATCAAAACTAAAGAAAAGAATCGCTTAAATCCTTAAATGTTTAAACCAAATTATTTTTCTAAAAGATAAATTTTTAATCTCTCTTTAAACTATTGATATAACTAATAAAATTATCTAATAGTTTATTTTTTAATTACTACAGAATATTTATGTATTAATAAAAAAATATGTACCTATTCAATATTTATAAATTATTTTTTTGTTTGCTCGTTTTAGTTGAAGAATTGTTATCTTTATTATGTTATTGTTTTTTTACTAACAAACTCCAAATAATAAATAATTTATGCATTTTTATTTATTGAAATTACTTAATTTATAAAAAAAAAAACTTTATTAATCGGGTAACCGATCAATTACAAAATTAACCGATTATAAACCGAAACCTCGTATAATTAATCGAGCGATTAACCGATTAATACTTTACGACGATTGCTACAACAAGCAACGAAACTACGCGAAACTTGTAAAAATTCTGAAAACTTTGCTAAAATATCGAAAATACGCGAACATTTTTAATTTGGGACGATTGCCTCAAAGAGCAATAAAGCCACGTGAAAATACGAAAGTTCGGAAAAGTTTGCTAAAATAGCGGAAACTCGCGACAATTTTTGATTTGCGATGATTGCCTCAAAGACCAACAAAACCACAATTGCAAAAAGTTTGCAATAATCTTTTTGCAAGCCGTAAAATTGATTAAAAGTACCTTTAACTATAATGAATGGCAAGAATTTGGTAAACGTTGCTAAATTGGCAGAAATTTGAAGTCGTCGACTTGATGTGACAACAGTTTAAAATTGGGTGATTAATTATTTTTATAGTGTTTGCTCACAGAAAAAAGTGTTTTATCAATCAAAAAATGGTTTAAAAAGTATTTATCTTTAATTAAAGTGATAATTGAATCAATTATTTTTTTTAGCTGAAAGAAAATTAAAAATATAATTTTGATATAATTAACATTTTAGTTGTTTTGAAATAAATTTTCAAATAAAATATTCATTATACCTATATCAGAAAAATATTAATTGATTTTTTTCGTTTAAAATAAAATAATTTAAACTTGTAGAATTGTTGTAGGGAATTGTCAATATTTATTTAAATAAATTAGCACATTGTTTGAAATGGCAAAGTTTTTTGATCACTTTTTTAATTAAAATTAAAAATATCATTTATCGAAAATATTTTTTCAAAATTTGAAAATTTTTAGTAATCAATATAATCATTTTGGTAATAGGTGCAAAATCAACAACATGTTTACTTGATATTATGAATTTGAAATAAATTTGGTGATTGGAGAAATTTATTAATTTTTTCTGTGCTTGCTTCAACAGCAGCAGTCTTTATGTTTGTTCATAAAAAGTTGTCCACGTTTTACTTACCCATACACACACGCTCACACACATTTAAATTCACATGACAAAAATATACATACATATGTATGTATTTGCAAAACTTTTGTAGACAAAAAATATGTAGTTTGCAATAATGTTCCTTCTTTTAACACACAATTTTTAATTTTCTAAACTTTTGTATACTCCCTGTCGGATTTTTTTTAGCTAGCTCAACATTTGGTTGACTTTTAGCTAACTTATTTACAACTGACTAGTGACTAACTCATAATTGGTGCAGATTTGAGTCAGGCGTGTTTTGTGCGACTGACTTCTTCTCGATAAGTATTGAACTAGCCTTTGGCTAACTCAAAGCTGATGCAGAGATTAGTGAGTTGTGTTTTGTGCGACTGACTTTTTCTCGATAAGTATTGAACTAGCCTTTGGCTAACTCAAAGCTGATGCAGTGGACTGTGGTAAAAACACGTTTTGCTTGTTTTGTGTACTTTTTCAAAGTTAAATAATAAGCAAAAGTTCCCATATTCTCTTTGTTAATATCATTTAGTTAAATACATCTTATTTTCAAAGTAGAATTATTATGAAAACCGGTTTTTGCCATATCGGGCATGCTGATGGTGTCTTATAACTGAGAGTTTTTCTGTAGACAAAGGGGAAATACAACAAAAGTGAAAGAAAACATATGTGTAATAGTCTAGACAGACAGAGACAGAGCTCTGTCTCTCTTTAAAAAATAAATAAAGCAAAATACGTAATTTTTTTTTATTCTCTTATTAAAGTCAACATATTGTATGCACCACAAGCTGACTCATAATGAGCTAACTTATGGCTAACTAAAAAGTTATGCAGTGTGAGTGAGTACTGACTCGTACTGCGGACATTGCGTGTAAAAACTGAATAGCTTCAACCATGTAAAAGAGTTAGCTTGTGAGTCACCTCTGACTAACTTCTGGTTAACCATGAGTTGACTTTGAGCTAACTCATTTTCCGACAGGGCTTTTACATAATATGCACATACATATACACATATATTTATGTATGGCTGTCTGTATGTACCTATAATGTTTATTATTTAATTGATCTTTAAACGGCAATTATAACCCATATATATATTATATACATATGTACATACACATATTTCACGTTTAATTTTTTCTACAAACACACGCACCTTCTCGATTAATACTGAATCAAGAAAGAACAAATGAACAATAAGCAACTCAAAGTAAATTATAACGTACCGTTAGAGAGAAAGATGTTAACTGACTACACAATAAAATGCATTATTTAAGAGATTATGTTATTGAAAAAACTGTGACCATGAAACAGTGGCACCATTTTAGCAAATTTTCTGTCAAATTTAGCTGATTGAGTTGGGGAATTGCATACATATTTATTTTGAAAAATATGCTAACTGCTTTTGCGCATATTTCCTTGTCCAAAAGCGGATTTTTTTTTTTAGCATATTTTCACTTTTCAGAAAAGCAGATTTTTTTAACATATTTTAAAAAATAAATAAAAATTTTATGATAGATAGGTACTATATTAAAATTCCTTTTTATTTGGCATCACTTCTTTTTACAACAATTCAGCAGATTTTTGAATTTTTTTTACCATATTTTTAGCAAATTTTAGATTTTAAAAATTTTTTATTGTAATCTTAGCAGATTTTTAGCATAATTTCTTCATTTTATAATTTAGCAGATTTACTCCGATTTTTTTTTTTAAGTTTTGGCATATTCTCATCAATCAGTTGTGGCAACACTGCCTTAAAAATGGAATTTGTACATACAGTGCCAGCGCGCTAATCCGAATTAATGATTGCAGACCCTGATTCTGATTAACGAAATATTCGGATAACTGGAAAACACAAGCCAGGGTTCCAAAACAAATTTATTTTATTCTTAATAAAAAAGAATGACAAAATTAAAGCTTTTTATAATGTGTTTTTAACATACACTCAAAAAGAGTACTCAAATCCATCCGATGCGGTATCAATAGCACAGTGAGTACGAAGTTTCTTGAATCAAGCACAGAAAGATTGATTCAAGTACTATTATTCAATGGCGAAATATTTAACTTATCCATATTCAATTCACGGCTGCGAGATTTGACGATTTTTAGGTACAAAAATGGTTTATTGAAGAATGGACGATTTATAAACTAAATTTGACGATTTTTCAAATGACAAATTTTATACAAATTTACAAATGTTTTTAATATAATTTCACGTTTTATTTTAGATTTTTAGATACACTTTCATTTATTTGATTGGCAGTAATGTTCTTCCCTTAGCTGGTCATCATATAAAATACGATTTTTTTAGCAAAGGAATATTTTTAAGAGTTATATTTGATCAGTTAGTACTGTTTTATTACATCCATTTTATAACTACTATCTTTAGTCTGGCTTCACACTGTTAAAGTTTTCTTTCAGAAATTCTGAGTTCATTTCAGCAGCAGGACGGACAGACAGACAAGCGGATTTGAGCTTCCCTTTTCACAAGGAGCCAGAATATATATACTTTATAGGGTCTAAGATCAATATTGTAGAAATTGCGAACGGAATAACAAAGTCATATATATGCCCTTTTACCTTTGGCGAAGGGTATAAGCAGGAAAATAAAAATTCCGTTCAGCGAGCATGCAATCAATGCGGACTATAGAGTATGTAATACGTCATAAATTCAATTCGGATCACCACCTTCGGATTAGCGAGCTGGCTCTGTATTTATAATTTTTTTAGGGAGTTGCGTTTGTTGGATCTTAATCAACTACTGTTCTATAATCTGTGAATAAAATTAAGGATTTTCGGAACTTTTGATTAAATAGGGATGGACTGTATTTTAATATCATTATTATATTAACATACATGTGTAGGTATGTATTTATTAATTAGTTATTTATGTAGTGTTTGTTAAATCATTAAAAAAAAATACATAAAACTAAGTAAAATAAAAATATCACATATTGTTTAACTTAAAACTAAAAACTTAATTTAACAAATAATTAAAAAATTGGAAATTATAAAAATTAAAATTGAAATCAAATTAGTTTTAAGAGAAGAAAATATTTCTCTGCAGTTAATTAACGAACTATGTTTTCTAATCAATACCGATTAATTTCTAATTTATTTTTACTGACTTCTTTAATGACAGGAATTTCAGCGCGGCTAAAAATTAAAAAAAGACAAATTAATAATATTATTTCACATTTAAACATTAACACAATACTTAAAGGCCAAAGTACAACACAAAAAACACACAAAACATTTTACACAGGATCACTGATTAGGAGAAGAAAGTCAGGGAGGGGAAAATACACACAAACAAATACAGCCAGTTACCAAAAAAGCCTTGTTTTTTTCTCTCTTCTTGGAAAGCACAAAAAACACCACCCAGCAAAAAAATTTATTATGTATTTTAAAACACGACAGTAAAAATCTTTATTATGAAACAAAATACATATTTATATACAATAATAATAATATTTATAATAAATACAGAAATTTTTTTTAATAAATTAAAGCATAAATTACAAAAAATATATAAAAATGTATATGTTTTTGTGGGAGAGAGAGAGAGGGGGGAATTATTGATAATAAGGAAATATGCATATAATTATAACAAAAAATAAATGAAAATGGGAATGTAGGAATTTTGTTTTTAAAAAAAAACTTATACACTATTTGTAATAGAGAGATAGAAAATAAGCAAATGTTATGACATTAATTAATCTGAGAATTCATTGTTCTTATCCAACAAACAGTAAACATGTTTTAGTTGTAGAAAAAGGACATTTACGTTCTGAAAATGGAAATGGTGTCCATTAGGAAGACAGCACCATTAATGATCATCAATGAGCCAGCAGCCAAGGCATTACGTTTGCTTTCTTTGAATAAAAGGTCAGATCTATCGTGCCATTGATCGATTATAAGGGCACCAGAAATTACAAACAACACACAGCCGATAATAGAGAATAAGCCATTCAAACGTTTTTCCACCACAGAGTTAATAATGTGTCCTAAAGAAAAAATTTTAGACGAAGAATTTTTCAATTTCTTTAATACAGTGTTGAACAATTTTTTTTTAATTTACCAAGCAAGAGCACACCACAGATAACGGTGAAACCACCCATTGTACCACAAACAATCAAGGCATTATTGGAGAAGTTACCATTGGTTTCCCACAAGATAATACAGACAATGGCAATGACCTAGAAAAATAGAAACATTACAAAAATGAACATCAAATATAATAAAACTTAAATTAGTTCATTTAATTAAAAATCAAAAAAAATCAAAATCGATTTTATAATTTTGATCGATATCGATATAGAAACGTAACTTATACCTGTTTTACACTATGCGACATGTCTTAAAACATCAAATTGTGGCTTGCAACAATAAACGTAACGCCTGAGCGAATACGAGTTTTCGGAGGGACTTCAAAAGAAAAAAAAATATTATTGCAGGACTGTTTCGCATAGTCTGAAATAGGTATTAGTCGCAGATTTAAATAAAAGACTCAAAATAAATTCATTGTTTAAATTAAATATATTCTAGATAAAATCATTATTTTAAGTTTGTTTCATAAATTTAATTCCTTTTCCTTTCAACTTCTTAATACAACAAAAATTTCTATTAGAAAAACAAAACCATTTGCTATAGCCAAAGATCCTGCAAATATAAAAAAAATGTTGTCTTTATTTCTAAAATTATCCGGTGACCATTCAGTCATTACAACCGCTCCGGTGGCAATAAATAGAACAAACCCCGCTAAATTGAACAAACATGTAAGACGTTTATCAAGTGCTGTATCCAAAAGTAGGCCTGTAAAAAATTTTTTTAGAGGACATTACAATAATCCCAACTGTAGATATAATTTTTAGTATTACCAATCGTTAAAGCACTACAGATGATCAGATAACCACATAGAGTGCCACAAATTAACATGGACTGACTGGTGTAGAAATATTCCGGTACACATTCTATCAAAACTATAGAAATATTCGTAACAATCTAAGAAGATTTAAATATAGAAATACATTTGAAGATAAAAATTTGTATTTTAAATTCAGGACACATACACTTGTGGGACTTGTGTTGAGGATATTCAATAAAGTGGAGAGAATTAAAGTAGGCAAAACATTACATATGAAAAGTTTCAGAAATTATCTAACAGAAATGAAAAAAAAAATTTTAGTTAAGATCTCGAAAGATTGTTTAAAAAGAAATTTTAATAAAGAGATATAGAGAGAAAGACAGACTAACGACAATACAAATATTTGTAAAATGTCCTGGTTAGATATTTTTATGCCTTCAATTATATTTAAATACTATAGCGTTTTCTATTGAGGCTTTTTGCCTATTCCGTAAAAACTCTGGCATTATTTTGCCATTTATTTTTTTAAAAAATTTCTAACTAAAATGTGGTCTTGGTCTGTGGAGGTCGGGAAAAATCCGGTATTCTACTGTCAAAGTTTTTCCGCGGGGAGAGCAAGTTGCATTGCAGCCGATTGGAAGTGTTACTATTTCCAAAAGTATGAATTCCAAATCTCGTGTCACGGCTTTGTGGCGGAAGTACAAGGAAGCTCTAGTCGACACATTCTACTGACCCGGTGTTTAAAGCATTGCGCGTTTAAAACGCAACACAGGTACGCACGATAATTAAGAACACATCTGTCAAAGTTGCCCTTATACATCCAGAGAAAAAACATTTTCAATATGGTCACCTACAGCAAAACAATTTTAAACCAGCATTTTTTAAAAATGATGGTTAATTTAACCTTGGAGGTGACTATATTGAAAAAGCGTTTTTCTCTGCGTGAACTGACATTTAATTATAATTGGTGACTTGAATCCAAAATCTCAGAAGAAAAAATCATTTAAAGTACTTTTATTTAACAATGTACTAAAAAAATACAATTGGACTTGTCTAGAAATCAAAATCAAGTGAAATCTATGGTGATTTTCAGTTATTTTTTTTCCTGGAGGGTTACTGCGTATTTCGATTCGAAAAAAATAATTTACGAGTTCAAACAATTTGTTTTGTGTATAAAGATTTTCGTACTCGTTTGAAACCATTGCAGAAGTTGTATTTATAAACAAATGGAAAATTTGTTATTGCTCTTAGTAGAGAGTTTCAGTTCAGAAAAGGATTTTTGTTTTCGATAAAGTATAACCAACTTCCGTAGATTCGAAATATAAAGTACGAAAATCGTAATATACAGTATAAATTGTTCGTATTCGAATTAGTAGATTAGTAGTCCTGATTTGATTTGATTTGATCGATTTTAAGTTAAATCGAATCCTATTTTCAAAAAATCGCTGCATATAGCAACGTTTTTGGTATATTTTGAGGTTATTTTCCTGTATGTTTGGAAATTTTTTTAACATATAAAAACTTAACCCGGTCTTTAAGAATTTTCTTGAAAATAAACTTGTTATTTAGAATTTTCTTTAAAAAATTATGTATCACTATGAACTATGGCGGTGCGAAAATGTTTATTTCGTGCCTCAGACTTAGATTTAATAATTGAAATAAAAAAAGATCTACGTACAACTAATACATTTTATGCCTGACGAAAGGGTTTCTATCATAAACACCTATGTATACATCTTATAAGATGAGCAAAAACAGAAAAAATGTGAAATTGTCAAAAAATTACCAAAAAAATGGCGCAAAAAGCGCCATTAAAAGTAGAGATTTCAAATTCGATCGTGGTGTAGAACATGTTTAAATTCGGAACTAGCTTCACTTTCAAAAACCTTTTTTTTACAAAAAAGTGAACAAAATAATCGTTTTTTTAATTTCGAACGAGTTGTTTTATCATAAAAATTTAAAAAAAAAATTTTCTAAAAATAAGTAGCTGTTAATATAGTCTTTCACAAAAAAAAAAAAAAATCAATGTAAAATCTATATTCCTTTACCCACAAAAAAATATATTGTAAGCCTCTAAAAACTGTAAAAAGCCAATGAACACGCATGCAATTTTCTCAACTTTCCTGACTTTAAGTGTCCCAAAACCACAAATCTCAAACAAAAGACTTGAAAATTCACTATAGATGCAAAATTTTGTTGTCTGTCGATCTGCGTACTTAAAATTTTACATTTCTTAAATTTAATTTTTTGCCTAATGCAGAGATGCTTTAGTTAACGAAGCCGGTGTTTGTTATACCATAGAGGAGAAAATTTTTTTTCCCGGTCGAAGGCCGACTATTTACAAAAGCTTTAGTTAGCGAAGCCAGTGTCTATTATTCCATTGAGAAGAAAATCCTCGCGTCCGGCCGAAGGACCAACCATGCTATCAATCGTGCGATTTGTAAAACCAAAACTAATTATTCAGGTTATTAAAAATCAGGATTCGGAAATTCTGGACTTTTAAACTACGAATTTTGAAATACGGGATTTTAAGTTTCGGGCAAATGAACCCAACCCAAGTTTTTAATATAACTTTATTTGTGTTTTTTTTTAATGTTTATTTTTCCTAGGGTTAAAATTGATTAACAATTTTGAGGTGATTTTTCATAATGGAGAATTACCCCAAATTTGGGGTCATATTTAATTTTCTTTGTTAATTTTTTTGGGGTAATTTTTTATTAAAAAAATGGGGTCATATTGCATTATGAATAATAGCCCCAAGTTTGGAGTCAATTTTCATTTTGTTTTGGGGCCATTTTTCCTGGGGCAATATTTCGTAGCGCCAGAAATTGTCTTTACAAAATAACATCGCATTGAATATCGTTACCTAAAACGCAAAAGGCCCTAACTAACCGAAAATAAAAAATCGGCTTTTTTCATTTATTCTGATGTATTGCATCAACACAAACGTCCCCAACAAATTTTGGAATCTTTCGACCAAAATTAGCGATTGTATTAACAAAAAGCAAAAAGCCCTATCTACAATAGATTATACGATAAACGCTAATAGACATAACTAACAGTTTGCATTATATGCAACATTGTTATTTTTCAAAACCACTGGTAGGTTTAACAAGAAAAATAGAAGAAAAATTAATTTTAAACAGTTTAAGGCAATTTATCAATTTATCATTTTAAATAGTTTTTTGCTTCTCCTGTAAAATTTTCAAAATGTTAGATAGGGCCTTTTGCGTTTTAGGTAACGATATACTCCTTAGAAAATTTTCAGTTGTTAAAAATTTGCTTTAAGTACAATTAACATGGCAATTATAATTTATTCTGCACTAACTGGCATTAAATACGTGAGGCATAACAAAATTATTTAAATGAAATTCAAATAATTTCATAATCATAAATTACAAATATTTATGCGCATAAACATACAAACGCGCTATCAAATCAAATGAACGAATTAAATTTTCATGAATTTGTATTTTATTTGCCCTAACAAAATAATAAATAACGCCCGGTCTCATTTCAAAACACTGCGATTAGCTAATTATTGGCTGTGGGAAAAATCGCCCAAAGAAAAATGGCCCAAAAAAAAAATGAAAAATCGCCCAAATGAAGAATCGCCCAACAGAACATGAAAAATGACCCAAAAAGTTATATATGTAATTTTGCCCAAAAGAAACGAAAAAGGGCCCAAAAAAAAGATGAAAAATTACCCAAAAAGCAAAAACGAATTTTTTCCCGGTGGCATGTTATAACGTCCAGTGTCATAGTGGCCATGGACGTTATGACACTCCAAAAAGTGTCATAGTGTCCATGGACACTGCGCTAACTAAAGCTTCCCTGCACAGCCGGCCTTCGGCCGGGCGCAAGGATTTTCTCCTCTATGGTATAACAAACACCGGCTTCGCTAACTAAAGCTTTTCTGCATAGTCGGCTTTTGTTTGGAAACAAGGCAGATTTTAGAAGCTTTACTTAGCGAAGCCGGTATTTTTTATACCGTAGGGGAGAAAATCCTTGCGCCCGGCCAAAGGCCGGCTGTGCAGAGAAGCTTTAGTTAGCGAAGCCGGTATTTGTTATACCATAGAGGAGAAAATCCTTGCGCCCGGCCGAAGGCCGGCTGAGCAGAGAAGCTTTAGTAAGCGAAGCCGGTGTTTGTTTTACCATAGAGGAGAAAATCAAAAAAATGGGCCATTTTTCATACAACATTTTTCATAATGAAAAATCACCCAAATTTAAAAAACGAAAAATCACCCAACAATAACGAAAAATAGCCCAAAAATTTTAGGTCACTTTTCATATGAATTGAGGCCCAATTTTACATGGAATTTTTTTGGGCGATTTTTCATTTCTTTTTTTGGGCCATTTTTCTTTGGGCGATTTTTCTCACAGCCCTAATTATTACTCTTATTATTTATCAACTTTATTACATTAAAATGAAGTAACTTTGATTAACACCCGTCATATGAACAAACACATATGATTTTATTCCTCCCTCATTGTAACTTAATTGGTTTGTAATTAATTCTAAATAATTGGATTTACTTGTATTTTTATTAATACTCTTTTGCTTATCTTGTTGACTTATTTACCACTGAAACCAACTTTTTCTTTTGATTTAATTTTCAAACAAATGAACTCATTCGTATTTATTCAACTAATATGTGATATAAATATCAGGCTCAATTTATTTATTTAAATCTTTATTTAAGTATGACTTCATAGAAATGAACGCACTGCACTCTATGCAAAATATGTACAACACAATTAAATGTTCATATTTTCTGTTTCACTGATGATTATTTTAATTGAATTGTATGGCCTGTTTAAGTGTGTGACCAGTTACATCACCAACATCATTATTAAAAGTAGTTTAAGATAATAACATCATTATTATCAACATAATCGTTAAAAGTTTAATATACTTTTTAAAGTTAGCTCAAGGAATAAGCCAATAAGACAGACAAGTTGTTGTTTATGTTGTTATCGTAGAAACTAAAATTGGTGTAATTTCCAAGCCACTTTTAAAGTTCTATTCACCAAATAATCCACTAAGATTTACAAAAGATTTTCAACTAAAGCGCTTTTTTGTCTTGTAGATTTTTGCCAGAAAAAATTCTAGTCGCATTGAAATTTTTCTAAAAAAAAAGCATCGCATTAAAAATTTGCTACACAAATAACATTGAAGTTTTCTAAAAAAAACATCGCATTAAAGAGTTTCTACACAAATAACATCAAATTAAAATCATCTATTCAGAATACGTTCCATTGAAAATATTTAAAGAAAAAAATATTGTGTCGAAAATGTTCACTAGAATATCCCTAGGAGAAAGGGAACCAGCATCAAACTTGCCACCTGACAGTTCTAAAGTTATTATTGTTGTAACACCCTGGTGTTGCTGAGTTGACAATCTTTGGCCGTTGCAGTTGATGCTCCGAGTTGTTCCGGTACGTAGACCCAATTGTCGCGGGAACGCACAGTTCTAGAGTGGTAGGGTCCGGGTTTAGTTCTAACACTTTATATGAAGGGGACTTGTCTCTTTAACATGGCGATGCCCTAGGAGAGGGTTAATTGGCAACTTTTTGACACTTTGTAACAGGTCACGGGAATAATCTAAATGGACACATTCAATTTCGGTTAACATAATGCCTGTCGCAGATATTGTCCCGAGTGAACCATATTGAACCATATAAATTAATATAAACAGATAGCAGCACAATATCGCACAATATCGAGACCAATGACTAGTTTTGTGTCAATTACCTTTCTTTTGGAGTAACTACACTTTAAACACTTTCCCCTTTATGCAAAAAAAGAAGTTAAAGTTCATTTTTGCAGGGCTTAATGTGTTGCTTAACTAATGTGAACTTTATTTTTTTTTTTTTTTTTTTTTTTGCATAAGTGGGTTTATTACCAGTACAGTCCATTTTATTAATATTATATTCACTGGTCACCGGATTTGTGCTTTAAGAACAATTGACACAAATTTCCAGAGGGTATAACATTGCATTCTTCCGAAATTTACTATGTTTTGATAATCATATTGAATAATTTCTATAGAAAACAGTATTTTGTTTGTTAAGTTGTATTATCTTATTAAAAAAGTTTTTTACAAAATAACATCGCATTGAAAGTTTTCTGTAGAAAATAAAATCGTATTTAAAAATGTTTAAAGTAAATAACATCGCTTGAAATAATTTATGTAAAATATTATCTTTTAAAGAAGGTTTTTCAAAATAACATCGCACTGAAAAGTTAATTTAAATAATAATATCACATATAAAAGTTGTTTTAAAGGAAATAACATCGCATGAAATAATTTATGCAGAAGATAGCACTACATTGAAAATTTTCTATAGAAAATAATATAGCATTAACATTTGTCTATAGAGAAAAATACGAATAATTTTCTTTAGAACTACCATAACACAAATTTTTTAATAGAATGGTCATTTCACCCCCTTTAGTTATTCCCCAAGGGAACAAAGGGCTCCTATAAGATTATTCCATCTTTTTCTATCATAGTAATAATTCTTGATTTCTTCCCATGACTTATTAGTCCATTAGGATTGTTCGGGCCCATGTGCTCTTTGGCCGTCCACGTCGCCTCTGCCTTGCGGATTCCATTCTAGCCCGTTCTACAAATACATACTCTCGTTCTTTCGACTCTAACTGACCATTTGCGCAAAGTAAAGTACAACGAAAAACAAGAAATTCTACAAACTGTAAATAGAAGAAAATAAGGTTGTCAAAACCTAAAATCCAAATATAGACATTCCAAAACTTTTCTATTTACTCTTAACTGATCTCATTCTTTAATCGAGTCCAACAAAATCTAAAAATAAAATTATTGTTTATATATTTACATAAATACAATTTGTTTTTTTTTTCAATTCTTTGTATAATTTTGTTTAAACAATAAAATTTTAAATTAACAATGGGAGACAACGACACCCTCAATTATTCACAGTTGCTAATGCACAATTGGCTGTTACTAAATATTTCACGAAGGAAGTGGAAGCGCTGCCAGCCGGGAACTACTGGAAGCAGTAAATAAATTTATAAATACAAACAAGTAAGAGTGATATATTCGGCTATGCCGAATCTTTAATACTCTTCACCAAACGTAATTCAGCGCCTTAGACCACTCACCCACTAACACACGTTATCAAACAAAATTTAAACCAAATAAAATATGTATGTTGAGAATAGTTTAAACACATTTTTCTATTTAATCGGCTCCTGCAGGCAGATACCGACCGTTGGCGCAATTTTTCCCGCTGGAGGGAGATGTTCGTCAACGGAATCGTTGGTTTTTATGTTTAAGGAGGGAGCTAAGAAAACCATGGGACTTAGAAAATCGTCTGCCTATAGAAACTCTCCGGCTGGAACAGCTGTCCGCAAGTATTTATTTGTATTTGTTATGTGCAAAAAAAAGTGTACACAAAAAAATAAACAAAAACAATACTTGGCCATTTTAGAGCAAACTTAGTCTGGGTTCCCATTATGAAAGTTTTCTTTCAGAAAGTCTGAGTTTGCAGGTTAGAGAGGAAGAGAATACTCTCTCCCTTCTCATCAATCAACTCATACTTTTTGCAAGAAAACTTTCGTAGTGTAATCCCAGACTTAGAGGCATTCGTGGTTTTTTGTATCTCAGTCATTTATGGACCGATCTGGTTGAGTTTCAATAGCAAAATTTAACGGAGCACATGTGACATAAATATATACCAACCAAGTCCCCATCATATCTGTGGTCTTCGGAAAACCCTTTTCAAGGGACAGGCTGGCATCGTTTAATCAAATTCGCTACTCATAAAAGGGTGTAAGATCAATATTGTAGAAATTACATACGGAATGACAAACTTATGTGTATATACCCTTTACACCTTTGGTATACGGTATTCAAAGTAACTGAAGAATTAATTTGTGAACTTTTCGGCTGTTGTTAAGTCAATATTTAATCTGTGTTTCTTTGTTTTTATTAAAAATTATTCTTTAATATTAAAAAATTTACAATTTCTTTTCGTTTTATTTATCTTTCCGTTTTGTACAATACTAGTTGTTAATAAATTAAATAAATTTGTTGTTTTTGTTAACAACAAAAAGTAGTTGACTTTACGGGTTTTTGACAATTTGCATCGAATGATAAGAACAAACGCCAGCCAGCGCCAGCCACTTTAATAAATTTACTTATTTTTTTTTTTTTTGTGTAAAATTTATTATTAAATATTTATTTTCTTTATTTCACATTTAAATTATTACTATTGTCAATTGTATAACTCATATTGTTTGCTTTTCTATTTAATTTTAGAATTTGTTTTTGCATTTCTGGTGATGAATTTATTAACTTTTTTTTAATTTTTAATATCTGGGTATCTGGGGAGCGTCTTATCAAAAGTTGTTGTGGTTTTCTTTTGAAAAATTTATTAAAATTATATGAAATATAAACAATTGCTTGTTCAGAAGAATTGTTTCGAAGTAACAAATCAATTGTTGACAGATATTTGTCTTCTTCGTCATGTAATAAATTGAAAAAATGGGGATAGATTTGTGAACTTTTTTGAGATGAGTGCAGTTTTTTAGAGATATAAATAAATAATTTTAACTTTTTTGCACAACATTACGTGCAAGATTAACATTTCATTGATATGATCATAATACTGAAAAACTTTCTAAAGAAAATAACATCGCAACATTTTCTATTAAAAAAATATATTTAAGACTATATATAGAAAGAAAATTACATTGAAAATGTTTAAAAGAAAATAATATTGTATTGGATATTTGTATGTAAAAAACATCGAATTTGCTTTTTTCTGTTAAAATCATCGCATAGGAAACTTTTATCTT
The DNA here is from genome assembly GCA_943735925.1 of Pollenia amentaria. Classification (NCBI taxonomy): domain Eukaryota; kingdom Metazoa; phylum Arthropoda; class Insecta; order Diptera; family Polleniidae; genus Pollenia; species Pollenia amentaria. The sequence goes on along the minus strand of OX031008.1, from coordinate 128,397,119 downwards.
ATTCAACATTTTCTATAAAAAAATTATATATATGTATATATTTGAAACTTCATATCGATGGCTTAATAAAAAAATGTTTAACGCAATTTTTTACAAAGTAGCTTTAAAATAACATCGCTTCAAATATTTTCTGAATGGCATCTTATTGAACATTTGCTTAGGGTGACGAGATCTTAAAAAAATTCACAACTAAATCTGGCATTATGCATGATTTTAAAAAAATGCCAAAAGTAAATTTACAAAAAAAGTAAATTTACAAATAGATAAAAACATTGCAGTAAAAATTTTCTGTAGTAAATATTATTGCATTGAAAATGTTTAAAAAAAATAGCATCGCACCGATTTTTTTATATAAAAACATTGAATTTGATATATTTATATAAAAACATCGCATCGACTATTTTAACATCGCATTTACATTTTTCTGAAAAATAGCAAAATTTCATTAAACATTTTCTATAAAAAATATAAATTATATCTAAAAAAATAAGATTGTACTAAAAGTTTTCTTTAGAAAATAAAATTTCATTGAAAAGTTTCTATATAAGAAAACACTGCATTAAAGATTTTCTTTAGTATAAAATATTTTATTTATAATGTTTCTCAAGAAACTAAGAATGCATTGCTCATATGCAAAAGACAATAACATCGCATCGCTTATTTTTTATTGAAAATGAAATTGCTCTGGAAATGTTTCTATGGAAAAAATGAGCGCACCGATTATTTCCTGTTAAAAACTATATCGCAAAGAACAGTTTATATAAAAAATCATCGCAACGAAAAATGTTTTATAGAAAAAACACGTTTCTAATCTTTTATATAGACAATAATATTTTATCGCATTTTTTTCTACATAAAACGTCATCGCATGGAATATGTCATTATTGTTTTATTGGAAAAACAAGTAGTCAAAATTTTTATTAATGTATTTACTGACTGATATTATTTTATCACTTAATCGAACAGAAAGTGGTGTAGGTATGTAATATAACAAATAAAACTATTAAACGTTTTTATGTATCATTAAATAAACAGAGCCATAAATAAATTGATTATTAGGGGTATTCAGCTTAAGTAGGGAACAGGAAATTTTAGCAATTTAAAAAGCATTTCAGATAAAATAATAATAATAACTGTTTGCATTGAAATGTGTTTCGCAGAGGCTATTTGTGATCAATTATTTTTTTATTCATGAAAATTAATTTAAATACATAAAAAAAAGCTTTTACAATTTTTTTCTGGAATACCCGTAATAATAATCAAAAATTGTTTTTAACTCCCTCTACTTGTAGCTAATATTTCTAATGCAAAATATTTGTTAACTCATTAACAAACATCCATCCCATTATCCTTGTTAAGGTGGTTTGAGTTAGTGGTGAAACGCTAATGATTATGATGAAAATGACAATGACAATGGCAATAATGTTATTGACACTGACAGTAATGCCAATTATTTGTCTATTAAAGTATATTAAAATACCATAATTATCATCAGATAAGGTGTGCTATAGATTTTTGTGTTCTTTTTTTAATATTTGATTTCGTTGCTCTTAAATGTTTGTACAATAATTATAATTTAGCGCAAAAAAAAGAAGAGAAACTGAGACTTACGTAAGCGTCGCAAGCAAATAATTGTTTAATTGATTAAATATTTAAATAAAATGGCAATTAATTTGTCAATTTCAGGGTATTAAATGTGTTTTAATAAAAAGAAAAAGTATGCATAAAAAAATTTCTTAAGACTAAAGTCCGTTATCACAACTTAACGATAGCTGAAGTTTTAATTTTATCTGCCGTATAAAAAGTGTTCGATTATTACAACTTTACTTTAACTAACAAGTTGGATGAACCTTCCTTTGACTTATCGCTTTCTTTAGGTTAAAATAATGATGTAATAATGCAACACTTTTTATTTGGTCGATAAAATCCTACTTTTAGCCATCGGTAAGTTGTGAAAACAGGCCTAAGAGTAGACTCTTGATTGTTGAATTATTTGTAGAGTTTAAAACTTTGCTATTTTGTCGCTGTTAAAATTTTTTGCGAAATTCCGCTTATATTTAGCAATTTTAAACCAATTGTTGCCATTCCTTATAGTTTTATGAACTTTATATTAATTTTATGACTTGTTTGATATATTAATAATTTTCGCGAATTTCCGCTAAATTTCCAAATATTTTTTTTTTTTTTTTTTTTTGATATTTTCCGACATTTTGTTTTTTTAACCGATTGAGCGATTCAAATTTTAGGGTTTGTTTTCAAGTTTGCAATTTTTCGCTTATTTTAGCCATGTTTGTGATAGAAGCGATTTTTCCTTTAAGTTTTCTAATTCTTTACATTTTTAACGATTTTAAATAATTATTAGACGTTGATGTTAGCAAATGTTGGCGAATTTCCGCTAATTTAGCAATTTTTACCAAATTTTTGCTATTCCTTATAATTTTAGGGACTTTTAATCAATTTTATGACTTGTTTGAAATATTACAAATGATCGCGTATTTTCGCTATTTTTGCAAATATTTCCGAATTTTTGCAATTTCCCATATATAAGCCGAAGTCACCTATTTTACAGGGCACTATCAACACTCTCCATTTATTCGGGGCGAAAAGTGCAATGTCTTATGCCATTAATAAGGGGTGAATTTTTTAGAAAAAACATGCTTTTTTTAGAAAGCAAAACATTTTTATGAAACGAACACCAAATTAAATTTTTTAAATAAAATTACACATTTATTTGTAAAAAAAAAGCGTTATTAAAGAACCCTTTTTTATAATTAAACTAGAAAGTATCCTATTTTAAAGTTAGACTCAACTTGCATTATGACTAATACATCATGAGTACTCTCAAACAAAAAGTTCATCATAATAATTCCGTCTGAAGGGCACCATATATGTATATAATGCCTTGCCCGTCATCATTGACTACGGGCTGCCTCTAAACTGGGCATAGGAGATCTAAAAGTTTTCTCTATCTCTGTGGATGTATTTTAAAGTTAGACTCAACTTGCATTATGACTAATACATCATGAGTACTCTCAAACAAAAAGTTCATCATAATAATTCCGTCTGAAGGGCACCATAAATGTATATAATGCCTTGCCCGTCATCATTGACTACGGGCTGCCTCTAAACTGGGCATAGGAGATCTAAAAGTTTTCTCTATCTCTGTGGATGTGCGGCTATATCTTTGAGTTTTCCGGCGTTATTGAAGATACTTTCAAGACTATTAAGTATAGAATTTACTTTGTTTGCCGTTCTAGTTTTCTACTTTCTGGTGGGCTAACAGTGTTGCCAATTTTGCAATTTTGTGCATAAATTTAGAAATTTGTCATCTCGTTTAGCCATGTTAAAATCAATTTAGGCATTAGCCATCTTTGTTAAGCGAAATGTCCTTCAAGTTTTTAAAATTGCAGACCAAAAAATCGTGTTTATCCACTTTTTAGCCAATTTTAGAAGCGAAAAGTTGGCATCACAGGTGGTTTGCGAAGGGTATGGCCAATCCAAACAAATTTTCTTCCACACGCTTCTGTTTTGGTCCAAAGTTTTTTGTTACTTATTGTACGGGACCAAAAGATTTCAAGAATTCTTCGGACACAGCGATTAACGAAGGTACAAAGAATCGGAAGATCTAGGATTTACGCGTATCTCCTTTCGTTTTGATTCGTTTATTTTGAACCCGACTTTGTTGGATTCTAGAGAAAGATATCTAATTTGGCTTGCATATCACAAAGCCTGTGAGATAGTGAGCACGTGTAATCAGCGTAGTGAAGCAATTCAAGCCGATATACAAGTCTAAGAGAGTTCCAAACCTTTTTACTTGCATTATCATCTTAAAGGCACCAAACACAAATTGGTTTGATTTACTATAAAGCGTTGTCGGTGTCTCACATACAGACACATTTTAACTGATACAACCGTAATGTTTAAGGGGAAATCTTACCAATCTATTTGGCCCGTCAAGTTCGTTAAGGTCCTTTTTATTTAAAGGGGTTTGTTAAGGTTCTTATTATATATCAAATTTTCTTTTCTTTAGTTTTTTTTTTAATAAATTCTGAAAATAGTTACGACTGACATCGTGATATAAACCTTTTTTTAACTCTTAAAAAATACATTTTTTTTTTCTTTTGTCAGACATATTCCATTATGGAAGTTAACAAAGCAAAACCTAAAGCAAACAGTACTAAACTGTCAAAGTTGTCAAAAATTGTTTGCTTTAAATTTATTAATTACTTTTAAATGAAAACGTGTATAAATAAAAAGGAAACCGAGGTTTTAGTCATTTTGGAGATCTGCGCAAAATTGATAACAGTATGCGAAAAAAATAAGCACAATAGTCAATAAAAGTGTTTTTTTTTTATTAATTAATTTGATTAAAGATATATTTGTTTCTACTCCTTAGTTTAATATTGATACAAGTGTTTTTTTTTTTAACAAATAAATGCAAAAAAAAATTCACCATAATTTATTAATAAATTAATTTCAAGTGGTGTGCTTTGAATTAAAAACAAATTAGTTGAAATCTATATTTGGACCCAAAGAATTATCGGTATTTGGATTCACAGATAACTTGGCACGCCTTCATTTTTTGCCATTAGATATTGGGAGACTGAAAGGCAGGCGGTGGTTTTTCGACCGTTTTCGCCTTCGTATTTAAAAACGTATTGATTCAATTTTTATTCAAGTTTAAGTGGTTTTAGTTTTTAGTTGCTACATAATTGATTAATCTTATGGTACGAGTATGTTCATACGACGACATAAACCACTTGTTTCGCTCTCTGAAACTAAATTGTCAAACATGCTGTTCACACGATTCATTCTTGTTTCATTTTGGCATTTTTTTGTGTTGTTAGTTTGATTTTATTTAAAATGGATTAGAGTGCACGTAAAAATTTAAAATATATTATTTAATATTTTTATTAATATTATTATTTAATATATACTTTATTTAATTTAACGTGAATTTTTATTTTATTTTTTTATTTGTTTTCCTTTTTTCAGATAAAAGTTCATTTTTCCTGTTTCGCAGCATGTTTCAAAATGAAACGACTTGTTTCGCTCTCAAAATTTTGTATGGCAAGACATGTTTCAACCATGTTTGGGGCGCGAAACAGGAATAGAAGAGCGAAACACGAATATTGCTGTCCGTGTGAACATGGTACTATTTAATTAAGATAAAAGTATGGTAGCACTATTAAACATGTATCAAGAAAATACAATAAGTGCTGATTCACACTCTTTAAGTTTTAGCCGTAAAGTCTTGAGTTTTTAGGAGAGAGAGAAAAAATAATGGTATTCTCTTTTCCCTTCTCTCCTAAAAGATCAAGACTTGACGGCTTAAACTTGAAGAGTGTGAAGCAGCACTAAAAAAGCAGTTTTAAACATGGTGAAATAATACAGGTGGCATCTCTACGGGAAAAAATACAATATTACAACAAAAATGGAAATCAGTCCCAGCTAACGTCAAAAATTATTTCAAACAAAAAACAAAGTGTGTCGAATAACGTAATGTAATAAATACATTTTTAGTCAATTTTTATTTAATTATGGTCAATTACTTTTTTTTTTATTAAAATTATCAAAAACTTTAATAAAATACACTAATCACACATGATACAAAGAAACCAAGATGGCGTATTCGACTTTTAAAAATTAAATGTTTCTGCGCATCTACGTCACATCAGCTTCTAAGTACAGCTAAAAAATAGAAACACAAGTAAACAATATAATGTGCTGATGTGACGTCATATTAAACATTTGAATTTTGTAAATAATAAAAAAACATGCGCAATGCGTAATCTTTCTTTATATCACTCTTGCTAATCACAATAGTAATGCCACCTGTTTATTTCACCATGAGTTTTGCCAAAATAAAGTAAGGTGAATTTATTTGCAAGGCGGTCTCAAAATACAGCTGATTGTTTTTCCTTTGCCTGATGTTTTTGAATTGTTGTAACATGTTAGTATACATTGGAAAGTTAAATAGACTTCAAATTAGTTACGTAGGCTATTTAAAGGTACCCATCTACTACACAATTAGGTAATTCACAAGGTGTGCTATCAAATTGTCATAATGTCCTAAATAATATTTTACTATTGTTTTAAAAAAATATTGTTGTGTTTCAAACAAAAAAAAAATTGTAATGCTGTGTTTATTGATTCGTCATAACTGTACAGTAGAAATCTAAATTAAAAGCGGTTGTCCACAGCAGGCATATATATGTATTTCTTGTAATTATTTTAAGACATATTACTTTAAAACTTTATGACTACCTCGTGAATCACCCAAATATTATTTAGTGCAGAAAAGTGTTAATTTTTGTCAACGGATTTGCGTTGTGCTGATTTGCGTCGCTTTTTTAAATGTTGTGCAATACGCTTTGCGTCGTTTGGATTCCGATTTGCGCTGTTTTTAGTTCAGACATAGCAGCGTCTGTTGATAACGCAATAAAATGTAACAAGCAAATATTTATGCTCAAAAGAAATCTTTAACAATTTAGCAAATCTTAGACAACTTTGTCAACAAATCGGTAAGATAAATTAATCAACTGGATACAAGTAGAGTTGATTTATGTTAATCAGATGAAGATATCTCAAATTAATTTGGCACAATATCGCCCATACCATATGAACTAGGAGGATAAAAGTTGGCTCAGATATTTCTTATAAGGAACAATAAAATTTGAAAATAACCAAATCGGAGCGTTATTTTACCCGGCCCCTATAAAAAGTACTTCCGAATTTAAGGTTTGATAAAGTTTGTAGTACTATGGTGAAGGGTATATGAGATTCGGCAAAGCCGAATACAGCGCTTTTACTTATTTGTTTTGTTGCTTTGTAATAATTTAAAACACTTGTTGAAATAAATATGAAAAAACGTATCGATGTGACTTATTTTTTTATTAAAAATAGAATTTTTTTTAACTCAATATTTTAAATTCGATTATTCGATTTGCGTCGCATTTTCCTGGTCCCTACTACTGACGCAAATCGGGGCTTTGGTATGCATTATTACTATTGTTATTGTTTTTTTTTGCTTCACACTGTTCAATAAGTTGCTCAACATAAAGAAAGTATATACGAGTATGTATAGCACAATTTTTCATTAGAGTTTTTAGTTATGCGAAAATGTGGAGTTTTTTTTTAAACATAAGAACAACTTTGTATGTAGAAAATAATTTTCATTGATTTTTGCACTCCAAAAACATTTGTTCAACATCAGTCGAATAGCGTTGCCAATCTTATAAAAGCAACTATTAATGTAATAATCAACCGTAAAATTTTTTTCTGTGCAATAAGCCAAAATTAAACAGCTTTTTATATTTTATCAAAATATATGCAGCAAAAAAACAAATAGATATTTAAGAAATATATAAAGTGGACAAATTGCGAAATTCAAAAGATAATAATAACTAGTGCAAATTTTACATTTTCGCATTTTTTTAGACTAAAAATTGTGACGATAATTACTCTATTTATATCCACACCACAATAGTGGAGACGGTATTTTGCATTCCTGCTGATGTTTGTAACATCTTTAAATATCGGTCCTAGACCCACCTTTAGGTATACCGATCGGCTCAGAACGACTTTCTGAGTAGAAATGAAAAATTATCAATAAATTTTAATTCAGTTGTAGAATTCCTTTTTCATAAAAATAATTTAATGAAAATTAGATTTTATGAACTTTAGCCTGATTAAAATATTAAAATTTGGATTAAAAACCATAAACAGTTCAATAAAATGACCACAATACTAATTATTATAACATAAACGTTTCAAAAATGTCGTAAACAATTTATCAGGGGTGTTCTAGAAATCGAAAACGGAAAACGCAAGAATTTAAAATTCGTTTTTTAATAAAATTTTTGTAGTAAAAGAAATTCAAATATTTACAATACAATACAAATATTTCTCTATTAAAAAGAATTCTATAAGAAAATTATAAAAAATCGGATTACAAGTGTATTAAAAAGAACTTCAAAATTCTTCCGTTTTGCGTTTTCGAATTCCAGAACACCCCTGTATGTTTTTCACTAATAAGCATACACAGAAAAATAATTCAGTTGTTTTTTATCAGTTAAAAAAATTTTTTGAAAAGTATTTCAATTCAATTTTTTTATTTGAATAAAATAAAACTATAATTTTGATTTTATTAACATTTTAGTTATTTTGAAATACATAAATTCTTAAATTCTTAAAATATTGATTAAATAACAAAAAATCTTAATTGATTTTTTCGCTTAAAATAAAATACATAATTTCAATTTGAAGAATTGTTGTTGGGAATTGTCAAAACCGGTATTTATTTAAATCAATTAACACATTGTTGGAAATAGCAAAGTTTTTTGATCATTAAAAACAAGTAAAAAATATCATTTATTGAAAAAAAAATTCACAAATTAAAGTTTTTAATAATTTTTAGTAATCTACATTGGTATATAATCATTTTGGTAAAAGGTGCAAAATTAACAAATTGTTTGTTTGATTCTATGGAATTGGTGATGAGAGGCAGTTTTTATTTTTTTCTGTGTACGAAACATTTATTTACTAATCGAAAATATTACAGAACAGAATAAAATGGATATATTATTTTTAAAAACACTGTCTTTTCGGCTCTTCCCGCGGACCCCTTGGATGGTTGGTTGTAACCCATTTCGGAACCGTTGGGTTAGAGCAGTGTTGCCTTACTATTTCAACATTCTAAAAAGGTTTTTTCCTACAATTTTGTTTAAAAAATTAAAAAATTAACAAAAGTACAAATTCTTTAAATTGTATAACCGATATTTTTAAAAATTTGATGATTTAACTAAAAATAAATGTTATTCTATTTAAATACGAGCTGCAAAAATATTAATTACTCGAGAAATTGTGCAGTCAATAAATGTAATAATGATAAACATAACAATGACATCATCATCATAATCATCATTGGCTTCTGATAGAAAATATAGTTTAGTCGTGTGATATTTGTTTGTTTATGTTTAAATTTTTTTTTTGCTCTTTTAAATATTATTCAATGATAGTATTTAAAAAACTCAAAATGAATTTAAATTTTCTTTAATTGAATAAGTGCGTGCATTGAATTTTGAATTATTATTTCTAACAAATTTTTTTATATCAACACGTAGTATTATGTTATAATAAAAAGGCGCTATTTGAATTAAAATTTATTTAAAAAAACCCGCAATAATTTCGTTCATTTATCAGTTGGGCCCGACAAAATACTTGAGCAAATACGTAATCATATTTTTTAGTTACACTACTTTAAATTTTCTTCAGGAAACAGAGGAAAATGAATAGGATTTTTACTACTGCAACAAAATTTAAAATCTTTTTGAGTCTTATGGGCAATTTCAACAATTCTATTTAAATTTCAATTCATATTTAAATATAGTTTTTTATATAATTAAATTTTTATTTGACATGAAAATATAATTTTCAACATAAATTGATATATAAATAAATTGGGGAAATTGGCCATTAACCTTTTAAAAGAAATTTCTGTGTTTACCCGACAATCAGCCCAATTATGAATAAAAATACCCCAGAAGTTTTTCCCCCTTCCCATTTTTACATATGAATTTGCATAGGAAAATGGGAGAAGGAGGAAAATTCCCGAGGAATTTTTATTCATAATTGGTTTGAATATTTTAAACTTCATCAACATTCAAAAATTTTCAAACATTTCTTTTCAGCTCAGATCTTAAACTAAACAATGATGTAGTGTGTTTTCTAGTTAATATATATCATCTATTTAAACGCTTGTGCCGTTTAACTACCAGGCTTAAGTAAAACAATGTATTTCTAAGAAATGAAGGAAATACCTACACAAGACCCCCCAGCCAACAAATTGAAATTATGATTAAAGAATTAAGTTTTCAAAAAATTTACTTCTTGATATTTAACAAATGAAAAATTGTTTTATCAGGTGTTTTTTTTTTTTTTTGTAAAAGACGGAAAAATTAATATTAAAATATATATGAGAAAAATGTTTTTCAATCGATCTAATTGGCTTTATTAATTAGATAGTTTAATAGCGATTATGCTTAAATTTTATTTTGGGCATGTTGCAGCCGATAATATAATAATAGAATATAAATCAGGCTGTATTTCGGCGATATTCCGTCGAATAGTACCTTTTCGGTGCTGGTCTGTCTGCATAGACCTAAAACTACATATTCCGATCAAAAATAATCGGATGACGTCGAATCACATGCAACAAGGTGACCAGTTTACAGAGTCTTGAAGAATTCTTTCTGCTAAATAATTCTAAGCACCATAAAATGCACGAAATGCCCGATGTGTTTGTCAAACTTAACCATGTTTTCAAAATAAATTTAAAAAATCGAATTGCCAAACCAAACTAACTCCAAAACAACCGATAACGGTCAAATCAGCTGCCGCAGGAGATAGTGCTGCCAATTTTACCTTCTCCAACTCTTAAGATTCCTATACTAGAGCAATTATGTATTCCTAGAGAAATGTTGCCTAGTCTAAGGCAACTTTTGCCAGAGAACATTTTTCCAGACTAAAGCAACCCGTTCTTGATAAACATTTGCCTAGCCTAGAGAAACTTTTCCTGGACAAAAGACCAGAGCAAATTTTTTAGAGAAAATTTTGTCTAGACTGCAGCAACTTTTCCTTTCAAAGCTAAAATAATTCATAATAAGATAAGAGTGCCTATATTCGGCTATGACGATTCTTATATACCCTTCACCATGGTGTGATATGATATATGTTTTGACCCATTCCACTTTTCCAATGCCGCCGACATTTTGAAAGAGGTTGGGTATTGATAACCCAGCTACACCAAATTTGGACAACTTTTCTCTTACCGTCCGTTAGATATAAGTAAAGATATTTTGTGTCACGCCCACTTTTCCACTACCACCCACATTTTTTCGGATGTTGTCTAGTAATAACCTAGATGGTTGTACCTAATTTGGAAACTTTGGCTCTTGTCGTTTTCCAGATATACAAAAATCTATAACGCATTTGTATGGAAAGTGCCACGCCAACATTTTTTCTGATGTTGTGTATTGATAACCAACATGATTGTGCACAATTTGGAAGCTTTGGCTCTTGCCATTTAAAAAAAACAACAAGGGATTTGTGGGTAAAATTAGAGGTAGTCGTGTAAATAGGATAGCAATTTGTTAAGACCAGAGCAACTTTTCCTTAAAAAAAAGTTGCCTATACCAGAGCAACTTTCTTAAAGAAAATGCCATAAACTATTTTATTATGTTCATATTTAGATTAAATTTGGTCCAAACTTATTTTATTGCAATCTAAATCATCTTACCATATTTTACTTAAATCGGTCCATATTTAGCTCCCATACAATCTTCTTCGTAAAAGGGTATTTGTGCCCATAGCCCATATCATTATGTTGGTATTTAGATTAAAATTAGTCCAAACTTATTATATTGCAATCTAAATCGTCTTACCCAATTGTATTAGAATTGGTCCATATTTAGCTCCCATTCAAATACTGCTCCCGAAAATGGATTTTAATGCCATAACTTTCTTTTAAATGATGGTATTAACGTAAAAATTGGCGATAATAATTTTTTTAACGATTGTTAAAAAAATTTACTATATGTCCCATATAAAAACCCCTCCTAAGATCTCATATAGATGAAGATATTTAAATAATATTCAGCACAAAGAACTTTTATATGAATATTAGCCTGATAATATATTTGTGATCTGACGGGTCCATAATTGCCTATGGGTCAAAAACTGGGTATACTCCCGAATCTGTGTCTCTTAATTCTGTGGTGCATGGTATTATATGGCCAGGCTTGGACAACACTATACTTTCGTATTTGGTTTAATATATTTTTAAGATTTTTAAAGTCTTCCTTTAAATGTTAAAATAATAATTTCATATTTAGTATTTTTTACCAAATTTCCAAATAAATCTTTAATAAACAAAGTATAACAATTATTTTTAAACATTTAAAATAGTATATGGGTTAATTCCAAACACAATGCTTTTTTTTCGTCTCAAGCTTTTTATTTCTTTCATGTAAAAGAAAATAAAAAAAAAAAAACGGCAAGTAAGCTCTAAAATAATTAGCAACAAACAAAAGTAGTTGTTATTATTGTAAAACTTTCTGCTAAATTGTGCAAATGGTGCTTTAACTGTATATCATGCCTATTACATACAAATATACCTGTCTCCACACATGTTATTCATTAAGCAACATGGAAAAAGAGTTGAAAACAATAGAACAATAATAAAAAATTCAACTGTTTTTCAATGATTGTATTTATTTTTATTGCTTTTTCCTGGTTTTACCTGAAAAATGTTATCAATGTCATTTTGACGTTCTAATTTTACTTTGTCTCTGCGTTTTTTCCGTAATGTCACATTTTTTTTAATTAAGTCATAATCATTACTTGAGCTGTTTCGTTTGCTTTATGTGCATCGCTATTAAAAAGTGCAAGAAGTGATAAATTGATTAAGATAAAAAATAAAATAATAAAATCAATTATTTGGTGTTTTCAAGTGAATTTATAATCGCACGATGGTAAGTACAGCTAAAAATTTCCGTACTGTCACACAGTTATTTAATAAAAAATCGTAAAAAATAAATAAAAATGTATATTAATATATTACGAAGTTTTGATCACTTTTTCTTGTTTTTATTTTCCGTGAAATAACTTTTTAGAAGAAAAAAACAAAAAAAATATCACAAATTTCTTTACTGTCACTTTTAAGTAAAAAGGTTTTTTTTATTTTAAAAGCTTATTTCTCGAAAATTCTGATTGATTTCAATACTGTAGTTCTTTTGATGTAAAGATAAAAACAAATAGAAAAAAAACCAATCGGGAATCAATTTTTTATGAAATATTCACAGATTCCGATGAATAGATTTGTTCATGAATTTTTTGTTAATATAATTGGATTACTTTTATTTTTTGTTTCGTTTTTATAAAAAAGAAAAAACAAACAGTAACCAAAAACAAAATAATGAATAAATGTTTAAGTTTTCGTTACACTTGAAATTTAAATTGGAAATTCCGTACTGTCACTTTTTATTTTTTCAAGTTTCCAGCAAAATACAACAATTTCTTCCAAATTGTTTGAAGCAAATTTGTTACTTTAAATGTAAGCTGCACAAAAACAAATTTTTGTAAAAAAATTACTTTTTTTTAATTCTTGAATTATAAAAGGAAAAAAAAATAATTGGAATCTCTTCGAAAAATAACTTTTTGCTATTACTAACCCGTTTTTTTTAAGAAAAACATCCAAAGCTGGTAAATAATAAGTGAACGAATGCGATAGTAGGCTTTGTTCTAACATTTTTGCATTAATATCTTAGTTTTGTAAATTTTTGTAAAAAGTGACATTCCGGAAAATATTTCACCAAAATGCAATAAAAAAGCAAAACAAATTTTTTTTAAAGAAACTAAAAGTAATTTCGCAATCTGCACAAATCTTAATGCAAGTAAACAATTTCAGAGAATGAATTCCTCAACCTTAAAAAAAAAAAAAAAAAAATGCTCATGTACACTACTTTTGGAATTAACCCATATACAATTTATTTCCATTTGATAAAAAAAAAAGAAATAATTTTTTAAATCTAAATATATAACGCTCGCAAATCTTAAAGCCAACCAAAAAAATTTGTTTTATTTTAAATTAAAAGCACGTTCATTTAAAGTTTCTTACAAATGCCTTCCAATGACTAATCCCGAATAGTCTGGACCACAATATTTTTGCTATAAATATGCAATTTCTGTTGATGTTTCTATTAAAAATAATTATATTACAAACAAATATGGTGTTAAGCCTAAAAATGATTTAATTATATTTAAATATGTACATATTTATTTATACACACACATTTTCTTATTTCAAAAAAAAAAAAACAAAAATAACAGGAAAAAATTTACAATTAAAAATAACAAGAACAATAAACTTTTAATTCTTATCAAAGTTGTACAAAGAGGTCGTTCGCAATCATCACATATTTATGGATTATTTCAATTTAATTTAAATTTACCACTGAAATGACTAATTGACATCACAACAAATAAATAAAATTATTCATAATATTATAGAGAATTATTAAAGTAAAATGTCACAGAAAATAGTAAATTAAAAAAACAAATGGAAGGAGTTTTTGTTATTTTCTTTCTACAAAAGATAATTGCAGACTTTGAGGTGGAGTGCTCATTAAAAACAGAGAATAACCCAGCAAATTTAAGGATGAATAAATTAAATTCCAAATAAGAAAATATTTTTAAAAAAAATCTGAAAATATTTTCAGTTTTAAAGTCCTAGTTATTGTATTATTCTTAATTTTTAAATTCTAACCAGCTAAAAGGTCAACAAACTTAAACAGATTAGAAAAACTAACTGGGTTGCTTAACAAATAATTATTCATTTATAAAACAAGATGTTCTTTCAACTCTAATCAAGGTTTTATACAAATTTAATGCTAGCACCCTAATAATTTACCAAATACTGAATATAATTATAAATAGTGGAATAACACGCACAGTACGATAGAAGTTTGTAATACACATTTAGAAGACCAACCTTTTTTTTAAACCCGAGCTACGTTTTTGGTACAGTTTAAAGCAATTTACCTAAAGAGATGACATCAGGTGTAACTTTTAATAGTGAAAAGTTGTCTAGTAATACTACTTCACACTATACGACATGGTGCACAGAAATATCACATGAAACTGAATATGACGAGGGCTGTAGAGTCGTTGGCGGGTTAAACAATGTTACACGAAATGTTAAGTAAAGCAACAGTTTGATGTTGCCCTTTAATATGTTTCGTAAAAATGTTTGAATTTGAATAGTTAATTTTGAATTCAGCTAATAGTAAAGGCCGCGTTAGCCAAGCGTTAATGTAGAAATGTAAATGTAATGTTAACAGCTGATCGTTTCTGTTATATGGAAAGCAATACAAATGCTGTAATATCACTTAAGGCCGGTATTCACTATCCGATATGTCAAAAAAATCGTGTGTGCTCATAGTGTATGACAGTGCAGCTTAAAAATGAATTGAGTGACAGATTTTTTTTACAAGTCTGTCCGACTTTCAAATGTTTATGAAAATTTTCATAAAATGATAGATTATATGCGATCAGAGTTGCATTTTCTTGTAAAGTAGATGAGTCATTTGAGTTTGCATCTTTTTTATGGGCTAGTGTGGCATTGACAGCAGATTTTGGAGACATTTTTTATGTCGGATAGAATTCCGTTAGATTTTCGTGAGAATGAATCGTATGATTATGTAGGATAGTGAATACCGCCTTTAACCGTAACGTGCCAACCTGTAGAAAATAGAATTTCACGAGGTTACGTGACAGCTGTAAATAGTGATGGGCTGCTTGTATATTAAATGGAATGCGGGTAAATTCACTCTTTTTCTTTGGTACTTTTTGCAGTAATAATATCTGTGGACTTTTGACAAAATAACTTTCAATACATACATATTATGATTTATACAAATATATGTTTAGATGTATAAAATAATAAAAATGCATACATATACACAAACCATAAAAACTGTGTTTTTTAATAGTACCAAAACCTAGTTTTGTGTATGCACATTTTCAAAACAATATAAGTAAACGTGTAAGTATATGCTATAATACATATTTGTTTATTGTAAATCTATAATATTAATAACAAATATTAAATTATTTATGTATTTATAATTACAAGAAAAACTGTTTTAATACCATTTAAATTACTTGGTACTTTTCCTGCAAAGCTGCAAACACTGTGTGTGTTGTTTTGCTAATGCTAATGCTTCTTTGTTTGTGTTTTTGAAAAACAGATGACATGTTCATACATGTTCTATAAGTGCACATACGAGCTTACAGTGTGTTACGGTACGTTACATTGCATTTCATTACATTTACGGTCGTCTAATGCGGCCTTAACAGTTAGCT
Organism: Pollenia amentaria; assembly: GCA_943735925.1. Taxonomy (NCBI): domain Eukaryota; kingdom Metazoa; phylum Arthropoda; class Insecta; order Diptera; family Polleniidae; genus Pollenia; species Pollenia amentaria. Next base: position 128,381,195 of record OX031008.1, on the reverse strand, counting down.
AATAGTAACAGTAATGTAAGCGTACATTAAAAAAAGCAAGAAAAATTAACTTTCTGCAGATTAAGACGTTACGGTTAAGTTACACAGAAAAAAAATAACGACAACTTAATTGTCATATTGAATACAATATTCGTCAATACAATTATTTTTAACAACTGAATTTGTAAATACAAAAAATTATTTTGTTAACAAAAATTGATAAAACTCAACAAATATTTTTAACAATGAATTTGTCATATTGAATAAAATATTTGTTAACAATTAAATATGATTTTGAATTACGAAATTGTCATATTAACAAATTATTTTGTTGCTAACTAAATTGAAATAAGATGCATTTAAAATTTTTTTTTATTCATTCGCTTTAAAGTCTTATTTGTATAATATTTTTAGCTTTTCTAATGTCTTTGGAAAAATTTCCTGACGAGCTGGCCTAAGTAACCAGCGAAATGCGCATAGAAAATAGCTTTCCCACAACAATAAATTTCAGTATTTTTACCAAAAATAAAAATTGGCAACTTAGCACGTTATAGAGAAATCTTATTAATAATAAATTTTGTACTCCCGAAAATAACTTTTAATTAATTTTAACAAAATTTATAGAAAATCACATCACAACAACCATTATAACTTATTTAAGCACCAAATATATGCCTGGATTGCACTATGAGGTTCTCACATCAACACAAAACGGAATCTTGACAAAATTAACAGTTTTATTTAAAAAACTAGAATTTATAATAGACCTGTTGAAATTTCTTTATGAAGCATTAAATAATAACTTTACTCACCGTATAGATTGATTAACCCTTTCCGTGTTTTTGTCGAATATATTCGACATTACATTGTACACTGTTTCTATGCGCTTGAACGATATACAAATTTAAAGCTTATTATAATATAGAGATTGCATCTATTTCTTTATTTTTGAGCGGAGATGGCCAAGATGAAAACTACTATTTTTCCTGGCTTCAGCACCATCATATTTTCTTAAATATAAGTTTTTAGATTTTTTGCCGACTCAAATTATTTTTGACCCGGAAAGGGTTAAAGTTCAGAACAATCATCACATCTTTGATTCTTTTAAGGATTTTTAATTGAAAAAAAAATTTTTTTATTTTATATTTTTAACTTTTTTACACACAATAAACCAAATTGTTAATATGACAATTTACAAACATGTTAATTAATAAAATTGTTAAAAATATTAAAAAGATTTAACAAATTTCCTTTTATTACTTAATAACTTTTTTTTGTTTTTTTCTGTGTACATCTTACTGCGAACTATAATCGTAACTTAACCGCAACGTCTAAGTCAGTAGAAAATTTGTTTTTCTTACTATTTTACTGTACGGTTACATTACTGTTACTGTCAGCTAACTGGGGCGTTAATCCTCAAATTGATTGCAGCTTGCAGCTTGCAACAAAAAACGTAGCGTCAAGTTTTTGAAGGGATGCATTATGATTTTAATTGTATAGTTGAAAATATATACATTAAATAGCAAACATTTCACATAATTTAATATGTTAAGCTAGATCATGGTAACTTTTTAGGTGTAAAACACCATATAATATTATTATAGCGAATTAAACAATTTTAAGGAGAAAAAACATTTTTTCAAGTTATATAAGGACTATAGTAACCTCATTAAGGAAAACATATTAGAAAAATATGAATAAAAATGGTCGTAGTGACCATTCATTAATCATGTTTTTTTCTCTGCGTGTTCTGCTTAAAGAATCACAAAAAAAAATTAAGTTTTTAAGACAAAGTAAATTTAATAAATTAAAAGTTTGCTCTATATAAGATTTCATTAAAACAGGACAAGTAAGTCAAAAATTAGCTCTATTTAAACTTTCAACCTAAATATTTAATTTAATGATTTTTACTATTGAAAACTATTCCAGTTGAAGTTTCCTGTTATTAGCTTAAGGTGTGGGTGCACCCATTGCGTGCTAAAGTTAAATATTTAATGACGATTTCTTGTTTCAAATTAGTTTCTAGTTTTTGGGCAAATCGACAACTTTTATACAATTTTGAATGTAATGGAAATTTTGGAGTTCCTTCTACATGTAGATATTTCCCTTTGTTCATTTGTAAACAAAATATACTATTTATTTAATTTTTTTAATTGTGTTTTTGTTTATAATATTGTCTATTTTGTATGCTTCATCAGAAACATACATTAACAAGCAAATATTCGTATATGAATTTTGTGTTGTATCTATACTAGGGAGGTAACCATACGCCCTTCGACGCCGATACGCATTTTGAATTTTAATTCAAGTTAAAATTAACAAAACTCAAGTAGAGTATTTTTTCATTATACAAAATTACAGTATAACAGATTATGAATAGTTAAAATTGATATACAAACATATCCATTAATATATTAAAAAGATTTAAATAACAACAAATTCAATTTGAATTCATGTTAAATTTAACAAATAAATTAATTATTTTTTTAAACAAAAAAAAAAACCATGGTAAAATTAAAAAAAAATTTATTATTTTTCTATTCAAAAAAAAAAACAATGTAAGAGATTATTAAAAATTTTTACAATTTTTAATTAGGCTTAAGAACCCGCCTGGGTTCGAATCACACGCCAGCCAGCCTGGCTTCGAATCCCAGGTCAGTCAAGAATGAAAATTATCAATAACAATTTTAATTAATCTTCCATGTTGTAAAATTCCTTTCTTCATAAAAATAATTTAATGAAAATTAAATTTAATGAACTTAAGCCTAATTAAAAATAGTAAAAATTTGGATTAAAAACCATGAATAGTTCAACAAAATAACCACAATACTAATTATTGTTAAAGCTAAGGCACAAGCTCTATGTGTTCATTTGTCCTTCAAGTTGTGCTGAAAAATGTCAACAAGAAAAAAGAAAGACAAAAAAAAAAAAAACATGTTAAACAAAAAATGTACTTTGGACTTCAAGAAGAATTCGTGACAAAAGTACGAAAAAACAGAAGTAAGGAAAAACATGTGAGATCAATTAAAAATGGATAATCATTCAAAAAAGCAAATTTCGATCTACCAAAGGTTAAAATACAATTTGGTTTAAGGATTGATGTTTGACTACTGACGTCAGCAGTCATCGATGGCTGCGAGTGTAAGACGGCAAATCCCTCTGAGGAGACCTAGTGGTTGAGGTCGAAACATGTCAGGGTAACCCGCCGCCTGGGTTCGAATCACACGCCAGCCAGCCTGGCTTCGAATCCCAGGTCAGTCAAGAATGAAAATTATCAATAACAATTTTCATTAATCTTCCATGTTGTAAAATTCCTTTCTTCATAAAAATAATTTAATGAAAATTAAATTTAATGAACTTAAGCCTAATTAAAAATAGTAAAAATTTGGATTAAAAACCATGAATAGTTCAACAAAATAACCACAATACTAATTATTGATTATTTAAAATAATATAAAGTATTCTCAGCTTTTGCGCAGATAGACGATTTTGCAAATTCTTTTGAACCAGACCTGAAAACTTAAGTTTTTCTGCTCCATTTTCGTCAAGAACGAAAATAACATGTCACTGCGCCTATTAACAAGCGGATCTGCGTCTCTAGAAATATTTATAAGGAGATGGACAGAGGCTCATCCTCCTCAAATTCTCTTAAGGTAGATTCACCCATTGTGTTACTGCGAGAAATACGTGTGTAAACGAGGTGTAAGCTATAGATCACTTGATTTGTTTAACTCCATTTCGAATATTTTTCAATTTGTTTTTAATGAAAATTGTACCAAAACAAAACATAAAACAAACGTTTCAACAAGTATACTCTTTGATTTTATTATACATACGAAGGCGGATCAATAAGTCCGTGACTTTTCGAACTTCCCTCGTAGTTATATGAAATGCAACACTGCTCCCATCAAGAAGCAGCTGTTAATAGACTACTGTCAAATTTTGAGCAAGTTGTATGTTCAAAACATACAACCTCATGGATTTTTTTAAAAATGGAAAAAAGTGAATTTCGAGTGCTCATTAAAAATTATTTTTTGTCTAAATTACATAAATTGGGCTACGAATTAGTACCTTATCCGCCATATTCTCCGGATTTAGCCTCCAGTGACTATTTCCTATTGCCGAACTTAAAGAAATTGCTCGGTGGAAAGAGATTTAGCTCCAACGATGAAATTATTGGTCAAACAAATGCCTATTTTATGGACATCGAAAAATCTTATTTTTTGGAAGGGATACACAAATTGGAGAAACGTTGGACTAAGTGTATTGAGCTAAAAGGTTTAATTCAAAAAAGTGTTTCATTCAAAAGTCACGGAATTATTGAGCCGCCCTCGTATAATATGATGTGGCTGCTCAGTTAAACTTTGGCTCAAAAATTAAAATATATGAAAATTTTCTGAACAAAATTATTTCTCTCTGTCAAGAAGACAGATGTTAAACTACATAAAAAAATTGTCCTGACAAAAAAATTCTTCCGAAACAATGGGTAAATCCAGCTTTATACTTTTTGCACAAACGGTCCAAAGGCCAGTTCTCGTAGACTTATCAGAACTTTTACTAGGTGATCGTGTCTTCAACAATTTTTGAATGCAGAGTTAAGCAGTTCAATAAGACTCTTTTAGGATACAACTAAAGTCGACTGTCTTTTACATAATCGATCTTTGTAACGAGGGTCAAGAATTGTAGATAAACAATTGGTTTTATTATTCTCTCAGCCCTCAAATCCTTTATTCAGAGCATGGATAAGCAAGTCGCAAATTTTACATCTCCGTTGATTCATTTATCATATTTTCTAATAATATCCGAAGACTGTTTACTAGCGGAATAGCGTCTGACATGCTGCAGTGTCTTGCTTATGGATTTTGTCACCCTCCTCGAAGCAACACAAAATATTTAGCAAAACTATTTTTATTCTTACAAATATTAATCAAACTAAACCGAAAAAACCTAAAAGAAGTGCATACAAGATTGAGAAATATGAGAACATTCTAGTACTTTGGTGAAAAGTAAAACGGCTAAAGCTAGACGTCAACACCACGCGTTCAGTGCGTTTATGTATCTGTCGAAAAAATAGAATGAGTGCAAAATTGTTTTGTAAAAATAGCTGCCTTACACGATCACACAAGTCCAGCGTATCTTAAAAAAAATACAACCCTGTCATTATAATTTGTTATTGTTTTTTGAACATTTTCAAACAATAATTAGATCAGATATGGTTTTTAGTCAAACTACGTAAGACTTGTGGGATAGTGTAAAACGGCTTTAAGTTACACAGCAAATGCTAGAATGCACTTCCGTATCGACCGCATGAATTTTGCGTGCGCGGTATGTGTCTTGAAAAAAAGGTCAAGAAAGTAACAAACGCATAGAACGCGGGGTGAGGACTTCCAGCTTAAGAATTAAAAGAAACAATTTTTTATGTTGTTTTGAGTTTATGCTCTGATTTGTAATGTTTTTATCTCTTAGTTGTTATATGTATCGAGAGCATGAAGTAGGATTACTTTCTACTTTAGCATGCGTCTCGAACAAAGGTCAATAAAGAAACATACGCATAAAACGCGTGGTGTGGAAAGACCTCCAGCTTAATAATTAAAACAAACAGTTTATTATTCTGTTTGACTTTTTGCTCTTACTTGTTATAAAAATAATAAGCATTGAAAATTAAATTGTTTGTTCAAAAAAACTATGGAAAAAGTATCGGCGAATCGACAGTAAAATATCTCCGATACCGGAAAACTTCAAGAATCGCCGATATATCAGTATCGGCTACATCCATAATTTATACCCACGCCATTATAGGTGTAGAGGGTATAGTGCGTTTATGGTGATGTGTCTAACGCATAAAAATATGCCCTCCTTTTAGTATACCGATCGACTCAGAATCACTTTCTGATACGATCTAACGATGTCCATCCGCCCGTCCGTCCGGCCGGCCGGGAGTCTATATAACCCTTGTGTGCACAGTTTAAAGCAATTTTGATGAAATTTAGAACATATCTTCACAGAAAAAAATATCTGGGGAAAATTTTTAACAATAAAGTTTGTTAAAAATAAAATTCTAGACCAGCAAACTTTTTATTTGATTCAATGAAAAAATTTATCCTAATTGTACTTTGCACAATTGCACTCAATAAAACATATTTAATAATAAAATAACACCCAGTTTACATGATGAATTTTATGACGTGTTTGGCAGCAAGCGGTGTAAAGAAGAAAGAGGAGTAGAAAAATAGACATGGTTTCTGTTTTCATGTTTTTTTTTTTTTTTGACACTTCATTTACGATTTTTTTTGTTCTTTCTGTTACGTTTTATTTTTATATTCTCATCAACTGGATTGAATAAAAATTAAAAAATTAGACGTCCAAAAAAAAAACCATCGTATGAATTCAAAAGGGAATTATGAAAATTGGACGTTATAAAATTAAATATTTCTTCGTAATTAAATATTTCTTCATATTCAATAAAAAAAATATTTGAATCAAATAAAAACAGTATTTTTACAACTGTTAATTTTTTAGTAGCTTTGCTATCGTTGCAAATAAGACTTTATTGCTTGTAATTCTCATTCACCTTACAGTTCTATTTGTATAAAATCTTAAGTTCTTCCAAAGTGTTTGGAAAAAGATGATCTGGCCTAATCAACCAGCGAAATGCGCATATAGAACATGGTTTTTATTAATACCGCAAAAATCGTCATCCCAGAAAATTCAAAATTTTTTTTAATCAAATATGCGATTTGCGTATTCAAATATGAAAATAATTTTTTCCTGTGTATGTGTTAATTGTTATAAGGACGAGGTCTATTGAAAATGGTTTCACAAAGCCCTAAAAAAAAATTCTTTCGGCTAAATAAATTAAAAATTTTATTGAAACCTAAATCACCATATCAAATTTTATTAGAATTAATCCATATTTGACAATAGCTCCCATACAGCTACTGCTCCCGAAAATAAGTTTGAATGATGCCAAAACTTTCTAATAAATGTTGGTATTGATATAAAATGTGGCAACGAGAACTTCTATCCCGCTAAAACCACTTTCAGTCAAATAAATCTAATGCATATACTAGATGTTGATATTTAGATACTTATCACCACAAAGAACTCTTTACCCCATGAGATAATCCAAAAAGGATTTACTCATGAAACATTGTCTAAAATATTTGTTTGTAGGGTACCAAATGGTCGTTCTTGACCGACTATATTTTCGTAATTTTATTTATTATTTTATTTTAAATATTTTTAATTTTTCCACATTTAGAATATTTATGATAAGATTTTAAGTGTTGGTTTCAATCAAAAGTGGTTCCTTTTTTCCACTTTTCTCTTTTCAGCCCCTCTTCTATCCTTTTTGGTGTAAATAAATGTTATGTCAATTCACTGGTCACAACAACACAATGTAGGAGACAACAATAATTTGATTACAATTCCCTGAAGTGTCTGGCACTTAAGACTTATTATAGCAAGGGATTATATTGTTTTAGTTCTTGTTCAGATTTTTTTTTTAAATTTTACAGGTAACAAAGTGGGGAGGGAGTTCGGTCAAGAGAACTTTTTTTGTCAACAGCTAGTAGTTTTAAATAATATTAGTTATAAATACTTGTACTTATTTGTTTTTAACACCCTAAAGTAATAAATTTTTTTTTAATTCGTCATAAAATAATCAAGTCATTAGAAAATTTATGACCACAAATTTGTCATACAAAATTAACCAAAATTTTAAATTCACGTGAATTGAAATAATAAAAATTTTGGCTGATTATTAAGAAATTGATTTAAAAATTTTTTAAATTGTTTAAAACTTAATAAATAAATTTCTATTTAATCGTTTTATTTATCAAATTTAAAAAAAATTTAATCAAATTATTCAATTGAACGAAATTAACAATTAGATTTAATAAAAAAAAAAATTCTCAATTTTTTTTGACACGCAATATCGAATTTTAAATGAATTAATGAAATTAAAAATAACACAAAAAACTGACGTCATAAGTTTTATTTTGAAACTATCCCCAAAAATACAACTCAACTTAAACAAATTCGTATGTAGTTAAACTAAAACTCCCTAAAAAAACATACACAATTAGAAAAAACTAAAGAAGGAAAAAATAAGAAACCGTATAAAAAATAAAATAGAATTTTAGGAATTAAAAAAAAATTAATTTTAAAGAATACAATACAATCAAGCTGTCAGACTTAATTCGGAAATTATTTTGAAGATAACACAAACGATAACATCTGCTATGCATTTGATGTACGAGTATTTTTGTTGAGCTTTTGAAACCAGTTTTAAGCTAAAAAGTGACTTGAGTTTTTAATTGTTCAAAAACTTTTTAAAATACAGTAAAAACAAACATTGAAACCGGCAAATACTTGTATGACATCATTTCCGAAACATAAACACACAATAATACGCAACTTACACATTTACACAAATATTTATGGTGTGAAACATAAAGACTGCTTGGGAAATAGTTTTTTAAACACATTCAAATAGAAACTGATTTACAATTTTGAGAGAATTTTTTTATGGTTTCTATGCATTAGAAGCTATTTTCGGGAGTAGTATTTATATGGGCAAATATGAACCGATTCCAATAAGATGATTTAGAATACAATAAAATAAGTTTGGACCAAATTCAATCTAAATAACAAAGATGCACATAGTGGGTTTCGCACCATTTTGGGTGCTTTTTTAAATTTTGTGTGCGAAAAATGCCTTTGTTGGTGTGTGGTGTGCTTTTTAAAATTTCGGTGAGTTTTTTAATTTTTGGAGGCAACAAAGCAAATACAACACAACTTAAGGCCAAACCATAATATGCATATGTTAGCTTAAAGTCCTGTCAAAAATTAACGAAAATTCTGTCAAATGCATAAGCAAATTAAGGAAGACTTTTAGGTGGCCATAATGTACTTACATAAACTTAAGATCCATGTTGCATATTTGTGCAATATTTTGATTTCTTGCGAGTACTTCAAATAAAGAAGTACCAAAAATTATAGCCCTGTATTTGCTTATTTTATGTTTTATTTAATTTGCCAGCAACGTTATAAAAAGAAAAAAAATTGGTGATTGTTGTACCTACTTTTTAATAAAAAAAAATGGATACAAAATTAAAATATGTAAAATTTCTCTTTTTCTATATTCTTGTTTTTCTTTATCCATTTCAATTTATTTTAGTTTTTGAAAAAACGCATAAACTGCTGATTCCGTACTGAATGTGCATTGAGTTTGCCACTTGGCTTAAGCAAATGACATTTGACTAAACTTAACGAAAAGTTTCATTAAGTACATTATAGTTGGCCACATATGTTTTATATGTATTCGCACAGTTGCTTAAGTTGACTAAAGCGGCCTAATGCATATTATGGTTGGGCCTTTATTGTTTCAGTGTGAGAAAAAATCTTTGTTCAATAAAATATACATGTTTCAATACTATTTCATTCAACAGTGCAAAATATTTACTTACAATTTTAAGTTTTAAAGACCACAATAAGAACAACAAGTAATGATGTTAAGACGAACCAAATCATATGCACAAAGTTAAACGGCCTTGTTGTTGTGGATAATTGGTATTATGTAAAAAAAAAATTTTAATTTATAATTTAACATAAAAAACAAATTTTAAAATTGGTGCGTTTTCCTTAAATGGCGCGTTTTTTCTCCATTTCGGTGCGCTTTGAAATTTAAAAGTTGACATCGCTGCTGTTTACTGTACCCTGGAATTGAGTAAACTTTTCGAAAGACAAGTTCTATAGAGAGAGCAACACTTTCTAGAAAAAAAGTTTTCAAGAATTATGAATGTTTTCCTAGAGAAAAAATCTATTGAGTAAAGAAAATTTTACCACAGAAAAGTTCTTGTGAGTAAAGTAAATTTATAAAAAGAAAAGGTTTCAGGAGTAAAGCAACTTTTACAAGAAAAAATGTTCTTGAGTAAAGCAACTTTTCCTAAAGAAAATTTCCTTAGAGAAAAACAACTTTCCATAAAAAATGGTTCTCTTAAGTAGAGTAACTTTATTAAGGCATATTATGTTCCCTGAAGTAAAAATAACTTTTTCCAAAAAAAAAAATTCTAGAGTAGAGCATGGTAGAATAAGTACAAGGTATAGTCATTAGAAATTTTGTTCTCAATTTTAAAACCCATATAACGTCAAACAAAACAAAATAAGAAAAAAAATTATAACAAGCGTAAATAAATTTATTTGACATTACATGGGTAAATAATAACAACTCTCCCTAATGAACATACCTGGTACTTATTATACTATGATCAGGGGGAACCATGATCAGGGGGAAACCAATTTGCTTCGAATAAAATATTGGTGTTTGTGTTCTTGAATATCTCTCGAATTCTTCGGAGCATCGGATACATACGATAAACAACTTGGCCTAGGTTCAATGACGGTGTGTACAGAATAATTCTCTTAAGTAAATCAACTTTTCCGGACTCTTATTTATATCTTAAAATCATAAATATTTGAGGAAATGGTGAACGCTCCTAATCATAATAATACTGTTACATGCCGCCTTTTGGGAATTCTTGAACAATACTGTACAAATTAAAATGTTTTGGAAAAAATTTAAGCTTCAATTGTGGGGCTTAATAGCAAAGGGGCACAAGTGCCAAATATTAAAACAATTTTTTGGAAAATCGGTTGAAAAATTAGTTATTTTAATAGAATTGTGTTTAACATAATATTTATTATTTATATACTTTAAAAAACATCAAGTTATTTTTATTATTTAAACTTAAGCCAAATAGTAAAGCAATTGAGGTACATGCAAGAATCAAAACCCTTAGTTCCAATATCTATCCCTGAACAAAAACTCAGACCTGTATGCTGATCTCAAAAGACGGTATGTATCAGAAACCAAAAATATTGTGTATGAAATGCATGGGAACAAAAAACTTTAAAGCTTATTTACTCAGAATTTTGTTTTTTGCTCTTGTACCCCTTTATATTTAATACAAATTTTAATTATTAAGATTTCTAAAAAAGTTTGCAATTAATTTTTAAGAAAGTCAAAAAAATACCAAATATTTTTAAATGTTTGAATTTTCGAAAACTAAATTTTTTTAGTGTTAAATTCGAAATTTTTAAAAAATTGTTTTTTTTTGTGTATGTCAAAAAATAACTTAGAATTGTGAAAGTTTTACAAAAGCCAAAACAGTTCAATAGCAAACATTATTATCAGAGGTGTTCTGGAAATCGAAAATGCAAAACGCTAGAATTTAAAAGTCGTTTTTTTATAAGATTTTTATAGTAAAAGAAATACAAATACCTACAAAACAATACAAATATTTTTCTATTAAACAGAATTCTATAAGAATATTATAGAAAATTGGATTAAGAGTGTATTAAAATGAACTTCAAAATTCTTGCGTTTTGTGTTTTCGATTTCCAGAACACCCCTGTATATTTATTTGTAGACTTTCGAAATATTGTTCGAATTTTCGAACATTAGTTATTAAAAAACTCGCATCAAGTTTTAACAGTATGTAGTCAAAATATCTGAAACGTTAAGATTTGACTAAATTTTTTTCCTTTTCTAATTTATATTTTTCGCGAATTTTAAACATTATTTTCTTTTTCTATTTATACGCAAAACTTTTGGGGAAAATAAATCATTTTAAAGAAAAATTTAAAACATGTAAGGAAATTAAAAAAAATTTTAAGAAAAACTAATAAAATTAAAAAACAAAATCAAGCACAAGTAAAAAATATTTTTGGAGTCAGCCTTTATAAAAATTTGTTGAGTTTTATACATTAAAAGGTTTTTAGAAGGTAGGGAGTTAGAGAAATAATCAGGGTCAGTTTAAGGTAAAATACGCGTTAAGCATGAAAATTATTTTAAAAAATAATTATATATGTATAATAAAATTTTAAGGTAACGACTATTAGATGCTTAAGACAAATACATTTTATTAAGACCCAAAAATAAAAAACGTCATAAAGATTTTTTGGTAACAAAAACTAATTCAGGTAACCCGGACTTTAGAGAGTCTACTACAATTAAATTAATTATGGCCACTTTATGAGCTCATTCGTTAATTAATTATTAAGTGGCAAATTAATTAATAACAAAATTTCCTTCAAACTTAAATTGTTTTCCATGGTAAGATTGTTTAAAGTTCGAAAATAAATATGTATGTATGTAAGCGGTTGGTTAAAAGTATGTAGCTAGAAAAAAAACAATTATTTTATACACACTAAAGAGCACAATTTATACGAAAATTTAAAAGGAAAAACATTTCAGATACAAAATTTGTATTTCAAATTTACACACACAAAAAGAAATACTATTTCTTCTTAAAAACACAGAAAACACACAAAATTTTGTATACCTACTTGTTGAATTAGCAGAAAGAAAATAGGGAAAGATACTTTATAAATCTTTATTATAACATTTAAAAATTTGTACATCAAAAAACATATTTATTTTGTAGAAATTTCTGTCCATTTTAATTCCTTTTTTTTCTACAATATAATTTAAACAATTATAACTCACCAATTCAATGATTTTCAAAATTAAACGGTTGTTGAATTGCATATTGTTGTTGTTTTATTTCTTTTTTGCAGCTTTTTTTAAACAAAAATTTTATTAATTTCACTGTTTTAATTCGTTTAATAACAGCTATTCCTTGCTTTTTGCTTAAACTTTGCAGAGCGACTGAAATTTGTTTTTTCAGTTTGTCAAAAATAATAACAAATGTTTCGGTATAGTTTTGTATATAAACAATTATTGAGGTTAGAGTCATCTTGCTGGCATCATTTACATTATTATGTTGAATCAACAAGTTTAGTTAGAAACACAGAAAAAAAATTTTCTCTCAACATTTATTAACAATTGTAAACACAGACAAAATCAATAGTACAGCGAGTGACATAAAAACAGACAAATTACAGGCATAATGAATAAATAAATAATTTGTACTAAATTGACAATGAAATTATTCGTAATGGTTTAAAGAAATTTAGGCCATAATTGTGTAAAACGCCAAAAATTGCATTGAAAGAAGAAACAAAGTCAAAAATATTTTATAATTCTGTGGTTTTCTTGGGTAATCGCGTATGTCCATTTTTTCGATTTTGAGATGTTGATGCCATATTGCTTAATTCTAAACGCTCTTTACAGGGTTCTTAAAATTTCTGAAAAAATGATGGACCAATTCCGATTTTTTAACGTAATAATAAAGTTCAATAAATAACCCATAGCTTGATATAGACTGTTCTTTCGGCTCTCCTGTAAAATTCTATTTTAAGATATACGCGGTTGCACATAAAACCAACTGAATTTTGTTCTTGCTTTCTACAGAAATTCATGATAAATTTTTAAATTTCATACGCTGCATACCTTGTGGCATTAATTGGGCCTTAATCAAGTTTTAGAACCCTTAAATATTTTCTGTAATTTGATTATATGTGGTAGCACTAGATTGATCGACTAGGGTTTTCAACCGGTTTTTCGAAACACGGCTATCGGTGTTTTTAAAAATGTTGATTTTTCGAATGTCGGATAGTCCGGTTTTTTTTTTTTAATTAAAAAACTGGCTCAGTCGATATATTTATATATTACAACTTAGACGAACCATTTCTGTTGATTTTCCTACGTATTTGTTCAATGTGGGCACTTTCAAAGAAGAGTACACCTTTTGTCACGTTACGTCTCCAAGAAATGAAATTTTGGCTCTACTCCTACCGATTGTGTCATGCAGCCATTCCTATTTCGAATGAATATATTAAAATAAAAGCTTCATCTTCTTCAAGCGAAGGAAAGGATGTTAAATTGAAAAATACTCATATCGTCAAGTTTCTGAACGAAGTAGGCGTTAAAAATAGGTACAAAATAACGTTTTAAATGAAAATGTTGGATTCACATATTGCTTACTATTCACTTCTCGGGTTTTTAAGCATAAGCTAATTTAAGGGGAGATATTAAATAATTTATATTTTTCTAAGTATGAAAGATGTTTGGGAGAAACTTGAAGAACACAACACACTACCTCCTTTCAATTTCTCATTAGTTAATTGTTTCCGAATGAAGCCAAATAATATTCAAAACTCATTTAATTTCTTGGTGACGTAACGTGACAAAAAGTGTGCTTTTCTTTGAAGGTGCCCACATTGAGCTCCAACAAAAAATACAACAAATGAACATAAAAAACTGTTTCAATGTCGTTACTTTTTTTTAAAACATAAAATCACACAAATCAGATTTAAAAAATACTTATTTCTCAAAATTACAATATTAAAATTTTATATTAGTATTATTTTTTACAGGTTGCAGAAGAAAAAAAATCATATCATAAAGAAAAAAAAAACACCTCCTTAAAAATTTCAGGATTTTTAAAGAACAGTTTGAGGAATTACATAACTTAGTCAATTTTTAAAATTTAATATATTGTAGATATAACATTTAAAAAAAAAAATTTTTTTTATATATTGTTTGTAGCCCCAAGTATTCTCTTTAAAATGACATTCAAATCATTTTCGTATGTATGTGCAGTAGTTTTTGAGATATTGAAAAAAAAACTCAACACATTCGGCTAATTCGGCGAAATTTTGACATTTTGAATATGACGTAACTTATGCAAAAAAAATTTTAAAATTGTTTTTTCGTTAATATATTCCTTATGGGATGAAGGGAACCTTCACACCAAATTTCATTCAAATCGAAGGCTGTTGGGTCCCATTCTTGGTCGATTTGACATGGAATTACCCATAAACCTTTAATAAACCTGTTTTTTTTTTTTTTTTTAACTAAGGTTACAATTTATAGAATGTATATAAAAGGAATAATAACAACATATATTTCTGCCACACTTCAACATGTCTAAATTCATTTTCTACTGCAACAAATGTTGTCAACATTTATTTTTATTGCGTAGTTAAAAAATGTTTGATGAAGTCAGTATTAGAAACTATGACGCATCCATTATTTACAACAGTAATGTGGGAACCAAAGCCACAACAACAAAAAAAACATTTGAAACAATAGATCTAAAATATAACAACATTACCAAAAACAAAATAAATAAAAACAAATACAACATTAGAAGCGTCAAAAAAAGAGATTTATTATGAAAGAATCAGTTTATTGGACAACAAAAAGGAAAAAAAATTGGAAAATACATTGAAAAAAATAAAATTAGAAGGATATATGTACATACATACATATGTATGTACATATGTATGTATGTATTTCGAGATTGATTGATTACACTGTGCAAGAAATTTACACTTTTTTTCTTGACAAGCTGGGCACCTGGCGTTTTAACATAATTCGGGTACGCTGAATCCAGTGGTGCCCGCGGTTTTTTAAGATAGGCGCTGGTTTTCGAGATATACCGTTATTTCGAAAATGGAGGAGGTTGCACAACATATGTTCGCGTAACTCAAAAACGCTTCAGCTCATTGAAAAAACTTAAAAAACCGAAACTCCGCAATAAAATTTCCTTTAGGAAAAGTAAAACTTCTTTATAATATCCGCAGTCGTTTTAGAAACATAATTTTTTTTTGGAAAAAAAATAATTTTTTTAATAAAATTTCGAAATTTTTGTTTGTTAAAAATTCATAAAAAATTGCAGCTATGCTTCTAATTTTTTGCAGACGTATAAAAAACGAAATTCCAAACAAAACAAGCCATAAATGATTAAAATCTGTTTGCAACTTTTGATTTTATTCACAAAAGTCGACAAATTTTAATTAATTTAAAAATTTCATAAAACGCAATATTTGTATGGGAGCCCCCCTAAGAAGTGAAGATAAGGGGCAAGTATGTCTCGAGAAAATGTTAAGGACAAAAAATTAGTTGAGGTCGGTCATACATTATATTCCACTAGGGGCGACTTCTGGGAATTTATGGGACTTTTTCTTCAATATATTTCTAGTCTGCATTGAACATTTTGTATGGAAGCCCCCTTAAGGAATGGAGATAACGGGCGGGTATGTTAGAAATAAATGATTGAGATGAAAAATAAAGTGGGGTTCGTCATACATTTGACCCATTTAGGGGCATCCTAGGCGCTGCAGGGGCCAAATTTCAGTATTTCATTAAACGGCCATATGTGTATGGGAGCGCCCTAAGGGGTGGATATATATGGCAACTATGTTTTATGAAAATGTTAAGAACAAAAAACATTGGAGGTCGGTCATACATTTTATCCCCCTAGGAGTGAATCCTAGGCCTTAGAAACAAATGATGGGAATGGAAAATAAAGTTGCGCTGGTCATACATTTGGCCCGTCTAGGGGTATCTCAGGCGCTGCAGGTGCAAAATTTAAGGCTAGGGTTCTACGCGCATAAAAAACAAAGTTTCAAACAAAATAAGCTATAAGTGATTAAAGTCTGTCTACAACTTTTGATTTTTTTAGAAAAGATGAAATTTTTATACCTCTGCAAAAAATTAGAAGCATAGCTGCATTTTCCAATTTTTTTATGAATTCTTAAAAAACAAAAATTTCGAAATTTTGTTAAAAAGGTTTCTAAAACGACCTCGGATATTAGAAAGAAGTTTTACTTTTCTTAAAGGAAATTTTATTGCGGAATTTCGGTCTTTTAAGTTTTTTCAATAAGCTGAAGCGTTTTTGAGTTACGCGAGCATATGTTGTGCAACCTCCTCCATTTTTGAAATAACGGTATATCTCGAAAACCAGAGCCAATCTTAAAAAACCGCGGGCACCACTGGATTCAGCGTACCCGAATTATGTTAAAACGCCATGTGCCCAGCTTGTCTGTTTTTTCAACTAGCATAGTGTTATTGTTAGTTTTATTAAATTACATGTTCACAAAATTTTAGATCCCTGCGATCAACAATGGCGACTATATTATTGTTATTGATTTTGTAAAGTTTCTTGCTTCTCCTGTAAAAATAACAAATAAAAATGTAGTTACGTCCGTTTGCATTTAAGGTGACGATATATAGATACATTCATATTTTTGAGATGTATGTATATTGAGGGTGGATTGATTTAAAAAAAGTACAAACATCTAACAGATACAATTACGGGAAGGAATAAATAAAAACCTTTTTATTGCGACGCATACAAAAAATAGAACAAATTCTTAAAAACGTTGCTTAGAATTTATAATAATAAAAAAAATGATCTTAGACAAAAGTATTCATAGTAAATAGCATTATAATAAGGCAGTATAACTATTATAATCAATTATTTTTATTATTTATCGCGAAATGTAAAGATTGCATCGAATCCAAATAATACACCATTCACAATGGACAATGATGCTTTAACTAGGGCCAGATCTCTGGTACGTGTACGAAACGAATGTTCCCATGCTTCTATGACAAATACCCCAGAGGCTATGAATAAAGCACAGCCCATGATACTAAAAAATATGTCAATTCTTCGATGTATTGAGGCGCGCATTAGGGCACCTGGCAGGATACAAAAGAGAATTGTGTTATTTTAGTAAATTTGGCTAGTAGCACTGATTTAGTTTAGTTATTTACCTACAAATATACCAAAAAGTACCACAATATAACCAGCAAAGGTCCCAGTGGATAGTAATGATGCCAATATATCACGATCATCGAAACTGTAGTAATGCAGAACCAGACAAGCTACTGAAAATCCCTGAAAATAAAATGGAAATATACAAATATTATATTTAAATATATGTTTGTATAACCTGCCTTAAAGCAAGTAATTTAGATTTTTTATAATTATTCGATTGTTCCCAATACAAAATTTCTAAGAGCTTCCATTTTCGATAATATAATTTTTTTTTTTTTTTTTTTTTTTTTTTAAGAGCTTTGACCCTTAATATTGTGGGCTACCCTAATAGAAGATAATATTTTTTTAGATGCGTTGGCTTTGGTTGAAACTCTAGGAAAATTTGTCTTAGCCCATCATAAAAACATCCAGTTTACTGATAATTTTAGTGATAATTTTTCTTTTCAAAATTGATTTATTGAATCTTTATATATCGGGTAATTCATCATGAGGTTTGACTTATAATGGAAAATAAAACACATAAATTTTAAAGTAAACTTAAAATTTGTATTATCGGCTTAAAGAACAATTTATGACATTTACTGCTTGAATATTATATCATGTAAATGTTGGCCATGACTTCGCCTAAGGTGATCCATTCCAATTATGGGCGAATCTTTCGAGCATAACGACTGGTATCTCGCGAATAACACGAGTAATGTTAGCTTCCAAGGCATCAATCGTAGCTGGCTTATTCCTGCAGACTTTACATATCCCCAGAGAAAATAGTCCAAAGGTGTGATATCGCACGATCTAGGTCGCTAATTTACCTTAGCAAAACCTGAAATTAAGTGCTCACCAAAATGATTTCTCGACAATGTCATTGTTTCACGCGCTTTATGGATCGTAGCGCCGTCTTATTGAAACCAGAGCTCACCGAGTCCGTTAACATGGTGCGATAACGGTTACCATTTACGGCCACATTCTTATTTCTTAATTTTGAAGATATATGGACCAATGATTCCACCAGCCAATAAACCACACCATACCGTTGTTTTTGTGGTTTAAGTCGTGTATCATCCACTAATGTAAAATGGGATTCAAACTTCTGAACGGTGTTGGTAATAGTGGTTTCAGTAGGTCGATTATGCGCACCGTAAGTACTTCGAATCATACGAAAATTATTTCTTACAGAACGCTTATTTTCTTAATACAGCTGAACAATTTGGTGACGCTGTTGTGATGTGAGCCTTTCCATGATGATATGCCGAATGATACTGAACAAAAACGGCAAAGCAGTTTGATATGAGTCACGCATGATATGTAAAAACTCGTATTGAAAATCAAACCTCACGATGAATCACCCTCTATTAAATATGAACTAACAAGAACCTCAATTAAAAGATATCTTGTAATTAATTTATTTTTCTTAAGAAGCGTTTTTGAGATATTTGCAAATAACTTGTTTTTTGCAGATTATAGGGCTAGTTCCAAAAATCTTGAGAACTGATTCTTTAAATTACACCGTTGCAAAGATATATTTTTCCTCTCTCAGCCCTTATCCATACTGTTTTTATCGGATAAAAAATTCACTGAGTTACACGCTCTTATATTTGAAAATATTATTTTTCAAAATTTTTTCAAAATTGTTGTATTGCTTGAGTAAAGCAATACAATGTGCTCGTCAGCAATAGCCTATTAAATTTCCCTTATTCCAAACCTTTGTGATGCTGCTGTTCTGGCACCGACACGTGGCAACTCAACTGATGTCTCGATTGGTATATTAGGGGTAAACGCGTTTTTCAGATGTTAAAAAAAATATTTCTTTTTTACCATCATTTCTTGCCCAACTTCCATTCGAGTGGGGACTAAAGGGTACCGGGCTGGGCTAGTGATCATAATAGAGAAATAACGTCGTTTGAGTCAGTATTAGGGTTAATAATTCACCTAACTTTTTTAAATCCTACCCCCATATACAATTTACCTTTATTTTCCAGGATTTATTCGTAAAAAAATAATTCAAAATCGGAATTAATTGAAAGTTGTAATAATAAAATGTTCTAAAACTGAAACAAATTCAGTTCTTATTATTAGGGATCTGTTCAGTCAAAAGAAACAAAGAGAAATTGCTCAACTTTTCTGTTGTCGTCTTCATCAAATATTGATAAAAATGCGTTTTCGTGTGCGTCAATACCGCACAATCAAAATTGTGTCATATTGGAGCATTTGCGGCAATCGTATGATCCTACCTTAAGGCTTATTAAGCTAATTTTTGAGAATGAGCCTATAATAAATTATAGACCTATCTTCACGAAATTTTATTTCTAGTCTTAGCAAACTGAAGTGTGAATGTTGCATTAATATTATAAGATTTTGCGGTCAAGGGCG
The DNA here is from genome assembly GCA_943735925.1 of Pollenia amentaria. Lineage (NCBI taxonomy): Eukaryota > Metazoa > Arthropoda > Insecta > Diptera > Polleniidae > Pollenia > Pollenia amentaria. Next base: position 128,361,372 of record OX031008.1, on the reverse strand, counting down.
TAGTAAAGCGTTTTCCTAGATTGTGCTTTATATGCGGCATTTTAAGTAATTTTGAGTCTAATAAAAGTAGATTATGCTAAATTGCACCACAAACACATGATTCGTTACGCTTTTAGCCATACTTACATGATTTACGAGATTAGTCTAAACATGGAGCCGTAGGTTAATTATGGACCGACATTCACGAAATTTGGTGTTTTATAAAACGAATTTGTTGAAATTGAATGACAATAGGTGCATTTCGCCACAAATTTATGGTAGTATTTGTTGAGTTTTTAGGGAGGTAGTTCCACATGGAATGACAAACTTATTATGTATATGTAAAGCGTGATCCATTTCGAGTAGGGAACTTTAAAAAAAAAACACAGAAAATTCAAATTTAATGGGGAATGTTTATTATCATTTCAAAGAACATTCTTTGGCATTTATTTTTTGAAGATTATGTCTATCAAATGTTGGCCGTTGCTACGTCGCAGATGGTCCATCCGTTGAGCCCAATTTTCGATGACTCGTTTGAGCATTTCGACTGGTAACTGGCGAATGGCACGCGTGATGTTTTCCTCCAAGGCCTGAATCGAAGCGGATTTGTCCGCATAAACTTAAGACTTTATATATCCCCGCAGGAAAAAGTCTAACGGTGTGATATCGTTCGATTTTGGTGGCCAATCGGCCGGCCCAAAACGTGAAATTATGTGCTCACCGAAGTGTTCTCTTAATAAATCCATTGATTAATGCGATGTGTGGGAAGTGGCGCCGTCTTGCTGAAACCAAATGTCACCGAGATCAAGAGCTTCAATTTCAGGCATCAAATAGTCGGTTATCATGGCACGATAACGGTAGAGATGCTGCGAACGGCGCCGAATCGACTCTCCAAGGTCTTCGTGTACACTCTCAGCTACGGCCGCTATATTTTCTTCACAGCGTGCTAGACGTGATCTATTCGGTCGAATATTATCCAATAATGAATGCTGGGTCTCAAAATGGGTGATGGTGTTGCGAATAGTACGCTCAGTAGGCCGATTATGTTGACCATAAGTTGAGCGAAGTGCACGAAACACATTCCTCACAGAACGTGAATTTTCGTAATAAAGTTGAAGGATTTGTAAACGTTGTTCAGGCGTAAGTCTTGCCGTTATTAAATGCCAAGCAATACTAAACAAAACTAATATGACAGCATGACACGACTCACACGTGATCTGTCAAAAAAGGCTATTGAAAAAAGTATCTCTACTTGAATCACCCATTACATACATATATATTATTGTAAAAAATATGTTGTTATATATATGTAGTAAATATTTTATGTAGTAAAATTTCTCCTTCCTGCTGAATTTGTTAAACGGTAAAATTGTTTCAGAATTCCTACTTCGTAATGTTTTGCTTTCAGTTCCTAATCGCCCTTTCAGAAATTGTATTCCACTAATACTTCAATACTTTCATTCCAATTATGCAAATGAGCTCTGAATTTGACAATGTATATACGTATATTGATTTCTATGATCCTTTTGGTATCAAAATAATCTTTTAAGTGTCTTAAAATTACTTAAATCTTAATTTTTTTACATTTTTGTTATATAATAGATACTAGTTTTTATTATTTCAAGCGTAATAGTCAGTAAAAAATATTAGTTTCATTGGAGAAATATGTAAACAAATAAATAAAAAATGGGCTGAAATCCCGGGATTCCGGGAATTTGATTTTTATTTCCCGCTTTCCTGGGAATCCAAATAGTGCGGGAATAAAAAACTCTATATATATTCAATATACAGAAATAATATTTTTTATACTGTTATCAGGTGTTTTAGTTTAAATTACACTGATCGACATGCGGTGGTTATTCATTTGTGCATTGCTTTATCAATAACTTTTATAAGGCAGGTTTAAAGCGTCTCGCGTTCGTTAGCGAAATTTGTTAATTGCAAAAAAAAAATTTACTGTATGGCAATTTATTATAAGGGTATATAAAGTAAAGCACACCCAGAGAAAAAACATGTTTCATGTCAACCATAATATGGTTGTGGCTTCTTGATGGAGGACCAATTTTACAATAATATGGTTAAATTAAATATAATATGTTTAAAAATTTTCTTTAAAAGGTATTTTGTTGGAGGTGACCATTTTTAAACATGTTTTTTCTCTGCGTGCAGTGTTTTTAAAATCAGTTCAAAATAGGGGAGGAGCGTTATTGTATAAAAGTTCACTAAAAAAAGTTCGAGTGTATGTGTAACTTATTAAAAAATTATATTTTTTTCGATTATAGAACAGGTTTTTATTATTTTTGCAGCACTTTTTTATTTTTAATTATGCAATAATTTTCAGTTTTATTACTAACAGAACAACCTAAATCAGCGCGTAAAGCATTTTCTATCGGCCATAAATGCCCATGTTCATACAAAATGTATGAACTTAACCCAAATATTTAGCGCGGCGTCAACGCTTTACAATTGCAAAATTCGATTTCGACAGCTCGTTTAATAGTGTAGTTGGCCGCTATTGTTAGAAAGTAATGGCTATTAAACTATTTTTTAGTAAATCTAGATATTTTATCTCCATTTTTATTTATATTTAGTGGTATCTATTAAACAAGATAAGTTAAAATTACTATCCATGGCACATCGTTGACGCTTTGTCATTGCAGCGTTAAAGATAATCGCTAGATAATCTTACGCCTTAATTTAGGGTTGACCGTAACAGTTAACCACAGAATATAAAGCAGATATTTAAAAAGACAATGCTGTGTTCTTAAAAAATAATACTCGGCTATTGTTTTCCTTGGCAATTGTTAAGATACGTTATTTTGTTTAAGAAAATTATGCACAAGATAATACGTTTTTTTGAATTTTGTTAATTACTTGGTTATTTTTTAACACAGAAAAAAGTGTTTTATCAATTAAAAAAATGGTTTAAAAAGTATTTAAATTAAATTAATGTGATAATTGAATCAATTATTTTTTTAGTTGAAAGAAAATGAAAATTTAATTTTGATTTAATTAACATTTTAGTTGTTTTGAAATAAATTTTCAATTAAAATTTTAATTAAATAACAAAAGATCTTAATTGACTTTTTTCGTTTAAAATAAAATAATTTAAACATGTAGAATTGTTGTTGGGAATTGGCAATATTTTTTTAAATAAATTAACACATTGTTTGAAATGGTAAAGTTTTTTGATCACTTTTTTAATTAAAATTAAAAATATCATTTATTGAAAATATTTTTTCAAAATTTTAAATGGTAATAGGTGCAAAGTCAACAACTTGTTTGCTTGATATTATGAATTTGGAATAAATTTGGTGATTGGAGAAATTTAATAATTTTTTCTGTGTAAGGTAGAAGTTTACCATTTTGCAAACATACATATGTAATGTGATATAGTGAATCTTAATCAATAAAAATTTTTTGATGATACGTTGTTTTGCATTTAAGGTGTAAGGTTAAAAGTATTAAGCGAGCTTGCCAATTAATTAAAATTGGATTTGTTAAATAAAGCTCTTTATTTTTCCTTATTATACACCGTCAGTCATATTGCTTTATTGAAATTAAGATAACTTGGAGGTTTTTTTATTACACCCATTTTTGTAATCCGCTTTTTAAACTGGACAATTTAACCAACAAGTTTTTATATCTGTGGAATTTTGTCACAACATCTTAAGTCAAATTTAAAAAGTTGAAAAAAATGTTGTTAATCATATGAATTTTTATTCAAAAAACATTTTTGTTTACGTTTTAAAAATTTTGTATTATAAACGATATTTTTCTTTAATTTTGGTTTATTTTATTATTTGATCAAAATGATTTTTTCACCGAGTCTTTTTTAAGAACTTTTTTGCTATCTTATCTCGACTTAAGATGTGTTGTCAAAATGCCACAGATATATAAATATTTTTTTATTTTAGTTTACAATTAATGGCCATTATCACAAAACAATAAAAAAAAATATTTTATTCTTAACACATTTAAATAAACTTCTTTTTGATAATTACCAATTCCAAAAATTTCACCAAATTTACACGACCTTTGCGTTCACCGTGTGACATTTTAATTATTAATTAATTTCTAGGACCAATAAATTAATATATTCATCAGTTGTGTGATTTTTTTCCTTATCCTTTAACTTTTAATATCCATATCCTGATGATTGATTTTCAGAAAAATTTCTTTAAATTCTGTTTTGTAAAAGACGATTTCCGTTCGAACGAATTCAACATGATGGTTGTTAAATCACAACTGACAAATCGTCAGTTACACAAACAATCTGATTGAGTTATGCTAAATTAATTTTTACAACGAATTGAATGCTGGCTGGACCCAGAGTAGAACACATGCATTCGAATGAATTAACTTTTTCCCACCCACTGAAGAGTTAAAAGCAAAAAACAAAAAAGAAGCAAAATGAAAAGTACAAAAATTATAAAATTACAAAACAATTAATTAATAATCATGCAGAGTCAAAAGGAAATATGTTATTCACTTGTATGCTTTTCAACTTGAATTTTGAATTACGAAAAAATTCAAAACAAGCAAAAAAAAACCAAAAAATAAAATTCTGAAAATTCTACTTTTAGGATGCTCAAAAAGATCATAGCAGATACTTGGAATGGCAGTAGTGGTATTTATGTTAAAATAATTCCAAATTATAAATGATACACAAAATGTAATAATTTTGATAAACTTACAAATAATAAAGACATCCAATATTTATACAATCTAAAACGACTTAAAGATTCGTTATTCAGAGATTTTGGGGAAACTTACTGCCAGGCCCACAATGTCGACAAAAACATTTCTTTCGCATATTTATATTGAAAACAATAATAAGAAACTTGTTTTTGTTTTCAATAAAAATATGCGAAAGAAATGTTCCTGTCGACATTGCGGGCCAGGCAGTTAATACTTTGAAAAGTTAAAAATTCGAATTAAAAATGTTGTAAAATAAATTATTTAGGGTGATCCATTTTTCGGATTTAAAAGTAAAGTTAAATAAAACACAAATAAACCCTAGAGGGAAGCGAACGGACACCAAAGTAGTCCCGTGATAGGTCTTTGGTGGTAGAGACCGGTTCTATGAATAAGACCTATCACTTTTACATGGCGTTATCATTGGAGGGGGTCAATTGACTCCTAACAGGCACCATTTGACAAGTCACACATCTATTCTCAATGAACATGTTTAGTGTTAGTTACTACAATGGAGTATTATTTCAATAAAAAAGTCTTAAAACTGAATTTAAGAACCAAATCTTAAAAGTCCCAAAAAAATGTGTCAGACCACCGGTGTATACGGTACTGAAACTCATTACTTTTTCTACCTTTTGGTTCTTCATATACCTGCTCCTTTCACTGGTCATGAGTTCTTTTTTGTACTTGTTCTGTTTTCACAAATCCCAGGACCCGTCTGTTGGAAAAATTGACATCAATTTCCCGCAGGGAAGTTGACATTTCGATGAAACTTTAATTTCATAATAATGCTTGGACATTTCTATTACGTATGAAAGACAATGTCATTAAAATTACCTCCTCTAGATTGGTTGCAGCAGTCGATTCCTTTGAGGTAGTTTTCGACCATTTTTCTTGGTTTTCAACTGCTTCAACGTTAAGGGATTACCTGTTTAGACACGGTCTTTGAGGTAGTCGCACAAAAAAAGCATAACTGCGTCAAATCGCATGATCTTAGTGGTCAATTGAAATGACGCTATCTGGTGATAAAGCCAAAATCTGCCGGGTTTTGTGGCTCGTGGTACAGTCTTGTTGAACCAAATTCGGATTATCCGCAACACTTTCACAAACAGAAGCGATATTTTCGGACTGCGCACATTGCGATGATGCACAGGCCTGACCACATCTGTTACGCTTCCAGTCTCTTCAACTTTTTTTTAAATCTTGCTATGACGACCATAATCACCCCCGTAATAATAGAAAATTGTGCCAAGTTTGAACTACCACGTTTCTGATTTTGTTATACAGGGAAACTTCGGTATAACGAATCTGAAGGGAATCGAAAAATACTTCGTTTTAATTATTAGTTCTTTGTGCATGTAACTCTGTGAATCCTTCGTATAACAAAATTTGGAAAAATACAAAAAAAATCATTATAACTATAACTGTTAAATTGTAACTTAAACTGTAAGATTTCGATCATGATACTTTAAATTTATAGGGTGTATACTACAATGCACAAAATCCACTTGAGGAAGTAAAAGTGAACATTGTAGGGGGGTCTCTTCTATCTAATTAAGAATTTAATAACGTACAAAACAGATCGAAATTAGGCAGCATCAACATCGTCAGGCAAAACGTTCATAAATGCGTAAGGGCAGATGTTTTAAATATTTGTGTTTTTTTTTTTTATCTGAATAATCACTACATTAAAATGCCAATTTGTAATGTTGCAAGTTTGTTTGTAATTTTTTGTTGATAAAGATAATCATAATGATGATTATTATATAATAACAACTGAAAAAAGGGGCTATGAGAATTAGAACTTGATCTAGTGGGGAATAAAGTTAATGCAGTTGCAATTTTTCTTCTAATGCTTCATCTTTTGTCTTGTGCTAATGTAAATAAAATTAACCTACATTTTGGGGCTATTAAAAAATTACTAATGTTATTTAAGAACAGATAAAATGGATAAAACATTTTCAAAAAGGGTCATTCTGCTTTAAGTGCAAGTATAAAAATTATGGCAAATTTTATTTGTGGATTTCTGGGTTTCTGTCACTGAGAAAAGTACTATTTTAATCATTATAAAAACTTATGCAACCAACTAATGAATGAAAATTTTCCCCGGAGTTTTCTCCCTTCTCCCATTTTTCCTATGTAAATTCAATTGTAAAAATGGGAAAAGGGAAGAAACTCCCGATGATTTTTTTATTCATAATTGGGCTGATGGTGATTTAAGTATAAAAAAAAAAAATCTAATAAAAGTTTATTTAAAGATTACATTAATACTGGGGTCCAAAAGCTTAAAAGGTCATATGTAGTTATGGAAAACGATTAGAACAGAAAGATAGAGAAGAAACTAGGGATTGGCAATAAATATCGATATATCAAAATATCGATATTTACAAAAATTATAATCGATATATATCGCCGATATTAAAAATACCGATATATCGATACATCGATATTTATTTACGACTATCGAATTCGATATTTTTAATATCCCTTTCTAGTAAAATTCAACATTTTAACCGTTGCTGAACTGCTTACAATACTGTTGTTTTTTAAAAATTGCATCATATGTTTTTTAACTAATAATAAGAAAATAAAGGCGCTTTTCCATTGTACTTTTTCATAGATAGAGATGACAACAAAAAAATAAGCGCGGATTAAATATTCTGGAAAGGGTTCCCAGAATTATGCTAAGAATTGCCTTAATTATGGCGTATTAGCAGCAACAGACTCATGAAAGTTGGAATGTTAATAATAAAAAAAAATTTTTGTTTTTTTTTTATTTTAGCATGTTCCTATATATTAAAAAATAATATTGCACAGCTTACTTGTGTAGTATGTGTCACAAGTTTTGTTTACCTGCAGTATATAATCCGGCATTATTTTTTTTTAGATTTCATATGGCGAAAAAATAAAAACTTTTTTGTATTCTTTACTTTATTTTTAATTATTTTTATTGTAGAATTAACTGCCGGTCCCTCGATTTCAAACGAAAACCTCGTTCGCATAACTAACCTTCAAAATTTTAAAATTGTTTTTTGTTTTAAATAAAAGTTAAGCGAATGAAAGCTTCCTTCGAAATCGAGGGGCAGGCAGTAAATTTGAAATTAAAAGAAACAATAAAAAGTAAGAGTGGAATTACATGTAATATGATTATACTTTTGTAAATATGTATTGACATAGGTATATAAGTTTTTAAATTTGGTGATAATTTCAGCTTGATACGTTCGATACATCGATATTTTTAATTAATATATATCGATACTCTTACAAAATATCGATACGATAAATATCGATATATTTTTTCAATTTGCCCATCCCTAGAAGAAACTAATGGTTTTAAGGGCCGATGTTTAATGTGAACCACACCTAAACGTCAAGTTTTTTTCTGCATTTCATTTTACATTTCTCAATTTCAGACTAACTCAATTTGAACCAGATACACAATCGAGCAACGCGTTAAAGTTATTCAGGCTTATTATGAAAATGGGCGTTCAAATCAAAATGCATAACGTGAAAATCATCTTAAGTGATGAGGCACATTTTCACCTTAGTGGATACGTCAATAAGCAGAATTGACGCATTTGGGCGAATGATAATCCAAGAGTGATTGTCGAAAAACCAATGCACCCACAAAGAGTGACTGTTTGGTGCGGCTTATGGGCTAGCGGCATTATCGGGCCGTATTTTTTCCAAAATGAGGCCGGTCAGGCAGTAACTATGAATGGTGTTTGCTATCGTGAGATGATAACGAACTTTTTATGGCCCGAATTGGAAGTTATGGATGTGGACGATATGTGGTTTCAACAGGAAGGTGCCACTTGCCACACAGCTAACGAAACAATGGCTATTTTGCGCGACAAATTCAATGGCCGTGTTATCTCACGTGGTGGCAATGTCAATTGGCCGTCAAGATCATGTGATTTGACAACGTTGGACTTCTTTCTTTGGGGTTATTTGAAAGAAAATGTGTACGTCGATAAGCCAGCAACAATTCAAGAGCTAAAGGATGAGATAATTCAGCACATTAACCTCAATTATGCCTCAGCGTCATCGAAAATTTGGACCATCGGATGGAGGTGTGCCGCCGAGATCGCGGTGGTCATTTGGCCGATATCTTGTTCTATACATAATTGAACCATACCAATATTATCATAATAAAAAGAAATGAAAATAATTTCCTAAATAATTTGTGTTTTATGCAAAATCAACATCGGCCCTTAAAATTTAACCACCATATATTATTGTGGCATCACTGACAAAATCGCATTTGTTTTGAAAGCAGGTTTGCCATTTGTCAAGTTTTCCTTTTTTAACTTTATATTATTGAACATGATGAACTTCAAATACAGTTTGTTGTTTTCTTTTAAAATATTCGAATTATAGAGAATAACTCCCATATTCTTAAAAAATATTTTTGATTAATAAAATGTTTATTAAACAAATTTTCATATAAAATTCGTTTCATAAACCTGCAATAAACCTTAGATATGTTTTATGAATATGGGGGTAAGTATTTAAAAAAAATAAAAAAAAAATTTCAGAAAAGGTGACATTTTTGTTTTATAGTAGATAATAGATAATTGTTTCACATTTTCAAAAAAAAAAACTTGACAAATGGTAACGCTGCTTTCAAAAAAAATTGCGATTTTAATAATACAATTTATTGCCACTTTTCAAGGGAAGTAATCGGAAGATGTAGAATGGAATACAATGAGATAAGAATATCTTGTAAAAATTTTGATAAGTTCCATGTATTTCTTATAGAAAAAAATTAAGCATCTTTGCAAATTGATTATTGATGTTGACAAGTGTGAAAAGGCTATAAAGATGTTGAGTTTAAGCTCTATGTATTTCTCATGGAAAATTTTCAACATCTGCGCAAATTGGTGGTAAATGTTAGATGTTGAAAAGTCTAAAAATGCTATAACTCCATAATTTTGTTAATAAAAAATTAGTTTACTTCCAGGTTGGTAAATGAAACGAATTTCAGTATCGGTATTAAGGGGTCCTAACGACTCAAAAGACACATGTTTTTACATGCAGACAATTATCACGCGGATTTTTCTCTAAAATATTGTTATTGTATTATCTTTGCAAAATTTATATATAATATAGTGTGCTTGATCATAAATAGGGTATTAACTTAAAACTTAAAAATTTTCAATAAAAGCCAAACAATTTTAAATTTAATATTAAAGGCATATGAAAAAGAATTTAAAATCCAGCCGTTTCATTACAAAAAAGTAGACAAAATAGCACGATATTTTTACAGATGGTTAATACGAATATTACATGTCGATTTATTTTCCAAAAAGTGATATAAATAAAAATTTTGAGCTAATACTATCTTTAGTAGAAACGAATTAAAATTTTCAACACATATACTAATGAAAAATAAGTTTGTTGGCAACCAAACCGAATTTCGGTATCGGTACGTATACTCGTATTAAAGTATTTATTATTTCGCTATCAATACCGGTATTAAGATAATTGTTATTTCGGTATCGGTTGCCAGCCTTGGTGTACTTTGATATTGTAACTCCACACGTACGGAATAATGAGAGAATTTTTTTATTTCGTTCTTAGACAGTTTCACCTCTAGTCATTTTTTTTTTTTTTTTTTTGGTTATAGCATGAAAAAGCTTAACAGACGTACCTTAACAAACGCAACAAGAGTTTTCGCGTTGTCAAAATTTGTCATGCCCATTCGATTTGTATTAAGCATCCCTTTATAGCGCATCGTCAACGTTTTGCAATTGAAAAATCCGTTTTCGGCATTTGATTGTGAAGTTGGCCGCTATTGTTAATAAATAATGGCAATTCAGCTATTTTCGGTCAATCTAGCGGTTTTATCACCATTTGTTTTTATTTATATTATGTGTGTTTTATTAAACAAGAAAGTTAACACTACTGTTCGTGACACAACGTTGATGGAATATCAGCTAATCGGAAGAAAACGTTCAGCATTCCGCGTTAAGGTACTCGTTAAGGTAAGACTCAAGGTGCGCGTTGAAGTAAAACTCAAGAATGAAAAAATAAAGATTTCGACATCCCAAAAAGAAAGTTTAAATCTTCAGCGCATGTGGAAAGAATGATATCACGCGAACCTATTGACGGACTGGCAAACTTAAGATGTTATTTAAATTCGGGACTGCCAGCTCTTATGAAATGCATACTTTTATTTCAGCTGTTTCTTATTTGTTTACACTTTTCTTATAGAATTCCAACCTTCAGCTCTTTTTTATACAATACTGTATGTTTTGTAAAATCTTCAATTAGTTTTTCCTCCATGATTTACAAATTTGTTATATTATTCTTTTTTATTATCATCTGATTAATTGTCAAAAATACACGAAGTTAACCAACTTTCTGCCGCGTACGCGTCAAAAAGTTTTTTGTGTAACTTGTTCTATGAAAAAGACTCGTTTAACTTTTTTGCCAGAAGGAATCACCCACAACAGACAAAATACACAAATTTTCTCACTTCCTGTATAGACAAAATTATTAGGAAATTTAAATAAAGAATATTAATTTTTTTACACATTTTTTTATTTAGTTGCCAAGAAATAAAACACCTTTGTATTTAGTTGTTAAGAACTTTTGTATCTAATGAATAAGCATTTTGTAAAACCTCACAATAAACACTTTTATATTTATGTAATAAGTTTCATTTTATAATTAAAAACTTATAAACAAACTGAATATTGATCAGGATGTGAAGGTTTTCTTAATTTTGACCAATTTATATTTCCACTAACCGTTTTAAGTAAATAATTACGTTCCTGAAATCTAAGATAACATTAATAATTTTAAACTATTTAAAAACAATCTACAGCTTACCTTTATATTTCTAAACTTTTTAATTATAATAATCTTAAGATTATTATATAATTTCTTTTCTTTCAATTTATCTGCGATGATTTTTAAAACTAATTTTCTTTTAAAATCCTCCGTAATTTATGTTTGCGTTTTTAAAATTATTATTGGAATAAATTTATTTAAAATGAAAAATTTTGAAATACAAAATTTTCTTTGTTTGAAGTATTTTTTTTAAGTCTAGCAAACATTTTGATCAAAACATTGCCCTCACAACGGACAGATACATAGATACACACAAATGTACACAGATGAACACTACAAATTTGTAACATTCCTCTTTTTTTGGGCGGAGTCAAAAACGATTGGGGTTCTTCTATAAATTACGAATTTTAGTTGCTTTATATAAGATTTTTTTTTTTGTTTTGCAAAAATTTTAATTTAAAATTTGAAAAATTAAAAAAACATAATTATTGATACTTTTTCGTTTTGGCTTATCGTTTAAGGATTTTTATTTTTTCATAATGATGGATATTTATATTTGAAAATTAAAAATAACATTATAAATTTGTATATTAATTTCAATGTGTATTCTAAGTCAAATTACAATTTGTAAAGCTTTCATACTTTTATATTCTTATTCCTTCAATAATTTCCAGGAATATTTTCTATTCACTATTTTTCTGTATTTGTATATTTCTGTTACGAGGCTAACTTAAGCTAAATTGTACAGAAAATTTATACAACTAGATACCAGCATAATGTAATGTATTTTCTGACCCGCTACGGCCTTCGTCAGCATTCTTTGTATCTTATAGCTGGATAGTGCTTATTGTAAATTTTATGTATTTTAACTTAATTATTTCAACAAATATAATCTAGGAATTTTAGTTCTCATGTTAAGTTTATTTTTTTAATTTAATATTAATAGTCTTATTCCTTCAATATTTTCTATTCACTATCAGAATTTTTTGTTTGTATATTTCAATTACGAGGCTCAGGAATAAGACTATTAAAGTATGAAAGCTTTACAAATGGTAATTTGACTTATAAAACACATTCGAATTATTATAAAAATTTTATTTATAACTATTGGGAATTATTTCTTTTTATAAGCAACTTTATTATATTCAACATTTTTTTATAATTAAAATGAAATTTAGCATGAGAACTAAAATTTCCAGATTCTATTTATATGAAGATTTTATTTTTTTTTTTCAATAAATTTTAATCAACAAATAAAAAGTTTTCGGGTCTCAGGGTTTTTAATGTTAATTTCGTTAATTTATTTTAAGTTTTTATATGAATCTAAACAGAATGAATTATATTAATATTCTTTAAATAATTTTGTTTTTTTGGTTTTTCATTCTTGAAAAAGATTTTTAAAAAATAGCACGTAATTTTTTATATCAGGAGTAATTTCATTTAAATCGGGTAGTTTTGCTTCATCTCAAGTTCTGGTAACACTGGCTTGCAATAAAGAATTTAAATTATAAAAGCTTTTAATACAATAGTATTGTAAAATGTGCATATGTACAAAAGCTATTAAAGCTTTTACAAATATAAAACATGTTTCTCATTTCTTTTCAAAGAAATGGAATAAAATATGTGCAAAAAGATTTTAATTATAAAAAGTAATGAATTTTAAGATAATTAAATTTGTGAGGTGTTTTACTTTTGTTGACCTGTGTTATTATAATTAAATAATTAAATTTTTAATAAAATAACACCAAATTTTATGGACTTATTAAATTTTTATAATGAAGTACTTAAATCCTCAATCTATTCTTTCGCCAAATTTATTTTCATGACAGGCAGCTTTACAAAATTTTTTAAAACTTTGAACAAATAAATTAAACTCCGGAGCAAGGCGAATTGATGTACACGGTGGTGTCGATACTATAACAAGTAACAACACCAAAAACACAACAATTAGTCAATTCACAAGGTATCCTAACATGTCATATTGTCAAAATGTCCTAATATTTCACAATGGTTTAAAAATATTGTTGTACGGCTCAGCCGCTCAGCGCTGGACTTTTCTGATTAATTACGACAGCACAATAAACACAGCAAGCAACGTTCTATTTATTTAAGACACTTTTTGTTAACAAACCAACAACAATATTTTTAAACCATTGTGAAATATTAGGACATTTTGACAATATGACATGTTAGGATACCTTGTGAATTGACTAAATGTATTTTTTTGTTGCTTTCGTTGATCGATATGTCAAAAACACAAGCAACTTTTCACAGTTCTCTCTCTAAGTAAGAAAAAAAAAGTAGCACAGCTGTGCTTTCAACGCCACCTGAAAAATGAATTCGCCTTGCTCCGGAGCTTGGAAAATTAACCGAAGGAACTAAAAATGTAGTTTGGAAGTCTGCTATTAAAATTGTATTTAAAACCACTTTATTTTGATACATATGACTAAATTTCATTTTTATCGGGGTAAACTAAACAGCTGATCGGTTTTTATATGTACACACAAAATGTCAAAATTCTATATAAAAAATTTACAGCGAGAATGCATATTTATAAGTGTTCTTTTTTAAACCCGATAAAACTTGATATTGAAAAAAAAGGGTACAAAATATTTAATTTTAATCAAAAAAAAATTTTTATTTGAAAGATCAATACATGGCACTTACATCTGAAAATAATTTCGGGCTTATGGGCCACGCTGCTTTTCTTGACGAAGCACATTCTGTACGATCAATTTTGGGCTACTTTTTCGAGCATTGTCAGGAATAACATGAATAATGTTGCCTTCAAGGGATTCATTGTTGCTGGCTTATCAGCATAAGCCATTAACTTCACGTAGCCCTACAGGAAATAATTGTTCTGATGAAATTAGGGATCTGGTTCCTGAGACCCCTACGTTTGTTCGTAGTACACGTTTTTTCTCAGGATTCCGACATTTTGTGGTCGATTAGCCGGTGCATCGTACAACTCATTACAGGAAAAATTTTATTTTTGGCCGTACATTTCTTATTTTCCTAGTTCCAACACAATGCAATGCATAGGGGTCATCCCCTGAGTTCTGATCATAACAAAAAAAAATAATTGGAAGGTCTCAAATCGCACGACCTTGGATCCAAATTGATACACAATTTTTTTAAATCAGCTAATCACCAAATTTTTATTTCAATAAGTCGATGGTTGCGGTCGCCATATGTCACGAAGCTCCATCCGTCTTACCCAAATCAATGTCATTTATACTTTCGAATAAAAAAATCCACACCAGGGGTGTCAGCGACATGCACAATTGTGTCAGCAAAACTCACATGTACGCTTACGCTCTTTTATTTTGCGAGCGTAAAATATAATTTTTTACTGCAAAACACTCTCATTCAGCGGGAAATATCGAAATATCGCACGGCCTGTTTTGAGGCCTCTAAACAGAAATAATATATTTATTATTTATTATCTTTGTTTATGTTTTGTTTTATTTCTGTTTTTGACATTGTACAATGATTGACAAATAATATCTACATTGTTTTGCATTTAAGCTAACGATATGTGTTTTGTTTGTGAAAAAAATTCTTTGTTGCCTTTTAAAGGGTCCCTTTTTCTTTCGTTAAAAAGACGTACCTAAATGCAGAAATTATTAAGAAAAAAATAGCCACAAAAATTTGTTGGTATTTTGTGCTTGTAAAAATATTTTTCTTTCTGTACCAATCGCGTCAATGGGTTTTTTTTCCTTTGAAAACACTTTTCTCAAGTAAGTAAAAATATTAAAAAAAGTCTTGTTTTCCTACAATTTATGTGTAAACCTATACACATAAAAGCAAATGTGACAGCAGGTAAAATTTTTGGGTTAGAAGATGTGTATTATTAATGTATTAATGAAACTTTATTGTTTAACGTCCACAAACCTAAAAAATGATTTGTTGTTTCGAAACTGCAATTTAAATTTAGAAGATATTATTGGTAAATAAAATTATATTTTTATAGGCTAGTAAAATCTTCTCTTTTTATAATGGTGGTTAATAATAATTAGTATTGTGATTATTTTATTGAACTGTTAATGGTTTTTAATCCAAATTTAGATATTTTTAATTAGGCTTAAGTTCATTGAATTTAATTTTCATCAAATTATTTTTATGAAGACAGGAATTTTACAACATGAAATTAATTAAAATTTTTTTTATTGATAATTTTTCATTCTTGACTGCGCTGAGATTTGAACCCAGGCGTTCACGGACAGGTTGCCCAGACTAGTTTCGATTGCAACCACACAATCTCGTCGGTGGGGTTTGCCGTTTTACTCCTGTCTTCATAAAAATAATTTAATGAAAATTAAATTCAATGAACTTAAGCCTAATTAAAAATATCTAATTTTGGATTAAAAACCATTAACAGTTCAATAAAATAATCACAATACTAATTATTGTTAACAGCTAAGGCACGAGCTATGTTTACATTTGTCCTTCAAGTTGTGCTGAAAAAGGTCAACAAGAAAAAAGAAAGACAAAAACATTAAAAATAAAAAATGTACTTTTGACTTCAAGAAGAATTCTTGACAAAAAGTACGAAAAAACAGAAGTTAGGAAGAACATGTAAATCAATTAAAATAGATAATCATTCATTCAAAAAGCAAATTTCGATCTACCAAAGTGAAATACCATTTGGTTTAAGGATTGGTGGTTAATAATTATAGAATATTTTTAAACTTAATGGAGTTATTATTTGCATTAGCATGTGCAAATGAATTTTCATTGTTGGCATTTGCAAAGGTATGTTGAGCACCAAATTAAAAATATTAGAAAGAATTTAATAAGGTAGTAAAATGACTTCAAATATTGTCAAATACTCAATTTGTCCAAAAAATAAGCAAAGTTTCTGCGAAATGCAGGTTCCAAATTAAATTTATTTAAATAATAACTGAGTGTGTCTGTCCATAACTCAACATTTTTCGATAATTGTATTATTATTAATTGCTCTAAAGTCTTCATAGCAAAATATGTATGTTAATTAGGCCTCGTAATAGGCCTCGCAACCGCAGATTCCTCCCGCTGAGAATGAAAGAGACAAGAGTATTCGCACCAATACAATCATAATTGACACCACTGGTCCACACCATGCTTTTTGTGCATTTCATGCGTTTTTAAATTCAAGTTACATGCAATGCGTTTTATGCGCCAAATGGTTTTTTTCATCATCTGTTGTGCTAATATGTTTATCAAATAAAAATAATTTTGCATAAATGGAAGGTGAAACTGATATTTTAATAGAATTTATTTATAAGAATTCATAGAGGAGTAACCTTTTATTATAAAAAAATTCGTAGTTTTTCAAGGTATCAATAAGTTTCTCTTTCAAGGCATTTGTTAAAAAAAATAATAAGCAAAACGAAGATGGCACTCAGAATATAAAAGTAATCAATAACTTCTTTTAAAAATTAATTTCAATGTAAATTATTTTTAAAAGTTATTGCTATTTTTAATACGAAAGCATTTTCTTTTATTAAAATTCTTTATTAATACAAAAAATAGTAAAAAGGAATCCACCACACAAACAAATTTATCGATAACATTGAAAATAAAATATGATTTGTCATCCATGGTCATCAAAAACAGCTGACATTTTTTCACCGCACATTCGACGCATACAAAAGTAGAAAGTAAACCTACTTTCATGCGTTGATACGTATACGCATTCTATGCGTTTTGCTGTGTAACTTGTCACATACAATTACACTGATTTTACTTTTTGCACCAAACGGTACTTTTTTCTGATGTAGTGAAGTGTGTAGGTTCTGTGTTGGATTGGTATCACTCCATATGCGGCCATTTTATTTATTAACAGACCCGTTAAGCCAAAAAAAAGCCTGATCGCTGAACATAATTTCCGAATAAAATGTCGTCTTTAACTTGTGAAAATCGATGACTGATTTTTAAACTAATTTGGATAATTTGGTATCATTGTTCAAGCGTAAAACTATTTATGATGATTTGCCAGAATATACATCCAGAGAGAAAACATTTTTAGCGGCAAGCATAATATTTATGTTACTCCTTGATGGATGACTAATTTAACCATAATATCTTTGCCGGTGACAATAATATAGTCAAATTAACCATAATTTGTTTGAAAGTTTTCGTTAAAAATAGTTTTGTTGGCGGAGGCCATATTAAAAAATGTTTTTTTCTCAGAGTGTACTGATACAGAAGTGTCAAAAAGTGAGCGCAGTAGAGTCTGTTCGTTTGACAGCTAACCTTTTCGTAAGTTTTATCGGGCTTAAAGAAACACCCTTTATCTTATAACTATGTACGTCTTTTCAGTTAGTGATTGTATATAATTCTAACAAAAGTTTTTTCTCTGTAGCACAGTATTTTTTTCTAATTAAAGCTTTAAGTTTTCGTAAATAAATTGCAATAAAACAATTCGTTGTAATATTATAACTTTTGTATTATAAGAGAACACGAAGCGGTTAATTTTGTAATAAATTTTTAAACGTTACAATTAATAATCAATAAAATGACTACAAAATTAATGGATTTATTAACGTTGGATAATGAAGTCTTCAAATCGTACATGTATTGGTCGGGAATTTTGGTGCTAAAAATATTTTTTATGGTCATACTGATAGGTCTACAAAGATTTCGAACACATGTAAGTTTATTTAATTTATTTTAAGGAATTCGATTGAAAAAAGTTCCTAACCTAAAAAGACGAAAGTGGAGAAACTGACAATTCTTTTTTTGGCCTTATTATGGTGTTATGATTGTCGTTAACGACACAAATACGACAATTATTCTATGAGTTTTACATTGTCATTGTCATGAATTTTAATTTAAGTGTAAATCGACATAAATTGTCCAATGACTACGACTTTGACTTCGACCACGACAACGGCTCTCGTAATAAGGCCGATTATTTTACATTTCTGTACCACGCCAATTTCTCTAGATTACAGCCATTCTCCGGAAATCGCTGGATGCTTAAATTAAATTTTTTCCTGATCTCAAAATTAGTTCAGGCAAAGTTAAGTGGTCCTCAACGTAAATATAAAGCCAAATAGTTTTATAAACTTTAAACACAGGATAGTTTTCAAAATTTGTTTTATTTAAATTCTACTCGAATTCAATTTTCAGAACATGGCCGGTAGTTTGCATTTGTTATTGTTTATTTATTTTAGACTTATTTAAACTAAATAACTAATTAAACTGATGTACATACATATATATGTGCAATTATAATCAGGTTTTAGAGTAATTAATTTTTATAAATTGCATCTACTTTTAGCCAGCTAATCTATTAATTAATTTACAAATGCTCTATAATAATAACATTTGAAACGGTTAATTTTTTTGCATATCATTAAAAACCTGTTGCTAATAAATTAAAACAAGGTAGAGTGCTATATTCGGCTGTGCCGAATCTTTGATACCCTCCACCGACAGGAGTGGGCTCTATATGATAAATACATATATATATATTAATAACTAAGCTTCACAAACACGAACGTCAGCACTAAAATTAGTTGCGGTTTAGACCTGAATTAAATTATTGACCGACAATAAGAAAATTTTGTGCGTTTCTTGTTAGAACTTTGAACATGCTTGAGTAAAATATCATGATTCGTAAAAGTTTTAGCCGAACTAAAATACTTTTTAGGAGCGTTATTTGTATTGGACCTGTGGTAAATTATGGACCAATCATCCCAAAATTCTGAAGACTGATTTCTGGTATTACAAAATATAAATTAGAATAAATTTCAATACAGCAGTGTAATTAGTTTTAGCGTTAACAGTAAATTTCACAAATTTGCATGATATTTTTTCTGGCCATACGAACTGAAGTAAAAAATTTCACCGCAATATCTATATCTGTGATGGTTTTAGGTGAATTTAATTATTTTCCCAAATGGGATTTATTTGGTTTTAGGCGCAATAAATTGTTTTCCGAGAGTAGGGTTTATATGGGGTCTATGGTAAATTATGGACAAATCTTCACGAAATTTGGCAGTGTGATTTCTCGTCCTATAAAACTGTGACGTACCGAATTTTAATATGATAGCGTTATTTATTGCGGTTTTAAGCGTACTAAACGGTTTTCCGGGAGTAGGGTTTATATGGGGCCTAGGGTAAATTATGGACCACTCTTCGCGAAATTTGGCAGTGTGATTTCTCGTCCTATAAAACTGTGACGTACCGAATTTTAATATGATAGCTTTATTTATTGCGGTTTTAGGAGTACTAAACTGTTTTCCGCGAAATGGGTTTATATGGGGCCAATGGTAAATTATGGACCGATCGTCACGAAATTTACCAATATGATTTGCAGTCGTACAAAGCGAATTCGTGCAAAATTTATGTCATTCCGTGCATTATTCCACCATTTATGTTAGTTGTTGTATCAAAATTATCAATTTTTTTAGGGTGGTGGTTTCACATTTTGATTCATAGTTCTGATCTAAACTGCTTAGGATAACTACAAGCAATTTGAGACCAAGTTTGTTCTTTTCTTTTGCGTTTTTCGAAAGTGAGCGTGTTTTCAACAGACGGGCAAACAGACGGACATGGCTAAATCGACTTAGAATTACTCAAGGAGCCCGAATATATATACTTTATGGGGTCTTAGATGTATAATAAAAAAGTTTCACACGGAATGACAAACTTAGTATACCCTCATTCACCATAGTGGTGGTGGAGGGTATAAAAATTAACAGCCAGACCAACTCTCTTGGACGCCAAAAAGTAGGTCCTCCTTACGTACAACCCCCGAAAAGAACCACACAGAACATAGAAAAATACGTCGATTGACTGAACTTTTTCAGCCCTTAATCCAACATTATTAATTAACTTTAGTGCTATTTGAATTAAAATTGCAGCTTTAACGTTATTCCCAGGGTTTCAATTCAAATAATATATGCAATTTTAAGCTGTAGACTAGTTGCAGTTAAATGTATGACGTCTAAAGAACGGTGCCACCGCAAGACTGTTAAAGACGATAATTTCTTTTATGGCAATATTTCAGCCTTAATGCAAAAAAGTCATCCCCATGAGGTGTATCGTCAAATCGGGAAACGAGCAGTAACCGAATAGATTAAACAGTTTAGCTTCGTTGATAACAAGTGAACATTTATAGAAATAATTTTAAATTTTAAAATAAAAGTTAAAAGAGAGTTTAAAATTATTAAGGGAATTTTTATACCCAGTTGGCCACGTCTGTAAGATATCTATGAAGACGAAAACACGACAATGTTAATTCCTGCACGTGAAGGACAGCCAGAACAAGTCGTCAACGATATTTTCGAACAAGTGTCGCGAGAATCGTGCACGACACAAAGAAAGACAATCACCCCTATTCCATTTAGCGTCATCAATACTAAACGATGTCGTTTCGTGTCGATTGTTGTAAATAGGTATGCCCATTGTCAATATCAAGTCTTACCCATAAGCGTCGATGTATTTTTGGTATGCCGTTAGCAACGTTAACGTCTGCATCGATATAAATTGACTCTGATTTTGTCGTCAGTCTTATTGGTGTCGAAACAGTTTTATTCCTTTTTCATTTTTCAATAATAATAATGTTGAATTAAAAAAAATGGCAAAAGAGCAATAAAGCTACGCAAAAAATGTAAAGATTTCC
This sequence comes from Pollenia amentaria, assembly GCA_943735925.1. Classification (NCBI taxonomy): domain Eukaryota; kingdom Metazoa; phylum Arthropoda; class Insecta; order Diptera; family Polleniidae; genus Pollenia; species Pollenia amentaria. The sequence continues at coordinate 128,340,281 of OX031008.1, read as the reverse complement.
AAAAAAAACAAACGAAAATTCGCGAAAATTTCTAATATATCAAACAAGCCATAAAATTGATTAAAAGTCCCTAAAACTATAAGGAATGGCGAAAATTCCATCATAATGGCTAAATTAGCGGAAATTCGAGAATTTTAGCCATGTTCGCGATAGAATAAATTTTTGCTGTAAATTTTTTGATTCTTTAGAGCTTTAACGATTTTAAATAAAGATTAAACTTTTCTATCATGCCGCTGCTATTCGCAAATTTTTTTTATCGAATTTTTTCCATATCTTATAGTTTTAGGGATTTTAATCAATTTTATAACTTCTTTGAAATATTAAAAATTTTCGCTAATTTTTGCCGACATTTTGTTTTTAACTGATTTAGCGAGTTTAAATTAATTTTAAAGATTGTTTCCAAGTTTGCAATTTTCGCTAAATTTAGCCATGTCCGAGATAAAAGCGATTTGTTCGTGTGATTCTTTACAGCTTTAACCATTTTTAATATGTATATATTAAGCTTTGTTATCATGCCGCTATTAGCAAATATTTGCGAATTTCCGCAAATTTATCCATTTTTATGGAATTTTGGCCATTCCTTATGGTTTTAGGAACTTTTAATCAATTTTATGGCTTGTTTGAAATATTAAAAATTTTCGCGAGTTTCCGCTATTTATGCAATTTTGGCATAGCTTTGTTGCTCTTTTCGGCAATCGTCGCCGTTATAAAAATATAGACAAGGCACTATTAACACTGTTGATTTATACGGAGCGAAATGTGCAATGCCTTATGCCAATAGTAAGGGAATTTTTCAGAATAAATCAAGCTACCCTTTTTGAGAGCACAACATTTTTAAGAAACGAAGATCAAATTGCATTGTTTTATTATAAACTGAAGACAAAACAAACCAACTGTCTAAATTATTAGAGATGTGCTTAAAAAAACAATAAACAATCGACATCGTTACATTGCTGTTATGGAATACAAGTTTTGTATCGAATTGATGACGACTTCGATAAAAATTTATGTTGATATTAAATTGATAACGATGGCGACGACGCTAAATGGAATAGGGGTGATTATCGCTAGTCTGAAGATTACATAGACGACAATGTCGCGAATACTTTCGTGTATAGTTGTTGATATAGGACTCTTTACAAGACACTGTCGCTCATACTGTCGTGTATAGATGTTGATTTAAGACACCTTACAAGACAATGTCGGTCATATTTTCGTGGAAAGGGTTGTATAAAAGACAACTTGGAAGACAATGTTGGTCATGTCATCGTTTATAAACTTCTTTAGAAGACAGTGCACTAGACAATGTCGAGTATTTGGTCTTCCACGACATTTTCCTCAAATGTGTCTTCCAGAAATCCTAATTGATAGAGGACATGTCGTGCATAAATAGTTGACGACAATGTCGTCGACGGCTGTTTTGCCAACTGGGTTAAGTTCGTAAAAAAAATCAATACTAAAGAAATGAAGAACTTTAAGAGAAACTCTTATTTTTAAGCAAAATATATAACTTTTATAATTTTTTTTCTATTTACGTTATTAAAAATGTTTCTAAGGGATATTTAACCAAAAGAAATCCAACAAACTTAATTCCACATAAATCAGTTTATACGGTGCAAAATAAATGTTTTCCAAATATAACAAATTTAATTACATGTTTTCTAAATAGCTTAAAAACGATTTGTTGCTGCAAGTCCTTTGTGTCCTCCTTGAGCATTAATTACAGCTGCTAAGCGTCTACCCATTGAACGAATAAGTTTTGGTTATCATTTCCTTCTGGTATTTTTACCACTCTTCTTTTTTGTATGCTATTAATTGTGTTTTATTTTTTGGAGGCCTTCTTTCGACTTTTTTCTTCAGGTGCACCCACAAATTTATTATATGTATAACTTTTCTAAAGTTATATAATACCCAGGATCTACAAATGTACGATTAATTTGTTCTGTCATTATCTTTGTAATATTTATATTTAAGGGTTAATTCCAAAAGTAGTGTACATGAGCATTTTTTTTTTTTTTTTTTTTAAGGTTGAGGAATTCATTCTCTGAAATTGTTTACTTGCATTAAGATTTGTGCAGATTGCGAAATTACTTTTAGTTTCTTTAAAAAAAATTTGTTTTGCTTTTTTATTGCATTTTGGTGAAATATTTTCCGGAATGTCACTTTTTACAAAAATTTACAAAACTAAGAAATTAATGCAAAAATGTTAGAACAAAGCCTACTATCGCATTCGTTCACTTATTATTTACCAGCTTTGGATGTTTTTCTTAAAAAAAACGGGTTAGTAATAGCAAAAAGTTATTTTTCGAAGAGATTCCAATTATTTTTTTTCCTTTTATAATTCAAGAATTAAAAAAAAGTAATTTTTTTACAAAAATTTGTTTTTGTGCAGCTTACATTTAAAGTAACAAATTTGCTTCAAACAATTTGGAAGAAATTGTTGTATTTTGCTGGAAACTTGAAAAAATAAAAAGTGACAGTAAAGAAAATCCAATTTAAATTTCAAGTGTAACGAAAACTTAAACATTTATTCATTATTTTGTTTTTGGTTACTGTTTGTTTTTTCTTTTTTATAAAAACGAAACAAAAAATAAAAGTAATCCAATTATATTAACAAAAAATTCATGAACAAATCTATTCATCGGAATCTGTGAATATTTCATAAAAAATTGATTCCCGATTGGTTTTTTTTCTATTTGCTTTTATCTTTACATCAAAAGAACTACAGTATTGAAATCAATCAGAATTTTCGAGAAATAAGCTTTTAAAATAAAAAAAACCTTTTTACTTAAAAGTGACAGTAAAGAAATTTGTGATATTTTTTTTGTTTTTTTCTTCTAAAAAGTTATTTCACGGAAAATAAAAACAAGAAAAAGTGATCAAAACTTCGTAATATATTAATATACATTTTTATTTATTTTATTTTTTACGATTTTTTATTAAATAACTGTGTGACAGTACGGAAATTTTTAGCTGTACTTACCATCGTGCGATTATAAATTCACTTGAAAACACCAAATAATTGATTTTATTATTTTATTTTTTATCTTAATCAATTTATCACTTCTTGCACTTTTTAATAGCGATGCACATAAAGCAAACGAAACAGCTCAAGTAATGATTATGACTTAATTAAAAAAAATGTGACATTACGGAAAAAACGCAGAGACAAAGTAAAATTAGAACGTCAAAATGACATTGATAACATTTTTCAGGTAAAACCAGGAAAAAGCAATAAAAATAAATACAATCATTGAAAAACAGTTGAATTTTTTATTATTGTTCTATTGTTTTCAACTCTTTTTCCATGTTGCTTAATGAATAACATGTGTGGAGACAGGTATATTTGTATGTAATAGGCATGATATACAGTTAAAGCACCATTTGCACAATTTAGCAGAAAGTTTTACAATAATAACAACTACTTTTGTTTGTTGCTAATTATTTGAGAGCTTACTTGCCGTTTTTGTTTTTTTATTTTCTTTTACATGAAAGAAATAAAAAGCTTGAGACGAAAAAAAAGCATTGTGTTTGGAATTAACCCTTAAACATTTCGGGATTTTTTGAATCAACAAAACTGAATTTTCGAAAGACTTGTTTCTCATATTATTTCATCCAAGATCCTAATTTCGCCGAATTTCTTGTTTAATATACAACACCAAATTAAAATAACAATTTTCCAAATTTCACTGTGGGTGTTATATTTTTGTTTTCTAAAGGCGTTAGGGGTTTGCGCCAAACTTTTTGAGGTCCATCGTTTTTATGAACTTATTAAGTTCTAATAATGTAGCACTTAGAACCTAAATGTATTTTTTTCACCTAACAAATAATTTAAACTCTGGGGCTTGGGAAAAATAATCGAAAGGAACTAAAAATGTAGGTTGGAAGTCTTTTATTTCGAAATTATTTTAATATTTTTTTTAAACTTTTCAAAAATAAAATATCTTTGACTAAATTTGATAAATTAACATGGTAAACTAAATAGCTGATCGGGTTTTAATATAAACTCGCTAACAGTGAGAATAACTCTTTAAGGGACTTTTAAACGATATGTATTTAGAACTTGTAAAATTGTTCAATTAGAACGTGTTCTATTTTGATCTGACAAACCATCTGACATCAGCTGTTTTGCAAGTCATTTGTTTGTGGCGGCATATATCATTATTTATTTACACATATTTACACAAAACAATATTTTTAATTAACTGAAATACAATTAAAAGCGAATAAAAATATAAATATGTAAATAATTTGTTATGTCAGATGAAACCAAAAAACGTGTAAAAGCAAAAATGATAAACTTTCTATATTTGTCAATTTTGACAGACGTGTGGATGAAAACATTTCATTGATTTCGCGATCAGCGCTCTTTTGGCTGGTAAACAATACAAAAAAAAAATACAAAAACAAAACAATATCCATGCAGTGATCGTGCAAATTGCCAAGCAACAACAATAATACTAATGAGAAGCGTTGCTAAAATTTTTTGATTGCTCATTCCTTCACCATTCACTCATGTAAAAAAAAACACTAAAGATCATTAAAATATAATGTATGTCTGCAGAATCACTACAATTCTTCTGTTATATAACGAAAAACAGAACACTACATAATGTGCGTTACTTTCGTGAAAATAGTTCTGAACGGTATTAAGGATTTTGTACTAATACAAAAACGCTTAAAAAAAATAGATATCGTTTCTGGTTGTGTGAACCGAACCGTAATCTTAATAATGTTCGGTTTATTTTCGAACACTGATTTATAGTGAAATGAAGTGAAATTCCATAAATTGTTTAGCTTTGAAAATATTTTTTTAACAAACGTACATATATGTACATATGTATATGTAGATACAAGAGTTATATAAAACCCAAAAGCCTTAAAAAATCATCTATTCCAGAAGCTTTAATTATAAATACATATGAATCTATATTTGTTTCTACCTTCTCATTTCAGACTTTTGCCAATCCTGAAGATATAATACAGTAATTTTGACTTAGCTGCACAATCTCCTTTGCACGATTTTTTGTGCAGCTAAATCAAAAATGCAGTTATCTTAAATGTATTTACCTGCCTTAATATGCAGGTATACAATTGTGGTTACCTGCATAAAAGTGCAGCTAAAGTAAAGTGTTTAAGAGAAGAATAATAAACGTTTTTATTCAAAAATTGATGTTTTAATAAAATTTTACTTCAAATAAAAAATCATTTTATAAACATATGTATGTATATTTTATATAAAAGGAACATTAACAAAAACAATGAGAATTCACAAAAATAAAATTAAAAAAAAAAAACAAAACAGTTCATAAATATGTTCTTATTTTTAATGTTATACATATACAGATGTACTTGTACATACATTTAAGTATACAAAATTGTTACGGTCAATTGCTTAGTAGACGCTACTCTCCCTTTAACCATTTCGGCTTCAATTTTGTCAACCGATATGTCTATATTCATGAAAAAACAATATTTTTGAACAATATTTAAGGCAATCAATGATTCTTTAAGTGTCTGAATCTCGTTGACATCTTCACTTTCATCCTCTTGATTACCAGATTCAATTTCATTATAAATTTCTTGTTCAGCACTGGTGATCCCCCTAATTATTTCGCTTTCAGTCAAATCTACATAGCGATTTATGTTTTTAAAAACAGCTTAAATTTGATATTTATGTGAAAAAGTGGCCACTTTATTTTTTTCATGTGTGCAGCTAACTTTGATTTTTTATATGAAAATATTTTAAAGCTGCTCAAAAATATGATAAATGTGCAGGTAAACAAAATGCACGTAAACAAGGATTTTGAAGAATAATTACAGAAAATATGTATTTTGGGCAGTTAAGTCAAAGTGCAGCTATCTTTGATTTTTTGTATGAAAATAAGTTTAAAATGCCAAAAATTTTGTGCATTTATCTTAAATGTGCAGGTATAGAAAACGCACTTAAAAAAGGAATTTGTATGGGATTTGAAAGAATAATGACAAATAATATTAATTTTGTGCAGTTAAGTCAAATGTGCACTTAAACAAAAGGCAGTTAAGTCAAAACTACTGTATACAAAGGAGGAAAGGTCAAGTACGATGATCCTAATGTTGAACGTGTACGCAGGTAATACCATTCTAAAATGTGAATCTAATCGTACAATTTATCAATTTAATTGGATATTTTCCTTGCAGAGCCCATCTTAATGATTTGGAAAATATTTTACCTTTTCTTGCAATTGGTTTCCTCTACGTTTTGACTAAGCCATCTCCCGCTTTGGCTATTAATCTTTTTCGAACGGTTGGACTTGCTCGTATTGCTCATACTTTGGTCTATGCGGTTGTTATTATTCCCCAACCTGCTCGCTTTCTTGCCTTTATTATTGCATTAGCACCTACTGTATATATGGCTCTTTGTGTCGTCAGCTTTGTTTGCCGCCTAATATGAGATGGAAAAACTTAATTTGAACAAATAATTGTTGGGTAAAAGTTGTTAAGTCGTGGTGCACATTAAAAAATGTTTGTTGCTGCAGTTTTTGCTCTCTCTTTGCAAGATAGACATTAAACTACATATGCATGATTAAAATTGCGTAACAGAAATTACGACTAAAGCAAATTATCTACTTTAATAAAACTAACATAAAAAATTTAATTTTTAAGCTTCTTTCCCAGCTAGCATAGGCTGTTTGTTAGACGATTATGTTCAATATACAACTCCTTAAAGAGTATTCTGATGATTATCTGACGAGTTACAAAAACAAAAACATCTACATCTTTTTTTTATTGCTTTTTTATATATTTTTGACACGCTCGTTTTTTAATCTTGGGATGAACCTTTTGCGAATCTCTGTAAGAGTCATATATAAATTACTGAGCTACCTAAATAAGAGCGTTTTTGAAATATGAAAATTCTATTGCCAATACAATTTCAATAAAACAAACCGGCCTAAGGATCTGTAAAATAAGATTTTCCGACTGGATGGTGTTGATTTCGCGACCTTAATGTTTGTTTGATATAAATTGTATGAAAATAAGAAGTTTTGACATGAAAAACACGCTTGATGACCTTATTTAGTTAGCTCATTTATACGGCTGATCATTTCACGAGTCGTAAAATAATCCCTAGGTGGGTCTCATACGACCCTTGGCATGCTTTTTGAAAGATTCGTTAGAAACTCTCATACGAATCAGCACGTGTAACAGTTTCTCCCGTGCGAGGAATCGTCTACAATTAAAAAATGAGCTCGTCGTCGATCAAAAACACTCGTCATGAGATTCCCAGTAGACTCCTAGACGATTGAAAATGCTAGCTGGGTTTATTTCCGACACCATAACATCTTTACAAAGATTTTTGAAAAGTTTTTTTATACACATAAAATTTGTATATAATATGTTCTTTATTCGACCTTTATTATTTTCAAGTATTAATAAATTGTCGAACTTGAGGTTTTTTTTAAAAAACTTTAAACTTTAATTAAACCAATATTTCGGCACTTCTTTGAGTGCCTACTTCAGCGTTTTTTTCTTTTCTTTTTTTATAAATTTTTAACAATTTGTAACAAATTTAACAATAAAAAAAACAAATTGTTAAAAATTTATATAAAAAGAAAAGAAAAAAACCCTGAAGAAGGCACTCAAAGAAGTGCCAAAATATTGGTTTAATAAAAGTTTAAAGTTTTTTAAAAAAAGATCTTAAGCTCGAAGCCCATTGAAAATGGTAAGAATCGGTTTATAATTTCACATGGGCTTCATAATAAATTTTTTCCGGAATAAACCATCTCATTATGTTGTTACTAAGATTAAATTTGGACCAGACTTCCTTTAATGCAATCTTAATCATCTTACCAAATTTTATTGGAATCGGTCCGTATTTGACGGTAGCTCCCATACAAATACTACTCCCGAAAATGGCTTTTAATGTCATAACTTCTTTATAAATGATGGTATTGACATACAAATTGGCGACAAAATATTTTACGATAGCTACTATGTCATTCCGAAATGTTGTGCTGGTGGGTCCAAAATTAACCAAACGTCCCACATAAACCCCCTTCCTAAAATCAGCTAAGGACAAACAAATCTTATAAATGAAGATATCTAAAAAGTATTCGGCACAAAGAACTTTTACATTAGTCTTAACCTTATAACATAATTTTGTTCTGGCGGGTTTATGATTGCCCATGGATCCCAAATAGGGTACACTCTAGAACATTTGTTTTTATATACTGTGGTAAAGGTTATCAAATGGTCGGGCTTGACCGAGAACACTTTCTTACTTGTTGTTGTTTTTATTGACCAAAAAAAAGTGATGAATTCTTACTATGTTAGCTTTTTTATTTTATAGCGAAATTTTGTTACAATTAATGACAATTTGGTAAAATTTTGCCATTGAGTCGGTACAATTTAAGAGTTGTCAATTTCCAACAGTGTTTCGTACACTTTTAGGGGCTTTTAATAATTTTATCTCTTACGCTTTTGCGAATTAAAAAATACTCTCTGTCTCTCTTAAAAAGTTGAAAACATGGACGTGTACAAATACCGGCCGGTCACATCACATAAACATATGTACATATTATAAATAAAGAAATTATCAAATAAATTTTAATTTGATAATTTTTTTTATTTTTTATTAAAAAAAAGCTTTTCAAACATTGTATATGTGTTAGAATGCTTGTTAATCTAAATTGGTATTTTAGAAAAACAGCTTGGAGTGCTTAACTTCTCAGATACTTTTAAAAATCACACGTACCAAATTTCCTTAAACTGAATTAAAATAAAATATTAATAAATGTTTATATTTATTCAAGCTCTAGGTCCTTTTAATATTTATTTTTTTACTTTCACGAGCTTGAATAAATACCTATAAACATTTATTAAATTAAATAAGGTCAAATAAAAAACTGAATATAAAATATTAATATACTACATACATATGTATGTACATAGGTACATACTTACATATGTATTAATAAATTAATTGAAGTTTTTGATATTTAAATTAGGCTAAAGTTCAGCAAATTTAATTTTCATTAAATTATTTTGATTGAAGGAAGGAATTTACAACAAGAAATTAATTACAATTGAATTTTTTTTTTTTTTTAACTCGGGATTGAGCTCTGGTCGAATCATCATAATTATTTGCGTTCTACCGTTTGCGCCACTGGTAGATCGAAATTTGCTGTCAATTTTCAATTTTTATTTACCCTGCGGCCACACGATCAAGCTTTTGTTGATAGTCTTTTACATATACATATATTTGTCAAAATTTACATAAATTAAAAGCTGTGACGAAGGCTGCACGCAATTTTTAAGCAATTTACTCTCAAGATGTCATCTAGAAAACAATTTATACTGACAAACGAAAAATTTGCTCACTAAACTTCTAATCAGCTATTAAATTGAACGTAAAATTGCCAAACAAATGGATAGTTAAAATTAAGAGCAATCTCGTGGTCTATTTAACAAGTGTGAGTGTGTTAGTAAAAAAATGAGAGTGAGAGCAAATTGAAAGACAAGTAAGGAAAAAACATGTAAATAAAAATTAAAAATGTTCCTGATGAGGAATATAAAATTTATTTTTTAAGGTTAACAAAAATCATCTACGAAGTATTACTTTTCTATTTATCGGACATTCGAAGGGTTGTCGGAAATGAAAGATTGAAATTCTCATTTTTTGGCTAACTTAACATTGCCCGATTTATAAGTATGTACATATGTGCATATGTGTAGACTAGTGATTTCATGCAATTCAATAATAGTTGCTTAGAGGCAAAAAATATTTTAACATTTTCCCCGTATTCATAAACGATTATTAAAGTTAACAAACGTTCATTAAAGGCTCGTTTACACTATCACACAAGTCTTACTTATTCCATAATACTTTGTGAAATAGAAATCTAATGAGGTTTGTTGTGACGGTCAAAAAGTCAAATTTAACATTACAGTTTGTATTCACACTATCGCACATTAACATGTTATTGTTAAACTGCAATCCTGATCAAACGAAAAATATTATTGTTTTGAAAAATTTCAAAAGACGATAAAGTCGTAAGATATGTCAAATGTTTTTCGTAATACTTGTCATTTTCATAGCACATTGCATTCACACCATCACACTTTAAAATATTACTAGAGTTTTTCACATGTCTTAATAAAAAGTATAATAGTGTAAACTAGCCTTAAGTGAAATTTTCATAGAAAATTTGTCTTGTAAAACTTTATTGAATTAAAAATATTTTTTTGAATACGACAGTGTATTTTTATTTTACTCAATTTGCACACAGCAAGCTTAAGTCACTAGAACTTGCTGTGAGCTTTAGTGTATAGAAGGCATATAGAAGGAAATAGGCACCCTTTTCACTCTTCTTATCTCTATAAACCTATTACATTCGCAAGCTATGTGAAAATTAAGAATCTCTCGATAAAGTGTAGTGCAGTAAAGTCTAGCCGCAAAGTACAAAAAAGATTTCTAACTTCGAAAAAATTCTCTTATCACTAATAAACTAGACATTAGACCTCACAAAAATCTCCACAAGTTAAAACAAAGAGAGAACGCTAAATAAATTAACGAATGAGACCAAAATGAACGGAACAAAATCAAATTGTAGTTGACCAAACATTGAAATAAAAAGTCACAATGTTAGTTCAAGGCAGTTGGGCAAGCACCACGGATGCTTTTGTTTTAAGTTTTAATAAAATAGAATTTAAATACAATGTCAATAGTAGAATTATTAAGTTTTGATAATGTGGTCTTTAAGGCCTACCTATTCTGGAGCAGTGTTTTGCTCATTAAAATTTTGTTGATGGCACCATTGACTGCAATACAACGTTTCAAGACCAAGGTAAGGATTTAAAAATTTAATTAACTTTAAGACTTTGTTTAACAAATCAATGTCATACACTGGCAAGGTCATGATAGTATGTAACAGAGATGGCAAAATTGTACTTTTTTTGGTACTATTTAAACTCGAAAAGTACAATGATACACCAATGGCTCATTTAGTACAATTAACAATGAAGTTACACCTTCAAGTTTATCTTGAGTTTTTTACATATGCTACTTTTCAAAATTAACAAATACTTAAAGCTGCGACGTAGCCTGCACGCAGTTTTTAAGACATTTAGCTTCAAGATATCATCAAAAAAACAATTTATAAAGACAAAAGAAAACTGTTCTCATTAAAATTGCAATCAGCTATTTTCTTAATTGTAAAATGAAACACACAATTGGAAGGAGAATTCGAAAGCAAGTTCGCATCAAATTTTAAAAAGTATGAATCTATTAGTGAAAAAGTTTAAGTGTATTGAAACTTGAAACAACATTTGAAGCAAAACCTGATCGTTAACCACCAAGTAAGGAATCTTCCCAGTTTAAGTAATTTCATATGGCAATTTATCATTTCAGTCATATTACTGCAAATGCATACAAATAGAAGTATGTATGTGTATATGCACCTATCTTTACCTAAAACGAAAAAATCGACTTTTCCACTAACTCTGTAGTATTGCATCAACACAAATATCCACAAAAACTTTGGAATCTTTCGACAAAAGTTAACGATTTTATTAACAAAAGCAAACGCCCCTATCTACAAAAGATTGTTAGATAAGCGCTCAAATACCTAGCTTACAGTTTGTATAACATGCAACATTTTAAATTGTCAAAACCACCTGTAGGTTTTATAAGTCCAGAACTTACTTTCTTTTATTTTTTTTTTTATTCTCGATAACAAAACATTGTGATAATAACCCCTTAACCCTTGGTCTTACACATGAGTCTGGCCAAACCTTTTCCAATACGTTTAAAATGGAAAATCAAGACATGTATAATTCGGAGGGTTAAGCTTGTCTGGTATAGTACCACTATTAGTAAAAATGTTTTCAAAAGAATACCAATATTTTGATAACATAAGTTCGCAATTTAAAGATCTTGCTGACATTGAAACATTAAAATCTAAAAAAGATTTAAGTATCAGTGATTTCTGGCCTACAGTTTTAAATTACAAAATGAGGTAAATTAGTTAATATTTTCAGAACTTTCGAAAATTGTGAGAGGAATATTATTAGTTCCACATTTATCCGCAAATGTGAAAAGAATCTATTTTTACAAAAATATTATCAAAACCAAAGAGAGAAACATACTAAAATCCGCAACTCCTTGCGGAAGAAAAAAAAAAAAAAAGACAAAATTGCACCTGTTATGATGTTTATATACCAAATAATTCATTATCAATTTTCTAATTCTGATCTCGAAATCAAATTGAAAATCTGTACTTACCTTCTTTATCTTAATATTTTATATATTATAGTATTTATATAAGTAGGAATAAGATAAATAATTTGAATTAAAAAAAACTGAGTACAATTAAGGTCAAAAAAGTACATTGGCACAATTTTAAAATTCTTAATGCCATCCCTGGTTTGTAATAAAAAAAGAGAAAATGAGAGGGTTCTTGAAAAAATTAGTTAAAATTTTGGAATGATAAGGAATTTAACTGTTTTGTATTAGTTTCAGCAGATTACTGGCTAAATTTCTATTTTCTAACGTGTAAAATCAGCATGATTAAGCAAAAACAGAAAAATAAATGCTTTTTTAATGAGCAGTTTAGAGAAAATGACAAGAAATAGCAATGGCGTGTTTAGCCTCAAGTTCAAGATTCATATTGAAAGTACATATGTACATATAAAAAAATAAAAACATTTAATATGTTAATAAACGAAAGTCGTCTAAAAAGTTCAGGGCTCGTTACTCATACGTTAATGTTGCGGACAAGGAAACGTTGCGGCCGACTTGAATTGTTGGTATTTACTTAAAATACGTTAACGTGTTGAATTGTGTTAAAGAAAACAGAAAAGTTGTCAAAAGTTTTGTATAATATAATTTTCGAATGAAATGCAGTTTGCGGGGCACACAAAAAAATGTGCCAGCCGATTCAGAATTAAAAAAACCCCGTAATTAAAGTTAAAGGGGGCTGGGATCGTATTCAAAAACCGCCCGCCCACTTAGTGTTATGTGTGGGTAATCAAATTAAAGTTAATTTGCTCACGTTTGCAAATATGTATTTGATTCGTTCATTTTTTTCAACTCTAGGTTACTTTAAGTATCTTTTAGATGCAGACACGCTTTAGTTAGCGACGGCGGTATTTGTTATACCATAGAGAAGAAAATCGTTTTAGAAATTAAAAATTTTTTTAGACTACTTTTTTGGCCCATAGAGCCCCAGAAGTCCGCCGCCCTACATTTTATTACTTTCGTTTTTCTTGCACAATTACGTTTAATTTGAGTACCCACACATACCACTAAGCGGGCGGTTCGGTTTTATGGATCCATAGGGCCTATTTATAAATTGTTTAGCTTTATTATTTGTGCGTTTTGGCTAAAAACATAAAAAACATCTTTCATGTCGATGTAATGTTCGCATTATCAATAAACATAAACAACCATAAAATCCTTTAACAGCTGATACTTGAAAAATTTAATTTAATCAGGTTCGTCCGCAACGTCTTGTTTACATAAGAGTACCAATTATACCCACACAACAAAAGCTGCGTTCGAGAACACAAAAGTTTTTACTATTATTACTGAACTTTACTGCATTTTACTAAATTGCGTTCGCGTACACAAAATACAGTAAATGAGAACACAAATTGAGAGCGTAAAGTGACAGTTCTTGGCTGAGTACTTACAAATTTTTACTGCAGAAATTTTTGCAGTAAAATTTAGTAAAACAAAAAAACATGTTTCAACAGGTAAACAAACAAAAGTAGCAAACAAAAGGCATACAAATTGTGAAAAAATTGTTTAAAAAAAGAAAAGTTGAAATAAAACTAAAATAAAAACAAAAAATTAATTAATATCAATTAACTCAAGGCCTATCCAATAGGTCTGCTTACCGCTACAACAATACAACAGTACAAAAAACAACAGGCATTTTGTTTGTGCAATTTTCCTCACGGTTGTCAAAATCTTACTACTACATAGGGAAAACAAAAGGAAAAACGTGTTTTGTATGCATGTATGTGTGGCAAAAAACAAAAAACGTAAACAAAAATATACATGTATAAGCAAAATGTAAACAACTTTTGACATGGTTGAGGAAAAGGCCAAATAAACATCTGGCTCCTTAAGCAGACCTAATGGATAGACCTTGAATTAACTAAACTTGCTTGTGAAGAATATATGTATATGGCTAAATACCAACTTTGGAAACTTTGTTTTGTTATGTTAATTTTTTGGAGTTGTAAAAGTGTCAAGTACTCGGGTACTTATAACTGCCCTTGTTTTTAAAGTTATCAATAGTAAAAAAAAGTATTCGTGTACTATTGATCAAATTTAGCCGGACACAAATTAGTAAATTCAAATAGAATAAAAAACAAACAAATATGAAAGATTACATAAAATAATTTGTTTGTATTTTCGAAAAATATTCGTGTTATAAAAAGTATTTAATCGAGTACCGATAAGAAAACGAGTTAAGTAGTCAAAAGTGTAAACATTTTTCAACACTTCAATTATTTGCCATCAACTGTTGCCTTTAATTTACGAATTTTTACAAATTTTGCGTTCGCGTACTTTTTTGGACAACAGCTTTTTGTGAGAGCAAATTTTTAAGTTTACTCATTTACTGCATTTTACTGTAAAAGTACTCAAATGCACCTAATAGTGAAGAAGATATTATGCGATTGTACCGATGATTGTAACACTAAAAAATATTGGTCCTCGACTCAACTTTTCGTTTACCGATCGACTCAGAATCAATTTTTGAGTCGGTTTAACGATATCCGTCCGTCCGTTCGGTTGGCCGGTTGTCCGTTCATGTAAGATTGTTCGCAAAGTACACTCAAAATATTATGTAGGTAAATCCCACAGAATATTCATTTAAAACAACTAAAAATTTATTTAAAAAACGGATCATTTACATTTCATTTAAAATAAATGAATTTTACATAAATTTTTGAATTAATTTTTTTTTTCAACAGAATATTCCGTAAAATTTAACAATTTTTGGCTTTAAAAAAATATAATTTAACTGACAAAAAAAAACTACATAACAATATTGGTACCAAGGCGAACTCATTCCAGGTAATCCCGGTAGTACAACAAGTACAACTCGTACAAAAACCACAAGCAATTTGTTTTTGTAAGATCATTGTACAATGACAAAAACCGAAACAAATCAAAACAGAAACAAAGATAATAACCAAAATTTTGACATCCAACAATTATAAAGCAAAAGAAAAAAAGTTATCAGCAGGGCTTTTAGGATCACCTGTGATAAATTCGCCTTGATTGGTACGGAAAAACAGTTTTTTTGGTAGTTTATTTTTTGAATAGTAAACATAAAATTTAAAAAATAAATTGAATCGTTAAATAACTATATTTTCATTAAATTTTAACAGTTCGGAAAACGAATTTTATAACCTACAATCAGTTACTGGAATTATTTTGAAGATAATTTGATGCAATTTGGTACATAGGTTTCAATATTCATAAGGACGAAGCTTATTAAAAATGGTGAGGATCGGTCCATAATTTCATATGGCACCCGACAAACTTCTTTCCGGAACCACAAATCATCTCATTATGTTGGTATTTATATTATATTTTGTTCAGACTTATTTTATTGCAATCTAAATATCTAACTAAATTTTATTGCAATCGGTCCATATTTAATCATAGCTCCCATACAAATACTACTCTCGAAAATAGAATTTAATGCCATAACTTCATTATAAATGTTGGTATTGAAATGAAAATTGGCAACCATAGTTTTTACGATAGCTACTACATATGTCATGACAAACTGTTGGACTAGTGGGTTCAAAATTTACCACAGTTCCAATATAAACCCCCTTTCTAAAGACACTTAAAACCAAAAAAAAAATAATAATTGGCACAAGGAACTTTTACATGAATATTAAACTCGGGACAAAATTTTGTTCTGGCGGGTGCATGATCGAACATGGGTCCCAAATAAGGTACAAAAGGATCTCAATAAAAACGAAATTTTTAGAAGCATTTGGAACTTTTCATTCTCTATTACAATTAATAATTACTGTCTTAATTTCAATTTATTTTAGACTTTTGCTAACCCTGAAGATTTATTATCCAAAAAGGACAAGGTTAAATTCGATGATCCCGATGTTGAACGTGTACGCAGGTAATTTAATATATTCTTAAAAACTTTAAATCATTTTTAACTTATACAATTTTTCCCTTCAGAGCCCATCGGAATGACTTGGAAAACATTTTCCCTTTCCTAGCTGTTGGTTTCTTTTATACTCTTACGAATCCTTCTGCTTTCTTGGCCATTAATCTTTTCCGTGCCGTTGGTCTTGCTCGTATTACTCACACTTTGGTCTATGCCGTCTATGTTGTCCCACAACCTGCCCGTGCTATTTCCTTCTTCGTTGCTATAGCCGCTACAATCTTCATGGCTGTTCGTGTCCTTATGTTTGCTTTCTAAAAGACAAATTTTTTATAAAGTACTTTAAAGAAAAGTAATTTTTTGCAAATTTTAGAAATATTTATTGTTAAATGAAGTTTTATTTTTGTAATTAAATATTTGATAAAGAAATAATTTAAAATGAGAGTTTTAAAATAATGAAATATGGCTGTAAGTTATGAAACTCTAACCCAATGAATTAAAAAGTTAAAAAAAAATCCCTCAATCTAGAGTTATGTTTAAAGCGTAAATTTTATCCTATTTTTACCCTCCTTCACCACTAGTGGTGAATGATGGTATACTAAGTTTGTCTTTCTATGTGAAACATTTTTATTATTCATCTCAGACCCCATAAAATATATATATTTTTTGGCTCATTGAGTAATTTAAGTCGATTAATCCATGTCCGTCTGTTGAAAACACTCTCACTTTCGAAAAACTCAAAAGAAAAGAACAATAATGGCGTCAAAATGCTTGCAGTTATCCTAAGCAGTTTCCAAATGTGGAACCACTACCCCAAAAATTTATCATTTTGCTACAAAAAAGAATGTAAATGGTGGTATAATGCACGGATTAATATAAGATTTTGCACAACTTCGTTCAATATGACCAGAAATCGTACTGTTAAATTTTGTAAAGATCGGTCTAATATATACAATTGGCCCCAAAGAGTGTTGTTATATCGTAAGATCTTTTTAAGATTTTTTTTAAAAAAAAGTTTTTCTGAAATTTAAGTAGTTTACATAAATTTAGTTGTAGTTTGTAAAAAATAATCTTCACTCAGCTTAAGCTACGGTCACACTTTTTAAATATTTGACCAAATAAGCTAATTTTGTTAATAGTAAGTAAGATTTAACATGGTATTAATATCACAAAATAAAACTTATTATACTGCTAGACTTAGCAAAAACTGTTTTATGTAAGATGTGGTATTATAAACAAAATAAATATTGGAATTAAAGGAAATTATATTTTAGTTTGCCTGTTGGTTACGTCATTTTCTTCAAATATTTGCCAAGTGTGACCGTAGCTTTAGTCTATTTCAAAATATATAAAATCAATACGTAATACAAAACAAATGGATGAATTTAATTTTTATTTATATATTATGTAGTTCATATACCTATCTTAATATATAAAAAATCCGTGTCACTGTGTATGTTTCGAATAAACTCAAAAACGAGTCAACTGATATTCATGAAAATTGGCATATATATGTAATTTGGTCCAACTTAGATGATAGGATAGTTATTATTTAAATTAATGGCCTGGGGGCGGAGGGGCGTGGCAAAATCCATAACTTGAGAACGGCTTGACCGATTTGAACGATTTTTTCTTTGAAATTATCGCCATGGTCCAACTTAGGTTTTTCCGGAAAGAAAATTTTGCCCCGCCCACTTTTACGCCCACTTTTTTCGATTTACCTAAAATCAGAAAACGGCTCCATCGAGTTGACTAATTTTTCTTTCAAATAGTCGTATTAATCAACTTTAAGTTTTCATCGAAAGAAAAATTTACCACGCCTACTTTTACGCCCACTTTTTCTATTAAGCGCATAGCTGGAGAACGGCTTGACCGATTTGGACGATCGCCATGGTCTTACTTAGGTTTTGCGGAAAGACAATGTTGCCCCGCCCACTTTTACGCTCACTTTTTTCGTAAGATTCACAGCATATATATACATACATACAACCATATGTATTTTCAAATCAAATGTAAATCAAACATATGTATATGAACAACATTTTAATTTATAATATAATAATGATGAAACAGAACTGGGGATGAACGATGTTTTACATGCAGTTTGACATGAAATTTTGCCAGAGAATGCGGTTTCATGGATTTTTATTTAAGGGCCGTAAATTTCGGGGCCAGCAACGCGGACCGGGTCAGCTAGTATGTATGTATATTTTTATCAAAACACACGCAGTGTGATTCTTTTTAACGATTTGTAAAAAAAAAATTTTTTATCGTAAAATTTTTTTTTTCAGAAATTAAAGATTTTTAAAAAAATATGTCAACACTGGCCCCATATAAAGCCTATTCTCGGACAACAGCTCAGTACGCCTAAGACCGTAAAAAATGATGCTATCGTATTAAAATTTGCTACTTCAGTTTTATAAGACTAAAAATTAAATATCACACTGTTAAATTTCGTGAAGATCGGTCAATAATTTACCATATACCCCACATAAGGCCTATTCTCGAAAAACAGTTAAGTGCGCCTAAGACCGCAACGAATAATATTTTTCTAGGAGAATTTGGATTTTAGAAGTTTCATGATGACTTAAATAACAGTAGAAAATGTCGTGCAAATAGGTCCATAATTTACCATATTCAATACTACATATAACGAAATTTGTTGTAATTTAAGGTTTTTAATAAAGGAAATCACTCTACAGCAATTTGTGATGGTTGGTCCATAATTGACCATAATAGATAATAAATTCGTCACTCGAAAATAATTTAAGTTCATATAAAACTGTTATGAATGATGAAATTTTACTCAAATTTGTTCAAATTAGGTTTTATGTGACTAGAAATAAAAACATAAAGCTTTCTGATTGTCGTTCAATAATTTAACTAACGTCCGCTTTTGTAAAGCTTAATCGTTAAAAATTAATTAAAATGCTTTTTAAAATGATTTTTGTTAAAGCTTAAAATACTATACTACAAATAACTGTCCTTTCCGCACTTCTATTATTAGGTGCGTTCGGGAACACAAAAGTTTTTACTATTTTTTACTGAACTTTACTGCATTTTAATCAATTGCGTTCGCATACACAAAATACAGTAAATGAGAACATATATTGAGAGCGTATGCTTAGTATTTACAAATTATTACTGCAGAAATTTTTGCAATTAAATTTAGTAAAACAAAAAAACATATGTTTCAAAAGGTAAACCAGCAAAAGTAAACAAACAGAAGGAATACAAATTGTTAAAAGAAATGTTTAATAAAAGAAAAATTTAAATATAAAAAAACTGAATACATATTAATTAATTAAACTTGTTCGTGAAACATTTATAGGGCTAAATACAAACTTTTGAAACTTTTTTGTTATATTGAATTTTTAGAGTTGTACAAGTGTGAAGTATTTGGGTACTTAGAAATGCACTTGTTTTTTAAGTAATCAATAGCAAAAAAATTATGCATGTTCTTTTGAATAACTTAACATAGACATAAATTAGCAAAATCAAATTAAATGAAAAAAAAAACAAGAAAGATTACATAAATTAATTTCTTTGTATTTCTCTAAATGTTCGTCTTATAAAAAGTATTTAATCGAGTATCGATAAGAAAACAAGTTATGTAGTCAAAAGTGTAAAAAATTTTCAACACCACACCTATATGCCATCAGCTGTTCCCTATATTTTACGAAATTTTACAAATTTTCCGTTCGCGTACTTTTTTGGGCAACAGCTTTTTTTTTTTTTTGAGAACGCACCTATTATAAAAAACACAGGTTTTGTTACAGAAGGTACCAACTTGCATATAAATAAATAAAAAACAAATAAATTAATTTATAAATTATAAATTCCATATAGGGCCCACGCCTGAAATTTTCTAACTGTCGATAGAGGGAATCAAAGATTTGGCACAGTCGAATAAAGAACTCTTAAGCGACCCATTAATTATAAAATGCTATTGTTTTGTATGTTATTCGCCATATTATTTCCATTTTTCCCTATATTATGAAATAAGCGGCACGATGGTTTCAATTAAAATTGTGTTAATATTTACGGAGCATTGCGGTCTCAGATACCATCAACATATAATGGGTAATGTTGGTACCAATATATGCAGATTTTGTGAGGTTGATGACGAAACATCGGAACAACTCCTCTGGTGCTGTTCCGCTTTGGGGACTTCCAGGTGGAAATTATTCGGGCGAAAATTATGGGCGCAACTGAAATCTACGATCTTTCACCGGGCAGGGTGAAAGGCTATATACGCAGCCTGAACCTGACATGGTGATATATGCACGCTGCACAAAAGATCTACTGGGTCGCGGTGCGTATGGCCTTCTTCATATCTATCTATCTAAGTATATGTACAATATTTTAAAAGTTTTTTCGAATTTATGTACATAACCAGAGGCTTATGGGTCAATAACGCATGGCAACACAACTTTGCCAGCTGCCAAAATTTATATTTCGTATGGCAACTGTCAACAAACGGCTTATTATTTCTGTTGCCATATTATTAACATTTTGACAACCATAAACTTACAGCTGCTTTTTGTGTATTTTAAGTTAATGTGCAATATATTTTTTAATATCAGATTTAAAAATGGTAAAAATAAATTAAATTTATTTTAATTTTATTTTTTTTTATTATTCCTACACTAAGTCCCGCGAAGCTTTTCGCTTGTCTGCAGGAGACCAGAGTCTTTGGCGGAAATCGAACCCGCAACCCTGGTACTGATAGACTAGCTCACTGCCAGCTAGCCTACCGGGGCACCTTAAATAAAAGCAATGGAAAATAATAATCATATTTTGAGGAAACAGAAGCCAGCACTGAAGCTACATGGAAACGTAATGCAGGAAAATTTAACAGTTTTGGCAACGAATGTGGGTACTTTTAAAGGCAAAATTAAAGAAAAATGATATCGCACAATAGAAAAGAATTACTGGCGGAGGACCGTCAGAAAAAAAAAGCTTGGCACCGATTGAACAGGCTGAAGCCAACTTTAAGAGATGTAGCTGGCAGTAAATCCTAAAGGTCATGCTTTGGGGAACAGTTAGCTGAAATTTTGGAGCAAGACACTAAGCTCCAAAATACTAACGAGCGGTAGCAAAGAATGGTAGGGGCTTTGATATATCTCGTAAATGGCGTGTAATAGATGCCACGTTTACTGCCTCCTCTTGGTCTGCGAAAAATAGATCCACAGAACAAATAATATTTTTTTAATTTTATTTTATTTAGCATTTTATTCACTTTGAAACACATTCTTGTTCTTTTTTTCAATATGTTATATTTATTTTCAGTTACCAAACTGTCAAAATATCATGATCGATAACTTTTTTATCGATAACTAAACAATGTTGCTGCACGTAAGACCAGTTGCGTTGCTTTTTGACAACGCAACTTAAGTTGTGTTACCATCTGTAATCGACCCATTAATGTCAACAAATTAGGGCACCGAAGGCTAATTTCGGTTTAATAAACAAAAACCAAATATATTGGGACTAAGTAAGAAAAAGAATGTATTAAAATGGGAACTTCCGTTTTCGCAGTGCGACAACCATGAATAGTTATTTAAGTATCTTTTAAACTAATTCACATATATCCTTCTTCAAAACGTCTAGAGTATTTCGGAATTTAAAACATAAAAAAAAATTGGGACTGAGTTTGAAAAATGGAAATTCAAAATGATCACGTTCACATAACTTTTAGACTTAAGGCATTTGTCAGATAAAACGATTCGCTTTGACATCTGAGACAAAATATACATTCTTATACGAAACATGTCACATACAGTACTTTCAAAGTGGAGCGAAGCAAAAAGTTAGCCAACTCTCATCTTTTTGCGCGCTTTTACAATTGGCTAGTATAATTTTCTTTTTTTTAATTTTTTTGCCAAATTCAATTCCAAAAAACCGTCCATTTGAATTTTTAACTTTTATTTTTATAACAAATAATTTAAATGTACATATTACCAACCGCTTTTATAAGTAAACAAACAATGCTTGAGTCTTGTCAAAGTTTTCATTGTGTCATACACCTTTTGCTTTGCGTTTTTCTGCCAAAGGTAGAAACGTCACGCAAAGCGACAAAGTTGTATCTGACACGGCCTTTATGGATATCCCATTTTCAAACTTTTACAATGTAAAGAGGACATCCTATGCTAATTTTGGTAAAAAAAAAAAAAAACTAATTAAAAAAAATATGGGTCGAAGTTAGAAATTTTTTTATTTAATTGGTCATTTTTGGTTTTGCAGATAACTTTTTTTTTCATTAAAAGATTTTATTTATTGTGGGTAATTCCCTTTTTTTAATTGATAAAAAATACTGAAATTTATTGTTGGAGGATAAGCTGTTCCTACGCTCATTTCACTGGTTGCTTAGGCCAGATCATCAGGAAACGTTCTTCTAAATAATTTTAGAAAAGCCAAAGCTAACTTATCTTTTCTTACATTCCCCACTACAATTAGTTGGAATTCTCCCAACATTAATTGTAGTTGTAAGTGGGTAAAGAAAAAACAAATTGCTTTTATTGTTTTCGCAAGAAATCAAAAGAAAAACAATTTGCCAGTTCAGTTTTTTATGCACGTGCACTTGCAAAAACAACTTTTTTGATAATGAAAAAAAAATTTTTTTTTGTATAAAAAAATTTTGAAGTGGATAATATCATCAAATTTTATTCAAATCGAAAAGGGTAGGGTCCCACTCTTGGTCGCTTTGACATGGGACTATCCGTATATTTTATAAACTCTTCAATAAGTTTCTCCTTCAAAAATTTGTTAAATTATTCTGTCAAAGATCGATCAGTCACTATCGCCCGCATTATAAGCGACCTGATCGGCTTCGACTTAAAGTGATAGTTCCTGTCGTGTAAGAACGCCCAGATCAAAGCGCCAAGACAAAAGAAGGAAAAAAAGCAATTGCCATCGACAAATAAACAAAACAACATCTCATTATAACATTATAAAACACAACTTTCAGTGCAACAACAAATTTATAAAAACATAAAATCAGCAAATCAAGTGAATTATACAAGAAGTTAAAAACCATTAAATAAAACATAAAACATAAGTTTTACAAACAAGAACAATGAAAAAAAACACAAATTGTCTGCAAGGAAAACAAGTACAGAAACGGACACACAAGCTTACAAATCTAAGAACAAATTAACAAAATACCTTAGTTTAAACAAACAGAAACAATTAAATCAAAAAAATACAAATCCAATAGTCTACACAAGCAACAAACAATTAAAATTAACATATAGTTAAAAAGTTAAACTTAACACCAAACAACACGAATTATAAAATAGATTGTTAATTTTCATTTGTAACAAAAATTTGGATTTTATTCAAAATAAAAAAGGCAGTTTTAATTCACCTTAAAATTGGTATTTCTTAACAAGTACGGATTCATCTCCTGCTTTTTTTTACTAATCATTAATATTAGCTGATATGCAACATATGCTCTTGTACCCTGCATTTATTACACCCCGTGTAATAGATTTCCTAAATAATCTGTATTGGTTTCGCCAGATAGATACAACAATTTCCAGTTCACGATTGGAAACTTGTTTACATATATTATTTTTTATTGTCAGCTGATTACTCGTCAAAAACACACAACGCGTTTAAAAGTTCAAAGTAAACCAACTTTATGCCACATACGTGTCAAAATGTTTTTTGTGTAACTTGTTCCATGAAAAAACACTAGTTTACCTTTTATTGAGAGAAGTCTACAGAGCGCTCGCGCACTAACGCGAGTTATTTACTTAAGATATGAGTTTACTTTTCACGTACGGATTTTTTTATTTTTTTTTTTTTTTTTTTTTTTTTTGTTTATGGTTAAGGGTTGAATATCAAGGAAATTTTCCATATACATACCACAGAAAACGACTAGATCAGAAAAAGAAAGAGAAATACCCAAATCAAGGTATATTTATAGCAGGTAGTCTCGGAAAGCCTGCTGATTATTTTTTTATTTGCTTGTTTTGTGATACGAACTGTCAAATGTTGTTTATGTTTTTTCAACACGTGTTAAATTTCTAGCTTAAAAAGTAAACAAACTTTTTTAATCAAAGTAAAAAGTGAAAAAGTGATAAAATTAAAAAAAAAATCAAAGTGATTTATAATAAATATCAATTTTGGGTAAAGACTTAAATATATAATTAGAAACAAATAACAAACAAAATGAATCTATTTTCGTTTAATGTCGTTTTTTCTTGTTTGTTTTTCATTTGTCTTTTATCAACTCCTTCGCTGTTTGACAGTTCGTATCACATAACAACAATAAAAAGCCCTGTTGTTTGTTTTATTGTACAATTGCTATAAATATACTTGTACCCAAATCAGCTGTCTAAAAAACCTAAAGCAGGGCATACACTACTCCATCATGTTGACACAAATAAGTGATGTTGAATCGTGCTCAAGACACATACCATACATCAGAGCTGTAAATGAATCATTTTTTAATTAATTCGCAAATCATTCATCCACTGAATTAGCAAATTTTTAATTAATTCTTTTCACATAAAAAAATGAATTGAATGAAATTAGAGTCAATTCAAATGAATTTGGTAAAAATGAATTGCAATTCATTTCCAACTTAAATGAATTTGCCAAATGAATTGCAATTCGTTCCCAATTCAAATGAATTTGTCAAAGTGAATTGCAATTCATTTCCAATTCATTTGAATTTGTCAAAGTGAATTACAACTCATTTTCAATTCATTTGAATTGAATTGATTTAAAATTAATTCAAATGAATTAAAAAAAAATATTAGCAATTAATTTCGAACTCATTTGAATTGAATTTTGAATTGATTTTGTAATTAAATCTGCAGCAAGCATTAGTCTCGTTTTCTATATCACCTAGTATAGTCCAAAGACAAAAAAATCTTAGATTCGAAATTCCCATGAAATACTGGAATTGTCAGTTTGCGGCAGATTGGGAATTCATTTATTAGGTATCGGCGAAAATCCTATCGAAATGGGAAAATGTTGTTTATTTGCTAAAAGAAACTTAAATTTTTATTTTTTTCAAATAGTGTAAAAATATTATTAAAGGTGTGTTTAGCAATAATTTTTTGTTTATATAATCTAATATTTGTATAATAGCGGAGTTCAGTGTTAAGTGTAAATGGTCTTGCGAAAGAGCAAATGCAACATATCATAGCTCTTTTGCAAAATCCAACAACAAAATACACAGAGTTTCCGTTAGATTTCTTAAAAAAGCTACGAAATTTTACATTTGCCCTTTCGCAAGACCATTTGAAACAAACACTGAACTCCGCTATTGTGTAAAATTTTTATTTAATTTTTCATTCGAATTTTAAAGATTATAGCAACTTTGAATCTCAACATAACATTTTTTGCTGTTAAAGCTGTGTTTGTTTACCCGAAATTCTTACTACTTTTACTACAATTGGAAAATTTTTTATACTTTTTGTATGTATTAAAAACTTCCAGCTGTAGTAAAAATAGTTAATTGTAGTAAGTTAACGAACAGGCATATATCGTCTTTGAGTCGTCAAAGAAGAATATGAATGAGAGTAGATACGTGATAACTGATAATGCAGATAAGTAACGTTGAGCGCTTATGCTAATTACACTATGTAGCAATTTTTTCCTAACTATGTTAATTTTGTGATTTTTTCCATTTTTCATTCCTCCTAGATCTGCTCTTGAATTTCATCGATTGCAACTTATTTTTGATTTCATTCATTTGAATTGCAATTCATTGTTCTAATGCATTTGAATGAATTCAAAATCAATACAATTCAAATGAATTTATAGAATGAATTGCAATTCACCTTAACAAATTCATTTGAATTGGGAACGAATTGAAATTCATTTCACAGATTCATTTGAATTAAATACGAATTGAAATTAATTTCTGCCTAATTCGTTTGAATTGATTCACATTTCATTCAATTATTTTTTGTTTAGAAAAGAATTATTTCAAAATTTATCTAATTCGTAACGAACTTAAATCAAAAATTAATGATTAATTTACAGCTCTGCCATACATGCATATTGATGAAATATTCATTCTTCAAAATTTCTATGAATGAGTAGTTGGAACTAGTGGGCACCGCAGTTGTTATTAACATTATTTTAATTATAGAAATTTGAAAATCCGTGTTTTTTGTTAGTAAAAGTGTTTATTTAGTACAATGTTTGGTACAATTTAGTACAATAAGGCATTGATACAAATTGTTTTTCAATAAATAATGGTTTTTTTTTACTCATAGTATACCTGATGTTAACTGTTTGATAACTCTTCTTAACTGAGCTAATTGCACCATTCACCACCATTCTACAAACTGGTACCATCAGCAAAATATCAAAATATATTTGAAGTCACTACTATAGCTGCCAGATTTGACGATTTATCGTCATTTTTACGATTTTTAGGTACAAAAATCGTGAATGACGATAGGACGATTTATACCCTAAATTTGACGATTTTTCAAATGACAAATTTTGTTCAAATTTGCAAATGTTTTTAATACAATTTCACATTTTTTTTTAGCTTCTTAGATAATTTGATTTATTTGATTGGCAGTTATTTTCATTCATGTCTTAGCTGTTCATCATATAAAATACGATTTTTTTTAGGACGATCAAATTTTTTAGAGTTCTATTTATTCAGTTAGTACTGCTTTATTACAGGTATATTACAGCCACTCTCTTTAGTCTGGGTTCCCCATATGAAACTTTTCTTTCAGAGCGTCTAATATTATTGATGCTTACCAGACTTAAGTTCTTAAGCAGGATTTTCGACGTGAAAAATGGGTGTTTGATATTATGAATGCCAATACTTACAGGTAAGATGTTTCCTAACATAAGAATTATCAATTTTCATACGAAATTTCATTTTGGGTACAACTATTTTTAGTCAAAAATTATTATAATTTATAGAAAAATTTTAGTAAAATCAATAAAACTATTCGTCCAACATTTTAAAATAATGCTAAAAAAAAAAAGCTAAAAATTATTTCTAAAAACGCTAAATAAAATGCCAAGTGCTAAGTTAAAATTTTGCAGCTAAATAAAAATTGTTTATGCTAAATGTAGCTGCAAAAATGCCAAAATGGCCACACTGCAGACATGTTGTGGAAATTCTGATTTTTTGCCGGCATTTCTGATTGAAATTTAACAGAGATCTATTGAAAAAGCATGGGAAATTCTGAAGTGTTAGCCGACATTCATATTGTTTTCGGACAGATATATGGAATAAAATTCAAATATAATAATCGCACAGTAAGCAGTCTCTTAATAAAAGAAAATAAAAGTTTATAGGTAATTCAAAATTGTACATATATACATATATACGTACCATTTTTGTAATCTTTTTTTACACAATAAAATATATAAAATAAAAATATTTTCAACTTAATGAGAATTGTACTTATTTAAAAAAAAAAGAAACACATGACAACTTAGACACATCTGTATAACTTCGAAATCTATCAGGAATCTATTCGACATATCGGTACATAAATTTCCTCCGATATATTCATGCGAAATCGATTAGAAAGCGGCCATACAGTACGTATAATCAATGTCTGACAGAAATCTGAACGAAGTCTCTAAGAATGAAGTCAGACATTTGCAAGAAATGTCTGATGCAGACAACGTCGGAGTATTTTACATTTGCCTGAAGCAAATGACAGTTTCACCAAACCTAACGGAAAGTTTTTAAGTTGAATAAGGTTTGACACATATGATTAACAATGTATTCGTACTGTTGCTTTAGCGAGCTCATGTACATTATGGTTGGACCTTTATCAAAAAAATGTGTTTACTTTTTTGTTGCAACTTCACACGTAGGAACTTTTTAGAGAATTTTTTTGAACGTGTCGTTTCTAGTCGTTTTCTATGATACATACATACATTGAAATTTCGTTATGTGTTCCCTCTGGTATGTATCACTTCATTTTTATAAGATTTTACTGTATGTATGTATAACCAAGTGTTAGTTGTTTTCACATGTTTTTTACTTTTGATGATATACTATGTATGTATATGTACATACATGTGTATATAAATATGTATACATGATATTGGTCCAACTTTTTACGTTCGAACATGTATTGAATATTAAAATAACAAAAAAAACAAAAAACCCGGCAAAAGAGACATTAAAAGAGATAGATGAAGAATTATATATTTTAAGTAAAATAAAATATAAAAGTGCCCGAGAAAACTGATTTGAAATTTATTACTTCTTCGACTCTATCAGTTGGGCTTGAGCTAAACGACGAAGTGGTTGTCAGATAGGTAGTATACTCGTGCTTTTTGATTATTCTAATTCGAAACTAAGTGTGATTTTTGTAGTGCCGTGTTGTTAAATTTGTATTTTCAACAAAAGGTAAGGTGCAAAACATATTTTGAATTGTTTTTAAAAAATGAAAAAATTAACAAGTAAAAGATGCTTAAACAACGTATGGCAACAAAAATTTTAAAAAAAGTTCCTAAATGAAGTGTAAATTTACTTTATTTTTGGTAGAATAGAGGCAAGAATTTTTTAATTTTTATTTTTTCATGTGGGGTAATGCTGCTTCTATTGAAAGCAGTGTTGCCACCAGTTACGGAGCTCTTGTGGGACAAAAATTATTCAAAATCATATGAAATTATACAAAAAAAAACAGTGAAAAAGTTGTTGCAATTGTTCGGCTGCTACGGAAAGTTCCGTCATAAAAATATAAAGTAAATAAAACCACATATGAAAACGCATGGAATGTTTTTGCTCCTTATTATACTGATGATCAATATATCTGTGGGCCCAAGCAATAACCACCTAAGTCGAAATACATAGTTTTTGAGAAAAGGCACTTTATGTTTATGCTTGCGTTTCCGAGAGAATTAATTGCATTAGAAAAAAAGTAATTCAGAATCAAAGATTCTTATCCCCACAACGCTAAGATAAAAAAATTATAACGAAAGTTTTATTTATTTCAGAAATATTTAATAAAAAACAAATATAAACTCAAATGTTTCTTAAGTCGACTTATGCGGTTATCGCTTGTGACCACAGATATATCAAATACACTAAATTCTGGTTATGCTCCTCCGAAGCGTTCATATATCTAAAACAAAATTAAGGAGGAATTCTATTATTCTATCACTTACATATATAAAACGGCTTGTAGTAAATCATTTAATATTAACAGTATTTATAAAAATGGTAATAGTATTTCTTATACGAATGTCGAAAACACAATGGGTACACATGGGCTAGGTCGTCTGACAGAGAATGGAGAGATGCTGTTGGATACATGTAGGACGAACAACCTTGTCATTGGTGGCACACTATTCCCCCATCCAAGGATACACAAAGTCACTTGGGTATCCCCAGATAATAAAACCGAAAACCAAATTGATCACATCGCCATCAGCAAAAAATGGCGTGGCTCACTACTGGATGTGCGCAACAAAAGTGGGGCTGACATCGCAAGCGATCATCACCTGGTCCTGGCAACTCTCCGTTTAAAAATTGCGGCTACTAAGAACAACAACCTAGCCCCAGGAAGAAAATTTAATGTAAAGAAACTCAAAAGTCAAGAAGTCTCAAACTGTTTTACCGAGGCACTTAAAACATCACTTACTTTTAGAAATGAAAACCGAAGTTGGGCGGAAACCAAAAAAGTATTCATTAAAGCTGCAGAACATCATGTCGGCTATAAAAATAATGTCCGTAAAGAGTGGATTAGCGAGGAAACCTGGAAACTCGTATTAGAAAGAAAAGAAGCAAAAGCAGCTATAAATTCCAGCAGAACACGATCTGAAAAATCAAGATGTCAACAACTGCATAGCGACCTTAATCGCAAAGTAAAACGAAGCGCACGACGAGATAAACGGGATTGGGCCAACAACATAGCTAAAGAAGCACAAGCGGCCGCTGAAACAAATCGGGCTAGGGACCTATATCGCGCTGCAAGGAAATTAACCAAAAATACATTTTCCATCGGTAAACCCTTAAAAGACGACTCTGGTCAACTTGTTACATCCAAGGAACAACAACTGAATCTTTGGGTAACATTTTATTCCAATATGCTTTCCACGCCCCAACCCACGCTTCAAACCTCGCACAGTACGATATGCAACTGCGCCACACATACTCCGAACCCAAATATCACCATCGACAGCCCTGGTATCACAGAAATATCCGAGGCAATAAAACTATTAAAAAACAATAAATCTCCAGGCTCAGATAATATTTCCCCAGAGCTGCTTTCAATTGACCCAATAACTAGTGCTCAGCTACTGGCTCCGGTTATAACAAACTTCTGGCTGACTGAAACTCTTCCAGAGGAGCTCGCGGAAGGCGTGATTATTAATCTTCCTAAAAAAGGGGACCTAACCGCCCGCAAAAATTGGAGAGGCATAACACTTCTGAATATGGTCAATAAAGTTATTGCAACCATAATAAGCAAAAGACTATCTACAACTGTTCTCCCTGAGCTCAGAAAAGAACAAGCCGGCTTCCGTGCGCACAAATCATGCATAGACCATGTAAATAGCTTAAGGATTATTGTGGAACAGTCAGTAGAATGGAGGTCACCACTATACCTAACATTTATTGATTTTGAAAAGGCATTCGACACCATAAATCACACTTCTATATGGAAAGCACTAGCGTGTAAAGGAGTTCCCAATAAACTAGTAGATCTCATCAAGGGCCTATACGCCAATGCCACCTGTCGCATACTACATGAGAGACAACTAAGTAAAAAAATTTCTGTTGAAAATGGAGTTCGCCAAGGCTGCGTTTTATCACCACTGCTTTTTAATTGTGTCCTCGATGTAGTAATGAAAAAGGCTACAAGTCATAGACGAGGCATAACGTGGGGTCTGCAAGGTCGCTTAGAGGATCTGGATTACGCAGATGACATCTGTTTGCTGACACATTCATTTTCTGATATGCAGTCAAAGTTAACAACTATCTATGAAACCGCACTATCCGTAGGCCTAAAGATAAACATGGGTAAAACAAAAACAATGCGCATGAATGTTAACAACGAGCAAAGGTTTACTATACAATCCCATCAACTTGATGATGTGGAATCTTTCTGCTACCTTGGTAGCATATTCGACAGGAGTGGTGGCTCTGGCGCAGATATCTCCAGCCGAATAAATAAAGCTCGTCAATCATTTGGGCAACTAAATCCTGTGTGGAACTCGTCATACATGTCACGTCGTACAAAGCTAAGCCTGTTTAATTCAAATGTAAAATCCACCTTGTTATATGGATGCGAGACGTGGAATGCAGCAACTCGAGACATACAAGCCATACAAGTTTTTATAAATAAATGTCTACGCAAGATTCTGCGGGTATACTGGCCCTCAACAATTTCCAACACTCGACTGTGGTCAGAAACCAACCAACAGCCGATTCAAAATGAAATCCGCAAGCGAAAATGGTCCTGGATAGGTCACACTTTGCGAAAACCACCAGAAGATATAGCAAAACAAGCTTTAGAGTGGAACCCACAAGGCAGTCGTCGTTCAGGACGTCCATCGCATACCTGGAAACGCCAGATAACAATTGAGATGTCCAAACTAAATCTAAATTGGAATGAAGTTAAACATCGAGCATCGGATCGAGAATATTGGAAGCAACTTGTTTTGGCCCTATGCTCCTTGTAGGAGTTTAAAGGAACTAATATATATATAATAGTATTTCTGAATTAGACAGCAAGGAGGATTTTCGTCAAAATACGTAATACTTGTGTAATAGTGTAAAACGGCCTTTAACCGCACTATTACATAGTTGTCAACCATAACACAAACTGCAAAATTTCGACTTATCTAAAGTCGAGTTGTAAACCGTAATAGGGCAATAGGCTGGTATGTTCTGTATACATAATTATATAATCAGTTGAAGAAAAAGACAAAAATATTAATGGATTATGCAATAAGCAAGAGAGTTTTATTATGGACCAGTGTGTAAAAAAAATATTGCACTATTTGTTTATTTGTAGTCGAACTTGATATTAATAGATTAAATAAATAAACTTTCTTCAAAAAAATTAGCAAAAGAATACAAAGTGAATTTTTGATTAGATCAAAAGATATCATAATGAAATAATAGCACATAAACATTTTGGTCCAGAGGAAATATTTTTTGAGCGGTGACTGTCTGGACATAATTTCACATAATCTCCATAAAACCCCCTTTCTGTAATGGGTCTAAGTACATTTTTTGAATAATATTTGAAAAACTGGCAACGCTGAACTAAAATAAAGCCAAGCAATAACAACAATAAAATTACATGTTAAGTTATATCCCAACAGACCATTACACAAGCAAAAGGTAAATGAGTTGTAGAATAAGCTTATCCTACAATTTCTCACAACATGACAACAAATATGATTGCAAATGACTTATTCTCGCTATAGTTTTGTAAGTATTTTTGAGAATGATGTCCCGTTATTTGACGCCGTTCTAATTTTGTATTATTAATTAAAGTTTTCAGTCTTGTTCGAAGAGTGAAGTGTTTTAAACATTGCGCAATTAAAAAAAGTAATTAAATATTATATTATTAAAAAACATTTTGTAAGTTTGCCATATAAATTTAAACAGAGTGTTCGTAAAGTATTCTTCTGTTAGTTCGAAAAGTAGTTTTCTGTAAGCTTGTTCTTTAATTATACATCTTAGCTTACATTATATTACCGACAAGTAATATTATCGCAGGGGTTCAGTTTTCATTATTAAACAATTTTTAATAAACCTTTTATAATAGTAAACACAACACTTTTCTAAGCTTAAGGTTTATGTTACTAAACTTGCTACAATTTCTTTCTTAATCGTTTTGGTTTGCTGGGATGTATTTATATATATACATGTTTAATGTTCTATGTGGAAGTGTGTTTTGAGCGTTGCCATGGTTCGTCCTTTCCTACCAAATTGGTCAGATATTTTTGGTTTTTTAGGATTTGTTGGTCGGTTTAAGAAAATGTTCGGTGTAAAAATTTTCAATTAGAGCGTGTTCTATTTTGAACTGACAAAACATCTGCATCACCGTTTTTGCAAGTTATTTATTTGTAGTGGTAAATATACATTAAAATCTATTTTTATTGATGTCGGCTTGACCCACTTTAAAGCTATGGTCGTCACACTTAACAAAAATATGACGTCCCACACGTATCCACTATTTTTAATAAACTTTTGTTTGACTTTACGAACCCTTTACTGCGTTAAGAAGCATTTAAAAGTTTAAGGTACATAGATTTGGTCGCTTAGTGGAATATGTATAAAAAAAAATCATTTCTAACTCAAGACGATGAGTTTTCAATGCTAAGCATATGCACTCTTTTGAGTTATTTCCTATTTGTTTGTAAGTGTTTCTAAAACCTTAAAAATTAAACTTATGCTGAGAAACTACACAAATTACCCCCTCTAACTCGGAAACTTTTTGACCGATCTTGTTGAAAATTTGTGTCTAAGCTACTATCCAATTTCAGCCAAATCGAAAAACATCGATTTCAACAGTTGGGTCACTTGACGTGAAATACCCCATATGCATATATTTGTTGTTTAATATTTAAAAAAATTTGGTCGTTTTTAAAGGACTTTGGTATCGGGTTTATATACAAGTTTGGTCGGAAAGAAAATATTTGACACTGGTCAACCCTGATACATATACATACAAAAATTTACTTGTCTTTGAAAAATCACAAGAAAAACCTGCTCCATTACTTATAAATAAACACATGTTCACACGTTTGATTGTTATCATTTTTTTATTTATGGGTAATATTATTACTCGTATGTAGCTCTCAAGATTAAGCTTGTAATTTACATAACACTGCAAAAAAAAACAAACAAATCAACAATTATAATTCCATACACTCTACTAAATTCAGTTCATTTTAAACCGCTGCTAACATAATTAAACATACATCGCAAAACTGGAGAGGGTATTATGCGTTTATGCTGATTTTTGCACTACCTTAAAAACATTGGTCCTAGGCCAACCTTTAAGTATACCTAACGATTTCCGTCCGTCCAGCTTTCCATGAAAACCTTGTGCGCAGAGAACAGGTTACAATTTTGTTGATAATTTGATGAAATCTGGTACATCTTATTATCACTAGGACCAAACCTATCGAAAATGATGTAAATCGGTCCATAATTTTACATAGCCCTCATACAAGCTTCCCTTCGAAATAGTCTTTGTTCCCATAAACCATCTTATTATGTTGGTATTTTAATTTGGTTCAAACTTTTTTTATTGCAATCTAAATCATCTAACCAAATTTTATTGGAATCAGTCCATATTTGACCAAAGATCCCATACAAATACTACTCCCGAAAGTAGCTTTTAATGCCATAACTTTATTATTAATGTTGCTATTGACATACAAATTGGCGACAATAGCTTTACAAAGTGGTGTGCTGCTAGGCCCAAAATTAACCCACATCCTAAAATCATTTAAAGGCAAACAAATCTCATAAACGAAAGATACCGATATAATATTCGGGACAAGGAACTTTTACATGAACCTTGATCTCATAACATAATTTTTTCTGGGGGTTCCATGATTGCCCATGGGTCCCAAAGAGAATGCACGATCGAATATTTGTTTTTAAATGCTGTGGTGTGGGGTATCATATGGAAGAGCTTGACCGGCTATACTTTCCCACTTGATTTCGTTTGCAATCGTTCCCATGCAGTGCTGCCGATTTTTGGGACACTAAACGCGTGAGGAAATATGAAAAACGAGCTAAATTAAAAAAACAACGGGTTAAGTTAACTATCATAGTATACAACTAGTATGCCGACTAGAGAGAGCGTTCTCAATTTTTTAGTTCACTCCTCACACATATAGGTGCCGTGTAAATTCAACACACATAAAAACAACAAAAATAAAACTAAAATTTTCAATTATAATATTTATGACACAAACATATAATTAATAATTTTTTCCAACACATTTTGCTTATTTTCTTTTACAAAATGTTTTCATTTTTCACAAACTAAACATTTTTAAATAAATTTTTTGACACTAATTTTTTTCTGTTGTTAATATTATTAAAGCCAGCAGAGTAGTATTTTGTGGTATGAAAAAAATATTTGAAATCTTAAATTATTTAAATATTTTTCGATATTGCAGAATAAAAATTAAACAAACATTGTTTTTAAAAGATTATAAATGCAGACAGCATTAAATATTTTGAAAATTTTTCGAATTAAGAAAACTTTATTTTAGAAATTTTTTTTTGCCACATTCTATACGTTTTTATGCAACTATGTTTAGGGGTGAAAATAGTTTTAAGCATCAATACATTTAAGAAAAATCTTACTTACATCTACTAGGTACCTTGATATTTGAGATAGGTACCTGACAAGGAGTCGGCATACTAGTTGTATACTATTTTTATTATCATGCCATTTTTTTCAAAAAAGCGCCAATAAGGGCTTAAATATATTTTTTTAAGTTAAACAGCAGAAATTTAAAAAAAAAAACAACTACAAAATCTTTTTGCGAAAGAGATAATTTTTCGTTAATTTGAATTAAAATTGGTCATTGTTAAAAAAAACTTGCAGTTCTTTGTCTTAATCTTCTTCATTCCATAAATCACTATCGTTGTATGTAATAATAGTAAATTTTAAGCTAACTCCTCAGATATTTCGTAGTTTGTACAACAACGATTATCTCGTTTGAGACTTTATTGAAAATAACTTATGCCGTTGCATGTAGTCAGCAAAATTTAATTCTACATTGGATATATCTCTTTTTCTTTTTTTTTTAAAAATTACATAGCGCCAGTTATGCACCATTTTGTACTAAAAATAGAAATCTTTTTATACCCTATTACAGGTGGAAAGGATATACTACATA
Organism: Pollenia amentaria; assembly: GCA_943735925.1. Lineage (NCBI taxonomy): Eukaryota > Metazoa > Arthropoda > Insecta > Diptera > Polleniidae > Pollenia > Pollenia amentaria. Next base: position 128,304,306 of record OX031008.1, on the reverse strand, counting down.
CATATGTAAGTTTTTCATTCCGTTTATAATTTCTACAATATTGATCTTAGACCCAATAAAATATATGCAGTGACTCTTATTAATATTCGGTTTTTTTATTTGAGTTTTTAAAAGTCAACAAATTTAATAGAAAATAAAAAGTAACGGAGATATTTTTTTTTATTCATAAGATATATTAAGCGATCAGAAAAACTTATTTCAGAATTCTGAATATTGAATAAACAATATTAATAAAAACAAAAAACTTAATTAATGCACACTTCTTTAATATTCGGTTTTTTTTTAGCACATATTACATTTTTGTTTAAATAATAATAAAAATATAAATTTTAAAAAATAAACTAATATGTGGTAAGATAGTCTTTATTTTTTATAACCTCAGCAAGACAATTTGGCATATTAAAAACAATGTTTAGCTAGTAATCAACATTGATTTTATCCCATTCTTCCTGCAGCCTTTTTTGAGTTCGGTTTTCGAAGAAACGGAATTTTCGCGGATTCGGCGATCAATGGTCCCAAAAATGTGTAATGGAATTCATGTCTGTGGATCGAGCAGGCGTATTCATCACTTTTGGGTAATTATAAAGCAACCACTCGCGAACAACGTGTGCTTTATGTTTACGGTCGTTGTCCTGATGCAATTTAAAAGTTCCTGCAATTGCCATTTTTTTTTTTTTTTTGGAGATTGATTCAAATTATTCAAATAAACATTCTTGTTCATAATGCTTTGGATAAGTACCAGTTTCTCAACCTCATTCGCTGATAAGCAGCCCAACACCATTACTCTTCCTCCTCCAAGCTTAACTGTTCGAGTAATATTTGTTCCCTCAACTCTTCATTTGGCTTCCGTCACACCACAGTTCTTCCATGACTTCCAAATAATTTAAATTTTCTTTCATCCAGAGAAAATTAGGTCTTTCCACCAATTTACATCTTAGTACATTTAAACTGATGATTTCTGTTTAAATACACGGAAGGCTTTTTTCGGGCAACACGACCGTTGAACCGTTCTTTTTTAATTGTGCGACGTGCTGTTGCGTCTGAAACTGTCTTTCCAAATTCCGCCGCAACGTCAGTAACAATTCAGGAGGTACTTACGGCACTCTTCCATCCTGGTTAGCTTTTTTGGCTGTGGTTTGTTTTTTAAAATCAATTCGATCGCCGTTTTTATAACTTCGAAAAATTGGCTTCATATTCAATATTTAAGCAATATTTTTATATTTTCTCCCATACAAATACAAAATAGATCAGTAACAGTAAAAGTTACAAAATGTTGTACAAATAGCTTCGATACTATTGCAAGACATCCGACAAAAAGTGGACGTGGAACTAAACGATTAATTCACTTTATTAAACGTTTAATTCGCTTGATTAAACATTTAATTCACTTGATTAAATTTTTAACTAAAACTGATTTTATTTTAAATCAATGCTTTAATTGGTGAAAAACTTTGGAGAATTGTAAAATATTCTAGATAAACGTGTAATGTTACGGTATCCGTTAAAATTAAATAACAACATTTGGTGCATTTGAGTACTTTTACAGTAAAATGCATTAAGTGAGTAAACTTAAAAATTTGCTCTTACAAAAAGCTGTTGTTCAAAAAAGTACGCGAACGCAAAATTTGTAAAATAAAGGCAACAGCTGATAACAAATAATTGAAGTGTTGAAAAATGTTTACACTTTTGACTACTTAACTCGTTTTCTTATCGGTACTCGATTAAATACTTTTTATAACACGAATATTTTTGGAAAATACAAGCCAATTATTTTATGTAATCTTTCATATTTGTTTTTTTTTTTTATTTTATTTTATTTTGCTAATTTGTGTCCGGCTAAATTTTATCAATAGTACATGAATACTGTTTTTACTATTGATTACTTTAAAAACAAAAGTTCTAAGTACCCGAGTACTTGACACTTTTACAACTGCAAAAAATTACCATAACAGAAAAAAAAATTTCAAAAGTTGGTATTTAGCCATATAAATGCTTCGCAAACAAGTTTAATTAATTAATATTTATTCACTTTTTGTTTTTATTTTAGTTTTATTTCAACTTTTCTTTTATTAAAAATTTTTTTCACAGCTAGAATGCTTTTTGTTTGTTTACCTTTAAAACATATGTTTTTATACCCTCCACCACCACTGTGGTGAATGAGGGTCTACTAAGTTTGTCATTCCGTGTGAAACTTTTTTATTATACATCTAAGACCCCATAAAGTATATATATTCTGGCTCCTTGAGTAATTCTAAGTCGATTTAGCCATGTCCGTCTGTCTGTCCGTCTGTTGAAAACACGCTCACTTTTGAAAAACGCAAAAGAAAAGAACAAACTTGGTATCAAATTGCTTGTAGTTATCCTAAGCAGTTTGGGATTGAAATCCAGCAACATCGGTTCAGTAGGATCAGAACTATGAATCAAAATGTGGAACCACCACCCTGAAAAAATTGATAATTTTGATACAAAAACTATCATAAATGGTTTATTAATGCACGGAATGACATAAAATTTTGCTCGAATTTGGTTTGTACTGCAAATCATACTGGTAAATTTCGTGACGATCGGTCCATAATTTACCATAGGTCCCATATAAACCCATCTCGAGGAAAACCGTTTAGTACGCCCAAAACCGCAATAAAAAACGCTAGCATACTTAAATTTGGTACGTCACAGTTTTATAGGACCAGAAATCACACTGTAAAATTTTTTGAAGATCGGTCCATAATTGACACTAGGTCCCATATAAACCATACTCCCGGAAAACAGTTTAGTACGTTTAAAACCGTAATAAATGACGCTATCATACTTAAATTTGGTACGTCACAGTTTTATAGGACCAGAAATCACACTGTTAAATTTTTTGAAGATCGGTCCATAATTTACACTAGTCCCCATATAAACCCTACTCCCGGAAAACAGTTAAGTACGCTTAAAACCGTAATATATGACGCTATCATACTTAAATTTGGTACGTCACAGTTTTATAGAAGCTGAAATCACAATGTAAAATTTGTTTAAGATCGGTCCATAATTTACACTAGTTCCCATATAAACCCTACTGCCGGAAAACAGTTTTGTACGCCTTAAACCGCAATAAATAACGCTAAATTCGGTACGTCACAGTTTTATAGGACGAGAAATCACATTGCCAAATTTCGTGAAGGTTGGTCCATAATTTACCCTAGGCCACATATAAACCCTACTCTCGGAAAACAGTTGCGCCTAAAACCAAATAAAGCTCACTTTAGGAAAATAATAAAATTCGCCTTAAACCATCACAGATATAGATATTGCGGTAAAATGTCTTACTTAAATTCATATGGCCAGAAAAAATATCATGCAAATTTGTGAAATTTTCTGTTAACGCTAAAACTAATTACACTGCTGTATTGAAATTTATTCTAATTTATTTTTTGTAATACTAGAAATCAGTTTTCAGAATTCTGGGATGATTGGGCCATAATTTACCATAGGTCCAATACAAATTACCCTCCTAAAAATTATTTTAGTTCGGCTAAAACTTTTACGAATAATGATATTTTACTCAAGCATGTTCAAAGTCCTAACAAGAAACGCATAAAATTTTCTTATTGTCGGTCAATAATTTAATTCATGTCTAAACCGCAACTAAGTTTAATGGTGACGCTCGTTTTTGTGAAGCTTAGTTAATAATATATATGTATTTATCGGTGCAGTGAAATAACGCCGGGAGAAATAACACCGGTGGGTGTAATTTCCCGATGAAAATGAAATAACGCCGGCCGGCCTTATTTCCTATTGCAAAAAGAAATAACGCCGGCTCCAAAGAGGAAATAACACCCCGGCGGGCTATATTTCCTGTTCATAGGGAAATAACGCCGGCTGGCACTCAATCAAAAAATAAATAGTGTCCGCGGACGTTATGACACTTTGGAAATGGACATTATGACACTTTCAAAAGTGTCATTAGGTCCATTATTACTAAATAAGTTAAATACAAAAAAATTATCTGCATACACGCAGAGAGAAACATGTTTCATTATGGTTCCAACCAACAAAACTATTTTTAAAGAAACTAGTTTAACCATAATATGGTTGTCGGTGACAATGATTTTTTTAGATGAAACATAATATTGTAAAAAATTTTTTAAAAATGGTTTTCCTGCTTTTTCTCTGGGAGTAAATATTAAATATATAACGAAACACTTTTGGGCGCAAGGATTTCCTCCTCTATAGTATAACAAATACCGGCTTCGCTAACTAAAGATTCTCTGCACAGCCGGCCTTCGGCCGGGCGCAAGGATTTTTTTCTCTATGGTATAACAAATGCCGGCTTCGCTAACTAAAGCTTCTCTGCACTGCCGGCCTTTGGCCTGGCGCAAGGATTTTCTCCTCTATGGTATAACAAACACCGGCTTCGCTAACTAAAGCTTCTCTGCATAGTCGGCTTTCGTTCGGAAACAAGGCAGATTTTAGAAGCTTTACTTAGAGAAGCCGGTGTTTGTTATATCATAGACGAGAAAATCCTTGCGCCCGGCCGAAGGCCGGCTGTGCAGAGAAGCTTTAGTTAGCGAAGCCGGTATTTGTTATACCATAGAGAAGAAAATCCTTGCGCCCGGCCAAAGGCCGGCTATGATCCCAAATTTGTTTACATTCTTGCTTGTTGTGGACATTATGACACCTTGCAAAGTGTCATAACGTCCGCGGACGCTATGACATTTCTTCGATGGACGTTATGACACTTTTTAAAGTGTCATAATGTCCACGGACACTATGACACTTTCAAAAGTGTCATAACGTCCATGGACACTATGACACTGGACGTTATGACATGCCACCAAGATTAATTTGGCTTTAATTAAATTTTTGTATACTTTGATAAATTAATTTGAATACATACTTATGTTTATTGTAAATATAAAATGCTTTGATTAGTTACATTCGCAGGCGTTATTTCCCAATGAAAAGGAAATAACGCCGGTCGGCTTTATTTCCTCTTGCTAAAAGAAATAAAGTCTGCTTTAAAGAGGAAATAACACCCCGGGGGTCTTAATTCTTTTCGCAATAGGAAATAAGGCCGGCCGGCGTTATTTCCTTTTCATCGGGAAATTACACCCACCGGTGTTATTTCTCCCGGCGTTATTTCACTGCACCGTATTTATCATATAGAGCTCACTCCTGTCGGTGGAGGGTATCAAAGATTCGGCACAGCCGAATATAGCACTTGTTTTGTTTTACTAAATTTTACTGCAAAAATTTCTGCAGTAAAAATTTGTAAGTACTCAGTCAAGAACTGTCATTTTACGCTCTCAATCTGTGTTCTCATTTACTGCATTTTGTGTACTCAAACGCAATTTCGTAAAATGCAGTAAAGTTCAGTAAAAAAATAGTAAAAACTTTTGTGTTCTGGAACGCAGCTATTAATATTAGTGATTCAACAATGTAATGCCAGGTAATGTCAGAGTTGCATAATGATAATGAATGACAATAGACGTTGATTAGGTATTACAGAAGTTTCTTGCACCCAGTGTGTTAAAAAGCATTTGTGAGCCTTCTAGAAGGTTATAAGTGAATTATTTAAAGGCTGAATGAAAATCATTTTAGTGGAAACATTGATTGATTGGAAACATTGGAAATAGGGTAAAATGTTTCTTGGTGTGTTGGAAAAAGTATGAAAATTTAGCGATGTTATTCTATATGTGTTGATGACAAAAAGCAATGCAATTTTAAGTAAAATATTACATTTTAATAAAAATTAAAAAAAATAGTCTAAACTTGATTTCTTTTGGTGCGGGAACTTTTTAACGATCGCGATAAAGTAACATCGTATTGCCTTTATTTTTAAGGCCTACACGGTTATGCTATATAATTTTTTATATTTGCAAAAAATGGTCAAACTAGAAAGCTTAATCAATACATTGTAGCCAGTTGCATTGTTATAAAATTATTTCATTCGCAGGTTTTTAAATTTTTAAGACAGTTCTTACAACTCGATATTACCAGAAAAACAAAAATATAAACATACCGAACCAAAAGTAAAAACCGGCTAAAAGAGCAAAAAAATAATAACAAAAAGGGCTTAATTTGCGCGTTTTGTAGTTTAGATGTAAATTTTTTTTAAACTTTCAGGTAGTTAAAAAGTACTAAATCTAGCCCAAAACGGCGTAGTTTTCACCACTGCTGCTATGTACACTTACATGTATAAACTAGCGGTTATTTACATTACTAATGGTAGTTCTAACAATTCGTTTGTAATAAGTTCTGTTAAAAAAAGAGAACAAGTTAGAGTTTTAAGAGTAGGAAGCATGCCATTAACCTATATTTTCTCTATCCATTAATAGTTTTGCTTTCTCATAATTAAATAATATTTTTTTTTTAACAATTACTTTGAACGTACAGAGTGTATCTAATTATCTACCTTTGTAAAAATTAAAAATTGTTGATAAAATATGTAGACAGCAAATTGCTTGCATTTAACCCTTGAACTATACTGGAGTTGCTACAAAGAAATGTGTTTATTTTTTAATTAATGAACAGAATTTTTTTGAAACAGTTTCGATGAAATTTTGTAAAAAATATTTTTAAAATCAATATTAAATTAAATTTTTCTCTTGATCTACAATATATATATAAACCCCAGGGCTGTGAAGTCGAAGTCGGAGTTAAGGTTATTGTACCGGAGTTGGGGTCGAAGTACCCACAAAAACTCGCGACTCTGACTTTAATATTTTTCTACTTTACATATGTAAATAACTACATTAAAGTTCTATGCTGCACGTGTAAGAATTCAAATATCGATTTGAAATTTTAACAGAAAAATGTTATTGCTATATTTAACGATTTAAAAGGTCCTGTATTAAAAGAAGAGTTTAAAGTCAAAGAGGGCCAGTTATATACATTTTGCAGGTTAGAGTCGGAGTTGGTTTCGGAGTCTGAGTTGGAGTCGGACTTAAAAAATTTCAGCGGTTGGAGCCGGAGTCGCCCTGAAATAAACAAAAGTTTGCAGTTACGAAATGTTAAAAAAAAATGTTATACAACTAAAATTAATTTTAGAGTAAAAGTATTTCTAAGTTTGATACTGGGCCTTTTCGGTTTTGCGATGCTCATGCAAATTAGCTGATGCCAATGCTTGTTTGTTGTTGTTGTAGTAGCGAGACCTGAAGAACAGGTGTTGCTGAGTTGACAATAATTGGTCGGTGTTCGTTGAACTCCTTTCTTTCGAACAGCTTCAGTGATGCTTTTACGAACACGCTGCGCATTAGATAAGGACCCACTATCAGAGCTGCCGTGTTTGGTTATTTCTAACCAAAATTGGTAATTTATTCTCTCAATGTATATATCTGAATATTTTTTTCATTTTGGTTACTTTTTTTCTAAAAGAATAATACGTATGCATATGTTTTTCTTGATACACTTGCAATTTACGATTTTTAATATTTTAACGTTTTTATTTACATGGGGGTTATCGCGTATTTCGATTCGAAGGAAATTATTTACGACTTCGAATAATGTGTACTTTGCACTACGATTTGCTCATTATTTTTTTCAAATTCCTGACCAAACAGCTACGAGTTTATATTATTTTTGCTAAGAAAAAATTGCCAAATGAAATCTTTACATTAGGAACGGCCATGTTCAAATCAAATGAATTTTTAATTAATGGAGATTTTCAATTAACTTTTTGTTAAATGAGCGTAGTTTTTCCTGATTTTAATAGTAGTAAAGATAAGTAGAAATTGCTTAATATCACTCGGAATCGATTTCAGAACATGACTGAAAAAGTACACAAAAGTAGTTATAGTGTTTGTTAAATCTTATAGATAAGTAAAATGTTCTAAATTTACATTATTTCCAGTAGTATAGTTTAATATACGTATTAAAATACATATAGTAATTTAAAGATTTTTGAAAAATAAATTAATATATAATCTATAATGGTAGAATTTATGGAATTTACTATAAAAAAAAACAGCGTGAAGTTAAGAAGTTTTAAATTCTACTTTTTATAACCTACCGGTATGTATATTTATTTAATGTTTTTAAGATAATTACACTGTGCATGAAATTTACACTTTTTTTCGTGACAAGCTGGGCACCTGGCGTTTTAACATAATTCGGGTACGCTGAATCCAGTGGTGCCCGCGATTTTTTAAGATTGGCTCTGGCTTTCGAGATATACCGTTATTTCCAAAATGGAGGAGGTTGCACAACATATGCTCGCGTAACTCAAAAACCCTTCAGCTAATTGAAAAAACTTAAAAAACCGAAATTCCGCAATAAAATTTTCTTTAAGAAAAGTAAAACTTCTTTCTAATATCCGTAGTCGTTTTAGAAACTTAATTTTTATTGGAGTTGAAATTTTTTCCCAAAATAAGAATTGAAAAAAATATGAAATTGTTATCTAAGAAGAAATATCTTCTATTTTTTAGATATTAAAGTTTTATTGACTTAAAAAACGAAAAAATACAAGTTTCCAGAAAATTTATTAAATTGGATTAACGGAGCATGGATTCTGGGATATACAAAATGCTTAACTTAAAATATATTCTGATATTATAATTTTCTCAATATTCTTGGTCACCAGAGTTTTTTTAAGGGCTGTAATTTATATACATTTTTACAGTGTAATTGAGCAAATAATAACACAGGCCTCCGAAATTATAGTCTTTGAAAACTTTTTTCTCAAACTATTATTTTTTGCTATTGTCGTAAAAGTGAGGGAAACCGATATCGTTTTAATTTATAGCTCGTCACATTTGCGATATAACGGTACATATATACTGCCGTATTCATAAAAAACTAAAATGGATATGAAATCTGTTTTAAGAAAACTTTGTATGGAAATTTTGTTTTGAAATACGTTTGAAATCTATTTTATTTTTTATGAATACGGCAGATACTATTTACTTCTCGTCAGGCACTAAATTAAGCATCCAATAGTGACTAATTGGCTTTAATTGGATAAAATTTTTTTCTTATATCTGGAGAACGGTAGGAGAAAATTATCCAAATTTCGTACACATAGCTAAGTTGTCAATACACAATCCGTCAAAAGGTGAGTGTTATTGGGTAAATGAGCGTGGCACCTCTACAAATACAAAATAGATTAGTAACAGTAAAAGGTAGCAAAGCACACTGGGGTTTTATGTGTATACCTTTTTGTTCCTATCGCACCATGCAGCACTCTTGTTTTATTATATAAGTTTCAGTTTTTATACGATTTCAGTCCATTATGGCTTAAAATTTTTGTAATTTTTGTAATAATCAAATGGACTATATTATGGAGTTTATAATTAATTGTGGTAAAAAAACATAACTTACCATTTCAGTTTACAAAACCGGTGTTCTTTTTGTGTTTAACACCGATGTTTATCGTTAAAATAAAGTTTTATTCGATGGACTCAACCAATCTAAAATGTCCTTAAGTCCCCGAAACCCTAAAAATCTATTAGCAGTAATAAGAGATCTGTTTTTTTTTTTTAATCTGTAATCTCTTAATTTTACAAACGATATGAGAAACTATACATACCATTTTAAATCCTCCTACTGTTCATACACACTTGTGCAAATAAAGTAATTTGCCATAGTCAGGGTCTATGATTTATGAGTTAATATACACGTGTTTAAACATTTGCATGCGTGTATATTAACTCAAAAAAAATACTATTAAATAAAATTTATTAACCCAAAGCCAAAAACTAAAAAGGCTAGAACAAAATTTATTTCGGAACCAAAACAAACCGTGTTAAAGAAAAGAAAATGTGCGAACTTTTCAAAATAAATCAAGTTTTTTTAGTGACAAAAATGCTTAAATTTCTAATGTTATCTAATACTTAAGATCTATTAACGTTGAAAAAATTTAATTTTGAACTGCATCACTAAATAATACAAGTTATAACACGATTAGAACAGTAGTTTTTAAAGTCAATTGCTTGCTTCTTTTTGTACCCTTCACCGAAGGCCAAAAGGGTATATGTATAAATTTGTCATTCCGCTTATAATTTCTACAATATTTATCATAGACCCTATAAAGTATATACATTCTAGGTCCTTATGATTAGCGAATTTGGCTTAACGATGTCCGTTTGTCCATGTGTATGTTGAAATGGGAAGACCCCAGAAATTATGGTTTTTTTTTAATTATTCTTTTTTTATATCTGAAGAACGGCAAGAGCCAAAGTTTTCAAATTAGGTACGGGGATTTTGGTTATCAATACATAATCATTCTAAAGAAGTGGGCGTGGCACTTTCCATACAAAAACATAATACTTTTTTTTACATCTGGATAACGGAAAGAGCCAAAGTTTCCAAGTTACGTACAAATTTCTCGGTTATCAACACACATCCCGCAAAATGTGGGCGGGATGCAAGAAGTAGGCGTGGCAAAAATTTGTTTTTTTTATCTTACGAACGGTAAAAGAAATATTGTCAAATTGTGGTACACATAGCTGGGTTATTAATACACAACTTCTTTAAAAATGTGGCCGGCATTGGATAAGTAGGCTTGGCACCTCCCGTACAAACTCATCATAGATTTCTTTATATCTGCAGAGCTGCGTAAGCCTGCATTAGTTGATTATTAATATTAACACGATACAGAACAAAAATGACAAAGCAGTTTGACTCGTATCAAACGTGTGATCTGTAAAAAAAGCATATTGAAAATTAAAGCTCACGATGTACATTCATATGTGTAGCCCATGTGTAATCTGAGTGTAATTTCACTTTAAGTTCTAGTTTTTAAAAAATTTTGACAGCCAAGATTTGCTTCTCGAACATTCATTTTTGGTATTTGATTTCAGTTTCCATCACAGTCTAACTTTTTAAACCCTGACTTTATTCACCTTCCATAGCATGTTTTATTTCCCTCTCAACAAAAAACTTTAACTTTCTGCAAGAAAACTTTCACAGTATGAACCCAGACTAACACCATATGCCTATGTTTAGACTTCAAGATCATACGTATATACATATATAGCGACACAATTGTTCGAACATTTTTTGAAGAAATTAAGTTTTAACATAAGCTATCAAATTTTATTTTTATTTTCTTTGACATTTGTTTTTTGCGCTATTTAATAAAAATAAAAGTGTGTACATTCTAGATATTTTAAAATTTTAGAAGTAAGTTCCTAATGTTTTATAAAATATTATGCAAGTTCAAATGAAAAATTGCGCCATATAATTTTTTTTAATATTACGCACCTTATTGAATTGTGTGGAGGAAAACGACAATAAAAATAGCAATAAAGTCTCGATACCCATATATCGATACAACGATATTTATTTACGACTATCGAATTCGATATTTTTAAGAACTCTTTATAATAAAACTCAAAATTTTTACCGTTTTTCAACTGCTTAGAATACTGCTGTTTTTTAAGAATTGCATCATATGCTTCTTTAAGTAATATTAAGAAAAAAACAGCGCTTTTCCATTGTACATTTTCATAGATTACACAGTTCAGTTTTGTCTCGGCTTTTCAAGAGATGACAACAAAATAATAAGATATAATCACATTTAAATTTTTCGTATTCTATTTTTTTTTGGATTTCATATGGCAAATAAATAAAATGTGGTCTTGGGAATAAACGGTTATTTGTGTATTCTTCATTTTTTTTACTGATTTTTTTTATTGTAGAATCAACTGCCGGTCTCACGATTTCGAACGAAAACTTCGTTCGCATAACATACATTAAAATCTTAATTTTGAAATTTGTTTTTGTTTTAAATGGTAGTTAAGCGAATGGAAGTTTCGTTCAAAATCGATGGCCAGGCAGAAAATTTCAAATAAAAATATACAATAAAATGTTATATTGGAATTACGTGTAATATGTTTGTAGATATGTAAATATGTATTTACATAGGTATATTAATTTTTTAAATTTGGTAATAAGTTAAGATATATCGATATTTTTAATTAATAAATATCGATACTCTTAAAAAATATCAATATGTATATCAATATGTTCTTTCAATTTGATCGGTCCATAATTTACTATAAGCCACATATAAAGGCAACTCTCGAAAATCACTTCAGTACGCCTAAAAAAGCATATTGTGGTCGAATTTGGTCTATCATAGTTCCACAAGACTCTACCATACAGGTCCATAATTTATAATAGGCCCCATATATAGATCACTCCCCGAAAACACTTTAGTACGTCTAACATCATTAAGAATAACGATATTGTAGTAAAATGTTGTCTGTCAAAATCTCATAAAATTAAAAATCACCCTGCCAACTTACAGCTCCACTCCTGAAATAATCTACTGTCGGTGGAGGGTATTACAGATTCGGCACATCCGAATTAAGCATTCTAATTTGTTAAAGTTTAAAACATATTTTGATTCATTTAGGGTTACTGGTAACACTTTTTCCAATACTAAACAAAAAATTATTTATATGTATGTATTAGTTAATGTGTTATTAATTAATGTGTTTCAAGTATGCTATTCTTTATTTTTTACAGTTTCAAAAAATAATTATCAGTCACTGATATTATTTCTTGCTTTTTTAACCAATTACGTTGATAATTCATCAAAACAACAAAAACTTTATTTTTTCAAAAGACAATTTTAAATAAAAAACTAAAACGCAACAAAATAAAAATAAACAAAAAAAATATCAAGATTGCAGGTTCACTAAAAAGCGACCGACCAATTGCTGTGACAAGCCCCGCTAGAAACTAATTCCATTTTACAAACAAAAAAAGCAACACTAATTTATAAAAAAAAAAAACTGATAATAGTAAGAAACTGATTATTCCCAGTATGCCACATATGTATTTATGTATTGTTATCAAAAACTTAAAACCACCAGTTTAGAACTGACTCGAAAGCCATTAAGAAGTGTTACCTTGAACTCTTTGAAAATATTCATTTAATAAAAATTGTGTACTTAATTTTGCAGTAAATTTTTAAATAATAACAAAGATGCCCGCTCAAAAGCCCTATCAGAGACCAAAGGATTTTGTTGATCCTAGTAAACCATCAAGATGTACTTGGAAATTGGGTACAACTGAAAAATCTCCACATATACAGAGAGGAATGTAAGATACTTTTTAATAGATAAACATTTACATTTTTAGTAATTTTTCTACTTTTTTTAATAGAAACCATCGCACCAAACTTACCCCCGATATTTTGCATGTCATTGGTTGCACCCCTTTGATTAAATTAAATCATATTCCTAAATCCGAGGGTATTAAGTGTGAAATGTGTAAGTATTTAAAGCTCGAGTGAAATTTTCAACAATTGTATACAAATTAGTGATGTTAAGAATATTCGTATTCAAAATCTCGAGCATTCGACTATTTTATCACATTCGTATTCGAGAATATTTATTAATTTATTTTCATATTAAAACTATTAAGAAATTTACAACGTTCTGCTTATTCCATATCGAACGTAATATTCAGCAAAAAATCAGGGACCGTAACAGTTTTAAACGGTTATGTACACCAGTGTTTAAAAAACTTAAGTCAAAAGTTTAAAAGTCGCAAAATTCTAACTTTTTATTGCTTTAACTTTTCTCTGATTTTTAAAATAAAACATTGATTATGTTAAAACTTATAAAAAAAAGGGCAGTCGTATGCTACGTTTTTCTTCTGTACTTGATAAGTTACAAAAGCAAAATCACAATCATTGTCTTTGTTTTTAAAGGGGTATGTACAGGGTCAAGCATTTCTCATCAAGCTCTATGGCGGATTAGTGAAAATGTGTTTGCATATGTGATACCGACGATGCTGGATGAAATACAAAAAATTTAGATGTAACGCCGAATATTACGTCCGGCACACGTTGACGAATGAATTCGCCTGTATGACAAGCATTTTGACCGTGTACAGACAGACCCCTTAAGTAAAGTTAAGTAGTAATTTTCTGAATTAAAAACAAAAAAATTCATCTTAAACAGTTTTTTCTTTCAACGTAAAAATAAATGGTCGAATTAAACTCTTAAAAAAAAAGAGTTTTATTTTGCCTTCATAAAATAAACCCAGTTGAGGAATAAAAGGTCGAATGAAACTCTTAAAAAGAGTGTTATTTAGCCGCTTAAATATAAAACTCATTTGAGAAGTTTGATTATTCCCGTCATTAAATAAAATCTATTCTATTTAAAATGAAACCCAAAGCTTGCCGCTGGTCAAATCAATTCAATTTGCAGAGCAGTGTAACCATTGAGCTGGCATTGCAATTAAAATAATCGACATTAAAAAAATATAGTAAATATACAAAATGAGTGGTTTATTTTAGACGAAAAAGTAAAACTCATTAAAAGACTATTTGGCCATGTTCTGGAAATCGAAATCGAGTGAAATTGAAATCTAAGGAAATTTTCTGTTAATTTTTTTTAATAGCCGTAGTTTTTAATGATGTTTATAGTAATTCTAATAAGCATAATTGGTACTCAAAGTATGACGTATATAAAATGGAATATTTTTATGAACCTTTAAAACAGGATCGATTTGAAAATTTGTTCGATTTCAATTTCACTCGAATTCGATTTCCAGAACATGGCTGATTACTTTTGGACGGCGCAGAGAAGTGAGTTTTTTTTTATGCGGAAAATGTAAAACTCATCAAAAAAGTTTAATTTTATGATTGGAAAAATAAAACTTCTCCAATAAGTTTTATTTTGGACGGAAAACAGCGAAATAAAATACTCTTTTTAAGAGTTTCATCCAAACTTTTATTTCATCGTTGAAAAATAAGTCTTAACTGGGGAGTTAAGATTATCTTTCCAAGATCACCATAGATTCTTAATACGAATGTATTGGTATATGACAGCATATATCTCCTTTGACTCTTATATGGAGAGTTTTTGAGTTAAAATTTTCTAGATAACTGTAATTAACGGTCCCTGAAAAAAATTATTGAAATAAAATTATTGAAATAAAACTGAGCGCTTTTACATATGTAGAAAAATTGTATACAAACGATCCAGAAACTAACTGTTAAATAGTTAAGCAATGCTTTTAAAATTGTTATAATAATGTAGAAACATGTGCATGGTATAAAAACTTTTGCATGTAAACAATGTGTTTAGTAACAAATTTTCTCAAAATTGTATTAATTAAAGCTTTTTTCTTCAAAATTTCACGTATGTGCCTTAGGCAACTGCAACGAATCTTCTTGTTTTTTTTTTCGATTTTTGTTTGAGTTTATGCCATAGACTCCTTTCAGGAACCACACATGACGCGACCATTTTGAAACCGGCGTGCCTGAAACTCGTGTTTGCGTTTCATCTGTTCTCAAAGAAACCCGAAATGGTTGTGATAATTTCATTTTTTTCTGGTTCAGTTAAGGTTGCAGGGTATAATTTTTAAAGAGTTTCCTTGCAGTTGCTTTTCACCGTCTGTTCTGCGCCTTAGAAACACATGCTGGTGTGATTAGTAATATTTTATGTCGGTTTAAGTCGATTACCAGCGCATTGATAATCGAAAACTTAATTATTTAAAAGAAGTTTTGATGAAAACTGGCAATTTAAATGATTTATTGGCAAAAATTTATTCGAAAATGATTGGAACGACTTTTAAAAACTGTGTACATATTTGAATTAAATATCACCACTCAATTCCAAGGAGCAGCAAATTATTTTCAGTTTCTGAAATTAGCATTTAATTATGAAAATCAAATTTTTTTTCCGCATTTTTTGAAAGTCGATAGATATTTTTCAAGTATCTGAAGATTGTTGATTCAAATAAGTTTAAGCCATATATATTGTTTGTAACTTTCTGCCTGGTTGTCGGTATTGAACGAATATTTTTTGTCGTACATTAACAATTAAAATTAAATTTAACAATTCTGTTATTTCAAATGAAATTTAAACGAACGATATTTTTGTTAGACATCAACCAACAGCAAGTTTTACGCCTTTTTTTAATTGAATATTTGTAAATTTTCCCTTTCACCCTCGTTATTGCAGATGCCAAATGTGAATTTCTTAATCCTGGCGGTTCGATTAAGGATCGTATTGGTTTCCGTATGGTTATCGATGCCGAAGAGAAGGGTCTTTTGAAACCAGGTTGTACAATTATTGAACCCACCTCCGGCAACACTGGCATTGGTTTGGCCATGGCTTGTTCCGTTAAGGGCTACAACTGTTTGATCGTAATGCCGGAAAAAATGTCAAACGAAAAAGTTTACGCTCTTCGCGCTTTGGGCGCTAAAATCATTCGTACCCCCACCGAGGCTGCCTACGATTCACCTGAAGGTTTAATTTGTGTTGCTCAACGTTTGCAAAAGGAAATTCCCGACTCTGTTGTTCTCAATCAATATACCAATTCCGGCAATCCCTTGGCTCATTACGATGGTACTGCTGCTGAAATTTTATGGCAAATGGACAATCAAGTCGATATGATTGTGTGCACTGCTGGCACTGGTGGTACAATATCTGGTATTGCTCGTAAAATCAAAGAAGAACTACCCTCGTGCCAAGTGGTGGGTGTAGATCCTATCGGTTCTATCTTGGCCCGTCCCGAAACAATGAATACTTCTAAACTCAGCTTTTTTGAAGTTGAAGGTATTGGCTATGATTTTGTGCCAACTGTTTTGGATCATTCGGCTATTGATTTCTGGACTAAGACTTGTGATAAGGATTGTTTTACTATGGCGAGGCGTTTACAAGCCGAGGAAGCTTTATTGTGTGGTGGTTCTAGCGGCGGAGCTATGAGTGTTGCCATCAACGTGGCCAAAAACTTAAAGGAGGGTCAAAGATGTGTTGTCATCTTGCCTGATGGTATTCGTAACTACATGACTAAATTTGTATCTGACAACTGGATGGAAGCTCGTGACTTAAAGAAAATTACCAACGAACACAATCATTGGTGGTGGGATACTCCAGTCGCCGATTTAAAATTTCCTGCTCCTGTTACCATTAAATCGAATACCACTTTTGGTGAGGCCATCGATATTATGAAAGAGCATAAAGTGCAACAAATTGCTGTTTTGGATGAAGACGATGGGTAAGTTTAAAATGATTGTGTAAAATATCAAATAAATACATACATAAGTATATACTTTTAATTTATATTTGATCTTATTTAACAGATCTCTTGTAGGTACCGTAGGCGAAGAAACATTGATGACCCAAATTGTTAGTATGAATCGTCAACTGAACGAGCCAGCTGTAAAGGCTGCTGCCAAACGTGTCATCCGTGTACCCTCAAATGGCATTTTAGGAAAATTGGCTCGTGTGTTGGAAGTTGATCCTTGTGTTGTTATTGTCGATGTTGAAGGTATGATTTGAAGAATTTCTTGCTTTTTAGTTTTAAATTACATATGTATGTATGTATGTAAATTATTAATTTTTTAAATTATTTTGTCTGTTCTACAGATGGCAAAGAAGTTCTGAAGGCCGTAGCCACTAAGTTCGATGTTATGTCTTTTATTGCTGCCGGTCCCTTAAAAACAACCAACGGAACTAATGGAACTAGCCATTAGTACTTAATTTTTTTAAAAAACATTAAAATATTCATGGAATATTCAACTTAAAAAAGTCTAATATAAATTAAAAATAAATATATGGCAATTTTTTTTTTTATTAAGGTGAAACGATAAAGCTAGATTTACACGATTGAAATTTTCTTCAAAATTGCTCTACAAAATGCTTCAAACTCGCGTAAACAGCAATATTTTTTCAAAATTTATTGATAAATTTTATTTATGTAATGTGACATTCGTAAATTTTCAAGAAATTTTGCTGTTTACACGAGTTTGAAGCATTTTGAAGAGCAATTTTGAAAAAAATTTCAATCGTGTAAATCTAGCTTAAGTTTTATTTCTATATCTTTCATCGGGAGTTGATAGTGTATACTCCCCTTCTAAGAAAGAAAGTCACAAGTGCCAAAATTCCAAAATTGAGATAAGGGCAGATTCGGAACCGTGAATGTGTTTCTGATTTTTGTGTTTTGCTTAAAAGACCTATTTTCTTCTGTAAATGACTGAAAAACTACCATCTACCACCTCTAGCGTATTTCCTAGACAAACAAGTCTTATCTGATAAAAAGTCACATTGACCAAAACTTAAAGCTCTTAAGACTTTTTTCCTTATTATCTATGATTTTTTTTTTTTAATGGTATGAGTTTTCTTCTTTGTGTGTGCAATAAGTACGAATAACTCTAAAAAACCAGAGAATTTTGTTTTTGGATTTGTAAATATCATCTCAGAGTAATACAGAGTGGGCAAAAAATAGTACCGACAGCTCAATTCCAAAATATGCTCAGTAGTGTGTCCCAAAAAATTGTTTTCTTTTTTTTCAAGCATAATTTAAAAGCTTAAAGGGTAAGAAATTTTTGTGATTTTTTCAGATTTTTCGGTTCAGAGGTTTGCCGGTATTTTTTGAGTTTTCTGCGTAACTTTGTCAAAAAACACGATTTTCATCACTTTTGAGGAAACCAAACCAGAACGAGGTCTGGCTTTGACTTGCACTTACTTCAATGTAAACTCTTTTGAAACTGATTCTTAAAATTTATTACATGGCATAGACTCCAGCGTAATACCCCAATAAATGATTTTTGAACAAAACAAAAGCAAGACGTTTAATTTTTATTTGTTTGTTGGGTATGAGCAATAATATCATAAACTGGGTTAAAAGCTGCAAACCGGTTTTCTCAGGAACGGTAAGAGCATATTCAAAAATAGTTTATCCTAAATTATTTAGAATTAATTGATCTTTTAAACTGCATTGTTAGTTTTGTTCATTTTCATAAAAATTTTAAAAGTTATTAAGCGTTATTTACAAACTTTATGGAAAAATTACGAAAAATTGTAATGTAGTGTACCTAAATGAGCAAATGCTTCAAATTTTGGCACACAAAAATAAAGCAAAAGACATTTTTCTTTTAAATTATTTCCTTATAAAGGAAGAAGAAAATCGTGGGTTTTGACAAAGTTATGAAGAAAACTCAAAAAACACCGGCAAACCCGATTTTAACTTAACTTCTTCCGAAAAATCTAAAAAATCTCAAAAATAGTTTTCCCTATAAGCTTTTAAATTATGCTTGAGCCCAAAAAAAAATTTTATTTGGGACACTAATGCTCATTCTAAAAAGTGAGTTTTGCAAAAGCAAAGTTCTGTGGTTTTCATGGGAAACCGCGTATATCTTAAAATCAAATTTTTCAGGAGAGCGGAAAAACATTCTAGATCGAACTATGGGCTAGGTGTGGAACTTTTTGAAATTGGTCATTACGTAAAACAATCGAAATTGGTACATGTTTTTTCAGAAATTCAATCTCTAAAGCTAAATAAATGGACATACGCGGTTACCTATGAAAACCACAGAGTTTACGGACGAAACAACATATTGTTGTATGCTAAATTATTGTTGTGTGCATAACTTTGGCTTGGATAAGCGGATCAACACCAAAAATTTAACATAATTTAAATTGAACCATACTCAATTCAAAAAAGTGAAAATTAAAAACATGCTAAGTCGACTTGGCATATTTTAGAATTGAGCTATCGGTATTAAATAAATATTAACGGTGTGCATTAGTGCAAGCCAGCCTGCTTCAGTTCACACATATTTAAATACATTCATTCATACAGAAGATGCAGGATAGAAAACTTAATTTTCAAAATTGTTGCTGCTTTTTGGTTTTCAGTGTTTCTGTATTTTTTAATTTTTATTAAAAATTTATTGATTTTTGTTTGTGTAAATACTAATTCATACGTTATTTATGTTATCGCAGCTACCATTTGGAAGATTGTTATTTCAAAAATCAGATTAATGAGTCTCCTTCGAGTACTTTTGGTGATCAAAAACTGATTTATCATTAAACGCTTAAAAAAAGACTCGAAAATGACTCACGCTTATGATTCAAAAGTGTTTGATTTAAAATGCAATAACAAATCGTATTGAAATCACAAATGGATTATCTAAGCGCTATACATGTGAGGTTCTTATTTGTTATTTATTATAAGATTTCGAGCAGCTAGAAGGTTGTAAACTGCTCGACTGCAAACTGATTATGTAGGCGTTTGAAAAGTGATTAATTTTTTGTTGTTTATGATCATGTTTTGCGCAGCTGAATGATAAAAAACTGTTTGTTACGTTTTTGTGTATACCAATCGCAAACGGATCATCTAGGCGCTTAAAAAGTGAGTTTTTCATTCGTTATTTATAATCGGGTCTATGAAATAACTCCCACGAAATAAGTCCCACTTTTAAAAACGAAATAAGTCCCACCAAAAATTGCTTAAAAAAATGAAATAACTCCCACGAAATAAGTCCCACTTTTGAAAGCAAAATAAGTCCCACCAAAATGAAATGATTTAAAAATTTACTTGAAATGAAATAACTCGCACTCAAAATGAAAAAACTCCCCCTTGAATAATATATTTCTTAAATGAATTAAGTCCCACTTTCATAAACGAAATAAGTCCCACATTTTCACTGTTTAATGCGATTTCAAATAAGAAGTATTTGGCTCTTCGAAAAAAATACGTCGAATAATATGAATAATCAAAGCAGAGGAATAATAAAGAAAAATCGTATGCAAGCTTGCAGAAGGCTTCTTAATGGAATGGATATTACGAATTTTGATAGAATTCCAGAATTTATTATTAATTATTTTTTCAGTCAAGGAACGTATAGAGAACGCCTACTAGTAACAACGTTTGGATTCGTAAATGGATTAAGTACAGATCAATTGTTCTTATTATTAAGATGGAAACCGTTTCGCATCAGATTAAAATTATCGACCTTTATAAATGGCTTGAAGATCCAGTGCATGGTAGACGGTATTATAGTTTTAACGTGGCATTGGGATTAGTTGTATTTTGTAATGGTGATATTAGAAAACATGGAACACGAATTCCAATTTCCTACTAAAAATATAATAAAACACATACATACGTAATTACGTCAACAATTTTTTTTAATATTGTTTTTCCAGTAGTTAAGTTCGGTACCTATTTGTACACATTTCTTTAAAGTTTTTTTATTATAGTAAGTATGAAGTAATTAATAACAAAAAAAGGAGAGCCATGAGAGATAAGGACAAAAAATTATAGTTGTCCCTTTTACGAAATGTCAAATATATAACTTTTTGCATAAGAAAAAAATGAGAAATAAAGCCATAATGGCCTTATATTTCATGGAGGGGTATGAAATAACTCCCACTTTACAAAACGAATTTATTCCCACTCAAAACGAAATAAGTCCCACTTAAAATAAAAACGTGTAACGAAATAAGTCCCACTTTTAAAAACGAAATAACTCCCACTTTCAAAACAGCAATTTTTTGTGGGACTTATTTCGTTTTTAAAAGTGGGACTTATTTCGTGGGAGTTATTTCATAGACCCTTATAATCACACTTCGCGCAGCAAGAAAATTGTCAACTGTTTTTAAGTTTTATTTTTTTTAGTATTAGAAAATTGTTTGTTTTTCTTTATTCATAATACTTCTATAGTATTATTATCAATTATTGTGGAACTAAATTATGATTTAAAATTACTTGATGTAGGAAAACGAGGAAAATCTGAAAGAATTTGTACGTACTTATGTATATAAAAGGCCAAAAACAAACGAGCAATTAAATTAACTAGCTAGTTCACTAATTAAATTTTTTCAAAATAACAATGTGCTGCCAACTGATTCTTGTAGAGGGGACTAAAAAAAGATACATATACGTGTATATGCGTTTAAAAAGTTGGCTGAAATGCAGTTTACGGGGCACAGGAAAATAAATAAAAAAGATATGCCACCTGATTCAGAATTAAAAGCAAAAAAAAAAACTAAATTACAATTTAATGGGGCTGAGGCCCATGTGGCCCCCTGGACCCAAAAAACCGCGCCGCTCACTTAGTGGTATGTGTGGGTACTCCAATTAATGGTAATTGTGTAAAAAATAAATACAATTTAGGGCGGGTGGGAGTTTTTGGGCCCTCTGGTGCAGAAAATTTTTCGGCACAATAAAACATTTTCTAAATCCTTACAAATTTTTTTTTGGCAAAATTTTTATTTATTATTAAATTACTCAAATGTTACTCTGAAAGTAGACTGCGTTTTTAAAGAGGCGAAATTTGTGTACAGTATAATGTATATATATAGAGCATGGCCCAATTAGTAGGTCTGCTCGAAACGCCTGCTGATTTTCTGTAGAGTTGTATTTTTATCGTGCAATTGTTTTTGTAGCAATTGTTTTTGACATCTTGTCCATTTATTACACAAACAAATGCATTGGATTTTGACATTTTTAACCTAATTTACACACACTAAATGCGTGTCGTTTTTTCTATTGTTGCATTGTTGTAGTTTCGCGCAGACCTACTAATTGGGCCATGATATAGAGTTTAGAGCAGAATATTTTTACTTTTGTTTTTCATTTGCTTTTCTTAGTTTTGATTTTGTTGTAAAATAATTTTTCTGCGATATTTTATCGCAATGTTGGCATAAGTAATAATATAATTAACCCTTAAACCACCTTTTAAGCTTTTGCTTATTTCCCGAATAATAGTTGAATTTAAGAATGGATCCATTTCCAGAGGAATTAGAGAGTTACTGTATACCAACATACTTACCAACTTATCGTTGATGTTGGAGAAATCGAAAGCAACCCAATATCGAATATCGAATTTCTTAGTCCTTTTCCTGGATTCCTCTAAACGTATAGAGTCCTGTTTTATTTTTTTTTTTTTAATTTAACTCTTCTAATTGTTTTGGTTAATTCTGTTAAAAGATTCAAAGAACATCGTCTGTGTTTGTATGAAAAAATATTTTCTAAATACATACCTTTTGTATATGAGACGAAACAAACAACTAAAAACTCAAAAAATATGTTATAATTCTACAAAAAAATTAAAAATGTTGTTACGTCGGTTAATCGACTGAAATTAACCGGTTTAATCGTTAATCGAAAATAGCCAATTTTTAATTAACCGATCAGATAACCTATTAAATATAGAGCGATAAAAAGAAAACGAAAAAATTAAATTTTAAATTCTTATAATTTAGTAATTAAATTTTTTAATTAAAACCATTTTTTAGTTACTTGCGTAAATTTTTAAATTATTTAAGCATTTTTTTTTAATTAATATTATTTTTGTAAGCGTTTTTGTTACCTGTTGTGCAAATATGTAAACTATTTAACTATTTTTTTATAAATTACTTATTTTTAATAAACTGAAATGTAAATATAAAAATAAGTTAAATGTTTTATTTTGGAAACTTTTAGAAAAACGACTGAAAAAAGTCAAATATGATTATCAATACGACTGATAAATGACTCGAGAAACGATCATAAATGATGTAGAAAATACTTTTCAATGGATAGATATAGGACTGATAAATAACTATAAAAAGACTCGTAAATAATTAAAAATATGACTAATAAATGACTAAATAATGACGCTCATATGAAGCGAAATAATACTGATAAATTACTCGGAAAACGATCACAAATTACTAAAAAAAAAGACTCTTAAAAGACTGATAAATAACTAGACAATTATTCAAAAACGACTATAAATGCCATTAGAAAAGAGTCGAAAATTACTCTTAACTAACAAAAAAAAAAACGAGTCATAAATGACTCATCAAGAAGAGTCGCGGGTAGGGTAGCATTTTCTCCCGACAAAAGTATCTTTTATGATCTGAAAATGAGCGCATATCGATGCCTTACTTTCTCAACCTCGTATCTAAAAAAAATACGGCTTGGACTTTTTCATATAAAACGATTGTTTTTTTTTTGTGTTCTATTACTGCAACAACTTATTATTTCAATACTTTGTCTCAATTCTGTAAATATTAATAAAATATTGAAATAATAAGTTTTTGCAGCAATAGAACACAAAAATTCATAAACATGAGATATTTGCAACAAAATACGATTGCCTCAAATTTGTTTCACAAAACTATAATTTATTTATTTATTTATTTATTTATTTATTTATTTCTTTATTCACAATAATATAATAAGCCTCTTTACACCCAGTTTACATGATGAATTTTATGACGTCCAATTTTGGACGTCATTTTTTGTTTGGTAGCAAGCGGTGTAGAGAAGAAAGAGGGGTAGAAAAATAGACTTGATTTCTGTTTTCATGGTTTTTTTTTGACAATTCGCTTTAAACTTTTTTCTGTTCTTTCTGTTACGTTTAATTTTTATATTCTCATCAACTGGATTGAATGAAAATGAAAAAAAAATTAGACGTCCAAAAAAAACCATCGTATAAATTTGAGTAGTTTTTGGTAGCAACTTCAAAAGGGAATTAAGAAAATTGGACGTCATAAAATTCATCATGTAAATTGGGTGTTACATATCATATTCCTAAATACTTCAAAAAGAGAAATAATTAACAATAAAATTTTTTACTTCAGCACATAAAATTATATTTTTATATTTTTATATTTGTTCCCAAACCAAACAACAAACAAGCACTAAAGAGAGTGTAAGAAGTTATAGTAATTGATCCCAAAAAAAAAGCAATAGCAATTTATATAAATAATATAAATTATCAAGTTTATTACAATTGGGTAAGGGCTAACAGTAGTTTCAGGCGAAAAGCATTATTCGTATGGGAGAAAAGACGAAGTTCCAAAGGCAAATAGTTCCAGTGTCGGGATGTTCTTACAATAAACGATTTTTCAAATAAAGTATTATTTATTCTTGGTATTAAAAGTTGAGGGTTTCTAGAGGAATGAGAAAAATTGAATTTAGAGCAAAGTTGCGTAGGAAAACCCCGTTTAATGATCTTATAGAAAAAAGTTCCGACTAATCATAAAATTATGAAAAGAACAACCCAAGAAACGTTCTACAAACACTGAAACGTGATCACGTCTTCGAACATTGTAAACGTAACGAACAAACATATTTACAAGACGATTTAATCTAGAAGTAATATATGTCATAGCTCCTGAAAAAACCTCAATACCATACAAAATCTGTGGCATCAATATTGCATGCGCTAGACGAGACTTAATACGATTCGGCAAGTATATATTCGAAGAATAAAGTCGACGTAAAGATCCAGAAATCTTTTGACTTATAAAATTCAAATGGCTCTCAAAATTTAAGCGTCTGTCCAAATATACACCTAAACATTTCAAACGTTCCACAGTCTCCACGTTAAACTCACCAACCGTTATATTAAGATTAAACGAATTAAAGTCATTCGTTCCAAACACAAGAGCTTTTGTCTTATCAAAATTAATTGACAAATAATTATCGGAAGACCAAAGTATGAAACGCTGAAATATGTCATTGACGTTTAGTTGAAAAGTACTTAATTCAGACTTCTCGCCAATAATCAAAAGAAATACATCATCAGCGTATAAATACGGCTTGCAAATATGATTACCAACGTAAGAAGATAAATCATTTATATACAATACGAATAAAATAGGGCCTAAAACAGAGCCTTGAGGGATACCAGATGAAAGGCGAAGTACATTAGAATATGTTTGGTTGACATCTACAAATTGATATCTATTCGATAGATATGAAAATATTAACTTATTTGCAGTTCCAGAAAAATTAAAATTCTCTTTTAATTTCCTTATCATTACACGAAAATTAACTGAATTGAATGCTTTAGACAAATCAAGTGATAACAAGGCCGCTAACTTATCATTATTCAAATGGGTCCTTATGTCCTCAGTTAAACTGACTAATAAAGATGTGGTGCTATGTCCACAGCGGAAGGCATGTTGCGAAGGAACAATTCTATTTCGAACAAAAGATAGTATCTGATCTTTCATAATATGTTCAAATGCTTTAGATAATGCAGGAAGAATGGAAATTGGTCTCAAATCTTCTAGTCTAGAAATGTTTTTCGATTTAGGTATGGGTACAACACGAGCCGTCTTTCAGGAGGAAGGAAATGTAGATGAAATCAAAATAGTGTTAATATTATAGGTAATAATTGAAGATATATATGGAAAGATATACTTAAGAAACCGAATAGGAATCATGTCTATACCTACAGACTTGGACTTGACTTTGCAAATAGCATCATATACATCACTCTCACTTACGCAACGAAAAGAAAACGATCCATCTAACACATCAAACGATCCAAAATCAACAGGGTCATTATCAACAGTATTATTATTAACAAAATATTCATTTATATCATTTACATCAAAGTTACATACCAGTTCATTGTTCTCAATTATGCCATTCCCTTTCAAAACTTTCCAAATGCCTGAGCCATCTAAACTAGAAAATAATTTATTATAAAACCTTCTTTTTTCCTTACGAATTACATTTTTTGCTCTATTCCGGTATCTGCAGAAAATAGACCAATTCGATCTAGACTCATTAGCCAAGAAAGCAGAATACGCCAAATCTCGTAAGGAAGTTGCCAGCAGAATTATATTAGGCCGCATCCAGGCATTATTATCCCGCCTGATCTTACGTCTAACAACAGGAACAAAACTGAAAAGCGAGTTAATAAGTGAATCAATAACAGTATTCTGAAAATTAACATCAGACGAATTAAAAAATTAGTATGTGTCAAACGTAGATAAAAATGCTAAGAGGGCATTCCAATCAATCGCATTAAAATCACGATACTCCAAAATTTCGCAAAATTGCGAAAAGTTTAGACGAAATGCAGCATATATTAATGAGTGGTGAGAAATCGAAGGACATTGAACCTGATTTGAATATAAAATCATAGAGTGATCACTTATTAACCAATAATCTAATAAGGATGGATGTAGATCGATGCGCCACATCAACGTGGGTTGGGCGAGAATTATGTTGAATTGAAATTCCCAATTTGTAAAGTTCCTACATATAATTTCAGTAAAAATTTCCGATAACGGTTCACAAACGGCCGAGCTATGAACAAATTACTCCGTTTTTTAACCCGCAATAGCGTATACAAATAGAGTTACAAAATTTGGCAAAAATATAAATAAAATAGGGTATTTTCATTTCTGAAAATAACCCAATGGGGGTATTTATTTCACAAGGCCCCTTAAAAATTATCTTCCCGGAATGAGGTTATTTGACGAGTTTAGTCTATTATATGGTTTAAATTTATCTCATATATTGTCTTTATATGCGGCTGATTTGGTAATAACTAGCAACATTTTTATTGCAACAGAGTAACTTAATTATAATCCGACCCCGAGTATTATAGTCACTACTAAATAGTCAATCACTTGAAATGGGGTTATCATAAATAGAACGCATATGGGCAATAGGGAAACATTAACGACCATAACAAAGTACAATTAGTGACGTTATGCCCTTAACAAATGCAAAAGTAAAACGTAAAACACGCAAAAGGCAGATACCGAGAGCTAATAAGATTAAAATGGAAACCGAATTACGCAGATACATTTGATAACATTACAATCTAATGAATGAAATAAATATTAATGTAGTAAAACTCTTATCAGAATTTGGGGAAAACTAAAAATTTATATTTTTTTATACCCACCACTAAAAAGGTGGGGGGGTAAATAAATTTTGTCATTCCGTTTGTAACACATCGAAATGCTTGGTAGCAAACAAGAGCCAAACCTCAATTTTCCGTTTTTTTTTTTTTTTTAATTTAAAATTTCTTAAAAAAAAGCTTCTCAAATGCATTAAAAAACCAAATCAAAAACATTTGATTCCGTACGGAAAGGGCGAATAGTTTCCCAATTTGCATTAGCAAAGACCAGTTCCAATCGGGACTGGTTTCCGCAAATCCCGGGATTCGGCATTGCAAAAAATAAAATCCTGGGATTTTTCGGGATATGGGGATTTTTTGAGAATCGGTGTTTTTGAAAGTCAAACGATAAATGCTTTTTATAGATATTTATTGATTAAAACATCTGTAAAAGAGGTTTGCAAACAAATGTTTTATAATTCATTTAATATTACAAAGTTAAATATAATTCTGATAATTAATGATAATTCTGATTTTTTTTCTTAATTAATGATTAATTTAATTAAAAATATGACAAAAAAAACAATGCATGATTTGCAACAATGTGTTAATTTGTTAATTTAAAAAATAATTATCATAAGAACTATATATTATTCAATTACCTCTGTGGATCCAAACTATGTAATTAAAAAATATTTAATAAAGTAATTGAATAGAGCAAACTAGTAATTGATTTATTTGTAAGATTCTATTACAATTTTTATTAAATAAATTAATAAATAATGAATAATTGAATGAAATTAAATTCGAAATTAATTAAGAAAATCAATTTTTTTAGTTAACCCTAAAAATCTAATTTTAACATAAAAACAACATTTTTATACCCACCACCACTAGTGGTAGGAATTATGTAGTGTATAAATTACACTACTAAATTTCGCGAATCGCTCCATAAATTACTTTAGGTCCTATGCTCACTCTCGGAAAACACCTTATGCTAGGAACACAACTGGGGCGAACGACGAATTTTTGGCCGCGAATATTCGTCGCCAAAAATAAAAGACGTTTGTGTATATGAAAATGCACACAATCAGGGCGCCGGCGAAATTCGCCAGACGTGGCGAACATTAAATAGATTTAGGCCCTGATTATGTAAAACGCAGCGCAACGCCAAAGAATAACATTGAAAGCACAAACAATATCATAAATATTTTGTAATTTTGTTGTTGCTTTCAACAACAACTGGTAGTGTATAAAGTCATTTCTAAAATTTTAAGGAATAGAGCTATTACAAAAAGCTTTATAAAATACATAACTGAAATTTAACTCATAGTATAAATTCGAAAAAAATATAAAAAAGTGTTGAATATAATAAAGTTGCTTATGAAAAAGAAATAATTCCCAATATATCGAGCCCTTACCGCCAAAAAAACTTAAGCGACATTTTTTTCGATTTTGACTTTTTGATGAAAGTCGATTAATAGTGCATTTACACTTGTAATTTTCAAACTAGTTTATGATCGTAAACTACTTTCATAAACTATATCGTTTACATCAGCAGTTTTGACAGTTAACAGTTTAACAGCCGTGTCACAAAACAGCTGACTTCAGTAAAAAAAAACTTAAAAACGTTGGTGCACGTACATTTATACATACGATAAACATACCTTTTATTTTCGTTATCCATATTATATAAAACAATTTTCAATTAATTTTTTTAAACTTTTTCTTGATGTCTTCCTTTTTTTTAACGCAAACTTTTTTAACTTAATTTTTTTTTTTTATGAAATGTCAAATATCACTAGCATTGCCAGAGCAAAATTTGAAAAGAACAGAGTTGCATTAACAAAAACTGGTTGTTTGCAACTAGTTTATCTCAAAAGCTAGTTACAAACGTGTTTATAATTTGTATGGATAAACAAGTTTCTTAAACTAGTTTATCATCATAAACAACTTATAACCTGTTTATGGTGTAGGTGTAAATGCACTATAAGAAACATAAATCCCGACCCCTGTAAAAATTTCACAGCTGACAGATGTGCCGTTACGAACATAAAGTCAAAACAAAAATAACTTAACCGACATTCACATTTTGTTTACAAATTTCCTGACTGCGTGGTTTCGTTTAAGTTTAATTTTCAGTCTTAGATTTTTTTTGTGCGGCGTTGGGAAAGTTTACATTTTTGTGTTGATTGCTTGCTAATATTTATTAAAATGGCATCTGGTGAAAGAAAGGTAGCTATGTTTTTGCTGATTATAGAAATTTCATCGAGTTTTGCAATGCACATGTTAGTGATGTGTACAATAATATAAAAAGTGCAAATCAGTTTTGGCTGCTTTTTCCTAAATGTGATTTTAGTGTAAAATTTTTTTTTTTTAAGTTGCCAACGAAAATTGTTCTTGTTCCGTATAGCAGCAGCGACTCCGAGCTAGACATTGACGAAGAAATGTGTGTAGGAAAGAGAGGATACAAAGCTCCTAAAGCTGTTCCTAATCGATTGAAAAAAAAGAAACAGCGAAATGCTACAGTTAAACCGAATCCCTGTATTTATAACAATTGTGGAAGAAACTGCAACTCCAATTTCACTGAAAAGGACAGGGAAATAGAGCAGTGCTTTCAGCTTTGAAATTTTTTCTTAAAACTGCTGTTTTTATAAAGAAAATAAAAATTACATATTTATTACCTGTAGCCCGTTTCTGTATTTTTCGCATCGTAAAATTTCCCGCATGAAACAAGTGAATTATAACAAAAACAGTGCAATATGAAACAAAAAATGGTTTTTCTCACATAAGTGTTTCTGTACTTTTACTTTGCGAGAATTATCTGTCATTTAAATAATTTTCCAGCAATTATTGGAAGGATGTGAGAAAAAGTGTTTCTGTATCAATATTTTGCAAAAAGTTTCTCACAAGAACTGTCAAAATAAGTCATATTTGAAATTGATGCGAGAAAACAAAATTTAAAAAAATGGAGCCCAAATTATGTATGTATGTACACAAGAATGTGTATTATTTTATTTTATTTTAAAAGAAAGAATTTAAATGATGAAAATAAGTATATAAAACACAATTGTTATATTTTGTTATTTAAATTTTTTTGGCCTTTCATTGTGTTTGTTTTATGCAGGGCTGCCAGATAAATTTGTGAAAAAACGTCAATATCCTAAGAAAAAATAAAAAAATCGTCTATTTTTTTCGGACAATTTAAAATTAATTTTGACGAATTTTGTTCGTTTTTGATCATATAATAACAAATCATATAAATATCATATAAACATATAATCAAAAAAAAAAAAAAAAAAAAACATTAAGTTCATGGGTAAAATACATATTTTATACATACATAAGCTTGAGGTCTATTTTAATAAAATTATTTATTTTATTTTCCTTAATCCGATAAGAGTTTAAAATTTCAGATTGTTATTTTTCCCTGCAGAAATCACACAAAGGAGTGACAAAATATCATTTTGAAATAAAATAAACACATTTGGACAAAGTAAAAGGCAAAAATTTCCTAAAGTGCATTGACTGAAAATGGGGTAATAGTTTAATCTTTTGATCACACAAACAAATGTATTAAATAATCCAAGCAAATAAAAATTAAACAGTTTCCGTTCGAAATGTTGCTTTTGCCGATACATTTTTTAATCTGCCTTGTTTTTAAAGATATCGGTTTTCTGTGGTGCCTAATACACAAACATATAAAACTATTTAAAATTGTTTTATTTCAAAGACTGAATCGTCACTAGAAAAAAATCTGCAAATTGTCACTTTGCCAATTTTGGAACAAAAAAAATCGTCAAAATGTCGTTAAATCTTTAAATCTGGCAGCCTTATTTTTATTATATATATTTCTTTCGTTGACGTTTCGTTTGCATTTGACACTTAATTACTGGAAGTATTCCAGTTAAAACAGAATCTGTGTTGTCTGTTCTCGCATTTAAATACAGAAACACTTTTTTTCTCACAAATCGAGAAACGATGGAATTTTTTGTTTCACACTTAATATGAGAAAATTTGCGATGCGAGAAATACAGAAACGAGCTACTGGACATACAATGATGCCTGTGGACTCCATTCACAGCACTATAGAGTCGTTTACCCGTGACAGAAGTGTTTGGGCTCCAAGTGAATGGTATACTGTGATTTCCAATGCAAGAACTCGACCAGCTGGTTATGAATGTGTTCTGATGAATAATGGAGATTTTAAAGACTGGAAAGCTTTTGCACATGTACTGTTTCCTAGTTCAATAAAAATTTCTTTTAAAACTCTACGCTCTGCCATATTTGAAAAAGACAGTTCCATTATCATACTTAAGTATGGTTATTTTCAAAATTCCGAAACAACAAAAATCAATCTCAGTACGATATCACGCTCAAAACGAAATTTGCCCATAACAAAAAATGGACCAATTCCTGCATATAACGATTTCTTAAAAATTTCATCTGCTAAATACAATGATTTAAAAAAGCTTTGTGATAAAAATGCAATAAATAAAAAATTCCACAATGAATATTTAAGCCTAAAACACGCAAATAATATTAAAGATACATTACCAGAAACAGATGAAGAAGACACTAAAGAATAAACCTTATATTACCATGAATTAAATTTTTTTTTATTACATTAAACGTTATGTTATACTATGTGAATATCCTTTCTTTTAAGTTGTCCACATTTCGAAAATAAATTTAAAAAAAAACTTAACCGACACAAATACATCACTTTAGCTTGTTACAATGACAGCGAAAAAAACTTAAGTCACAAAAATCCTACTTCTTCTTTAAAAATGACGAATGTAACGACTAAGATTAGTTAATTACTCAAAGAAAAGCATAATTTGAAAGTTTCATGCTAATACCTGCACTGAGTACTGAGAAAACTAAAAAAAACCTTCTCCTGAAAAATTCAGTTTTTGTCGCTTAAGTTTTTTTGGCGGTTAGGGCTCGATATATTGGAAAAATTTTAGGGTAATTCCATTCCGACTCCGGCACAAAAACCTGAACTCCGACATCATCGCCTTGAGGGCTACTCTCTATTGCGATGCGAAAAAAAATTTTAGCAAATCTAGTGATTGGTACTGTTTAATGCGTTTGCGCATCTTTTTTTCGCAAATCATCATTATTTCCTTTATTGAAACTTCCCAATCTAAATTTTTTTACATATTTTGCATTTCATTACTGCGCTATCTTTGATTTTTATTACGAGTATTGCTTATTTTTCAAGCAATTTTGCGAAAGTGATAGAGAGTACCAAGTTGGCATTTAGCTTTCGCATCGAAATTGTATTCACATCGCAATAGAGAGTAACCCCTTGCTGTCAAGGGAGAATGTCATGATGAATTTCTTTTTATAAAAAAAAAACAAACAAAATTAAGTTAACGATTTCGGGATTGACTAAATCGCGAAAATCCCCTGATTAAAAAATTAATATCCCGGATTTGGCATCCCTCATTAAGCTTAACAAAAAGTTTTCTTAGGTTCAATGTGGCTTGTCACATATGATTAACATGTTTTTGCACAGTTGCTTAAGCCAACTTAAGCATATTATAGTTGGGCCTTAATAGTTAGATGTTGTATATCCTTTGTGTTTTATAATTTTAACATGTTTCTGCTGGAATTGTCGAATTAATTTCTTAGCAAAAGTTTAATGAATTCCTGCGGGCTTTAAATTTCTGACATTAGGGTGGTCCATTGGGGTGGGTAAATACTAGAAGGAGATACCTGAGCTCAATGGCGCTAAGAGCAAAGCATTGGTATTCACGAGAAAAAACATTAACATATCGCATCAATTTAAGATCCGACTGTAAATGCGAAAGATATATGTAACAAAAAATTTAAAAAAGCGACCCCTATGCTCGTCAAAAAAAGTTGTTTTCAAAACTGCGTTGCTAAAATACTTAACATATATAAGCACCCTTTAACGGGGATTTTGTTGAGGTACCGTATAATGTACATGTTTGTCTAACTACTATTTGTAACATTTGGGGGATTGTGTTATTCGAAATAAAAACCTGTTTGAAAACTTTTTAAGACTATATGAACCTTAATTTAAGATACAAACGAATGTGAAATTAAAATCGAACTAAATGCCAAATTCAATTCATTTCAATAAGACTGAACGCTTTTGGGAACTTAATAATCTTTTTCTGTTAAAGATAAATATATTATTCCCAAATTTGTATCTGTTTTCTTCAAGCACAAGCGCAAGCAAAGAATTTGATATTAATAATAGAAATTAAATTTAAGTGAATTCAACCGAACATAATTGAATTTGATAATTGATAATTTAACATAAAACAACTCTTTTAAAAGTTTTTACTGTTTTTGTGATCTAAAATTTTATTTTGATAATGATAAATAAATCCAAAAAATTAAGGCCCCTATTACGGATCACAACCCAACTCCGTTGAGTTGTAATTAAAACAACTTGTTGTGATGAGTTGTAATTTTTTGATATTTTTGTTCACCGCAATATAGCAAAGTTGTAAACCATAATTAGGGGCCTAATTTTTTTAATAAGTTGTGTGTGAAACTGAGCAAAGTTCTATGGTGAATTAAAATTTTCAAAAATTTGTACTAGCACCCAGGGCTAGTAAAATTTTATTCACCTCAACAGTGTCAACATTTTACTGACGTGAGTAATTCGCTAACGTTTCACACACACCCAGAGTATCAAATGTGAGTTCACAATCCAGAAACACAAATTTGAATAATAATTTGACACTTTTGTTTGAGACAAGTGGCGCACCTAGCGTTTTAACCTAATTCGGGTACGCTAAATCCATTGGTACAAACTAGAGATGAGCGATCCCGTGATTTTTAAAGATCATTGTGATTAGTGAATGTGATTTAAAAATCACTGCTCCTTTAAACTGTGATTGTGATCACGGTTTATCAGTTTTTTGTTCTTTTAAAGCAATTGCGGCCAAGCTATATGTACAATGCGCGAGCTTTTGCAAGAGCTTTTGTAAGCACTTTAGGCCTGGAACAGAATAAAGTAGTTGTGGTAGTAGCTGAAGCTGAGGAATGCTCTGTAGCGCAACAAAGTTCAAAATTTTGAACTTTGCGCTTCAACTTCAACTGCAACGACTACTACAACTACGTATTGTGTTGGCACTACTTTGAAACTGCCTTTTTAACTTTTCAGAGCTTGCAGCGCTATTCGTTACGTTGTACTACAGCGACAATTCTGTTTCCCACTACAAAGAAACAACAACAAATTGTAAGAGCTTTCAAATCTGTTTACTTTCATATACATACATACTTGAACAAATAAATTTTGGCATACAAAAATTCTAATAAGATAGAAGAGAGAATGAAAGGAACAGCAATATCATAGTATATAACTAGTATGCCGACTGGTGAGAACGTTCTCTTTTTTTTATAACTCTCACCACACATATAGGTTCTGTGTGAATTCAACACACTTAAGAACAACAAAAACAAAACAAAATTTGAAATTTTTTAATTTAAAATTTTTCACAATATAACACTTCATGTTTAATTTTATGACTTAAACACATAATTAATAATTTTTTTCAATACATTTTGCTAATTTGCTTTTACAAAATGTTTTTATTTTTCACAAACTAAAAATTTTTAAATAAATTTTTTTGACACTAAATTTTTTCTGTTGTTAATATTATTAAAGCCAGCAGAGTAGCATTTTGTGGTATAAAAATAACATTTGAAATCATTAATTATTTATATATTATCCGATATTGCAGAATAAAAATTTAGCAAACATGGCTTTTAAAAGTTTATAAATGCAGCCAGCATTCAATAAATTGAAAATTTATTGAACTAAGAAAATTTTATTTTGGAAAAAAAAAATTGTTGCCACATTCTATACGATTTTATGCAACTATGTTTAGTGGTGGAAATAGTTTTATAAACCAATACATTTGAAAAAAATCTTACTAATACAAACATAAAAATGTACCACTGACAGTTGAGTTATGTACCTGTCAAAGAGTCGGCATACTAGTTGTATACTATGAGCAATATCATTCGACATTTCATTCAAAAAAGCTATTACACACACAAACAGTGAAATATCATAAATTTGTATATGTAACAAAATACAAAAGAACGACTTAGAAAGTACCTGTTACTTGACAAATTTGGTCACAACTGTGATTCGTGATTTTTCAGTAACAGTGATTAAATCACAGGTACAGAAATATCGCTCATCTCTAGTACAAACCGTTTTTTTTTTAGGTTAGCTCTTGTTTTCGAGATATGCCGTTATGGAGGAGGTTGCACAACATACATTCACGTAACTCAAAAAGGGTTAGTTTACTGAACAAATTAAAAAACGCGAAATTCAGCAATTATTTCCTTTAAACTTTTTTCTAACACGCGCAGTCGTTTTAGAAACATATTTTTTTTTTTTTTTTTTTTGGAAAATAAAATAATTTTTTAGCAAGATTTCAAAAATTTTTGTTTTTTAAGAAATCATAAAAAATTGGAAAACTATGCTTCTAATTTTTTCTAGACATAAATGATAAAAATCTGTAAACAGCCTTTGACTTTATTCATAAAAAACGAAAAATTTTAATTAAGATATTCATTAAACGCAATATTTGTATGGGAGTGGCGATAAAGGGCAACTATGTTTTAGGAAAATGTTAAGAACAAAAAACTAATGGAGGTCTGTCATACATTTAACCCCCTAGGGGCGACTCCTTGGCAGTTATGGGGCTTTTGTTTAATATATTTCTAGTCTGTATTGAACATTTTGTATGGGAGCGTCCTTAAGGAATGGAGATACGAGGAAGGTATGTTAGAAGCAAATGATAGGGATGAAAATTAAAGTGGGATTAGTCATACACATTTGACCAGTCTAGGATCGTAGGCACTGCAGGGGCCAAATTTACGAATTTCAACCAAACATATATGGCGGTTTAATGAAATTCTTTGAGTTAATACGCTCTTGTTGATAAAGTGCGATAGTAGTCCTGAAAATGTAATACATATTTTAATATTAAAATGTCTAAATGGCTTTTTCATTTATCTGCATTTGTACTATGTAGATTATTTCTTCGGTCTGAATAAAGTAGCCCAGCACCACTAAATAACTACTCACTAGCAACGCTGTTTGGTGGTGCTAAAAGGTTCTTTCTGTTCACAGCCTTAAGATTTATGAATGGACTGGAGTTCTATTATTGAAATCAATCTGTATTTAGAGGACTTAAAGATTCAGTCAAATACATTTTGATTTCTTTATCAACAACATTTTCGTCCTTTGGTGCTTTCGTGTTATTTTCATTTACACACATGGATAATAACTATGTAATTTCATTAAACTTCATTTTTTGTCGAATTCCGTAACCAAACCCCAACGTTCGGTCGGATACTATTGATTTGAATTCGAAACTTTCAAACAAAAATTACTTGATAAAGATTTTTTGCGAGTAATTCGGACTGTGCAAAAGTATGCTGAAGGGAACAAAAATATTTTTAAGACTCTTAGCAGATCTTGAGCAAAACGCAGTTTCAGAACACCATAAAATAAATCTTGGGTATAATCACCGAAATTGATCGAAATTTTTTATTTTGGCATCATGATAATCGATGTATAATACAAAGCCTGGAAGGATTTGTATTACTTTATTAAATAAATAAAAATAAATAAATAAATAATTTGAGATAGCATTCGATATCGAGAAACCAAAGACAATCAGGGGAGTCACAGAATCCGAGTAGGTTTTGCTAATTTCCGGTTTTTTCAAACCAATATTGGTTTCATTTGGTGTCATAAAAACAAGTCGGTTTTGTTATTTTCGAATAAAAATAAAACCGATATTCGAATCGGCTGTTTTTTGTTTTAGCTCATGTGTTTACAGCTTTAAATGCAATTTGTATTTGTTAATTTTCTAAATTATGATTTTTTTGCTTAAATATTGGTAAAACTTATGTTTTTAATAAAAGGAAAATTATGGAAAAGAAAAAAAAGAATGGTAAAACACTAAACATATGAAATAAATGCCACCGTTGTATTACATATTTGCATTTGTTGTTTTTATCGTTTTGTAGAACTATAAAGCGAATTTTTTAAAAATACAAAAATATTGTTGTTTAAAAATAATTAAAATAAATAAGTATTGTTGCAAATTTTCTGTATGCAGAAAAAGTGAGAATACTTTTGCGAGTTTGCAGCAGCCCGCCGACGGAGACTGCCAGACATGCAAAAATACTATTTTACCAATTTTATTTACTTCCATCTATGCAAAAAAGCTAACTGTTGGAAAAATAAAATAAAAAATTAAACTTTAACGAACTATATTTATTTCCAATAAAAAAAACAAGAGCTGTAAGCTGCTTTGTTTATTTTCAATAAAAATCCGATAACATTGGTTTCTGTGACACCTAAAACCGACACTAATTTTAGTTCGAACAAAAAAATTGATAACATTAAATTTCATGACACTAACATATTTTTTTTCGGTTTCAAATCCAATACCGATAAGATTGGTTTCTATGACACCCATGATTATATCTCTCGAGTTTTCATTCGATACGTCAGTGTCTATCGTATATCGTCAGTGCCTATCGTATCGGTGATTAGACTCCTGGCGTTTTGCGATTTCGAATCGTGTGATTGTCAGAGCATGGAAGCAATTCTAAATCAAATGTATGGTAACATTTTTCCAATAGGTTTTGCCCTTAACCACCCAATTTTGAAAAATAATAAAATAAAATTGCACAATTCACTTTTTCTTATATAAAAAGCTGTAAATTTTATTTAAAGTGCCTTCTTTTTTCAAAACGTTTCATTTTCAAGTTGAGCACATCTTATATAAAGGTTTTTTGTTTTTAAATTTTATAAGAATTTTTTTTAATTTTAATCATCATGTTGTTCACACACATTTAACATCATTTTAAATAATACTTTAAATTGTTTTTAGTTTTAAAACATGTTAATTTTTTGAAGTAGAGAGCCACATAGTTGTTGTGTTTTTTATTCGATGCAGAAAAGGTAACGAATTTTAATGATATTTAATAAACAAACGAGATTCTTTTGCATAACTGGGAGACTATAACAATAGTCAATACCAAAAATACATTTCTTTTCCTCTTTTAAATAAAAATAATATTATTAAAATATTGATCAACAATTTTTTTTTTGAGTTTAGAAAGTTATTCAGTAAAAAATTATAATTATTTTAGAAAACAAAATAGAAAATTGCATACTAGTGAGACAGAGAGAATTTTTTTAATAACTAAACACCTCTATTGCTTAGATCCTTAACTTTATAAATGCGTACTAACCAATGCTCTGTGGTATAGGCCTCTTCCAAAACATCAAGTTCAAAATCTTTATTACCTATTTCAGCAGCACGTACACGATCATAACCTGGAGGTTTACCACCCTCGGTATACACTTGGCCAAATCGATAATAGCACATTTTATACATTAGGCAATTAAGTAGAGTGGGTGATCCTTCCTTATCAACTCTGAATTCACCATTCGCGGCATAATAATCTTTTTCTTTAATATGAGCACCGCGATCAGTACTGCCACCAATACGAACCATCCATAGGAACTTGTTGATATCGTCTGAAGAGTAACCAGTTAAACCACCAAAAATTACCAAAACATAATCCACATCCAATTCACGCATAATTTCATAAGCTTTTTCCTCTGATGAGGCCATAGCTTGTCCCACTCTCGAAATGTGCGTATTGTTCCAAGTATTGTTATCCACCAAAATAGTACGATTAGCCATAGCTGTTATTTGGTAACCATAATCCCACCAGGACATGATGCGGGCATCCTAAAAGAGCAAAGAAATAGCGAAAACTTTTAATTTTGTTTTTAAAAAGGTATACATATAATAATATAAAATGTTTAACGTTTATTCAGTTTTGTTGTAGTACTCATTATGTTTCATACTCTTCCTATCAAGAATTTAAAAGTATTCATCATTTAAAAAGATTAAAAAAAATTAAATATGTATGTTGACTCTTTGTTTTTTTAACTCACCTCTGGTGTATTCATTTGCAACCAATAGTAGGCCTCACGAAAATCATCAAATATAATGCGACCACCATCATGTGATCTTGCACTCAATACTATACTGGGCGATGAATAGGCCTCCGACGTTACCCAGGTACAGTGGAATGTATATACTATCAACATTAGGGTTACAATCCCAACGAATGCTATAGCCACCTCTTTTTTGACGCCACCACTTTGTTGTTCTAACTTTTTATATTGCCTACGATTCTCAACTGGTTTAGATGATGAAGCAGCTTCTACTGACTTGATGTATTTGGCTAATAAATGTGAAACGGCAATACCGGAAAGAACACACATAACTGGAGCCAAAACTAGCATTAGACGTACCATAACTCCGGCAAAATAAATGCTAGTGACACCATACAAAATTATAAAAATATTTGAATCGGAAAGTTTAGAGAAGCAGAAGTATAAACCGGCGGGGAACAGAAAAACTAAAATCTGGAAAGGAAAAAGAGAATATTTTTAATTAAGTCTTTAAGGTTTGGCTAAATGCAAAGAAAAAAATTATGGTGATATGGGGTAAGAAAAGGAAAAAGGATTTTAGAATCATAAAAAAGTCACTAAATAAACAATGGCAATTATTCTGCGCTACGATTCGGATCGAAATTTTTTCTGTTTGGCAACTATGGAATTCAGCGTTTCGTTTTAATTTTTTTCTTCAATTAATAAGATTTGATTTGTTTCTATTGGAATAGAAAAATTTGCGATCTCTTTTATAGATAGAAGTTCAATCAAGTCTTAAGCAAATTTTTATATTTTTATATTAAACAAATTTTAACTAGTTCTTATATGAAATCATATGTAATTCTTATTTGTAGTAAAAAACAACTATACTAGTTTTTATATAGAACATATTTGCGCAAGATTAGATTTTGAAAACTTTTCGACTTGTTTTAGCACTCTTAAAAAAACTTTACATCTAACTTTAATACAGAATACTTTTTGATTAGTTTTTTATATAAAAATTGTAGGCCAGAGGCCCTACACCAAAAAATATCTATGCTACATTTTACGATTGAAATTTCGTATCTCCTTTTTTGTACTATTTACAAAGTTTCGTATATAATACGAAAAAAAGGTTACTATAGCATTTATATATATTATATATATATATATTATATATATTTTGTAGCAAATATATTTTGTAAAATATAAGAAAATTTGTTGTATTTTACGAAATCATTTGGTAAGGAATTTTTATTTTCGTAAAATAACGAAAATCATTTTTTGACTTAAAAAAGATTAATGAAAAGTTATAAATAAAAAAAAAGAAATATTAAAAATTTGTTAGAATTATGTAAAATAGTTTAAGTTTATTTTAAATTCAGATTAAAGATATTAGCGGAACTCACGCTTAGTAGAAAACTAGCATTTTTGACCAAGCAAATCTTGTGCAACAACAACAAAATGCATCAAACTGTAATTTACCACTTTTTTTGGATTTCCCCTGTTTTCTCTCTCGTTTTCAGTTCTGCGAAAAAAAATTAATAAATGCATAACAGCTGGGTAATTCCATGTCAAATCGACCAAGAGTGTGACCCGACCCCTTTCGATTTGAATGAAATTTGGTGAGAAAACTCCTTTCATCCTATAAGGAACATATATCTACATATATATTCAAAATGTCATATTTTCGCCGAATTAGCCGAATATGTTGAGTTTTTTTTTTCACATACGAAGATGATTGGTATGTAATTTTAAAGAGAATAATTGGGGCTACAAACAATATATTAAAAAAAAAAAAAAAACAAAACAAAATTGTTTGACATTAAACGGCAATTTTTTTTACAATTTGCAAACGTTTGGCAGCTCGTTAACAAGAGTTTAGCAAATCGTTAGTCAGAATTTGGTAAGTGCATTGTGAATAAATAAACTTGTGCTAACTTCATGCCAACCTTTCGTTATGAATATGGCAGTAGAAGATATTTAACAAAATTTATGAAAATACCAAAACTTTGCTGCAATTTCCAAAAGAATTCGTAAAATACACAAATATTTACCTTAAATCATAAAAAATTATTTTGTATTTTACTAAAGCATTTCGTACATTGTGCGCAAGAATTTCGTGGTGCGAAATTACAAACGATTTCGTATATATGACATGGATTTTTTTAAGTGTACATATTTTTCTAAAATAAGTTTCCGACTTTTAAATCATACAAGTTTTTAATATAGAGCTTAAATACCAATTTAAACAAAACTTCTGAAAGCTAAAGTTAAAGTTATCTTTATTGAGTCTTTTCCAACATTATAAAAAATACAGGAAAAAAAACAAAACGAAAACTTAAGACTATAATGTAACATTTTAAAAAACTAGAGCGCTTATAGCAACAAGCTTACAATAAAAAGTCATTTATGGGCATTTCCACGCAAAACGACCTTTCGCAGGAAAAAAAAAATTATATATTTTTATTAAAAAACGGTAATTTCATGTGAAGAAGAAAATGACAGTTATAAAAATATAAAAAAGTACAATTTTTTCATTTTTATCAATTTAATTCTGTAGTGATGTCTGGTATTAAAAAACATACATATATTAGAATAAATTACAATACAACAGTGAAATTAGTTTTAGCTTTTACAGTGAACTTCAGAAGGCTGCTTATTATGGGATCTTAGGTAAATTATGGACCGTAAATCACAAAATTGCATGACATTTTTTCTGGCCATAAGAAGCTAATTTCGAACAAATTTTAGCGCAATATTTTTATCTGTTACGGATTTAGGCGTATTTATGATGGACCGATCATCACGAAATTTATAAGTGTGATTGCTAGTCCTATAAAACTATGAAATATTAAATTTTATTATGATAGCATTCACGCTTATCGTGGTTGGCGAATTTAAAATATGCCTGCGACTGTTTGGTAATAGATTAAAGTAAATAAGTTTACGTTCCCTTTAATCCATTACCAAACCGTCGCAGCCGTGTTTTAAATTCGGCAACCACGATAAGGGTGACACTATTCATTACGGTTTACGAATGGCATTGTTTATTATGGTTTAAGGCCTACTACTGTTTTCCGGGAGTATGGTTTATATGGATCCTAGGGTAAATTCAGGACCGATCTTTACATAATTTCACAGTATGATTTATAGTAATAATGAATGAATTTGTGCGAAATCTTATATCATTCCGTGCATTATTCCACAAATTATGTTAGTTTTTGTAACAAAATTGTCAATTTTTTTCACAGCTCCATTTTAATCCATAGCTATGATCCTACTGAACCGATTTTGCTGTAATTCAATCCCAAACTACTTAGGATAAGTACAAGCAATTTGAGTAATCCTTTGAGTTTTTCGAAAGTGAGTGTGTTTTCAACAGACTTGGCTTAATCGAATGAGAATTACTCAAGACAGAATATATACACTTTATGAGGTCTTAGATGTATAATAAAAAAGTTTCACACGGAAAGACACACCTAGTATACTCTCATTCACCACTAGTGTCGGTGGAGGGTATAAAAACAAGTTCTTTAAAAGTGGTAAAAAAAAAAAAGTATATGTAAGTTTCGAGTTTTTTTTTAGTTTAGGTAATCGACAGTAATTCTAGGATTGAGCATATTTTCAGCGATCAAAGTGTTAAAGTAATCACATGGTAACGTTAAAGCGTACTCATTTTAAATAATGTCATCACAAGCAAAATAATGAAAATATGAAAATAAAATAAATTGCAATACAAAAACCTACCTGTAAATCAAAATAGAATGAAGACCATGAAGTGGGTTGATGTTCCGAGACAGAAGCAATAATGGGTATATGATTTTTAGCATACGAAGGATCTAAAAGTGAATAAAAACGTCCCGTCCAAGGTGAAACTTTACCCGTAACAGTCAATAATGTGCCCACAATGAAAACAATTGTTAAAACGGTAGATATTAATGCCTTAAATAATGTCTCGAAATTGTCTTTTGACATGCAGGAACGTAAATAGTCAACAAATGCGTGAATTTGACAGAGACCAAAAACACCCAAAGCCTAAATAAAAAATTTTAAATGATAAAACAAGAAATTTATAACGTTTTTTATTAACAATGAAAACTTACCAACATATGTTCCGAACTTTGTATAGGTTGGAAACCTACAAAGGATATTTGCATAGACAAAATTGTTCCCACACAATAAACAGTGCTGTAAGACACATAAATACGATGTGAAAAACGGCCAGTACACATTAAAGCCAAAACATGTAGGGGTATAAGATTAATAAGGAATACGTAACCACCCCAAGAGGAAACCATATAGAAATAGGCCAAAGCTGACATAGAAGACCAAAATATGGCACCAGTTTTAACTGCTTTAATCCATAAATAATAAGTTAAAAGCATGCAGAATATTGCAATGCCTTCATTATCGTATGAACCGGCAACAGATCTTGAAATATAACCAGGAACAATTGAAATCAACGCAGCTGCTACCAAGCCAGCACCAGTGCTCTGAAAAATAAAATAATTGTACAAAAAACCATATTTTTTTCTATATGTATATGTAAATATACATAATTAATATGTATCTAGTCAGCTTCGTTGTAGTACTCATTATGTTTCATACTCTTCCTATCAAGAATTATAAAGTAATCATCATATAAAATATACATATGTATATAGGTTAGATTTTACAATCATAACCCTAAAAATCTTGTATGTATGTAAAAGAAATCTTATACTCACATGTATTTCTTTTGTCAAGGCATATGTAACCAACGTGGTAAGCGATGAAAAAAATGGAGCCAAAAACACGCACACATTGCGTATGTCCACAGTAATATTTAATAGCCATAATATCCT
Source organism: Pollenia amentaria (assembly GCA_943735925.1). NCBI lineage: Eukaryota > Metazoa > Arthropoda > Insecta > Diptera > Polleniidae > Pollenia > Pollenia amentaria. Next base: position 128,260,166 of record OX031008.1, on the reverse strand, counting down.
ATACAAAGCAGCTGATGTGACCATTAACCCGGGATAAATGGTGCCACCAATAATACGTCCTAAGGGATACCAGGCACGGTCATCAAACCAATTGTGAAATTTATAGAAACCATTTTCAGCCAAAAAGCGCGTGGTTCGATAGTTGAAATACGGATCAAATTCATGGATAACACTTTCAAAGCGTAGAACAGAAAACAAGCGCGTGGCGAATGCTTCAATATATAAAAAGAAAATGGGAAGAATATTAATAAAAATGAAGTGATAACGCAAAGAAAAATAATCTTAAAATGAAACACTACCTTTTTTATACAACGCTGTACTTTAACAGTACTGTTAAAATATCCCCCAGGCCTACACCAAATATAAATATCTCGTAAATATCTACACTACATGATTCGCTCTTAACACCCAGTTTACAACTGACATCAAATGCTTAACATTAACACTAATATGATGTTAGTGTTAAGTATAGACTCATCATGTTAGATGTTTTCTTATGTTATAACACGCTTGTTAATGCACATGTTTTAACAACGCTTTTATAACATAATGTTATAACAGCAAATCATGTCTGTTGTAGACGTGGAGTAACTTAGCATTTAAACATTCCACTGCCAGTTCGAAAAACTCAATACACTCACGATTTTTTACTAATACACTCACATTTTTCGCAATGGCAGTTCCAGTGGCAGCAAAATTTGCATGCGAGTGGAAATTTGGCACTTGCACGCCACTAAATGTCAAATCGATAAACGATGTTACCCTGTAACAACTGTAATGCAAATTTACTGGATTATTGTCGAATTAATATAAAAGTTTTAACTGTTAAATGTATTATTATCATTCATTTTTTGAAAATCCCATTAAAAAAAAGCAAGATTGTTAAATATAGAGCATTAATTTTTCTAAAATAATACTATTTCCCCAAAACTTAAACTATGTGATGAAGTCGGTAACTCTTTTTTGTTTTCTGGTACTTTTTTTGAATTTGTGAAGTAACAAGGCGAATTCATTCCAGGTAATCTCGGTAGTACAACAATTACAACTCGAACAAAAACCACAAGCAATTTGTTTTTGTAAAATCATTGTACAATGTCAAAAACCGAAACAAATCAAAACAGAAACAAAGATAATAAACACAATTTTGACATCCAACAATTATAAAGCTAAAGAAAAAAAGTTATCAGCAGGGCTTTTAGGATCACCTGTAATGAATTCGCCTTGAGAAGTAAACAAATTATCTCAAGTTGACACTTCGACGACATTTTGAAAATGAACTGGCAGTGGCATGTGTAAACAGAAAAGCAAATGGCATGAGATTCGACTATTTCGAACACTTTCGTTGATAGTATTAGTGAAAAAGTTTGCATGTATTGCAATTGTCTTGCCAGTAGTGGCAAATGTAAACACCGTGTAAAACACGATGTTAGTACTGGTTCACACTGTTCAAGTTTTAGCCGTCGTCTTGAGGGAAAAGTGAATGTCATTTATTTTCCTCTCTCTCCTAAAAACTCAAGACTTGAATGATGACTTAAAAAGAGTATGAACCAGCAATTATAAAAGCGTTGTTAAAACATATGCATTAACAACAGTGTTATAACATGAGAAAACCTCTAACATGAGGAGTCTATACTTAACACTAACATCATATTAGTGTTAATGTTAAGCTTATCATGTCTGTTCTAGACTGGCCAGCTTATTATTTAAGTAGACTAGTATAAAATATTTTATAGTAAACATTGTACCTTTTTGTGTTCATTAATCTTTTAACTTTGTTCTAAATAAAAATGAAGCAAAATATATATAATGCCGACAAAATTATTAAAAAAAATTTTTAATAATTTAAAAAATATATAATATGTATTTGGTTGTCAAAAACTAAGAAAAGGCTTTTGCAATTTTTTACATTTAGTCAATTCACAAGGTATCCTAACATGTCATATTGTCAAAATGTCCTTATATTTCACAATGGTTTAAAAATATTGCTGTTGGTTTGTTAACAAAGTGTCTTAAATAAATGGAACGTTGCTTGCTGTGTTTATTGTGCTGTCGTAATTAATCAGAAAAGTCCAGTGCTGAGCGGCTGAGCCGTACAACAATATTTTTAAACCATTGTGAAATATTAGGACATTTTGACAATATGACATGTTAGGATACCTTGTGAATTGACTAATTGAATTTGTCGAAAAATGTCAAAATCAATGGCAGTCCTGGTTGTAGGGAAAAAATGATTTTTTTAAAACGTAGCGATTTTTTTTTAAATTTCTACTGGCATCACTGCGAAAACTAATTGTTTATACTCACACAATACTGCAGCTATTATTAAAATTGCCAATTTTATTAAATGTTCTTGTTTTTCCCATGTTAAAAATCTGGATTTAGTTAACGGCACCGTCGTCTCCACCGCCATTGTTTATTTTTATAAAAATATTGCAGTTCACCGGAAAATATTTAAAACATTCAACTGCCCCGCAACAGTAGGAAAAGCCGCATACAAGAGCTCGCCTTGAAGAAAGAAACTGAGCCGGCGTCTTTAGCCGCAATCACAGCGGAATATCTAAATCGTTTTTAACACAAATTTCATAAGTTAAACATATAAATCTTTAACAATTAAGAACTATATTGTTGCCTTAGAACTTCTCACTAACTTTTATTTATTTTTATAAGGTTTTAACTCGGAATTTTTAAAAAAAACTATTTTTCACTACGAACGATTTCGTGGCAAAGAATACTAAACGCCCAGACAAATATAATCTTGACAAATGTCAAACTAAAACAAAAATGCAATAAAAGCAGTGATGCCATATCAAAGAAGTAATGACGGCTGCCATATTTTAAATGAATTATGGCGAGATTAATTAACTTTTTAAGAGCCAGTGCTTTACTTCGGATTTAAATAGTATTTATCTTGAAGTTCTTTTTAAATTCGAAATTTAGTTTTTTAATTCTTCTTATTGTTACTTAAGGAGCCAACGTTGCTTATTTTAAGTGTATTTAAGTTTCCATGGTATTTTTAATTGATTTTTAATTGACATGAAGTCAACAGGTAAGAGATACGCCGAATCTTACATACCCTTCACCATAGTGCGATAACAACAGAAAGTTATATAAATACTGTTATTTCGCTAAAAAAAACTCTATGACCCACCAACTTTTTTCAATCCAGCCTACTGTTTCAATACCGCACACATTTTTCATTTCCACCCACTTTATTGATAGCCCAGAGGCTCGTGCCTTATTTGAATACTTTGGCTTTTGTCGTTCTCCAGATATACAGAATTCTATGAAGTATTTATACGGGAAGTTTCAAGCTTTGCCCACTTCACTAATCCAGCCTGCATTTCTTGGATGTTGTGTATTGATAACCAAGATGCTTTTATCTAATTTAGAAACTTAGGATCTTGCCGTTCTCCAAATATACAGGAATTAAAAAATAAATAAGAAGGGATTAATGGGTAAAATTAGAGGCAGTCGTGGTTTTGTACCCATATCTCTGGCAGCCCTATCTGAAATTCATTTGAACTGATGGCATCATTGTCAGAGACCTTTTTCTATTGGAAACGGGTCCGATTTAATGCAATCATGGGCAACAATTGAATTTTTAAATTAGAGGTTTTCAAATATTGCATTCTATCATCTTACTTTTCTGCATTTGACTGTTTTTTTTTTTAGCCGTCAAGTCTTAAGCTTTTAGGAGAGAAGGGAAAACAGAATGGCATTTCTTTTCCTCTCTCTTCTAAAAACTTAAGACTTGGCGGCTAAAACTTGTACAGTGTGAACCATTGAACCAATAAGTATTGGTACAGTGTTAAGCTTGGAAAATGAAAAAAAAATTAAAGTGTTAAGTCAAAAGCCTAAAATAAAAGGTATCTATGTAATGTTTTAAGAGTTAGGCGCATTTTAGGCAGTATTTTTTGAGAAATTAAGAACAGTGAAAACTCAATGGTCAAAAAGTTATATAGATTTGGTAGGCTGAAATGTTTTGAACTTGAACCAGTTTTAAAATTTTGGTCGAAAAGTTCCTTTTTTTGTGCAATTGCACTTTAAATATGATATTAATAATTTTTAGGTTGTATTTTTAATTTTAAACTCTTTTCACGATTAAGCTTAATATAGTGTTATTAAAAAGTAGTGGGACTTGTGGAACATGTTTGTTCACTATTAAGTCACTTAAGTCATTAAAATTCTCGTTTAACATATAAAAATTATTTTCACAAGCTTTTAAATATTTGATTAAAAACATATTTTAATTTTTTGCTAAAAATATTTGATTTTTCATCCATAACTTCTTTATTTATTAGCAAATATATAATCCCAATATAAATATACTTATATCGGAGGCTGCCGTAATGGATACCTGTAATAACTAGGCCATCTCAATATAAAGGCTAGTTTACACGGTAATACAATTTATTGCGACTTTGTAGAATTAAAATATTATAAAATTCTCTCCATGTTTAAAATAAAAAAAAAAATCTGCTTTATTTTTCATGTTTACGCGGATGGTATAAGTAAAATAAAAGCAGATATTAAACAGCTTAGTTAATAACAAAAAAGCAGATTGTTGCAGCTTTACAATATTTTCAAAAACAACATGAACATATCCTGAGTTGATGTTTCTTGTTTTTGTAATTTTATAAAAACAATATTTTCCAAAACAACATGAACATATCCTGAGTTGATGTTTCTTGTTTTTGCAATTTTATAAAAACGTACAACTTCAATATATCCTGTTCAAATGCGACTCTGGTGTGATGGAATACATAACCAGTGCTGCCAGGACTAATACAATTTTTACAACCACAATTTTTAAAAAAGTTACCAAATGTGAAAAAATATAACCAAATTAGAAATGCCTTTTGTTAATTGAGAAAAACATTTTATTTTAATTTGAAGAATCTTAAGTTGAAAGTTTTTACGTATTTAAGACTTTTTCCACAAAAAATATTTTTATTTTATAAGAGTTAAACCCATAAAATTTCTATAAAAAATTCGGTATATTGAAGTAAATAAGTTGAATTTTTTGGAATATGTACGAGTATAAACGAAATTTTTACTTCACAGTTATAAATAACAAAAAAGGAAAAATTAAATTGTTTTCAGCTTTTTAACTGTCAGTGGTAGGGGTGTAAAATGTGGCAATTTTCTAATCCCTTTGGCGATGGGAATTTACGATTTGCGTTATGGCGACTATTTTGGCGAAATTAGAAACTGTTGGCGATATGCGGAGTGAATTATTTGTGAATATTTTCTAATATACATGTATCTTAAATATTATAAAAATGGGTATAACTTGTTTCTCTTGTTTGTAAATTTATCAGGCGTGTCACAGAAATTAATTCCGATCGAAAGTGATTACGTTTTTGGGGAAGCAAGATACGAAATCACTTCCACTTTCGATCGGAATTGATTTCTGTGACAGGCCTGTATCATTTTTATTATTACTGCTTCAAAATTGTTCTATTTGAATTTTTTTGTGAATCATTGTTTAATATTTATTATCTTCTATATATATAAAATAGGATGTGTGTATGTATGTATGTAACGTATGGACTCCAAAACGGCTGCGACGATTTTGATGAAATTTTCAGGGAATCTTCAGAATCTTCAGGCGGGTGACACTGTGAAGTCTGATTTTTGATTTTTGGTCTGGGGGCGGAGGGGCGTGGCAAAATCCATAACTTGAGAACGGCTTGACCGATTTAGACGATTTTTTCTTTAAAATGATCGCCATGGTCCAACTTAGGTTTTTACGGAAAGAAAATTTTGCCCCGCCCACTTTTACGCCCACTTTTTTTGAATTACCTAAAATTAGAAAACGGCTCCATCGATTTGACTAATTTTTCCTTCAAATGTTTGTATTAATCCATTTTAAGTTCTCATCGAAAGAAAAATTTACCACGCCTACTTTTACGCCCACTTTGTCTATTAAGCGCATAACTGGAGAACGACTTGACCGATTTGGACGATTTTTTCTTTAAAATGATCGCCATGGTCAAACTTAGGTTTTTACGGAAAGAAAATTTTGCCCCGCCCACTTTTACGCCCACTTTTTTCGATTTACCTAAAATCAGAAAACGGCTCCATCGAGTTGACTAATTTTTCTTTCAAATGTTCGTATTAATCAACTTTAAGTTTTCATCGAAAGAAAAATTTACCACGCCTACTTTTACGCCCACTTTTTCTATTAAGCGCATAACTGGAGAACGACTTGACCGATTTGGACGATTTTTTCTTTAAAATGATCGCCATGGTCAAACTTAGGTTTTTACGGAAAGAAAATTTTGCCCCGCCCACTTTTACGCCCACTTTTTTCGATTTACCTAAAATCAGAAAACGGCTCCATCGAGTTGACTAATTTTTCTTTCAAATGTTCGTATTAATCAACTTTAAGTTTTCATCGAAAGAAAAATTTACCACGCCTACTTTTACGCCCACTTTTTCTATTAAGCGCATAACTGGAGAACGACTTGACCGATTTGGACGATTTTTTCTTTAAAATGATCGCCATGGTCCAACTTAGGTTTTTACGGAAAGAAAATTTTGCCCCGCCCACTTTTACGCCCACTTTTTTCGAACTACCTAAAATCAGAAAACGGCTCCATCGATTTGACTAATTTTTCCTTCAAATGTTTGTATTAATCCATTTTAAGTTCTCATCGAAAGAAAAATTTACCACGTCTACTTTTACGCCCACTTTTTCTATTAAGCGCATAACTGGAGAACGGCTTGACCGATTTGGACGATTTTTTTCTTTAAAATGATTGCCATGGTCCAACTTAGGTTTCGGTCGTGAAATAAAATCAATTTTATTTCGAGGACGTTTTTTCTAATGCTCTCACATATAGACACTTATCCTCTTAACAATGTGCCATACTTTCATTCAAAAAACTTTATGATAGGTATTTCATGTATTTTTATTTAAAAGCCGTAAATTTCGTTTAAAGATCAATTTAAATCGTCTGGTAATACAACACTAATGTTTGCTTAGGGCCAACAACGCGGACCGGGTCAGCTAGTTATATTATAATATTAAATTATTAAATTATTAAACTTATCTTTTTGAATATTGTAGTGTTTTGAATAATTTTTTTTATTTTCATATTATTCAGGTTTTTTCTGCATTGTAATGTAAATTTATTATATATGGTTGAATTAAATAAATAAATAAATAAATAAATATTATGACGAACTTAAGAAAATTCGTTTTTCAAAACGTACATTCAATGGGCATAAAGTATATGACTGATAGTCAAAGGTTTATTTTTTAAAAATTAAAAATGTTGCCTTTGCCTTATCTAAAAAACAGTAAATAAATATATATATACACCGACAGGTTATAAAAAGTTAAATTTAAAATTTCTTAAATTCACGCCATTTTCTTAGAGTAAATTCCATAAATTCTAAAGTTATAGATTATATATCAATTTATTTTTCAAAAAGCTTTAAAATTTCGATGTTTATTCCAAAATTAGAATATACTACTAGAAATTTTGTAAGTTTAGAACATTTTACTTATATTCAAGATTTTAGAAACAATAAAACTACTGTTATGTACTTTTTCAGTCATGTTCTGAAATCGATTCCGCGTGATATTATGCAATTTCCACTTTAAAGACCACTTATTTTACTACCATTAAAATCAGGAAAAATTACGCTCATTTAAAAAAAAACTCATTGAAAATCTCCATCAAAAAATCTTAAAAATAATATCTGGTAGCTGTTTTGAAATGGATTTTTTGTTTTAAATAAAGTATAAAAACTTCCGTTCATTTGAAACAAATAATGAGTAAATCGTAGTGCAAAGTACACATTATTCGAAGTCGATGCAAGTGAGTCAAGGAAAACATATTCATACGTTTTTTATATTTAGAGAAAAGTAACAAATTTGAAAAAAATATTCCCATCTCCACATTGAGAAAAAAATACCAATTTTGGTTAGAAATAACCAAAAACGGCAGATAACGGTACATAACCCTACAAGAAGACTTCCGGTCATTTTATTAGCTAGTTGACCAGTAGTGCTCACCGATATATTGGCTATAGTTTCTACTAGTTTATTAAGAGCAAAATGAAAAAACTGACCGAAACCTTGTGTACATGTGAATTTGGCTCTCTCTGCAACTCATTATGTCCCTCTCTCTAACTTATTAATTCAATATAAAATTGTTGCAAGTGTGTTAGTAAAAAAAAATTTCTTTTAGTTTTGGTTATTCATTTCTTGTAGGAAAGTTTCAAAAATGGTAAAAGTTTGTATACAAACTTTGACAAATCGATCACCGAAAAAATAACCATATGCTAGGAACACAACTGGGACGAACGACGAATTTCGCCCAACACGACGAATTTTTCCGTTAAAATTCGCTGAGTAAATTCGTCGTTTGAAGCACAATAACGACGAATAGCTGGCAGCTTTATAATTGAGAAAGTTGATTACTGTTTGTGCAAAGAGAGAGAAATAGTGTGACCATATTCAAAAAAATAATGTTTAAAAATAAAAACATAATCAAAAACACAACTAAAAACAATTTTTATAGCAAAATACTTTGTATACATATTTTATGTGTTATGCAATAAAAAAAAAACAATTATTAAAGTAAAAAGTTACTTTATTTACTAAACAACTTCTTAACTAAAACCAAACATGGTCACCTAGTACTGATTTGTTCGTCGTTCGCCGGCGTATGAAATAGAATTAACGCCCGTTTTCACCACCTTTGATTAAAAAATAATCATAATTTTAACCGAAAGTTTGGCCCAATTGTATTACACAATATATGATTAACTCTTAACTGACATAATTTAACCAAAAAGTGTGTGTTAAATTTAACCGAAGAAAATTTGGCGGTTAGCACACTAATCGGAAAATAAAACAAATAAAATGGATAGAAATATGAACCAACATTTACATTTTTGTAATATTTTTTATTTTAAAAGTTCATATCGCAAAAAAAGAAATGTTCCTGTCCACCGGAACCACTTCAAATTATCTGATGAACAATTCAGACAGATTTCTAGTTTTTTTAAATATATCTCCAAATTTAATAATTCTACTTTTAAGTGAAGCTCGTCAACTTGTAACTTGTGTCGCTCTTCCGCTCTTTTATCCTCATTTTCGAAGAAAATGGCCTGCTTTGCCAGAACTTGTTCGCTACCATCGGGGGGGAACACGTTTTTTTACGTGAAGCTTTTCAGCTTTATTGCTTTTTAGCTTGGCAGGGTTCCATTTACTCCAGGAATTTAACTAAAAATATTAAATAAAGTAAATTGTAATAAAAAAAATTTTAATAAAGACGATTTTTTAATGTTTTATACCTTATCAAGATTTTCTTCGATAGATATCTGTACTGGTTCTTTTGCTTCTATCACCTCTTTGTACTCATCCAAAAATTCAAGTTCATATGCATCATCTTCTTTTTGATTTAAACCTAAAAAATAAGATAAGCATAGATAGCAAAAAAGTTTACAAACAAAACTCGGTGAAAATAAATAATTTTTATTAAATAATGAAATAAACCCAAATAAAAGAAAAATTTCGTTTATAATACACACTTTTAAAAACGTAAACAAATTGGGCTAAAGATTTTTTTGTCAAAATGCCATATATATAAAGTGCACTAAACTTACTATTATGACTATCGCAGTCACTTTCGTTATATAAGCCGGTTGCAGACTTTCCTAATAATGATTGAATGCGCTTATCACTATCAGATACTTTGCTGCAATATTGGCCTCCTCCGGTTTTATAAAATTCTTTTCTATCATTTGCTAGTGCTACTTTTGCCTTCCGCTTCATATTATCGTATTTATCTTTAAGGTTTTAAACCGATCTGATATTGTAGCACTGCGATCCAAATTGTGATGCGATTGTTTCCCAAACATCATTTTTTTGCTGCCAACTAACAGCGTTTGTGGTTTTATTCTCCACGATGCGTGAGTGTTGCTAAACCTGCAACATTAACACATCTTCCTCTTGGGATGTAAAGTTTGAAGACCTACAAAACGGTTTAATACTTGATATTCTTTTTTGCAATGAGATCTTACATTTGTCGCTTTCCTTTGTTAACATCCAAACACGAATCCTTATTTTCGCTGCAAAATATTTCATCGTCTGAGAACATGCTGAATACATAAAAAAAACAATTTTTAATTTACATTAATATATTTTACATATACATTTATATTTACATTCATTTTTAAATTATAATATTTATAAATTTTTATTTTATTTATTAAATTTTATTTAAATTAAAACACACTAAAATTTTGTTCACTTTTAAAAGCCGCCTTTTAATATTTATTTTTTATGTAAACAAACCGATAGTATTGCCACATTTTTATCAAATTCTTTCGTTAAATAACCGAAAGATGATGAAACGAAAATCTGTAACCGTTGATTAAAAAGTACCCGTTAGCCAAACTAGCAATTAGTTATTTTTTTTTTAACAAACATTTAATCACAGATCGTGAAAGCGGGCGTAAATCTATTTAAAGTTCGCCGCGTCTGGCGAATTTTCGCCGGCGCCCGGATTGTGTGCATTTTCATATTTTCTTTTATTTTTGGCGACGAATATTCGCGGCCAAAAATTCGTCGTTCGCCCCAGTTGTGTTCCTAGCAATAAGTTGACTTGACCCCACCTTCTAGTGAATTCGGCTTCGCTTGGCGAATAACTACTGATTTTTCGCAGAATTGTGGTTTCTCGTACAATTGTTTTTGACATCTTTATCTATTTTTGCATTGTTGTAGTCAAGGCGAATTCATGTATACGGTGATGTCGATACTAGTGGCAAGCAGGGCTGTCAGATGTGGCGATTTCTCGCCAAACGTGGCGATTTTCAAACTCTTTTGGCGACCTAATTTTCGATTTGGCGACATGGCGATTTTTTGGCGATTTATAAAATAGTTGGCGATTTTGTTGGCTATTTTTGATGAGCCATCTATTTGTTTTGAAATTTGTTAAATTCAAAACGAAGAAATAATATTTTTTTTATTCTAGTATTTCAATGTATGAAATTTGATGCATTCATATCGTCCCCTTAATAAAACAATAGTGTATAATTTTTTTGCCGTTTCGAGATAATAGAGTTTAAAATTTTTGAGTTATTAGACACATGGGAAAACACTAATATCTCAGAAAATAATCGATATTTTTGAGTTATGGTAATTTAAATATGTGATGAAATAATCAGGCTACTGGTAGATGATATTTCATTAATTTACAAGTGCTTTAATTGCAAATAAATGGGCTTCAAAGTACCATGATGTCACTTAGGCTATTTTATTTGTTTTATAATATGTATAAAATCATAATACACTATTTTATTTTGTATGGTATACACTATTTTATTTGAATTTTTTACACCAAATATATTATTAAAAAATTATAAAATTGTGTATATCAATATACGTCATTTTTCGATTTTATTTTGTTATAAAATAATAAAAATAGTGAATAATAAAAATAGTGTATGCTTTTTATAGACTATTTTTCTTTGAAATGATATTCAGAGTAACAACTAATTAAAACACCATACCTGCACTTACACAATTGTTAATGAAAAATTTCAAACACGCAATTATACAATAATATTTCAATTAATCTTTTGACCCACTTTGTGGAAGTAGAATTCAACCAAATTTTGACCACATTTAGAATCAGTTATGTAGATTCTTATTATGCAATAAAAATATAATGGTGTACATGCGTATACACTATTGTTTTATTAAGGGGACGATATGTATGACCAGTATTTAAAACTAAATAATGTTGAAATGGCTGATGAAGATAATCTTCGAGAATTTTTTTTTTCACATTTAAATGTGCTCTTGAAAGAAGTAATAAGTAGAATTCTTTACAAATGAATATAATGAAAGTTTATGAAATATTTTCCATTATAAAATGTGACAAATTATCACATAAAATTTGTTGTTTTTAAATATATTTTAAAGATTTTTTATGAATCCTCACTTACCCTTTACAGTTTGTTAAAAGAAAATTGTAATGATGATATTCAATCTAATTAAGATCAGTTTAGGCCAACAATTTATAGCTACAAGGATACGGCAGGTACCTGTATTGAAATATTGAAATTCACTAAATATCTGCTTTGAAGTAGAATGCGATATGAAGTTTTCGACACGTTTTTACGAGCCAAAAGTTATATGAATATAAATAGCCCATGTTGCATTTCTTTTCTACCTTCACAATGCATTTCAAAAAAGAAGACAACAAGTTAGTCTTCTTGGTGAACTATATAGCGTTTTAGTTATATAATAGAACTGCAACTACATACAAATATATTGTACATCCAATATTTGTTTAATACTTACCGCAAAATCCTTTTTTTTGTTACTTTAAGTAGACTACTATAAAATATTTTAAACATTGCACCTTTTTTGTTAAATAAAAATTAAACAAAATATATGGCGACTTTTTTTGAATTTTTGGCGGATTTTAGGGATACGGAACAAATTTTTTTTGGGATTTATGAAAAAATATTTTTAATTATTCTAAAAATACATATATTATTGTCGAAATCGAAAAAAATAAATGCTTTGGCGATTTTGGCGATTTTTGACATTGAATTTGGCGAAAATGATCAAAATCAATCTGACAACCCTGGTGGCAAGTGGAAGGCAGACATTTTTCTTATACTCTTATTTATGCACATTTACATATCGCCACTTAAAATCCCAATCAACGTACATATTTTCAAAAGTTGACAAGAGAAGGAAAAAACGTAAAATGGAAAGTATTTGCAATTTTGAAGCAGAAATTTTGGCTTAAATCTAGCTTACCGACGCAGCTCCAAATATAAAAAAGTACCTAGGGTGATAGAAAATTGAAAAATAAGAAGAAAAAATACAATAAAAAAATTGGCGCAAACGCTTAGTTTTCGAGTTACGGACGTTTAAAGTTTTCATGTTAAAATGCGGTTTTCACCCTAGGTACATACTTTTTTATTTGGAGCTGCGTCGGTAAACTAGATTTGTTCCGAAATTTTAAATCCGGATTAAAAAGAAACAAGAAATATATATCGGATGAAAAAAATCTGTTTTTTAATATGCTGTATGGCCTGCGTTATTTAGAATTGTTATTTCCTAAAACAATATAAAGTATCATAAATCTAAATTGGTATGATTTTTTTTTATTGAATCGATTTAACTATGTATGTACGTCCGGCTGGTTGGTTGATAGACTTTTCTGAATTTAGAACTTACATTTTAATTATCATACTGGTAAGAATCGGTCCATAATTTCACAAAGGTAACATAAATTGTACTCGATACTGTATCGGCAGTAAAGTATCGATACATACATATACTAGATATACTTGTATCGGTCAATACTTTCATATGATTCTTTGATATTTATTATTGTTTCACTTATACAACAAGATACGATTATACAAAATCTTTTAGATTATAGTAGGGATACAGAGCCAGTGAAAACCAGAGTAAATTCAAAGGTACATGGTTCTAAGTACGTGTTGTATATGGTATACTTGCCCATTCAATTTTGCTGGGTTTAATGTGTTGGTTAACTAATGTGAACTTTAACTTTTTTTGCATAAGGGGGTTTTACTCGTATATATAAATGCTTTTAAACAGGGACCGAAAATAACAGTTACTTCGACATTTTCAGGGGTGCCATAGAAACGAATCTTATTGGAATTGAATTTGAAACCGACAAAAAAATACATTGGTGTCATGAAATCCAATGTTATGGGTTTTTTTTTATTGGAAATAACTAAAGTTGGTTAAAGTTTTAAAAACACAAGTTTTAACAATTTTTTAGCGCAAAAATCTTAATTTAAAGCTGTAAACACATGAGCCAAAACATAAAAAGGCTCATTCGACTATCGGTTTTATTTGTATTCGAAACTAAAAAACCCACTTGTTTTTATGACACCAAAAATGAAACCATTATTTATTGAAAAACCGACAATTAGCAAATCCGACTTGGATTCTATGACACCCCTGTTTAAAAAAAGGCATATACATAAAACTATTTCAAGTTACCCTATTGATCCTTATGAACTAGTATATGATAAAATATGGTTTTAAAAATTTTGATTTTTTTTTGAACAATAAGTTTATTTTAACAAATAAATTAAAAAAAATAAAACCATGCAATGCATTTACGCAATTTAGCAAACTTCATTCATTCGAATGAATTAAATAAACATTATTTTTTGATTTTTATTTAGTGCTCAGAAATAAAAGTTAGTAAGCCTAGAAGTAATTATACTTGAAATTTAATAAAAATTAAAAAAATTAATTTAATTTACCAAAAAACAGTGTTTGCAAGGACTCTGGTGATAAATTCGCCCTTAAATCGGTTAATATTAATTCTAGCCTAGAACATTACTTTTTTGTAAGCAAAACAAAAAAAAATTAATAGCCTATTTCCGATGTGCGAAAGAATTCTTTCTTTCTTTGTTTTTGTTTTGTATTTATACGAAAGAAAGAATTCTTTCGCACATCGGAAATAGGCTGTAAATTTTAAAAGCAACTGTTATTTTCTAAACAAAAAATAAACCTCAAAAATAATTTTTTATTTTCTGAGGAATAAATAAACGAAACTCAGAAAATAACTTTTTTCTAAGCGAACAATAAAATTCGAGAAATTATGATTAAAAAGTAATTTGTTAAATAAAACTGTTACGGTCCCTGGTGTAAATAAATTAGCATACAGCAAAACGTGGACTCTTATCATTGGAATTGAACCAGTTCAATGTTTATTTATACAAGAAATCAAACCAAGAAAATTTCGGATAAGATTACATTTATCTTATTTATTATAATACATTTGCGATTGTCAAATTTTTATGGCTATTCTACCAACAAATTTACCGCTGTTTCATTATTTGGTTATCGAAAAGATAATACAGGTTGGCCCAAAATGGCCAAATACTTGGGCAATTAAGTAGGAATAACTTACAATATATGTATTAAAAAAATTTTAATTGTTATAATGAACTCAAAACCCTTGTTGTGTAACCCTGTTCAAATACCTATCAGGTATAATCAGACCTACAGCAAGTGCCAAGGGTCAATAATATTTACAATATAGGGCGCGAGTTTTAGTATAAAAATGTTTTTGCTTTATTATACATTCTTAATAATTTACATATTACACATGCACATAATAGTATTCTTGAAAACAACAAACATATGATTGATTATATATTCTTAAACTTAGGTAACTATTATATATTTTTATATAAAAAAAGAAAATTTTTTTAAATAAAGAAGCGAGTGATAGTGCTCCAAAAGGTACAAAATTTACAACTTAGCATCAGTTTGTTTCAAAAGGGGAGCCAACTTTTGGGTCAGCATAATGTTACCGGCGATCTTTAGTTTACCCTTCATAAAAGCAGCTTGGGGATTTAATTTGCCTAAAGCAATATCAACCATATCCTCATCGCTGACAGTCAAAGTGGTATCAACTTTAATACCTTGAGCGGGACCTTCATAGATCTTGGCACTTTTTAAGTCCAAAGCTAATTTGTTTTAGTATTTGTATAGAAAAAAAGATAGATAATTGATTATTTTGTTAAGTCATGTTGTTTTATTAACAGTGCAAATAGTAGTGGTATGTATTAGTTGTAAGCATTTCTTCTTTTCACTACCACTCAATAAAGCATTGAAAAACGCCCTTTGATCCCATGTCGTTAAAAATATAAATACTTTTTTTTTTAACTTATAAAACTTAAAGCAAATAAAACTTACTCCATTCCTTGGCCACTTTGCCATCCTTGGTGATTTTGTATAGGAAAACACCATTTACAGCCTTAGCTTTGGCCTCATTGTCTTTAATGCCATCGCTGATTTTTTGGAAAACAGCATCAGAAGATAGAGTCATTGTGTTTTTATACTGGCAAATTACAATAGAAATATAAAGATTTTAATAATATTAAATGTTTGACACTAAAATAATTTCTTTCCAATCCTTAAATGCTTACACTTGGAATGGACAAAATAAAATGTTAACTGCATGAAAATTCGAATCGGTTTTTATGTTTAATCAGCGATGCCAATTTAGCGCGTTTTAACAAGGCAAAGTTCGCTTTTTAAAAAAACGCTGAATTTTTCCGTTTTTTGTGAAGCGAATAAAAACGATGTACATAATTTAATATTTTCTTACTTTTTTCGCAAAGTCCGCTTTTACAATATTCAGATTGAAAGGCAGATATTTTCCTTATTCTCTTTTGAACTTGCCAAAACTTTTCACAATCGTAAAATTAATAGACAGACAGAAATTATTCTTTTTCGCTGTTGACGAAGATATATATTTATTTATTAATTTATTTCAACCAGTAATATAACAAGCCTAATTAGGCCAATAAATTTAGGCTTAAGTCCAGTTTACCAACGCAGCTCCAAATAAAAAAAAAAGTACATAGGGTGATAGAAAATTGAAAAATAAGAAGAAAAAATAAAATGGCAAAATTCTCGGAAACGCATAGTTTCCGAGTTATGGACCTCTGAAGTTTTCATATGAATTTGCGATTTCCCATTACATTTCTGAACCTATATGGCCAATATTGGTATCATTTGAAAGCTTTTGAATAGATCTTTCTGGATATAAACATTTTATTTAAAAATTCTTAATCCATTAAGGAGCGGCGATGAATTTACGAAAAAACAAAAGTTTTTAGTAAGCATAAAAACCAATATATGTATTTATGTTTTAAATTTGTTTTTAATTCACTTTTTTCTACAATAAACTTAACTTAACTTTATAAAAAAAATTAAAAAAAATATTCGCTCTCTGATTCGGGAGAAAACCTATGCAGAAAAGCATTAGTAAGCGAAGCCGGTGTTTGTTATACCATAGAGGAGAAAATCTGTTCATCCGGCCGAAGGCCGGCTATGCGGAGAAGCTTTATTTAGCGAAGCCGGTGTTTGTTATACCATAGAGGAGAAAATCCTTGTGCCCGGCCGCAGGCCGGCTATGCGGAGAAGCTTTATTTAGCGAAGCCGGTGTTTGTTATACCATAGAGGAGAAAATCCTTGCGCCCGGCCATAGGCCGGCTATGCGGAGAAGCTTTATTTAGCGAAGCCGGTGTTTGTTATACCATAGAGGAGAAAATCCTTGCGCCCGGCCGAAGGCCGGCTATGTGGAAAAGCTTTATATAGCGAAGCCGGTGTTTATTATACCATAGAGGAGAAAACCCTTGCGCCCGGTCAAAGGCTGGCTATGTGGAGAAGCTTTATTTAGCGAAGCTGGGATTTTTTTGATAAAATTTTTATTACCTAGTGCACTTCCGTAACATTTTGATATAAAATTTTGTAAAAACTGTATTAGGAGCTAAAGAGTTAAAAAGTTTTAAAAAAATTTTGCATTTCCAGAAAGATCTGTTCAAAAGCTTTCAAATGATACCATGATATTGGCCATATACGTTCAGAAATGTAGTGGGAAATCACAAATTCATATGAAAACTTCCGAGGTCCATAACTCGGAAACTATGCGTTTCCGAGAATTTTGCCATTTAATTTTTTCTTCTTATTTTTCAATTTTCTATCACCCTATGTACTTTTTTTTTCATTTGGAGCTGCGTTGGTAAACTGGACTTGTTCCTAAATTTACATTACAATGCAGAAAAAAACCTGAATAATATAAAAATAAAAATTATACAAAACACTGCTATCTATATTAAAAAATATTTAAGAGAACTCAACCACATACATACAAATGCAATATTTGTCTTATACATACCGCAAAAATTCTTTTTTATTTTGTTGCTTTTAGTAGACTACTATAAACTGTTTTATAGTATTCACTAATCATATTTACCTTGTTCTAAATAAAAATTAAACAAAATATATATAATGGCGACTTTTTTAAATTTTTGGTGGATTTGAGCGATTTGGAACAACATTATTTTTTAGGATTTATAAAAAATATTTTTAGTAATTTAAAATATATACATATTATTGTCAAAAACTCAAAATTAAGGATTTGGCGATTTTTGACATTGAATTTGGCGATAAATGTCCGACCAGTCCGACAGCCCTGGTCCCAATTTACACTATGGACAGTGATGTTCACTTTAATTTTTTCATTACCGTACGGCCCACTAAAAATTGCCGTTTTTAAAAAGATATTACCGTACACAAAGGTTTTTAATCAAAACAATATTCACAAACTTTTTAAATCTTAAATGTGTTTTAAGAAAAATTTTATGAAAATGTTCGTTTAAAGATACATTTTAAACCAAAATTTGTGAATATGGCAGTAAAATCATCATATACATGGCCCAACTAGTAGGTCTGCGCACAACTACAACAATGCAACAATAGAAAAAACAACACGCGTTTTGTTTGTGTATACAAATGGTAAAAATGTCATAACCTTGTCAATTGTCAAGAAAAATGTGTTTTGTTTTTATTATGTATTTATTTTGTTTAATGAAAAATTTTCAATCAAAATTTTAGTAAAATAAGTTTTTTAAAATAAAAAGTGCGTAGAACCAATTGTGCGATTAAGAAAATGAAAACGAAAGGACAATGGGAAGGAAGATTTTTGCTATATTTTTTTTGTTATATTTTTTTTATTTTTATTGTTATTTAAAATATTTGTCATACATTATGAGCACATACGATTTTTTTGACATATCGTGCGACTAAATAGGATAGTGAGAACCGGCCTTTAAGATGTCTTCATGTGTTAGTAGTAACACATGTTTCTAATAATGTTGTATCGTCTGAGGGTAGCAAAAAAATCATTGTTAATCTACCCACAACCGAGGCAACATTTGTTGAGACATGTGTTACTACTAATGTTTTAGTTCTTACCACAGACGATGACTCTAAACCCGAAACATCAGTATTGCGTGTTATTTGAATATACTACAAAACACAACCAATTTTTTTTTTATTTATTTTGCTTGTATACCACCTATCACATTTTATGTCCCATATACATATATGGAACAATTTTATATTCAATTATAATTGTTTTCCAATTCTCAACATTTGCAATTGTTGCCATTTTCTGATTTGTTTCTTCGAAAATTGCAAAATTATCTCACTCTACAAGTGCTCTCAACAAAATGAGAAAGAAAAAAACAGTCAACATCACCACACACGATGAAACATTGTGTTTGAAAAGTCTACATTCACACGTTTCATCTTTTGATGCTCAACTCTTGTGTTTTAAGGAGCAAGGAAGGAAGCAAGAAGAAAAGGGGTTGGTACGGAGATGCCAGTACTTGGGCAGTACGCTTTGTGTTCTCACTCGTAGGTATATGTACAACAATGGCTGCATGTAATTTTTTTTCTTTTTCTCTTTAGTTCGCTTTGAGTAAAAGTGTTGTTGTTTTGAAGCAAAAAAAGTTGAAACCGGTTGCTACGTGTGAACATAATGGCATCTTCAAAAGGGAATTGAAAAGAAGTTGAGCATCAAAAGATGAAACGTGTAACATTTTTGATATTTGAGAAACCAAAAAGGTAACACGAACTTAAACCAGAAACATCCCCACAGGCGTAGCAACGTTTAGTGAAACATGACCATGTATCGACAAATGTTGCCTCGTCTGTGGGTATCTTATCGTTTTAAATTATTGCGTTCTTTAGCCGGCTGTGTTCCGATATTGACCCCCTCCGGACCATTTTTACTCGAGCCGCCGCCATCTATTAGGAACACGGCACCGATCTCTGCACGACTATTGCAAATATAGAAAAATATCACAGAACTAACGAAATATTAACAAAATAAATATCTTAATTGAATTGATTACTTGTTTATTTTCTCTTTAAAATAATTCATTTGATAAAATATACATATGTACATATAAAAATTGGAAAAACATGAGCATTTGGTTTTGTTTTTGACTTGAGTTTTCGCATTTCTACAGATTTGTATAAAAAACGGTATTCGATTTTATACGAATGTGTGTGTGTGAGTAAGCAGAGTGAGCTTGTGTCCATGAGACAAGGAGATTAAAGCAAAAATTTGGAAGTAGAAAATAGACATTTTTAATAAACTTGATGCTAAGGAGAAATAATAAAAACATAATTAATTAAGCTATACAACAAAAATTATGTCGTTTAATGTGACTTCAACACCAACAGTGGGCCTAACAACAGTATCAGTAAGTAGTGGTTCTTATTCAGCATCAGGAGGAGGTCGCAGTAATTATAAAGATATTTATGATTTATTAGAAAGGCTATGTAAAAGTTTTGTTGGAAACAAAGACAATCACAGTAAGTTAAATGTTTTCAAATGTCAAAACAATAATGATTTATGTATGTATATGTTTAAACTATCAAAATATACATATCATCCAAATTATCATTCTAATTTTGTTATGGGTTTAATTTGTGTGTTCTTAATTCAAATTTATTTAAAATTTTTTGGAACAAATCTAGTTAACCAACGCAGCTCCAAAAAAAAAGTGAAAATATATGGGAAAAGTCTTGGAAACGCAATTTTCGAGCTATGGACCTCTGGAGTTTTTATACATATACATATGTATATGCGATTTCCTCTACATTTTTCATCTTCATTGAAACCTTTTGAATATATCTTTCTGGATATACAAAATTCATTTAAAAATGGATAACTCTAGATCCCAATACTGTTTTTACAAAAATTTACATCAAAATGTTACGGAAGTGAAGCAGGTAAATATGTATGTAGTTTATTCAAATAAAAGCCTAAAAGAAAGTTAAATTAAGTAACAAAAACCCCGCTTCGTTAACAAAAGCTTCGCTTGTTAGCAGGTCTCCGACCGAACGCAACGATTTTTTTCTCTACGTTATAACAAAGCTATCTAAAGCTTTTCTGCATAGCCGGTCTTTGGCTGGGCGCAAAGGATTTCCGCCTCTCTGGTGTAAAAAACACTGGCTTTTCTAAATAAAGCTTATCTACAAAGCAGTTAATATTCTTACTAAAAACTTGTATTTTCGCAAAATCATCCCCGCTTCTTAATGGCTTAAGAATTTTTAAATAAATTTTGTATATCCAGCAAGATAGTTTCAAAAGCTTTTAAATGATACATTGGCTCAGAAATGTAGTGGAAAACCGCATATATGTATATATGAAAACTTCAGAGGCAAAAATCTCGAAAACTGCGTTTTCGGGATTTTTTCTATATAATATGTTATTCTTATTTTTTAATGTTCTATATGTATGTAATTTGTTTTGTTTGGTAAACTGCGTTGGTAAACTCGATTTAAGCTCATTTTTTATATTAGTATGAAAACTCCGTTCTAGGGGACGTTTTGCGCCACATTACCCAATACATATCAAACTGTCCTTCGGCCTTGGGCTCTTCATTGCCCTACGATGAAGCTTCTTTAGTAGCAAAAATTACCCAACATCTCAATACCACCGAGTCGTATGGAGCTGCAACTTCTTCTTCCGTTTTAGGAACATCAAGTGGTGTTAGTGCTTCACGTCATAATTCAGCACTTTTTTTAAATTTGCATGAACAACTAAAAGCCAGTGTAAGTAACATTCCTTTATATGGGGCATATCGAACAACGACATTTTTTTAATAGAAAGATTCTTTTATTTCCACGTCATTAGACTAGATTTTTAATTTTGCTTTTTTAACAAAATTAGAAACGTCTGTTATTATAAGGTGTGTTCATTTACTTTACTAGCAGAAACTTGCAACGAGAGAGTATTCTTTGAATTTACAAAATTTTTCTCCAAATTACTCAAAAAAAAAAAAAAATAAAAAAGTAAATGAACGCTTTACCAACAAAAACTAGCAAGTTAGGCATATCGACACTATTCAGCTCTAAGATACGAGCTTATTTCTAAATTAATGTACATAATTGTTTTGAAAAATTTATGCAAGAATATAACAATATATTGTTCCTATATTTTAGAACAATAAATATTTTATGTTATTGAAAAATTTTTAATTTAAAAATTATGAAAATTATTTTTGTTTTGTAAACAAAATCATAAAACAATTGGTTGAATAATTCTTGCTAGCATGGCCGAATTAGTAGGTCTGCTCGAAACGCTGCTGATTTTTTGTAGAGTGGTGTTTTTATCGTGCAATTGTTTTTGTAGCAATTGATTTTAACATATTTTCCATTTTTTACACAAACAAATACATTGGGTTTTACACAAACAAAATGCGTGTTGTTTTTTCTAATGTTGCATTTTTGTAGTTTTGGGCAGACCTGCTAATTGGGCCATGCTTGCTAGTAAAAAATTTACTATCAGAAATTTTCAAAAAAAATTTTGTGTCAAATATTTTGTTAATCTCTCGTTGCAAGCTTTTCGAGTAGGTGAACACTTACTAGTAACAATTATTGAAAATAAGCAATAATTTTCTGTAAATAAACACACTTATCATTTATGTAACCATAAATATTTGTTTATCATTCAATAAGTGTATTAAGTACAAGATAGGCGCATTAGAAAAAAATTTCTAATTTTAAAACCCATGTAACGTCAAACAAAAGAAAATAAGGCGGCATTTACGTAGACATTTTTAAAACATGTCTTTTTTTAATTTTATTTTCAAGCTGCTACTTAACTTTTTACATTTTCATGATTAATTTTGAGACGTCTTTTTTTAAATTTTTGTTTTAAAAAATCGAAAAAAAAAAACAAAACATAACAGCAAAATTAGAAATGATAATGGGGGCATTTAAACTGTGTCTTTTCAGACATGCCTGTTTTATTCATTTTCTTTTGAACATTCTTCCAAAAACCTATTGTTTTTATCACGATGTATTTCTAAACAAGTTTGTTTTCATATCTATTTGTCTAATATCAATTTACTTACAAATTAAAAAACATGAAAATTCATAAAAACAAACATGAAAACTTGTTTCGTGTCTGTTTTACAACCCCTCTTTCTTCTCTAACCCGATCGCCTAAAAACAAAACAAATGTGTTTGTTGGACATGTCTGAAAAAACACCGTGTAAACTCCCTTAATAAAAGAAAATTCGAAAAAAATACGAAGAATATCTTTTTTCTACCCCACTTCTCTACCGAATTCGTCTTAAAAAAATCATCGTATATGTAAATGCCGTGGTGGTGATACTACAACAAGTAACAATTTTTACTACACGTTCAGGCACTTGTGTTGTGAAAACATCACATAAAACAGCAATAAAAAAACTCAAATTTGTTTTTGTTTATAATATTAATTTCTAAACGTAAATTTTTAATTGAATTTATTTATTTATTCTGCCCTCCTAAGAAAGAAAGTCACATCTCCATTTTAGAAGTTTTGAAAATTGTATGAAACAATTCTACTCGCGAACACAGTTCGAGTCATTTATCTCGTTTTTAAATTTGTGTTAGCAAGAATTGGCTCGTTTTGTGCTCGCGAGTTTTGACTTTCTAAGGAATGCAGTATTGTTTTCAATATACATAAATATATGAAAGAAATATTCTTTTCGGCATTGTGGGTCATGTAGTTAAGTAGGTAGGTTTTTCTATGTACCTTCAAGCCTTTTCGTTAAAATTTTGTATCACAAAATTTCCAAATCTCAAAAAATAATATAAATTTATTTGATTTTTGACACTTGTTTTAATATTTTGTCTTATATTCTCTTTTTTGGAGTTATATGGGGTTTTAAGTTAATAAATTATTATTTTATAATGAGCATACACAGTATTTATTATACCATCTAACCTGAATTTACTTATTATACCATGGTTCGAATCAAAGTATAACGTCCGAACACTTTTAATAAACGAATTTATTTTACAAAATATTGAACTAAATTGTATTATTTTTAGCAATTGGATACACAACAAAGAAGTGCTCTTTTAACTTTTCTCTATTACATGGCTGATTCAAAATATGCTGGTTCAGAAAATTGTTATAGCACAACTAGTACAAAACCTGCAGGTGTACAAAGAAGCCGTTATAGTAATCCTAATGTCTCTTTGCCTCCTAACAGTACTATGAATTCAATGAGAAGTCATATTTTACAAAAATCACAACCAATGGTGGCAACATCGCAAATACCTCCTTTAGGAACTGGAAATGTAAGTTTATTTTGAAATTTATTTAAAACTAGCTTTTACCTGTGACTTCGTTCACTTGCAAATTAGAGGTTTATCCTATAAACAAGTCTGAGTTCCAAAACATCATACTACTTTGCAGTCAAAGTCAAAAATGTATCACAGAGTTTAACGATGCACAGTTTGCTTATTGTATACGCTTACACAACTTTTTTGGTGCCCTTTGGTATAGATACAATTTAAAAATTCTACACGGTTGCATTGTAGAATATATTTAAAAAAGCGAGTTGCCTTGCAACTAACGTTTTGGAACACAGCCTAATTTGGAGACAATTTATGTATGTTGTTTTCTGCATCTATACTTATATTATGTTAAAATCGTATTTGCATCATAACAAGTACCCTATAATTCAATCAAGGTCATAAGCTGTCCTAAATCAAATTTTTCGAAAAGAGAAAAAGTACCAAAGGTAAAACAGAACCAGTTTTTCCTAATTTTAGGCCCTCAGAAAGTACCCTGAATATTATTGTAGGCTATAATCTGTATGTAGTATATCAAATTTGTTGAAAAGAAAAATTAGCAATATTATCGCGTTTAACTCCTTAAAGATTACCAATTTTATCCCTTAAAAAGTACCATATATTTGAATCCTCTCCGTCTACCAAATTTTATCCAATACAATTAAGTTTTAAGGTTTTCGCGTGATAGAGCCACAAACTAACAAACAAACTTTCTCATTTATTATATTGGTAGGACTAATCTTAGATTTTTATTTTTTTCTAGGCTTTAAATATAAATGACTCTGCCGAAATTAATCATAAAATATCTTTGCTGCGTCAATCTAGCCAAGGCCCTGGTAGTAGAAGTGGCTCGGAAAACGATGCAATGCCTACAACGCGTATTTTGTCATCAGCCCCCAGCACTCATTTCTCATTGCGAGGTGGTAGTTCAGATAAAAATAAAATGTTAGAAAACCAAAATAATCTTAATGATGATATTGTGCAAAATGTTATTTATGCCTTTACGGGCATTCAAGGAAAGTATTTAAAGAAAGATGTTGTATCGGGTAAATTTAAATTAGACGCTAAAGCGAAGACGTTAAATGTTGTGCAGGCTGGTATGTTATTACGTCTATCCGAGTTGGGTTATTACCATGATTTAGTACAATCGTATGCAGATACTAAAAGTGGCTTATGTGCTTTAGGACTAATGGGTCAAGGTTTTGTTTCCGCCTTAAAATCAGAACTAACTAAATATTATGGCATGGTGGCCATGTTACAGGAACAACTTAATAAACAACGTCAAGGCGAAACGTTTGCATTATTTAATTCCCCTTTACGTCCGGAACGTTTGACTTTAATGAAAATATTAGTTTGGTCTGTAGATCCCCTACAAAGATTACAACTTTTAGCCACTATTGCGGAGGCATGCCAAGAAAAGAAAGGTGGAGCTTTAGCATCGACCGTTTACGGTTTTTTGAATAACGGGAATCCAATGGTAAAAAGTATTGCCAAAGAATTGCTTTTGGCCCTATGTGGGCCTCTTTATCAAATGCTAACGAAATGGTTGCTGGAGGGAGAACTATGTGATCCTCATGGTGAATTCTTTATTGAATGCCTTGTAGAGGTAGGGCCAGATCGTTTGTGGCATGAAAAGTATCGTGTGCGTACTTCTATGTTACCAAATTTCGTTTCAACGGATTTAGCACATAAAATTTTAGTTACGGGAAAAAGTATTAATTTTCTATGCGAAATTTGTGAAGATAAGCATCCTGTCAAAGGTAAAGACGAGTTGAAAAGCTGTATTGAAGAAAATGGTAAGATATTTTAATGATTTTTATTTAATTTAGTAACATTAACTATTTTTATTTTTACCTTTAGCTGAGCATATTTTTTCTGTAGTGTCTGATACAAAGTTGCATTCAACAATTGATTCCATTTACTTGAATACTTCGAAACGTGTTTTAGACATCGTCATGGGTCCGCATAAACTACTAGAACATCTACAGGCTATGCGCCGCTATTTGCTTCTGGGCCAAGGCGATTTTATCGGCATCTTAATGGAAAACTTAAAGTATGTTAAATTATTTTTATCAATTTATTAAATATATTTTCAACATATTTCTTTTTATTTCCTAATTAGATGCGAATTGGATAAACCAGCCAAAGAATTGTATTCATATGATTTGTCTTCCATAATGGACGCTGCAATACGTTCTACAAATGCCCAATATGATGATCCTGAAATACTTAACCACTTAGACGTTAGATTAATGTCACCTTGTGATGGTGACATTGGATGGGATATTTTATCATTACAGTATACAGTACGTGGTCCATTATCTACAATGCTAGAGCCTTCTATGTGTATATATCAAGTGCTTTTTAAACCATTGTGGCGTATGAAGCATATGGAATTTGTTTTATCTTCAAAAATATGGAAAGATCAAAAATGTAATGCCAAGGTAAGTTTTTAACAAGTTTTAATTCTTTAGGGAAACCGTTTCCAAAAATACTGTCATATTTTTGAAAATTTTAAATAAAAAGGGTTTCCTTTAGGATGTTATTTCAAAAGCGGCTGGTCAAAATTAAAAAAAAAATTTAAATTAAGTTCATTAGTGCAACATTTTAATTCGTCCAACATTAAACTGTAGAGAATATACATACATATTTATATAAAATCAGATTTAGACGATATGTTTTCAGGCATGTTTGTTTTGTTTTTTGGCAATTGGGTTAGAGAAGACACGAAACGAGTGCTTGTTAATATGTATTGAAAGAAGATTAGACATGAATATAATTAGACATAGAAATATGTATGTAAAGATGATTAGAAAATAAGACATGAAAACAGAAATGTTTGTAGAGAGTGAAAATGCAAAAGGTTTTTGGTGGCATTTTCAAAAGAGAATGTAGATAACATATGTATGTATCGCATAAATGCCGCTTTACATTGATTATCCTTAAGTTTCAAATAGAAGCTTTTGTAGTTTCTCGAAATTTTTTATGGTTTCTGAGATATGTATTAAGCATTAGGTTAGGTTAGGTTAGGTTAGAAAGGCTGGTGTGAAGCAAACCTCACACCCTCACCCAGAGACCAATATGGTCCATTGTGATGCCTTTAATTAGTGAAACAAAGGAAGAAAGAAGAGAAAGATATCTAGTGTGACAGAGTAGGAGAAGTAAATGGTGAAAGCACAGGGAAGGAAGATAGTGGAAGATAAGAAATCGGACAGAACAAGCAAAACACAACCCTACCAAACAGGAAAAACTGCCCTACATGTTTCCCAGCCTCCTGTCGCGCAGCCAGGTCATTCCCATTACGAATCCCGTCAGATTCTCGAGCCCGCAGCCCGAGACATCTCCCAATTCGTGCAGGAATCTGCTACCTAGCCACCTCAGCCTGCTGTTCTGTAGCCTGGGACAGTGGAACAGAAAGTGCTCAACTGTCTCTAACTCCTCTGGGTCCTCACACAGCCTACATAATACCTATCATGGTTCTGACGCAGGCCCTACTCTTACCCAGCAGCGCGTCCGAATTTGACCTACTAAGCATCGGCCACAGAGTGCGCGATATTAAGCATTAATTTTCACCATATCAACGATTTTAAAGTTTTTTAAGTTTTGTTTTTCTCTATACGCCACTGTTTGGCAAATGAAGCAAATTGCTCATTCAAAAACGTACAAAATAAATTTCACTCTGGTTTTGCTTCATTGGCGTAAGAAAACGAAGTAAAAGAAAAATAAAACGACAAAAAGCAATAAATTTTACTCCTGCCGTAAGAAAAAAAGTAGTAAAAGTAAAAAACAAACAAAATGTCAACAACTCAATACACAGCAGTAAGTACACGTATGCAGCACAAAAATCTACTTAGTCAAAATAAATGTATACAAGTGACGTATGCGGCACAAAACAATCATTTTCACTTTCTTCAGGTCCTAATCATGTAAAACGTAACGCAACGCCAAAGAATTTCATTGGAAGCACAAACAATGTCATAAATATTTTGTAATTTTGTTGTTGCTTTCTACAGAAATTCATGTACCGTTTTATGTGAATTTCTGTTGAAAGCAACGACAAAATTACAAAATATGTTTGTGAACGAACAATGAATATGTTTTTTTTTTAATTTTGGGCGCTTATGACGTTTGTGCACAAAAAATGGCAAATTAATTTATATGGCTTATGATGTTTTTGCATGAAATTTTTTAGTTTACAAAAAATTTTAATTTCGTAATTAGATATATTACTATCGTAATATATCTAAAAAACATATAAGTTAATAACATCATAAGCTAAATAAATAAGCCACAAAAACATAAAGCCGTTTTGACAGTTTGGCGACGAAAATGTCTCTCATAATTTACAAAAATACGGGAACAATAAAAATCAAATTTCTACCCCAAAGGAAAACGTTAATATAAAATGCGTTCAAATAATTGTGTAAATGACACATTGGGTACGTTCATAAGACGTAGCTGTTGAGCTCAACTGCTAGAAAACTGTTGACAACTGTTGAGCCGAACATTTTCGTCTTAGAAACGGCATTATGAGTATAATGCAAAATTAACAGCTGATAAACATAAACAATTGAAAAAAAATAAAGGCTGAGGTTGAGCACAACATGTTGACTTTAGGTTACTAAAAAATTTTATGATGGAATAAATGGCCTCAAATACCCAACTGTTGTGTTGAGCGGAAGTGCTCAACTATGCGTTTCTAAGACAAACACTAAACGGTTACACAACAGTTACGCCTTATGAACGTGCCCATTGGCATGTACAATTCAAACAAGTACTTGCATTTTTTAACACTTTCTATTATTTATTTTATTCATATTTTTTATTTTATTTCTTTTGGTAATACTTGTTTGTAGTTTTTATTGATTATTTTTTGACACAGCTCTTTGTTAAACAATTTTCCCAATCAACCAAAAGCAAAAGTACGGGCTACTTCGTGCAAAAGAATATTTTTCTCTTAAAATCTCTCACTTTACCAAACATTGAGGACGGGAACAGTTTTCGGTAAGATTGGGGTCGCGCAGGCTCCCAACGTTGAGTACAGGATCAAACCTATACAAAATTTAAAAACGTACAAAAATATGATTAAAAAAGTGAATAAAAAGTTAAATAAAATTACAAAATATGATTAGTTTCGTGGACCTATTTTTCCAAGACCAAGAGGAGGTGGTAAACGTGGCATCTATTAGACGCTATTTAAGAGATATATCAAAGCTTCTACCGTTTGTTTTTGCTTCTCTTTAGTCATTTGGAGCTTAGTCTCTTGTTCCAAAACTTTAAATAAGTTTGCCCCAAAATCACGCCCGTAAAAGTTTGGCTGCAGCCTGTTCAATCGTCTGACGGTCCTCCGCCGGTAGTGTATACACTTTTTTACCTTGCGATATTTTTTCCTTTAATTGTACTCACACTCTTTGCCAAAACTGTTCCATTTTTCTGCGATACGCTTCCATGTAGTTTCAGTGCTGGCTTTTGTTTCTCCAAAAGACCGAACACCATGAGCAATTTTACTGTTATTTCCATTTCATGGATTAAAAGTTCAAACTGTGTTCGGGTTGTAATTTTACCATTTTAAAATCTACAATCAAAGAAAAAAATACATAAACTTAAAAACACAAACATTTAATAAAAAATATTTTTACTTATTAGTTTTGCCGCCTTCTTTACTTAAAAAACTATTAGATCTCAGTTAATATATAGTTAAAACTATAGATTACCTGAGATCTCAAAAATCCAGCCTTTGCCGATTTAGAAAAACACATTAAATTGAGAAGGTACATACATATGAGTTCTCACCTACTTATCTCGTTCACAATAAAAATAAAAAAAGAAATGACAAATGACTCCCACAGGATGTTTTGGTGCTTTTTAAGAAGAAAAGTAATGCAAAAAGTAATTCTGAGTCGATCGGTATACTTTATGACGGGTCTAGGACCAATTTTTTTAGGTGTAACACACATCAGCACAAATGCATAATACCCTCTCCACTATTGTGGTGTTGAATATATAAAATAATTTTATTAATATGACTTAAAAGAAATGTTATTCCGAATCGTTTTTAAGTTCTGATAAATTGTATAAGCATAACCGCCTTATTTCTGTTGAAATATTAGTCAAGCTCAAAATCTCAGCCCGATAAAAAAAATTAAAACGGATTTGAATTTATCGCTCTAAAATTGTACATTCTAATTATTTTTGGAGACCAGTATAACAAATGAATTAAGAGCTTTTTTATGGCTGCAATAGCCACCACATAAATGACTTGTGAAAACCAAATAATGCTTATAGACAACAGCAACAGGTAGTTGCAATCGCCACTTTATTAATAATATTAACTTAATAGGCTAGGTTAGGTTAATGAGGGTTATGCGCCCAAGGGCACACCTCCACTCGGAGATCAATGCGGTCCATTGTGAATCCCTTCAGTAAGGAGGTAGAGAAAAGAAAGAATTGAAGAAGGAAAGAAATAAATTGATAGATAGAGTAAAAAATCAAGTAAAAGGTTAATACTAGTGTAAATGTAAAAATTTGAAAATGTTCAGTAGTGGCATCCAAGTGCGTAGTTGATCATTTTAATTTCACTCATCGGAATGTTATCAAAATGTTAAAAAGTAGTAGTAAATCTTTATTTTAGATAATTATTTCATTTACATTATTAATTTTCACAATTTGATATATTACAAAGATTATACAGATATGACAAATAGTGGTCAGCTGGATATATTGAAAAATATGTATATATTATTTTTATACATCAAAAGAAAAAAAATTACTTTACAATATTCAGCCTTATTGTGGTTGTCGTACACGACTGTGACGTTTTTTGTATTAGATTTAAGTAAAACACAATCTGTGTTCTTTTATCTACTGCAAAAAACGACACAGTCGTATACGTCAACGACAACCGCAATAAGGCTGATTTATTCCAAGTTTTCCTAATCTGAATGCAACCGACCATTTATAATTCTCTTGATTTCATCTTCCAATAATACAGCTGTTGCAAAATACCTCTTTCGGAAAGTGGTTAGTATAGGACATCTTCCAAGGAAGTGTTGCAATGATTCCGTTTCCCTAAGATTACAAAAAGTACAAAGAAGTTCCCGTTTAACGTTCTTTGATTATCCAGGTGATATCATTTTAGTTAGTGTGATATTTTTTTACAATTTATTGTTATCAGCGCAATCGGGAGATTTTTTAAATTAAATTTGCAATAGCGCTTCGGCGAATATTGGCGCAGATTTTCGTATTCGTATTCGCGAATATTAAAAATTGATATTCGTAACATCATTGGTATGCTTATTCACACTTAACAAATAAGGGCAATAAGGTCAGGATGCTGCCATCCCATAGAAAAAATAGGAATAAAATATTATGACAGATGGCAACCCCATCAGGACCAGCTATGGTAGAGCAATCATCCATTTTGCAGGAACAACAACCATAATAACGGAAAATGAAGAGGGAAAAGAGTACAATAGACTAACCAGGAACAGCAGCAACAGAATCTTACTACCTAATGTTTATAAAAACAGTGGTTACATGTGGTGCGCCAAAGGCTTGTTAAGTGCGAACATGGCTTTAGTCGTAATAGTGCTATATTAATCTATGCCGAATCTGATATGCCCTTCATTGCGATAAGAACAGAAAATTATATTAATACCGTTGTTTGGATATAAATAAATTTATTTTGTGCCTCGCCCGTTGTGTATTGATAACCTAGATGGTTGTACTTAATTTGGAAACTTTTGCACTTGCCGTTCTCTAGATATACAGAGATCTATTATGTCTTTGTTCCAACTCCGTTCATATTTTTAGAGA
The DNA here is from genome assembly GCA_943735925.1 of Pollenia amentaria. Taxonomy (NCBI): domain Eukaryota; kingdom Metazoa; phylum Arthropoda; class Insecta; order Diptera; family Polleniidae; genus Pollenia; species Pollenia amentaria. The sequence goes on along the minus strand of OX031008.1, from coordinate 128,228,371 downwards.
AATGTGCCATCCATAAAGTTTTAGCAAATACAACCAATACAACACAATAGAACACTTTGTGAATTGCCTTTTAGTTTTTTTTTGGCATTTCCATATTTCTAGGCGGTGTGACCGAGAGTTGGAACACTTTATTTTTAAAGGGACCCCCTAATATATATATATATATATATATATATATATATATAGTTATCTTTATATATATGTGTCTTAGGCTTATGACTCATTTTTTACAAAAAAAAAGGACATATCACCACGTGATAGCCAATACTAAGGCCCTAATTGTGTAAAACGCAACGCAACGCCAAAAATTATATGGAAACCAAAAACAAAGTCAAAAATATTTTATAATTTTGTTGTTGCTTTCTACAGAGATTCATGTTGAATTTTTAAAATTCAAACGCTGCATATCTTGTGGCGTTGAAAAATTTAAAACACAGTATGAATTTCAACAACAAAATTTTTAAAATTGTGTTGACTTGTTTTTGTCTTCAATGTTATTTTGACGTTGCGTTGCGTTTTACACAATTAAAGCCTAAATTAGTGATCAAAATCGTGTTTGCTGGTCATTTTATCAGAAAAACCTTCCGCACTAAATGCAGTTTCTAAAAATTCACACATATTTTTTTACTACATTAGCAAAGTTCTGAAAGAGCAAATGTAAAAAATCGGAGCTCTTCTGTTAAATGTAACAACAAAATACAAAAAGTTGCCGTTAGATTTCACAAAAGAGCTACAATATACTTTAGCCGTTTAAAGGTGTGACAACGTAAAGTTTAATATGTAGTTTATTTTTTTAGTGTAGAAGAAATTTCAACTCGTTTGGTGCGGGAACTTATTTTAAAGCAGCGAAAAAGATGGTATTTGTAAATATTTTGTTATGGACATTTTGACTAGGGCATGTACAATTTAACATTTGCAAAAAAAAAATTTAAAAAGTAATGTGCACCCTAATGTATATACATATAAACATTATACATATATATTTATGTTTTTGGTATTTCTCAAATAAAACTACTCAAAAATTTTTTTTTTTACAATTTTGATAAACATGTTCTTGTCGGAAATTAAATTTTCCACAAAAAACCTCTACCCTGATTTTTTTCGTAAACTCAACGGGTAAAAAGTTATCAGACTTTAAATACTTACAAAAATGAGCAATAAACACAATATTTGTTACAAGTAGTTTCCGATCTCAGAAAAAGATAACCTGTTTATAACAAACAAAAAATTTCTAATTAACAATTTAGGTTAGGTTAGGTTAAATGGGTAGCCGTCACGAAGACGACTCACTTGGGTCCTTATAGCGGTCCCTTTGTGATACCCCCAGCCAGTGACAAGGGTCAGCCAGTATCCACCAGACTATTCCCCAGAGGTCACCGCAGTCTCGAACCACCCCGATTCCCTGCAGAACAGGTAGATCGATTTCAGTCCCGCATTGGACAAATCGTCCAGACATGGCAATTCCGGTCTCCCAAAATGCCTCAACCTAGCGCCCGCCAGTCCGGGGCATTGGCAGAGGAAGTGAAACACCGTCTCCTCCTCCTCCACATCATGACAACTCCTGCAGTAGTCATTGTACGCAAGACCCATCCTCCTAGCATGAGTCCCTATCACCCAGTGACCCGTGATGACCGACATCACTGTCCTTATCCGATCCCTGCCGAGACCGAGTAGTACGCGCGTTCTCGCCGCGTCATAGCCAGGCCATAGAGTCCTGGCCATCAAACAGGTATGCTCGCCCTGCCATCTCTCCTGAGCCCTTCTGTACGATTCCCGTCTGATGAGAGTCATGCAGCGGGCCATTGAAGTGCCAATCAGGCCGTCGACGAACATGTCGTCCAAGAGACAGCCTTGTTTGGCTAGACTGTCCGCAGTATGGTTGCCCAGGAGCCCACTGTGTCCTGGTACCCATGCCAGCGTTACACTGGAATGTTTCGCGATCTCATTTAGAGACATCCGGCATTCCACTGTTAACATAGATGTCGTAAAGACACCAGCCAGAGCTGCAATGGCAGCCTTGCTGTCCGTAAATATACATATATCCCTCGATATACGATAGTACCTCAGCCAGTTTGCCGCCCGCCTTATGGCAGAAATTTCCGCCTGCAGCACACTACTGCCATCTGGCAGCCTAAAAGAGACCCTGATGTCCAATTCCTCGATGAAGAAACCTCCACCCACTCTGTCGCCCATCCTGGAACCATCGGTGTAGACCCGCAGGGTCGGCTCCAAAGATCGCGTGTTATCGAGCAGCTCATCATAGTTACCATGATGAACCGTGAACAAAGCACCGAAAAAGGGTTCCGGAGTGCAATAGTCCAGCCCCGCCAGGTCCTGAGACGCGCGAAGCGTGACCCTGGCATGACCATAGTTCCGCGAAGACCATAGGCCCACCGCCCCCAGTCTCATAGCGGAAGTCAAGGCCTGTTGTTCGGCCATGATATCAATCGGCAACCAGTCTAACATAGTAAACAGTGCCTTTGTCGGTGTCGAGCGGAGTGATCCCGTGATCATCAGCGCAGCCAACCTATATACTTTCCCAAGCATCCTGCAGTACCGTGCCTTTTCCATGGCAGGCCACCACACTATGACCCCATAGAAGAGAATCGGTTTTACCACCGCTTCAAAGATCCATTCGACACCCTTGGGGCCCAGGCCCCAGCTCCTGCCCAAGGATCTCTTGCAGGTGTATAAGGCCACCATAGCCCTATCAACCCTCGTCTGAACGTTGAGTTCCCATGATAGTTTGCTATCGAGAATTACGCCCAAATATTTGGCACTGTTCGAGAGCTTCAGCTCCGTGCCGTTCAGCCTAGGAAGCCTAAAGTTGCCAACCTTGTACTTCCTGGTAAAGAGTACCAACTCAGTTTTCCGTGGATTGACACCAAGTCCACAGGAAATGCTCCAAGAGCTTAGAATCCGCAATGCAGATTCCATACAATGGGACAGTGTGTCCAGGTGTTTACCCGCGACCGCCACCGCCACGTCATCCGCATACGCGACGGTTCTTATCCCCAATCTGTCGAACCGGCACAGCAAAGTGTTCACCGTCAGGTTCCACAGTAGAGGGGACAGAACCCCACCTTGCGGGGTGCCCCTGTGCACAAATCTGCAAACATCGGTAGCACCCATCGTGGATTCAATGATCCTATTATCGAGTAAATTACCAATAAATCCACAAATTGCATCGTCAACCCCAACCTCTCTCATCGACTCCAAGATGGAGTTGGGTTTGACATTATTGAAAGCTCCCTCAATGTCCAGAAAGGCCACAAGTGAGTATTCCCGAAATTCAAGGGATTTCTCAATGTAGCCGACCAGTGAGTGGAGCGCCGTCTCCACAGACTTGCCCTTGGTGTAGGCATGCTGCGATGAAGAGAGCAAATGTCTAGGAATAGACATCCTCAGATGAATATCAATGACCCTTTCCAGGGTCTTGAGAAGAAATGACGACAGGCTGATTGGCCTGTAGTCCTTAGGTCCGGTGTGGGATGTTTTACCCCCCTTTGGAATGAAAACAACCCTACATCTAGTCCATCGGATGGGAACGTACGAGAATCTAATACATTCCGTATAGATAGCGGACAGCCAAGGAATCAGAAGCCCCGCGTTCTTTTGAAGGTCGGCCGGAATAATACCGTCCGGACCAGGAGCCTTAAAGGAGTCGAAGCTCCTTATCGCCCAATTGAGCCTATCATAGCACAGAGAAATGGACACTGGTCCAGGCTCTGATAAGCAGTTGATCTTCCGTGGTGTTGGAAGGGAATTGCCAGGAAAGTGCGTGTCAATTAACACCTCCAGCGTCTCCTGACTATTCGTAGTCCAGCTACCATCAGCTTTCTGAATGTAGCTAGGGACAGCCGGGCAAGAAGCCATTATTTTGCGCAACCGGTTTGTCTCAGAGGATCCTTCCACGCCACTGCAGAAGTTCCTCCAGGCATTCCGTTTCGCCGATCTAACCAAATTCTTGAACCTATTCAATGCCGACTTATAATCCGCCCAGTTTCCCAGACGTTTAGCCATATTGAATAACCTACGACAGTCTCTGCGAGACTGTGCAATCTCAGGGCTCAGGGTGGCTTGCCCCCCTTCTTCCTAACCACTGGCCTACAGGCCAGTGCCGTTGCCTGTCGCAGTGCCCCCGATAGGAATTCCACTGCCATTTCAGTCTCCGTAACGCCACTAATGACAGGGACAGCCCAGAGAATCAGCGAGTAGACTAGCCTGATAGTCCCACCTCGTTCTCCTCCTATTCACAAAAGTACACACCCCCAAGGGGGGTGGACCCAATTGAAACTCAACATACCTGTGGTCCGAAAAGGAACAGTCATCTGAGACCGCCCAGTTACTTATCAAGTCGGAGTGTTCCGAGCTGACCAATGTCACATCAAGAACCTCCTGCCTATTAGCTACAATGAACGTAGGTTCCGCGCCTATGTTTGCTATTTCTAGATTACTGCTACAGATAAAAGAAAATAGCGACTCACCTCTAGTGTTGGTGTTGGAGCTGCCCCACGTGATGTGGTGCGCATTAGCGTCAGCACAGATAACCACCGGGGTACCCATGGAGCCGGCTTTGGCTACCAAGCCACGAACAAGCCTATTAGGTGGCTCATTGTCCTGGTCATGCGCCATATAGCCCGATACGATCCAGGTCGATATGTCGCCCATCTCTAGGGCCGCTGAAGTTGTGTCTCCATCACTGAAATCAGAAAGAATGAAGATATCCAGCGTGTTTTTAGCCAAAATACAAGATCTAATTTTACCTGTTGCTTTGGCATATAGGAGCTTATAGCCCTTGAGGTTTAATCCGCAAACCCGATCCTTGTGGATCCATGGCTCTTGGATCATTATTAGCTCCTCCTCTCTCTCTACCACCCGGAGGAGCAGTGCAGCGGATGCTGCCTTAGAGTGGTGAAGGTTTATCTGTGTCACCTTCACCATGTCCAGTATTAACGACCGTGACATTGGCGTCCTCCTGATCTGATTCCAGGAGGGCGTCCTCATCAGCCAATTCACCCATGCGTTCAAAGAGGTCACCCAGCATGTCAGAGACGGACGCGGTGTCTTCATTGTCACATGAATGAACGGAAGCGTCATTCGTGCAGTCCGCAGGCTGCGTAGGCTCCACAACCTTCGGAGCGGGATCGCCCTTGTCATCACCTCGGTAGACACGGAGCAAGATGGTACTAAAACCGTAGTAAATCTTGCCCTGTTTCTCCCTCAGTGGCTTCAAGGAGTCCTGATTCAGGACAACGATCGCCGTTCTTGAGGATCCTTCAGCTGCTGAAACCTTGACAACTTTCCAGTTATGAGTGGGAAGTTGGGGGTTGCAGCACTGAATAATCTTCAAGATTTCCTCCGGTGCAGAAGGTTCCGCTGGGATGGTGACGATGGATCTAGGTCTCCGTGGTATCTCACTCACCAAAACCACGTCGAGCCTAGCACCTTCCCATATTTCGCCAATCGCTCCAATGGCAAGCTTTAGCAGAAGTGCAGAGCGCTCATCCACACACGCCATCAGCTTAACGTGACCCTGGTACCAGCCAGCATCGTCGCATTGCGGGGGTGCTCCTGGATTCTCACTAAGGATCTTCCAAAAGACACCCATCATTTGCTGCTTCACCAAGTCCCACCTAGAGTGGGAGATGGATCCATCAGCAGCACTTCTGTCTATAATAGCCCTAACAAGATGGTCTTTCGCCACCTCGCTGTAGGACCTATTAGTCGACTTTGGTGCGTGCATGGGACGTTTTGTCCCTGGTTGCTGTCTAACGGCTGTCGCTTCTTCCTCCGAACGTTGCCGTTTAGGCATTGCCTTTGCAGGGGCAGGAGGTGAAACGCTTTGAAGCCCAGCTGTAAGGGCCTTAGCCCATGCCAATGAAGCTTCCTGTTCTGCAGAAAGCTCATTGGCATCTTTGGAGCCGAATAGCTCGATAACACGCAAGGCAGCACGCCTTGAGTTAGATGCCCTCTTTGAAGGATTTTTATGCCGAGGTGTCTTCTTAATGACGCCGGAGTTGGCGGGGGGAGGTACAGAAGTGGGACAGGATGTAATCATCTCCGTCTTTGCACAATAGGCATATGGGAAGCTGCTTTGTTGGACGACTTTGTCATTTCCAACTTTGCAGTACCCGAAGCATGGACTTTATCCGCTCTGACGGAAAGGGCTGATGCGGCTTTTGATGTACTTGGCGCGAAAGACAGAGGTACATCGCCGCTGTTAGGTGTCGAGGCTGATACAGCCACCGACGGGATCGTCTTCGTCTTATTGTCCTTATCATTTGTCCTTTTCATGTCTTGTTCCGTGCCATTGTTAGTTTGTTGTTTGTTTCGTTTTTGATTTTTGTTTTCCAAAGGAGAGTTCATTTTGCAGTTTGGTCCCACGAGTGTAGGGGATCTGGAGGTCCGCCACGTCATAGCCCCCAATAACGCGGTAAGGGCGTAGTCTATTTGCTGAGGTGCCCAGGTATCAGCAAAGCTCCGTGATAATACAGTCGGTAACCCCTGACTGCAAACCAACCGATAGGCACGGGTCGCATAACACCTCGGTTTAGGGGATGGATAACCTTTCGTTGCCAAGGCCTTTAAGTTCACTGCCCTCATCTCGGGAATCACCAGATGCTGGCAAAATGCCCGGATCAAGACACGGACCACAGCCAAGACGTAAGCCACCACATCGCTTCAAGATTGTTATCCATAATTATATTTATTAAATGTACTTTAAACCTAATATTAATATTTAATTATATAAATTGCAATATTTATTAACAACAAAAAAATCAATTACTGAAAGCAAATACTTCATAACCTTTGCTCACTTGGTTGCTAGTATTTTAATTCTGATAACATTTAACCCGTTAAGTTTGTGAAACAAGGCAAATCAATGTGCAAATTAATTTGGCTATATTAAAAACATCAGTTAACCAGGCTATGGTTCGAAAAAGTAATTTGAGAAGTTAAGAAATAGTTTATGTGCACCAGTGGATTAAAGCCCGTACGTAGCGCCAGTAAGGTTCCAGTTTCGAGCAAATCCAACATCATAAAACGATTATGTTTTGTATGACAACATCTGCAAAGAAAAAAATTGGAGAAACGTGCTTTGGTCGGATAAAACAAAAAAAAAACTTTTTTGGTTCTGATGGGAAAAGATTTCTTTGTAGATCCAAAAACGAAGAGTATAGCCCTAAGTACACAAAAAAAATATGTAAAGCATGGTGGAGCTAGTCTCATGATAATGGTCTGTTCATCTTCTGTGGTCGGTCCAAATTATTGGATAGATTCTTGAAAATAAAATGCTTCCGTTTGCTGGAGAAGAAATGCCACTGAAGCAGGGTTGGCTGCCCAGTTTGTAACCCAGAAAAACCCACCCGGGTTTTAATGGGTATTGTGTTTAAATAACCCCAAGTGGGTTTTTTTTCTTTATATTCATTTAGACAAAGATGTTTAATAGATTAACATTTTCAATTGTTTTTTTAAATGAGCGTTGTTTTTCTAATTGTAAGAGTAGTAAAGATAAGTGGAACTTTAAGTAGAAAGTGTATTATATCAGGCGGAATCGATTTCAGAACTTGACTGAAAAAGTACACAAAAGTTGTTTTAGTGTTTTTAAAAACTTGAATATAAGCAAAATGCTCTAAATTTACATTATTTCCAGTAGTATATTTTAATACATATATTTAAATTCACATACGAATTTTAAAGATTTTTCAAAAAAAAAAAAATTGATATAAAATTTTACTTTTTATAACCTGTCGGTATATATACATATTTTATTTATGTTTTTTAGATAATGCTTTGGCAATATTTTCAATTAAAACAAAAACTTTGACTTTCAGTCATTGAATGTACGTTCTGAAAATTAGTTTTCTTGTTTTGTTTTCTTAATTGGTAATTAATAATTTCCTATAAAGTGCAAATAACCTTTGTTTTACAATGCAACTTAAAATTACTTTTAATGTTTTTCGCAATTAACAAAAGGAGGGTCTAATTTGGTTATATTTTTCCACATTTGGTAACTTTTTGAAAAATTTTGGCTTAAAAAATTTTACTAGTCGTGGCAGCACTGTTTATAAGCTTAAAATGTTAACACTGCACAGCAGTGTTGCCAATTCCTTATGATCAAAATGGCTTAATTTTATACAAAAAATTTCTAACTAGTAGATAAACAAGATTATGTTACAAAAACTCTTAAAAACTAATTTTTTACAATAAAATTAAAAAAATTTATAATTTTCTTTATACGAAAAAAAAAAAACATAACAATAACGGCCAATATCACCTAATTTATATAAAGTTAACTATTCCTATAGCTGCCACTTTACAATATGTTTTTGACAGTTAATTATAACTGAACTCTGTTCCAATTTGTAAAAATTGTTCAGCAACATCTATTATTTCAAACGAAAACTTTGACATGTATATCACGAGTAACGCACAATATGAAGTTTTTAATCTTTCAAAGTTCATATGCAACATTGTTTTGCGTATGTTTACAAAACTCACATGTATGTACATATATTACTGAAAAGCATTTTTTAATAACTAATTAAAGTAAAATTGGATGAAAAACTTTTAGCGGTTGTGTTATTTATGTTTTTTCTATATCATTTAATATTATACATATTTAATCTTTTTTTCCATTTGCTTAAAATTCCACGTGAAATAAGTGCAGCTTACATTATTTCGCAGTTGTAAAAAAATGTTGCCAGAAACATTTCTAACATTTTCACAAATTGAACAGAGTACAACTCTATCAACATAATTTCATAGAAATTCCGCTCAAGCTTTTTTCATATGAGTTTTGACAGCATTTCACGTGAAATGTTGAACAGAGTACCAGGCTTACATATATACTTACATACATACATATAGTAAAAAATTTTGATTACGAAAAATTCAAATTATCGATAAAAATGTCGTGAATTAACAAAAATTCTACTTAACATCGTAATCAAAATAGAATTTATCACAAATCATTTATAAAGTAGCAGGTAGTTGTGTCCAGAAATAAAAAGGTACAACATTTACAATTAAGCATCATCTTGCTTTAACAGGTTAGCCAATTTAAGAATCAGCATAAATTTACCGGCAATCTTTAGTTTACCGTTCATGAACGCAGCTTGGGGATTTAATTTGCCTGAATCAATATCAACCATATCCTCATCGCTGACAGTAAAGGTGGCGTCAACGTTAACGCCTTGGGCTGGACCTTCATAGACCTTGACATTCTTTAAATCCAAAGCTAATAATAAATAATAAAAAAAGATAGAAAATTGATTATTGTGTGAAGTTAACTGTGCAAATGTATTGGTAGTAGTTGCAAGCATTTCTATTCTCCACTACAATTCTAGGTATAAAGAACACAAATAATTCCTTAAATAAAAAGTTTTTGTTTTGCAAAATGGATCATTTCAGTCCATTAATAAGCTTAGTTTCTGAAAAATTTTAAACAAATATTAACTTTAAACAATTTATTCTAAGGAGCACTTAATAAACTCTATTTTCGACACCAACGAAATAAAAATAATAAATATAGATTGTTGCTTTTCTACCTTTTTTTATTTAAATTAAAATTAAAAAAAGTGAACCGAAATTTAAAGTTTTCAAGAAAGTTTTAAACATAATTATAACGTTCTTTGATCGTTATAATTCTTTGTCGATTATCGACAAATCTATCCTCGATAATTTTCTGAGTTCAAGTTCATATGGTTGTTATTTGCTTAAATTACGACTCTTAAAACTAAGAAATTAAATTGACATTTTCGAAAGTTTACAACAATACTGTTGTTTTTAACCCCGTATGCTTAATGTTAGTCGTTTCGGCCAACATTACTACTTTTTCTCTGATTTGACTGATAAAGAACAGTAAATAATTTATTTACAAATAAAATAAAAAAACGAAACAAATATAAATGTTTTTTCTTTTTAAAAATAGTAGGGTATAGTATATTACTTTTACAGTAACTTTTATGGATTAGGAGCACTACCTGTTCCATAGACTTCATATGTTGAGCATGTTAGTAGAATCGAACAAAGATTGTGTGTTACTTTAATCTATTACAAAAAACGACTCACACGTTAACGACAAGGCCTTACACAAAAAGGCCGATTAATAATCTAATAAAAAATTTGTAAACTTTTTTTTGTCCAATGAATGAATAAATATAATATATATTTTGGGATTCTTTGATTCTGCATTAAAACATTTTAAAAATCTTACCACAGATTCGAGATAGCGACATGTTTTTTGATGTTTTTCAATTAGATTTTTATGAAAATTTAAAAAACGTAACCATTTTTTGTCGGATTTTCATTTCCTATACGTCGTTAGAAAGGTGTTGACCACCGCTTGATATTTTACTCAAAATTAATCCTTTATTGCACTATATTACTTTTTTATAACATTCATTGAGACATCATTAAAAAGCCATTTTATAACCACAAAAGGCCTATATTTGTGAAGAAAACACGTTTTATTAATAAATTCAGCTAAATTAACCAGTTAATTAAAAATAAAATTGTAAAAAAAATTTAAGTGCAGTTGTATACTTAAAAAAATATTATATAATTGCTACCAAGGCACATTTAACAAGGCATCACTAAAAATCAGTTGTTTATCTCCAAAAAGTGTATCTCGTTTAGGAAATACTTTCATTTGATATAAAATAATGACAAAATTTAACCCTTTTATGGACAACATTTTTTTGAGGATATTTTTTAGCAATAATTTTTGGTAAGCATTGAATAATTACTCTTCTGTGCCACTAGCTGAAGTACTATTTACCAAGAATTGACAAAATTATCTTGTTAAACTTTAATACTTTGATAATATTTTTGAATCATGCTTACTTGTTTTTACCTAAAACTATATATAAAAAAAGCTGAATAGCCTTTAAACATTTTTGTTGTGGTTGTAGGGAATAAATTAATAATTTTATCATTGCTGCTTGTCTTGTGCTAAATGGCGAACGTCCAATTTGATTAATTTTTGAAGAAATATTGTCCGACGAACTCACCAGCGCACACAGGGACAAATTGAAAATTTAGTGCGACAAAATTATTTACTTCATATGAATTCAATAAATTTTAATAAAAATAGGTACCTCAAGGTTTTTAGGAACGCTGATTACGAATCTGATGTCAGTTTTTAAAAATTTAAAATTGCGGATCCAATATGGCGTACAATTTTTAAAAAATCTATCGAATTAAAACTTATTACACGGGATTTTTGATGCCAGTTTTTAAAAATTAAAAATTCAAATTTTAAAACATTAGGCCTAATTAAAAACTTAAAACGAGAATACTTATTAAAAGCGGAATTAATAATTATATTTTTAAAGAGCCTTTATTTAAATTTGATCCACTGGTGATGATACTATTTAACCAAAATATACTGTAATAGTTGTTCATTACACTTTAATGATAACATATGTATTATACAATTGTTGCTTTTTCAGTACATCAAATAACTCCTTTCTCTTAATTTTCATCTTCTTTAAATCACAGATCTCAATACACCCAATGTAGTTACGGAATTGTCCTTTCTAATATATTTTCGTTCACACAAATAGCTTGTAAGAAGACGGCACTGAATGAAAAATTTTGCTATTGCTGTTCTGTTAGTTACAATTTAGTTACGGAATTCCCCTTATTATATTTTTTCGTAGCAGTTTAAGTATACATCAGTGGTGCACACAAGTATTTTGTAAGGACACTGCACAGAATGTAAAATGTAGCGAATTAAAAAAAAAATAGGCTCTATTTATTGAAAGGGGAAACGGGGGGACCCCCACTTGACTTTTTTACACTTACTAGTAGTTGTTTTTTTTAACTTATAAGGAAAAGTCGTGGAACTGCTTGGAACTTTTTTGTAGCTCTAGTAAAAGTAAATTTTTCGATATATTTCATATTTAAAACAGTATACCATACCTACACTACATATAATTGTTATTTTAATAATAACTGCAAATTAAATTAGATACCTGATGCTTAAAAATATATTTAAAAAACTTTAAACTGTAAATTTACAAAAAATTGTCGAGTGTAGCAACAATTAACACAACAGATGTTGCTGACAGGTATAAGTGCGTGTAACATATAATAATACTTTTAACGCACGTACCGACTAATGATGCGTTAAAAAAAATAAATATTTATAGGTTGATTGCGTACTGGTATATAGAACATACTAAGTTCAATATTGTTTACATTTAACAAAAAAAAAATTAAATTTTTGTCGTCGTAACTCGGTTATTTGTCCCTGTGTACAGCGTGCAAACCACAACAACATTTTTCTGGATATAATAGATTCTGTAAGTTCTGTTGTGGATTGGTCTCACTAGTTATATGTGGCAATCAGGTTTATTTTTATGACTGGTTTTCAAGATTAAATTGTATTGGTAACGTTTTATAAGCTTGAATCTATAAATGATGATGAGTTTACTGATCATAATGCCAACAAGTGAGGACAGTATGGGAGTTCGTTTGACGGTTAACCGTAACTTTTTTAGGGCTTAAAAATATAATTTTAATTTAAAAATACAGTGTTCATGAAAGCATATTATAGTTTTGCGTTGGGGCTGTTACTAAAGTGAGTATTATACATTATTTTGTATTAATATTTTGCATTTAGTATTTTAAATATAATATTTAAATGTATTTCAAATACATCCAGCAGTTATTTAGTCCAACCCTGCGCACAGGTAGGTAAACTAAATAAACGTTACTTTACGAACATTTTAAATTATAAATCGTTCAGCAAAAACTATACCGAATTATAATTTCGTTCGACTTATTTTAATGGTTTTACATGTTTTTATATCAATTAGTGAACAATTAATGAAAAAAAAAACTGGTACACTACTACATGTATTTAACATTATTATGTAATTCCGATGACTAAATTTGAAATGATCAACTTCACACCTGAATGCTACTGAACATTTTTGAATCATAAAAATGAAAATAAAACAAAATAGCGAAGTTTGAAATGACAGAAAAAGAAAATTAGAAAAAAAGAACACGAAGGATAGAAATCATGTCTTTTTTTCTACCCCTCTTTCTCCCCTACCGAATTCGTCTTCAAATAAGAAACATGTTAAGTAAATGACAAATAATTATCGATTTTCAAACAACAGTTTTTTTTTTAATTGGAGTTATTTTTACCATTTAAAATAAATTATAAAAAAATTTAAGTTAAATCTATAAAACTATTCTTCCAAATTTTCAAGATAAAGTTAAAACAAGCATAAAACATATTTTAAAAATTCTAAATAAAATGTTAAATGAAAATTTTACAGCTTAATCAAAATTTGTTATGCTAAAATGCCAAAATAGTCACACTGGTAAAGGCCATAAGCACTGCGACCCATACGATCTTTTGTGCAGCCCAAGAGTGAGTGAAGTAGATTAAAGCTTCAAATAAAGCCAATTATTCTACACTTTGAGAGATTGTACACGCAAAATATTCGCTTGAATTTGTCTAATACGCATGTCATGAATACACAACATCACTAAATATCAATTTTAATCATTGATTTAATATTACCCTTGTTTTAGATGAGTTGCTACAACTGTTAGGATTTTAATTTAATCTATTTTTTTTCTTTATTTTTAAAATATGTACATATTGGGTATGCATTAGTTAATCTTCTCTTTACTTGTATTTAATTTATAAAGGCTGAGTTCCAAAACGTTAGTTGCAAAACAATTCGCTTTTTGAAATGCATTCTACAGTGCAACCGTGTATAATTTTACAATATTAAATGAGAACACAAATTGAGAGCGTAAAGTAACAGTTCTTGACTGAGTACTTACAAATTTTTAGTGCAGAAAGCAGTAAAATTTAGTAAAACAAAAAAAAAAACATGTTTCAAAAGGTAAATAAATAAAAGTAACAAACAAAAAGCAAACAAATTGTGAAAAAATTGTTTAAAAAAAGAAAAGTTAAAATAAGACTAAAATAAAACAAAAAGTGAATATATAATAATTAATAAACCTTGTTTGTGAAGCATTTATATGGCTAAATGCCAACTTTTGAAACTTTTTTGTTATGTTAATTTTTTGGAGTTGTAAAAGTGTCAAGTATTCGGGTACTTAAAACAGCACTTGTTTTTAAAGTAATCAATAGTAAAAAAGTATTCATGTACTATTGATACAATTTAGCCGGACACAAATTAGCAAAATCAAATAAAATAAAAAACAAACAAATATGAAAGATTACATAAAATAATTTGTTTGTATTTTCGAAAAATGTTCGTGTTATAAAAAGTATTTAATCGAGTACCGATAAGAAAACGAGTTAAGGGCATAATAAACTACAAAAATTGCTTGGCAAGCATATACATTGTTTTTGCTTCTGTTTGCCAATAGACGACAACAAAGTCATATTTCGTACAAACATTAATTTTTCATTTTTGTTTTGTTTTCAATTAATGAAGACGACGATTGTGCTGCGGCAATTTTGCTCGCTATTTGTAAACGGAGAAGAAATATAAAAAAAAGAAAAGGATTTGGAGCAAAGAGTGCTCTAAACAACGAGCTGTTTTGGGGGCAAAAATTCTGATAAAAAAAATTGGAATTTACGGCTCAAACTGATTTTATTGCTTCCTCTTCTACGTCTTTACTCTGCAAAGTTTTCGCTGAAATGATAACTTTTAGCCCTAGATACCACAAAAAGTTTGACAAATAGCCAACATGGCTTCCAAATATTAAAATTTTTCAATATTTCTACAAACATTGCTTCAAATGTTTGTCCCAAACAGCAAACAGCCCAATTAACAACACAAAATATTTGTACAAACGAAAAGTTTGACATGTTTGCCAAGCTATTTATGTGGTTTATTATGCCCTTTAAGTCGTCAAAAGTGCAAACATTTTTCAAACCTACAATTATTTACCATCAGCTGTTGCCTTAATTTTACGAATTTTTACAAATTTTGCGTTCGAGTACTTTTCTGGACACTTATTAACTGCATTTTACTGTAAAAGTACTTGAACGCACCTATTATCTGTACAAAATTGCGCCAAACAAGTTAACAATGTGTGACACAACAAGCAAACTGTGCAGCGATAAACTTGATAATACATTTTTGACTTTTACTGCAAAGTTTTATGATGTTTTGGAACTCAGGCATATTTTTAAGTAAATAAAACTTACTCCATTCCTTGGCCACATCGCCATCTTTGGTAATTTTGTATAGGAAAACAGCATTTATGGCCTTAGCTTTGGCCTTAATGACTTCGTTGATGTTTTGGAAAACAGCACCAGATGAAAGAGTCATTGCAAAGCTTCTTTATTTGTCTACAATATAAATATGTATACTGATTTTAGTAATATCTTTCAAAATATTTGCTTTTTTTAACAATTTCGAACGTAAAAGTTCGTATTGAATTTTTTATGGAAAATATTTTTTAAACTTGTTTTTCAAAGAAAATTTCTATGCGAACGTAAACGTTAATTGTTAACAAGACAGTAAACTTTAAATACTAAAAAAAAATTTTCTAATCTTTAAATGTTTACACTTGAAATAAACTAAATGAAATGTTGACTGCATGAAAATTCTACTTGGTTTTTATGTTAAATTTTTATTCTCCTTGTTTAATACACAATCTGCTCATTTGGACATTAACGTACTGCTATGTCAATAGCCACAGAAAACGACTAGAATGAAAAGAGAGAAAAAAACTTAACTCAGTCGTCAAAAAAACGTTACTCTATAATTGTGTTAAGGGTTGTCAGATATTTTTCCAATGTTATCCCAAACTTGCTACCCCGGAAAATTCCACTAAAAAGGCTTAACTTTTGTCATAATATATTTTATTTGTATTGCGTTTTATTTGACATTTAAATTGTTTGTCAACTCAATAAATGTTAATTTGATTAACAAAGTCAAAAAGTTCACAATCAAATTTACATCCTGCATTCACAGAAAAAAAATAAAAATTGATTTCAATAAAAAATTTGTGGTATTAATTAAAAAATTTATTAACTTTGCACCAGTAAACAAATTAATAGTATCAATTAAATATTTTTGGATATTAACAACATATACTGCAGTAATGTTGTTAATATAAGTAACCGTTTAATTCACTTGATTAAGTTTTTAATTACAACTGATTTTATTTTTTAAGTTTCCGTTCTTATCAATCTTCTATGCCAATAACATTTACGCCCATCGTGCCTTAAAAGTGATCAGTTTTTCGTCATATATTTTTAAGGGAAAAGGGAACAATTTCGAGGGAAGTTTTATTCACGATAAGGGTGATTATTTGTTTTCCGTCGTTATTGGTAAAGTGTCAACTTTCGGTTTAGCTAAATTTAATTTTTGGGGTTATTAATGTTGTTAATATAAGTAACCGTTTAATTTTTAATTACAACTGATTTTATTTTTTAAGTTTAAAATTTAGCATTTTAAATTTCGCTTTAGCTAAATTTAATTTTTGGGGTTATTAGCTATATTAAATAAAATTTTCACGAATAATTATTTTAATTAAACTTACACATTTTTAATTAATTTTCGTCCAGGAATAGTTGCAATTAAAAAAAAAATCTTATGAGAAGACTGAATAAATCTTATTTGTTATTATTATTATTACGGATTATTACATGTTTTGTAAATTGATGTTACGAATATTCGAATGCGTATTCGAAATGCTAAGTAAAGTATTCCGATATTTTAGGACATTCGTATTCGTATTTCCCAAAATCAAGCGAATGATTCGCAATTATTTTGCGAAAGAAACTCGGAGAGCTTTTTATTTTTCCCCTCATCATTTGCTTTTAACATACCTACCCGCTATCTTCATTCCTTAAGGGGCTCCAATACAACATTTTCAATACAGACTAGAAATATATTGAAGAAAAAGTTTCATAACTGCCTAGGAGTCGCCCCTAGGGAGATAAATTGTATGATCGACCTCCATTAGTTTTTCGTCCTCAACATTTTCTCAAACGTACTAGCCCTTTATCTCCACCTCAGATTTTTTTTTATTCCTACGCTGATCCCGCGAGTTCTTCGCTTGTCTGCAGGAGACCAGAGTCTCTGGCGGGAATCGAACCCGCAACGCCGGTAATGATCGACTAGATCACTACCAGCTAGCCTACCGGGGCACCCTATTTTAATCATTTACGGATTGTTTTGTTTGGAACTTTGTTTTTCAAAAATTTCGAAATGTTGCTCAAATAATATTTTCAGGGGTGTGCAGGAAATCGAAAACGTAAACCGCAAGAATTTGGACGTTGTTTTAAATACACTGGAAAATATTGAAGGAATAAGACTATTAAAGTATGAAAGCTATATATAAAGCCAGAACCGCAAAAAAAAGCTCAAGCGACAAAAACGAAATTTTTCAGCAGAAGGGTTTTTTTTATTATATTTTATAAACATTTTGTATGAAAATTGGCGCTTAAACTAAAATTGGTTTTGCTATAAAACCGTAACGGCACCTTCTGTGACCATGAGATATGACGAGATGATAAATTAATTAATAAATTAATTTATTAAAAAAAAACGAAAATTTTAAATGTTGTCGCTTAAGCTTTTTTGCGGTTATGGCTCGATATATTGTAATTTGACTTGGAATACACATTCGAATTAATATGAAAATTTAAAATAAATTTTACTCACCATGTTATAAAATTCTGTTTAACAGAGTAATATTTGTATATTTGCCATACAATTCTTTTATTACAGAAATCTTATTAAAAAACGACGTTTACGATTTCCAGCACACAACTGTTTGTTTTTTCCAAAAATATATAAAACGACTGCGCAGATTAAAAAAAAATAGCCTTACTTAACCCTGAGTCTTTTACATATACTGCTAGTCAAAATTTTCATAAATTTAAAGCTGTGACGTAGGCTGCACGCAATTTTTAAGCAATTTACTTACAGAGTAATATATGTATATTTGCCATACAATTCTTTTATTACAGAAATCTTATAAAAAAACGACGTTTACGATTTCCAGCACACAACTGTTTGTTTTTTCCAAAAATATATAAAACGACTGCGCAGATTAAAAAAAATAGCCTTACTTAACCCTGAGTCTTTTACATATACTGCTAGTCAAAATTTTCATAAATTTAAAGCTGTGACGTAGGCTGCACGCCATTTTTAAGCAATTTACTTACAGAGTAATATTTGTATATTTGCCATACAATTCTTTTATTACAGAAATCTTATTAAAAAACGACGTTTACGATTTCCAGCACACAACTGTTTGTTTTTTCCAAAAATATATAAAACGACTGCGCAGATTAAAAAAAAATAGCCTTAAGCCTCTAGTATACGGCATGTAAACATTTCGAGTCTTAAGTCTCCGAATGCCGGGCAATTACAGAGAAGATGTTCCGTTGACTCTTCCTCCTCCTCATCGCCGCAACTTCTACACAAGTCATTATAAGGGAGCCCCAGCCTCTGGGCGTGCCTTCCAATGGGCCAGTGGCCAGTTATAACCGCAATTAGGTTTCTTAGATGATGTCTGGACAACTGTAATGCCCGCCGTATCCTTTTTCCATCTATGATGGGCCAGATTTTCCTGGTTTCCCCACAGGTGGTTTCATCGTGCCACCTCTGACTGGCGATAAGATGAAACTTGTGCGCTATAAGTTGCTTACACCTTGGGAGTGAAGCACCTACATAATATGTGGAACCGTCCAGATTCAAGGTGGTACCTGCATACGCCAACGAATCCGCCATGCAGTTCCCATGTATGACCCCGTGTCCGGAGACCCAATTAAAGGTGACCAGTGAATGTCTCGCTATCTCCTCCAGAGACATCCGACATTCTCGGACAATTCTCGATGTGATGAACACATTCTCCAGGGATCTTATGGCCGCTTTGCTATCGGTAATAATGTGAATATCCCTTCCAGATATTTCACCGTACCGGATGTGTCTCGCGGCTGTGTGGATGGCCATTATCTCGGCCTGGATTACACTGCAGTGGTGCGGCAGCCTTATAGGAATGCTCCAGTTCAGCTGCTCGGAGTATATGCCAGAACCGACACCATACAGTGTTTTAGACCCGTCCGTGAAGATTCGAATCGCATTCGCGGGAATTTGCAGGTCATCATAGTGGACCACGTTATCCAAAATGCTTACCGTAAAGCCAGGATCAAAGATTGGCTCGGGTGTGACATAATCAACATCCATGTGCCAATTAATATCGTTCAGAATATTAGCATGTCCGATATTGTAATCCCTCCATGCTCCGGTGGCCCTTAGTCTTACCGCCGCGTCCGCAGCTATTCTTTTCGCCAAAATTTCTGGTGGTAACCAGTTCAAAATCGTAAACAATGCCTTAGAGGGGGTTGTTCTAATGGCACCTGTTACCGCTATCGCCACCATTCTCATTGTACGTTCAAATGTTTGATGACTCTTCACCTTTAGCGCCGGCCACCAAACAGCTGCCCCGTAGAAGAGAATGGGTTTAATGACACATTCGTATAACCAGTATACATTCCTCGGGTTAATTCCCCAGTTTAGGCCAATGGCCCTTTTGCAGCAATATAATGCAGTAGCCGCCTTATTAGTCCTGGAACTGGTGTTCATCCCCCAGTTCAGTTTGCTGTCCAGTATTAGCACAAGATACCTGGCGCTGTTAGACAGTTCCAGTGACACCCCTTTAATCCTCGGGGTATTAAATTTGGGAATTTTGTATCTCCTTGTGAAAAGTACCAGTTCTGTTTTGGCAGGATTTACATCCAGTCCACATCCCTGGCACCATTTTGTTAGGACGTCCAATGCGGACTCCATTAGTTCAGACAATAGTCTGAGATCTTTACCCATAGCCACAACTGCAACTTCATCCGCATATGCAACCGTTCTGCAGCACGTCCTTTCCATGGCTCTGAGAAGGATATTCATATTCAGATTCCAAAGTAAAGGTGACAGTACACCACCTTGCGGGGTGCCCCTAGGCGCAACCTTTGAAATGTTCGAGGCGCCCAAGTTGGATTCGATACGCCTGAAGTGCAAGATACTGCTGACAAATTGAATAATCGCTGGGTCGATTTCCAAATGTCTCATAGCGTTAATAACCGATTCAGGTCTAACGTTGTTGAAAGCGCCCTCAATATCCAGGAATGCAACTAAAGCAAATTCCTTGTAATGCAGGGATCTCTCTATGTGGCCCACCAATGAGTGAAGCGCAGTTTCAGTGGACCTTCCCTTCGTGTAGGCGTGCTAAGCCGGTGACAGGGAATTGTGTCCCAACGATGATCTAATATGACTATCCAAAATCCTCTCCAGTGTTTTCAGTAGAAAGGAGGATAGACTAATTGGTCTAAAGTCTTTAGCCATAGTGTGAGATGTCTTCCCACTCTTGGGGATGAAGACGATCTTATATGTTGTCCAAGTTGATGGGACATGTGAGAGACTCAGGCAAGCTCTAAATATTGCCAAGAGCCATGGCATCAATATTCCCAGGTTCTTTTGTAGGTCTGCTGGGATAATGCCATCCGGGCCTGTAGATTTAAAGGGATGGAAGCTTTTGACCGCCCATTCCACACGATGGCGAGTTATCGGAATATTAGAGATATCCCGAGCGCCACTAAATGTTTCCTCCCTAGGCACATCATCAGTGCAGCATGGGAAGTGTGTATTCATCAGGACCTCAAGGGTGTCCCGACTGTTTGTGGTCCAGGATCCATCCATCTTTCGTATATATGATGAAATAGCTGGTTTAGAGGATAAAATCCTACGTAGCCGACTTGTCTCCGAGGAGTTTTCCACGTCACTGCAGAATTTCCTCCATGACTGTCTCTTGGCCTTCCTAATAAGATTTTTGAATCCATTTACTGAGGACTTGTAATTGTGCCAAACACCATTACGTTTTGCCTCATTGAAGAGTTTCCTGCTTTCCTTGCGTTTTTCAGCAATTTCCGCATTCCACCATATGGGCTTAGATTTGCCCTTTCTGTCAATTCTTTTACAGGATTCGTTTGTTGCCTCCATTAAGACACCGGTCAATGACTCCACCATGGAGTCCAGCACAATGTCTATGAGAATCGGGCACATAGGCAGCTTGTCCCCGAATACACTCGCATAGGTAGACCAGTTGGTCCTTCTTCTATTCGTGTAGGGTTTAACTGAATCAACTCTAAAGGAAAAATTGAAATCAACATACATGTGATCAGAGAAGGAACAGTCCCTTGACACGTTCCAATCGCTAATCATATCCGCGAACTTATCACTAATAAGCGTAATATCAAGAACCTCCCTTCTGTTAGTCACAATAAAGGTTGGGCTCACTACCTCTATTAACTACTGTTAGTTCGTTTTCTACTATGAAGTCCAAAAGCGACTCACATCGTGAATTGACATCCGAGCTTCCCCAGACGGTATGGTGTGCATTAGCATCAGCACATATTATTAGGGGGATGTTGCGCCTGTTAGCATACGACATCGCCTTCCTGGTTGTGGAGTTAGGAGGATTAGCACCCTGGTCGTGTGCCATGTAGCAGCTCATAAACCAAACTGTGCTGGTTTTGCCCTCTACTGCGACAGTGCATGTGTCCTTATCGCTAAAATCAGAAAGAATAAAAGCTTTAAGGATGTTTTTGACCATAACACAAGCCCTGGTCTTACCTTGATCAGCTGCGTACAGAGTACTATAGCCGTCTAAACTGAGTCCGCAAACCCTGTCTCTATACAACAATGGTTCTTGGATACATAGAAGCTCCTCCGTGCCTGAAGCCAATCGGAGGAGAAGGGCAGCTGACGCCGCTTTAGAGTGATGAAGGTTGATTTGTGTAACCTTCATCATAGCTCATCGCTATGGACGACTGTGACGTTGGCATCCTCTGGGTCGTCGTCCGATTCCAGAAGGATGTCCTCATCGTCCGCCACTTCCATCTAACCAAAGAAGTCACCCACAAGTCCACTGACCGATTGAGTGTCTTCATTGGCCGACGACGTAGCAGAATCGTCTTCCATATGCTCCGTTGATGCTGTTGTTGTGGTGGTAGTCACCGGAGCTTGAGGTTTCCCTTTGTCGTCACCTTTGTAGACTCGGAGGAAGATAGTTCCAAATCCATAGAATATCTTCCCCTGTGTCTTCCGAAGTGACGGCAGAGAGTCACTGTTTATTATAACAGTGGCCTTCCTGGACTCTTCAACAGATTCAGAAACCCTCACTACTTTCCAGTCCTGTGTGGGTAGCTGGGGGTTACTGAGCTGTATTATTTCCAGGATCTCCTTGGGGTCGGATGGCTCAGCGGAGATCTTGGCAATAGATCATGGCCTCTGCGGTACATCGGCCAGAGGTATTGCCTCAATCTTAGCGCCCAGCCAAACTTCCCCCAGGGACTCCACGGCATCCTTGTACAGCAGCGCTGAACGCTCATCTGCACACGCTATCAATTTTATGTGTCCTTGATACCATCCGGCATCTTCACACTGTGGTGGTGGTCCAGGGTTACCCCTTAGGACACTCAAGAACGCCCTACTAAGTGCGACGACAACCAGCTTCCAGTTCTTGGAGGAAATGGTGCCGTCACTTGCGTTGCGGTCAATGATCGCCCAGATGAGGTGGTCTTTAGCCACATCTTTGTACGACCTGTTTTGCGGCCGTTGAGGCGTGTGTTTGGAACTTTTAGTCCCAGGAAGAGTGTCCTCCCTAGACCGTTGCCGTTTAGGCGCTGCTTCGGTTGGCTTCCGTTCAGGATTGCCTTCCTCTGCAGAGGGGGGAGCACGTTTTAAACCCTCAATATGGGTTTTTGCCCACTGGAGAGAGGTTTTCTCCTGCTCCGTGAGCTCACCAACCGGAGCGCCTGGTTATGAAGGCCCGTTTAGATGGATTTATGTGCCTTTGGGGTTTTTTAATAAGTGCCGTAGAGGCTGAGTGAGGTGCATCAGAGGGCATCGAATCTTTCTTCGTATGCTCTCTTTGCACAGGTTTCGGCACATGGGAAACTGGATTTCCGGCAGACTGAGTCTGTACCGTCAAGCCAGCACCCGAGGAAGGGGTTTTGACAGGTATTTCTCCCGTCCGGACCTGGGAAGCCTTAGAGGTACCTGGTTTCGAAGAACCCTGTACCAAGCTTGGTTTACGACCGCCTGAAGGCTTAGTCGTGACTAGTTTTTGCGCACTAGTAGCTAATCGTCTAGCAGAGCCTGGCGCAACCACCTTGCTAGACGAGGTCTCAGTAGCATTCAACATACTACAGCCTGATACCGACGCTGTAGTAGTAGGGTCTCCGGAGATTATGAAGCCCTTTGCAGAATACGTAGGGCGTGACTTTTCGGACATTTCGTGGGGGGTGTGTTGATGTGGCATTTTATGCCTACTGCCAGGCGAAATGATACCTGCCGCTCCTCTGAAGACAGACGCAGACCATCAGCCGCTCACTATGAGAACAGACGCTGATGGATTTTATTGCGGACCGACGGCCTTCAGAAGGCCTAACAGTTGACCGCAAAAGGCCAGCGGACGCATAGTCATTAGCCGCTCCAACTAGGAGAAATTATGAGATAGACGACGACGAGCTGGCCTAAGCAACCAGCGAAATGCGCATAGAAATAACTTTTGATAAGAAATTTTATTATTTTTCTGCAGTAACATCATAAGCCATATTTCAAATGAAAAATCTAAAATAATTTTCTAAAAATTGTGTGCAGTAACATCATAAGCCACATTAGTTTTTAAAACAGCGTTGTTGCATAACGACGGGTATGAGATAGAAGTCGTTTTAAAGGAGTTCTTTAAAGGGTTTATCGATTATCTCAAAATAATTTGCTTGTGATGTTATGACAAAAATCTTTTTTTTTACTGATTACTTGTGAAGACTATACTACTCTAAAGAGATTGCTCGACGAAGGACCGATGACTTTGTATAAGGCTACAAATTTGTGTGATAGCCTGACAATAAAACTACAAATAGTTAGCAAAAAAATTTCATTCAGAATTAAACAATATTTAAAACTTATATTACCAATTTAGTGCCAACCAATCAGGTCTTACTTGTAACAATATCAAAGATTCAACAAAGCCACAACAATAAACAGTGAATTTATTTTTCTTAAATTCCCCTACAAAAAAGCAGTACATATACTGCTATCAGTACGTCTGGCACCCCCAGGTATGTCACGAACGTTATTACATTATAAAGAAAAAATATTTGGTTTGATGTAAAAAGTTAAAAAAAAAAGAAAAAATACTTCCCACAATTCGCAGATGTTCGTATTTTCTTACATCCACCCCAAAAACACTTCCGTTTTATGTCACGTACGATATGCAGCTATTTTGCTCGATATGTGATAGTTTTTTTTTTTTCTAAATGAAACATAATGATACACATATTTTCCAGCTGCTTCTATTTTTGCAAAATCTCTACCTACCTTATGGCATACAAATGTCACGTACGATGACATGGAAATGCCCATATACATATGTGTATACCCCATACCTAACTGAATTTTTTTAAAAACGGTCGGTAGGTCAAAATAATAATGAGCTAACAATTTATTAAATCAATTTTAATGTGCTGTTTCTAAATGACAGGCAATTGATTGTGTAGTAAAAGTTATTTGAAAAGCGCTCAGTTTTTTGTGTACTTTTCATATACAGGGGTGTTGTGGAAATCGAAAACGCAAAACGCAAGAATTTTTAAGTTTTTTTTAATACACTTTTAATTCAATTTTCTTATAGAATTCTGTTTAATAGAGAAATATTTGTTGTATTGTATTGTATGTATTTGTATTTCTTTTACTACAAAATCTTATTAAAAAATCGACTTAAATTCTTGTTCTTCGCGTCTTCGATTTCCAGAACACCTGTGATAAATTTTACTCACCATCCATCGCCATTCATTTGGAAACAGAATATAAATGTGACTTTCTTTAAAGGCAGCATTACTTTTTTTGTTGTGTTATTTGTATTATTTATTTTTATTTCATTTATATTGTATACATTAATTCCTGTTGTTCCTATAAGGAGCATCGAGCCTTTAAATTCAGTTAGTTTTAGTGAATTTTTTTATGATAACATTTTTTTTAGAAGTAATAATTTCAAAAAATATTTATATTATTTAAAAAATATGTTTTTATTTTGTAGGCCCTACGCTCAATGTCCACTGAATTGAATAAGGTTTTATATCGTCTACATTTGTTCACCTCTGAAATGATACATTTTATACATCAAATGCAATATTACATACTTTTCGAAGTTATAGAATGTTCATGGGCCGAATTACAAGAAAGAGTTCAACAAGCTAAAGCATTAGACGATATACTTAATGCCCATGATGAGTATTTAAGTGCCATAAAATGTGGAGCATTTTTAGACTCATCATCTGGCGACTTGTGTCACAATATGGAAAATGTTTATGAAGGAATAATACGCTTAGAAATGTGGCAAGATAAGTTTTATGAATTATGCTTCCGTGAACTTAATGCACGTAAGCAATTTCAAAAAGACGTTCAAGAATCAGAAAAGACGGGTAAATTTGGTGTTACTGCTGAAAAGAAATTGGAAAGAGATCAAGAGCATAAAATTTTTGAACAAACTTTAGGCAGTTATCACAAGGCGTTGGAAAATATAGGAGGAGATTATGAAAAAGCAGTTAGATGCTTTCTTTTGGCTCTAAACTCCAATAACGATCATAATTTACAATTGTTTGGTATACGCTTGGATTTCAATGAGTACTATAAGAAGAGAGATCAACGTTTGGGTGTACCGCTAACATTTGAACATATGCGCATGAGTAATGTATATTTTAACAATAATAAAAGCTTATTAGCCAGCCGAATTTCCAGTATAAATTGACCCAAAGTTGTCATCAAAGAAACTAATATACAACACTTTCCGCACTTAGATATGAGAAAGAAAGCACACGTTATAAGCAAAACTAATGTAAATTACCGCCATATTAACTGTGCCAATTATTGTAAATGTAAGCCTGTTTCGCCTTATAAAATTAAAAACACATCCTTAAACAACTTGAATACCTGCTTAAAATGGAATCTTTATCACTTTTATGAAGATAGTTATAATATTCAGAACTTGAAACGTCCGTTGGTTTTAAAAAATTATAATAAGGATATGATTTTGCAAACATGTTGTGAAATATTGTAAGAACAAAAAAATTTTGAAATTAAAATTGAATTTAAATTTTAAGCTTCCACTAACTTTGTTTTGAAGTATGTGGAATCAATAGTTGGTGTATGTTTTCTTTTCTATTCTAAATTTTTCTCTCTATTAAATTTCTTCCTAATTATTCTTTTGCTATAAAAGCTTAATATTTTTTCTAATTAATTTATTTATGTTTTGTTTATAAAATATAATTTTTATTAAATTACCATTAACAAATATTTCCTTATTTAGATATTAGTCAAAGTATTCATTTTATAAAAAAAAAATTGTACTAATATTTTTTAGATTAATTATAAATATTAATAAGTTTGGCCTTTCAAAGCAATAAATATATATTTAAACACAAAATTAAAACTATCAAAATCGTACTACTACTATTTATAAGATAGAGGGTTATATGCGTTATTGTTGAAGCTGGTATTTCTGTTTGCAGAAATGTAGTAAATTTAAGTTAAGAATTATTTGTTGTTTTTAGTTATAAGTTGTCTAACAAATTCTAAATCGTAATTTGTATTGAGAATAAGCATAATTGTAGCTTTAACATCAACATTCTCGGTAGGTTAAAAAGAAGTCTGTTAATTTTTAAACATGAAGTATTAATTTTTATTTTTTATTAAAGTTTCCAAATTAGGTACAAGGTTCTTGGTTCTCAATTAACAACATCCGACAAAATGTGGGCGGTATTGGAGCAGTGGACGTGGCAGAAAATAAATTTATTTATATCTAAAAAACGGTATTTATAAACCTTTTTGTTCATTGCACATGGTGAAGGGTATATACGATTCGGCATACCCGAATATTGAACGATTAACAACTCAACTCAGTTCGTTAAAACAACTGCTAGTGATGAGTTGTAATTTTCTGATGTTTTTGTAAACCGCACTATAACGGAGTTGTAAACCATAATGCAAAATTTCAACTGAACTATAGTTGAGTTGTAAACCGTAATAGGGCAATAATCTATTACAGTTTAAAATATTTATTTAGCTCCGTTTTTATTAACTAAATGTCAAAATTAATTAAATATTAAAATTTTCGCAGCGCAGAAATTTTAATTTAGGCGTGGCACAGTGTGACTTTTCGAAATATTATTTATTTATTCACAAATAATTAATATAATAAGCCTCATACCTCATAGGACAAAAAAAAAATTATATTAAAAATTAGATAGTAAAGTAATTCACGGCACGATTTTGAGTCTTGTAAAAATGCAAAATTTGGCTCTAGTTGACGTGAGCATGCATTTTAGCAACAAGTTATTCACCCTTATCGTGAACAAGTGGATTTTTTGTTCCCATGAAATTTTTATTCCGCTCGAAGGCTAAACTGCTAACGCGCTATCAGTTCTCAGTGAATGTAAAAAAGAAGAAAGATTAAAAAACATTAAAAATCAAAGAAATTTTTGTTCGAAAACATACATGTATATTTTAAAGAAAAGTTAAATATATTGTATTGGAGTGATAGTTTGATTGCAATATTAGCTTATTACAATTTTATGTAGTAAAATAATTTCTAAAATTCTGCCACCACGTCTTTAGAGATTCACAAATCCTCGATAATCGACTTGTTGCTTTGCAATTTGATGAGCAATATACATATAAGTTTGTGCCTTTTTAACGCATCTTGACCTTAAAATTAATTTTGTAAATTTAATATTTGAAATATGAGAAGAATTACTTACAAAAATGTTTTGTTCCCAGCAAAAATAAAGTGAGAAATTCTAAGGGAAAAGTGAAAAAATTACGAGGGAAAACTTTTTCACGATAATTAATTTTTTTCATGCGAGTTTTTCATGATCGAAAATACGTGAAAAGGAAAAAAAAATTACGAGGGAAAAATTATTCTCTAACCTCAAATTTTCGATTGTCTTCTAAATAATCTAATAATTTTTCAATTACTCAAGCTCCAATTTTTTATATTTCTTGAATTTTGATTCGTTTTATTTTTTGCATTATTAATTTTGATAAAATTAAGAAAAATCCGTTTAATTTCGGCTTTTTGCACAGAAAAAAAAAAACGGTTGAATACTACATTAATAGTTGCACTGATTTTTTCGCACTTGCTCATGAGTAGTGCGAAATGCAAAAGTCAGTGCGAAATTATTTTGTACATAGTTACGTTTCAAACCCCACTTTTAAGGTCAAGGTGGTTGATAGCAGTGCCGAGGACCTGAATGGCTAGTTAGTGGTAAAAGAAACTGGTCGTGAACAGCTTCCCTCTGACGCCGATGGCAAGGGTCAGTTGTAATTCTAGCCTAGTCCGCGTACGCCGTCACTGCGCGCGATGGTCGCTTTGTTTACGTGCTTACTCGTGGGACCAAAAACTGGATAATTTAAATTTTAAAGAAAGAAATGAAGAAGTTGGCGCATGGAATGTCTCTGTCAGCTCAGCAGGTTCGGGGTCAGATTTGGACTCCGACTTGCTGGGTATTCACAGAGATATTCTGCTGCAGGAGAGTCAGTTAATGACAGAACTGACAGTCATGACGGACAGGATAGACTCGCCAATCGGATCTCCGTCTCGTACAGGGGCATCGGAAAGACTCGGTGACCTAACTCTGGGCTCTGATGATGAGCACGAAATAACTCTGATTTCGGCTCATGATGAGGGCCATAGGGCTGGGCCATCGACTTCCGGAGTCACACTCGGGTTGGAGAGTGGATTGGCGAGTGTATCAAAACTCGTTGTTCGGCAAGATGCGACAGAACAGGTCACGTCAGATAGCCGAACGAGCTACGATAAAGCCAAGAGTGGTGTGAGAGCCTCCTTAGCCTTTCTGGAAAAGATAGCTAAGAAAGACTCCTCACTGCACGATGGGCGGGATAGGCATCTCCTGAGGAAGCACCGAAAGAACGTTGCTAGATTCGAACGAATCCACGGCTCTGTCGGTGCCATCCTAGGGCTTCCCTATCCTGCGGGATACACAACAAGGGCTGCTGTGGATACAAATGTTGTCAGTAAAGACAGCAAATCCCCAGCACCCCCTGTTGTTGAATCCTCGGATAAAGCAGAAGATAAGGAAAAGGAGGGTAAAGGTTCAACGACTGGCCCTCTTAATCGTGACAGTTTGGTCGCAGTTAAGGGAGCTAGGCCTGAGAACGTTTTACCCACTACTAGTCGCGCGATGAGGGCTGGAAATGTCTTGGTAATTTCCGATAGTCACTCCCAAAAAGGAGTCACTAAAGGAAGGGTTGCTGGGACAGACCAGTCAACATCTGCAGGGAAATCGGGTGATCACCGACTGAGCTCTGCTAAGGGCCCCAAAAAGGGGGTAGTTAAGCGAGTGAGGTCTGGTGATGACCAGAAATCCCCTGCGGCTAAGAGGACTGGTCAGACTGTGGTCAGTTCTCTTAAAGATCCCCATAAGGAGATCAATAAGAGGACTGACTCCAGAAAGGACCAACCATCCACTTCAAAGAAACTAAAGGAGTCGTCGAGTAAGGACGGTATTCTAGCGGCTGTCATTGATCGTAAGGATCCCGATGGAAGGATCAGTGTCGAGAGATGGCAGGTGCTAGAGAACAAACTACTCGACGAAATCTTTAGTGCCAAAGGAAGGCCGGACGAAGTATCGTTCAAAGGGGCTGACTGGACAAGAGGTGTCAAAACTGTCAGTTGCGGCAATCAGAAAACCTTTGAGTTTTTAAAGGCTGCAATTGGTAAGTGTGGCAGCTCCTGTCCTGAAGCTAGTCTGGACGTTATACTAGCGTCTGAGTTGCCATTAAGGCCGGTAGTCACGGTATGGATACCTCCACCTATAAAACCGGTGGAGGTCATACTGGGGGTACTGGCCAACCAGAACAAGGGGCTCAATACAAGCCAGTGGAAGTTGGTAGCTTCACTGGGTTGTAAAGAGAACCAGGGAAGAGACTTCAGGTTCGCAGTGGACCGGGAGTCTCTTAAAAAGCTTGATTCGATAGGAGGGGTTGCAATATTCGGGTTGGGGTCTATCAAATTTAGGTTTCCTAAAAATGATAGACCCTAAGAGGTTGAAAGTGGTGCAGATAAACCTGCACCACTGTGAAGCAGCCTCAACCGAATTAGTAACCCACCTCATCGACAACAACGTGGACGTGGCCTTAATCCAAGAGCCCTGGATTAATAAAAACCGGGTAGTTGGATTAAGGGTCACGGGGTATACATTGTTCGTACCCCACACAGATGAGAAGGTACGAACTTGTATCTTGGCGAGAACTGAGTTTAAATTTATGTTTTCTCATTCTTATAGTAATGGAGACCTCACGGTTGTGACAGGAGAAGCCAAGGACAGAAGGGTCCTGGCATTAGCATCGGTATACTTGCCGTACGAGGCTACCGATCCACCTGGTGAAAAAGTGCGAGAGTTGGTGGAGTACTCAGGCAGAACTGGCTCGAGACTGGTACTAGGGTGTGACGCCAATGCACACCATACCCAATGGGGAAGTGCCGACATCAACAAAAGAGGTGAGTCTATGTTTGATTTTATTATTGCCAGCAATCTTTATATCTGTAACAGAGGGAATACACCTACGTTCAGAACTAGGGATAGAGAGGCAGTGATAGACATGACATTGACGAACTGTAGGGAATTAGTGGAGGATTGGAGGGTGGACCTGGGGTTTTCCTTCTCTGACCATAGTCGCCTGTCCTTTAATCTAATGTTTGAGAGGTCGAAAAGGTGTCCGTATAGGAATCCGAGAAGGACGGATTGGGACTACTTTTCGAGATTTGTGCAAAGTAACCTTAGAGTTACACGCGACTGGGGGTCGACTTCGACCGGTGTAGAGCAACTGGTGGGCACCTTTACGGGGGTACTGACTAGTAGTTATGAGCGTTCCTGTCCTTTGAACTTTCCGGGCAAGCGCACACAACCAAGATGGTTGACAGACGAGTTGAGGACTCAAAGGTCCACTGTCAGAAGGTTGTTTAATAGAGCGAAGTATACGCGTAGGGAAGAAGATTGGAGTAACTTCAGATTGAGTTACAATAGATATAAAGGAGACATTAGGAGGGCGAAAAGGGACTCGTGGGTCAAGTTTAGCGAGTCAGTGGAATCTGTAAATGAGATGTCCAGGTTCAGGAGAATTTTATCCAAGGACCCTGTAGTCCCTGGATTTATTCAGAGACCGGACAACTCATGGACGGAATCTAGCTCTGAATCTCTTTGTCTGCTAATGGAAACTCACTTTCCGAGATGTGTAGATCCTGGGACGGGGGAACAGATTGAATGTGGTAACCCCTTCTCTGGGTCAGAATCGGGCGGTGAGGAGAGGGAGACGGTGGGGGACATGATCACCTTGGAAAAAGTAACATGGGCGGTTAATACCTTTGGGTCTTACAAATCGGCAGGACCAGACGGTATCTTTCCGGCGATGTTACAGAATATCGGGAGATCATCACTCCTGCTGTTGGTGGAACTGTTTAGGGTCTGTGTGCTGAACGGGTACATTCCTAAAGGGTGGAGGGAGGTCAGGGTGGTTTTCATACCCAAGGCGGGAAGAACCGGTCACTCTAAACCCAAGGATTTTAGACCAATCAGCTTATCGTCTTTTCTTTTGAAGACGTTGGAAAGACTGATTGATCTACATCTGAGGACGAAGATTGACGCCGGCATCATCAGCGGCGCTCAACACGCCTATCTTAAGGGTAGATCTGTTGAGAGTGCGCTTCATGATGTGGTGGGTTATGTAGAGCGGGGATTGCGAAACAAGGAATACACCTTGGCGGCATTCCTGGATATAGAGGGCGCTTTTAATAATTTGAAGATAGAGGCTATCAGGCAGGCATTGGTGGATCTAGGCGTTCCTCTGTTCCTGGTCGAATGGATAACTCTGATGCTCAGCAGCAGAGTTATTCACTCGGACTGGGGAAACGAGCGCTTAAAGAAACTAGTGACTAGGGGAACCCCACAGGGGGGAGTTCTCTCTCCCTTATTATGGCTCTTAGCTGTCAACGTCGTTCTGGGACTTTTTGACAGATTGGGTCGGAAAGTTGTGGCCTACGCGGATGATGTAGTGATATTGGTATCGGGCAAGTTTCTTCCGACAATAAGCGAAGTCATGCAAGGGGCGCTGGGCGAACTGTCAGCATGGGCGAGTGATAAGGGTTTGGGAGTCAATCCGGAGAAGACCGAGTTGGTTCTTTTTACTAGGAGGTACAGGGTAGAGAATTTTAGGCTGCCGGTACTAGGAGGAGTAGAGCTTAGACTATCTGATAGCGCTAAGTATCTAGGAGTTTTTCTGGACAGCAAGCTGTCGTGGGGAAGGAATACTCAGGAGAGACTTAAGAGAGGCCTCAATGCCTACTATGCTTGCAGATCATCGATAGGTAAGAGTTGGGGACTCCGGCCGTCAGTAGTGGGATGGCTGTACACTTCGGTGGTTAGACCCATTCTTACATATGGATGCTGTGTTTGGTGGGAGTCATTGAGAGTGGCTTGTCGAAGGAACCTTCTGTCTAGGGCTCAGAGGTGTGCTTCAATCGGCATGACAGGTGCCATGAGAAGTACACCTCAAGCGGCACTGGATGTCATTCTACATCTTCTGCCCATTGAGCAGTATGTTATGAGAATGGCAGCCAGAAGCATTCTTAGACTGAGGGAACTAGGATTGATTAGGGATTTCACGCAGGGTCACTCACGGATCTTGAGTGAGATCGAAGCTGGAGGTTACTGCCTGGGATCACCCGGCTCCACGGATTTCGTGGGCACCAGGGTGGATTTCGGACGGTTGCCGGAGGTGGTAACGCCTTCTAGGGAGAGATGGTCAGGTAGGAGCAGATTATTTAATGGATTTGCTATTTTCACTGACGGCTCGAAGATGAGAGGCACGGGTGCGGGGGTCTACATTGAGGATCTGGATATCAGAATGTCATATAGGCTTCCGGACGACTGCAGTGTTTTTCAGGCGGAAGTTCTGGGGGTCCTGAGGGCCGTGGAACTGATGAGGGACAACATTGATGTCGACAGCCAGGCGGCCCTTATGGCCGTAAGGGGCTGTTACGTGAAATCCAAGCTAGTTGACGGTTGCAGGAGGGCTCTGGAGGGAGCCTTAGGAGAGTATATGTTGAGATTGTGCTGGGTGCCTGGTCACTGCAACATAAGCGGCAACGAGATTGCTGATGAGTTGGCGAGACAGGGCTCAGAGATGGAGGATCCTAATCACATAGAGGCAATTAGGCCTCCAATAGGATTCTACTTTGGGAAGATTAGGGAATGGATTCTGGGCGCGACCAATAGGGCCTGGGGGAACCGAACGGACTGCCGGGTATCACGGACGATGTGGCCGGTGCTCAGGAAGTCCGACTCGGAGTTGTTGCTGGGCAGAAGCAGGGTCTGCGTGAGGACCATAATAGGAATCATCACGGGTCATTGCATGATAGGCAGGATGGCGATGAGGTTAGGATCCGACGTGTCGGATATGTGCGGGTTGTGTGAGGACCCGGAGGAGCTGGAGACGGTTGAGCACATTTTGTGCCGCTGTCCCAGGCTACAGGGCAGCAGGCTGAGGTGGCTGGGCAGCAGATTCCTAGGCGAATTAGGGGACGTCCCGGGCTGTGGGCTCGAGAGTCTGATAGGATTCGTAATGGGGATGGCCTGGCTGCGCAGCAGGAGACTGGGAGCTAGCCGCACATAGGGCGGATTGGTGTTGTGTTGAGTGAGGCTTTTCTCTCGGGTTTGGTCAGAACTTCCTTTTCTCATCTATTCTTATCTGTTCTTATCTTTTCTGATTCTTTTGCTGTTTCTCTTCACCTTCTTTTTTCAGCTTCTTAACTATAAACAAGGCATCACAATGGACCGTATTGGTCTCTGGGTGAGGGTGTGAAGGAGACTTCACACCAGCCTTTCTACCTACCTACCTACCTACGTTTCAAAAAAAACTTTGCATTTTTGCAAAATGAAAAATGGTAACGTGAATTACTCTATTATAATAAATAACCCAAGAATATATATTTATACAAAATATACAATATAATCCACATAATTCCTAACCGGTAAAACAAATTTTTAATAAAAAACAATCCCAAAGTAGGTAAAGCTAAATTTAAAGCATCACAGGAACCAAAATTATTCTTTATTCTACTAAAATTATAAATGTGAAAGTTAGTATGTATCAGTGTAGCCAGTGGAAGAATTAAAAAGTTAAGATTTTTTGTCAAAAGTTACATTTTAAAATATAAATAGTTAATTAATGTACATACATACATAAGGAAACGTTTTTTTTTTTGCAATAGTAGTGAGTCTTGGACTAGCGATGCAGAGATTCAATACAATGTTTCTCTTAGGGACCTTGCTTACAGGACCTATTTATCAGATAGGACGGAGGGTAATTGGAAAGTTTTTTGTCGCTGTAGGAATCGCGTTAAATCGGTAATTAGGAAAATAAAAAGGAGGGTGCATTGTTTACTCTTTGACAATAAAAACGCTAAGGATATTTGGTCAGTTCTTAAAAGGCATGGATTTGGGGATAATGATGACAATTTGGATCATGTTGATCCTGACTATTCAAATTATGCCTTTTCATCCAATCAAATTAATAATAAAAAAAAATAGTTGATAGAATAATTTATAATCAAAGTGGATTTTCATTTCTCCCAAATGCTGTTGAATTGGATGGTTTTAGGCTTAAGTTTATCAGGATGTTGATGCCAATTATTGGAAATTATGTTCTTCATTTAGTCAATACAATATTGATAACGTCGAAATTCCCGTTATTTTGGAAGATTGCGAGAATAGTTCCGATAAGTAAAAATAATTCAACAATTCGGACTGACGATTTACGGCCGATATCCATACTGCCTGTTCTATCTAAACTTGTGGAGCATCTTATGAAGATCACAATTTGCTACATGATTATCAATCTGGTTTTAGAGCTAATAGAAGTACTAAATCTTTACTGCTTGGCTTAACAGATAATATTCGTAATAATCTATCTAACGACGGTGTGTGTATTTTATTGTCATTAGATTTTACTAAGGCTTTTGATAGAGTAGATCATTATCTATTTTTTTAAAAAATTGCATACATATTATAACTTTTCCAGTTCTGCTTGCAAGTTAATATCTTCATATCTTTTTGGTAGAAATCAATATGTTGTTAGTGGTAATCGGGCTTCTAGCTTGCTTCCAGTTTGCAGTGGTGTGCCTCAAAGATCGGTCCTTGGACCTTTAGATTTTATAATGTTTATTAATGATCTTTTTGATACAATTTCTAGCAATTTGTGTCTTCCATTTTCTTTTGCTTATGATGTGCAGCTATTGTTTAAGGGTACACCTGAATTTTCTGATGTATTGCAAAATGTGATAAATTATACAGTTCAATTGTTGGATTCTTGGGTATTAGATAATGCTTTTCTAGTTAATACTGGTAAAACTAAGGCAATGTTGTTTGGCAAATGTAGTAGTTCCGAGTTTTCTATTACTCTTAGTGGTAATGATATTGAGTTTGTTGATCGTCTTAATTGTCTAGGTGTAATTCTTGATACTAAATTATCTTTTAAAAGTCATGTTAATTTTATAATATCTAAAGTGAACTTTACTTTACGTAAATTGTACAACACAGATTTAATGTTACCAACTTATGTTAAAAAACAAATTGTTCATGGGCTTATAATGCCAATTTTTTTATATGGCTTGAAGGTGTATACTGGAACAGTTGGCTATATTCTAAAGAAATTAAGATTGGTTTTCAATCGAGTTATGAGATATCTTTACTCTTTGAGGATAAAACAGCAAGTCTCACCCTTTGTTTTAAAATTTTTAGGTTTTCCATTTGTAGAGTTCATAAATTTTAGAAATCTTGTCCACTTTTACAAGTCGTATAGATTGCATACTCCTGGATATTTGATTCATTTATTTGATTTTTGTAGATCAACGAGAAATATACAGTTAATTATACCGAAATTATCTGCCATATTGGAGCGTTCTTATTATGTAAGAGTTGCACGATCTTATAATAAGTTGCCTAATTTTTTGAGAACTTTTGATGTTTCTGCTAACACATACAAAAAAAAGACTCTTTCTAGAACTTTCAAGAAATCATTCTTCTATATAGCTGATGTATATTTATATGTTCATATATGCGTTAGTAATTATATTCATGATATTTAAATATTTAATTCGTCAAGTTTGTTGTGTAGTATTTTCTTTATGAATATAAAATTAAAGCTTATTTATACTTTGAAAGTTAACAAATATCCGCTTTATATTTTTTTCTGCATAGATTTAACTATTGGAAATGTATTTATATATGTGTAGGTAAATATGAGATTTACATATAATTTTCGGAACTGTTCGTTTTGGGATTTTTCATAGCTAGTATTCTTACATTATTATTAAGCTATCTTACCCTTTTGTAATTATACACACTTTAATTTTTATATACACATACATAGATTCATATATTAATTTATTTATAATTATTAGTAAACATTTGTAACCGATTTTGGCCTTTAAAGGCTAGGTTATAGTATTGTGAGAAATCAAATAAACAATTTATATAAAATAAATATTTATATTCCACATTTCAGTGATAATAATAAGACAATTTAATTTATTGCTCATAAACAAAGACCCCTAATATGATTTGCAAGATGAAAACAAGTAAGGGGCTCATCCTTTATGCTAATATAATAACCATTTTTTATTTTACTACATTATAGTTATGCATTAATGCACGAGTACATTAATATCACTGCTCGAATTTTACACTTTTTTCTGACAAGCGGGCACCCGGTGGGTAAACTTACTGCCTATTTCACTAAATGCGAACGAACGCTTTCGTTCGCACAAATACATGTAAAACAAAAACAAATTTTTGAGAATTTTTGAGAATTTGTTTTTGTTTTACATGTATTTGTGCGAACGAAAGCGTTCGTTCGCATTTAGTGAAATAGGCAGTTAATTCGAGTACGCTGAAGCCATTGGTGCTTTAAGATTTTTTATGTTAGGTCTTGTTTTCGAGATATACCGGTTTTTCGGAAATGAAGAAGGTTGCACAACATCTATTTGTGCAACTCAAAAAGAGTTTAGTTAAGTAAATAAACTAAAAAACGAAAATTCCGAATAACCTTTTATATTTTTAAAACGGCTGTGCAGATTAAAAATAAAGTTTAGCTTTACTTAAAGGTATATTTTTCGTTTATGTAAAAAACTTAACGGTTTTTGAGTTACACGAATATATATATATATTGTGGAACCTCCTCCATTTTCGAAATAACGGTATATCTCGAAAACAAGAACTAGCCTAAAAAATCGGTTAGGACCACTGGATTCAACGTACTCGAATTAGGTTAACCCGCCGGGTGACTCCACTTGTCAGTTTTTTATAATTTAAAATTTTTGGAAATAAATATTTTTTAGAAATAAATACAATGTCACACACAACCGCTACAACGAAATTATACTTTACTTACCTTCAAAATACATAATAAAAAAAAGAGTTTCAACAACATATTTTTTTTTTTTTTTTTTTTTTTTTGTAAGGAATGATTCTAAAAGAAGCCCTAAAAACTAATATTTTATTATTTAAAATATATATATTTTTTAATTTTATTAATTTGATCATATTTCAAAGATATACAAAAACTAATGGATGATTAAATAATTAAACACAAAAAAAAAAAAAAAAAAAATATTAACACTTAAAAACAATATTTTTTTAAATTAAATTTAAATTCCAAATTTTTGTTTTTAATAAAATTATTTTTCTTTTCCCCTTCGTATTTATTTTAATATAGTAAGAAATATTTTGAAGACTGACAATTTAGAAAGAACATATCTAATATATATATAGATATATATACGCCACCCAAAAAAAGACAAAACAACGTATCATCAAAAAATTCTTTTTTTTTTTTCAGAAAATTACAATTCGACACAATGTAGCCCCATAGCATTAAATGTACTAAACATAAAAGATGTTTTCTTTCGGCTTATTTTAATCCAGATTTTGAAATGTTCTAATATTTCAGGTAGTTTCCATCTTATAACGTTTTTTTTTTTGCTTCTCCTGTAAACTTTTTAAAAGTGATGATACGTTGTTGCGTATTTAAGGTGACAATATATTTATATATATATATATATATCTATTTATATATAGTACATTCTACTATAAATATATATATAGTAGTGGCTGTAGGCTTGCACAGGTAAATATTTTTATTTTTATTATACTCTTAGAATATTTTATTTTTAAAGTATTGATTACATAAACTATACAATATATGATTATGTATATAAAATATTTTACTTTCATTTTAGTTATTTATCTTAAATTTTTTATTGTTTCAACTAAACACTATAATATATATGTATTAATTGTAAATAATTGTTTATAATTTGTTACAGACCATTTATAAATTTTGTTTTTAATATTTTGTATATAAATCTCTCTTTAACACGTCGGTTATTAATAAAACTTTTCTTAAAGAAAACACAAAGCAACAAATTAAGTCAGTGTTAAACCAAAAGAATTATGTATCATGTTTTCTTTTTGGGTTTTTAAAAAGTTA
Source organism: Pollenia amentaria (assembly GCA_943735925.1). NCBI lineage: Eukaryota > Metazoa > Arthropoda > Insecta > Diptera > Polleniidae > Pollenia > Pollenia amentaria. Next base: position 128,189,783 of record OX031008.1, on the reverse strand, counting down.
AACCTTTTTCTTCTTTTGCTCAATAATTAAACAAATAAAACAAATTTAAAATATTTCTTTACTTGGCGTTGATATACCTAAAGCTTCTTCATAATCATTAGTGGACGTGGATGATTTCTTGTGTGATTTTTTCTTGTCTTTATGATGATGTTTTTCTTTTTTATTCTTTTTCTTCTTAGATGTAGCCGTAGAATCAGCAGCATCTAATTCATTTTGTATATATTTTAATTCCTTTGGAGATTTTGGAGACGACTTTTGTTTATCTATTACGTTAGTGTTAGACGTTTGAATTTCTTCGATGGAAGTACCTAATAAATTGGCACTATTACCTCCCGTAGTATTAATGTCGTTAGAAGATGATTTCGAGGATTTTTTGTGGGATTGAGAAGATGTGTGTTTATCTTTAACTACTTTGTCTTTATCTTTTTTCTTTTCCTTTTTATGTTGATGGGATGATGACGTTTTTGATTTGTATTCTTTCTCAGTCTTCTCGTACTCATGGGAATATTGCTTACAGTACTTTTGCTGTTTAGGTTGCTCCAAATCGGGTCTAAAATTATATTTTTTAATTAACAACATATCTTAAATATTATAGTTACATGTTATTGTTAACTTACATATCCAACTCTATGTCTAAAGCCCTATGTGGATCATCGGCGTCAAATTTGCCATCTTTTTCGTCGTTATCAGATAATGATACACCTTCCGGCATTTCCAATGTAGTATTAACAATGTGTAAAGGTTTGGGTTCTATAATATTAAAAAATAAATAAAAGTGGAATACATTCCATTGCCAGTTTTTATATGTATCAATGTATGCCCCTGTTACGGTTTAAAACTCAACTCAGTCTAGTTGAACTTAAACAACTTTACTTTACAACTGCAAGTGATAAACTCTAAAGTGTTTACAACCCTGAGCTATATATACGGTTAACACAAAAATCATACATTTACAACTAATTACAAGAAGTTGTTATGTTAAGTTGTCAAGTTTCAACTCAACTGAGATAAATTGTAAACCGTAATAGGGACAATAGTCTACAGTCTAGTTTTTAGTTTAATCAAGTCTATTGCCCACTCTATAGTTCCTTGTCTATAGTCCTTCGTTCTTTTAGTAATGGTGAATTCGTGGTCGTTCAGGGAGAAGCCAAAGGTGGTGCCTCATTTTACATGCCGTACAAAGGTTCCAAAACACCAGGCGCAACAGTGTTCAAGAGCTGTTTAAGTTTTAGTTCTAGCTGGAGAAGCATGCGTCTGAAACTTAGCTGTGACGCCAGCACACACAACAGCCAATGAGGTGGAGGCATTAATAACAGAGGTGAGTTTGTGTTTGATTTTATTATTGACAACAATCTATGTATATCTATAACATATCGTCAGCTCATTATTGGTTTGAAGTGCCGACTATATATATATATATTTATATATATATATTTTTTATATATATTTTTATATATATATATATATTACTAGCTGACCCGGCAAACGTTGTTTTGCCCGGTTCATGCGTTCTTGAGTTATAAACGTAGTAACTAACGCCACTTTTTTTTAAATATATATATAGGAGATTAATCACATCAATTTAGAAACCTCCGTCGGCTCATGCACAACTACTTTGATACAGATCAAAGGATGATCAATTGCATAGCTTACGATTTGATTCATTTTCAATGGCACTTCTTATTCATACCAACATAGAAACCTTTACCGGCTCATGCGCAACAACTTTACTAAAGACCATAGCATGATCAAATGATATAATGTATTTTGAGTAATTTTCAATGGTGCCGCCTATCGGAAATCGGTCATACCAACCTAATGGTAATGCTCAACAACTTTGCTAAAGATCATAGCATCGTCAAATGCAGAGTTTACGATTTAATTCATACTGAGTAATTTTCAATGGAGCCACCTATTTTGGTCAGAGACCATTCCGAATTGGTACGAATCATCGAAATCGGGTCGGCCGTTCTTTAGTTATAAACGTAGTAACTAACTAACGCCACTTTCTTTTATATATATGCGGGGGGGATTTCATGTCAAGTGACCCAACTTTTGAAATCGATGTCTTCCGATTTGGATGAAATTTGCACCAAGGTTAGTCTTATTGGATAGTAGTTTAGACACAAATTTTCAACAAGATCGGTCAAAAAGTTTCTGAGTAGAAGGGGGGCAACAATTGACATTTTGGCCAAAGCGGTGTTCTTTCTCATCCATGTAACTTATTATCTATTGGTGTTAGCAAAATTTGTCCCAAACAAATTAGATAGCTATTTCTTCAAGCTTAAAAAAAAATTTTTTGTATTTTTTAAAATTTTTTTTTTTGTTTAAATTTTTTTTTTTTTTTTTAAATTTAAAACTTATTTTTTATTTTTTTTGAAAACGGTATTTTTTTTTTTTTTTTTTTTTTCTCAAAAGAAAGCTTATGTATTTTCCTTTTAGGTAGTTTTGGTCGCTTAGTGGGATGCGAGTGGGATATGTATAAAAAAAAATAATTTCTAACTCAAGACGAGGGTTTTTTCAATTTTTAGCATATGCATCATTTTGAATTTTTTCCTTTTTATGTGTTAGTGTTTCTAAAATCTTAAAAATAAAACTTATGCTGAGAAACTAGACAAATTAAACTTTCCGACGGTATATAACATACCTAACTAGCATTTTATTCCCTCGGTATTGTAATACCCACAATATGTTTATCCCAGGAATAAAATCATTTTTTCTATAGAGATGTTGACAAATTAAATTCTTTTATTTATTTGTAATAATAATTAAATTAATATAAAATAAAAATAATAATAACAAAAAGATAAATAATCTAAAAAATTTACTGCCAGGCCCACAATGTCGACAAGAACATTTCTTTCTCATATTTATACTGAAAACAATAATAAAAAACTAAAATTTGTTTTTGTTTTCAATATAAAAATACGAAAGAAATGTTCTTGTCGAAATTGTGGGCCAGGCAGTTAATCTTAATCACATCAGTCCTTTATAAATTTTTTTTTGTTTTTTTTTTAAATTTTTTAAAAATTTTTTTTTTTTACATTTAAAGCTATTTTTGTATTTTTTTTTTTTTAAAAGGGTATTTTATTTATTTTTTTTTTTTTTGCTCAAAAGAAAGCTTAGGTCTTTTTCTTTAAGGTAGTTTTGGTCGCTTAGTGGGATGCGAGTGGAGTATGTATAAAAAAAATAATTTCTAACTCAAGACGAGGATTTTTAAATTTTTTAGCATATGACGTCTTGACTTACAAATTATTTTTTTTATACATATCCCACTAGCAGCCCACTAAGCGACCAAAACAGTGATGCTCATTCAGGCAAACAATTGTTTAGAAGCCCCACCCCTTTGTTTTTTACGCTCATTATTTTTGTCGTACGTGTGAGAGCAACAAGCGCACATGTACGATAGATGCATTGATATTTGTTCAAATACAGTGTGTAAAATAAATAATAATGAAATTAATTTAGTTGTTCGTCAGACAGCGACGAATGCACATGCGCGGAAGCTACGCTAGTTTGTTGCTAAAAAATATTAAAATGCAAAACTATTTTATGATTAAAAATGCCTTTGGTAATGCCTTTTATGTTATCAAACATTTAAAGGACATTGGGAAAATGTTATTAAGAGGCATTATGATTCTTTTCATAGCAATATGACTGGATACCGATGAAGAAAAAAAAAACCTTTTTATTAGAAATAAAAAGATTTTTTTGGAAAAATTGAAGGAATGGCTATCAGGGGAAGAAAATATTGAAAATAAATCAGATTTTATTTAAAAAAAAGCCATTTCAGACGTAGTCGCCTTAAATATTGTCAGGCAGGGCAGACCGTTTATCGATAGAGTTTTTATTAAACAGTTGTTTAGCAAACTTCTTCATATGCTAAATTATAATGTTAATTTAATATAATCTGTGCCCTTGTCCCGCAGTACTATTGCGCGTAGCGCTGCGCAGTTAGGAACATCGGTAGGGTTGGCAATTAAGGAAAAATTAAGAAATTGTGTATTTTTTTCCTTTTGCTTAGATGAAAGTACTGACATGAAATGGCTTTTTTTAAAATAAAATCTGATTTAATTTCAATATTTTCTTCCCCTGATAGCCATTCCTTAAATTAAAAAAAAAAAATTTTATTTCTAATAAAAAGTTTTTTTTCCTCATCGGTAACCTAGTCATATATCTATAAAAAGAATCATAATTTTCTTAATTAATCCCTAATCACCAACTCTACAGAAACCCCTAAACAACGGAAGTTAATCACATACACTTAATTCAGTGTGAACTGCATTATTATAAATTTTATATAACCAATAAAAAATCTTGTGATATAATATTAATAAAAATTGTGCGTTTAGTTTTGCGTGTCACTGTACTTAAAAAATTCTCTCAGAATACATATGCAAAACATTTTTGAACACCAGTGGACCAAAACTTAAACCTTAAAGGAAAAGACCTAAGCTTTCTTTTGAGCAAAAAAAAATACCCTTTTCAAAAAAAAATACAAAAATAGTTTTAAATTTAAAAAAAAATAAATACTAGTATGTATTAGAAAAATTGTGACGTAAAATTATTTCTCTTTTGTGTAGAAACATCTTTATCGGCCAGCCTTTACTAGTATTTATTAGTATTTATGCGCTATAGAAAATATTTCAGCGTTGATGGTTAAAAAATTCTGATATTAAAATTATTGCCAATTCCTGTCATTAACATTTTTTAGCATGAGTTAATTGTTTAAAAAATCACACATCTTTTTTCAACTAGATCAATAACTGAGTATAAGTTTTGCTAATGTAATTTAGACTTTTTCCCGCACGTATAAAAAATATACTTAAATAGTAAAGTACTTGAATCAACTATTTCTCATAAAATAAATTAAAATCTACTTATTCATATTGATCTGCAAAATATTGCATCGCAAATTTCGAAGAATTTTTATATTGGAAAATATTAGAAATTTTTTTAAATTTTTTATGCCGAAAAATTTTGGAGTCGGAGTCACGCGGGTACTGCGACTCCGACTCCGGTACAAAAACCTCAACTCCGACTCCGACTCCACAGCCCTGGTGCATATGCTAAAAATCGAAAAACCCTCGTCTTGAGTTAGAAATTATTTTTTTTTATACATATCCCACTCACATCCCACTAAGCGACCAAAACTAGCTAAAAGGAAAATACATAAGCTTTCTTTTGAGCAAAAAAAAAAAAAAAAAAAAAAAAAATACCGTTTACAAAAAAAATAAAAAATAAGTTTTAAATTAAAAAAAAAAAAAATTTAAAAAATTTAAAAAAATACAAAAAAATTTTTTTTCGAAAGCTTGAAGAAAAGCTAAAGTTGCTAACACCAATAGATAATAAGTTACATGGATGAGAAAGAACACCGGTTTGGACAAAATTTCAAATTTTGACCCCCTCTAACTCAGAAACTTTTTGACGGATCTTGTTGAAAATTTGTGTCTAAACTACTATCCAATAAGACTAACCTTGGTGCAAATTTCATCCAAATCGGAAGACATCGATTTCAAAAGTTGGGTCATTTGACATGAAATCCCCCATATAGATTATTATTATATATATATTTATATATATTATTATATATATATTTATATATATATATTTAATATCCCCTTTCTGAAATGTTTCAAGAAATTTTTTTATTGTTTCTGAGAAATTAAGCATTAATTTTGCTCCATATTAACTTTTTTAAAGTTTATGAAGTATTGTTTTGCTCTACACGCCACTGTTCGACGAATGCTTCAAATCCTCATACAAAAACGTACAAAATAAATTTCACTCTTGCTTTGCTTCATTGCCACAAGAAAAAAAGTATTCAAAGCAAAAGCAAAATAAAACGTTAAAACTCTATACACAGCACAAAACGCTACTTATTAAAAATAAATTTAGAAAAGTGCATTATGCGGCACAAAACAATAATTTTCTGAAAACAATAATTCTGCTGGCGATGTGCCAATATTTATAACCTAAGTTGGGGAAGCAATGATGAATACAACACTGGCGAGCTGTAGGGACCAAGTAGTTGATTGGGGGTGACTATAGAATGCTTCTTCTCAGACCATAGCAAGATAGAGTACAGTCTAATATTCGAAGGGTTTAAAAGAGGACCATACAGGAACTCTAGAAGAGTGATTTTTAATAAGTACAAAGCAGACAAACAAGGGGCGAAAAGGAACTGCGATTCTATTGACTCCGTCAATGAGATGTCCAGATTCAGTCTAACCTACCTAAAGAAACTAACTTTCCGGCCTGCAGGGACCTGGATTGGGGAAATCGATTGGGGGACCTTGGCTCTTCTGGTCCGATAGCTGATAGGGGAATCGTGGAGGCAGAACAGTTTACGAAGGTCCCGCTGGCTAAAGTAACATTGGCAGTTCATACATTCGAACCTCAGATATAAACACATACGGGTATGTGATGAAAATCAATCGATTTCAAAACGAACGTTTTCAAAAGGTGTGATGAATTTCGAGCGATTCTTGTACTATCGTTTAATACGTATGGTCGTGATTTACTCTCTATCTCTCTTTGTATTTTTGTAAAATAATTTGCAGCTATTTTTTCTTATTATTATAATAACAAACAAAATTAAACGTTTACGTTCTCAGAGAACGGAAAATCAAAATTATTTTGCTCCGCTCCAAACTATTGATGATCAAGATGACGAACTTGTTGTCAATAATATCGTGAAAATAAACGTACCACCAATAACAATACTTAAGTGTAAAATAGAACATATACCTGAAATATGTAAAATATTAAAAATAGAAGAATATTCTTTACGCAATATATCAATTGACATAAAATTTTTTGTACCAACAAAGAATTTTAATTAGTTTGTGATTCACTTACTAATAAATTCCGTCATGAAAATTTCACATATGCAGCTAAAAACGAAAAGCCAAAAGAGGCGGTTCTATTTGGTCTAGATAAAACTGACCCAGCAGTTGTTAAAAATCGACTTTTAAATCTAGGTCTTAAATGTACGGATGTTAAAATCATCACTAAAGCTAGAGAAGGTTAATAGCGTTTCATTGTCTATTTTGAACAAAAATCTATTACGTTAAAAGAGTTGAGAAAAAACTATTCAATCATCGAGTATATAAAAGTAAGATGGGAATATCAGAAACCTAATAAAGCTAAACTGACCCATTGCTACGAAACATATATTCAAACGAGACAACGTGCCCTTCCAAAGAACATTAGAGAAATACACCGTTCATTTAAAAATAGCACGAACTACAATGTTAATTTTCCTAATTCGTTGAACTAAAAGCAAAGTCTAAATACAAATAGAATAGAAATAGAATAAATGGCCTAATAAGGCTTTTATATTACCTGCAATAAATTGAAATTGAAATAGAATAAATTATAATCAATCTAATATTACAAATACCAACAACAATACTGGTAATACCAACAATAATACTAGTAACACCAACAACAATACTGATAATGCCAACAACAATTCGGTATACAATTATAATAATATCAACAATTTGTTTTTCTTTGAAGAAATTAAAAATTTGACTTTTGAACTGATTTCTAGTTTAAAAAATTGTAGGGGTTGAAAAGATAAATTTGAGGTAATTACTAACATTGCCTGTAAGTTTTTGTATTCATGAATACCAACATAAATATAACATCATGGAACGCCCGTGGCATTCACAACAAAAAAGATGAATTTTCCAGTGTTTGGTAAATCGAAAGGTTGACAATTGACTTATATGTGAAACTTGGCTCAACGATAAGTATTCAATAAAACGTCACAAAACTTATTGCTACAGATATGATCGTCAGCAAGGTAGGGAAGGGGGTGCAGCAATCCCAGTAAAAAACGTCCAGCTTTAGCTACTACCTATATTAAATACAACTTTAATCGAAATTATACGAATAAAAATTTCAACTGGTAACAAATATATTCATATTTATTCCTGTTATTTTCCAGGAGGCACATCAAGTGCAGACCACACTAGAATTAATACATTCAAGTCAGACCTTCGTAAGCAAACCAGCGCTCATAGTAAATACGTTCTTGGTGGTGACTACAATTGCACACACATATTGTGGTTGCCAACAAAGTAATTATTGGGGTAACGTTTTATATAATAAAATTCAGCTATCTCAAACTCAAATTGTTTACCCACACGAAAACACTTACACACCTGCTGATCCAAACAAGCAGTTATCCACATTAGACTTTTATTTAACAAACTTGACGCCTAATATGACCGCAGTCAGACTTATAAATGATCCGAGTTCGTATGACCTCCCAGTCACCATCGTATTAAATTTGGGGTATGAGGTAGCTGATAATTATTACTATGTTTTTAATAGAGCACACTGGACCATTTTACCAAGTACATTAACAGAAATCTTCAAATGAAATAACGAACAGTAAACAAGTAGATATTCTGCGTACCAAAACGCAGAATAACACCCACTAACAAACCCTAACATTAAAGTAATGATACAAATTAGAAATTTTTATCGATGAAACTGGAAGCCAACAAATGTCTAGACTAAACATAAGCATTATTAAAGAAACAAAATTTAGAAATCATTCATGGAATAATATGCTGTCCACACTTGACAAATCAAAAATGCTTAGGAAGAAATCAAAAATTTTTCCAATTCTAAAACACAATAACGTGGTAGGTTACACCCAGCAAGAAAAGTGCGAAATCTTGGCTTAATGCTTTAAAACCTTAGCGATACAACCACTTTTGCTGAAGTAAATAATACTTTTAATGAAATTCGTTCTGTAAATCCAATTTCACAAGATTCTTTCTTTATAAATCAAAGAACAACAGCCGACATTATTAAAAAACTAAGAAACAAAAAATTTCATGGAGGGATGGTATCATTAACAAATGCTTAAAAATCTTCCAAATAAAGGAATAGTTAATCTTACAATATTTAATGCATGTCTAAAGCTGTGCTATTTCTCCAACTCAGAGAAAATATCTAAGACTATACCAATACTAAAACCAAACAATCCTGCAAATACTCCATTGCCTTATAGGCCAAAAAGTCTACTTTTTTCTACAAGTAAAATACTGGAAAAAATAATAAAAGAAAAATTAAACTTTTGTATTGATGAAAATAATACCCTACCTTCAGAACAATTTGGTTTAAGGAAAGAACATAACACTACCCAACCTTGACTTAAATTCAAAAAACTTGTGAAAAATTAAACATTTTTCGAATTACGTTACATCAATCTTTGCCGATGATACTTCAATACTTTGCTTATGGCCAGTCTTCAATCAGCACTTACCAACCTGAACAACTATTTCACCAAATGGAAGATATGGGTTAACCCCAAGAAAACACAAGCTATATATTCCACGAGAAAACGAAAGTAGTGTTGCATCCCACAAAGCCCCCTTTAATTTATGAATCACGATGTCCCCTGGGGAAAAACGTCAAATATTTTGGTGTCATGCTTGACACAAAACTCACTTTCAACCACCATATTCCTTATGATGTCTAAATTGTTTTGGTGTGTTGTGCAGTAATAGCAGGATCTTTCAGCGTACTAGAAAATATGTGGGTACTGTTGCAGGCTACATTGAAGGAAACAATGTGGGAAGAACGGACGCACTGTATTTCAGGCGGAAATATTAAACTGCTGAGGGGCTGTGAGAGAGTTCTAAGGGTAATAATGGGAGAATTTACGTTAAGATTGTGCTGGATACCGGATCACTGCAACTAGGTAATGAAACGGCTAACGATCTTGTGCGTTTAGCGTCCGCAATGTATAGAATGTACGGTGGGTGTGACTTGCTTTAGAACTTTTTTAGGTTTACTGCCTGTTCAACGATTTCAAACGTTAACGTTCACATAGAAAATTACATTTAAAACAAAAATAAATTTGGAAATTTTTAGAGTAGATAAGGGAATGGATTATGTATTCTTCGCAGAACTGATCATGTCCGATGGAGCAGAACAGACTATATGGCCAGAACTGTACAAAGCAGATTCGAAGGTTTTTGTATGCATGAATAGGGGGATGTTTAACCATGATAGACATAGCCGGTAACTGTGTGAATGGGATCATATCGGACGTCTGTGGGATGAGTAAGGATGCTGAGGGGATCGAGACAGTTAAGCACATTTTGTGCCATTATCCGAGGCTACAGAATAGTAGGCAGAGAAAGCTAGGTAGTTGTTTCCTAGCGAGGTCTCAAGGTGAACTCATGAGAACTTGCAAGGCTTCGTAATGGACATAACATGGTTGAGTATGAGGTCTTACGTACGGAGATGATCTTCTTGTTTCCTTATCCATTTCTTGTTTCTTTTAAATTTGTTAATTCTTTTCTTAACGATGATTATAAAAGGTCTCTGGAAAGAGGTGTAGAGTTCGAATTTTACACCAACCTTCCTTACCTAGTCTACAGACATATATACAGTCAACTCTACATTACATACATATGTATTTATATTTTATTTTAAATTTTAAATGTTTTGTTTCATTTTTTTACGGTTTCTTTTTTTTAAGTGCTTTTTCCAATTAAGTTATCTATTATTTTTAAGGGGCTTTTGCCCATTTCTTACCTCCTCGATTTTTTTCGAATTTTAAAAATGTATAATTTATTCTTACCATCTTCCGAATCGGATGTCGTGTTATAAGTATTTTTTGATTTTAATTTTTTGCTCTTTTTTGATTTTTTGTGTTTTTTCTTGTCCTTGGCGTTGGCTTTGTCTTGCAAGAGATATTGATCGGAACGTTTTGTAACTAAAAATCATATTGACTGATTTAGATTTGAAATGATTTAAATAATTTTTTTACATACCTCCAATTTTCAATGGAACTTCTAACGAAAGCTCTGCTATGGGAATTTCATCAATATTATCATATTCAGCATTATTTTGAGAGTTATTACTGCTAAACGATCTACCTTTTGAGGCAACGTCCGGCGTTGAGGGTGAAGATTTTAAATAATGTGGATTATTCGATTGTTCAATTAAGCGTTGCATGCGTTGACGTTCAATTTGTTCTGGTGTAAGGTCTTCGCTGGGTCTTTTCCCACCAGCAGCCCCATCACGATGAGCCGAATAACTAATAAATAATTCTTCTTTTTCATCGTTCGAAGATGAAGAGGACTCAACTTCGGGCGGTGGATTTATCCATTCATCTAAATCAAGGCCATCGGGGAGAGGAACTTTTCGTTGGGCTTTTGGTGCTACAGGTATAAGTTCACCGGAAAATAATAAAGCCATCTCTTGTATTATTTCAATTGCCAGTGGTGGTATGGACGCCTCATGTTGGGAAATTTCGGTTGTCTCAGAACCAATGAAGTCTATATTATGATTGCAAGAATCATTGGTATCATTAAATTGAGCTCTTAACATTTCAATTAGAATGCAGGCAGAATTGGCACGTTCTTGTACTTCTATATCAATAGAACTATTAAAATCTTGTAGTTTTTCTAAAACATGATCAGCCAGCTGAAAAATATTTAAAGTTTAGTGCATTGCCATGTATATACATATACATAATACATAAAACATGTTGTATTTAACATACTTTTATTAAACCATGGGTATCACCATTTTCCAAACAAGTTGTTGACAATCGGGTAAATAATTTAACAACATTTTGCACAAAAACCCCTTGTATATGGCCTGGTATTTGTCGTGGCCTTAATAAAATATTTAAAGTACGCTCAGCATCCTCCAACTCACTAAACATATGGAGAAAAATATTATACAACATATGTACATTAAAAAATATTTTTTTAAATTATTTTTTCTTTACTTTGAAAATTCTCCCACTATCCAGGCAGCTGCATATAAAACCTCGTACATTGAATTACTTTGAGAGGAGACAGTAAATGTGTCCAAAAGATTTGCCATTTCATTGACAGCAAACTGACGTACTACAGGCACTCTTATTGCAACATCCAATAATTGCTCAGCAATTAAACGTCCTAAAATAATTAGTAAAATATGTATAGCACTACCAAATAAATTTTTTTTATTTCATTGTGCTTACCATGTTTTGATCCCGCTTCAAGTTGTATTAATTCAACGAGTACCGTTAAATACCATTCGAAGTTGGTAACATATAAATATGAACTTTGTGAACATATTTCAATGACTTTAAAAAGTAGTTCATCACGATACGCAGAACCTTCGGCTCTTTCCATATGACCCAAAAGCCTTTTAACAATTTCCATTAGATTTTTCTTAGAGACCATACCATAAAGTAAATCTAAAGACCGCAAGCGTATGGACTCATCTTTGTCATCCAAACAGGCCAAAATAAGATCTTTGTGAGCTTGAACACTTTTGGGATGAGTTTTTAAAATCTTAGACATAGCTAAAAGGCCCAAATATTTTACTGAAAACAAAAAACTATATTAAACAACAATACATTTTTGGAAATGAATAAAAACATACAGTTCTGATCAGAGTCTTCAATTAATATACGCAACTTTTGTACACAAAGTTGTATAGAGGCACTATGGTTTGGCATACCGCTGCTAATGCTGATTAAAACAGCAATGACAGTATTTATACATTCATAAAGTAAACTCATAGCAGAAGTGCTGTTTTTTGAAAAACGAAAAGAAAATTTATTATTTCTGTTTATTCCATGACAAAATCAACAAAAATTATTAACAAACACAAAAATAAAACAAAAATAATTAAGCTTTTTTAGGTGAAAATGGCTTTTGCTTTAAAAAAAACATAAATTTAACATAAAAGTACATAATTGCATTTTTAAAGAATTTGCATTACATTAAAAAAACACACATACGCTCATTTAAAATTATTCAATTAACAAAGAATAAAATTATTTTTGCAATTGTTTGATTTCGATTGATTTGAATTGAATTGATTTGGTATGAACAAAACATAAACTTGCCTATGTATAAGATTTGTGAGTGGTTCTATTAATTTCTTTCCTAGCCGGGGTTCTAAAGGAGTTAAAGCGCCAAACTGCAAATGCAAAAAGAGATAAAAAAGAAGAGAAAATGATAAAACAAGCTCAATAAATAATACAACAATAATTAATATGAACTTATTTTCTAATAGTAGTATTTCTTTGAGATGATAATCATTGCATAGAATATGATCTTGGGATTGGAGAAATAGAGAGAAAAGAGAGAGAGAGAGAAAGAGAATATATAGAGAAAGGAAAAGTACGTTATTTAATGACTTTAATGATGTGAGCCGTGTGACCACTTTTACAGCTAAATTTAGCATTACAAATTTTCATTTAGCATTTTATTAAGCATATTTATAAAATTTTTCTAGCATTTTTAGCTTTCTTTTAAAAATTTGGTGGAATAGTTTTTTTGGTTAAATTGTTTTTTTTTTTATAAATTTTGACTAAAACTAGGTGCACTCTAAAAGAAATTACATAGTTAAATGGATTTAGGAAATTTCAGGAATGCCCAAATCATGTTGATTGTAGAGGATAATCAAGTTAAAATAAATTTTGTAATTATTTATTTAAATTTCTTCGACTTTTTTAGTATTAGTTCTTAATAAATTTTCGAAGCTCTAAGGTCAATTTTGTAAATAATGTTTATTTTTATACAATATTTCGCTATATCAATGGATAGCTTCTTCAGGGATATTTGTTTTTTTAATTTCAAAAAACTTTTAAATAAAATAGCACTTCCCCTGCAGCTATCTTACTTCTGCTAACACCTACATACGTGAAACAGTATCAAAGATAAGAGGATTATAAATTTTAGTAGTTAATAAGATATAATCGACACTTTGGATGATGCTTCAAAAACTCTTTTCGATGATACCAAATTTTATTTATGTCGTCTTGGAGCAAAGTACAAAAAAATTCGAAAAACTGAAAAAAGACCTTTTTTAAAAATGGTCCAGCTCACGGATGGTCAACGCTAGAACCAAAATATTTTGGGAATCATCATAAAACATATCAGCCTTTATTTTCAGAGGGGTAACAAAATCACTTTTTTTTTTGAGTCGCTTTAATGTACATATGTATGTACAAACATACATTCACTTTAATATATATAGATAGTTTGTCTTTAAAGTTGTACAAAGAAAGGTCAACAAAAAACACAAAACAAGTAAGAAATTATAGTCTATCAAATCATACCATATGATACCCTACACCACAGTTTACCTATAAGAAGAAATTTTTGCTAGTGTACCCATTTGGGACCTTGTTTTGAAAAATGCATAGCTAATGTGGCTATATGAATAGGGATCTATCTATGTTTTAAATTTCATTAAAATCTGTTAAATCGTTTTGGGGAGGCAGCAATTGCCCCCTATCTTAACTCGTGGTCCTATTTTTAAAAAAGGAATAGCTTATGTGTCCATATAAATATTGATCTAACTATTTTTAAATTTTCATTTACATCTTTAGTCAGGCTGCCGGTGCGTCAGTTCTTACTGAGGCCGACCTCCCAGCCATTAAAACAGAGTTCAAGTAATAATAAAAGCAAGAATCATCCCCAAACTGCTGACCAGTACTAATTCAATTATATACAAAGATATCTCATCGCAGCTTACTGGAAGATACAAACGCATTAAGTCTATAATAGCCCAATCCTTATAGTTAGCACAAGCAATAGGAATTTCCTCCCAACACTCTACAAATAATACTGGCAAGCCTCCCTGGAAATTCAACACTATCTCCGTCGACTCATCTTTATCCAAACTGAAAAAAGGTCGCACTTCCGAGGAAGATTTTTTAAGTCTTGTAGCAGAAATGAAAACTTCTTATAAAAACAATGGGTGGAACTTCATTTATTCCGACGGAACCAAGTCCACTTGCAATAAACCAGCTTATGCGGTAATCATGATAACGTCAATAATCTAATAATTCTCCGTACCCTATGTATGTACAAACATACATTCACTTTAATATATATAGAAAGTTTGTCTTTAAAGTTGTACAAAGAAAGGTCAACAAAAAACACAAAACAAGTAAGAAATTATAGTCTATCAAATCATACCATATGATACCCTACACCACAGTTTACCTATAAGAAGAAATTTTTGCTAGTGTACCCATTTGGGACCTTGTTTTGAAAAATGCATAGCTAATGTGGCTATATGAATAGGGATCTATCTATGTTTTAAATTTCATTAAAATCTGTTAAATCGTTTTGGGGAGGCAGCAATTGCCCCCTATCTTAACTCGTGGTCCTATTTTTAAAAAAGGAATAGCTTATGTGTCCATATAAATATTGATCTAACTATTTTTAAATTTTCATTTACATCTTTAGTCAGGCTGCCGGTGCGTCAGTTCTTACTGAGGCCGACCTCCCAGCCATTAAAACAGAGTTCAAGTAATAATAAAAGCAAGAATCATCCCCAAACTGCTGACCAGTACTAATTCAATTATATAGAAAGATATCTCATCGCAGCTTACTGGAAGATACAAACGCATTAAGTCTATAATAGCCCAATCCTTATAGTTAGCACAAGCAATAGGAATTTCCTCCCAACACTCTAAAAATAATACTGGCAAGCCTCCCTGGAAATTCAACACTATCTCCGTCGACTCATCTTTATCCAAACTGAAAAAAGGTCGCACTTCCGAGGAAGATTTTTTAAGTCTTGTAGCAGAAATGAAAACTTCTTATAAAAACAATGGGTGGAACTTCATTTATTCCGACGGAACCAAGTCCACTTGCAATAAACCAGCTTATGCGGTAATCATGATAACGTCAATAATCTAATAATTCGCCGTACCCTCTTTGATTATTCTTAAATTTTTACTGCCGAATATATCGCTATTCTTAGGGCTGTTCAGTTAGCGATTGCATATAAAAAGAAAACCGTCATCTGCTCCGACAGTCTTTCAGTGCTGAAAGCCATCTCCAGCCCATACAACAGTAACTGGACTATAATTATCAAATCCGAGACGCCCTTATTGGTAATGAAGAAAAAATCAGAATTCATTGGGTGCCTAGCCACATTGGCATCTTAGGAAATAAAAAAGCTGACATCGCAGCAAAATATGCATCCTATTGACTTATATACAACTAACTTTTGAAAAATTTATCTTCGACGACATATCACTAATTATATGAAAGTTAAGTTCAAGGAAACCATTTCCACGCATTATCACTACTCCATCATCAATAAAGATAAAATAAGGGTATTTTCAAGACTAAGACTCGGCCATACAGTCTTTTCCCATGAGTACCTAATGGAAAGAGCTACTAACCCAACATGCAACACATGTGATAGCAATCTAAAAATCAAACTCGTTCTTGACGAATGTACCTCATTATCCAGCTTGAGAAGTAATCATCTCCATACTCCACACACAAAGCTTCTTTATATCCATTACTACTAACATAAACATCATCTATAACTTTATTAAACAAACCAGACACCGCGTTTAAAATTTGAAGCCAATAGCCTTTGTAGCTAGGGCTCTTCATGTTTCCTTTAGTCTTAGGATTTATATAAGATTAAATAAATAATTTTCATTAACCCTTTCAGGGTCAAAAATAATTTTTGGCGAGATAAAAATCTGAAAATTTGTATCTAAGGTAATGTGATGGCGCTGAAGCCGTTAAAAATAATAGTTTTTGCCTCATGCAGCTCCCCCGGTTTTTAGGGAATGCCGAATATATTCAAAATGTACCTTCAAATGTCCACAAAAGAACCTACAATTTATTTTTGCAGTATTTTTTTCAAGAAAATACTTATTTACGCATGTATCAATACTTAAAATTTTTTTTTAATATCGCCTGATCACCGAAATTAAAATTTTCTTCTTCTTCCTAAATCTAAGCTTTTTTACAAATTTTCTGACGGGTCAATGTCTACTATAATAACAATTTAAAATATCAAAAGTGTCCCTCTTTCAGATAAAACAAAAAAATATAATCAACTGTACATTTTTATACAGTAAAAGTGCGTAGAAAGAGAGTACAATGCAATGTCGAATATATTCGACAAAAACACTGAAAGGGTTAATATCGGTTTGATTATGTGTCCATATAAATATGGATCTATCTATGTTTTAAATTTCCCTATGCTACCCTATTTCGGAAAGCAGCTTGTATGGGAGCTATATGAAATTATGGATCGATTCAATAGGGTTGGTCCTTGTGATAATTAGAACATATGTGCCAAATTTGATCAAATTATCTTCAAAATTGCGACCTCTACTTTGCGCACATGGTTACTGGGACATCCAGCCGGATGGACATATTTAGATCGACTCAGAAAGTGATTCTGAGTCGATCGGTATATTTAAAGTAGGGATGTTACGATACACCTTTTTGCCGATACGATACCGATATTCAAAAGCAAATATCGGCGATGCCGAACGAATATTGAATTTGAATTCATGTCAAAATTAACTAAACTCAAGTAGAGTAATTTTTTACAATTCAAAATAACAGATAAGATATTAATATTTGAAATTTTTATTAATAAGATTTAAAACAAGTTAACGTGCTATATAGTATATCTGTTCACAGTCAGACTACAGATCCTGTTCCTTCCACCGGTGAGGTCGGGGGACATCAAAGGGGACACTCGGGAGAAGACTGTCCACAACTTCTTCGGCAGGGCGCCGCGCCGTGGAGGAGATGCCAAGTGCCCCTTAACGTGGTATTTACAATACCAGCCGAACAAAGGAGCAGAAGGCGCGGAGCGGGACGAGGAATTCTCTGGTGTATCTGGACAAGATGGCGAAGAGAGATCCTTCAACGTTCTCCGCGAGGAACAGGTACCTTCTGAGACCGCACTGACATTGCTCAGAAGAGTAAAGGGCTGGTGGCTTCATCAACCTGCCGCATGGTAGGCAACTTGGAGTGCGCTGCCCCAATGACAAAGGCGCTCATGTCTTCGGAACGAGCTGCGGAGGGCAAAGGAGCAACACCCAACGTAGAAGAGGGCGAAGTGGTCAAGGCAACGGATAAGGGGAAGAAGGCTTGTAATCCTCCGTCCGACTCTATTGGTTTCCGCCAGGAGACCAGTATGGGAAAAGGCTCGGGTAGGAAAGTCTTCCATACCAGGGGTGCCGGGTCCACTGAACTCTATGAAGATATCTGGTGCATCATCGGCTAAAGCTCCTAAGGGTCACAACAACAAGGAGACCATTAAGAGAGTCAGACCTGCCTTCTTTATCGAACAAGAGTTTTAAAAAGTCGACAAGCCTGGAAAGTCATCTACATTTGGCTGTCATCGATCGGAATGATCCAGATGGGAGGATCAGTGCCGAGCTATGGCAGTTAGTAGAGGCTAGACTCATTGACGAGTTGACCGTATTCAGTGGCAAGGAGGAGGATGTATCCTTCAATGGTGCAGACTGGGTTAAGGGAGTGAAAGTTGTCAACTGTGGTAACAAGAATTCATTAGAATTTTTAAGAACCACAATTGGCAAATGTAGCGATTTTAACCCAGAGGCTAGGTTTGAAGTCATATAAGCCTCCGAACTCCCAATCAGGACCATAGTGACAGTATGGATTCCAACTCTCGTACGCACGGTGGAAACCTGGCAGTATTGGGTAAGCAAAACGGTAGGCTTCTTACCAATGGAGGCTTGTGACCTCACTGGTGTGTAAGGAGAATACCGGTAAGGACTTCCGGTTCTCCGTAGATCGGAATTCCATGGACTTCTTAGAGGAGGTGGGGGGTTGTTAAGTTCGGGCTAGGTAATGTCAGGTTCCGGTATCCGAAGTATGATAGGACCAAAGAAATGCAAATAAACCTGCACCATTGTGAAGCAGCTTCGGCCGAACTAAAAAATTTCCTTACCAATACTCGGACGGACGTAGCCCTTATCAAAGAGCCTTGGATAAATAAAAATAAGGTTTGCAAATTAAAGGTTACGGGATACACTCTGTTTTCCCGTCTACAGGGGACAAGGTAAGAACGTGTATACTAGCGAGGAATGAATTGAATTTTCTCATCTCTCATTCTTTCAGGTGCAGTGATTTGACCTTTCGAAATGGAGAAGCCAATGGTAAGCGCACTCTTACACTGGTTTCGGTGTATATGCCGTACGAGGCAATTGATCCGCCTGGTACAGAGGTGCATGAATTGACGGCATATGCAAGGAGGAAAGGTACAATCCTTGCATTGGGCTGCGATAACAATGCACATCATAGCCAATGGGGGAGCGCCGACATCAACAAAAGGGGTGAGTTAATGTTTGATTTTATAACAACTAACAATCTTATTATCTGTAATATGGGTAACACGCCGACGTTCAGAAATAAGGATAGGCAGGCAGTAACAGATCTAACATTAGTGAGCCGCGGCGAGCAACTTGTTGCGGACTGGAGCGTGGCACAGACTGTACTTTTTCGGACCATGGTCGTATTACCTTTACACTGAATTTTGACCTGTCTAGGCCTACTCCGTTTACGAACGCTAGGGGGACAAAATGGGACTCCTTTAACGAAGGGTATTTATTCAAATTTGTAAAAAAAATTATTTGTGGAAGTGCTTTTATTTTTTAAGTTTATATGGGAAATGCAAATAAAAAAATTTATTTTCTCAATTTAAGTGGACATAAAGTTATTAATTAGGCTTAATTAAGTAGAGATTTTAACTTTATTTTAAAGGTTGAATAAATCAGCGTTCTTTTAGAAAAAATTAGGGTGCGCATCTGTGCGCCTTAGAAGCTATGTACGAATTAGTTGCAACAAAAAGCGCTTCACGACTTCTGCTATGATTTTTATTAGAGATGTGCAAATGTCGTGTTTTCTTACGCGTAAGTCACGCGTGACCATGATTAAATTTATATATTATATTTTATAATTTATATATTTTAAACGTTGTTTGTTTTGTATATTTCAATGTAATATGTTTACATTTTGCAGGAACAACCTCGAGCGTTGTTTTTTTAGGTGCCAAAGCTTTTGATATTTTGAAAAATCTTAATTGTTAACCAATAGATGAAAAAATTACCCATTTAAAAGAAGAACTAAAGAAACGCACTGGTTATTCGGAGGGCAACTCTCAATTTTTCAATAATACGTTTAACAGTTTTGTTTTTGAGTATAAGACTAAATGGAATAAAGCTCACAGAAACGAAGACCGATTTTTCAGTGAAACGAATAAGAATTGGCTACAATCATCAATTGCATTTTCGTGTTCTAAGTCCCCAAAGCGTGGTCGAAAATAAATTTATTTTAGTGATTCTAGCAACTCATTTACTGCAAAAATCATGTTTATTTTTTTATTAATAATTTTTTTGCATGGGAGGTACCCGTCTCCTCCCTCTTATACCTCCAAATTTTTGTTGGAACATGAAGTTTGTTTTAAGAGTTACGCACATCAAATTTAGTATGACTATTGTAATTTTTCAGATATAAAAAAAAATAATAATTTTCTTGTATGGGGGCTACCCGTATCCCCCCTCTTATACAAGATGTTGTTGGAAAATTAAGTTTGTTCTAAGAGTTACGCACATCAAATTTAGTATGCTTCACTATTGTAGTTGTTCAAATTTAAAAAATAATAATTTTTTTGTATGTGGGGTACCCGTATCCCCCCTCTTATACCTACATGATGTTGTTGAAAAATTAAGTTTGTTCTAACAGTTACGCACATAAAATGTAGTGTGCCTACCTATTGCAGCTGAGGAACTATGAATTAATCCTCGAAAAAAGTGCTTTTGGCCCCAGTGTGCGACGGATTTGGAAGGTGTTGTGTGCAGGTTCACTCATCTGCAAAGAGAAAGCCTGCCGGTTACATTTCCGGGTAGGCGTAAACAGCCCAAATGGTGAACGAGGGAACTTCAGGTTCAAAGGTCGGCAGTAAGGAGGCTGTTTAACAGGGCCAAGCTCAAGGGAGCACGTATCTGAAACGAGCAAAATGGCTCTCATGGAGGCAGTTCTGTGAATCCATCGATAATGTCAACGAGTTGTCTAGATTCCGACGGATTTTATCCAAGGATCCTAGGACCCTGGGGTATGTCCAAAGGAATGACGGCTCATAGACTGAGTCTAGCTCTGAGACCCTAACCTTACTCATGGAGGCGCACTTTCCTGGGTGTATGGAAACCGGAGGTTTGATCGATGGTCAATGGGACGAAAAGTCCGTGATATCGAGTCGAGGAAATATTCACAATTGAGAAGCTTGAATGGGCGTTCAATTCCTTCGTATAAGTCACTGGGTCCAGACGGTATTTTTCCGGCCATGCTCTGCAATATCCCGGATGACGCATTATTTCTGCTGGTGAATATGTTTAGGAAATGCCTCAGTAGGAGGTATCTGCCTAGGGGGTGAAGAGAGGTCAGGGTAATTTTTATACCCAATAATGGCAGGGCAGGCGACTCGAAGCCGTGAGATTTCAGGCCTATTCAGTCTTTATTCTTATTGAAGACACTTGAGAGACTGATAGATCTCTATCTCAGGAGTAATATTGATACCCACCTCATTAGCAACGCTCAACATGCCTACCTTAAGGGTAAATCTGTTGAGAGTGCGCTACATGAGGTGGTGGGTTACATTGAGCACGAACTGAGGCATAAGGAATATACTCTCGCCGCGTTTTTGGACATAGAAATGGCCTTTAATAACATTATGATTGGGGCGATTAGAGATTCGTTGGTGGAACTGGGAGTTAAAGAATTTCTGGTGGAGTGGATAGTCTGCTTGCTTAGTAGCAGGATTATCAACCCGAGCCTAGGGGATCAAAGTATAAAAAGGAGGATTTCCAGGGGGGCACCACAAAATGGGGTTCTATCGCCTTTACTGTTGTTGCTCGCGGTCAACGGGATTCGCAGGTCCTTTGATTCTGCTGGTCGGGGGAAAATTTCTGTCCACGATCGGTAAAATTATGCAGGTGATGTTGGGGGACCTCTCGGCATGGGCGAAGGATAGGGGCCTGGGTGCAAACCCTGCGAAGACGGAACTGGTGCATTTTACCAAAAGGTACAAGATAGTGTTTTAAGGGACCAGTGCTAGATGCTGTCAATAGAGTTAACTCTATCGGTATTTGGGTGACTTTATCGAATGTAAATTGTCTTGGAAGATAAATACTCACGAGAGGATGAGAAGGGGACTCAACGCCTACTAAACTCTATCGGTAAGAACTGGGGACTGAGATCGGATATGGTAAACTGGATTTACACATCGATGATTCTTACTTATGGATGTACTGTTTGGTGGGATGCGTTAAACGTGGATAGCTATAGGAAGTTGCTCAGCAAGACTCTTTTGAGCCTCTCTTGGCATCACAGGTGCAAGGAGAAGCAGTCCACAGGCAGCGTTGTATATCCTAATTTAACTGTCCCCTATTGAGCATTATGTGAAGAGTGTGGCTGCTAGGAACTTATTTAGACTCTACGAGTCTTCATTGGTAAGACCTAGGCGGAATGATCACACGTGAATTTTGTACGAAGTGGGTCTGCTTGATCAGGGTAGTATTTTCGAGGGAATTTCGGATCATAGGATTATGACCCTAGACTTCGGTATAACACCACCAGTGAAGTTCCCAGATAGAGAAGTCTGGCGTGGATCCATTGGACTGTTTGAGGGGTGGGCAGTATTTACGAATGGATCTAAGATGGAAACCGGCACTGGTGCCGGGGTTTATATTGCGGACGCTGACGTAAAAATGTCATTCAAACTCCCGGATGAGTGCAGTGTTTTCCAGTCTAAGATCCTAGAGATCTGGAGGCGACGGAGGTGATACTGAATCAAATCGTGGGTGGATCTTAGGCAGCAATTTACGTCGATAGTCAGGCAGCGCTTAGGGCATTGACAAATTATACGGTGCGATCGTGCCTGATCGCTCGGTGGAGGGATGCTCTGAAGGAACTCATGGAGGTATTCACATTAATGTTGTGTTGGGTAACCGGACATTGCAAGGTGGATGGCAATGAGGTGGTGTCACTACTATAAGGTGATACGGGAAAGATTCCGTAATGACGTTAACCGACCCTGGAGGGACAGAACGGATTGCAGGGTGTCTAGGGCAGTATGGCCTGAATTGGAAGCAGGGACAACCAGCGTTCTGCTGGTATTGGATAGGAGTAGTCTCAGGGCACTTAAAGTGTTCTTGGCGGGTCATGGTTCTGTTAGGGCTTTAACGAGTAAATGGGTCTCTGGAGATATTTCGAACGGGATTAAAAAGACAAAGTTAGGTGCCTGAAGTTCCCTAAAATGATAAGTTGTAAAGGTTCTTCCACGTCACGACCTTTTAATTTATTAGACCACATGCTTGACATAAATAAGCTCCAAATAAAACTTAACTCCGTTCGAAGTAGTTCTAAAGAGACGACAAATAATTATTTACTAAAATACGCTGCCAAAAATGTATAATTTGGTGAAATACGTGTATTAGCCCGTTGTGTTGCCGAGGACGGAATGCCTGTTAGGGCTCTAAAAACTCTTAAGTAGTTCTAGCATATCTTCATGCTTAAAACTTCAACAATCCGGCGTAATCAACGGTATGGAAAAAATTCATCAGTTTTATTTATTAAAACACCAAGAACTAAAAAAGTAAATTGAAGAAATCAAACAATGTCATGGAAGTTTTAAATTGTGGTCGACGAATTGACAAATATTTTATACAAAAAGAATGTTCATATAACTATTCGTTTCTTTAATGCTGAAACAAAGAAAGAAACACACTTAATAGACGAAAAAACAGAATCTATTAAAAAATACTTTAAAGATTTCAGGCTGTACTCAGTGCCAGCAGTTAAAAATAATCGTTTCGGTAGAGCAAGTGGTGGTTGTTTGTATGGATACAAAAATTGTTTAAATGTATTAATATTGAAATAACTAATGAAGGAACGTTAAAATTTGCCAAACTTAGTATAAATCACATAAAGCTTACATTTATCCCACTTTATCTGAGGAAGTGACTGGAGTAACAAATTTAATACAATTAAATATTATTTTGAAGAAAATAATTATTGGTGATCTTTATATTCGAATTGGAAATCCCCAACAAGATATTAAAGACTAATACAGGCAGTTGTTCAAAGCAGGAAGATATATATGAAATTAAAAAGATATGGATTGTAATAGCAGAGGTCGTCAATTTATAAAATTTTGTGCAGATGAAAACTTATTTATTCGAAACGGACAAACAAAAGGAGATGAAGAAGGATCATTAACGTTTATAAGTTTGTGGAACAATTTAATGTTGAAGATCAGGTATGGTCCGATCATTTACCCATAAAATTAACACTAAATTTTAATTGTTATAATACTGTTAAAAACATGAATTAACTTCATAAATTTACATGGAACAAAAATGAGTTGGTAAGATACCAATAAAATCTTAACTCGAATTTAAATCACCAACAAAATCTAAGCGTGAAAGAGTTATCTGAAGTAATAAACAAATCTGCAGTGCTACAAAATCATAAAAAGTTTGATCCAAAAAACAAGTGGCATAATTTTAAGTTCAATAATGCCAGAAACAATTGTTACTTAAATAAATGGGTTAATTCCAAACACAATGCTTTTTTTTCGTCTCAAGCTTTTTATTTCTTTCATGTAAAAGAAAATAAAAAAACAAAAACGGCAAGTAAGCTCTAAAATAATTAGCAACAAACAAAAGTAGTTGTTATTATTGTAAAACTTTCTGCTAAATTGTGCAAATGGTGCTTTAACTGTATATCATGCCTATTACATACAAATATACCTGTCTCCACACATGTTATTCATTAAGCAACATGGAAAAAGAGTTGAAACAATAGAACAATAATAAAAAATTCAACTGTTTTTCAATGATTGTATTTATTTTTATTGCTTTTTCCTGGTTTTACCTGAAAAATGTTATCAATGTCATTTTGACGTTCTAATTTTACTTTGTCTCTGCGTTTTTTCCGTAATGTCACATTTTTTTTAATTAAGTCATAATCATTACTTGAGCTGTTTCGTTTGCTTTATGTGCATCGCTATTAAAAAGTGCAAGAAGTGATAAATTGATTAAGATAAAAAATAAAATAATAAAATCAATTATTTGGTGTTTTCAAGTGAATTTATAATCGCACGATGGTAAGTACAGCTAAAAATTTCCGTACTGTCACACAGTTATTTAATAAAAAATCGTAAAAAATAAAATAAATAAAAATGTATATTAATATATTACGAAGTTTTGATCACTTTTTCTTGTTTTTATTTTCCGTGAAATAACTTTTTAGAAGAAAAAAACAAAAAAAATATCACAAATTTCTTTACTGTCACTTTTAAGTAAAAAGGTTTTTTTTATTTTAAAAGCTTATTTCTCGAAAATTCTGATTGATTTCAATACTGTAGTTCTTTTGATGTAAAGATAAAAACAAATAGAAAAAAAACCAATCGGGAATCAATTTTTTATGAAATATTCACAGATTCCGATGAATAGATTTGTTCATGAATTTTTTGTTAATATAATTGGATTACTTTTATTTTTTGTTTCGTTTTTATAAAAAAGAAAAAACAAACAGTAACCAAAAACAAAATAATGAATAAATGTTTAAGTTTTCGTTACACTTGAAATTTAAATTGGATTTTCTTTACTGCCACAAAAAATTCCGTACTGTCACTTTTTATTTTTTCAAGTTTCCAGCAAAATACAACAATTTCTTCCAAATTGTTTGAAGCAAATTTGTTACTTTAAATGTAAGCTGCACAAAAACAAATTTTTGTAAAAAAATTACTTTTTTTTAATTCTTGAATTATAAAGGAAAAAAAAAATAATTGGAATCTCTTCGAAAAATAACTTTTTGCTATTACTAACCCGTTTTTTTTAAGAAAAACATCCAAAGCTGGTAAATAATAAGTGAACGAATGCGATAGTAGGCTTTGTTCTAACATTTTTGCATTAATTTCTTAGTTTTGCAAATTTTTGTAAAAAGTGACATTCCGGAAAATATTTCACCAAAATGCAATAAAAAAGCAAAACAAATTTTTTTTAAAGAAACTAAAAGTAATTTCGTAATCTGCACAAATCTTAATGCAAGTAAACAATTTCAGAGAATGAATTCCTCAACCTTAAAAAAAAAAAAAAAAAAATGCTCATATACACTACTTTTGGAATTAACCCAAATATATATCAATACAAACTATTAGGAACAAGGAAATTTTTTTTCAAAAAGCTGGCTAAATATAAATCAATATGCAAAGAAAGTAAAGAAAATTATTTTCAGCAGCTTTCAAGCAGAATAAACACTAGCGGTTTTCACCCTTTGTATTAAGTGTACAACTCTGTTATATTTAATTCGATTTTATCCTTCAGAGCGTGAGTGTCTTTTTCGTATGCATTGTAAATTAATGAATTTGCTGCGCGAGAAAAAAAGACAGATAAATTTTCTTCAACTGTTTTATTCTGGTAAATTCACACACTTGTTTACTACTGCTTTTTGTGGGATTTTTCGACCACAGCGTAGTATATTTTAGTCTAATACATTTTGTTGTTGCAGTGTTGTAAATGTTAGTATTTTTACTAAAATTATAAGATTAACAAGGTCTACAAGGGACTTTACTATCAAGGGTGAATTCCGCTACTATAAATGATAGTGAACAGTGGTGGAAGTTTGCGAAAGAAGTACGTGGGCAAAATAAACAAATTGGACTGAGTATATCATCGTTGGAGTTTAAGAATACTTCGTTGATCTTCTTAATCCACCGCAACGATCCCAAGAATTTTTGATGATAAACTTGATTCAATTATTACACTCGATGAACTCAAAATTGTATTAAAAAATTTGAAGTCAAACAAAGCTCCTGGGGAAGATGGTATTCCGTACGAATTTATAATAAATGAGTTCCAGAAACAACTAGTAAACGCATATAATAAAATGTACAGCGATGGTGAAATTTATGAAGTTTTTTGCAACAGTTTTTTTTTTTTTTTTTTTTTTTTTTTTTTTGGTTAGGACCATCTCTTAAGGGATGACCGCTACAAATGCAATGCATTGTGTTGGAACTAGGAAAAAATGGAAAGGAGTAGTGTTTGTGAACATTCGACTTGAACTTATTCATGTTGAAAGTGAGAGGGAAGACTTCAGCAGGAAGGTTGTTCTACATACGAACAGTCCAAAAAAAGAATTTTCTCTGTAATGCGTTGTACGATTTACCGGCCTATCCCCGCTTTTGTTTTCACTTTATATAGTGAAAATCTTAATATCCGTCTTCTCATGTATGCTGACGATATAGTCATCCTAGCTGACTGTATAAATTTCTTCAGAAAATGATTTTAAAACTAGAAGGCGGGAAGACTTAAAAGAACAGAAAAATGGCGGTGTAACGGAGAAGACATAATTATTACAAACGAATATAATTATCTTGGGGTAATATTGACCCCAAAAATTAAATTTACTAAACATGTTGGTAATAGAAATGCAAAAGCAAAACATTCCATGAATTCTACATGGGCAAACTCTATCAAAAATAAGCAAATAAACCTGAGGCAAAAATGGAATCTGTTTTTGGCTGTATGCCGATCCACAAGTGTGGGGTTACGGATATTACGATGAGGTTTATACTTTACAACGCCTTTTTATGAAAAGAATTTTAAATCTTCCGAGCTTTACGCCTAACTACTCACAAATGCTGGAAACTGGAGCTGTTAATAACCATATATATACATTTGAAAGTAATATTCCAGTATAACGCAAATTGATTGCCTTACACAGATACTCATTCGCAAGGAGATATTTTGGCTAAAAGAACTAAAAACCGTTGCTTACAGTCTAAACATAACTTGGTCTAGTACACAACTTCAAAAACAGCGTGGATCAATCAAAATAAAGACCTTTTAAACGCTAAACAATATAACTTGGATTTTTAAAGCACGTTGTGGTCGTATCATGTTAAATTATAACGGTGTACTAGATGATAATAGGTTTTGCAGCCTATGCAATCTGAAGGAAATGGAAACTTTTGAACACTTTTTGTGCGTTTGTCCGGCTCTTAAAGAATTTAGACTAGCGTGTTCTGGAAAAACAACTCTATTATCAATAGAAATTATTGACATACTAAATGAAATTGGAAATACTGATTGGGACAATTTAGTTACGCACTTAAAAGTTGCCTTACAATATAGAAGTTTTTTAAATGCCTTATATTTTATATCGACAGACGTTTTGAAAGAAACCCGGTCGTATTTTACTTTCTTTTTTTGCAATAATTATTTCATATTATATAAATATAATGGCAGATTTTAATAAAATTTTGTAAATTGATTTGATTGTAAATATTGTAAAATTACTACTACAAAGTAATATTTATATAATCCTGGCTAAGTGGTTTTGTTTGCAACTTTTCAAAAATATGGTTGAAGGCTACTGACTCATAAAGACATGCTTAATCTTGTTAGTGGTTAAAACTCATTTAAAATAATTTTGGGAGAATATCTCAAATATGTAATAAATTTATTAAAATCCTATAATTTTTTATTTGCTTTTGCAAAACGTTTGGCTATATTTCATTTAACAGTTTCTAAATAACATTATACAAAATTTAAGTAAATAAATATAAATTGTTAAAAATAAAGCTAACGTTTGATCAATTTACTGGTCTCCTTTTTTTATCGTCAAATATTTGTTAGGTCTGAACATATGTTATTTAAATCAACGTTTTACTACAAAAACTTATTCGGTTTTTGTGTTTTTATGTATTCGAATTAAAACCGGTTAACCGGTTATTTTAAAAATGCTTAACCGAAAACTGTTTTTTTAAAATAGAAACTATTCGAAATATTTGAAAACCGGTTTTTGAAAAAAATCGAATAATCGATCTCCCTAGTTATGCTTCTTAGTTGTTATACAAAAAATAAGCATAGAATATTAAATTGTTTGATCAAAAAACTTTAAAAAAAAAACGTACGACGATGCTCGTATCGAGAATAAAATATCGCCGATACCGATATATCGGAAAATCTGAAGTATCGATGATATATCGGTATCAGTATTCGTTACGTCCCTAATTTTAAGGTGGGTAGGATCAATATTTTAAAATGCATAAAACATAACAAACAAATGTACTTATGTTTTCAAAGTCTTGATAAAAAGTACGAAAAACAGAAGTATGGAAGAAACATGTGTAATTAAATTGAAAATAGGTAATCAACTACAGCAAATTTCGATCCACCAATACCATTGGTTTAGAGATTGATGTTTGACTATAAACTTCCAGCCGACCCAGTGGCGCAAACGGCAGAACTGCAAAGAATTCTGACGATGAGCAGTTGGTTATCCTTGAAACATATAAGACTTGAAAATGAATTTTAATTCAGAAAATCCTTCTTAGATGGAGTTTACACGATGTCTTTTCAGACATGTCAAACAAACACGTTTGTTTTGTTTGTAGGCGAAAGGCTTAGAGAAGAAAGAGGTGTTGTCAAACAGACACGAAACGAGTTTTCATGTTTGTTTTTATGAACTATCATGTTTTTTAATTTGTATTGTAAATGGATATTATACCATTAGACATGAAAACAGACATGTTTGAAAAGACATTGTGAAAAGACAATAGGTTTTTGGAAGCCTGTTCAGAAGAGAATAAATAAAACAGACATGTCTGAAAACACACCGTCTAAATGTCCCCATAGACTATTTCGTTATTAATTTAAGAGAGAATTATCACTTCTTAAGTTTATTTTTAAATATCACTAAAGTTTTCGGCATACTCTTTATTAACTTTAAATCTGCGATCGGCAAAAATGAAGGGTAATTACAAATAGAGGCAGTTAAAACTGTGTGTGTAGTGGTGAGTGAATCTTGGGTGCACTGAAAGAAATTTGTAGATATATTTGTAAAAAAATTTTTTTGTATTAAACAAATTTTTTGTTATATAAATGTATAAATGCACATATTTTTTTTATTCAAAATTTTAGATGAAAATTAAATCTTTTTCCCCACTCTATTTTCCACATTTAAAGTAGAAAAATATTCAAAGTGTACTTAAAATATTTGAAATTCTGAAGAGAGAAAAATAAAATTACTCAGTTGAGATATTAACTATGTGTTTTGTTTTTGTTTTTAAACAACAAAAGCGACGACGACCTGCTTGTATGAAAGCTAACATACAACTGAATGAAATTGTGATGATCGTTGCTTTATAATATAATAAAGTTTATATCAGAGTCCGCCAAACACATACATTGACATTTCATGCTTCTCTAAGTTGTTTATTTTTGAGCGTAATTGTGTTTCTCTTATTCCACTGAAAAAAATTTTGATAACGTTTTTTACCATAAGTCTTAGAAGTGTATTTGAAAGAGTTGTCGCAGTTCAGTAATTCCAAATAAAAATTGACTTATTAATATCGCAATTAAAAAATTATAAATTGACGAACTTCAAAAACTTTCAATAACGAAGTTTCGAATTACAATACATACGTTTTTAATATACATATGTATGTAGAATATGTAGTTTTTAATATTTGAAGACAATATAACTACATATATAATGGTCATAATTTCTTGTTTTCTGCTATTAAATTAATACAAGTTACGTTAAAGATGATACCAAAAATACTTAATTTTAGGCCTTACTACTTTCGTTACGAGTAACAAAATAATGTAATTTCGGCATAGAACTGCCTGTTTTTGTAATAAAAATATAAATTTTCGTTAGGGAATTTATACTGAAAACAAAAAAAATATTAAGTTATTTTTTTTGTTGTTTTAATGTAAACTCCAAAACGAAAATTTTTTTTTTATTACAACATCAGTCAGTAAAAGAGCATTCTCCCATTCTATATAGAACATTTTGCTAAGTGTTGTCTGGTACTAAGAGAAATAAAAATACAAATTATCTTCTTATGCTCTTTGCATTAGCGTGAGAGCATTCGCACATGTGCGGTTTTTTGGCGGACTCTGCTTTAAATAAAATAAGAAAGCGATTGCCATATACCAAAAATATATAAATTTCAATATCAGCTTTAACGACGATCAGATCAACACCAAATAACTCAAGCCAAAGAATCCATCCAAAAATAATCGTAGCTTCTGGTAATTAATCAATTGTAGTTTATTTATTTAAGAAATACTCAATAAAGAAAATATTAATTTAACCCCAGAAAGGGTTAATATATCATCTTGGTACTTAAGTGGATACTTAAGTAAACCTGGGACTCTACTGAACTACGATACCACATCCGAAGAAGAAAACCACGTTACAACAGTAGTTTTGAAATCGGCAAATATATGACTATGTTGTGTATTAATATATTGTTCACAAAATTAAATTAATTGTAATTTTATGTATGAAAAAATTGAGGACAATCAAAAATAACTGATTATTTCAAATAAGTTTTTATCCTCGAAGAAATATCATACAAAAGTCTAAAAAAATATCTACGCCGTGCTCATATGCGCTAGGGAATGTCTGAGGAGGAGGGCAAAGCCGCTCTTAGAGCACTATCGGGGGACAAATTATGAGCCCAACTAATGTTTATAATCTTTCACCAGGCAAGGTAATAAACGTTATACGTAGCCTGAACCTGACATGGTGAGTTTGTATGTGCTGCACAAAATATCATATGGGTCGTGATGCTTATGGCCTCCTTTCATACATACATACTCTTAAAATAACTGTAACCTTAAATTTGTTAATTTTTGTTGCATACAAGATAATTTTAAGCATACTAGCTAGTAAGCAATACTAGTTTCATTGTCGAATTAAGAAAATAAATAAATAATTTTGGGCGGGAATCGTGGGAATTTCCGCTTTCCCGGGAATCAAAAAAGTGAGGAAACCCCCTAATAACAACTACTTTAAAGGGTTTTTTTTTTTTTCAAAGAACAAAAAAAAAACTTGACATTTGGGTACAGAAATTTAATACAAACTGAGGTTTTCTAGATGATTTACTTAACTTAAGTTATATTATATTCCTTAAATCCTTAAATCTGTGCAATTATTAAAAATAAATAAATGTCAAGAAAACCTTATAAGGTTAAAGTATACTTTTAAGTTTACAATAAAAGCTTCTTTTGTGTTGTATGATTTTTTCATGCAATTTTTTTATCTGTTTGAAATTCCTAGTAAGATTAAAGAGAAGTTATATATTATAAAAAAAAACAAGAAAGTATAGTCGGTAAAGCCCGAGTATATGATACCCTAAACCACAGTATGTAAAATCAATTTTTTGAGAGCGTAGCCTATTTGGGACCTATGTGCAATCAGGGACCCACCAGAACTAGATTAGCTTATCAGGTTAAGATTCATGTAAAAGTTCTTTGTTCCGAATATTATTAAGATATCCTCATCTACATGAGATCTTTTTGGATTTTGGTGATTTTAGGATGGGTTTATATGGGACCTATGGTTAATTTTGGACCTTTTATCACAACATTTTGCCATGACATAGTAGTTACCGTAAAAGTTACTTTCGCCAATTTGTATGTTAATACCAACATTAATAAGGAAGTTATATCATCAAAAGGTATTTTTGGGAGTAGAATTTGTATGGGACCTATGGCCAAATATAGACCGATTTCCAAAAAATTTGGTCAGATGATTTAGATTGCAACAAAATAAGTTTGGACCAAATTTATTCTAAATAGCAACATAAGATGGTTTATGGGCACAAAGACCCTATTCCGGAAAGAAGCTTGTATGGGGGCTATGTGAAATTATGGACCGATTCTCCCCATTTTCAATAGGATTGGTCCTTGTTACAATTGGAACTAATGTAGAAAATTTATTCAAATTGTCTCCAAAATTGGAACATGTACTTTGCGCACAAGGTTACTAGACAGCTAGCAAGCTAGACGGACGGACATCGTTAGATCGACTCTGAAAGTGATTTTGAGTCGATCGGTATACTAGTACCAACATTTTGAGGTGTTACTAACATCAGCACAAACGAATAAGACTACCTACCCTCTTCACTATTGTGGCGTGGGTATAAAAAATGTTCCTCTAAGAATGATAGATATAAATATTACGCTCTCACAAAGACAAAGTTGAAATTTTCTGCGCTATTCGGACAAATGGCGTTACGCGAACTGCATCCTATCGGCTAATTTAAGATAG
This sequence comes from Pollenia amentaria, assembly GCA_943735925.1. NCBI lineage: Eukaryota > Metazoa > Arthropoda > Insecta > Diptera > Polleniidae > Pollenia > Pollenia amentaria. Next base: position 128,156,862 of record OX031008.1, on the reverse strand, counting down.
TTGTTTAATTGCTCGGTTGCCAGCTCTTAGAAAGTGTATGCATTTCTTTCTAAAAAAAAATTCGTGAATCTTAGGGATTTTTAGACTTGGCAACCCTTGCGAATTGCGTAATCGTATATTCTATTATTCTTGGCTTCGTCAGTTTCGAAAGAATTTAAGATTTTAAAAACACGTTTTAACTAAAATAAAACTGAAGTGGAAATAGAGAGGTAAAAGTGTAATTTTCAATAAATGTAATATCTTGACAGAGATATAAACAAAATTAAAAATGGAGATACAAATTTATTTAAAATTATGCAAAGGATTAATTAAATTGCTTTTTATAAAATGTTAATTGGTAGGATTTCACTTAATAAGAGTTGTAAAATTGATTATCGTTAATATTTATTTCAACGTGCTTGTTTTGGAATAAAGCATTAAATGTTTTTTTTTAATATTAATGAAATTAATGTATTTTTTATTTTTTTTTGCTTTCTGGCTACGTTCAGTGTTTTTCATTTCGTTTTATTTTTTAAGTATTCGTAAATTTAAAAAAAATGTCTGAGACGTTTTGTGTTAAAAAAATAGAATATAACAAAAAATACACTACAAAACAAGCTTTGTTTAAGAAAAATAACCAAAAATGTTTAAATTAATAAGTTAACGTGAAGGCAAGGTGGGGGAGGAGTAAAATTAAAATCAAAAACAATTATAGCTAATTAAGAAATAAAAAACTTAACAATAATCTCAAGAAAGACACATAATCCAAAAAACATTAAATGAAATTGTTTTAAAAAAGAAAAAAATATAGAGAAACATATTTAAACCTGGAAATAATTTCAATCAAGGGTTGAGTTAATTTACGTCCCAACGCTGGTTCGATAGTGGTAAGGCTGGCAAACTTTTGTTTGTTAAGTCGATTTCAAATTCAAGGAAGGAAAAGAAAAAGTGGGAAGGACATAAAAATAAGATTTCATTTTATTAAAATCAGTTGAAAAAAAACCAAAGCAAAAACCAAATAAAAGTGTTGAATTATTTTCTTTTTTTTCCTTTAAATTTAAATAGTGTGTTAACGTTAGAAAAAACTTAAAATGGGTAAACTCACCAATTTAATAATTTTAATAAGCATCCAATTATTAGTTGATGTTGTCATTAGCTTAAAAAATACAGGAGCTAAAGGAAGATAATTTTTAGGATTCTTACGTGCTAATTCACAAACAACATTAACGGCAGCTGATTGTACACCTATAAGATTTTTTGTTGGATTAAAAAAGAAAAATATACAAATAAAAATAATTTATTATTAATAAATTAGCAAAAGTCAAAAAATTTTATTAAAACCTGGGTCAGGATCTTCTAATTTCTCTTTAAGTTTAGGAAATGCAGGTTTTAAAGCTTCAGGATAACGTAGAAATACTTTATACATCATAAGGACGGCTTTCATGCGTAGATAAGGTTTAGTGGAACTCATCTTAAATTGAAATAGAGCAGTTTAAAAAATTCAAATAAATAGTAAGTTTAGCTAGCGCTAATTACCAAGGTCATAATGTCGTTAGCTAAATCTCTTGATAAATCGGGTGATATAAAGCAGCTGAGACCACTTAATGCCACCCCTGCATCATATTGATTTTGTGAGTTTAAATCTTTGCGTATCATGTTGGTAGTTAACATCAGTAGCTATAAAAGGATATTGAAGGATATTGATTCATTTAATTTTATTAATCTAACTATATAAAATTTATTTAACAGGCCCAACTGTAAACATTACCTCACTATCAGGATGAAAACATTGACTGGCAGCCAAATATCCTATACGTTTACAAGTGAAACGCGATGAACTCATTACTTCAATTATATTGAAGCCTGCCCAGGAAATGTCATACCCCAGCATTTGAATCTGTATTTTGGAGTGAAAATGTAAAAAATAAAAATTATTAAGGCAAATATCGTTAAATTCATTCAATATAATAAAAAAAATGTTCATGTTTAAAAAAAATCAATAGCAACATTTTTCTTATTCTTATCAGTGCAAGAATGATGTTGATGCTTTTTTTAATTCGCAGAGACCTTTTAAAATACTTTTTCCCAAGTACATGTGTAAGTGTTCTGTGCTTTAAGAGCATTTTAAGTGTGTTTCTTGTAAAGTCTTTGATGTATGCAACTTGTCATTTAATATTTTAATTGCTTACGGTTCAGTTTTTTTTTTACCCTGCACCAGAAGATGATTGGAACTTCGCATTACATTTTATAAATTTTTGCAATAATATTTAAATATGTACATAAAGTTCATGTTCCTGATCCTTATAATAGGCATTTCTGTAGCTATGATGTAGGGTAGCCAGATTTAAAATTTGTAAACAAAAAATACACCGAGTACAAAAAAAAGTACAACTAAGCAAAAAACAGTACACTTTTTTTTAACGAAAACGATGATATATTCATTTCTTTACTTTAGCTGAGTTAGCTTTCGAATTAAGTAATTTTTTGATGGTTGACAGCTTTTTTTTTGTTTTTCTAAAACATTCTAAGATACAATGAAACATGAAACTGTGTTCAAATCGCATATGATGGCATTTCGTATATGAAACGCCACAAAATGTAAAATCTTTCCTTTGACATTAATTTTTTAGCTGCATTAAAGCTTTCGATATCGATAACCATGGTTATCAAGTCAACATGATAGTTTGGAGCGAAGACAATCCTCAAGCTGCTAGCGAATCACCATAACATCCGTTAAAATCACTGTTGCCATAACTGTTTGATGAGAATGTGCCAAAATTTCGAAAAAATCTGCTAAAACGTAAAATGAAGAAAATATGCTAAAAATGGTTATCAAAAAAATTCTGATTTTCTAAAAAAAAATGAAAAAAAAAATCTGCTTTTGGATAAGAAATTATCCTAAAAAGGAGTCAGCACATTTTTTAAAAAAAATAAGAAGATATACTAAAAAGCAGTTAGCATATTTAAAATAATATATGCTATACCCAAACTCAATCTGCTAAATAAATCTAGCAGAAAATATGCTAAAATGGTAACACTGATTAAAATTTATTGTTTGGTGCGGTTTACATTCTCTTTCGAAATGAGCAGGGAGCCGCCGAGCGCTATCGAGCCATGACGACCGAATTTTCGTTTTAAAAAATTAATCTTATAAACATCTACACGACATTTGGTTTTAACAGAACGGCGCAACTTGCCCTACAACGCGCTAAACAATCGATTTATTGCAAAATCAGTTTGGTGAGTTTTATTTTCAGAAGTGGCCCTGTTTACGAGGAAGCCCATTCGTTTGATTTAACGCCTCTGGATTACTTTTATTGGGGATATGTTAAGTCAACTCTTTAAGAATTGGAAGCTTATATTTAAGCCACCGTTGAAGCATACGGCCAGATTAGTTGGAAAAAGTGGTCAAAAATTGGACTGATCGAATGGACCATGTAACTCGTAGCCGCGGCGTACATATGCCGGAAACCATATTTAAAAAATTAATGCCTTAACTAACTACCAGATTATAATGAACAAATTAATTTCCACCAATATTTCTGTCTGGCATTACCATTTTAAGTTCTCATGAATCTAAAAAAACAACCTATATTTTTTAAGTTGTTGGTTAAAAAAAATTAACTCTGATTATTTTTTTCTTTCCTTTTTTATGTCTTTTTATTGTAGTTTTGTAATAGGAATAATAATATCGGGTGATTCATCTTGAGGTTTGATTTATAATGTAAAATAAAACACATTAATTTGAAAGTGAACTTAACATTTTTATAATCGGTTAAAAGAACCATTTATGGCATTTGCTGTTTGAAAATTATATCATCTAATTGTTGGCCATGATTTCGCCTGAGGTGGTCCATTCGGAAGGTCCAATTTTGGGCGACTCGTTCGAACATAGCGACTTGTATCTCACGACTAATACGAGTAATGTTGGCTTCAAAGCGTCCATCGTAGCTGGCTCACTCCTGAACACCTCAGACTTTACATATCCCCAAAGAAAAAAGTCCATTCCCCCTCATCAATAAATTTCAGTGTATTTATCAAAAATAAAAATTGGGAATTAAGCACGTCATAGAGCAATCTTATTAATAATAAGTTTTGCATTCCCAAAAATTACTTGATTTTTTATTTTCACCATCGTTTTAACGAAAAATTCAAGTGTTAACATATCCCTGCAGATAATATTGGACTACGTGGTCCATTGTGGCTTAAATGGACTACTTACAACATGGTCCAATGTATTGTAGTATGGACCATATTAGACAAATTAACATGCAGTGCTGCCAACAACTGCATGATGTATAGATATACAGTATTACACATTGGTAGCCCTGATGTTGTCCAATATTAATTGTTTATTTTAAAGTGAAACAGGAAAGTTTTTTAAGATTTGTAAAAAAAATAAAAAAAATTAAAATTAAGAAGTAAATATACATATATAACAATAGCAATAATGGATTACAGTGCACGCCATAAAAGGAGATTAGTGAAAAAGTAGTAACATGGAGCACTTTTGAAACTAACCCACTTGAGTACTCCATGGAGTAGTTTAGACACTACTTCGGTGGGTTAAATGGTCCACTCCTAGGACATCGTAATGTTCAATAGACCACCTTTTAACCATATAATTGGAGTAGTCTTGGAGTACTCCTACTCCTTTATGGACTACTCTTTACACGAATGTATGGACTAGTCTTGTTATCTGTAGGGATTATTCTTGGAATAATCTGAGCAAATATGTATTTTGCCTTTTTTAGGAATTTTTAAAAACGAATTTTTTTATTGGCGTTTCTTATAAACTGACATGAAACACGGCTTGCAAATAACACAAATGGAAATTTTAAGCGGTTTTATGAAGACCCTTAATAATTTTGGTTTAAAATGTATTTTAAAACAAAAACTGCCATGCTAATTTTTCTAAGAACACATTTGAAATTTGAATAAATTGTTTATAAATGATGCTGTTAATGTTTTAATTTAAAACCTTTGCGTATGGTAATTTCTTCTTAAAAACTATAGTTAGAGGGCCGTACGGTAATCAAAAAATAAAAGTTAACAATATTGGATTTCAATTACATTTAAACTGATATTTTCTCACTTTTTTTATTTGTTTCATTTAGGTATGAGTTGAAAATTAAAAATATATTTGATTGAGGTAAGTTTTAGTTTATTTAACTTACGTATGTTAATTTAGCTACAGCGTTGCACTTTACATTAATATTATCCTGGCGCAATTCTTGTTTAATTTCTTCAATGCATTGAGAAATATATTTTGCCTGAAAAAAATATGTATAAATAATAATATTAAAAATTATGTATATATCTTTATTATAAATGTAATACAATTTTTTAAAAAGCATCTCAAAAACTCAATTGCAATGTTGCAAAACCGTGCAAGTGAGTCTGTTTAAACGTATTATATAGTATTAATGATCTCAATTATAAGCTTTCACATTAATTATTCCAACTAACAAAATTCTAAGGCCGGGTTTTAGAGATGTGGATTAAACTTAGTTTAACCTAGTCCGTAACTCGGATTTTTTCGGCAAAATTTGATTTTTTATTTTTTTAAAACTAAGCAAAGCTAAGCTATTCCTTCAACATTTTGAATACAATCTTAGCAATGGCGGCACAAATCTATTTTTAGATTAACTAAACCTAGTTTAACTGAGATCTCAAAAACCCAGCCTAACAGTTTATTGCATGTTAATAAAAACTAGTAGTTCGCACAAAAAGAAAAATGGAAACATATATTAAAAAAAAGAACGCTAAAACGTATTAATACAGTTTTGCTTATTTGTTTTTAGCGATATTTAGGTTTTTCATGCTTCTTTGATAGTTGTTTAATAAGAAATTAAAAAACTGTTTCCATTGGTTTCGTGTTTAAAAAACAATATAATTGGGGCCGAAATCAAATAAAGTATTTAATCGTAGAAGATTGACTAGAATAGAAAGACTGAGGCTTAACAAACACGGAGGTTTGATTTAAAATTGAAAATGATTTGAAATAAAACCTTTTCTCAAACGACATGTATAAAAATGATTTAAAAATCTTTTGAAAATCAAACTATTCCCAAACAAAAGGGAAAATTATTTTTAAATTGAGAAATGTTTTTTATATTTAACTAGCTTTCAAATATTTGTCAAAGGATAGCAAGTAAACGTTCTAAAATTGGTTTTGACTTTTATTAAGTAAGAAAATAGATTAAGTTTATAAAATATATTGATTAGCTTCTAGCTCGTTCTAGTGCGTGTCTGCGAATGACCGTTTGTTTTTAAAAGAAACATACGGCGTCTTCTCTGCCGTATGTTTAGTGACTATATGACAGAGTTGTTTAATACGTTTATTTGACAGGGTGTTTCTAACTTGACAGTTCGGCCTTTCCTGACCCCAAGTCGTCCTCGGCTTCACTATCATCATCATCAAGTTCGGGTGAACCATCACACCATCTTTTCATTTTGTCCGAACTAAAAACAGAACAAAACTTTCGAGTCTTTATCTGAACTCCTGGTACGTATTCAATTAGATATCGATCATTTCCAATCACTCGCTTAACTATATAAGAACCTCGGTACCGAGGAAGAAGTTTTCGCGACTCACCGGTCGCCTGGGCTTCATTTTCAATCAGCACCAAATCGTCCTCATTATATGAGGTAGGTCGACGGTGCTTCCCATCAACCCTTTCCTCCACTGTTGTCGTTCCCGATCGATGTTGTCCACGGCCTCCTGCCTTTTCTCACACATGGGTATAATCGTTTCAGGGCATTCATCATCTTGTATAGCTGCTACAATACGGTTCTGAATCACGTCAATCAGTTTATAGTCAAAAATTAGCTCATTCGGCGTAAAACCCGATGTTGAATTCTTTTGGGAGTTTATTGGCCATTGTAGTCTGTACAATGCCACGTCCCAATCTTTTGAATCCTCGGTAGTCGTACGCAGAAACGACAATATAGTGTGGTTGACTCGTTCAACCTGTCCATTGGCCCTGGGGGTACGTACAGCATTCTTAATGTGTTGTATAGAGTTATCATTGCAGTACTATTCAAAAATCTTTGACGTGAAAGCTATGCCACGGTCAGAAATTATGCGCCTAGGTAAACCAAAATAACTAGACAGCTCATTCAAATAAGTAATAACTGGAACAGATTTCGTATTTCGTACGGCCTTTATGACGGCATACTTGGTAAAAGCATCAGAGATAACCAAAATGTGAGTGTTGCCCCGTTTACTCCTATTGAACGGTCCCAGATGGTCCACATGTATTTGGCGGAAAGGTAGAGGTTCCAAATCGCTATAATGTAAACATCCCTCGGGCTTACCGCCCCTCGATTTGTTATAACAACACTCCACGCACGCTGCAATATACTCCTTCATATATTTCCGCATACGATCAAACCAAAAATATTTCTGAATGCGCTCAAGACTTTTCTCCAGTCCGTAGTGACCCACATCATCATGGCAATATTTCGCAATTCGCCATCGTACAGCCTTTGGTATAACCAGTCTCGGTCCCAGTTGCGTTTCGCGATATAAACGATTGTTTCTCAAAACGTAGTCCGATTGGACTTGAGGATACTGCTCAGATTCTACCTCCCTACGCAGGATCTTAACAACGTTCATAAGTTCCTCATCTTTAATTTGCATCGTGAATATCCAGTCGTCACTACCCACTTTCACGCTCATTATGAAACCCGCAGGTTCGGTTTCAACAGCTGGCAAATCAGTTGATCTACTTAAGGCGTCAACGTGAGCCATACGAGAACCTTCCCGATGAACAAACTCGCAATCAAATTCCAATAATTTTAACAGCCACCGTGCAACTTTCGGTTGTAGCTCCCTCGTCGTCTTAGTTCTCGAAATTGCTGCGCAATCCGTTACCACACGAAAATGTTTTCCCAATAAATAAATACGAAAACGCTCCAAAGTATCTACGACAGCTAGTACTTCCAATTCATAGCTATGATACTTAGCCTCAGTGTTAGAGCAATGTCTACTAAAATAAAATACGGGTTGCCACTTACCCTCACCGTTAGACAGCTAGCGTCCGTATGTACTTCGTGTTGTGCCGATACATTATATATTGCAAGTACAGGCTTACTGCAAAGGATTTCGATTAAGCTTTCAAATGATTTATGCTGCGACTCGCCCCATTTGAAATCGTTGGACTCATTTTTACGTAAAAGCTCCGTGAGTGGTCGTGAAATTATAGAGTAGTTTTCCACGAATTTCCGAAAAAATCCAGTAAGGCCCAGGAAACGACGCAATTCCGTAATATTTGTTGGCACCCTGAAATTTTTTATAACACTGATCTTCTCGACTCCAGGCGTAATACCATTTCTATTCACCGTGTGGCCCAAGTATGATATCTCGCTCGCCAAAAATTTACATTTGTCTAAACGCAAGGTAAGTCCGTAGTGTGCTAGTATATCCAAGAACTTATCTAATCGTTCCATTCCCTCTTTTACAGTTCTGCTAGGAATTACAACATCGTCGAGGTACGCCAATACTTCACCTGGGTTGATAAACTCTAAAATACGATTCATAACCGTTTGAAAAACAGCAGGGGCATTTACCAAACCAAAAGGCATCCGATTATACTCGTAGTGGCCATCAGAGGTGACGAAAGCTGTAAACTTTTTAGATTCCTCCTGAATCTCAATTTGATGGTAACCCATTCGGTAATTCCCGGAAAGTTGGGCGAATTGTTCGTCCATTACCGGCATAGGGTACGGTGTTTTAACGGTTATCTTATTTAATTGTCGGTAATCTACACACAGACGATGTTCCCCATTTTTCTTGTCCACAAGAACTATTCCGGAGGCGTATGGTGAATCAGATTTACGGATTTTTCGATTCTCGAAAAGTTTCTTAACGATATTGGCCACAACAGGACGTTTTGCAAATGGTATCTTATACGGTTTCGTACACACCGGTTCCCCAGTGGTCAATTTTATCTCCATTTGCACTAAATTACACCTGCCCAATTCGCTTATACTTCCAGCGAAACACTGCTTATGCGTGTTTAGAATAATTTCCAACTGCTCGCCCTCATCAGGCGTAAAAATTCTCCGAGACTCTATCGCATTAATATTTTGCAGCCAGCACTTGCCCTCTTCTATAATTGTACGTTTCCCTTTACGGCACAGCAGGTCACGACCAATTAGTACATTTTCCGGAATCATCAAATCTTCAACAACAAGAAGTTCCGTTTTACATTTTGTGTCGTCCACTAAAACGTCTGCAATTATTTTTGAAGTACAGATGTATTCACCTCCCGCAAACCCTTTCAAAACAATTTCGCACTTCACAACATCACCGATTTCAACAGAAAATGTTTTTCTTATGAGGCAACGGTCACTACCAGAATCAATAAACACTCCAGTAACAACATTGTTTATTTACACGGCTTTAGAAAGTCTCTCCATCGACTCTGCAGTCTCGTGGATGATTTTGTTCACATTTGCAGATTTGTTTTGTCCAGACCTACAATCACTCGTTTTATGAGAAGTTCGGTGGCACACATCACAACGAGGTTTTTTCTGAGGTTCGGGACACTTAACTGAATAATGTCCGTAGTTGGAGCAATTAAAACATTTAATTTTACCCAATGGATTACCATCGACCTTCTTCGCCGGTGCGGTGTGGGCATTGTTCTCAGTCGTATTCACCTTCGTCTTGTTGTTGTTATTCATTGGTGTCATTTTTATGTCATTATAGTTGCAATAACTTATTATATCGTTAAGAAGCTGGTTGCACGATGCATATTCGTTTAAAATTTTCCTCCTCAAATTATGGTCGTTAATACCATTAACGATATGTCGTGCTATGGCTGAATCGCCCAGATAGCCTTTTTTTCCAAACGCATACATTCTATAGTAATACTCCTGGGGACTCTCGTGTGCATAACGTATCATGGCTGTCATTTTTATATGAACATCAGCCGCGTTTTCAATGTGGGGAAAATCTGAAACGAATTTATTAGTTAACTGTGGCCAAGATAAAAATACTTCCTGTAACGAATCGACCCAATATTTAGCGGGTCCTTTCATTTTCTGTTGTACTGCAAATACAACAGAACGATCGTCCCATCGATAAGCTGATTTTAACAGCTCAACCCGTTTAACAAACTGTGTTGAATTAACAGACTCGTCCGCCGAGGGATCAAAGTCCGGCAATAGCGAAATAATCTCCCGTACCTGGCCATACGGATTAAACATTTGTTGATTTTGTTGAAAAACAGGTTGTGTTGATGAAAATGGTGTTGACATTACATTTGTCGTGATGGGCGTTGTAAATTGATGTTGAACGTACGTTGGTTCACGTTGCGTATAAATTGGTGGTTGATGCATTTGTTGAAAACAACCGTTGGTTGGTACTCCAGCTTGAACGAAAGTTGGATTTATATGTTGCGAAAAAGTAGTGCTTAACGGAATACTTTGGGCGTAAGTATTCACTTGATGTGGACGTGGTGCATCATAGCATGACGGTATGGTCTTCGTTGTAGCCGGAATATTATCTACGTATATATTCGTTGACTGTACGTGGTGTGCGTTGTGGTTCGTTACCGCCGGAACATTATACATATAATTAGACGTGTGCGGTTCGTGATGTACGGTGTATTGCGGCAAAACAGACGTTGTTTGTGGAATTTCCCCACCGTGAGACGTGGTTGACGATATTTGTGGTACGTTATAGTACGATGAGACAGTGTTCGTTTTCTCCAATGGGCGGTCTTGCCCAATAGAAACATAACGAGTTTTTACTGCTGCGGGGGACGTTACCGCATTCGTGTGTGCCTGGGAACGTATGGGGGATACCTCCGGTGACAAGAACTCTTGTAATGGCGATGATGCATCCACTGAGTCGAACTCCGATGCTCTGTATCTTTCGACCAACGAACGCGTGTTGGCAACCTGATTCTCCAGTGTAAGTATTCGTTGTGTCATACCATGGGGCGATAATTCCAGTAATTTCTGAGAATTCAATTCGTTGGAATTCTCAATACGATCAATTAACTGCTTTTTGTTCCCAGAACACGATATTCCCATTTCCCTGCATTTAGCCTGCAGTTTCTTCACGGTTAGTGTGTGTATATTCTCCATCGTATAAAATCAAAACAAGACGCGAAAAATTCTGATCCCACTTCTGATATGTCAAAGGATAGCACTTGTAAATTAAGTAAACGTTCTAAAATTGGTTTTGACTTTTATTAAGTAAGAAAATAGATTAAGTTTATAAAATATATTGATTAGCTTCTAGCTCGTTCTAGTGCGTGTCTGCGAATGACCGTTTGTTTTTAAAAGAAACATACGGCGTCTTCTCTGCGGTATGTTTAGTGACTATATGACAGAGTTGTTTAATACGTTTATTTGACAGGGTGTTTCTAACTTGACACATTATTCTCAAATCTCTCGCAAATGTAGATTGTAATACAATGTTGAACCGAAATAATTCTTTTTTTTTTTAATTAAAATTTATTATTAACTTAAATAAACTGTCAGCTAAATATTTATTTATTTTTTTATTTATTTATTAAGAATTAACTTACAATTTAAATTATAAGGTATTTTAAAAAGGAGAGCAATAGCAACTAGGGCCTTCAGCTCAAAAGTGTATATGTAACATAATAATGGTGTTATTTTGTAAAGTTAAACAAGTTTTGTAACAAAGTAATATTTTACATAATTGTTTTTAAATGCAATTGTATATATTAATTGATTTTAGATAATTTACTATTGTTGAAATATTTTCATCTGTTGGATCAGCAAGTAGTTCCAGGGGGTCTCTATTGTTGAACCATCTAGATCTTTGGCTGTTGAACAGTGGGCGTTCGCATAGGAGATGTGACGGGTCGGTGGGGTAATTTAAGTTACAGTTGCAGGGTAACTTGATTGTAAGTTTTAGAATACAGCCATGTGTAACTTTGGTATGTCCGATTCGAAGTCGTATGATTTTTATTAAATCTATCCTTTTTGTGTTCATATTTTTGTTGATGTTTGTTGTTAAGATTCCAAAATTGTTGGTGTTTACTTTTTTGTACCATGAAGTTGTTTTTTGGTAGGTCGTATCCTTATTTTTGTGATGTGTTGTTATATATTTAGATATATCTTTGGGGTTGAGATTTTCCGTTGTTATTAGCGGTGCAATTAAAGAGTATTTAGCTGCAGTGTCAGCATACTCGTTTCCGAGGATCTTGCAGTGACTAGGGATCCAAATTAATTTAATGTCCGGGTATCTTCTGATTATAGTGTTTCTGATTTTTGAAGTATAAATGTTATCGTTTGAGATATTTAGTACAGATTTAAGAGAAGATAGAGAATCACTGCAGACAGCGTATCTGCCCTTTTTGTTTCCAATATATTCTACAGCTTTGGTAATGGCTATTAATTCTGCAGACAGTATAGAGCTGTGTTGTGGCAGGTGACCGACATATATAGTTTTATTTTCTGTGGTTAAACTGAATCCAATGCTGTTTCTATTTTTTGACCCATCGGTATATAGGAATTTGTAATTTACTAGTTCTTCTTGTATGTCCTTAAAAAGAGTAAGGTATTGTTGAGGATTGTGGTCATTTTTATTAAATTTGTGTAATGAAATATCTATACTGTTTATATTAAGGGTCCAAGGAGGGAATATTTCACCTTTAAATGATTGTGATGTAATCGGGATATTTAATTCATCGCAGGTATGTTTCATTTTGTTGATTGTTGATGGAATTCTGGCTGTTTTCGTTGATTTCTTTATTTTTGCTACTATATTGTTTAGAGGGGATGTTTTGTCATAGAAAGATTTATATAGTTTTGTTGTTAGGGTGTCCCTTTGAATTTCGAGGGGAAGAATGTTAGCCTCGGCGTAAAGGTTGTTTATACGGGAGGTGCGAAATGCGCCAAGTGAGCTCCTAATGGCTGAGTTAATTTGTTTATTGATTTTTCCAATAACTGATTTAGGGGCATAACCATAAATAGGCAGGCCGTAATTGACTTTTGATAGAATAAGCGCTTTAGTGATTTGTATTAATATAGAGGTGTTACAGTTGAATTTTGGGCTAGAAAGGCAATATGTTCATTCCATTTGTATCTTTTGTTGATATATAGGCCTAGTAGTCTAAGATTTGAAGATTCAGTGAGTTGTATTTGGTTGGATAGAATTTCACATCTGCAGAGCTTTTTGCGGCATACATGAATGTATTTGCATTTTGTTGGTGAGAGTACTGCGCCGGAGTAGTTTGTCCAATCAAGTATGTCGTTAAACAGACCATTAAGATTAATAATAGGATTTTTGTTTTTGTTGGACTTTACTATTAGATTAAAGTCGTCAGCGTAAGACGTAAAATCAATATTCCGATGAATTGATATAACTTGGCAAAGTTTATTGTAGGCTATTCAAAATAGTATTACGGAAAGTGGAGATCCTTGTGGGATGCCATTGTAGAGAGGAAAAGCACTGGAATAGTGTGATCCGACTCTTACTTTAAATTTGCGGTTCCTCATAAAATTGGTAATATAATTTAATACTTTTGGCCCTATTTTCCATGAAGTAAGTTGGTCAATAATTGTGTGCAATCCTATTCTATCAAACGCTTTTTGGAAATCTAGTGATACTATTGTTAAATGTTTCCGCAGAGAAAGTGAGTCTGCAATTTGATGGTCTACGTATAGCAAACTGTCTATTGTAGATTTTCCTTTGGTAAAGCCGAATTGTCTATTATCTAGTAACTTATGGGTTGTTAAAAACCACCATAATCTATTTGCAACGATTTTGTCTAGCACTTTGGATATACAAGGGTTAAGTGATATAGGGCGGTAGGAATTAAGGCATGTTTTGTCATTGCCTTTTTTATAAACCGGTATAGTGATGCTTGTCTTAAACTGCTGTGGGATATAAGAATTCCATATTTTATTAAAAAGTTGGAGTACACGCCGTTTCATTATTATCGGTAGTTGCTTAATCATCGGGTATGAAATTCTGTCCATTCCTGGTGTTTTGCCTTTGAGTTTATTAAGTACGGCATGGAGTTCAGTTATTTTAAAATCTGTCTCGATTTTACGAGTTTGCGAGCTGGGTTCGATAATTGGTCGATTTAAAAGTATGTTTGATTTTTGTGATTGAAATTCGGGCGGGAAGTTGAAGTCAGATGAATTTTCTGACCAAAATTTCTCTATTTCAGAGGCTATTTCAGATCTGTCAGTTAATAATTTTTCAACGTTGGCTCGTGAAGAAATTACATGTATAGTTTGTGAGGACTTGTAACCTGTAAAGGACCTTATGTTTGACCATATACGTTCTGCTCGAGAAGATGGATTTATAGTGGATGTAAAATTGAATATTGATTCTTTTTTAGCCAATTTTATTTCCCTTTTTAATAAAGCATTGTTTCTTTTATAGTTTATCAGATTGATAGTCGTCATGTTTTGTTTGTATAAACTCCAGGATTTGCTTTTGTTTTTCTTACGACATTCTAAGTTGGAGTTCCACCAGGGGACCTTTCTGGGGGTTGCGGGATGAGTTTGTGGAATTGATTTATTGGCGGATTGATGAATAATTTTACAGATTTTGGCAGCTTCCTTGTTTAAATTTTCACATCTTGGTCTCTGTGATTCAAAAAATATGCATTGATTTTGATATGCCGTCCAATCAGCTTGTTTAATTTTAAATTTGGGTAAGAATGTTAAAAGAGACTGTTCTGATTGCCGAAATAGAGAGATGATGATAGGAAAGTGATCACTTCCATAAAGTGTATTTTCAACTTTCCATTCTGTATGTATATATAGCGAGGGGGAGCAGAAAGACAAGTCTACATGGGAAAAGGTAGAATGAGTGTTAAATAGAGTGGGAGAGGTATCATTTAGTAGTACAAGTTGGTTGTTGTTTATGTAATTGGCAAGTATTTTGCCTTTTCTATTATTTGAGAAAGAACCCCATGTTTGATGCCAGCTATTGAAATCTCCAGTTATCAAAAAAGGTTGGTTTAAATTGCCAAAAACGTTGCAGAGGTTTTCATATGTGAAGTTATGGTTTGGGGCAATATAAGATGAAGCAATTTTGAATTTTATTTTTGAGTGTATTTCAGCACAAATTGTGTCAAAATCAGACCGTACATCAATTTGTTTATGTTGTAAGGACTTATGTATGAGCAATGCCACACCTCCAAACCGGGTGTGGGATGTGTTAAGGGAGAATAAGTTATAGTTTATTGGAATAGGGATGTTGAATGTGTTATGAATATGTGTCTCTTGTCTTGTCCAGTTACCAGCTTAAATAAATTTTGTCCAGTTAAAAAAGAAGTTCTTAAATTTTAAAAATATTTTTTTTAACATGTTATATACTAAATATAAGGAAAAAATTTTCAATGTCGCGAAAGATAATACAATGGATAATATCCATTCTTTTTTCAAAAATGCGATAAGACAAGCGTAGAAATCTTTATACATATTTAAATATATCTCGATTGTTTTTCCAAGCCAATTAACAAGGATTTTTTTGTTGTGTAAATTTTTTTTTTTTTTTTTTAACAGCTGGTTATTTCCGTTACCATATTGTAAATTTATTGGCAACCACAAATTTGTAGTTGCTAGTAGTATTGTTTAAAGTAAAAATGGCGGAAAAAATAAGAGAGTAAATTTTTTATTAAAGTGTTGTGTTTTTTATTTATTTATTTATTTCAATTATAGGTACTTTATAAACTTAATTTATAAAATATACATATTAAAAAAAATATGTGCCGGGTTACTAGACCTTGTGCACAGAGAAAAATAGAAATAAAAAATTAAGCGTACATAAAAAGTCAGGGTAAAAAAACAAAAATATACATTATTATAAAAATGAAGTTAAAATAATCGTCCAAATTTTTTGTTACGGTTTTAGGCATACTAATGTGTTCTTCGAGAGTGGGCTTTATATGGGGCATATAGTAAATTATTACAGATATTCGCAGTCTTTTACCAATATCTGTATTCCGCCACTATTTATGCTCGTTTATGTAACAAATTTATCAATTTTTTACTCTTATCTAACCGAACTAGGCTTGCCAGATTCAAAATTCTTGACATTCACTAAAGAAAATCTTGATTTTGAAAAGAATTTTTGACAATTAAAAACTTGACAATACCCAATTCTCACGATGCAAGTTTTATTGATAACACTATGCTAGTTGAAAAAACAGACAAGCTCGGCACATGGCGTTATAACATAATTTGGGTACGCTGAATCCAGTGGTGCCCGCGGTTTTTAAAGATTGGCTCTGGTTTTCGAGATATACCGTTCGCGTAACTCAAAAACGCTTCAGCTCCATTCCTTAAGGGGGCTTCCATACAAAATGTTCAATGCAGAATAGAAATATATTGAAGAAAAAGTCCCATAAATTCCCAGAAGTCGCCCCTAGTGGTATATAATGTATGACCGACCTCAATTAATTTTTTGTCCTTAACATTTTCTCGAGACATACTTGCCCCTTATCTTCACTTCCTAGGGGGACTCCCATACAAATATTGCGTTTTATGAAATTCTTAAATTAATTAAAATTTGTCGACTTTTGTGAATAAAATCAAAAGTTGCAAACAGATTTTAATCGTTTGTGGCTTGTTTTGTTTGGAATTTCATTTTTTATACGTCTGCAATTAGAAGCATAACTGCATTTCCCAATTTTTTATGAATTTTTAAAAAACAAAAATTTCGAAATTTTGTTAAAAAAATTATTTTTTTTTTCCAAAAAAAAATTATGTTTCTAAAACGACTGCGGATATAAGAAAGAAGTTTTATTTTTCTTAAAGTTTTATTTTTTTTTTTATTGCGGAAATTCGGTTTTTTAAGTTTTTTCAATGAGCTGAAGCGTTTTTGAGTTACGCGAACATATGCTTTGCAACCTCCTCCATTTTCGAAATAACGGTATATCACGAAAACCAGAGCCAATCTTAAAAAACCGCGGGCACCACTGGATTCAGCGTACTCGAATTATGATAAAACGCCAGGTGCCCAGCTTGTCACGAAAAAAAAAAATCACATCTTATCACATTTTCTTCTTTGAACTTTTATTCGTATTCACATTAAAACTTACTTTTTAATGTTAAAAGTACACACACATGTGTGCGTTTTCTATTTCTATATTACGCATGAGAAAACAAAACGTATTTCAAGAGTTTATCAAGCTGAGATCTCGATTATTAACCCCTCGTATCTCTCGCCTATAAAATAGCAGTGTTGAAAATTAGACTTGCATCTAGAGAACTAGGACCTACTGCCGACTGTTTAGTTATGGGCTAAGGAATTTTGTTTCAAGTTAAAGACTAAATTATTTCTATTTATTTGCTTTTTCCACAGCTTTGTAAACTGGCTTTAAAAAATATTGAAAAAATATATATTTTTTCTTGATTCTTGACGAGCATTGAAAATTCTGTAAACCAAGAAAAATCAAGACTGTCTTGCAAGACGCCTGTACCGAACCGATTTTGCTGGATTCAATCCCAAACTGCTTAGGAGGACTAGAAACAATTTTACACCAATATTGTTATTTTCTTTTGAGTCGTACAGACGGACATAGCTAAATCGACTAACAATTACTCAAGGACCAGAATATATATACATACATACTTTATGGGGTCTTCGATGAATATTATAAAAGTTTCACACGGAATGACAAACTTAGTATTCCCTTTTCACGACTAGTCGTGGTGGAAGGTATAAAAACAAACACACTAGCAAGTAAATTTACTAGCGTGTATGCTGCACCTGTGCATACATATCTATTAAAGTTCGAAACTGATTTTGGATGAATCGTTAAAAGTTTTTTTTAGCCATTCTCACATACGAATGTTTTTTTTTTTTGCATGCTTAAGCCGATTATGAACTCAGTTTTCTCCCATCTCGTCACATTTAGCAGTTAACGGTCCAGTGTTTTTCGCTGTATACTTCTCTTTAAGCCATTTAACATAGGGGTATTTTGCCTAACTAGCCGGACATAAGGCCAAAAACCAAAATTTAAGATATGTAAAAATTCTGCATTGTATAGTGAATTTTCAAGTCTTTTGCTGTTAAAGCACTGGTTTTGAGAGGTTTACAATATATTTTTTGGGGTGAACGAATAAAGATTTTACATTGGTTTTTTTTCTGTGAAAGACTATATTAACAGCTACTTATAGTAGTTTTTCGAAAATTTAATTTTAAATTTTTACGATAAAAAAAATTCTTTCGAAATAAATAAACGATTTTTTTTGTTCACTTTTTTGTAAAAAAAAAATTAAAATGTTTTTGAATGTAAAGTTAGTTGTGACCCTAAAAATAAATTGTATAAAATTTGATCTCTATTTTAGAATGAAAAAACGTTGCGCATTATTGCACCATTAATTTTTTTTTTTTTGCAAATGTCACCTTTTTTCTGTTTTTGCCCATCTTGCATAAGTACTAGGAATTCCAATCAGGAAACCCCGGGATTTTCGGGGTGAGAAAAAATATTACCACTAAAAAATATATGTATTAAATATGCAAAATGAAATGAATAATAACATGGAAGAGATAAGTATTTTGTTTTTGACTGATTTTTTCATTGTTTAATTTTTTTGTTTTTAACATTTTTGAAAAATATACGAATGTTTTCAAAGCTATTTTTTAAACAATAGAAACTAGCTTTCCCACTACAATAAATTTGAGTGTTTTTGTCATAAATAAAAATTTAGAGTTTAGCACGTTAATTTGAATTGTTATTGTATTAGTTATGCATATTTCTAATGTAAATATCACTGTACAGAATTTTCTAGTACAGATGTAATGCTAAAATTGTTATGCATAATTGTACTTCAACCCCACTGTAATTTTGTCGAATATTCGATAATAATCTTAACATGATTGTTAATAATTAAAGTATGCTTTAGGTTATTGATGTATAATAGCTCAATTTAAATTCAGCCAAAGTGTTAATGCATAATGATATTAACTGTTAAGATAATAAAAGCTCGAATGGTCCATACAGTTCGAAAATGTTACAGTTAGTTCGAAAGCGCCGAATGTTCTAGAGCCATCAAGAACATTCGGCGCCTCGGGCCTCGTTAATCAGTATTAGTACAAACATTCAAGTGTGTAGATCGCAATAGAGGTCGCAATTATAAGTTGTTAAAGTGACTAAGTTCAAAATAAAGTTGTGTGAATAGTTTATAGTATGAGCTATAAATAAAGTGTAAACGTGTTTTATTTACTTTATTAAAGTTGCAATATAAGAACTCAAGAGGTTTATTATAAAGGAAATAAACCAAAAACGTTATTGAAAAGGCAGTATCGTAACAATATTTTATAATTTTGTTGTTACTTTGTACAGAAATTCTTTTGCGTTTTAAAATTTTCAAAGCCACAAGATATGCAGCGTTTAAAATCCAAAAATTCAATATGAATTTCTGTAGAAAGCAAGAACAAAATTATAAAATATTTTTGACTTTGTTTTTGCTTTCAATGTAATTTTTGGCGTTGCGTTTGCGTTTTACACAATAAGGACCTTAATAAAATGTTTGGCTTAATTCTTGTTTACCAACGCAGCTACAAGCAACAACAAAATTTACATATGGTGATAAAACATTGAAAAATAAGAGGAAAACAGTATGGGAAGTCTGGGAAACGCATACTTTTCGAGTATGGACCTCAGGGGTGTAATAGAACCCAAGTCGGTTCTGCTATTTGTCGGTTTTTAAAACCAAAATTGGTTTCATTTGCTGCCATAAAAACAAGTTGGTTTTGTTATTTTCGAATACAAATAAAACCCATATTCGAATCAACTGTTTTATGTTTTGGCTCATGTGTTTGCAGCTTTAAATGCAATTTTTGTTTGATAATTTTTTAAATTATGATTTTTGCGCTAAAAAATTGTTAAAACTTGTGTTTTTAATAAAAGGAAAATTATAGAAAAGAAAATAAGATGTCATTGTTGTATTATTTGCATTTGTTGTTTACATTTGTGTAATTTGTTTGTTTTGTAAAAATATTTTTAAAAATACAAAAAAAATTGTTGCTTATAAATAAATAAAATAAAAAAATATTGTTGCAAATTTTCTGTTTGCAAAAAAAGTGAAAATACTTTTGCGAGTTTGCCGTACCCCGCTGCCACTGTCAGAGATATACAAAAATACTTTTTTACCAATTTTATTTACTTCCATCTATGTAAAAAAAAACAAACTGTTGAGAAAATAAAATTAAAAATTAAACTTTAAGCAATTATGTTTCCAATAAAAAACAAGAGCTGTAAGCTGCTTGGTTTTTTTTCGATGAAAACCCGATAATATTGTTTTCTGTGACACCAAAAACCGACACCAATTTCAGTTCGAACAAAAAATCCATAGAATTGGATTTCATGACACCAATGTATTTTTTTGTCGGTTTCAAATCCAACTCCATTAATATTGGTCTCTATGACACCCCTATATGTATATTAGCTGACCCGATAATCGTAGTTTTACCATATAACTTATTTCTAGGGTGGCAAGAAGCTGGAAATCTATTTGCCTGTTGAGCTTTTCTTCACATTGTAACAATGCATTTCGTTTGAAACTTCTAATTAACTTTTTTTCTTCTGTTCATTAATTCTTTTTGGATTATTTTTTTTTTATATTTTTTAATATGCGTTATGGCGAAATTTTCTTTAATATATACATACGTTATATATATATATATATATATGGATATTTTCTTGGTTTTTTCATAATATTTAAATTTTCTGGGAATTTTCAGATATGTTCTTTGATATTTGGTCTTTTGTGATGATAATTTAACATTGGACTAATTTTGTTTCATTTTGTTACTTTCATTCCTTGGGCTGGGGAACCAATTCTTAAACTTATCTTTTTGAATATGGCAGTGTTTTGTATAATTGTTATTTTTATATTATTCAGGTTTTTTTCTGCATTGTAATGTAAATTTATTGGCATAATTAGGCTTGTTATATTACTGGTTGAAATAAATAGATAAATATTTTCGTTTTTAATTAAAAATATAACTAATGTATGGTAAGTATGTGGAAATGGGATCTATATCAAAAAGAGGAATGGAGCGTTTTATACCATGATCGGTAATGAAAAAAAAACAATAGCCATTTATTTCTGTTTGTTACATATTCAAAAGTTAAACATAAAAAAGTGATGTATTTTTTATCCTGAACTATGAAAATCAAACAAAGATAATCAATATTCATTACGAAGATTAATTAGGTATACTAAATTTTTTGTCAGTCCGTCTTATCCAACACAGATGGCTTGCCGACGCAAGAACATGCCACGTACAATTGTCCGTGTGAAAAACATTGTGTGACCAATTCTTAGCTGCAAACGTTTGAAATCAATTAGGTCTGTCGAAATCATCAGAGTTCGTGGCAGCAAAACATTTTCGTCTCGGAATTTACCATTCAAAATGGTGGCTTCGATAACGTTTTCATCAATTTTTTAATGACCATTCGTGTACCATTGC
The DNA here is from genome assembly GCA_943735925.1 of Pollenia amentaria. Classification (NCBI taxonomy): domain Eukaryota; kingdom Metazoa; phylum Arthropoda; class Insecta; order Diptera; family Polleniidae; genus Pollenia; species Pollenia amentaria. The sequence goes on along the minus strand of OX031008.1, from coordinate 128,135,447 downwards.
ACAGCCGTGGTAGGTTTAAATTCCGAAGTAGAATAACCGGAGATCCAACTTTCAGGCGCAGAAGATGTAGTGGCATGCCTGGCAGATAATTTGGATGTTGGATAATTTACAGCTTCGTTGACATCGCGTCCTGTATCGATCGATTTGTATGATACCAAGTCTCCTGGCAACGATTGCTGTATAGCTCTTTAAGAAGGTATAGGAGGGGTGCTTTTACCCTCTTTGCTTTGTTTTACGCCCTAAATGTTAAAATGTATAGCCTTTAGTTCCTTCAAGATTTGAAACTATCATCGGATAATTAATTAAGAAGACATGGGAAGGGGGAACTTTTACCCATTTTGGTTTTTTACGCAGTAAGCGTTAGAATTTCTAAAAAAAAAATGTATACCTTTAAGTTCCTTTCAGATGTTACAGTGTCTGCATGCCAAATTAAGATAACGGGAAGGGGAGCTTTTCAATATTGCCCTATTTCACGCCCTAAATAATAAAAATTTGAAACTAAGGTTCCTTCCAGAATTTCAGCAAAATCGTACCATAAATAAAAAAATTAATAATACACCAACAACCCCACCTATCGGGATTAAACTTACGAGAAGCCTAACTCCCGACTAATCGCTCATTTCATGCAAGACCGTCACAACTCAAAATTTGAAACTTTACAGGAGAGCCTTTTTAAGATTCCAACCTATTATTTTTTACCTTCTCCTTCACTAAAATACAGTTATAAAATCAAATGTTTCTTTTTTGGTACAAAGAAAACCACATGTACAAGAGGAATGCCAAACACAAACTGAAATGTGACCTTGTTGATGTTAATTGCTCAAGTTTGTTACGAGAGGTCATAGCGTCACAAGCATCTGTATTACCGTTATTTGTTCGATAATTCTCTCCGCTCTTAGATCAATTTGTAGAGATTTAAGAGCCTTGCGCTACGCCTAGGGCCGGCTAAGAAAAGCTTTAGTTAGCGAAGCCAGTGTTTTTTATACCATAGGAAAGGAAATCTTTGCGAACGGCTGAGGGGCGGCTATGCAGCAAAGCTTTAGTTGGCGAAGGAGGTATTAGTTCGGAGAACGGCTAACAAACAAGCAAAGATGTATTTAGCGATGCTAGTGTTATTTAAATAAACTTTCTTTTACACTTTAATTTTAATAAACTACATAAATACATAGTTACCAAATGCACTTCCGTAATATTTTGATCTAAATTTTGTAAAAACAGTATTTGGAACTAAAGTTATTACTTTTTAAATGAATTTTGTATATCTAATAAGAAATAGGTATTCAGAAGATTACAAGGATACCAATATTGGCCATATAAGTCCAGAAATGTAGTGGAAAATCGCATATACATGTGTATATGTATATACAAAATTTAGAGGTCCATAACTTGAAAACTACGCGTTTCCGATAATTTTCCCATATAAAACTTCTTCTTATTTTTAAATTTTCTATCACCCTAGGTAAAGTTTTTTGTTTGGAGCTGCGTTGGTAAACTAGATTTGCCCCAACATTTTTAAAAATCCTTATTTCCAGCGTTAATCTTAAATGTGAATAAAATGTTATGTCAGTGCATTGTGTTCATTTATAAAATAGTATTGTAAACGTGATAAGAAACGCATACATACATTCAAATGGGGTAAATTATCTAAATGAGAAGACAAACACAAAGGAGGCATAGAGCACCAACAACGTTACTAAAAACGAAAAAAGCATACAAATGGTGCTAAGCCAAGTGGAAATATTATATGAATGTTTAACCGACAAAAGAATTTAATCACAAGTTACAAAAATATGATTTAATTAAAGGAATATTATGGAAGAGCAGATCAGCGAAAGCTATGGGCAATAGAACAGCTGTTTAGATTAAAAATTTGTAAAACAATGTAATCTTAATGTGGGTGTTTCGAAAGTTTCTCTTCTTACTACATTATATACAAAGAACATTGAAATTTACGATAGGTATAATAATAAAGACAAACAAAGCCAATGGATAAGGATAAGCTAAGGGGCTATGAAAAACTTAATTAGCATTATTATGGTTATATCTTATTAAGGTTGTACATAGTTAATTAAATCTATAGATTGTAAATTACCTCATTATCCTTGTTGTTGCGAATACCACGTACTAAATCTGTTAAATTTTTATCAAACATACGCTCAAAATTCCCTTTAACTTTTTTTAAAGCCATATTTGTTTTTTTTTTTATTTCGTTTACACTTATAATTAATAATTTGTTGTTATAAAGATATCAAATTTTAAGAAGTTTTTTACTTGTTTAGATTACTGTTTTATTTATATTTTAAGATTTATAGTTTTTTTTATTTAAATTATAACCTGAAATAATAATCCAAGAGCATTAAAACACAAACCAGCTTTGGTGATGTCGACAAGTCTCTGGTTTATGAATTGATTTTTTCTTTGTTTTTTGCACTAATTGCACCTTTGCTTCTTTGACTTGCATAAAATTAATTTCAAATTAGATTTTATTTTTTCGCTTCAGTAATTTTATGATTTACGATTTTAATATTTTTAACGTTTTTTATAAAAATATGTTAATAATATAGTTAATACTAGTTTTTTATGTGAACTGTAAAATAATTTCTCTTTTTTCATTACTTTACAGGTTTTTTTGCACAAATGTCTTTTTTGCTTTCATAAACACAGAGCTGTTATTAAATACATTTTAATGGCGTATAACAGGGTTATATTTTAAGGTACTATTTAACCCTTGTATAGTAGTCAAAATCTAAATTGTTTTATTAGTCGGAATTTACACTATGCACATGTCTTGTGGGACAGACGAAGTTTTCTGAAGTTAGGGAGCAACGATGTATGCTTACTCTTCTACATCAAAACTAACATGATATATGAATATATATATTTTTATAACTGAGCAAACACTTTGAGGCAATCGTCGCAAGTTAAAAATTCTCGCTATTTTAACAAATTTTTCGAATTCTTGCAATGTTCGCGAGTCGATCTATCGAAGTCCGTCTGGCTGGCTGTCCACGTAACCTTATGCGCGAAGTACAGGTCGCAATTTTGAAGATCATTTGATGAAATTTAGTACAAAGGCTCTAATTGGCACAAGGGCCAAACCTATTGAACATAATTTCATATAGCCCACATACAAGCTGCTTTTCGGAATAGGGTCTTTGTGCCCATTACCAAACCAACTTTAATGAAATTCAAAACGTAGATAAGTCCATATTTATATAGACACATAAGCTATGCATTTTTTAAAACATAGAACTACGAGGAGAGATATGGGGCAATTTCTGTCTCTCCGAAACTATCTAACAGATTATAATCAAATTTAAAACATAGATAGATTTTTTAAAAAAATATATCCCAAATAGGGACACTTGCAAAAATGGTCGGGCTTGACCGACTATACTTTCTTACTTGTTTTTATTTTAAACATAAATATGTATGGGAATTTTAGTTCTAATGCTTTAACTTGAGGGTAACACTATCAAGTTTTGCCTATCAAGTTTTAATACACTCAGATTTTTTACCAATACACTCATATTTTTAAAAATTGAAGCGAATTTGCCTTTAAAGTTCTCTTTCAAGTGAGTGTATCAATGATATTTTAAATTGTTATTATAGTAGACATTGACTTTCTTTTCTTATTATTGAGTGCATTGTCGTACCTAAGTCAGGAAATTTGTAAAAAGTTTAGATTTAGGAAGAAAGAAAAAAATAATAATTTCGGGGATCAGACGATATTAAAAAAATTTTTAAGTATTGATATATGCTTAAATAAGTATTTTCTTGAAAAAAAATATTGCAAAAATAAATTGTAGGTTCTTTTGTGGACTTTTGAAGGTCAATTTTGAATATATTCGGTATTCCCTAAAAACCAGGGGAGCTGCATGAGGCAAAAACTATTATTTTTCCCGGCTTCAGCGCCATCACATTACCTTAAATACAAATTTTCATATTTTTATCTCGCCAAAAATTATTTTTGACCCTGAGAAGGTTAACATTGCGTTCAGTCTACGTCACAGCTTTTAATTTTTGGAAATTTTGACGAACTGAACATGTAAAAAGCTATCAAGAAAAACTTGATAGTGTGGCTTCAGTGTAAGTTAAATACATCAAATTTACAATAAGCACTATCCAGTTATAACATACAAAGAATGCTGACCAATGCCGTAGCGGGCCAGAAAATGCATTACATTCTGCTGGTATCTAATGGTTGTATAAATTGTCTGTACAATTAACTGCATTGCTAGCCAAAGGATAGCTAAGTAAGCCTCGTAAAAGAAACAAACAAAAATTGTGATAGTGCATGAAAAATATTGAAGGAATTAGACTATTAAAGTATGAAACTTTTTAAATTGTAATTTGACTTAGAATACACATTGACTTAGAATCCACCACCTTGGATAACGACCTTGCAGCGATGTGGTGGCTGAGTCTAGGCTGTGGTTTGTATCTCGATTACAGGCAACGTCATAAGCGGCGCCTGGGATGGAGATTCTGAACTTAAAAGCCTTGGCGACGAAAGGTTATCCACCCCTTAACCGAGGTGTCATGCGACCCGTGCCTATCGGTCTGGTTTGCAGTCAGGGGTTACCGACTGTATTATCACGGAGCTTTGCTGATACCTGGGCACCTCAGCAAATAGACCACGCCCTTACCACGTTAATGGGGGCTATGACGTTGCGGACCTTTCAACTCCCCTACACTCGTGGGACCAAAATTATAATGAACACATCAAAAGACGAAAAACAACAACAAACACAAATACCGGAAACTGATGACGTACAGGCAAAAACAAGGACAACGTTGGACGGCAATACGAAAAATCCAGGGACTGTAACAGTCCCGGGAACCAAAGAAGATCGGCCTAGGCTGATCGGAAGTGGCAAGGCAGCTCGACCAGAAGGCGGCTGCTCTAAAAACTGCGGCGGGGTACCTCTGCACTTCACTCCAAGTTCCATTAGCCCTTTCCGTCATTGGAACGGATAAAACCCCTGCTTCGGGTGCTGCTAAGTTGGGAATGACAAAGTCGCCCAACATTGCAGCTTCCCATGTGCCCATTGTGCAAGGAGGGATGGCGATGAAAACATCCAATCCCAAGGTTGCACCACCCCACGCCAAATGCGGCGACCGTAAAAAGTCCCCAAGGCACAAAAACCCTACAAAGAGGGCATCCAACACAAGGCGTGCCGCCTTGCGTTTCATTAAGCTTCTAGGCTCCAAAAAAGCTAAAGAGCTCACCAGTGAGCAAAAAGCTTCACTGGCATGGGCAAGAGCCCTTATAGCTGGGCTGCCAAGTGCTACTCCTTCAGTCCCTGCGAAGGTGACGATGCCTAAACGGTAACGTTCGGAGGAGGAAGCTGCAGCCGTAAAACAGCAACCAGGGACGAAACGTCCCAAAATTACACCGAAATCGATGAATAAGTCCTTCAGCGAGGTGGCCAAAGGTCACCTTGTGCGGGCTATCATCGACAGAGGTGTTAATAATGGCGCCATCTCCCATACCAAGTGGGACCTGGTTAAACAAAAATTAATGGGAGTGTTCTGGACGATCCTCAAGGAGAATCCAGGGCCACCTCCTCAATGCGATGATGCTGGTTGGTTCCAGGGTCACGTGAAACTGATGGCTTGTGCATATGAGCGCTCAGCATTGCTTCTGAAGCGGGCCATCCAATTGTTAGGAGAGGTCTGGGAAGGTGCTAGGCTCGATGTGGTGTTAGTTGGTGAGATACCACGGAGGCCTAGATCGATTGCCACCATCCCTGCCGAACCATCGGAACCTGAGGAGATCTTGAAGATCATTCAGTGCTACAACCCTCAACTGCCCACACAGGACTGGAAAGTTATGAAGGTTTCGGCTGCTGAAGGGTCCTCAAGGACGGCGATTGTGGTGATTAACCAGCAATCCTTGGAACCACTGAGGGAGAGGCAGGGCAAGATCTACTATGGTTTTAGTACGGTCTTGCTCCGCGTCTACCGAAGTGATAACAAGGGCAATCCGGCTCCTCCGGTCAGTGAGGCCAAGCCGCCTGAAGAAGGCATGGCTGGTGACGATGCCGTAAGCTTAAGCGACAAAGAGGATACCCAGTCTGTCTCCGGATTGGGTGACTTCTTTGGTGGCTTGGGTGATATGGACGTGCTTCTGGAATCTGACCAGGAGGACGTCAACATCACGGTGGTCGCCAGTATGGATCATGGTGAAGGTCCTACAAATTAACCTCCACCATTCTAAAGCAGCATCTGCTGCATTGCTCCTCCGTGTGGTAGAAAGAGGGGAGGAGCTTGTGATGGTCCAAGAACCCTGGATTCATAAGGATCGGGTTTGCGGACTTAATCTCAAGGGCTATAAGCTATTGTTTGCGAAAGGTACAGGTAACATAAGATCTTGTGTCTTAGCTAAAAATTCGTTGAATATCTTCATTCTCTCTGATTACAGTGATAAAGACACCACAACCGTTGCTCTCGAAGACACGGGACGGTATAATCTGGATGGTCTCGGGATATATGGCGCATGATCACGGACAGGACCCACCCAATCGGCTCATCCGTGATGCAGTAACGAGGGCAGCAGGCACTGGAACACCGATCATAATCTGTGCCGATGCTAATGCGCACCACACTATATGGGGTAGCACGAATACGAATGTAAGAGGTGAGTCACTATTCTCCTTTATTATGAATTATAATTTAGGAATAGTAAAAAGGGGCCGTGAGCCAACGTTTGTTGTAGCAAATAGATGTGAAGTTCTTGATGTCACGCTGGTTAGCATTGACCACATTGACATGATCGAAAACTGGATGGTTTCCAATGATTGTTCACTTTCCGATCATAGATATGTGGAATTTAGTCTGGTACTTAGATCTGTAGGATCGAGTACTATGTTAAATAGGAAACGAACGAATTGGGGGATTCATTCCTCCTCTCTGGTTCGGTCTCTATCTGATCCTCCCCGGGTTGATGATATAGGGGGGATCGATGCGGCAGTGGGTCTGCTTACAGACTCACTGCAGTTAGCGACTTCCTTGGCGTGCAAGCCAATGGTGCATAGGGGCAGGGATCGTCCACCGTGGTGGGATCCTGATATTGCGCAGGCAAGAAGAGACTGTCGTAGGTTGTTCAATATGGCTAAGCGTCATGGTAATTGGGCGGAGTACAAGTCTTCACTGAATAGATTCAGAAACTTGGTGAGATCGGCGAAAAGGAGTGCTTGGAGGAACTTCTGTAGCGGCGTGGAAGGATCCTCTGAGACAAACCGTTTACGTAAGATAATGGCTTCGAGCCCTGTTGTCCCGACCTATATCCGAAAATCGGATGGTTGCTGGACTACGACTAGTCAGGAAACACTCGAGGTGTTAATTGACATTCACTTTCCTGGAAACTCCCAAGGGAGCTTTCGGGATCAGGTTTGTGAGTCGATGCCCGGTCCTTTGTCCATCCCAATGGACTACGATAGGATTAAGTGGGCTGTCGACAGCTTTGACCCGTACAAAGGAATTCGACTGTGATTATACCCTGGCTGATGGCTATATACAGGGGATGCGTTAGATTTTCGTATGTACCTGTGAGCTGGACCTTGTGTAGAGTGGTCTTCATCCCCAAGGGAGGGAAGACTTCTCACACCGAAGCGAAGGATTACAGACCGATTAGTCTTGCATCCTTTCTTCTCAAGACTCTTGAAAGAGTTATCGACATTCACTTGAGGATGACCATTCCCAAGTGTTTACTCTCGACCTCTCAACATGCCTACACAAAGGGTAGGTCTGTTGAGACGGCTCTTCACTCATTAGTTGGAACTATTGAGAGAACACTCGAATTTAAGGAGTGTGCTCTGGTGGCCTTTCTCGATATTGAAGGGGCCTTTAACAATGTCAACCCGGATTCTATTGTTGAATCTATGAGGAGTCTAGAGATTGATGACGGCATATGTAGATTTGTGGATAATCTACTCAGGAATAGGGTCATCTGTTCCACGATAGGTGAGACCAGCGTTCAGAGACTGGTAAACAGGGGTACTCCCCAAGGAGGAGTACTATCCCCACTATTGTGGAACTTGACTATGAACACCATGTTGACGAAAATGGACGACATGAGGATTAAAACTGTGGCGTACGCTGACGATGTTGCAGTGGCCATCACGGGGAAGCATTTGAACATAATGTCTCAGTGTATGGAGGCTGCATTAAGGGTACTTAGCACCTGGAGCGTATCATGCGGCTTGGGTGTTAATCCGTCCAAGACGGAACTGGTGCTCTTCACGAGGAAGTATAGGATTGAGGTCATTAGACTTCCGAGGCTAAATGGGACTGAACTTAAGTTCTCTTACAGCGCCAAGTATCTGGGCGTAATCCTGGACAGTAAACTGTCGTGGGGGCTGAACATCCGGACGAAGATGGAAAAGGCAATTGTTGCTATATATGCGTGCAGAGGTGCAATCGGCAAGAACTGGGGCATGGGCCCGAGGTGTGTCAATTGGATCTTTGAAGCTGTAGTAAAGCCGACTCTGTATTACGGTGTTGTCGTATGGTGGACTGCGCTGGACAAGGGCAGGTACCGTGCGATGCTTGAGAAGGTTCACAGACTGGTCGCATTGATGATCACAGGATCAATGCGCTCCACTCCCACCAGGGCGCTGTTTACAATGCTAAACTGGCTGCCGGTGGACATCACGGCCAGACATATGGCTCTTTGTTCGGCGATACGGTTGAACGCGGCACACGGCTGGTCGAACCGTGACTATGGACACTCCAGTATAATGGGATACTCGATTGTCCCTGAAGGAGTGGACTACTGCACCCCGGAGCCTTTCTTTGGCGCGAGGTATGCGACACATATAGCGCACGAGGGTGCGCTGTCGGTCATGGGCACCTTCCATAAACCAGCCCTGGGGGTATACACTGAAGGTTCAAGGAAGGGGGAAAGAGTTGGCGGAGGTTTCTACATAACGGAACTGGGCGTTAAAGTTTCCTTTCGTCTGCCGGATGGATGTAGTGTCCTGCAGGCGGAAATCTCGGCTATAAAGCGGGCAGCCAACTGGCTAAGGTATTATCGCGTATCGGGAGATATACGTATATTAACTGATAGCAAGGCTGCCATTGCCTCTCTTGTGGGTGTCTACACGACATCTAGGTTGACTGTGGAATGTCGGATGTCTTTGAATGAGATTGCTGAACATTCAGAGTTAACGCTTATATGGATACCAGGGCACTCAAACTGCCCGGGAAACCAGATAGCAGATGAGCTGGCCAAGGAAGGTGGTCGTATGGATGAAACATTCATTGATTAATTCATTGGCCTTCCAATGGCTCACTGTAAGTCACTCATTCGGCGCGAGAACTATAGAATTGCGCAAGAGGGATGGACCCGTGAGTCCACCTGCTTTATATCTAGGGCACTTTGGCCTGGATATGATGAACGGAGAACCAAATCTCTACTTAGGTTCAATAGGAACCAAATCAGGACCGTGGTGTCGGTCATAACTGGACACTGGCCTGTTGGGACTCATGCTAGAAGAATGGGTTTGGGATTCAATGACTACTGAAGAATTTGTCATGATGAGGAGGAAGAGGAAACTGTGCTTCACTTTCTCTGTCAATGCCCTGGGCTACGGGGCATCAGGGAAAAATACCTGGGAGAACCGGTGTTTTCCTGTTTGGAGGATCTATCAAAAATAGAACTAAGATTGCTTCTTCTCTTCATTAGGAAGACGAATTGGCTCAACCTTGCAGTGACGCCATCTGAGTAGCTGCTCTTTGGGATGGGCATTGGCGCTGGGTATCACAAAGGGACCGCTAAAGGACCCAAGTGTGCTGTCTCTCGATGGCTGCCCATGGAACCTAACCTAACCTATACACATTCGAATTAATACACAAATTTATAATAAATACGTATGTTTACATTTTTTTTAAAATTTCATTAATTTTCATTTGAGTCGTGGCAAAATTTCCTTTCGACCAAAACAGAGACAATTCTACTTGACGTCGAATTAATGATTTTGTGTGGCAACCGAAGATTATTACAATTTGAAAACTTAAAAAAACACAGGATTATACATTGTAGTAACCATTTGTTCAGCGAAGGATAGAGGACTGGGTGTAAACCCTGCGAAGACGGAACTGGTGCTTTTTACCAGAAGGTTTTAGGGGGCCAGTGCTGGATGGTGTCGAGTTAACTCTATCGGACAGTGCTAAGTATTTAGGCAACTTTTTCGACTGTAAACTGTCTTGGAAGAGAAATACACAGGAGAGGATGAGAAGGGAACTCAGCGCCTACTACACATGCAGAAACTTCATCGGTAAGAACTGAGTACTGAGACCGGATATGGTAAACTGGATTTACACATCGGCCTATTCTTACTTATGGATGTACTGTTTGGTGGGATGGACAATGTACAAAAAGGCCATAAATATGTTTAACTTGTAACATTGTAAATATTTATGACAATACATATGTAAATATGTATGTTATTTATAAAAATATAAGTATAATATCGTTTGAAAAACAAAGTCATAAATATTATGTAATTATGTTGTTAGGTTAGAAAGGCTGGTGTGAAGAAAACTTCACACCCTCATCCAGAGACCAATATGGTCCATTGTGACGCCTTAATTAGTGAAAGAAAGAAGGAAAGAAGAGAAAGAAATATAGTGTGACAGAGTAAGAGAAGTAAATGGTGAAAGCACAGGAAAGGAAGATAGTGGAAGATAAGAAATCGGACAGAACAAGCAAAAACAACTCTACCAAACAGGAAAACTGCCCTACATGTTTCCAGTCCTCAGCCTCCTGCCGCATAGCCAGGTCATTCCCATTACGAATCCCGTCAGATTCTCGAGCCCGCATCCCGACACATCGCCCAATTCGTGCAGGAATCTGCTACCTAGCTACTTCAGCGTGCTGTTCTGTAGCCTGGAACAGTGGCACTGAAAGTCCTCAACTGTCTCCAACTCCTCTGGGTCCTCACACAGCCTACATATATCCGATAAGCCAGACCCTATTCTCACCGCCATTCTGCCTATCATACAGTGGCCCGTGATAATACCTATCATGGTCCTGACGCAAGCCCTACTCTTACCCAGCAGCGCGTCCGAATTTGACCTACTAAGCATCGGCCACAGCGTGCGCGATACTCGGCAGTCCGTTCGGCACCGCCAAGCCCGATTAGTCCCGCACAGAATCCATTCCCTAATCCTCCCAAAGTAGAAGCCCAGAATCCTCCATTTCCGAGCCTTGTCTTGCCAACTCATCAGCTATCTCGTTGCCGGTATCCAGCAGAGCCTCACAACATAATTCCCTTAGATTCCTCCTTGAGCCCTCCTGCAATCGTCCACCAGCCTGGAGTTCACATAACAGCCCATCAAGGCCCTAAGAGCCGCCTGGCTGTCTACATATATAGTGACCTGCAAGCCCTTGGCAATGTTAGCCCCTACCAATTCCACGGTGTAGACTTCCGCAGCCGTGTCTTCATCTTCGAGCCATCAGTGAAAATAGCAAATCCCCTATACAATCTGCTCTGCCCTGACCAGCTCTCCCTAGAAGGCAATATCACCTCTGGCAAACGCCCAAAAACGACCCTAGTGACCAAATAATCCGTAGAGCCGGGCGAGCCTAGGTGATAACTACTAGTACAAATTTCACTCAAGATCCGCGAGTGACCCTCCGTGAAATTTCCTAACAGTCCTAGCTCCCTCAGCCTAAGAATGTTCCTTGCTGCCATTCCCATCACATACTGCTCTATAGGCAGAAGATGAAGAATAACATCCAGAGCCGCCTGAGAGGTACTTCTCAAGGCACCTCTAATGCTGATTGAAGCACACCTCTGAGCCTTAGACAGAAGGTTCCTCCGACTAGCTAGTTTCAATGCCTCCCACCAAACACAGCATCCATACGAAAGAATGGGTCTAACCACCGAAGTGTGCAGACACCCCACAACTGACGGCCGGAGTCCGCAACTCCTACCTATCGACGATCTGCAAGCATAGAAGGCATTGAAGCCCCTCTTTAGTCTCTCCTGAGTATTCCTCCCCCAGGACAGCTTACTGTCCAGAAAAACTCCTAGATGCTTAGCACTATCAGATAGCCTAAGCTCTACTCCCCCTAGTACCGGCAGCCTAAAATTCTCCACCTTGTACCTCCTAGTGAAAAGAACTAATTCTGTCTTCTGCGGATTAACTCCCAAACCCTTATCAGTCGCCCATGCTGACAGTTCGCCCAGCGCCTCTTGCATGAAATCGCAAATTGTCGGCAGAAACTTGCCCGATAGCAATATAACTACATCATCCGCGTAGGCGACTACCTTCTGACCTATCCTGTCAAAACGTCAAAAATTATGTTGTTGCTTTCTACCTAAATTCACATTGCGTTTTAAAATTTCAAATGCTGCATAGCTTCTGGCGTTTAACATTTTAAAACTGTACTTGAATTTCTGTAGAAAGCAACAACATAATTACATAATATTTATGACTTTGTTTTTGCTTTCAATGTAATTATTTGGCGTTGCTTTGAGTTTTACGAAGTTTTAAGAAGTCCAATAACTAATTTCACGACTCTCAAACAGTGTGCCTATTAAACTAACTTTCCGTCGCACAACAGGTACAATTGAAAGAGTAAGATGAATATTCCACATGTGTGCCTTGAGTTGCAAGTCAAAATCATTAGTAAGATGCATATTAGTAAAATCACATTCATGTGCGGCATTCTCTACATCTTCAAGTCTTAAAGCCTCGTAATATGGATATTAATTTTAAATATTAAAATTATTTAACTCATTACTAAATAATATTAAAAATTAACGAAATGATTATGTATTTAGATGAGAATGTTTAAACTTTGTGAGGAATAATAAATTCTGTAAAACAAATAAGGAAAAAATTAAAACAAGCGTCAAAAATCAAATAAATTAATTTAATTTTTTGAAAAATTTCTTAATTTAAAAGTTTGTGATACCAAATTTAAACCAAAAATCAATTTCAAATAAACAATATATATAAAATATAGTTTTATATAAAAAAAAGTAAGTTTGAGATATCTAACCATTTGCAAATGAGTTATACATATTTTGTTGTTTGACATTACATGAGTAAATAATGACAAATCTCCCTAATGAACATACCTGGTACTTATTATACTATGGTTTTAAAGAAATACTTATGAATATATAAAATAACAATAGAATAAAGCGGAGAGAGCGAATTTGGTACATAAGCAACAACAAAGATTAAAGACTGGCGAGATACACCGCGGCACTGCATTTGACCTGTCATACCTTGAGAAATTGCATCATTCAGAAAAAAGCTAGTTTTAAGTAAGAATTATACCTTTTCATTCTTTAAAACTTTTTATAAAAAAGAAAACTAAAACGAGTTTTTTAGTATATTGTATTTAAAAAACCATTTTAATTAAGTAGGTATAATCATTGGTATTTTTGATTTAATATAAAACATAATGTACTTTTTTATTTCTATGAGTAACGATATAAAACTGAATAGATGAATTTTTAAATTTCTTTTTTCATATATGTATGTACATATATGAATGTATATTTTTGACTACAACATAAAACAAATCAACAAATACATAATACAAAATCAGAAAAGAAAAACTAATTTTAAATAATAGTAATAAAAATTAATAAGAAAACTACAATAGAGAATTTTGTGATTTCAAATTAAAAAATAAAAATAAACGCATAAACAAGCCTTTATTATATTTACGCATTTGAAACGTATCAAAAATATTGAATTTTTACACGCAAAATATCTTAGAATAATAGTGTTGGTATATAAATTGTTAGTAAGTATGTAGTTAAAAATTAAAAAAAGTCAAAACAATGAACTAATCAACAACAAGATGATGACTCCGGCTCAGCCACTACCAAATTAAAATCCAGACTATTTGGTCGTGGAAACCCGGTTTTGATGCCATCCCAACCATCTTCAACTTTATATTCTCCGGATCTTATGCGGGTATAAACATCTTGTGTAACCATACGAAATGCTTCCTCAACATTTAACCCTGTACGTGCAGAGGTTTCAACAAAATTCAAACGATGCTGGTTGGCAAATGCTTGGGCTTCTTCGAAAGTCACTTCACGCTGACCACCAGCGTTGACCAGATCTAGTTTGCAGCCAACTAGTGCAAAAACAGGACGATGTGGTTCAATGTGTCGCTGTGCTTCCATCATCCATAATGGTATATGTTCAAAACTTGCATGATTCGATATATCATAAACCAAAAGAACACCAACAGAATTGCGGTAGTAAGATTTGGTTATTGAACGGAAACGTTCTTGACCAGCAGTGTCCCAAAGTTGAAGTTTAATTTGTGTACCATCTTTCATTTCAATTAACCGGGCAAAAAAGTCCACTCCGACTGTAGGATCAGAAAGCTAAAAATTAATGGGATATTTATTTCTATTAAAATTTTATTTTATTATTTTAAAAATGTCCTGTAAATAAAAAATGTATTATCAAGACTTTTCATTAATAATTTTATTGTTTAACATAACGCCAATAGTTTCAATATTATATGAAAGTCATACAGAACTGTATTGGGTGAGCAAATAGAACTCCGAAGATGTAATATCGAGTAAGTTTTAATTTGAGGCTTAATGGGACATATAGTAGGTATGATAAGAGTGTCCCAAGAAAATAACCTTTTTTGTTTAGAGACAAATCCCCTTAATTTCTAAAAGGTAACTTTACAAATGGTATTTAAATTGAAAATTTTTCAATTCAAAAATCTTTTTATGTCCTCTATACTCTGGAACCGCCCGGTGTCATTGGAAAGCAATTTTCCAGGGATGATTTTGGGCTATACATATAACTCTATATATAACTCGGACTATGAGGGGAGTTATGGGGAAATTTTTACCCCTCTGAAATTACCTCATAGATTTTAATGAAATTTAAGACATTTATATTTCCCTATATAAGGAGGGACACTTTATCAATACATTTTTTGGAAAATAGGACAACGACGGGTCGTAAAGATGGTTTTAGGCTTTACATTTTTTCAAAACCAGGACCACGAAGGGATTTAGGGGGCAACGTGCCTCTCCGAGGCTGCTTACAGATTTTTATGCAATTGTAAGCATAGAAAGATCGCTACTTATATGGACACATTAGCAATACATTTTTTAAAAAATAGGACCACGAGTGGAGGTGGGGGATATTTTTGCACCACCTCACAGATTTCCATGAAACTTAAAACAAATGGTTTCTACTTATATGTATACATTTTCTATAAATTTTTTTTTAAAAAAAGGACAACGAGGGGATGTGGGGGTATATTTTTGCCTCTCCGAAACTATCTAGCAGATTCGAATGAAATTTTAAAGATAGATATATTCCTATTAACACGTACATATTAGCTATATATTTTTTTTTTTTGGGATTGCGAGAAGGGGGAACGCAGTACCACACGTCGGGTGTATATATCTAAGTCTGGTATAAGCTTTGAAACTATCCAAAGAAGATTGTTTTAGACCACTAAAACAATGCATTAGGCACACTTTTTTTAAAAAATAGGACCACGAGGTGAGGTAGGAGGGAATTTCTGCCTCTCCAAAACTATCTTACAGATTTTAATGAAATTTAAAACATAGAAAGATCCTTACTTATATGGACACACTAGCTATACATTTTTTAAAAAATAGTACCACGAGGAGAGGTAGAGGAAAATTTCTGCCTTTCCGAAACAAGATTTAATTAAAATTTAAAAAATAAATAGATCCCTATTTAGATAGATATATAAGCTACGAATTTGTTCAACAATGGGACTACTAGAAGAGGGGAACGTAGTACCACACGCCGGGTATCCGTTAGTATTTAAATAAAAATTGTAATTTACTAAAAAAATTATTTTTATCACTATCTATGTATGCACATGATTTGGAAATTTTTACAATACTTGTTAAAATAAACTTCATAAAATATTTGTTGTAGTACAGGTACTAATTTTATTTATTTCATCTCTAAACTTTACCCTTTATTTAAACTTATAAAAAATCAGAGATACCTATTTTATAGAGTAAAAACAAGAAATGAAATTATCGAAGATGTAAAAAAAACGTTCTCTGCAGGATGAATCATGAAAGTTTCGAAGCAAACTGCACCATGAACTATTGTTAACAACAAACACAATTGAAACAAATATGTATACAGACAGCATCCGCTGTCTTATTAAGAACGATTTTAAAACGTGCAAATATCATTACATAATTAAAAACCTAAGTAGATTTCCTATATTAGTTTCTAAATCTAACTTACCTCTGCAAATTTTCCATCTGTAAAGAACTTAAGTAAAGAACTTTTGCCCACGGTACTGTCTCCAATTAGTATCAAACGAAATTGGTAATCGAAAATTGGTTCGACCATTCTTGAGCTCACTGGATCTTTTTGTTGGTGTAGCAAAGTGGTTTTTATATTTCCTTAGACTATTTGAAATTTGTAAATAAATCTGATTTTAAATTGTTTGTGAATTTTTTTTAGTTATTTGGTTTTATTGAGCTTTTTAATTTTTAATAGGTTTTTGCGTAGTTTTTTATTTATATTTTTCTGGTTGTCTGACACCAGAAAAACAACCACTATTTTTTATGCTACCAAAAATATCTTAGTTTGGCTTTTTTATTTCTTTACACAAATCAAATCCCTCTACAATGTTTTTGTTTAATGTATTGCATACTATATTAATTTTTAATATTTTAGTTTGTATTGTACAAACAAATACAAAAAAATGTTAATACATTTTTAATTAAAATCGAAAAATTCTATTGTTTTTTAACACTATGGGCTTTTATTGTTTTCATTTTCTCTTTACTCACATTATTCGTTATTTGACAGTTTTCTTTGTTGATGTACGCAGTGATGTCAACCGTACGGTAATAACCCTTTTTGCGGTTATTTTGAGATCCAAAAGGTAGCAAGGTTTTCATTTAAAATACGGTATTTTAAAGAAATTTGGGTTTTTGGTATATAAACATATACGTACTTACATATGTACTTAGGTTTTATTATTTTAACTTTTGAGAATTTTAAAAATAGACAAATGTTATACCAAAAATATAAGAATGTTGTGTGTCTGCAAATGTTTTGGTTACATATATAACTGCACAATATGAAATAACTCATTGTATATTATTAATTTTATTTTAACATTTTTTTTTTAGTTTAAAAATCCATAATTTTTTAAACATATAAAATAGCAGTAATGTGATAAATTTAACTACAGTTTTCGATTATTTTAAGTAAGCATCAGGGATTAAATACGGCTAAAGTTAAGTATTTGGCACTTGAATAATCCATAATTGAATCAAGCATTCTGTACATGACTTAAAAAGTCCGTATTTAACGTACTTTTACCGCAGCTTGGCTTGATTTAAGTTCGGCTGGAGTTTGACTTTTCTTTTGAGTGTAACAAAACAAAAATTTTATATACTTTTTTATATTTGCCACTTTATATGTATAATTTTCTACATACGAGTATTTTTAATGTACATATAAAAGTGCTAGTGCAGACTCTTCAAGTTTTAGCCGTTAAGTTCTGAGTTTTTAGGAGAGAGCGGAAAAGAAATGGCTTTTTATTTTCCCTTCTCTCCTAAAAACTCAAGAGTTGTCGGCTTAAACTTGAAGAGTGTGAACCAGCACTAATTAATGGCCAATTTCACCAAGTTCAGTTATAATTAACTATTAGATATAACTGTCAAAAACATATTGTAATCTAGAAGTTAAGGCAAAAGTAAGTTTTAACTGAACATCGTCGGCTCACTAGGGTCCTTATAGCGGTCCCTTTGTGATGCCCCTAGCCAGCGACAAAAGTCAACCGGTATTCACCAGGCTATTCTCCAGAAGTCAACGCAGGCTCGAACCACCCCGACTCCCTGCAGAACAGGGAGATCGATTTCAGTCCCACATTGGACACATCGTCCAGACATATCCCCGAGACCGGGGCATTGGCAGAGGAAGTGAAGCACCGTCTCTTCCTCCTAATCATGACAACTTATACAGTAGTCATTATAATCTAGACCCATTCTCCGCGCATGAGTCCCTAGAAACATTTTTATAAAAAATTATAATAATCTGAGGTTTTTTTCAAAGTCTTAAGAATAAAAGATACTTTCAATCGGGACATTTTCTAAAAAAATTCAAATTTGTCTACTGTTCACCACAGAGGGTATATATACAAGTTCGTTTTTATATAATTTTGTCATTCCTTTTGTATTTGCTACAATATTAATATTAGACCCTATAAAGTATATAAGTATATTCTGAGTCCTTATGATAAGCAAAGTTGGTTTAACGATGTCAATCTAACCATGTGTTTGTTAAAATGGGATTTCCGAAGACTCGTTTATACACATTGCTATACATTTATACTAGATATGCTATACTAGAATAGTGTGCTATTATATTTCAGCCTGATCGGTCTACAAATGCCTGAGATATGAACAAAAAACTACGACTGCCTGTAATTTATACCCATAAATCTCTAATTTTGACCTGTAAACCTTAACTTATTTAAATCTTATCTGAAATAATCTTTCTTCACGAAATTATAGTTTTAGCACCATAGCACCCATATAAGCTAGGATACAATTTGACTTACACATTTTTCTTATATATGGAGTATTGCATGTTAAAAATATGCCAAATCAGTCCATAGCTTCACCTGCTCCTCACACGAGTGAACTCTCAATCTCAAAATCAAGGTTTTGGTACGAATTTTTACTTAAATTGACTTGGACTCAAAACTTTGCTTTCGCCCATACAATTTTTTATAGAAAATAGCAAAAATTTCTAGTATAATTTTATTTACAATTGGGATGAATGTACAAATTTAAGCTCTCTTGTTTACAAAAAAGTTTTTTTTTCTGTGCTGCCTAATAACAAACATCAAAAGATTTAAAATTATCTTATTTTGAAGAATGAATAAAATCGTCACTTTGTAGAAAAAATCAGCAAATCGGCACTTTCGGAACAAAAATCGTCAAAATGACGATAAATCTTCGAATCTGGCAGCCAAGCTGGTAATCTTGTTTTAAGTTACCAAAATATATAAAAGATAAACAACACGTGTGTGTAAACTCCTTACATTTTTAAATTTATTTAATTATTAAAAAAATGACGGAAACTAAAAAGAAAATAAAATATTTAATAGCTGATACTACTGCATTTATTAATGCAGTGCAACTAAATGTAAGTGATGCTAAACACTATAAATACTTTTGCTTACAAAATTTCTCTCTAGGAATACTGTGAAAATGTTTTAACCGTGCCTGATGTAATTGAAGAGGTACGCCATAAAAGACAAATAAGACGTCTTTGTGTTTTACCATATGACCTGCAAGTAAGAGAACCACGTCCCGAAAGTGTAAAACATTGTGTGGAGTTTGCCAAGAAGACAGGCGACTATTCCTCTCTATCTGGTATAGATATTAAAGTAATTGCC
Organism: Pollenia amentaria; assembly: GCA_943735925.1. NCBI lineage: Eukaryota > Metazoa > Arthropoda > Insecta > Diptera > Polleniidae > Pollenia > Pollenia amentaria. Next base: position 128,116,015 of record OX031008.1, on the reverse strand, counting down.
CTGTCCTACGAATTGGAAGCAGATACTGTGGGTACTGCACATCTTAGAACTGAGCCCGTCATAGGAACAATTGTAGCATCTAAAGAAAAACCAGAAGAATTTCAAGGTAATATCAAATTACCAGGATGGTACAATAAGGGTCAAGACTCATCTGATGATACCGAATATGAGGAAGAACATGATGGGGTGGAAGGTGATGAAAAACATTACGAACAAGAAAATAACACTGAAATAGATATTGTTAAAGCTTCAATTGAAAAACAATTAGAGAATCCTGATGAAAAACATGATGTGCCCGAGGTGACGCAAGAAGAACTGGAAGAATTATTTCAGAAATTGAAATGTGAAGTTGAAGAAGATGTTGAAACTTGTAATATATTGATGCCACAAAAAAATGGAGATGACAATCAATCTACAGCTTCCGAAGAATGCGATGAGATGCAGGATGTTGGAGCCAACAGTGAATCTGGCTCTGTTGGAGTTAATGGCCAGGATCATGGTGCTTGGATTACCCCTTCGAATATTAAAAAAGTTAAAAAATTTATGGAAGGAAAAGAAGAGGCTGATATCATACCCGATGTTGCATGTATGTCTACAGATTTTGCTGTACAAAATACCTTAAAACAAATGAATCTTAATATTGCTGCATTAAATGGAAGCATTATAAAACACTTACGAACTTATATTTTAAGATGCTATGCTTGTTTTAAGACTACTTCCATAATGACAAAAGTGTTCTGTCCAAATTGTGGAAATAAGACGTTAAAAAGAGTAGCCGTCAGTTTAGATGAAAATGGGAAACAAGTGATACACATCAACACTAGACGCTCCTTAACTGCTAAGTATAAAAATCAAAGCCTGCCACGTTTCCGTGGAGGAAAACATTCTCGTAATCCCATTTTATTTGAAGATCAACCTATACCTAGGCAAATGCCTTCACGTATTGCCAAAACAAAAACTAATGCTTTAAATGAAGACTACATAGCAGGTTTCTCTCCTTTTGCCATGCGTGATGTGGACTCCAAATCGGCCATGTTGCGTTCAAAGGGAAATTTGAAGGAATGGGCTCGCAACAATACATTCGAAGAAGACAGACGTCGTAAACATTTCAATCGTTTGTATAAATAAAATGTCAGCTCGGTTTCTTTTACCATTAAAGATTTAAAATTGATTTTATTTTTAAAATCATTTTTAAGTTTAATTAATGTATTTTTTGTATATACATATTTAATAACCAATTAAAGCATTTGCTTATAATTTAACACAAGTTTCGGTGCCTGGATACTCTGGTAAGTCTAAGTTGAATTTTATTTCAAGAGCTGGCGGTACAAATCTTCCACCCAAGTAATGATATTGTCCTTTGAAATGTCGTGCACACATTTTCGGAGCTGTCAAGGAAATCAGTAAAGTGGGTTCGAAATCATTATCATAACTTTTGCCATTCTCCACATGCCAACCACTCGGTATGTCAATGCTAAAAGAAATTGTTGTATAATAGAAGTAATAGATTTAAATTCGAACGAGCCGAATTTTATATATCCTTCATATCAGGGGGCTACCCTCTATTGCGATGCGAAAAAAATGATACCAAATCTAGTGATTGGTAATGTTTAATACGTTTGCGCATTTTTCTTTCGCATCCTTTTATTTTTTCTTTTCGCAAATCATGACTATTTATTTTTACATATTTTATTGCCAGAATTGCTTCATTTTCAAAAATTTTGCGAAAAATGTAGAGTAACGAATTGGCATTTTACTTTAAAATTGAAATTTAATTCGAATCGCAATAGAGAGTAGCCTCCCAGTTATAGGTTTTAAGCGATTGGGATTTATAATTAACTTTTTCCGAAAATTGTTTACTTTTTGATTTAAGCTAAATTAATTTTAAACGGCAAATAAATCCAATACATGGAGGGCTCAGATCTAAAGCGAACCAGGGAATTTGGTATAACTATTTGTTTTTAAATTGCCAAATTTTTAGTTTTTGTCCGATTAAAATATTATTAACGTAACAACATGCTACTGGTCTTCCATGAAGCCGTTTGCAAAGAATATTAACCCACATTTTAAGAAATATAAAAAAAATATTGCAAATGCCATTACACACGATTTTAAAAAGATGCAAGTAATGTGGTACACCATATGCTGGTTATGTGGTATAGTGAACTACATTACCAAATCATAGTGTTTTCTTTAAAAGTAGTTGTGTTTTTGTATACAATTTTATTTAGGTAAAAAAAACCTCAATTCCCCGAGGGTTTTTTCCATGAATAAAAATTCCCCGGGAGTATTTTCCCTTCTCCCATTTTTCCTATGTTAATTCAATTGTAAAAATGGAATAAGGGCAAAAACTCCCAGGGAATTTTTATTCATAATAGGGCTGTATTACAAATTAGCTTACTTATCAGGCTGGGTTTTTGAGATCTCAGTAAAACTAGGTTTAGTTAATCAGATAACAGATTTGTGTCGCCATTACCAAGTTTGTATACAAAATTTTGACGAAACAGTTTAGTTTTGCTTAAAATGTTGGGGTTTAATGACAAGAAAAAAATCAAAATTTTGGCGGAAAAATCCGAGTTTCAGACTACGTTAAACTAAGTTTAAACTTAATCCACACGGACTTTAGTATTACCACATTGGGTGCACATGGGCCACAGCCTTGGGTTTAGTAGATATTTATTTATCATTTCTTATTTTTCGAATTTATTCTACGAGCTAAATTTCAGTTATGTATTTTATAAAGCTTTTTTTTAATAGTTCTATTCCTTAAATTTTCAGGAATGACTTTATACACTACCAGACTATTATCTTGTATCTTCTTGTTACATTTTACCTTAGCTATCCTTTGGATACAATAAAGTATATTGTATGTACAGAAAAATTTACAAATTATTAGACACCAGCAGAATGTAATGCATTTTCGTCAGCATTCTTTGTGTCACACTGAATAGTGATAAATTATTATGTTGAATAAAATAAAGTTACTTTTAAAAAAAGAAATAATTCCCAGATGATATTTATTTATTTTAAAATATTTACTGCAGCTGTAGAGCAATTGCATATATTATTCATTAATTTGGTACTTACTTTAATATAACTCGTAAGAACTTTAAAATTCACATTTTAAACAAACTCATTTTTTAACAGCACACAAAAAAAATCGACTACACGGCTACTTGAATTTTTAACAACTGACACTTAACATGACTTGCAAAAATAGAACAGATCAAAGCTTTCTTAATTTTTTGAGAGCGGAAAACATTATGATTGGTCCCATTGTTCTTGACTTGTTAGTTTAAGTAAAACGGCACTGTATCACATTACCAGCCTACCTATACCGCGTTACCCGCACTTACTCTAAATACTAAATATTTCTGGCAAACCTTATTTCCGTAAGCCTTCTCGTATTGAGTATATAATGCTAAAACTTGCTGTTGCGTCTGCAAGTTCAGTTTGGATGTTGAAGTTATAAGATTTTGCTTTTAATTTAAGTAGGTATTTGTTTTTATAAAGTTATGCAATAGTAGTGTTTTTCTAATTTTAGTAAAATATACTCATGTATGTATCGTCATTTTAATTTACAAAAAGCGTATCAAGGATACATTTTTTCATTTTAGACAAAACTAGAAAAAAAAGCTAAAAAACCTTTGTATAGGTTTAGGAAGGACCTTCATTTCTTACAGTTCTAAAACTATGTATAATCTTTTTTAAGCTCTTTTTATAAAGTTTTATATTTCAAACTTAAAAAACGTTTATGTTATAGGTAGATATACCCCTCTTGTAAATTAAAGTGACGGTATACTATTGGGCTTTTCTCAAATTTAAAGCTGTTAGCCTATTTACTAATTCTAGTGAAGGGTTTAAAAACTATAAAAAATACTACCAACCTTGCAATAGGCAATTTAGTTTGTTGCAGAACATTTACGATAGGAGCAAATGTTTCCCTTACCGGTGGTTTAAAACTGAAGCCAAATAAAGCATCAACAATCAATTCATACGATTTTGATACCTCTTCCTTTTTTGGACACTCCGTTATGAATTCAATATTCACACCCTTACACTGATGTGTTAAATTTGTATAAATGGGATTTGGTGTAGCTTTTGGATAATAAATTTTAGGTAAAAAGCCCATAAGAGTTAAATGACGAGCACAGACCAACCCATCTCCACCATTATTTCCCGGACCACAACACACTAGAACACGCTTGTATTTCGAGGCCTCAAAGCACTTAGTAATTGCATGAGCACAACTCAAGCCGGCCAATTCCATAAGTTGATCAACACTAAATTTATATTCATTGAAAAGTTCTAAATCCACATTGATGGCTTCAGTTTGATTAAGAAATTTCATGGCGCTAAAGTCGGCTGTTGCAATAAAGTTACACTTTAATTAAATAAATAAGTTTTTTTTTATTCAAAATTAAGATAAAATTTTAATTACCTGATATTTATATTGGGGAAATGTTAAAAAAGTATAAATCTTTTTAAAGTTGGCTAAAAAATGCATTCCTTAACACGTTTTGTTTTGCTCTTGACTTTCTATATGATAAATTAAAAGTAAATAACAGGGTGATAACATATACTTAATTTTTCAAATAGTGGTAAAGTTTGTCGGTGAGAGAGGTGAGAAAATTTGGAAAGGGTACTCATCTCACCAACAAAAGCAAGAATTGCTGCAACAAAAATTTCAAGTCTGAACTAAGGCGAATTCATGTATACGGTGGTGTCGATACTACAACAAGTAACAACACCAAAAACACAACAATGTATTTTTTTGTTGCTTTCGTTGATCGATAATATGTCAAAAACACAAGCAACTTTTGACATTTCTCTCTCTATGTAAGAAAAAAAAAAGTAGCACAGCTGTGCTTTCAACGCCACCTGGTAATGACTTCGCCTTGGTCTGAACCACAGAGTACAAAACGTGGACTTTTTGTAAACATAAACAAAACTTTGACATAAGACTAGACAAACAATACAAGAGCAAAAAATCGTCATCTGGCGTAGTAATGCCACCTGTTTATTTCATCATGGATGGTCACAGTTTTACAATATTTACAAAAACAACATGAAAATTTCCTGAGTTGATTTTCGTTGTTTTTGTAATTGTTTAAAAATGTTACCAACTTCAATATATACATTTAAAATGCACCTCTGGTATCAAGGCGAATTCAACTACAGGTGGTGTCGAAACGCCATCTGATTTTGGCAGTTCGAGCTACTTTGTTTTGATTTGTTAGTGTTTTGTTAGGAATGGTTGACATTTTGGACAGTAAGCACTAACAATGTAATGCAAAAAACCCTGTGTTGTTTCTGTTGTTTTTGGATTGTTGTAGTATCGAAACCACCTGTAGTTGAATTCGCCTTGCTCTGGTATGATGAGAATACATAAGTTTCTAACACAGGGTCTCCACCTGAGATAATATCTGATATAATATGTGAGAGAACGTCGGCAGAATGAGAGAGCACATTTTTTCATGTTAATCTAAATCTTAAACAAGGGGAACATGTACATATCTTATAAGATTTCATAATTTACTGATTTTCGTACAGTAAACTTGTGTCGTTTTTGATTCTTTTTTTAGTTTTTTCTCTGTTTTTAGTGTTTAATATTATTTTTTAAGCACTTTTCACAAGAATTCAACTATTTTCCCTTAAAAAATTAAACATTTTAATGATAGCGTCTTATTATTAATTTATGTGTATTTTTGACAGCTCATCTGTTAAAAAGTGCTATAATAACAAAACAGAATTGCAGAGTACATGAAACTTTAGGTCCCATATAAACCCTACTCCCGGAAAACAGCGTAGGAAATCTAAATCCATAATAAATAATGCTATCATAATTAAATTCGGTACGGTACAGTTTTGTAGGACTAGAAATCACACTGCTAAATTTCGTGAAGATCGGTCCATAATTAGCCCTATACCCCATATAAACCCTACTCCCGGAAAACAGTTTAGTACGCCTAAAACCGTAATAAATAATGCTATCATAATTAAACTCGCTACGTCACAGTTCTATGTGACTACAAATCACACTGTAAAATTTCGTAAAGATCGGCCCATAATTTACTCTAGGCCCTATATAAACCCTACTCCCGGAAAATAGGTTAGTACGTCTAAAACCTTAATAAATAATTCTATCATAATGAAACTCGGTACGTCACAGTTCTATGTGACTACAAATCACACTGGTAAGTTTCGTGATGATCGGTCCACAATTTATCCTAGGCCCCATATAAACCCTAGTCTCGAAAAATAGTTTATTGCGCCTAGAACCAAATAAAGTCCACTTTGGGAAAACAATTAAATTCGCCTAAAACCATAACAGATATTGCGGTAAAATTTCTTCTAACTTAGATTTATATGGCCAGAAAAAAATATCATGCAATGTTGTGATATTCACTAATAACGCTAAAACTAATTACACTGCTGCATTGAAATTTATTCTGATTTATTTTTTGTAATACCAGAAATTAGTCTTCAGAATTTTGGGATGATTGGTCCATAATTTACCATAGGTCCAATACAAATTACACTCCTAAAAATCATTTAAGTTCGGTATCAAAGATTCGGCGCAGCCGAGTATAGCACTCTAACTTGTTTTGTTTACGTTTTTTGGTTTTTGGCACACATACATGCATACAAAACACGTTTTTCATTTTGTTTGCCCTATGTAGTAGTAAGATTTTGATAACCGTGAGGAATTTTACACAAACAAAATGCCTGTTGTTTTTTGTATTGTTGTAGCGGTAAGTAGTCCTTGGATTCTACAAAGTCGTAATACATTGTATTTCCGTGTAAACTAGCCTTAACCGATATATTGGTTATTGAAAAAAGTGACCGAAAACTCTAACTCATTATGTCTCTCTATCTACCTCATTAATTCAATGTAAAATTGTTGCAAGTGGGTTAGTAAAAATGTTTTTTTTTTAGTTTTGGCTATTCATTTCTTGTAGGGAATTGATATTTTAATCAACTGTTAAATTGCCGAAGAGTACTTCTTACAAATGAAACCAATTACTCATTAATATCACAGCTCTATCGCCTTGATGATTTTTCGTAAAAAGTTTGGAATTTTTTATTAAGTATTTTAAACAAAGACCTTTTAAAGTAGAATTAGTAATATAATTTTGTAAAATAATTAAACTATTCAACTGTACTGTTTAATTAAAATCTAGCTGCAAAAATGGAAGTAGATGAAGAAGAGTTCGAGATGCCATCATCCAGCAGCAAAGGCGAAAAGAAGCGTTTTGAAGTAAAAAAGGTACTCATTTTCTATAAGGTTAATTATTTTTTTTAACAATTTTTACTTTTTAAATTTTGTTGCAGTGGAATGCTGTTGCTCTTTGGGCCTGGGGTAAGAATTTTCTTATTTTTTAGTAAGAAAATAAACATAACCTTCAAATTGTATACGTTTATTTGTGCAAAATCTTTTTTTACTTTTGTTTACTTGTATGCAATATTTTGGTTTAAACATTTTTTTGTATATTACAGATATTGTGGTAGACAATTGTGCTATTTGTCGTAATCATATAATGGATTTGTGTATTGAATGTCAAGCTAATCAAGCATCAGCTACCAGTGAAGAATGCACAGTTGCTTGGGGCGTTTGTAATCATGCCTTCCATTTTCACTGCATTTCACGTTGGCTGAAGACACGCCAAGTATGTCCTCTGGATAATAGAGAGTGGGATTTTCAGAAGTATGGTCATTAGTCATGATACACTTTCGCTTTATACGATTTGTTAAAGACTAGTAAAATAGGTTACTATTATTTTCCTTTTTATTTTCGTTTTTCTTTTTAACACTCAGCAACTTTATAAGAAATGTAATTCCGAATAAAAATTTTTGTTCACAATACTTTTAAAAGTAAGCATTTTAATAAGTTCGTTTAATATTATATACAATGTGACCAGATCTTAAAAATGTTTACAGCTAAATCTGGCATTAGACATGACCAACAAATGCTAAAAATGATTTAAAATAATGCATAATTTTTTTTTAAAGATTTTTGTTAAAAATTAATTACCAGTATGAAATTTTATACGAAGCAAAATAAATTTTAGTGACTTTTTTGTTAAAGAAATTTAAATAATTGGTTACATTTAAACAAGAGGGTAGATTTTGGTAAATCATCTACATATAAATATGTAGCACAGACAATTGAGATTAAATTTTTAAATAAACCCCTGATGCATGCAAAATTTAAACGATTTTATTTCTATAGCTATACCAAATTTTTTATAGTTGAAAGTTATAGAAAAATTTCAGTTTAAAAATTATGTTTTTCAAACATTACACTATTGAATTTTTTTTTAAATACAAAGTGAAATTTCTTTGTACTTTTAAATTGTAATATCAAAGGGCAAATAAAATTTCTAATACTCCCTGAATATTCTATATTTTTTAACAAGATAGGTAAGATGTTTCTTAACATAAGAAATATAAATTTTCATACGAAATTTAATTTTGGGTACAACTATTTTTAGTCAAAATTTATTACAATTTATAAAAAAAAAATGTAAGTAAAATCAAAACTATTCGTCCAACATTTTAAAATAAGGCAAAAAAAAAGCTAAAATCATTTTCTATAAATGCTAAATAAAAATGCCAAGTGCTAAATGAAAATTTTGCAGCTAAATAAAAATTTTTAATGCTAAATTTAGCTACAAAAATGTAAAATGACCACACTGACTATATATTTAAAATTTCTAGGTGTTAATAAGAGATGTACGATTAATCAAAGATTACAATTGAAATTATGATTAAGCGGTTGTTATTTTGATTATTCAAAATCATGATTAGTTTTCTAATCGGAAATTTCAATAATTAAACAATTTGAATTTTTTGGAACAAATCTAGTTTACCGACGCAGCTCCAAATAAAAAAGTACCTAGGTTGATAGAAAATGGAAAAATATGAAGAAAAATTAAATAAAAAAATTGGCGCAAACGCTTATTTGTCGAGTTATGTAAGTTTAAAATTTTCATATAAATATGCGAATTTCCACTACAATTCTTTGTTTTATGCAATATTACAGGACGTAACATAAGATAACACCGCTTTTTATGCAATTACAGTGGTATTATCTTATCTTAAGCATTGAATACACTACTCCAGCATACTGGTACAAACAAGTTGCGTTGAATCGTGCAAGAAACTCATAACACAAGCATACTGCCGAAATAGTAATTTCTTTAAAAATTTTGTACTGATAAGTTGTTGCAACTAGTGTACACTGCATTTATTTTGATATTTTTTTAAATAGAAATAAACGAAAATTCGTGTTTTTTATTTACAGTGGTATTAAAAAGTGAGTACAATGTTGCAATTAAAAGATATTGAAACAAATTTTATTTCAACAAGGCGTATTTTGAAAATTTGTTAACATACGCTGTCGTCGTTAAAACTAACGAAAGTTTTTGCAACAGCAAATACGCCAACCACGATAACTTTTGTGTTACAGATTTGTAAAAAGTGTCATAAATCTATAACAACCTTGGCCGCATCATATCTGCGGTCTTCGGAAAACCATTTCAGCACACACACACGGACAGATGGGCATCGTTAAATCAACTTCGCTACTGATAAGCATCCAGAATATACATATATACATTATAGGGTCCAACATCAATATTGTTGAAATTACAAAAGGGAATGACATGTACTTATACATATATACCCTTTCCACCTTTAGTGTATTAACCATAAAAGGCCCTAAGGGCTCGGTTATGTAATTGAAGAAAATAAATAAGAAACTTGGTAATTTTTCATTAAAAATTTGATGCAGTCGTGGTTTGTTGCTAATATCTTAAGCCATTTGTGGACCGATCTTGCTTAATTTCAATAGGAAATTATTCCGGACTATATGGGACATAAATGTATGTAAAACAACTTTGTCCCCATTATATCGGGTCTTTGGAATACATAAGGACCCAGAATATATATACTCATAAGGACCCAGAATACTTATATATATATACTTACCATCAATATTATAGAAATTATAAACGGTATGACGAACTTATATATACGCTTTCGGTATAAAAAGTTAAGAGAATTGACGTGGTGTAACTTATACTGCCTTTAGTGCCGGTTCGCTCTTGAAGTCTTGAGTTTTTAGCAGAGAGGAAAATAAATTTCATTCTCTTTTCCCTCTCGCCTAAAAGCTCAAGACTTGATGGCTAAAACTCGAAGAGTATGAACCAGCACTTACACATGGAAGAAGTGGCATACGACTTTTGTATATATACAAATTTTTAACGAAAAATTTTTTGAAATAGTCGAATCTCTCCATTTGCTTTTCTGTTTACACATGCCACTTCGAGTTCATTTCCAAACGGTCGGCGAAGCGTCAACTTGAAAAAATGAGGCCCTAATTATGTAAACGCAACGCAACGCCATTAATGGAAAGCAAAAACAAAATCAGAAATATGTTATAATGTTGTTGTTGCTTTCAACAGAAAATCATTTTGAATTACAAACGCTGCATATCTTGTGGCGTTGAAAAATTTGAAACGCAGTAGCGGAGTTCAGAGTTTGTTGTATCTCTTTTAGTGCATTTTGTTGTTGGCATTAACAAAAAGAGATACGATATTTTGCATTTGCTCTTTAGCAAGACCACTTGCACCAAACACTGAACTCTGCTTGTATGAATTTCTGTAGAAATCAACAACAAAACTATAAAATATTTTTGACTCTGTTAATGCTTTATATGTAATTTTGGTGTTGCGTTTTACACAATTAGGGCCTTAGTTTACTTTTCAAATTAAAATATGCGTTCAAAAAATTAATTATAATAATACATTTAACAAGTTAAAACTTTAATTACAATTTGACAATAATCTAGAAAATTTGCAATGTTTATCGTTTTGACATTTAGTGGTATGCAAGTGCCAAATTTCCACTCGCCTGCAAATGTTGGTGCCACTGGAGCCATAGCGAAAAATGCAAGTGTATTAGTAAAAATCGTGACTGTATTGAGTTTTCCGAACTGGCAGAGGCATGTGTAAATGCTAAGTTCAAAAAAAAAAAATGTTTCCTTACCCTCATCAGGATAAATAAGCAGCAAAATTTTTAAATTTTCATGCTCGCTCATGACTGAAAAATGAGTGAAAGTTTCGGTACTCTGCTTATGTACCTATTTATTTCCACATATTTCATAACGTTTTCTTTTGTGGTATAAATTTGGTTTTTATTGTTCCCGTAATTTTGTACATTTTTGTCTATTAGTCGCAATTTACACTATGGACATTTCTTGCCGGTTAGACGAAGTTTTTGGGTAAGGGGGCGACGATGTATGCTTGCTCTTTTCCTCTCTCGTCAACAAAATTCGTCTGTCCAGCAGGAAATGTCCATGTTGTAAATTGCGACTTAAGCCTATAGTACACGGCATGTAAAAAGACACATGCGCATGTGGTTCTGACGTAATTTTGACGTCATCACACAACTCGCAATGTTTATTGTGGCTTTGCATTGACGTCAAAATTACGTCAGAACCACATGCGCATGTGTCTTTTTACATGCCGTGTACTATAGGCTTTAGTGATAGTGACAGAAAATTTTGTTTATTCTCATTTTGCCCAAAAAGTACGGGATCGCACTTTATGCCATATACGGGCATGTTCTGTAGGCTTGCCAGATTCCAATTTACAAAATTCTTGACATTCACTAAGTTCTTGTTCACACTCTACAAGTTTTAGCCGTCAAGTCTTGAGCTTTTCTTTTCCTCTCTCTCCTAAAATCTCAAGACTTGACGGCTAAAACTTGAATATTGTAAACCAGCACTTAAAAATCTTGATTTTGAAAAGAATTCTTGACAATTATAATTATAAAATAATAAAATAGTGTTTTATATAAATAACACAATTGTTTAAACCAGTTAAAAATTCGAGCAAATTTACTCACTATATGCATCAAAGAGTTTGAACGCTTTTGTTTTGAGTCAGCTGTTTAACATGTTTTGCTTTTCAGCCCCACAATTATTACAAGTGTTGATGATACGGTTTTCTGTTTCAAATCAGCATTTTTGAGTTTTGAATATAGGTAACCTAGTTTTGCTAGATTTAAAATCAAATGCAATAAAACAAAACGATGAAATATTTATTTGCTTTTTACACAGTTTTGTTTAAGGAAAACTGCAAGAAAATTTAAAAAATATACAGCCATATCTTAATTACGAAAAAACTTTGCGGAATGAAACCATTTTTGTTTTCATGAACGGCAAGGGAGTTTTCTGTACCTTAAAGGCCAAAAAACTACCAAAATATACTTTCCATCAATAAACATATGTATATGTTTTCTTCGATTCCAAACGGAATTTTACTCTGTGGCATGGCTGAATAACATGTTTTTTGGTTGGACTTTAAGAAATCTTGACAAAACGTATTTTTTTCTTGATTTTTGACTTGCAATGCAAATTCTTATAAATCAAGATTCTTATAGATCAAGATAAATTGCATAATATGTACATACATATGTATGTGTGTATGTAGGTGGTAAGAAGTTTGGCGACTTCAAATTGCAAAAGTATGCTCAAAGGAAGTAGAATATTTTCAAGAAACTATGCAAAATTGCAAGCAAAATGCGCGAGTATCACAGCACCAAATAGATGAACAGGCAGCAAATCTATAGTTATAAAGTACTGATTGAAACAAATATAACATTCTCCATTGGAGATATCATATCCACTTTTGTTATTTTCTCATATCTTTATTTTATTTATTTTTTGAAGGAAAAATAAAATAACATTTGATCATAAATATTAAATCATGAGTATTTCTTCATAATGTTAATTGTTAACCAAATTATTTGTAATGTAGCTGCAAATCAGTTCATGAATTAAGAAAAAAACTCCAGCAAAAAAGACAATTTTTATTCATAACCTATTTAGTCAATTCACAAGGTATCCTAACATGCCATATTGTCAAAATGTCCTAATATTTCACAATGATTTAAAAATATTGTTGTTGGTTTGTTAACAAAAAGTGTCTTAAATAAATAGAACGTTGCTTGCTGTGTTTATTGTGCTGTCGTAATTAATCAGAAAAGTCCAGCGCTGAGCGGCTGAGCCGTACAACAATTTTTAAACCATTGTGAAATATTAGGACATTTTGACAATATGACATATTATACCTTGTGAATTGACTAATTATGTCAAATGTTGTAACGCCAATTTTCGTATTGGATTTGTTCCTTGTCCTCGGAATGGATTTGGTTTAAACTTTCTTTTAATCTTCTGCGAATTGGTTTGTACCAAACAAAAAAACATCATACTTCCAATGCAAATATATTTATATACATATGTATGTATGTATATAGGGTTTTGTTATTTAAGTACAAAAATGGAGATAGCCACCTTTAATTCTTAACCCTCTCGAATAAAAAACTAATCGGATTGTTTTTGTTGTACTACCAAGGCCACCTTATTTTTTTTTTTTTTTTTTTTTTTTATTTTACTTAAAACTAAAAAGTTTTTGGCTGACTATTTAAGTCATATTGCCAGGGTATCACACGAAATTTTAGAGCCTCAACCAAAAGTCCTCGTTCGACCTAAACCTTCGTATAGGAAGGCGAGAGCTTCCAGAATCCACTCCAGAGTATTTGTGGTCTCCACCAGTAAACGTCCGAGTTTTTTTATGGTTCTCCACCAGTCACGTTGAGTTATAAATGGTTCTCCACCAGACAAACACGTTAAAACATTGAGGTTACAAACGATTGCACAAAGTCTATGCTGACAACCGCAAAAACTGTAACTAGGTGCATTAACCAATGCGGAGTGACAACGCAAAACGCACGAAAAGTAGACAAACAAGAACGAGCCGATTGTCCTTAAGAAATATTTTAATAACGACTGATTTTCGACTACGACAACGACACTTATAAGGCCGCAAGAGTATTGAGTTTAAAAATCGCAATTCTGACTTAAATGCGTTAAAGTACAACCAACGTTCATAGAACTCGTTTCAAAATCTTTACAATTCACTTGAAAACCAAATAAAAAGTTAAAAAAAAACGTTCATATTTTAAATTACATACATATAAAAGTAAAATGATTTTGTTTATTTATAAAAAAAAAAACTAAACAAAAATAAAATTAATAAGTAAAATAAAAAATAAGTTGTAGGTAGGTTTTTTTTTTTTTTTGTTTTGTTTGATATTTTTTTAATTTATACTAAAATAATAACCTTAAAATAAATTCAAATTAACACATTTACAGGTAATTTATATTTAATCATTTTAACTAAAAATAAAGAAAATTTTGCTAGAGTTCTTTTTTTTCATACAAAATAATCCAATATTTTAAAATAATAATAATAACACATAAAAATGAAATTTAAAGTATAATATATTTGATTTCATTTTGCATTTTTATAATACGTTATTAATTATATAGTATAATAAAGAATAAAACTAAAGATTGTTTTTAAGTATGTACATTACCATTTTATTTTATATAGTAAATTTTTTGTATATCGAATTGTTTTTGTAAGTATTTTTGTTTTGTTTTCATGAAAATTAAGCCTTTTACTATTATTTATTTTATAACATTTGAATTTTTTGTTTTTTTTTTAGCTACATATTACATAGTTATGTATTTTGTTTATACATATAGGTATATATATATATATTTTTTTTTTTTTTTTTTTTTTTTTTTTTGTTTGATATTTTTCAACTGTACATCTTATGGATTCGGTTGATTTCTATTCTTAATTTTTTAACCGTCATATTGTAATTACAATTGTTAAATTTAATATTCTTGCTGTTGCTGCATTGTTCACTTAAACTATTGCTACTTAAATTATTTTTTGTTTTATTACTTTTTCTTTGTTTATAGTTATCTTTAAAATTTCCATCTGTAAGTAAAAGAAAAAAAAATATTTGTATGTGGAAAGAAAGTACAAAATGTAAGAAAAGTAAAAGGAGTAAAAAATTAGTTTTGAAAATTAAAAAAAAATAAAAAACACAAAACTGCAGCAGCAATATACAATTTTTTTTTAATAAAATGCTTTAAAATATGTTATTTTTATACATCAAGTAAACAATTTTTTCATGTTAAATATTTTTTTATTCCATAAGAAAAATAATATGTATGTATACCATTAAAAGAAAATTAAATTATAACCTACAAAACTCACATCACAAACAACGATCACTTTGGGTAAACTATTTTTTTAATTAATAAATAAATTTGTATTTTTCTTTTTGACAAGAAACTTAAAAATGCCTAAATATGGATCTTAAGACTAAAATGAAATGATTTATTAGTGGAAATATTTTTTTTTTTTTTTTTCAACAGCAAACATCTGCAAAATATGTATATTGAAGTTTCAGATAAGAAAAATTCTAGATTAGACCTCTTAAATGTTTACATAATATTTAAAAAAACCTTAAGTTTAACACAGGGCTGTGGAGTCGTTAAAAATAGTTCTAACTCCGGCTCCGGCTTCAACCGCTGAAATTGTTTAAGTCCGAATCCGACTCAAACTCTTACATTGATGCTAAATATATGTATATGAGACTGGTTATTACACTTTAAACTTTTTTTTTAATGCAGTACCTTTTAAATGGTTAAATATAGCAAGAAAATTATTCTATAAAAATTTCGAATCAATATTTTAAATATTGCATCACCTATTTCAAAAATTTTTATTTTGGAAAAGTCGGTGTCGCGAGTTTTTGTGGGTACTTCAACTCCGACTCCGGTAAAAAAACCTCAACTCCGACTCCACAGTCCTGGATTAACATACTTGACGTAACAAGAACAATACTTAAATTTACATTTTAAACATCACCATTTATCTCTTAATTTTCTTCTATGTACATATATCAGTGTTGGTAAACGCACATTTTTTAGGCTTTTAATAATAAACGCTTGCTAATTCTTCTTTGTAGAAATAACACCAACATAACAGAAGAGCGAAAATAAGTTGATGTTAATTAACTTTGAAATTAGAATATACTTATGTATGTAATAATATATAATATACCTATTATATACATATATGGTGCCTATTATGAACTAAATTCGATTTTCGACAGCAGTCGAATTTGCTGATCGAACCAATTTTCATTTGGTATTATGACGCACATTCCATAAAAAAGTACTTTTGTGTTTTAGTTAAATTTTGTACATACATTTAAAAAATAAAATTAAAGTTAAACATGACCATGACAAAATTATGACTGGTTTCAAACAATTAAGCTTCTGTGATGTTTCATTCCACCACATACATATCTTTACAATATTTGTGGAAGACTTACATACATAAAATTAACAAAATTAATTATGAAAGTCCAAATACGACGAAATTTACAAATATTTACATTTTCACCAAGTTTTTGAAGTTTATTTGCAGCATCGAAAGCAGACTTGTTTTTGTTAAAAACTCGATGCACAACTAAATTTTCGACAATATGTACTGTGAACTCATAATACAAATTTTACATTCGATTGCCGATGTTCGATAGCCAGCGAAAATTGTTTGCCGTTTTGTTTTCAAAAATGCGTTAACTCTATAGCTGCGTTCGAGAACACAAAAGTTTTTACTATTTTTTACTGAACTTTACTGCATTTTACTAAATTGCGTTCGCGTACACAAACTACAGTAAATGAGAACACAAATTGAGAGCGTAAAGTGACAGTTCTTGACTGAGTACTTACAAATTTTTACTGCAGAAATTTTTGCAGTAAAATTTAGTAAAACAAAAAAACACATATGTTTCAAAAGGTAAACAAACAAAAGTAGCAAGCAAAAGGCATACAAATTGTGAAAAAATTGTTTAAAAAAAGAAAAGTTGAAATAAAACTAAAATAAAAACAAAAAATTAATAAATATTAATTAAACTTGCTTGTGAAGAATTTATATGGCTAAATACCAACTTTTGAAACTTTGTTTTGTTATGTTAATTTTTTGAAGTTGTAAAAGTGTCAAGTACTTGGGTACTTAGAACAGCCTTTGTTTTTAAAGTTATCAATAGTAAAAAAAGTATTCGTGTGCTATTGATCAAATTTTGCCGGACACATTTTAGCAAATTCAAATAAAATAAAAAACAAACAAATATGAAAGATTACATAAAATAATTTGTTTGTATTTTCCAAAAATATTCGTGTTATAAAAAGTATTTAATCGAGCACCGATAAGAAAACGAGTTAAGTAGTCAAAAGTGTAAACATTTTTCAACACTTCAATTATTTGCCATCAGCTGTTGCCTTTATTTTACGAGTTTTTACAAATTTTGCGTTCGCGTACTTTTTTGGACAACAGCTTTTTGTGAGAGCAAATTTTTAAGTTTACTCATTTACTGCATTTTACTGTAAAAGTACTCAAACGCACCTAATTTTGGGGGAAACGAGTTTTTGTCGGCAAACAGCTCCCCTATGAAATACTCATTTGTGATATACAGTTTTATGAAAGAAATAAAATTGTTTTTGCTTTTATATCAATTTTCTTTAGTCTGCTACAAATTTTTTTCAAATTTGGTGAAAACAGATGCTTAAACTTTGATTTCAAAGTTTTATGTTGTAGACTTAAACTCACTATAAGATTTTGAAAATTTATGATTTCATCTTTCTTAGTTCAAAGGGTGTGATTGTTTTTTTCGCGGTACAAAATTAATTTCTATGTAGAAAATTAATTTGTGAAAAACAACTTAATTTTGAAAAAAAAATAAACATAAATTATACATTTTTTCCAAGAATATGGAAGGATATATTTTTACAAGAACTTTTTTTTTATTTTTGTTCAGAGTAACTGAAATAAATATTTTTATAAACTTCTACTTAGACTTTCCTTTTATTTATTACCGATTTTGCTGAAAAATATTAGACACTAATTAAAAAAATATTTAAAATAAGCATTCTTAAAAAAGGACAAAAGATGAGAAATTGAAAACCAAGTACGCAGTTTAACTATGTAAAGTCTCTAGATTAATTGATATACATATAAATGGTTTTTCTATGGAAGAAGAGTTAAAGATCAACTGAACAAAAATTTTCAAAATGCCACTGAAAAAAATTACTCTAATAGTTCCGTCAAAGTCTTAATTAAAAAATATATATAAACATTTATAGAAATTAACTTTGTGCTGAGCAAAAAGCCATCATAGCTTTTGAACTAAGAGAAATAAAATCATAAAACTTCGAAGTCTTATAAAGTGAGTTTAAGCCCAACAACATATTATTTTTAAACACATTTCGAGCATATTCTGACAATCCCAAACCGCTTAACATTTGCGATCCTCAACGGAACTAGAATATTTTTGAGAAAGTATGGCAGATCGCAAGCAAAATCTACGAGTCCAAAAGATATGTTGCTGAACGTTTTGATAACCCAAGATTATATGCACAAAACACATTTCTTGTGATTTTTGGACCTGTTTTGAAAATCACACGTGTGATATTTTGGTGTTCCGTTTTTGTGTTTTTGGTTATGATTTTCAATTGTCGAAAGCACACCGAAAAATACAAAGCAGTTGTGATTTTTAAAACAACACAAAATCACACGTGTGATTTCAAAAACACGTGATTTAAAATCACGTGGTTTCCAGAACACACTTGTTTAAATCACTTTGATAAAATTTAATTTTCAGAACAGGTGTGTATATAGTGGCGTGTCTGCCAAATATAAAAAATTAAAATTTATCCCACGTTGTAAGCGATATCAAAAACCGCAAAGCAAGTTTTTAACGCAAGCAGTACCCATAAATCTCTGCCATTTTATCATTAGTCAAATTTAAAAAGTGGAAAAAAAATTTTGCTAATAGTACGAATTTTCATTCAAAAAACTTTTTTGTTTACGTTTTTAAAAATCGGGGTCCGACATTTATTTGGCCGAACTTTGCCGAGTGCCGAACTTTTTTAATAGTATTATATGCAAATGTTACAAAACCATGCAGATATAATCAACCACAAACTTTTTTCTCAAACTCATTTGTGGAAATTTATACTAAAGGTATGTTGTAAGTTTTTCGCAAGAGCGCAACTTTTGACGTGATGACGAAAACAAATTAATGCTTCTATGTATATGAGAAAAGCACGACTCAATTTCTTACATTGAAGTGAAAAAAAAATAATGAAAATATTCTGGAAAAGAAATTAAGCATTTATGTAAATGAGACCTTAAGTCTAAGAAGCATTAATATATTTGAGTATTAGAACGCAATTCCATTTAACAACTTAAAAGCAATTGCAATGAAATATTTGTCAGCACCAACAACTAGTATTGCCAGAGAGTAACTGTTTAAGGCAGCTGGGCAGTTTTTCTTCAATCGCAGAAGTTACCTTAATTTTTTGTAAAAATCACCCAGATGAGTCTTCTCAGATAATTTTTGATGATTAAAAACTGATTTATCACTTAAGCGATTGAAAAAGGTTTCATTTACGATACACTCATATGTGCAAATAATGATTTCTAAATGTTTTAAATTAAAAACTGATTTATCACTAGAGCGATTGAAAAGATTCACATACGATTCATTCATATGCTCAAACAGGAATCAAAAAACAAATGATTCTTTGAGGTGATGAATCGGTACCATTTTCTCTCAACGGGAGTATTATTTTCACACAACGAGAGCATCATTTATGATCGAACAAATTAGGAGCCCGTATCTCGTGACAAAAGTCAATGCGAATAATTAATAGGTCGATTATTTATTGCAGCCGAACTTCAATTGCGTTGTCAAATGGCGACGCAACTGAAATAAAAATTTATATTCGACCTGATTTCGGTCGACGTTAACACCTATGTCGTTTGTTGTAATAAATTTAAGCAACACACAACCTTTGTTCTTTAATATAATACAAAAAAAAACGACTAATAAGACTTGTTTTCACAACTAACCGATAGCTAAAGGTAGGATTTTATCGGCCGTATAGTGTTCCATTATTACAACTTAACTTTAACCTTAAGTGTGCGATAAGGTTAAGGAAAATTCATTCACCAGTAGGTTAAAGCGAAGTTTTACTAATGGAGTTGTGAAAACGGGGTTAAGGTGTTTGAACCAACCGCAATCTGGTTGACTGGCTAAGGCTACCTCAGTTGCCATTTTGACAAATCACCAAGCGAAAATATGTACACAATTATTATTATTATTATTATTATGTTCTTTATTTAACCGAGCCCATAGGGCCATAATACCAATGAAAATAACTAAATTATAAAAATAAAAAAGGATTAGTTCCGTACAATTATTTTTTTGGGGACCAAGGAGTGAACGTGGCATGAGTTGGGCGACACTTGAGAGACAATTAAAATCCGCTAGAATCACCTGTACTTCTAAGCTAATTCGCTTGCTTTAAGGTATATTTTTTGTCTTCTCAAAGATGCTGTGAATTATTTAGTAGAGCCTATAATCAGGTATTTGATGGAAAACCATTTTAAAAACAAAAACATTTTCCTCTTTTTCTCATGTCTATATTCTTTTAAATTTTATATTATATTATATTGCACTTAATCAACATGAGGGTATTTACTCAAAATTTTTATTTTTATTTTTACTTGTATAATTCAGAAATGGATTTTAAAATCGTTCGAAATTTATCACACCTGCTAAAAACGATCGTTATTCATAACATACCTGTAGTGCGATGCACTAACTTTTAACGAACCGGAAATCCGTATATTTATCGACATATATATTCGCCTGCAGTAACGATATTGCGATATATTCTGTAAGTTCTTGTTAACGATAGCATACAGCTTTATTTTTGAATTCATCTAACTTAATACCATGTGGCATTTCTGTCTACAAAACGTGTAAATACGCGAATGCTAAAAACTCAAAAGCCATTTTTAACACAAAATACACTTTATCGCTAAAATAACGAAAAAATACTGCTTAAAGTAACAGCCGGCTTCAACCGACAGCGAATACCAGATTTGTGGCGCCTAAGTTAGTGATAAAAATCTAAAAAGAATGGGAGAAATCGCAATAGGGAAAGTAGTGGAAGATAAAAATCGGACAAAATAAGCAAGAACAACGTTATGTGAAAATCGATCGATTTCAACACGATCGTTTTTAAAAGGTATGATTAATTTCGATCGATTTTCCAGTCCATTTCTGAATTATACAAGCCTGTTCTGAAAATCACGTGCTTTCTGTAAATCACGCCGTATTTGTGTGTGATTGTTAATTGTCGAAAGCACAAAAAGTTTATTCTAAAAAATTTAAATTTGTTTTTTTAACCGATTTAGCGATCTTAAATTAGTTTTAGGGTTTGTTTAACATTTTGCAACTCTGCTATCATGCCGCTGTTATCAAATTTTCATTTAGCAATTGTTATCGAATTTTTTCCATTCCTTATAGTTGTAGGGACTTTTAATCATTTTTATGACTTGTATGAAATATTACAACTTTTCGTTAATTTCCGCTACTTTTGCAACAATTTTTTTATTTTACATTTTGTTTTTTTTTATCTATTTAGCGATTTCATATAAATTTTAGGGCTTGTTTACAAGTTTGCAATTTTTCGTGAATTTGAGACATGTTCGCGATAGAAGAAACTTTTCCTGTGATTCTTTACAGTTTTAACGATTTTTAATAAATATTAAACTTTGCTATCATGCACCTGTTAGCGGATTAGCGATCTGTACTTCAACTAAAAAAACAAGCCTGAAATCCCAACAGGAGTCACAAAAGTAAATATAATTTTTGTAGTGTCGTCGAATTTTCTAAATTTTAAATGATTTGTTTTAAATCAAACAGCTTATTGCATAAAAAATTAATAAGACAAATTGAATATTTTATTTAAGTAATTTATTTTGACGATCATCTTACAATAGTCGCCAAAATAACAAAGTGATTTCAAAAAGTTGTTTACGTAGCTGAACATTTAGAAATCACGACATTGCCCAGAACATCTTTCTTGTGATTGAAAATCACTTTGATAAAATGTGATTTTTAGAACAGGCCTGAAACTGCTAATTTTTTGTGCAGAACACAGTTCAACTAGATTATATAACTAAATTTAAAAGAATATATGCAGGAAATAAGAAGAAAATGTATTAGAAGTTAATTTTTTAACATACTGAAAACGATATTATCGTTTTTAAATCGTTTGGTTTCTAAAACGATTTCCATCGCATAAAAAAATGTACGTGGATTCAATTCCAATTGTTGGACTAGCAAGTCAAATTGTCGGCCAGTGGCCATTTTATCCATTTTGTTAGCCAAAATAAGAAATATGTAATAAAATGTCCCAAATTAAAAAAAAATTACTAAGTTTTAGCTTTTGGCGCCTTTTTAATTAAAAAATAATCTGCACAGCAACAAATATTTGACGGTAGCCTAAATGTTTAATCTTTGGCAACTGAAATCGACATCAGTTTCGATCTATAATGTATTTTCGGCAACTGTACTAAAGTTTGGTTGCCATACATAATCGACCTACATATTAATTAATAAAAATAATTGTTTTTTTTTTCTTTTTACTGAACTTTGAACACAATATGTTTGAAAGTTGAAGATGCAGACAATTTTCAACTTTTGTACATATGAAGGGAAAAGAGATTGCCACTTCTTTTCCTCACTCCCCTAAAAACTCAATGTTTATATTCAAATCATTATCAATATAAATTCAAATTTTAATCTCAAACAATTAAAAAAGGTTTGAGAATTGAATTTGATGTCAAATGATAGCATTTCATATCAAAGGTGTGACTTCATGTCTGTTGGGTAATAAATTCCAAAGTTAAGGCAAAAGAGATGTGTGTGTTTTTTGTTTGTTTTCGATTTTGCAGTTTGAACTGCGTTTTTCTATTACGGCAATTCACGTCACAAGTTGCACCCTTGCGAACAAGCAAGATTACGAAAACAACAACAACCACATAGACAATTTTTTGTTCGAAAGAAAGAGTTCTTTCGCATTTAGTGAAATAGGCAGAAAGTCTATTTAATTTCACTAACAAAAGAATTTTTGGTATGTACATACAGGAATAACAGAAAAACAAAATATGTATGTATGTACATAAATACAAGCTTACATAAATAAAAAAAAAACGGTTGTTTTTTTTATGTCTTTCAGCAAGTGCTTAAATACATAATACATAGGAATACTCATTTCAAACCAAACATTTAAAAAAAAAAAAAACAATCATCAAAGTTTTAGTGAGTCCAAGGCGAATTTACTAGGTGAGGTCAACAATGCACCAACACAGCTTTTGTAGTCCAATAGTCAAAAACATTGCTGTTAAAATTTTTTTGTTTATATAAAAAACTAGTTTGTATATAAACTTGGACAAATCGACCACCGAATAAAATAACCATATGTTGACTCGACCTCACCTTCTAATGAATTCGCCTTGAGTCAGTCTAAACAAAAAATTCCGAACAAGTCGACTGCCGAAGTACTTCGTGTTGTATTAGTTATCGTCCAGAATTACAATTTTGATGCAACAATCTTTGAGCTTATTGGTGAGAGAGGTGGGATTATTGGGGAGGGGTATTCAGTTTTCATGTACTCTACAATCCTATTTTGTTTTGTAATTCTCTCACTTTTCAACTTAAAATTGGCTGTAGGTGTATTTGTATAAATATATGAAATATAAAAAGGAGAAGAGGGGAGACAAGATAAAAATACAAAAACTATAATTTCATTCTGGACACTAATGCAATTTCAAAGCTGAATTTAAAAAAAAAAAAAAATTCTGCAACAAAAATTGCTAGTCGGGACGGACGATGACTAACTTTGCTTTTGACTTGACTGCGACTGTTTAAATTTTAAGATTCAGATGTTAAACGAACAGTTTGTGTTTGGCCAATAAAAAATTCAGAAGTCGAAGAAAAAGCACAATTTTATGAATTTTACTACTTTGACTGCAGTTCATTAACTACTGGTTTCTAGCTCGAGTTATGTACTTAAGTAGATAGCGGACGAGTAACTAGAAACGACAAGCATTCGAGAATTGAACATAATACGATCGTTGGCGGTACATATCAAAAAATGAAGATGTATTAGACAGCATGAAGAGGAAAAACAAAACTAATATTATTCGACAAATTTGTTATTCTGTGAAACATTATAGGGACAAGAAATAATTTCGACAGCTAACAATAAAATCAAAAGCGCATATTTTTAAAACGAAATCGAGTATTACAAACAAATAAAAAGCTCTTTGCAGATAACTTATCTAGTTTTTATTTTCGTCTATTATAGACCAGATTATATAAGTAATAAATAGGCTACGAGGCTCAAACTGAAAAATCAAATTATTCAGGTGTGTTCTGGAAATCGAAAACGCAAAACACAAGAATTTTAAAGTTCTTTTTAATACACTCTTAGCCCAATTTTTTATAATTTTCTAATAGAATTCTGTTTAATAGAGAAATATTTGTATTGTATTGTATTTGTATTTCTTTTACTACAAAAATCTTATTAAAAAAAAACGACTTTTAAATTCTTGCATTTTTAGTAAAAATCGAGTTGACTATTTTCAGTTATTATATAATTTTTATACCGACCAACAAAAAAGTTACATACCAGGATTTTGTTGTGAGAACCCCGCCGTTTTACCAGACCTTAAACTTTTTGGTTAACTAAGGAAATTTTTTGCTTATTTTTTATTACTCTACACAAAGATATAACAAAATAAATACCCATTGAAATATTTACTGATAAGAAAAAAATGAAAAGGTCTGAAAAACGGGCTTGTAACTTTTGTTGGTCGGTAAAAAAATTATATATGGTAACCGAAAATGATCAACTAGATTATTACTATAAATACAAAACAAAGAACTTTATTAAGATCAAAGCGAACTCATTCCAGGTAATCTCGGTAGTACAACAAGTACAACTCGTACAAAAACCACAAGCAATTTGTTGTAGTAAAATCATTGTACAATGTCAAAAACCAAAACAAATCAAAACAGAAACAAAGATAATAAACAAAATTTTGACATCCAACAGAAAAAAAGTTATCAGCAGGGCTTTTAGGATTACCTGTAATGAATTCGCCTTGATTAAAATAATTTGATTTTACAGTTCTCAAACTTTTAACGATTAACGTAAGCGTTAATTCTACCGGCATATTTTATTGCTTGTGGTAACAGTACACCAATTTAGTAACTCAATTTTAACAACATATTTAAAAATTTTAATCAGGTGGCATATTTGTTAAACAATTTGTCAAAATAACGAAAAGAACAAAACGGAATATTAGAAAACACATTTTTTCATTATTTTTGTAAAATGTAAGTAATGATGTGAATTTTTACAATGTTAATGTGTGCAATGAGCTTAATGGCGATTTTTTTTCTGATAAATATGTTGCATAAATGTTACGTGCTACATTTTTGTGTTCGTTTGCACAAAAAATACAACTGTGGGAATAATTTTCAAGTTCTTTTGTGAATACGTTGATGAAAAAAATTCAAAACATGTTGCATATTTTAGCCTGACTTTAACTTAAGGTGTTCATACTGCCCTGTTTTACAACCTTGGTACTTACTATTTTGTTTGTACAACCAGTTTTATTTTGTTTGTCATAATTCATACCGCTCATAGTTTTGTGAAAGGATTGTTTAAAAATAAAATATAAAATTTTTACATATTAAAATGAAAAAGGTTTATATATATTATTATTGTTTTAATTTTTTCCAGGCCACTATTGATGTCAATATTTGTTTTCAAGTCGTTATAGTGTGCAAAAACCGCTCAAAAAGCTTTAAAAATCGCTAATGAAGTACATTAATGATAAAAGTGTAATAGTTGTAAATAAAAGCAGATAATTTGTTCTAGTGAAATTGCAGAACATGTAACACTTCGAACGATTATAGGTTACTTTAGAAAATGTTACATGTATATCCTGTAACATTTTTTCACAGAAAAGAATTCGCCATTAAACATATTTATATATGAATAGCTTTTAATGTGTTGTTGTTGTTACTTGTTGTATTATCGAGACCACCGTTATAAATTAATTCGCCTTGAGTATTTCTTTTTGAAAAATAACTTCGAATTTAAAAATAACACTGAAAAATATTTTGCCGTTAAGTTAGCTTAAGTTGCTGATGTTATGATAGAACATAGTGGTAAACGTTAATGTTAAAAAAGTTACTGGATAAAATTGACTTTAATTTTGCTGTTAAATATTTTAACCAACTCAACTGACGTTAAAATTTTATAGACAATCGCACAACTGGGGGGCTACTCTCTATTGCGATGCGAAAGAAAATGGTCGCAAATCTAGCGATTGGTACTCTTTAATGCGTTTGCGCATTTGTCTTTCGCATCTTTTTAGTTTTTTCTTTTCGCAAACCATCACTATTTATTTTATTTAAATTTTCCAATTTAAAATATTTTTACATATTTTGGCATTTCATTGATGTCAATCTGCGCAATCTTTAATTTTTATTACCAATATTGCTTCATTTTAAAAAAATTTGCGAAAGTGATAGAGAGTACCAAGTTGACATTTAGCTTTCGCATCGAAATCAGTTTCGCATCGCAATAGAGAGTAGCCCCCCTGGACTAAAATAGACGAAAAAAGCTAGATAAATTAACTACAAAGCACTTTTTATTTGTTTGTAATACTCGATTTCGAATGTTAGCTATCCATTTTATTTCGTGTATCTATTATTTTATATATCGTTACCTAAAACGCAAAAGGCCCTATCTAACATTTTGAAAATTTTGCAGGAGAAGCGAAAACTATTTAATATGATAAATTTATAAATAACATTAAACTGTTTATAATTAATTTTTCTTCTATTTTTCTTGTAAAACCTACGAGTTATTTTGACAATTAACAATGTTCCATATTATGCATATTATTAGTTAGTCCTTTTAGCATTTTTAGCGTTATCGTTTGTAGATAGGGCCTTTTGTTTTTGGTTAATGAAATCGCTAATTTTTGTCGAATGATTCCAAAATGTTTTGTGGACATTTAAGTTGATGCAATACATCAGAATCAATGAAAAAGTCGATTTTGAATTTTTGGTTAGTTAGGGCATTTTGCGTTTTAGGTAACGATATGTATGTATATGTATACTATGTATATATATATATGAGTAGTTGACAAAACGTTAATACGGAGAGCTATTCATCTTTAAAGGTCGTTTTAAGAATTACAATGTAGTAAAATATAAAAGACAACTCTAAATTTACAGATAACTTTTTTCTATTTTGTTTTAATACCAAATGTGTATTTGTATGGAAAACGGAGTAGTAAAAACTTGTCTTACAAATTTTTGGAAATAGGCCGGAACATGGAGCATACTGATATAATATATGCTATAAGTTTGTATTTACATACATATATAACATTATGTAAATAAAAATGAGCAGTTTGTCGTAGTCAAGGGTCAATGCATTATGAGATCAGTACCTTTTTTCGTAGAAGTATTTATATTGGTGGTGGTAACAGTAGCGGTGAGGCTGATTGGTAATGATGAGGCAGCATGAGGGGAGATTGTGTTAAGTGTGGAAGTTGTAACCGAATTATTAAGCAAACGTAATGGAGATGTATTGACTGCAGAGGCAACTGTATTGTTTACAAGGTTTCGTGCAAATGAAGGTGCAACTAAAGCGCAAGAACCGAAAGTATGTTTCGGTATGGCCTGTGATAAGAATATAGATGTGGCTGCTGTGGCTGAAGCTAAAGTTGAAGTAGCGGAATTTAAGTTAGAGGAGATATTGTTTTGCATTAGAGCGGCAGCAGTTGGAGATGTATTGGGAAATTTTGCTGATAAAGCTTGAAAGGTATTCCCTAGTTTTTGATTCATTGAACGAGCTGAAGACGTCATGGTTAGATTTAAAGGTTCTTTTAGTGGCTCCTCTAAAGAAAAAATCGCTTGTGATCCTCCGCTACAAGCAGAAGCAAACGAGGAATCAGAGACAGATGTCGATGATGAAAAAGGAGGTGAGACGGAGGCCGCTGCTTCTGTGGAAGCAGTTAATGAAATATTTGCCATTGAGGTTGTTGACGACGATACCGATGTTCCTGAAGTATTTATAGTAGTAGAATGAGCAGATGTTTCTAAAGAAGTTGAAGCTGCTGATTCGTTATTTAAATCATCAATCAGACTTTCATTATTCATAGTTGTAGAGGGTGGAATGTCAATTGTATGGGTTTCATTACCGAATATCAAGCGCAAACGCTTCTTTTGTGGTGTCAATGTCTGATGTACCGTCGTAATTGTTTGGTTGGTATTGTTCGGGAGTGTCGTTTCTTTGGCATCTAATAAATCATTTTCAATTTGTTGTTCTAACTCTACGATAGAGGATAGATTACGTCTATGGTGCCTACGATGGTGATGACGTTCTTTTGATTTATGACGTTTTTTCCGTTTATGGGGCATTTCCTCACCAAATTCTAAACCATTTTCCGTAATACCTTCCATGCGCAATATTTCATACTCCACCGGTTCGGAATGAGAAGAGGAACGACTACAGGTTGAACCACCAGTAACGCTACCACTTTCATCACTTAAACTTGTACCTGACTCTATTACTTCATCCAGAATGGGTGATCTTTTCATGCGCAGTGTCAGTTTAAGCCTTCTTTCGGGAGTTTTTAATAGGGGTTCAACTAATGGTGCGGGTATATTTGAGCCATAATTTAATGTTGAGTTTAAACTGAATGCATTTGCACTACTAGGAGTAGTACTGGTAGTAGCATTTGTTGTTGTGCTACTAGTGCTCCTGGATTCATTACTGTTTGCATGGTGACGTTTACGCAACATAATGCCAGCAATCGAAGATTTATCTGATATCACAGGTTCTTGGGAATTACTAGTGCGACCTCCGACACGTCTCAAACGTTGGTGAACAGGAGGGTCTTCTCCAATAACATTGAAATCTTGGGATGTACTACTCTTTCTGCTACAACTATTATTACTATTGCCTTTGGCAACCTCTTCAAATGATTCTATTAAATTTTTTTTATAAAAAGGGCTACTAATCAATTTATTACTAATATGGCTTTTTCCTAAAATTTCATTAGTTATTGAAACATCTTTAATCAACTCCTCCGAAATTTTTTTCTCCCCGTTATCTTCTCTTGATATTCTATCACTCCTAATCTGACCCTTTGAAACCATATTTTCATGATTTGAGGGGACATTTGCAGTTATAGTTGTTGTTGCTACTGCAGATGTCGATGTTAAATTTGCTGCTGCAGTTTCACTACGTTTCAGATGTGGACTTTGATGATGTATATGTTGATGGTAAATATTCTGATGAAGATTGTGGTCTACTGTTTGGCCATTGGTATTCTTAATATTAAAATTTGTTAAAGGTTTTGTATGTTTACAATTTACAACTATATGATGAGGATTTTCTTCTTCTAGACAAGTACTTGATGTTTCTGCAGGCGTTGCTGTTGTTGAAGTTGTTATTGATGAAGTTGAGGTTTGATGTCTTAACATTCTAGATTTCATGACACCTCCATTACGCGTCAAGCGTTTTTCTTGTTTATTAGGATCATTTTCATCGAAATGCAAGAAATCATCATGCTGTTCGGCATTCAGCAGCTTCTGAGAATCATTAGCCAACTTTTCCGCCTGTTCCGCTATATCTATTCGCTCAGGTTCTGGTGTAGAGATCGATATATTATCTTCGCTCTGATGATTAATAAAAATATTATCAGACTTGAATCCCAGGGCTGCAGCAGCTGCTGAACGAGTATGCCTCGTTGTTATGCCGCAATTGGAGCGGGTTGTTTTGCTACTCACATCTACTTTGTTGTGCACCGAAACATTTCCTGCCTTTCGTAAGTTTCTTTTAGTAGTTGTTACGGTGGAGGTGGTTGTGGTGGTAATAGCAGCTCCAGTTTTTGGTTCATCTGCGGTGGCATTTTTGGTTGATGATCCTTTTGTCGTGGCATTTGCTAAGCTAGCAAAGTCTTCTGTAGATCCTGAAGATATTGTACTACTTGTACTATTTACCCGCGAAGATTTTCTTAATGATTCTCGGCAGCTTCTTGGAGTATTTTCTAAGATTTTTGAATGCGTTTCATGATTTTCGGTTTGACTATTATGTTGTTGTGAGTTATGCAAATGATGGGATGTATGTTGCATGGTATTGGCCATAATCATTTCGGCATCATATTTTGTCATGCCTTTTTGGCGCAATTCTTGCATTGTAAGTGGTGTAACAACTACTGAAGGGTGTTTTTTTAAATTTTCTGGCGATCCAGCGTCTAATTTTTTATTAATGTTATTATTGTTGTTATTATTGAGACCAGCTGTATTGTTTGTATTCCATGTAGAGTTGTCACTTAAAGTTCCATTTGTGAGATCGGTATTTGTGGAGTTCGTTGAATTTGCTCTACTTTTAATCCGATTAATACGATTATCGGTTTCTCTTAAACGATAACCACCACTAGCATTTGCATCTCCCACAACACAAGCTCCATTTATACCTAAATTTGAAGCTGCATCACTGCCAAACTGACCGTTGCTATTTTTGCCGGCAAAAGCTCCAGTTCCTCTGCGTTCACAGGTCTCACATTCGCAATAGCAATTACCATCACCGAAAAAATCTTCGCCATAGAAACAAGTGATTTCTTCCCCAATTTCTATATCACGTAAAACTTTAACGCATGCTGTATCCCTTCCAGTTGCCACAAATTTACAATTGGCACGACAATCATGGTTAATATATGCAGCCGGACCCAACCAAAGTTGGGCACAATTCTTGCGACAACTATACATGACCGAAAAGTCATTTTTACCCGAATGTAGTAGAGCAGCTTCCTCCGCTTCGCTAAGCTCAGCTATGCATCCCACTAAACATTCAATTTTATCATTTTTTTGCCAACGTTTTGTGGCACATATTTTGGCTCCTTTTTGGCCTTCCAGTGAATAACGATAACAGGCTTCTATAACAAAACCACTATCCTTATCGAAAACTCTTAAATAACGTATTATCTAAAATTGTAGAAAATAAATATAAACAGTTAACAACTTTCAATTAAGAAAAACTTACGTGATCATGCAGTCTTTTAATAGACATTTTATTTTTATTTCGATAACTTCTCGGCAGCCAAGGACCACTAAATATTTTCTTGACAGCGACCTCATAACTTTGAGTTTGTATAAACTCATCAACGATGGCTTTTAATAGGGCCGTATCCACTTTAAGTGGACGATAACGTATATTCATTTTGTGCGTTTGAAACCCCAAATGTGGGTCTAATATTAGAGATGTAGCTAAATCATCGTTTTCGGATAATTCTTTGGGCGTCATCCCGGTCGATTGGGAGAGGCGTGATACAATGCTATTTGTTGAGCCATTGATACCACTGAGAGGCAGGATATAACCATTATTTGTGCTGCCATTATGAGAATTATAATGACCATTTGAAGACATTGAGTGTGTTTGTTTGGCGGCAGTAACACTACTCAATGTGGTATTAGTAGTGCCTGTGGCAGTGGCAGCCGCTGAAGAAAGTCCGTATTTACTAGCAGTTTCACCACGGCGGCTGTGATGTGAACCAACAACCATTCTGTACTGCAGTCTTAAAAAAAAAACAGTAATTAAAAAGCGCTTAAAAGCAATATTGTTTTTAGCTTAGACAAACACCTAAACAGCTGATAGCAACTCTGATAAAAACAAATGATTATCAGCTGTTTAATAGTGTTGTATTTATATATGTAGATATTTTTTTTTTTTAAAACTTCAGAATAAATTAATCCATTCTTAAATTTTAAGCAACCATTTTATAAATATTACAAAATTACATATTTTAGATATTCTCCAATTTCAAAACAAATTCATTACATTTTTTATTATACAAATATTTTTCTTTCTTCTTTGTATATTTTTTTCAGATTTACACGTTTTCACTTTTTTTCATTCTTCGTTTATAGAACTCGAGATTGATTATCGATTAATTGCCCTTTCGTTACATTTCAATGATTTTAGACATATTGGACAAATTAGCCCAGTAATTATTAATACAAATTATATCAAAATAACAATTTTGTATTTATTTGTACACATTCAACCGATTAATTTACCAGAAAAAAATAAGATTTATTGTCCAAATAAAAAAACTTTTCAACAAATAAAAGAAAAAAATTATAACACAACAAAGCAGAATTAAAGAAATAGATGAAAAGCGCAAAGCAAAACCCTAAAAAATCAACAAAAATTACAGGCAACGTAGTGGTCATCTCTTTCCCTCATTAACAACTGAAGGCAGCACACTTTTTAACGTTTCTTTTTAACGCGGCGAATTTACAGGAAAAAACGATTGCAGCAAAAAAGAACGTACGCTAACTAAATACAGATGAAAATGGCGGCGTCAGTTCGATTTTAATGATTTTTTCCTTTCTTTGGTGTAAGCTTAATTTATTTTTTGTTGTATTGTACGTAAATTTACCTTAATTTTGAAAATATCAGCTTAATTTACAAAATTTTCGATACGTTTTTACTATATTTTTCAATGCAGGCTTTTATATTTTTCTTTTTATAATTGCTCGGTGTTTTCTACTCAAGTATACATTTCACATAATTGTTCGTAGAATACAATTGATTATTAATCTGCTAATTTTAACTCCATTTATTAGCACACAATGGTCACTTTTTTAGCTTCATTTTGAGATGGTACATATTTTGTTTTTTTTTATTCACACAAAGAAAAAAAGTCAAACGATAACCGATGTGTCTGGCTTTAAAAGTATGTCTGCAGAGAATGATTTTTCTTTCTGCTTTTTGAGCGAATTCTCAACACTGACGTCTCAGTTTTGCGGCTGCATGTGACGACGTCGACGACTATTTCTGAGGTTTAACGCCTTTGACGTCGTTAGCTATTGATACGTCCGTCCGTCTGTTTGTCTACCTTTCTGTATGTCCGTCCGCCAGTCTTCTTGTTTGCCAGCCTGCCTTTTTTCGTGTCGTCGCACTGTGGCGTGCAAGAACTCGATTTAACTTTTGTCTTGTTTTTAATAAATCAGACTTTATCACTTTATTTCATAGATCATATTAATAATTCTTTGTATTAATGATCTTTTTATAATTATCCAAGCAAGTTATTTATTTTTACAATTTTTTGATGAAGAAAAACTTTTTTCTGTACTATTGCTACACACACATTTCAGTTTTTGCAAAAGAACTAGAGAAAAAGAAGAGTACAAATATAGTCAAACCAAAAAAAGAGTTGTCTCTATAAACAGAAATTCGCTGCAAGAAATTGTACGTCAGATATCAACGTTGTGCCACTTAGTCATCGTTCAGACTGGCAATTTTTGAGTAATGGAGCCTTAAAATTTTATATATATTGCTATGTGTCTATCGCACGTTACTTTAAAGGGGTCTTTACACGGTCAAGCATTTCTCATCAAAGGCTAAAAATTTGTTTGCATGTGTGACACCGACGATGCTGGATAGAAAATCCAAAAATTTAAATACCACGGCGAATATTACGTCCAGCACACGTAGACGATCTGCTTGACAAGCATTTTGACCGTGTACAGAGAGAGCCCTTTACATATCGCACTTGTTCAACAATACCGTGGATACCCAAAATTACTGTCAACCCTTAATTAAACAATATTCAGTATATTCCATTTTTAATTTTGTGCAAAAGTGAAAAAGTATACTTAAAGCACGATATTTTTAGAGCGGTTTTATATAAATATTACGTGCTGACTTTTTCCAAAAAGTGAAAAAATAAAAATTTTTAATTAATACACTATTGTTGCAGAAGTGCGATATATTCAATAAAAAATTCCACATATTTTCTTTATATTGCGCAACTTATTGAACAGTGTAAAACAATAATATAAGTACAATACTCAATAATTTACTAATTGTGCGCCTAAAAATAACTATGTCTCGTGCTTAAGCCTCAATAGGAATTCCAATTTTTTTATTGTTTCACAGAAGTTGCAAATTATAAAAGAAAATTCAAGTTAATTTTCCAACCGTTTTTATATTTTAAATAATTTTGAAAATGTTTTTTCATGCTTTGTATTATGTATATATCTATGTTCAGTATGCGATTGGACATTCATCAAAAGGCCAAAGAAATGACATGGCGCAACAACCAAATAGGTTTGCTTGATTAAAGCTTCGTAACAACCATATCCCATATGAAGCAAACATTAAAATCAATATTACTATTGCTGCCAACACCGCGCAGTTAGAATTTTTCCTTAAAAAAAACCAAATTTAATTTAAAATTTAGCATTAATATAATATTAAACGAACCGAAACAATTTTTCTCGTACAGTTTGGGTTTGAGTAAAATGACAACCAGGACAGGTTCGTACATTATTCAAAGCATCTATTAAAATTTTGTCTTGATTTTCTTTGTAATGACAAAAAACGTTGTGAAGTTCCTC
Source organism: Pollenia amentaria (assembly GCA_943735925.1). Lineage (NCBI taxonomy): Eukaryota > Metazoa > Arthropoda > Insecta > Diptera > Polleniidae > Pollenia > Pollenia amentaria. Next base: position 128,081,719 of record OX031008.1, on the reverse strand, counting down.
ATTTAATGATTTAACTTCATTCATAATAAATATAACAAAACGTTGGAAAAAATTGTTTTAATTAATGACAATTGTAAAAAGTGTTGTTAACAGAACTGAAAATAGTCGATCTAACATTCGACAACGAAAATTTTTAAATTTTATGGAAAAGGTATTCCCAAGGCGAATTCATGTGAAAAGTGAATTCACCTAGGGCATTCCACACTTTTGTAATTAGGGCAACCGCGAAATCGTTTTTAAAAAAAATAGTTGCACAAAAAAGTCGTTTTTTAAAATTAAAGTCACACTTTTTTTAATATTTTTATTAAACAAAAAAAAAAAAAACCAACCCAACTAACAAAACAAAAGGAGATAGCCAGGAAATAATTCATTAAAAATGTGTTTTAATACACTGTTGTGTATTAATTTTACATTTGGTGGTTAATAATGTGTTTGTATATTGTCACCTTAGATGCAAACGGACATGGCTAAATTTTTATTTTTTTACAGGAGAAGCAAAAAACTTTACAAAATCAATAGTAACAAGGTGTTCTTGGTGTTTGAATTTCTTTAATAAAGTCGCCGTTATCATATCGCAGGGGTCTGAAAATGAACATGTAGCGTAATAAAACGAACCGAAATCAAACAAAAACTCAATTTTTGTGAAGTTACGCCCGTTTGCATATAATATGGCGATATATTTTAATTGTATATAAATTTTACCTTTTATTTTTTTAGTCTCTGTATTTTCGCACAAGATTATTTCTTGGCTCCCAACCATCCATTTTGGTATCTAGCAGATTTAGAGCTGATATCGTGGACTCACAAATTTTGGCTTTTAACCCGTTGGTTAATTTATTTTTCATTCACATTGCTGTGCGGTAGAGTTAATTCATGCGCTGCCAATTTATATATGTAAACTAAGATACAATGGTTCATTTAGAGCGTTTTAAGTTTCCTACTGTATGCCAAAAATGATCAGCATTTGTAATTTAAAAAATGTATTTGTATGATTTATCATTGGATTTACTTTCTAACAACTTTAATTCGTAATAAAAGCTTCAGGGTCATTTATAACATTTTAAAATTTAGATATAAGAAATATATATTTAATATCAATGAACACGATTCCAAACGAGGCAAATTCAATACAGTTCAGTAGTTAAATTCGTCTTGCTACAAAATAATCACCAGATCAATCGAGAATGTTTTAAAAAAATTGTTATTTTTAAGGGAACATATGTGTTATTATGCAGTGTGTCTCTATGAAAAAAGGGGAAAAAGTTGCACAAAGTTGGAAAAAGTTGCAAAACTAGACGAGTTTGAAAAAGTCGCTCAAAAAGTCTTAAGGGGTCTGTACACGGTCAAGCATTTATCATCAAGCGCATTTATCATCAAGTATTAGTGAAAATGTGGTTGTATGTGTGACATCGACGATGCTGGATGAAAAAACAAAAAATTTAGATATGACGGCGAATATTACGTCCAGCATACGTAGACGAGTGAATACACGAAGTGAGACAAACAGACTCCTTTAGTCCCAATTTACATTATACGATTTTTGTCGTTGCGATTATTGTCGTTTCTTCTTTGAAGTCGGTCTAATGTTTACATTGTACGATTTTTGTCGTTGAATGAATGTCGTTGAATGAATGAACAAAACGAATCGTAGAGTACACTCGCTTGTGTACCCCTTTTAATTCCTCTCTCCCCTCTCGCCAATAAGGTAAGAATCGCAACGACAAAAATCGTATAATGTAAATTGGGACTTACACGCCGTCTTGACCAAAGCGAATTTAAAAAGGTAAGTGAAACTCTACAACTACAAAAAGCAAATGTATTTTGTTTTTGCAATTTAATTGCTTGTTGTCAAAAACAGCTGACCAAGGCAGACATTTTTTTCTCAGAAATTTATGCGGCTAAGTCCCAATTTACATTATACGATTTTTGTCTATGCGATTATTGTCGTTTCTTCTTTGAAGTCGGTCTTATATTTACATTGTACGATTTTTGTCGTTACAACTTCTTGTGTATACATATAATTTGACACAACGAATGAAAGAACAAAACGAATCGATGAGTACACTCGCTTGTGTACCCCTTTTAATACCTCTCACCTCTCTCGCCTATAAGATAAGAATCGCAACGACAAAAATCGTTTAATGTAAATTGGGTCTAATATCGCGCAAAACATAAACAAAAGACTTTTTTGACGTTTGGGAATTATATTTTGAATTTGACGTGGACTAGGGATGGGCAATAAATATCGATATATCAAAATATCGATATTTAAAAAAATTATAATCGATATATCGCCGATATTAAAAATACCCATATATCGATACATCGATATTTATTTACGACTATCGAATTCGATATTTTTAAGATCTCTTTATAACAAAATTCAACATTTTAACGGTTGATCAACTGTTTACAATACTGTTGCTTTTTTTTAAGAATTGCATCATATGCTTTTTAAATAATATTAAGAAAATAACGGCGCTTTTCCATTGTACATTTTCATGCATTACACAGTTCACTTTTGTCTCGTTTTTTAAGAGTTGACAACAAAAAAATAAGCGCGGAAAAAATATTCTGGAAAGGGTTCCTAGAATTATGCAAAGAATCGCCTTAATTATGGCGTATTAACAGCAAAAGACTCATGAAAGTTGGAATGTTAATAATAAAAATAAATATCTTGTTTTGTTTTTATTTGTGCATGTTCTTATATATTATAAATAAAATATTGCACAGTTTACTTGTATAATAGTATGTGTCATAAGTTTCGTTTACCGGCAGTATATAATCCGGCATTATATAATCCCAATTAATTTTTTTTTTTTAAATTTCATATGGCGAATAAATAAATTTTTTTTTGTATTTTTTACCTTTTTTTGAATTTTTTTTATTGTAGAATTAACTGCCGGACCCTCGATTTCAAACGAAAACTTCGTTCGCATAACTTACCTTAAAAACTACATTTTAAAATTGGTCGAATCGAATGAAAGTTTCGTTTGAAATCGAGGGACAGGCAGTAAATTTTAAACTAAAAGAAGCAATAAAAAGTTAGAATGGAATCAAATGTAATATGTTTGTACCTATATAAATATGTATTGAAATTTGGTAATCATTTCAGCTTAATACGTTCGATACATCGATATATCGATATTTTTAATTAATAAATATCGATACTGTTAAACAATATCGATACGATATATATCGATATATTTTTTTCAATTTGCCCACCCATTGTTATGTTTGCTCAAGAACAAAACGTTGGCAGAATTAACGACGCACAATTGCTTAGTGCCCATTTAGACAGGGAAACATTTTGGTTGATAGCCAATTACGGGTGGGGAAGAGAGAATGGTTTTTGTGTTCGGTACTCGGTGACACGCTTTGTTCTCATTTTCTTTGTTGACATTTGCTTTGCTTTTTGACAAAAAAAAAAAAAAACAACAATAGTAACAGAATGTTGCAGGCAACATGTTCGTCTGTTTGACCGAGAATGAAAAAACAAAAGAGAATTCCAGATGTTTTCCTTCCAAATGTTTCCCTGTCTAAATGGTGACTAATCATGAACCAAGAAAACAAGATTGCGCATTGCGCAGGTCCGTTATTTTGTTATGTAGTGATCAGCTGTTTGTGTGACGTAGCCATAGAATTTGTGTTGTAAATAAATTCCATTTGTGTATCAAAAGAACTAAAGAATTTAATAAAAAAACGTAAAAAATTAATCAAAAATAAAAATGAAGTGTGCAGTTAATAACTGTGATAATTAAAACAATTCAAAAGCGTGTAAAACTTCACCAAATCTTTGAAAAAAAAAACAATGAAGATCGTCTTATAAAAAACAATTTTGTTACAGATTTAGTCAAACAGGCTGATGATATTAAATGTAATGAAAAAGTAAAAAGCTCTTTTTTAGGGCTAGAATGTATTTTATAATTAGAAAACTTAATGCGGAGCTTAAAGACATCAGCACATCTAGAAAAGGAAAGTTTAATAAAATAAAAAATTAAATTCAGTTTTATACATTTTGCTTCTTTTATTTTGAATAATAATTCAGTTGCATACAAAAGAATATGTTTCTTATTAAGCAATAAGGAGGGCAATGTTCATTATAAATTTCCCTTCTGGAAATATTTACAATAACCAATGAAGTAATGTCTGACAAAAAGTTCTTTATAAGAATTTTTATACAACCTAAAATTAAAATTTTTATAGCCCCAAAAAGCTCTTCTTATAACACAAACTAGCAATTTTTACTCGATTACTTCTCTTTCCTGTCAATTTAAAATTTTGTTCAAATCGATGCACCCGTTTAGAAGTTATGTAGTTATTTCCAGTTTTGCGCCAAAAATCTCTTTCATTTTTTACAACAAACACTTTTTGCATTCTGTGATGACGTAGATATACAGTAAAATTTTTTTTTGAACGGCTGAGTGCGCAATCTTGTTTACTTGATTCATGTTCAAAAGATAATATATTATTGTTGCGGCTGATTTTCAAATATTGATATGCGTGATTTTCACTACCTATAACGATAGTACAAAATACAACGGTGTGTTTTTGGTGTTGTTTTAACCACAACCATTAACATGAATTCGCCTTGTTCGGGGGGTTTGAAAACAAAGCAATTTGTAATTTGTTGTTATTTTGACAACACTGTATAAAATATATATTGACACTACAAAGTTTCACGGGATTTTGTCATTAAAAATTTTCGGTGATTCTTATAAAATTTATATCTTATTATAAAGCAAATTTGGTAATTATTATATTTAGGTAGGCTATTAATTAATATATTAATGTATCACAACTGCTAGAAAAGAATGAACTAAAGTTTTGCGAGCAAATTTACCTGGGAGTATAATTCGCCGCAACCAGAAAATAATAACAACAACCAATTTATCGACTAACCACCATTTTCTTAATCGTATATTATTCGTTCCCCATATACATACATATATACAATAATAAAATAATTTTGTTCAAACAAATTCCTATTTTACAGAATTTGATCTTATAATAATATAAAATACACCAAGATGCCCAATATTAAATTGCAATCATCTGATGATGAAATTTTTGACACTGACGTACAAATTGCCAAATGTTCAGGCACCATAAAGACCATGTTGGATGATTGTGGTATGGAAGATGGTGATAATGCCGTAGTACCCTTGCCAAATGTTAACTCAGCTATTTTACGTAAAGTACTACATTGGGCCAACTATCACAAAGACGACCCCCAACCACAGGAAGACGATGAAAACAAAGAAAAGCGCACCGACGATATTTCTTCGTGGGATGCAGATTTTCTGAAAGTTGATCAAGGTACCCTATTTGAATTAATTTTAGCAGCCAATTACTTGGACATAAAAGGACTGTTGGATGTTACCTGTAAAACTGTGGCCAATATGATTAAGGGCAAGACACCAGAAGAGATTCGTAAGACATTTAATATTAAAAATGATTTTACCCCAGCTGAGGAAGAGCAGGTTCGCAAGGAAAACGAGTGGTGTGAGGAAAAATAAGGAGGAAGAGTTCAGTAAATAAATTGAATACATAGAACAAAAAATATAAACTATTAAATAACTAAGCTCTTCATCTTATAATTTTTTTTCGACGATACTGAGTCATTTGTGGTCCGATAAAGTTATTTAATTGGTTAGTCTACCAACCAATCAGTGGACTCTTTTTTAAATAAAAAATGTGGACTCTTTAAATAAAAAATGTATTTATAACTTATTAAAAATAAAATATGAATTGACTGTTTTTCCTTCAAAAATTAATCATTTTTTATTACTGAACAATTTGCTTCATTTTATGTATACTTATGTAGATGTTAATAAATTTTAATTAAATTTTTACTTACAAACGACTTTAATGAAGAAGATACCGTTTTTTAAATAAAATAATGGTATATTTATTTATTTATTTATTTATTTATTTTCAACCAGTATTTATTTGCCATACTACTTGAAATGGATCAATTTTTAACCTATGGTCTTAAGGAGGGAATTGCTCAGTAAAATTAAAATTACCTGCTTAGTTTGGGTACCTATTTATCAAACTGCTTACTTTAAATTTTTTAATATTTCGTGAGCAAATTAACTTTAATTTTCTGCCCCAGAAGTCCCGCCCGCCCTTAATTTTATTTTGTTTTTCTTGCACAACTACCTTTATTTTAAGTACCCACACATAACTCTTAAGCGATTAAGCGAAAATAACTTAGAATAGCTTCTGTATCATGGCAAAATGTGGTGTTTGTAAATCCAAAATTAACCATGTCTCAAAAACCCCTTATCTAAAATCACTAAAAAGCAAACAAATCTTATATAAATGAAGATATCTAACTAATTTTCGGCACAAAAAAACTTTTGCATGAATCTTAACCTTATAACATGATTTTGTTCTGGCGGGTCCATGATTGCCCATGGGCGACAATTACCGATATGTACACTGATGTCCGTTTTTATAAAGATTATTAATACGCCTGAAATAATATAATTGTCGGTAGATTTGTCAAAGATTCGGCACTGCCGAATATAGTGCTATTAATTATTATATATTAGATTTTCCTTGACTTAAACCTGCAAAGACCTCATGAAATCTAATTAGTCAAAATACTTTGAAATAATTACACAGGTAGACAGACATTTTAACTCTTTAAAAATGTTTAACCATTCCAACTGATTCTTATTTTTTCCAATGTTTTTAGCACATTTTTTGAGTATTTTGCTCATAACTTGCCCATTTTTAAACCGATTTGACAGATTTATATATGCCATTTATTTGTGTTATAAAACTTTGACTCTTAAGATCTATGGTTCCCGAAAATGGGTATTTAAAAAAAATTATAATTTGGCCATCATTTATTGTTACTGAACCGATTTTTCCGATTTGTTTACATTTTTGCTCATTTCTTAGCCATTTATTAACAGCCTACGTACCGGGGTTGCGGGTTCGATTCCCACCAGAGGCTCTGGTCTCCTGCAGACAAGCAAAAAGCTTCGCGGGATTTAACGTAAAAAAAAGATTTGGCAGAGTTTCAATAACAAAATTATCAAAAGCATTAGCGATCGATAAATACATCATACATATGTACATATACATATTGTCGCTGTGTAAGGCCTCCGCAAACTTAATTTCATCCGATAGACAGACGGCCAACCGGATTGGAGCTTCGCTTGTCATAACGATCCAGGATATATAGACCTTTTAGGGTCTAAAATCAATATTGTAAGGGCACTAGTACACGTTCAATATATATTGTGATATTTGGATCGCGATCCATATTGATGGATCACATCAAATTAGGCTATTATGCGATATGGATCGCGATCCATCAATATTGCATGCTACACGTTCAATAAATATCGTGATACTAGAAATATCACGATATTTATTGAACGTGTAGCAGTGCCCTAAGTGTCTAACAAAATTATACTTTGCGCCATTCGCAATCTAAACTGTCAAAATAGCTAAAACCTGACAAATTTCGAATCAAATTTAAAAATTTATCAAGTAAAATACAATTTCAAGACCTAACCATAATAAAATCAGCATCCAAAAAATGTTGAAAACCACCCCAAAATGTTTTTGACATCTTATCCATTTTTACACAACCAAATGCATTGGGTTTCGACATCCTTAACAAAATTTTCACAAACAAAATGCGTGTTGTTTTTTCTATTTTTGCATTGTTGTAGTTTTGCGCAGACCTACTAAATGGGCCATGGTATAATTTAAAGCCTCATTTAATATCGTAAAATTAAAAGGCAAGTAATTTTTACAATCAACATAATGAGGGCATTTCTAATATTCCCTTTCTCAACATAAGAATTTCCCATTTTCAAACAAAATTTAATTTTGGGTACCACTATTTAAAGTCAAAATTTATTATAATTTATAGAGCAATTGTAAGTAAACTCAAAAAAACTATTCGCCAAAATTTTTAAAATAATGCTTAAAAAAGCTAAAAACATTTTATAAAAATGCTAAATAAAATGCCAAGTGCTAAATAAAAATTTTGCAGCTAAATAAAAAATTTCAATGCTAAATTTAGCTGCAAAAATGCCAAAATGGCCCATATGTTTGTCAGCTGTTTACCCTAGTTAGAACCCAAACGTCAAAAAAAATTTTTCATGTTTGTTTACACATAGTTAGTGCACGCCATTTTTTTCCTTCACGTGTTTTGTTTCCTTTGCATTTTGTGTTTTATTTTGACGTCTCGGATCAAAATACAAAAACAATTTTTCCTGTTGTTCTTGTCTTGTTGTACTTGTTGTAGCAACGAGTTTACCTTGCGTAGTTGTACCATGGTTTGTATACAAACTTTGACAAATCGACCACCCGAAAAAATAACCATATATTGACTGGACGCCACCTTCTAGTGAATTCGCCATGGCCGTAACTTAACCTTCAAGGCGATTTTAAAAAGGTAAGTGCAACTCTACATCTACAAAAAGTCACACGTATTTTGTTTTTGCAGTTTAATTGCTTGTTGTCAAAAACAGATCACCAAGGCAAGAGACTTTCGCAAGTAACTTGCAGAATCTGAAAGGGGACTTAGTGTTTTGATAGCAATGGTTGATATTTAGAACCGTAAACACTAACACGGTGTTTACATTTGCCAGTACTGGCAAGACAGTTGCAATAGTTGCGAATTTTGCAGACAGTAAAATGGACAGTGATTTGATGTCAGTAATTTGAAGTTTTGGTCGCAAAATTAAGAAAAAAGCAACAATTAAAAGAAAATTAATAAATTATGCTTTGGTTTTGTATGTTTTACTTAAGTGTTATCTATATATAAAACACGTTTAGCTAGAACTTGCACTGCGACATTCACGTTAGACATTTTTTTAAAAGTGAACTGTCTTAACTACTGTCTGGACGCCTACGTCACGAAGACTGCAAGTAGTATTTTTGGCAACTAATATGTATTTGCTTACTGCCTTGCCAGTACTGTCAAATGTAAACGTACTGTAACAGTGCAATGCAAAAATCACTATGTTGTTTTTGGATTGTTGTAGTTCCGAGACCACATCGCTTTGCTACTAAAATATTTTTTATATTTTTTTTATTTTTCTAAAATTAAAGTTTTTGGCTGACTATTTTAGTCATATTGCCAGGGTATCCCACGAAATTTTGGAGCCTCAACCGCAAGTCCTCGTTCGGCCTAAACCTTCGTATAGGAAGGCGAGAGCTTCCAGAATCCACTCCAGAGTATTTTTTGGTCTCCACCAGTAAACGTCTGAGTTTAATATGGTTCTCCACCAGTCTCATCGAGTTATAAATGGTTCTGCACCAGACAAACACGTTAAAAAATTTAAGGTTAAAAACGATTGTATCAAGTCAATGCTGACAACCACAAAAACTGTAACTCGGTACAGTTATACGACGCCAAGCCTGGTTAATGGCGGTGTTAAATGCGAGGTGACACCGCAAAACGCACGAAAAGTAGACAAACAGGAACGACCTGATTGTGCTTAAAAAATAATGACAACGAGCGCGAGCTGCTTCCCCACTCAGAGCAGTTTTACGAGTGCTACCAAGGCGAATTCACTAGAAGGTGAGGTCAACTCTACAACAACACTGTTTCTGTGGTTCATCTGTCAAAAATATTGCTAGTAAAAAAAATGTTTGTTTACATAAAAAAAACTAGTTCGTATAAAAACTTTGACAAATCGACCACCGAAAAAAATAACCATATGCTGACTTGACCCCACCTTCTAGTCAATTCGCCTTGAGTGCTACCAACTATTTAATTCGCGGTCAAGCATTTCTCATCAAGTACTATGGTAGTATTAGTGAAAATGTGTTTGCATGTGTGACACCGACGATGCTACACAGAAAATCAAAAAAATTAGATATGACAAGCATTTTGACCGTGTACAGATTAGGGATGCCAATCGGGACTGATTTTTGAAAATCCCGGGATTCGGGATTTTGAAATCCCGATCCCGAAATCTCGGGATTTTGTGGATTCCGGGATTTTTCGGAATTTTTTTTTTAATAAACAACACTTTTTAAATATTCAAAAGGTTTTATAAACGTAACAGAAATTTTTAAAAATGAAAACAACAAAACAGTTTATTTTATACATATGCTTATAACACTGGCGTCACCCATGATCAAAATGAGCAGATTCTGAAAAAAGCTTAAAAAAACATACGTATGTTTAGTTTTTCCAGATCAATTCATTTCGGTTTTATGACAGCAATTCAATTTTTAATGTGAATTAAGTTGTGACGACATTAATACACGGCAAAGTGTAGTCCCTCATCAATCTCGATAGCTGAGTTAAAAACTGTAAAATTATGTCGACTGCAGTGCAGTACACCTCCAGGGTGAGGGCGAAATTCATTATCAATAAGTTAAGTACGTTTGAAATTTATAGCCTATTTCCAATGTGCGAAAGAATTCTTTCGTTCGTATAACTACATTGATAACAAAAACAAAGTCCAAAAATTTGTTTTTGTTTTTTTTATTTATTTATTTAAGAATTTCTTGCTTATCCTACACAACAAGATATAAATCTTATAGTTAAAGTGCAGGAATTATATTTGTTTAAAACATAAATAGGTTATCACAATTCAACGATAAAGTTTAAAAAGAAGAAAAAAAAACATAAAAAAGGGTACATTATATCAAAATGGAAAGGAATTAAACACTTAATTTAAAGAATGATTACTTTTAAATTGATTGAGTGTAATATATAAGTTATTAATTAAAAATAAACTAAACTAAACTAAATAAATAAATAGCTTTGATGGCAAAAATTAATTGGATTAGTTTTATAGGTTTTAGCTTATGAAATGATTGACTAATTGATTTCTAAAATTGTTCTCATTGTTGTTTGTTTGGACATGATTGGGCAGTAGGTTCCAAAGACGGACAGAATGAATAAAAAATTGATATTCAGATATCAGGCTGCGGTGAGTAAAGGGAATGATTTTATTACCCCTGTTAGACCTCGCAAAGGTTAATCTGTTGTACAGATATGGAGGATTCTTCGTATAAATTATTTTATGTAGCATTTGCAATACCCTCATATCTAAAAGGTTTTTAAGTGTCATGCCATAAAGTTTATTTGTGAACTGTGATATACTATCGTATTTTCCTAAACCAAAAACATATCTGATTATATTGTTATATGTTTTCTGTAACACGTTTTTGCTACGAAAGTCGCAACTTGAGAACAACTCGCAACCATATAAAAGTCGTGGCATTAAGTATGTTTTGGCGATAAGTATTTTAATTTTTAAAGGCGTAAAGTATTGGGTAGGCCAAAGTTCACGTAATCTTAGGTAAATATTCGATGCAGTTTTATTAATATGGTCAGACCAATCTAAATTATTATTGAATATAACACCAAGATTTTTTGCCGAGCGTACACATTCAATTTTTTCATTTTTAAGCATAATGTCAATGTTGATATTAAAACGGGTCGTTTTACGGTGAATGATAATGCATTTGGATTTTTGGGGATTTATTAGAAGTCTATTAGCGGTTGCCCATCTATAAACACTATCTAAGTCCTTATTTAATTTACGTACGTTATCTGCAATATCTTCGACAGAACTGCCAATGTAAATTTGTACATCATCGGCATATAAGTGTAACTTAGAATATGATAAAGTTTGAGAAAGATCATTAACATACAATGAAAACAAAAGTGGTCCCAAAATAGATCCCTGTGGAACACCTTTGATGACAGGGAGTGCAGACGAGTAGCTACCGTTAATAAATACTGATTGGTAACGATTACTAAGATATGATTGAAGTAGATTATTCGAGGTCCCTGATAGACCAAATAGCTTTTTGAGTTTGAGGCAAAGCAGAGAATGGTCAATTGCATCGAAAGCTTTGGAGTGATCCAAAAGCACTAGTATATTAACTTTCCCGATATCTATATCGTTTCGAATATCCTCACTCAGATTTATTAATGCTGTAACACAGCTATGCTTAGCTCGAAAGCCAGATTGGTGGGGCGTGAGCAAATTATGCCGATCAATAAATTCATTTATTTGTGTATACATAAGTTTTTCCATTATTTTGGAAAGATAAGGCAGAATTGCAATAGGCCTAAACTCCGAGTTATTTTTAGGGACCGGAATAATCTTAGCATGTTTCCAGCTACTTGGAAAGATGTTAGTGGTAAATATTGTGTTAAAAATGTGGGTTAAATAAGGTAGTAATCTTGGCAACAATATTCTTACAAATCGAGGGTCTAAATTGTCATATCCGATTGCATTTGATTTTACAGATTTTAAGCAAGTCAAGACTTCATCATTATAGACACATCGAAAATTAAATTGGATATTAATTATACTATCATCCAATGAGTTTAAATACTCATTTGAGTATGAGTCATCGTTTGATGAGGGTATTGACGAAAATATAACGTTGTGGTCGTCCGCTGATAAATTGCTGTCAATATCCTTGGTATGATTACCGATTCCAATATCGCGTATAGTTCGCCACGTTGTTTTACTGTCAATAGCACTTTTAAATCGTTCAGCATAGAAAGACGTTTTAGTTTTTTTTATTTCCCGATGTTTTCAATGTAGTTATACGAAAGAAAGAATTCTTTCGCACATCGGAAATAGGCTATTATTTTAAAACAAAATGTTTATAAAATGTTTCTTAAAACAGATTTCAAGTTTAAATTATTTATTTATGAATACCGTATTTTTTTAAGCAAATTTGTTATTATTATTGGAGCGGAAGGAATATGAGCTATTTCATCAATATTAATTGTTATAATTATATCAACTTTTTTTCTTTAGTTTCTGAATAAAACTTTAATTGGAGCGTGAATAATTTTTATTTTTTGCTTGATATATAACAACTATTTCTTGATTTCTATATTTTGCATAAAAATAATCATTTTTAATTTGGAACTATGTCTTAAGCCAAAGCTGAACTTGCTAAACGTAATTGTAATAAAGGCTTGAGATGTAAATCTGCCAATTTCGTTTCTACTTAAAATAATGGTTTTTATTAAGCAAAATACAAAAATCCAGAAATAGTCGTCATATATCAAGCAAAAATTGCAAATTTTAAATACTCGCTGTGTTCCAAAAACAAAAATTAAACTCAAAAATAAGAATTATTTGCAATAGAAAATATAACCCAAATATAATTTTTAATAATTTTTTTTGTATATACTATAAAAATTCAATAAACACGAACAGTTTTGTACATAAAAGTTGATATGTTAAAAATCCCGGGACTCATAAAAATAAATCGCGGGATTCGGGATTTCGCGTTTGGCATCCCTAGTAAAGATCCCTTTACATCAATTCGTCTTGTCAACACCACACAAATTAGATCAAAATCCACGGCGAAAAAAAATGTCAGCTGATGCCTCGAGTTCACCTGTTACGTTGTTTTAGTGTCTCACAAAAGTGTGCCAAAAAGTAAACAAATATGATGAATTTGATATTATAAAATTGTGGTTTGTTAACTATATTTGCTAAAAATATAAAACCAAAAGTGACAAAATTATACTGAAATTAAAGCAAAAGCCGCTTAAGAAACTGAAATTTGTACATATTTCCGTGCATTCGACATACATATGTAAGTATATTGTATGTTTGAACAAAAATGTGTCGCCATGTTTTTTGCAATGCCGCAGGAGGCATCCAAAAGAAATAAAAAAAAAATAAATAAAATTTTCGCTTTAGCACACTTAACAAAATTATTAATAAATATAATGTTATGAAGTTGAAAATAAAATGCCAAATAAGAAACTTATTGCGGTAAACATCTTAATAAAAACAATTTATAAAAGATGCAACAACAACAAATGCAGCAACAGTTAAAAAAAATCCAAACAAACACACAAACATAATGTGCGTGTACGACAATTCCAATTAAAATTCGCTGTTTTCTTCATTACATTGTGCTTTTATGCTAATTCTCTTTCTACCTGGCTGTTTTCGTTTTTCTGAAAATTTCAAGTGGCTGTCAGAGGTGCTGTTTAATTTGGCAAAACTTTAACCAAAATTCATTTACAAATAAAAAAACAACGGAAAGTAAAAGTGTTTTATCGGTAAAAACAAAATAATTTTTGACCAAACACGAATAGTGTTAAAGAATTAACGTTAAAACAAATTGTATAAAAAATGACAAAATAAAAAACCTTAAAAGAAACCTACAAATAGTAAAACATAACGAAAGGCGTGATAAAAAGTTTTAATTTTTAACTCAAATTTAGAGTGAAAAAACAATTGAATACAAAATACACAATAGCTTACGTTTCCATAACGTAAGATTTGCACGGTTTGATTTTTATCTCTTAAATAAAAATAAACTCCTGACAGTGACACCAGACCTAGTTAAACATTAGAATTTGTTGATGAGTTATTGAAAATAAACAAATTAATAGACTTGTAGATGTTTAAATGAAAAAGTTAAGTGATTAGTGTTAAAAGTTCTTTAGTAAAAAAGTGTAAGTGATAAAATATTAACAATAGACGTATGATGGATCATTTTCAAGCAGCATTAGATCCTCGGAAACAGGAACTATTGGAAGCTCGGTTTATTGGAGCGCGGGTAAGTTTTGTGTGATATTTTTTTACTTACTTAAAAATATAATTAATACCGCCTAAACATTAATGTTATACAGGATTGGATCTTATTTTAATTAAGTGTACTGATCAAGGCGAATTCATTACAGGTGATCCTAAAAGCCCTGCTGATAACGTACGAGTTGTACTTGTTGTACTACCGAGATTACCTGGAATGAATTCGCCTTGGTACTGATCATGGCCCAATTAGTAGGTCGCTCGAAGCGCCTGCTGATTTTTTGTAGATTTGTGCATGGTGGAATAAGTAGGTGGCAGCGCTAAGGCAACAAATACAACATTGCAACAAAAATGAAAAATAAGTCTCCGTATACGTCAAAAATTATATTAAACTAAAATAAAATTTCGCCGCCGAACGCAAATCACAGCACAAAACGTGGACTTTTTGTAAACATAAACAAATCTTGACAAGACTAGACAAACAATACAAGAGCAAAAAATCGTCATCTGGCGTAGTAATGCCACCGGTTTATTTCATCATGGATTTGTGTTTCTATCGAGTAATTGTTTTTGTAGCTATTATTTTTGAAACCTTGTCCATTTCTTACACAAACAAATGCATTGGGTTTTGACATCTTTAACATAATTTACACAAACAAAATGCATGTTGTTTTTTCTATTGTTGCATTGTTGTAGTTTTGCGCAGACCTACTAATTGGCCATGGTACTGATATTCTCAATGGTCGACCTACAAGAAGACTACCGGTCATTTTACTAGCTAGATGACTTGTAATGCTCACCGATATATTGGCTATAGTTTCTATTAGTTTATTAAGAGCAAAATAAAAAAGTGACCGAAAATTTGTGTGCATGTGATTTTGCCTCCCTCTAACTTATTATGTGTCTCTCTTTAACTCATTAATGTGTTAGTAAAAAAATGTTTTTTTTTATTTAGTTTTGGTTATTGAGTTCTTGTAGGGCGATTTAATATTACTAATGGGTACTTCACACTACCCCACAAGGATTACGTATTTTAAGGAAAATACAACCTTGTCATGATAAGTTGTTATTGTTTTTTGAAATTTTCAAACAATAATTATCTAGATCAGAGTTGCATTTTCGTCAAAATACGTAAGACTGTGTCAGGCATCAGAAACTAAGAACCTAGTCTTGTTATCTTTAAAAAAGTAATATGTGCGACTATTGTGTTATTTACATATAGTTGAGATGTTAAGACATATTTTCTAAACTGCTATATTTTTTGTCAAATTTCAACCCTAGTAGAATACAACTTTTGCGGATCAAAAGGGATTAAGAAGGTGAAACCACTGAGGGAAAGGTGAAAGTGTTTCCTTTAACCCTGTATACACTCTTGTACCCGTTTGGACCCGTCTGCTTAACACTTTTTTTAATTTTAATGAAATTACTCAAAAAAAAATTTTTTTTGTTTGAAATTTTTTTTTACAATTTTTTTTTATTTATTTATTTATTTATTTATTTGATATTAATGTTATATAAATATAAAATTAATATATATAATAATAGCACTGGCTGCCAGGGCCATCGGCTAGGTTTTGTAGTATAAATATTGTTCTAAATTTTGATTTTTAATTTTGAAATGAATTTAAATATAGTATTTATATTGTGTTCTGTAGGATTTCTAAGCAGGCTTATACCGCTGTTGGATAGATATTTATCATGATAGTCTTTTAAATGATGACATGTTGAAAGTATATGTATAACGCTATTAACTGATCCACAAAAGGCACAGGTGTTGGTAACATTTTCTTTTAGGAGATGAATGTGAGTAGTGATGGTGTGACCCATTCTCAGTCTTGAGAAGATTTTAATCTTGTTTTTGCATATGTTGGTTGGATATATAGGAGGTGTGTAATTTAGGTTTATTTGTGAAAAGTGGGGGTGATGGTATTCTTTAAGCTTATTTCCTCTTTGTATTGTGAGTTTATTTATGATTGTGTTACGGAGGTCATTTTTTTCAGTTGTTGCGTCTCTGATAATGGGTGCATAGCAGCCATTTTTTGCAGCTAAATCCTCAAGGTTGTTACCCGGTATACCAACGTGACCAGGAACCCATACTATTTTTATTTTGTTCTTAGAGTTTATAAGCAGATCCCGAATTTTGTTTATCGTTTGCCATTTGGTATTAGATGGATTGTTGATGGCTGATAGAACGGAAAGGCTATCGGAAAAGATAAGGCAATTTTTTTTAGTTTTGATTGCTATATATAATGCTTGGGTAATTCCGGCGGCCTCTGCTGTAAAGATGGAAGATATGTTAGATAGTGACTTAGTTACGATTACTTTACCAGTTTTATCAACGACAGCGTATGCTACATTCTCGTTGTCTTTTGATGCGTCAGTGTAGAGATGTCGCCAGTTAGGTCCCCCAAGAGTTGTTTTGAGTTCGTTATACAGTTGTATATATATTTCGTTACATGTGTTTTGCTTCTTGAAGGACGAGAGAGACATATTACACGAGTTGTTGTCGAATAACCATGTTGGGTGTTTAGGGTTGTATTTATAAAGCTGATCTCTGTAGAAAAGTAAGTTATTATTAACGATCTTATAAAGCGATGACTTGACTCTAGGGCTTTTTGTTGATAATATAATAGACGCGACGTCAGCATCTATTATAGAATTGTTAGACGAAAGTACTTTAGGAAGCAATCTATTAAGGCATTCAGAAGTTTTTTGTTCTAGCGTTGGAAGCCCTGATTCAATTAATAAAATTTGAATAGGTGTAGTTCTGAATGCATATGTGCTGGCTCTAATTGTTTGGTGGTATATCGTTTTTATAATATTTAATTTCGCATTTGATGAGTTGCCATACAGAAATAGACCATATTCTATCTTGTTCAAGATAAGCGTTTTGACAAGATAAGTAAGGGTGTTGGTGTGAGTGAAACTCCTTGTAGCCAAGTACCTTAGGAAGTTGGCTTTGTGGATAAGTGATTTTTTAAGCATTAGAATATGCTCTTGCCAGCGATAGTTTTTTTCAAATAGTATGCCTAATATCTTTTGCTTAGTCACAATGGAGATAGTTGTGTTGTTAATTGTTATGCTCATGGGCTGGCAATTATGCTTGCGGCATACGTGCAAAATAGATGACTTTATGAAAGAGATTTTTGCTCCTGATAGTTGTGTCCATGTTTCTATGTCGGTGAGTACTTTATGAAGCATATCGTTGATTAACGAATTATCGCTGTTTTTGCATAGAATGAAAAGGTCATCAGCGTAAAGGCAATGATCAATGTACTTGTGGGTTTTGATGATATTACTAATTTGATTAAATGCAATTTGAAATAGTATGACAGATAGGGGTGAGCCCTGGGGTATTCCATTTTTTAGCGGGAACTTGTTTGACATATGCTGATTTATTGTGACTTGAATTGTTCTTCCAGATAGAAAGGACTTCACATAATTAAAGATTTTTGGGCCAACACCCCACTTACTTAATGAATCTAATATGATGTGGATTCCTATGCGGTCAAAAGCTTTCTCAAAATCTATACCTAGTATAGATGCGTGGTTTCTACATGATAGGGTTTTAGAAATATAGTGATCAATATGCAATAATACATCTGTACAGCCTTTATTTGTTTTGAAAGCAAGTTGGTTTACAGCAACAAGCTTTTTCTTGTCAATATACCATTTTATGCGATTAGCAATTATACTTTCCAATATCTTTGATAGACATGGCAAAAGGGATATGGGTCTATATCCAGAGAATGAGGTTAAGTCTTTATTAGGCTTGGGTACGGCTACTATTGTTGCATTTTTCCATGACTGTGGAATTACACCACGATCCAATATTTGGTTATATAGATTAAGCAGTAGATTTCTACTACGACCGCCTAAGTGTTTAATCATGTGGTAGGATATGCGATCATGCCCGGGTGTGGTTCCTTTAACTTTTTTAAGAGTTGTTGTTAGTTCGCACATTGTTAGAGATGAGTCGATTGTGTGAGCATCAGCATTACATGCTTCTGCGACTGAAGAGATTAGTGAGTTATTTTTGGCATTAACGAACTCTGGAGAGAAGTTTTAGTCTAACGAGTAATCTGACCATTGTTTTGCAAAATAGTTAGCAATATTTTTTGAATCGGTAATAATTTCACTATCAGTTTTTATTATTGTTACTGGTTTGAATGTGTCTCGACTAGATAATGTGTTTACTTTTTTCCATAAGCGAGATAATGGGGAGTCTCTGCATATAGTTTTGCTGAAATTTTCAAAGCACAGCGATTTGGACTTTTTGGACTCCAATCTGAATTTAGAGTTTGCTTTTTTATATGAGATAAGGTTTTCAGTCATCGGGTGTTTTTTGAATTTATGCCACTTATCCAACTTATCTTTACGGAGTTGTGTAAGAGTGGTGTTCCACCAAGGGACGTAACGCTTTTGGCCGGGTGTTGTTTGAGGGATGAAGGAGTTGGCTGCAGTTCTTATAGTTTTTGTAATTATTGCATTATCTTTATTTGTGTTCCTTGAAGTTTTCAAGTGTTCCAGTTTCTTATCTACAAAACATTCGAATTGTTCCCAGTTTGCTTTTTTAAAGTTAAATTTGCGTAAAGGAGATTTGCGGAGATGGTTGAAATTAGTTATAATTGTGGTCAAAATGGGGAAGTGGTCACTATGATGCATATCATCAAGCGTATGGCAGGCAATTATTGAAAGCAAGGATGGGGAGCAAGCTGTGATGTCAATATTTGTAAATGTGTTGTGTGTAGAGAAGTGGGTAGGGTTTCCATCATTGATGATACAGAGATTATTTTGATTAACCTAACATTTACACATGCCACTGCCAGTTCGAAAAACTCAATACACTCACGATTTTTTACTAATACACTCACATTTTTCGCAATGGCAGCTCCAGTGGCAGCAAAAATTGCATGCGAGTGGAAATTTGGCACTTGCATGCCACTAAATGTCAAAACGATTAGCAATGTTACCCTGTTCAATATTTAATGCAAATCGACTGGATTGTTGTCGAACTGTAATTTAAGTTTTAACTGTTAAATGCATTTTTATGATTAATTTGTAGTAACGGGCGTTAAAATAAGTAAGTTTCCTAATTATAGAGCATTAATTTTGCTAAAATAATGCTAATATAAATAAATGTAAACTATTTCCCCAAAACTAAAACTTTGTGATGAAGTCGGCAACTCTTTTTTGTTTTCTGGTACTATTTTTTTTAATTTGAGATGTAAACAAATCATCTCAAGTTGACGCTTCGACGACATGTTGAAAATGAACTGGCAGTGGCATGTGTAAACAGAAACGCAAATGGCATGAGATTCGACTATTTCGAACACTTTTTCGTTTATAATATGTATAGAACAGTGGCATGCCACTACTTGCATGTGTAAAGGCAACGTAAGTGAATGTTCAATAGTAGATCCACGAGGGTTGTTGGAGGTCGATCCCCATAACACATTCCAGCTATTTACATCACCCACTAATATAATGGGGGTTTGAACGTTTACAAAAAGATGGTTAAAGTCTTGTAGAGAAAAGCATTCATTTGGTGGGATGTATACTGATATTATGGTTATTTTTATATTTAATGTAATTTCAATGGAAATGTTCAGTAATTTTGATGTATTATTAAGACATTTATGTGGTATATGGTTGCGAATTAGCAAACCGATTCCACTCTTAGCTGATGAATTTGATGGATGATTTTGAAAATAGCAACGGTAGTTTTTTGGAGGGACAGGATTTCGGTTAAATGCACAGTGAGTTTCCTGAAGGGACACAACCTGAGGTGAATGTTCATTTAGGATGAGTTGTAGATCGATGTAATTGTTGAAATATCCTTTAATGTTCCATTGTATAATATTGAATGAAGCCATAATAGAAAATAAGTAAATTATGGTTGTGCTCACTATAAAAAGGCCCAGGTGCACACCGAGACGGACAAGGACCAAGAGCGACACCGACCGCACCGGCGGGTGAGATGCACAGCTCCCCACCGAACCGAACCATCCGGGTCTCCCGCAGTCCCCATCCGCCCCGATGCGCAGCCAGTCCTAAAGTTTTTGTGGGCTTAAGTCTCCATATCTACACCTCCATCAGAGGAGTGTATTTTACTTTTTGATGTGGAAGGTTTGTTTGCCTTATCGCCAGTTAGCTGGCTTTTTAAATCCTGATAAATTAAACTGGAGTATGGAGTAAGTTTGGCTCCAAGTGATTCTTCCGTAGAAAAATTGGTTCTTTTCGGGGTCGATAGACCCAAATCTTGTACGTTATCAAGTACCATATCGGTACAAGTAATGTCAAGAGGGTGTTGGTTTTTAATTGGTAATAACTTTGTTTGAGTTGTAGGTTTTACAGTTGTGTATTTTGTTGTAGTTGTGGTTGGTTTAGTTGTTGAATTGGATATATTAATTGGCTTGCTTGATGATGATATTGTATATGTTTTTTCTGTGTCTTTACTAATGGCTGTTTCTTTTTGAGTGTTATTTGATTGTTTTGTGACGTCAGAGAAAGTAGGTATGGGGTTACTTTTTGTGTAAATTTTATGTGCTTCAGGATTGGCGTTGTAAGTTTTCCAGGCTTCCCTAATAGTGCAACGGCGGTTTATTTTAATCTTTAGGACGGACTTGTGCTTTAGAAAGGTGGGACAAGTAGAGTCATATGAGGTATGTGTTTCGACATTGCAATTTACACAAAATTTCTTTTTGCATGGTTCATGAGGCACTAACTCACCACATTCCTTACATAGTTCAGCATTTTTGCAACGGTTCTTTGTATGCCCAAGTTTTTGGCAGGTTTTGCAGCGCATTGGATTTGGAATGTACTCGTTGACTTTAACCCTTTCCCAGCCGAGTTTTATGTATTCTGGAAGTCTAATTAAATCGAAAGTAAGGATTGCGGCGCCAGTTGGAACTAACTTATCATGTTCAGTTTTTTTCATTATTTTCTTAACTTCAACTACCTTTTGGCTTTTCAGCCCAGCAAGAATTTCTTCTTCGCAAAGATCAATTATTTTTGTAGAGAAAAACTTTCCTTGTACATAGTTTAGAGTCTTGTGAAATGTAAAAGAAACCGGTATTGTGTCTACATAGTTAGCTTTTATAAATTTCTGAGCAGCTTTTAAATTATGGGTTTTAATTAGAAGGTCACCTGATTTCATTTCAATGACATCTGAGTAATCTTTTGATATGAAGTTTAAGCCTTTTTCGATTTGAAAAACGTTGTAGGCTGATATAGGTTTCGGTGTTTCATCTTTCTTTAATGTTCTAGTTGAAATAATTATATAGCGTGGGATGTGATCATCGCATTGTTTGAATTCAGGAAGAGGGGCAAAGTCTTCTTTGCGAAATCGTTTGCCATTGTTGGAGAGGTCTTCGTTAGATCCAAGGGATTCCGAACCATCCATCCCACACGGAATGGATAATTAAAATATAAAACAATTTACTTGTTCCAAATAATTCACTTTTTTATTTTTGGTATGCAAAACTTAAATAAACCACGTTTTTTGTTGTTTACAATGTCTATTTATTAAAACAAAACTGAGCACCGTTATACTATGTATATTGACACAGCAGAAGAGAGAAAATACTTCTATACACGGCAATTGCCTAAGCAAAACTGAAATTTTTTTTTTATTCCGCAAAAATGTTTGCAGAAGTAACATAAATCATGTGCTTTTGCCTTCAAAAAAATTTCATGATATAGGGAATATTGATCGTGATCGAACAGAATACAGGTAGTACATATAAAAAAATTTATTATTGTTACACAATCAGAAAAACGTATAGCTGCCCTGATTTATACTTATCCGTTACACTAGGTTCACACAAGCGTATTTTATAGTAGAATAAAGAAATGAAACACGCGTTTACGCTTAACAGGTATATTGTGAAACCCGCCTTAGAAGGAATTTTAAAATTTTTTTTGGTCCTTTTATTTGATCTGTTTTTATGACTATTAATATTCTATGACCCTTTAAGTATGCAATGAGTTGTTAAATTTGTGTCAGGTATTTTATAGCATATAAATAAAAGGATTTTATTTTTTAATCCTTTTTATTCTACCTGTATTTGGTATGAAAAAAAGTATGAAAAGCAAGTGACATTCGGATGCAAACTCAGTGGATATAATATATCCGAGCAATAACAACGTTTTTCATAAAAACATGGAGATTTCAGCTATAAAGAATGGGCCGGAGAGTATTTTAGAAACAAAAACGAGGAAGATGTTAAAAATTACATTCGAAAAAAGGGAAACTTAAATTCCTATAGCACTGAAATACAATTGGATTTAGAAAATAAATTTTCTGTTTTCATCAAAATTTAAAACAGCGATACAGGAAAGTTGATTACAGAAAAGATTTAATAAGATTTAATAAGAGCTTTTCAAACTGGTTAGAGGACGAACTTTCTATCCAGATCGCTTCAGAAAATACCAGGGTAGGAAAAAATTCTACTCGCGAGCACAATTCGAGTCAACTCTCTCATTTTAAAATTTGTGCTCGCGAGTTTTATTTTTAAACTCGCGAGCACAAATTTTTTACGAGTCATAAGATTTTTGTGCTCGACTCGTAAGCAGATAACAACTCGTTTTAAAATTTGTGCTTACGAGTTTTATTTTTCAACTCGTAAGTACAAATTTTATGCGAGCAGAAAACGAGCGCATACGAGTTGAAATCGAGCAACTCGTTTAAAAAAATTAATGTTTGCTTGTGCGAAGTAAAAATATACATACATATGAATTTTTAGAAACGAAGGGCAGGCAAATGTGTAGGAAGGGGTTATAAAAACATATGCACACATACATATGAATGCTGGGCATAACCATGTTGATAAGAATGTATGTGTGTTTGTATGTATAAATGTTTTCTTGTTTAAAAATATGTAAACCTGCAAAATGTTTAATGATGTGTAATAAAATGTATGCGTTCTTAAATGACTTAAATAAAAGTGTTTGAGATTGGTAACATATTATTTTCATAAAAGCTGCCTTTAATAATTATAAATAAAATAAACATTTGTCAATCGATTTTCATGGTTTATGGCTCATTTTATTCGTAATATATCTGGCTTTCTGATAAATTATAAAAAAAATTGTTCTAAATTTGTTAACAAATTTTTGAAAACAAAAAATAGTACTAATTTTGCTTGAAAAAAAAAGTTTATCGCCACTAATTTCTGAAAATGTCCGAAACAGTGGAAAATATAAAAAATGTTATTCGTTTGACTTAAAGGAAATATTATTAATAATCATTTGTTGGTGTTTTTATAAAAATCGGCCCTTATTTCGGGCGGAATATAAGTCAAGCCCATAAAAAAATTTGAAACTGCAAACGGATTTAAATTAACCGCTTCAAAATCTTTATATTTTATATGTTTTTATTTAAAGACTTACATTTGTTTTTGAAGACCAGTGTTATAAATGAATTAAGAGTTTTTTAGGGTAGCAAAAGCCATCACATAATTGTCTTGTGACAACCAAATTAGTTGATTCTTATAGAAAACATCAGCAGGTAGTAAACAATCACGACTATTTATAGAAAATGTGATCATTGATATGTTTGTTTGATCCCTAGTGAGTGTTTAAATGTCAGTGCAATGGGTCTGAAAAACTTATTATATTAATGTTTATGTTAAAAGGGCTGGCAAGACGTGTGGGAAAGGGTTGTAAAATTAATGTTTATACTAAATAAAAGCACACAAGTGAATGCTGCTCATAAACAGGTAGATAAGTGTGGTTTAAAATATATGTGCAATACGTATAAATGTTAAATTTTGAATGATGTGTAATAAAATGTATGCGTTCATTAGTGACTTACATAGAAGTGTTTACGATTCATAGGAAATTAATGAACTGCCTTTTTTATATTTTCGAAACGTATAACATGATTGCATTCTTTTAAACGAATCCTTTTCTTTGCTATTTCTTCTTCATGGTTAGTTATACTTGTCACAACGTAATATTTGCTGTATCAATAAATACCTTTTCCCACCTTACTTCTGATCCATTTGCTAATGCTGTGTTGTGTTTCGATGAAATATTCATACATACACACATTTATCCACACATACAAACAAATAAACAGGAAAAATATATTTATAGTTAAAAAAAATTCATACGCAAAAATAAAACTCGCGAACAATTCTTTTTAGCTCGACTCGCGAGTTGAGTTTTATTTTTGACTCTTAAAATTTGAATTCTTTTCGCGAGCAATATTTTTCAACTCGCAAAAATAAAACTCGCTCGCGAGTTTTATTTTTTAAACTCGCGAGCAGTAAAGAATAATTCTTTTCAATGTTGAAAATAAAACTCGCTCGAATTGGACTCGCTCGCGAGCG
Source organism: Pollenia amentaria (assembly GCA_943735925.1). Classification (NCBI taxonomy): domain Eukaryota; kingdom Metazoa; phylum Arthropoda; class Insecta; order Diptera; family Polleniidae; genus Pollenia; species Pollenia amentaria. Next base: position 128,056,860 of record OX031008.1, on the reverse strand, counting down.
AGTTTAATTCGAGCACTCTCCGTACTCTGGAAAATACAAATCAAAACACTCGTGGGAGACCACAAAAATCGGTGGACAACTGTAGCGATAGATCGAAGAGGCGGAAACTTAAGGATATCAATGAAGAAATCAGATATGAAAATATTCAAGATGCTTTCCTACATCAATTACCATCACAGAAACAATTGATTAAAGTGAGAAAAAAAGTGAGAACAAAACGGATTCTTAAAAGTATACCAACTCGCAGCGATGCAAAACAATTCACAAATGAGGAGGCATTAGCATTATTTCTGGATTTAAAATTAACAAAACAGCAATATATTCCGCTCAGATTGCGTGCGATTGAAAAAGGCTAAAATATGTATCCAGCATATCATCACATAACAGCTGCTAAAATTGACTGTTTGCCATTAAAGAGGTACAACTGCAATCTCTACTTGATCACACATCCGAACACTTGCTACAATTAATAAAAGGAAATGAGTTAAAGAAATATAGAAACACAAAGTTAATTCTTTTTTTTTAAATGGAGATGTGATGGTTTTTCCGGACAAAAACCACGCAACATCAAGTCAATTAAAGCAACTCCCGACAAAATCATTAGATAATACTGATGCATATGAATTTGGATTATCACCATTACATGCAAGAAGACTACTTATGGAACACATACTAAAAATCAGTTTTGATTTGGATTTCGTATCTTCAGGATCAATAAGAAACAACGAAACCAACAAAGAGTTAAGAAATTCAAAAAGTAAACATGTTCAAGATAAATATCGCAAATTTGGGTTGAATATAGATCAGTTAAAACAAGCGTCAGGCAATACAAATGATGGCAATACCGCAAGAAGATTCTTTTCAGATCCAGAAACAGCATCTGAAATAACAGGTGTTGATTTTAACCTAATTTTTAGATTTAAAATAATCCTGGAAGTACTTGCGTGCAATGAAGAAATTGACTCAAAAAAATTTGGAGATTTTGCTAAGGAAACTGCAAAATATATACAACCAAGTACCCATGGAGAAATATGGATGCTACAGTTCACTAAATCCTTTATCATGGAGAAGATGTCATTAAATATCAGTTGGTGCCACTTGGAAATTCGAAAACAATGTACAGTGGAACATCGGGATTTAGATGAAGAAGTCAAAAAACTACTAAAGAACAGAAATAACACAGAACAGAATATGGAATAATTGCAATCAATCTTTCAATTAAATGAACAATAATTACAATTCATTAGATCTAAGACAGACATTGTATTAGTAAAAAATAATAATAAAAAGAACCTCACATTTTTACAAAAGCTGTTAAAATCCATTTCTTCTTTTATTTTTAAAAGGTTTTTTTTTTGCACATATGTATGAAATGTTTTAATAAATAAGAAATATTCAAAAAATCAATACCTATATTTTTGTATCAAAATTTAAAAAAAAATCAGAATTCCGCTGATTTATTTTGCTAATATTAAGAAATTTTAGAGCAAAAAATAATAGATTCTTCTGTAGTAATAGCAAGATGTTAGATACTATTTCTAAAGTTTTTTTAAGTGTAAACTGATGAAAATCCTTTAAAATAATTGGACACAGGATTTTCTTTTATAAAAAACAATATTAAATTTATTGAAACAAAACTATACTATTGAAGTTCAAAAAATATTATATAAGAAATTTTCAATTCATTAAAAAATAATAAACTATTTTTCAAAGCCAACTAGAAAAATATAAATGTTGAATAGGTGTAGTGTTTTAGAGTAAAGTATATTCCCAACATAAACAAATTTGACAGCAACAAATTGTTAATTTTTCAGTAATAATAGCTGATTTTACTATTTTTTTTTTTAATATAAAATTTTTTTTTTAGTGTAAACATTAAATTTTTTTGAGTGTCCCATTATTACAAAAAATGCTAATGATTATTATTTAAATCCAAAAGGACATCTTTAAATAATTAAAAAAAAAAAAAAAAAATAAAAAAACCATATTTCACGCTAAAGATAAAAAAAATCTAAAGTTCCAACCGATTTTAATGAAATTGAAAGTGAAGAAAAGTTTAAGAATCTATCTGTCAATTAATTTCACTAAAATATCTCCTTCGCTTCAAAAGTTACAGAATTCTGACCAATGAAAAACGATTTTCAGCCACTGTGCATCGGTGAAATAAGTATTTAAAACGATTTTAAACATAAATGAGTTTTAATATCAATCCTGAAAATTGGCCATAAATAATATATTTTGCAAAATTTATAAGCTAATGTTGATTTTTAAAATTATTGAAAATATTACTTACTTTTGTTTAACTTAGGACAGATATTTCGATATTTTTATTGCTAAATAAAATAACGAACTTGTTAAAAACAGCCCTTATGAATTTTGTTTTGTTTTAACCGATCAGGTGTTGTTATTAGTACTGTGAGTATAATGGTTACCTAGATACCCGATACTTTACACTATTGAAGTATAATACATTTATAATAAATTTGTTTGCAAATTAAATTATTTACAAAATTAAAGATTCTTATTAATTATAATATAATTTGAGATATTCTCATTGTTTACTTTATGACCCGTCTTGTTTTTTATGAAATAAACACCAAATAAATGCATTTGGACCAAATAAAATGGCCTTAAAGATATTGAGAATATCTAAAATTATTTTATAATTAACAATAATTTAAACCGCTACATCCTTATCTTTCTTTCATGGTCATATTTAAATGCCAAAGTTTATGTTTCTAAGTTTTAAAAAAATTACCAACGTTATAGGTTCTCATTCACTCAGGACCCTGCACCTACAATTTTATGTTTCTAATATCTATTATAGCAAATTAAAAAGGTACCACTTGTAGAACGAAAAAGTTTAACAAAGACATTTAATTTCCCGCATTTCACCATTTTTATATTTTTTTCCCCATTGAAATATAAAAAAATTCATTATTGTAGTGGAAGCCCATTATTGAGAACGTATATTGCAGACTGGAGAAAAATGTGTTGTTAAGAAAGTACCAAAAATAGGTAAAATTTTCACCCCTTAAACAAATTTGTATTTTTTAGATAAGTTCCAAATGTACAACAGTTTATATTTCTATGGTTATTGGCTCTAATTGAAAAATTAATGGCTTAATTTTAATTCTTGTTCAGAACAAAATGAACTGCGATGCCACTTTTTTCTATTTGTACATAAAAGTTAAATTGAGCTGCCACATCATAAAGTACTTTTGCATTTATATTACAACAATTGTTTTTTTGCTGAATAAAAAATAAATATAATTAAAAATAATAAAATCACTTTCCTTTTTTTGTCCATTTTCTTAACACACTTTTAAAAACAATTCAATATATGTAAGTAGTTTGCCAGTTGTGCTGCCAGTTTGTATAATTGTTTACATCTGTAAACCATATGGTAGCTTTGTTTTTCCGGGAAAATTTTCTGAAATAGGTAAATCGTTCTGAAGAACACTCTCAGAAAAAAATCGGACAAAAATATTGTTCGGAACGCATGGCTGAATCCACGGTTAATTTAGGAGTTATGATGTTAGCGAATTAACTCGTTTTAACGCTATTTATCCCCTTAACATTCGAATTTCTAAAATTTCCATCTTACCTAGCATTTACACATGAAAGAAGTTTCTTGCGAGTCGCAATGCACTAAATTTGTTCACTAACACACACACAATTTTCGTACTATTAGCCTAGGGGTGGGCAATAAATATCGATATATCAAAATATCGATATTTAAAAAAATTATAATCGATATATATCGCCGATATTTAAAATACCGATATATCGATACATTGATATTTATCTACGACTATCGAATTCGATATTTTTAAGATCTCTTTATAATAAAATTCAACATTTTAACCGTTGCTCAACTGCTTACAATACTGTTGTTTTTTAAGAATTGCATCATATGCTTTTTAAATAATATTAAGAAAATAACGGCGCTTTTCCATTGTACATTTTCCTAGATTACACAGTTCAGTTTTGTCTCGGCTTTTTAAGAGATGACAACAAAAAAATAAGCGCAGAAAAATGTTCTGGAAAGGGTTCCTAGAATTATGCAAAGAATCGCCTTAATTATATCGTATTAGCAGCAATAGACTCTTGAAAGTTGGAGTGTTAATAATAAAAAAAATATATTTTGGTTTTTTTTCTTATTTGAGCATGTTCTTATATATTAAAAATAAAATATTGCACAGTTTACTTACATAGTATGTGTCACATACCATATAGTATAATCCCAATTATTATTATTTTTTTCTTTTTTTTTAGATTTTATATGGCGAATAAATAAAACTTTTTTTGTATTCTTGACTTTTTTTTGAATTTTTTTATTGTAGAATTAACTGTCGGTCCCTCGATTTCAAGCGAAAACTTCGTTCGCATTACTTACCTTAAAAACTAAATTTTAAAATTGGTTTTTGTTTTAAATAAAAGTTAAGCGAATTAAAGATTCATTCGAAATCGAAGGACAGGCAGTAAATTTGAAATTAAAAGAAACAATAAAAAGTTCGAATGGAATAACATGTAGTATGTTTGTAAATATGTAAATATGTATTGACATAGGTATATTAAGTTTTTAAATTTGGTAATAATTTGACCTTAATACGTTCGATACATCGATATATCGATATTTTTAATTAATAAATATCGATACTCTTATAAAATATCGATACGATATATATCGATATATTTTTTCAATTTGCCCATCCCTATATTAGCCAATTTCTCCGGTTCAAATTTCAACCTTATAACTCATGGCGTTAAGGCTGTGCGAAGATGAATCTGTCAGTCCGTCCGTAACGTGGAAATTGTATATACCTATATACATAAGTTATATATAGATTGTTAAATTAAACATTTTTGTTTTGCCTTATAAATACTTTTATTGTTAACAAAGGGTTTTTTACTATATGAAAAAAAAATTCTTAAAAAATAAAACATTAAAAAAATCGCAACTAAAAACTATTTTTATAGCTAAATATTTTAAATATATATTTTAAATGACATAAATCAAAAATAAAACAATTATTTAAATTATAAGTTACATACTTCATTTACTAAAATAGTTGACAACATAACTAAAGCATGTATGAAATAGAAATAAATCTATTGCAAAGTCGCTGCGTATGACGAATTTTGGCCGACGATATTATTGTGTTTATTTTCGTATACACCAAGATGTTTTATGTGGGGCGACTAATATTTGCGGCCCAAAATTCGTCGTTCGTCCCTGTTGTTTTTCTAGCATAATACCTACCTATAATAGAAAAAGTTAAAACAACTCTTAATTAATAAATAGATTTTAAAATGTAATTATTACAGGGACTTAAAATAATTATTATTTTTTTTTATAGGTTACGAGAAAAATGCCTTTATTTTCAATTTAAAATTTTTAACCATAATCTCTACATATATTTTATTTTGGTTACCATAACCAATTTAAAGAAAACATATTTTTTTGGCTATAAATATCCATTAAAAAATAATTTATTTTTTTTGGTTACAAATATCCGTTATAAACTAATGAGAAAGTAAAGTCGGTCAAGCCCGACCCTATGAAAGGTATCCTATACCACAATATTTAGAGATATATTTTCAATATTGTAGCTTTTTTGCGATCCATTGTTAATCATGGACCCGACAAAACAAAAAATTATATTATAAAGTTAAGATTCATGTTTAAGTTCTCACCATTTGCAATTGGCTTGATCCTTATGACAATTAGAACATATGTATTTATGTACCAAATATCATCAAGTTATCTTCAAAATAGCGGCTTGTACTTTGCGTACAATGTTTATTACATGGACAGTCAGCCGGACGGACGGATATCGTTAGATTGACTCAAAAAGTGTTATACACCAATTTATATCTTCTTAAATAATACATCACTGATGAACAAAAACAAAAACTTTTTTGATGAATATTTAACCATAAAAGCTTTTTGGTTGGTAACATTGTTATTTATAACCGAAATAAAACGTTTGTTTCTTATAATGGTTTTTATAACAAAAAAAAAATATATATCTTACTTTAATTGGTTACGAAAACTTTATCTAATATTCATCAATATTAAGGGCTAAATATGATTTTTTCGTCGTATAACTGTTAGGATACCTGAATTATTATTAATACCTATTTGTGGCAAAAAGGATAATATTCTTAAATAGAGTTAAGCTAAATTTGAGTTAGTGGCTCCATTGCGATCCTCACGTTTAAAAGTACACATGGGCAAAGTTTTAATATATTTGTACGATTTTTTAGGAAGTATTAGCAGAATGACTTTTTGCTTATCTTTTTTCAATGTGCAATTATATTTGGAAAAAACACGTGAGTTAACTTCAGATCTGTGATATTTTGAATATTTAGAAATAAAAAATAAAAAAACTATAACAGCAGATAGGTGATGATCAGGGTAAGAAAGTTCATGCACTTAATAAAGGCATTTCAGTAAATTTTTTCACTTGCAACTGTGCAATATGGCAAAGGTGTACTTATGTATTTGACGTGAGCAACCAATTTTGCTTGCACCTCCAATTTTCAGCTTTCCGAAACCAGTTTTTTAATAACGTACCTTCGATTTTACAATATCCCAAGAAGTCATTATGTTTTTGCACTTTTGCGTTTTCGCAAGAGTGCAACTTTTGACGTGAATACCTTTAATATTGCACAATATGCGCAAAACCAAGCACTAAAAATAGCAAAATATGCAAAAATAAAAAATAGTCACTTAAAATTGATTTATTTAACCATAAAACATTCAATTCAGACTTAAACAGTGGCAAAAATTGTTTAAAAAGTAGTTACGCTGCCTTTACACATGCAAGTAGTGGCATGCAGCGTTGTCAACTTTTTACAATCAAAACGCGCTGTTCTACATCTCAAAACGAGCTTAAACGCACTAAATCACAGCGTTAAAAAATATTTATAACCAAAATGTTAAATTAAAGCGCTAAATTAATTTTGCAAAAAAGATTTTATCGAATCTTAGAAAAAAATTTAATATTTATCTAAACAAACTATAGACAACTCACAAAGTGTTCTCTTGTGCCATATTGGATATTTAACCTTATAACGGTTCTCGATGTTGAAAAAGACTGTAGTAGATTAAAGTAACACACAACCTGTGTTCTTAAATAAACTACAAAATTCGACTTTCGTTGTTACCGAAATCGAGAACCGTAATAAGGCTGATTATCAACGAAAAATGTTTCGACATAGTCGGATCTCATGCAATTTTCTTTTCTGTTTACACATGCCACTGTGAGTTAGTTCATTTTCAAAATCTCGTCGAAGCGTCAAATTGAGAAAATTTGTTTACTTCTCAAAATAAAAAAAGTACCAAAAAACAAAATAAAGTTACCGAGTTCATTATATATGCATATAATGCATGTTTCAAGAAAATAATCATAATCGGCCAAGTTTTGGAATTCGAAATGAAGTGAAATTGAAATCGAAGGAAAGTTTCAGTTCAATAATTTTAAAATAGTCTGTAGTTTTTCATGATTTTAAGAGTAATTCTAACACCCAATTTACATGATGAATTTTATGACGTCCAATTTCATCATGTTTTGTTTGGTAGCAAGCGGTGTAGAGAAGAAAGAGGGGTAGAAAAATAGACTTGATTTCTGTTTTCATGGTTTTTTTTTGACAATTCTCTTTACACATTTTTCTGTTCTTTCTGTTACGTTTTATTTTTATATTCTCATCAACTGGATTGAATGAAAATGAAAAAAAATTAGACGTCCAAAAAAAAAAACCATCGTATAAATTTGAGTAGTTTTTGGTAGCAACTTCAAAAGGGAATTAAGAAAATTGGACGTCATAAAATTCATCATGTAAATTGGGTGTAATAAATATAAGTTATACTCAAATTACGACGAACATTTATAAAACGAAGTATTTTTATGAAGCTTTAAAACAGGATCGTTTTGAAAATTTGTGTGATTTGAATTTCACTCGAATTCGATTTCCAGAACATGTCTGAATAATACATTTAACAAGATAAAATTTTAATAACAATTTGACAATAATCCAGTAAATTTGCATTAAACCTATAACCATAGATTACACTTATAACAGGGTAATATTGTTTATTGTTTTGACATATAATGGCATGCAATTGCCAAATTTCCACTCGCAAGCAAAATTTGCTGCCACTTCTCATGACTCTTTCATTTAACATCAAATCCAATTCTCAAACCTTTTTTAATTGTTATTTCATGCCTCCGTTTTTGACATCACCTTATGACAGGTTGATGTGACGACTAGATTTCAAATGTAATTTAATTTTTTTTTTGCTTGAATTCTACTTATATTTATTTCTTGTTGTACTTAATGGCGATTTCTTTTCTGAGAAATATGTTGCATAAATGGTACATGCTCTATCTCTTTTGTGTAGAGCATGTACCATTTATGCAACATTTTTCTCAGAAAAGAAATCGCCATAAATTTTGAGGGTAGCTTTTGTTTTTTTATTGAAAATTTAGCCTTGATTTTAAAGTTTTTACAAATTCAAAATTTTCATTATTTGAAAAATTAGTTGTGGAGTTTTATTGCAAGAAAAAATATATAAAAAAAACTTCAAGATTATTGGAGAAGTGGATAGTGAAGATAATACTTTCGGTAAGGAAAGATGATGATGTACAATTATAGATATAGTGACGAAATTAGTTGATGTTTTAGATATTTTTGGCGAATTTCCAGAATTAAAGAATACCTTATTTTAAAAGAAACATACAGATACATTTGTGGTCCGATTTATTTTGTCCAAATTATTGAGAGGAACGATTTTGGAACGAACAAGTACATATATTGTTTTGTTTTTGCTCATCTTCCCTGAAAGGGAATAAGTTAATTTCGGAAATTGAATTTTGGGATAATTATATTTAAATTTTCCTAAATAAGAGCGGAAGAAGTGAAGGTTAAGGTATTGGGCTGACAGCAATCTTCAATTCCGGTCAGCATGGAGGGAGGGCAAAGGAAAATTATGTAGCGACATTAACCATCACCTTTACTAACTTGGACAACCATTTTTAGTTAGTTTCTTTGTAGATTAGTTTTAGCTTGTGTAAGAAAAGCTACCTAAGGTAAAGTCTCTGATAAGTGATTAATATTCCATTTGAATTTGGGGAACATAACACACGTCCACCGACGAGCACAGCCGATAGTAATATGTAGCCCTGTTCCCATGAAAAAAGACCCTTAGGAATCGTTACAGAGATTTTTGGCGTCCAACGTGGCGTAAAAACTTTAAATTCAAGGCTGAATTGTCAATAAAAAAAAAAAACAAAATCTACCCTCAAAATTTAAGTACAACCAGAAATAAATATAAGTAGAATTAAAAAAAAATCATTCGAAACCTTGTCACATCATAACAGGGTAACGCCATACAAAAAATAAACTTTTTCCATATTTCAGAATTTTGAGTCATGAATAAAAAAAATTACATTGCAGAAGTTAATTTTAAGAACGTTTGTGCGTCGAATTTCTCGGTCAAGTAATAATCTGGGGCATAATTTATTACTGGGCTAATTCTTAGCCAATATTTGCTGTTTATACCTTTTTGAAAACATAATTGTATCCTCATTTCGATTTATTTATCATCTAGAATTATTGATATTTAAAAAGTTTACAAAATCTAAAAAAAATACTTTCTCGCCTGGTATTCACTATTATAATTTCAGTCGATTTCCGCATCGACTTTTCTTTAACCAATCGGCATCAAACTTAATATTACATTAAATTAAATATACAACGTTTAACACCTCTAGTAGTACTGATATTTTTGGCTTTTCTAAAATTTTTGGGGAAAACATTTTCTGATGATCTGGCCTAAGCAACTAGTGAAATGCGCATAGAAATTAGCTTATCCTCCAACAATAAATTTCAGTATTTTTATCAAGAATAAAAATAGAGAATTAAGCACAACAAACAAAATCTTTTAATGAACATTTTTTTATTTTAAGTAAAAGCTTATGGAAAATGCATTATTGTGAATAAATTAAATCACAAAAGTACATTTTTAATTTAATGTGCGCCGCCATAATATCAAATAAAAATTCGTTCGATCATTTAATTCAACTGCAATTAAAAGTCGAATTTAGGTCATTATTGATTGGCACCATAGACAAAAATTTACTTTTTTTCCCCAAAATAATGGTTTTGGCCAATACCACCAAATGAGCTAGGCCAACTAAAATTGGCTCAGATATTTCTTACGTGTAAAAAGTAGTATTAAAAATAAGGCCCCTATTACGGTTCACAACTCAACTCAGTTGAGTTGTAATTTAAACAACTGGTTGTGATGAGTTGTAATTTTTTGATGTTTTTGTTCGCTGCAATATAGCAAAGTTGTAAACCATAATACAAAAATTAAGAAATAACAACTCAACTGAGTTGAGTTGTGAACCGTAATAGAAGCCTAAGCCAAATCGGCCCATTATTTCACCTGGCCCCAATACAGGTATACTCCTAATGCCCGTAATTTCTACAAATAGAAATCAAGCTGTGTATAGAAATCTATGGTGTAAATACTGCCAGTTTTAGAAAAAAACATAAGGTAAAAACACGTAGTCCAAATAGACGTTGAAAAAGGTAAAGATAACCGTTAGGTACGAAGGCGAGACAGGATATCTTTTTGAAAAATTACAGGCATAAGTTAAAGATTTAACACCATGGTGAAGAGTGTGTAAAATTCGGCACAGTTGAATGAATATAGCACTTTTTCTTGTTTATTTCGGTTTCTTGTTGGCAACAAATTCAAAAAGGTAATGTAATTTGAAATATATTTTGTACATTTATACATACGTATGTATCTAAATAATGAGGAAAATTAACACAAAAATAAGTTCTTATATAGTTAAAACAAAATGAGAAAAAAATATGATTCCACAAAAGTAAATAAACTCTTTGATTAACAATAAACATTTTACAACACACTGGCAACAAATAAAAGCCTCAGCTAGTCCTGCTTCTTCTTTTGGCTTCAAATTTACATAAACAACCAACCCGTCGCACTAACTAACGATTTAAAAATACAACGAAACAAAAAAAATCATTTATTTATTTAATAAACTTGTTTAATACGAGTACTTTTGAATAAAAGTAAATACGTCCAATTAAAATTAAATCTCTGTCATTTCTGTCAGTTCAACGTAGACTTTTAAAAATCAAGGAATGCATGTTTACACCTTGAATTTTACATCTTTCAAATTTACTAACAAAATTTTTAAATAAAATAAAGAATATTTTAAATAAAAAATGCAGTTATTTTTGTATTTAAATTTATTTTTTCAATTGCTATTTTAAAATTTTTATTTTCTTTTTTTGCCAATAATTTTACAAAAAATTAAAAAAATATTATCAAAGTTGTTTTTGGGAATTCATGAGTTTTCATTTGAATTATTTAAAAAAAGGAAAATAAATTTTAATAATAGACAGGCGTGCCTCCAACGTGTTTCGATAACAACGACTGATTGACTGACTAAATGATTTTTTTTACTGCAAGTTGTCGTTTCTTGTCTCGCTTACGAGCAAATTTATTTATATAAGAGCGCCGATGCTTGTTGTAAGCAGTGCTCCCACGACTAATAAAATTCTTACAACCAAAATTTTTGAAAAAGTTACCAAATGTGAAAAAATATAACCAAATTAGAAAAGCCCTTTCTTAATTGAGAAAAACATTAAACTTTATCTTAAATTGCATTGTAAAACAAGGGTTATTTGCACTTAATAGGAAAATATTAATTACAAATTAAGAAAACAAAACAAGAAATACATATTAAAAAAATAACGAACAACTTAAATGAAATGTTTTTATTTATTTGAGACCTTTTTCGTAAAATATATTTTTATTTTATTAGAGTTAAGCTCGTCAAATTTCCATACAAAATTCAGTATATTGAATTGTTTTGGCGAAGTTGGAAACTGTTGGCGATATGCGAAATGTATTTTTTGTGAATATTTTCCAATTTACATATGTATGTATATCTAAAATATTATTTATATGGGTATAACGTGTTTCGCTTGTTTGTAAGTTGTATTTTAAAATTATAATTGTTGTTATTACTGATTAAAAATTGTTCTATATGAAATATTTTGTGAATCATTGTATAATATTATGACGAATATAAACAAATTCGTATTTCAGAACGTAAATTCAATGGGGAAAATGTATATGACTGAAAGTCAAAAGATTTTTTGTTATAAATTAAAAATGGGTACGTTCGTAAATGCATCACTGCGCTGCATCAGTGATTTCAAATGTTTATATATATTTCAATAAAGTAGATATGGACCAAAAAATTGTCAAATACTCCACAAAAATAATAGTCACACAATAAAAAACATTTTAATTACTTTTTTATCTGCAATAAAAAAAGTTTGCTTTTCTGATGCAGCGCAGTGATGCATTTACGAACGCACCCAATATTGCCAAATCATTATCTAAAAAAACATGTTATATATAAACATATCGACAGTTTATAATAAGTAAAATTTAAAATTTCTTAAATTCACGCAATTTTCTATAAATTCCAAAATTATAGATTACCTATTTATTTTTGAAAAATCTTTAAAAATCAAATGTGTATTTTAATATATTTAAAAATACTACTGGAAATAATGTAAATTTGGAACATTTTACTGATATTCAAGTTTTTAGAAACACTAAAACTACTGTTGTGTACTTTTTCAGTCATGTTCTAAAACCGATTCCGCGTGATATTATTTGCACTTTCTACTCTAAGTACCACTTATCTTTACTACTATTAAATCAATAAAAATTACACTAATTTAAAAAAAAGTAACTGAAAATCTATATCGATTAAAACTTCATTTGATTTCAATTTCAGAACATGGCCGTTTCTAATATTAAAATCAAATTTGGCAATTTTTTTCTTAACAATAATTTTTAAAAATTATCTGGTAGCTGTTTTGAAAAAGGTTTTTTGTTATCGATAAGATATAGAAACTTCCCTTCATTTAAAACAAATAATGAGAAAATCGTAGTCCAAAGTACACATTATTCGAATTCGTAAGTAATTTCTTTCGAGTCGAAATACGCGATAACCCGTCATGTAAAATATTAAAAATTTTAAAAACGTCAATTGCAAGTGTATCAAGAAGAACGTATTTATACGTTCTTTAAATTTAAAAAAAAGTAAACAAAATTAAAAAAATATTCACATCTACACATTGAGAAAGAAAATTACCAATTTTGGTTAGATATAACCAAAAACGGCAGCTCTGGTTGTAAGAGTTGCATTGCAGTGTTGCCAAAAGTATTTTTATTAATAAACTAATTCTTGATAAAAATTATCCCAAATTCTGATAAATATATTTCTTTTAAATTTTTTTAAAGTCCAGTGTTACCACTTTGTTGGTAATTACTCATATTTGGTGTAATTTATTTTATCGTGGGAAGAGTTAAGGTATTTTTTTTTGGTGTAGATCAGGTGTAACCAGTGTGGCCATTTTAGCATTTTTGCAGCTAAATTTAGCATTAAAATTGTCTATTTAGTTGCAAAATTTTCATTTAGCACTTGGCATTTTATTAAGCATTTTTTAAAAATGTTTTAAGGTACATATGTTCAGACCTAACAAATATTTGTCGAAAAAAATTAAAAATAAACATGACCAGTAATTTGACCAAATTTGGCTTTATTTTTATCAATTTCTATTGCTTTACTAAGGTATGTTTAGACCTAACAAATATTTGACGATAAAATCTAAGTAAATGTGACCAGTAAATTGATCAAACTTTAGCTTTATTTTTAACAATTTTTTTTTTTTACTAAACTTTATTTGTAAGAAGATAATTGATTAATGTAATTTAGAGACTGTTAAATGATGTTTGATCTAGCCAAATGTGACGTGTAGGGCGTCAAATATTTAATAGGTGTGAACAAAATTATTTCAAATATCCCACTACCATAATCCTTAGAACTTTTTCTTATGTGTAACCGGTTTCTTTTCCCTGAAAATCCTCCTAAATGCACTTTTCTATAGCACTGTTAAATGCAATGATAACTGAAAATAGTTTCTGTTAATAAATTGTGGTTGATGTATCCGGTAGTTAAATACGTATTTATCTTCACACAAATTCGCTGAGATCTGTCAGTTTTGAGTTTGTTTGCCGATTCGCACCTGATTATGTCCCGGCGGAAGAAACACTTAAGTGAAATATCCTTAAGATGATTCCTTTACTTATGGGGAGCACTTTGGTTACAATGACAGGACTAACATTTAAAGGGAAATTGAACAAATTTAAGCAAATAAAATACAGTGCTCGCCTGTCTACTGGCTGTGCGTTGTACTCGTAAAGTGTGAGTTTAATAAAAATTTTCCTGAGTATAGCTCATATTCTTTTTAATTAACACTATAAACTTTAAACAAAAATCTTTTATTTTGGGTTGTTCACGAAAGGCTGATTATAAGGTTATGTAGTAATAATTTAAGCAATTGCTGTCTAAAATATCTGGTGAATTTACACGTTCACCGTCTGTTTTACCCTTTCCATCTGTTTAACCCTTATCCGGTCTTCATGGGTCAAAATTGCCTAAACAGTTTTTATTGCTGATTATTTTAAAATTAATTTTTTTAAATTTATGTACACATGGCCTTTGTCAGTGACTTCGTTCACATGAAAACTAAAAAAACTAAAAAATTTTATTAACTTCCTATAAACAACATTATCAGGGGTGTCATAGAATCCAAGTCGGTTTTGCTAATTGTCGGTTTTTCAAACCCATACTGGTTTCATTTGGTGTCATAAAAACAAGTCGGTTTTGTTATTTTCGAATACAAATAAAACCGATATTCGAAACAGCTGTTTTATGTTTTGGTTCATGTGTTTATAGTTTTTAATGCAATTTTTGTTTGATAATTTTTTAAATTATGATTGTGCTCTAAAATATTGTTAAAACTTGTGTTTGTAATAAAAGGAAAATTATAGAAAAGAAAATAAGAATGGAAACACACTAAACATATGCAATAAATGCCATCGTTGTATTAAATATTTGCATTTGTTGTTTACATTTGTGTAATTTTATTGTTTTGTAGAATTATAAAGCAAATTTATTAAAAATAAAAAATAAATTGTTTCTTGTTAATAAATAAAATAAATAAATGTGTTGCGAACTTTCTGTAAGCAGAAAAAGTGAGAATACTTTTGGAACCTCGCAGCAGCCCGCTGCCGGAGACTACCGGAGACATGCAAAAAATACTAATTTACCAATTTTATTTATTTCCATCTATGCAAAATAACTAACTGTTGAAAAAATTAAATAAAAAATTAAACTTTAACCAACTATATTTATTTCCAATATAAAAACAAGAGCTGTAAGCTGCTTGGTTTATTTTCAATAAAAATCCGATAATATTGGTTTCTGTGACACCTAAAACCGACACTAATTTCAGTTCGAACAAAAAACCGATAAAATTGGATTTCATGACACCAATGTATTTTTTTTGTCGGTTTCAAATCCAATACCGATAAGATTGGTTTCTATGACACCCCTGTATAAGATTTATATTTTTCTGCCACTAAATTCATATAAATTTTGAGTACTCGATACGCTTGAGCAACCGACATTTAGCTGTTCATATGAAATGCAAAGGGTGTCTGAATATATTTCGGCCGCTGGACCATGTACAATCTGTAACGCAAATGTATCTTAAAGAGAAAATCACCAAAGTTACCAATTTTTTTCGTTCTTACCTCAAAGTGAATTTCTGTAGAAAGCAACAACAAAATTACAAAATATTTATGACATTGTTTGTGCTTTCACTGTAATTCTTTGGCGTTGCGTTTTACATGATTAAGGCGTAACTTTTTTTAAAGCCTACACGGGAATGCCATGTAATTTTTGATATTTGTAACAAAATGCAAAAAGTCATTACAAATTAAGCTGAAAGAGAAAAGGTACACTCATAAAATTATTACAGTAACTGATTGTGGGTTATTAAATTCGTTTTTCGTACTGTTAAAATTTAATAAAAAATAGTTATTTTACGAATAACTTTATTTTTTAAGAATTATGTTTGTCATTCAAAAAACAAACTACCAATAAATAATGTTTTCCGTACTTATATTGTTATGGAGTTTAATTTTTTGTCGGTTAAATTATGTTTTTTTTAACTGTTAAATTTTACGGAATATTATGGTACTCACACACGATGCAACATTTGTCGAAACACGTGTTACTATTTATGTTTCAATTTTTACCACAGACGATGACACTAAAAACGAAGCATCAGTATTGCGAGTTTTTTGAATATAGTACTACAAAACACAAAAAAAAAAATTTTTATTTTCTTTGTATACCTATCATATATTATGTCCCATAGATTTGGAAAAATTTTATATTCAATTATAATTGTTTTCCAACTCTCACAATTTGCAATTGTTACCATTTTCCGATTTCTTTCTTCATATCTTTTTGTCCGAGAGATGCAAAAGCACCTCACTCAATAACTGCTCTCAACAGAATGAGAAAGAAAAAACAGTCAACATCGCCACACACGATGAAACGTTGTGTTTGGAAACATTAAATATCAAAAATGTTTGATATTTGAGAAACCAAAAAGGTAACAAGAATTTCAACCAGAAACATCCCCACTAGGGATGCCAATCGGGACTTATTTTTGAAAATCCCGGGACTCGGGATTTTGGAAATCCCGATCCCGAAATCCCGGGATCAATGTGTTTCTTTAAGATACGACTTTTTTTTTTTAAATAAACAACACTTTTTGAATATTCAAAAGATTTTATATACATAACATAAATTTAAAAAAAGAAAACAATAAAACAAATTAGTTTATACATATGTTTATAACACTGGCCCCACACATGATCAAACTGATCAGATTCTGAAAAAAGCTTAAAAAAATAAACGAATCTCTTAGTTTTTCTAGATCAATTCATTTCGGTTTTTTGACAGCAATTAAATTTTTAATGTGTATTTAGTTGTGACGACATTAATACACGGCAAAGTGTAGTCCCTCATCGAGATCGATAGCTGAGTTAAAAACTGTAACACTATGTCGACTGCAGTGTAGTACACCTCCAGGTTGAGGGCGAGATTCATAATCAATAATTGAAGTACATATGTTTGAAATTTATTTTATTTAATTTATTTATACAAATGTTTTTTAAACAGATTTCAAGTTTAAATAATTTTTTATAAATACGTCAGATAGTGTTTATTTATAAAAAAAAATTCTTTTATTTACCGTATTTTTTTAAGCTAATTTTTTATTATTATCGGAACGGAAGGAATATGAGCTATTTAATAAATATAACGACTTAATTGTTATAATTACATCAACTTTTTATTCTTTAGTTTCTGAATATACTTTAATTGGATCGTGAATACATTTTAATTTTTTGCTTGATATATAACAATTATTTCTTGATTTCTATATTTGGCATAAAAATGATCATTTTTATTTTGGTATTATGTCTTAAGCCAAAGCTGAACTTGCTAAACGTAATTGTAAAAAAGGCTTGAGATGTGAATCTGCAAATTTAATAATGGTTTTTATTAATCAAAATACAAAAATCTAGAAATAGTCTTCATATAACAAGCAAAAAATCCAGAAATAGTCGTCATTTAACAAGCAAAAAATTTAAATTTTAAATACTCGCTCTGTTCCAAAAACAAAAATTAAACTCAAAAATAAGAATTATTTGCAATAGAAAAAAATATTTTTAAGGGCTCTGGAGACTTTCAAATAAACCCGTCAATCAGTGCATATGTGTAAGTGTCGTTTATTTGAGGCTTTTTCGGAGACGTACAAATAAACACGGCAATCAACAATTGTATTTTGTAAAAAACCAAAATATTTATATTTTTCATGACAACAAACACAAAGAAAATAATTTTTTTTGTCAATCACAACAGGAGACTATCAAATAATCAGCCATCAAATAAAAAAATCAAAACTTTTTGATTTTCATCAAGCATTGCCGACAACGCGTATGTGTACCCGAAAAAGAACGACTGCATGCACACAACTATGTGATTGATGTATTTATTTGATAGTCTCCCGGGCGTTTAATATAGAGTATACAAATTAAAAAAAAAAACGGAACATTTTTGTACATAAAAGTTGATATGTTAAAAATCCCGGGTCTCATAAAAATAAATCCCGGAATTCGGGATTTATCAATCCCGAAAAATCCCGGGATTCGGGATTTCCCGTTTGGCATCCCTAATCCCCACACACGTACGTTCTTTCAATAAATTTTTAGCTGTTTAAAACGAATTTTCTGTATACTTTTAAAGGCACCCTATATATAAATCTGGATAGTATTAAATCTGTATACCAAATTTATTAAAAAAAATAAAAAGTAACAAAGTATCAGCTCTTCCCGATTTTTACCTTTAAAAAAAGTAACCTATATTTGAATCTGAGCCATATGCTATCCGTCTGCCAGATTTTAACCCCCCCGGTAGGCTTTTTGGTAGTGATGTATTCTTATCAGTGCGGGGGTTGCGGGTTCGATTCCCGCCAAAGACTCTGACCTCCTGCAGATAAGCGTAGAGCCTTGTTTGATTAGCATAAGAAAAAATCCATTAAGCGGTTTTCGCGTGATTGTACGTACCACAAACTCACAAACTCACAAACTTTCGCATTTA
This sequence comes from Pollenia amentaria, assembly GCA_943735925.1. Classification (NCBI taxonomy): domain Eukaryota; kingdom Metazoa; phylum Arthropoda; class Insecta; order Diptera; family Polleniidae; genus Pollenia; species Pollenia amentaria. The sequence continues at coordinate 128,038,207 of OX031008.1, read as the reverse complement.
TAATATCCCAGCGGTAAAAAGAATGAGTAAAGAGGCCTTTATTGGATAGCCAATTTTATGGCATTAATGTTTAAATAAGATTTCGGCCATGTGGCCGCCACGGCAAGCGCGTATAAGCCGCAATCTGGAACACCAATTTTCACAAAATTATCGCAGCATTTGCGGCCATATTTCGCCAATAACTCTTCGAATGTTGATTTCCAGGTGTTGAATTGTCTCTGGTTTATCGCCGTAGACAAGTGACTTTACATAATCCCAAAGAAAATAACTCAATGGGGTTAAATTACACGATCTTGGTGGCCAATAAATTGGACCATTACGTGAAATTATTTCTTCATCAAATGTTTCGAGTATAGAGGCCTTCAAAACGGGCTTCCACTTGCGGTCCTTTAAATTGTTACCGTAGACGTTACAAAAAAGCCTAATATACAATTAAATTAAAGTCAATTAAAATCGATTAAAAAAAATTTTTATTATAATATCAGAGGAATTATTTTGTTATTGAATAGTATATAAGGCTTTTTCTTAATGTCTGTACCAAAAAGTTACGCATTTTATATACGAGTACATGGGTCAAACTTGCCCAACACTTATCACTGCCTGTCATCGATTTTGAACGCCGAACAGCCAGTAAGTCAATACAAAATATTCAAACAGTTGTAAACCATGTAATAGTAATGTAAAAATCATTCCGAAACTTTTATTATATGTAAAAAAAATTAACAGATTAAATAAATATTCTAATCTTTATACAGTGGGCAAAATTGTCCCCCAAATACCACATGAGTTTTATTTTTCAAGTACAGGATAAGGGTTAAATAATTTATGTACTCTCATTATTTCTGCTCTTTAAGCTAAAAGTTGAAACTGTTAGAATATTTTTTTTTTGTTATTTGCCCAATTATCTTCTATAACATTCTATGTAAATGAGATTTTGTAGATACTTTTTAAAAACTGTTTTATTACTGAGAGCCTAGTATGATTTGAAAAGTAGTGTGAGTAGGTGCGCTTGTCTATTTAAACAATTTATTTGTATTATTATTAAAACAAACTACAAATAAAGAAATACAATATTCAACAGATAAGAAAACATTTGAATAAAAAAAAAATAATAAACTTAAATAAATAACTACATACTTAAATATGTATTTAATTTGAATACGTAATAATAATAAAAAGAGCATTAACCGAAATTTCTATTTAAAAATTTGAAGAGTATAAAAATAATTTTGGCAAATAAACCGATTTAAATATTATGAAAACATTTTTTTTATATATTTTTTTTTTTTTTTTTGAACTAACAGAGTGTTTCATACGTTTTTGCTTTAAAAATATTCGTTGATTCATTAAGATTTATTTAATAATTACCGCGAATTTGCTTAAATTAAAAAAAATTATAATAAATAATTTAGTTGTGAATTTTTTTTTGTTTCAAAGAAAATTTGCTTGGGATTATGTTCTAATTGTATTTGTGGAATTTTTCTTTTGGGAGGGTTAATTTTCTTGTCCCATTTTGATGATGAGTACTTGCCATTTTCCGTATTCATTTTACATATTGTTGATACGAAAACTTTTTGGCTCTTTACCAAATTTAGTCGTTCAAATACCTTAAATTCTTTTCAACTCTTGATGTTGTTATTTGAAATTTTTGTAGGGTTGCCAAAAGACTTAAAATTTTTAAGTTAATAGGAGAGTTTTGAACGATAAATGTACTCCGTTCTTAGTTATTTATAATGGCTGATTCAAGTAGAGATACTTTTTTCAATAGCCTTTTTTTTGACAGATCACGTGTGAGTCGTGTCATGCTGTCATGTTATTTTTGTTAAGTTTTGTTTGGCACGTTTACAAATCGTTTAACTTTATTACGAAAATTAACGTTCTGTGAGGAATGTGTTTCGTGCACTTCGCTCAACTTATGGTCAACATAATCGGCCTACTGAGAGTACTATTCGCAACACCACCCATTTTGAGACCCAGCACTCATTATTGGATAATATTCGACCGAATAGACCACGTCCAGCACGCTGTGAAGAAAATATAGCGGCCGTAGCTGAGAGTGTACACGAAGACCGTGGAGAGTCGATTCGGCGCCATTCGCAGCAACTCGGACCGTTATCGTGCCATGATAACCGACTATTTGATGCCTGAAATTTACGCTCGTGATCTCGGCGACATTTGGTTATTTCAAATGATAATAAACATTCCCCATTAAAATTTAATTTTTTGTGTTTTTTTCTTTAAAAAAGTGGGGAACCTCGAAATGGATCACGCTTTACTTTTTAATTTTGGCTTATCTTTACAAAATTTTATTTATAATTTCTTTGCTTTGTCTTTTTTCTGGAATATTTCCAAGAACCATAAACCACAGAAGCACTAAAGGCCTAACTATAATATGCATAAGCTTGCTTACCTTTTTGTCAAAAAATTAACAAAAAGCCTCGAATGCATTTAAAAAACAAAAACAATATCAAAAAACAATTGATTCCGTACGGAAAGTGCGATCAGTTTCGCACTCTGCTAAAGCAAATGATTGATTCATAAAACTTAAAAAAAGGTTTTCTTAAGTATATATATATTGTTTGACACATAAGCATATTATAGTTGGGAATTAAGACATCAGACAGTCTAATTTTAAATTATTTAAAGTCTATGATTACCCGGCACAATTATATAATACCTAAAAATTTTCACATTCGGGTCCCCGTTGCATTACAGTTGTGATATCGATTTACGTGAATACCTGTCTTGCGACCTAACTTCACGGTGGATCTCAACCACATGGTGTGCTAATATTAAACACTTACTAAATGTCCCTGTGTGAGTAAGGATCATTTGCACACACAGATAGCAATTCGATTATACAATCGGACAACAATTATACACCCACTCCTTGTTTTGGAGCCGGAGCTATCTAACCTCCACTGCCGTTAAATAATCTAAGTAGCTCCCGTCGAATAGCAACAGCAGGGACTTCCCTCAGTCCGAATTCTCCCTCAAGGGTGAAAAATCAGCCCTCCATGTGGTTAAAACCACAGCCACTACGTGCTCCCCAAAAGTACGCCTTCAAAGGAGAGCAAGGCTCCCACCATCTCTGCAGACAAGCTTTAAAGCTTTGCGGATCCTACTGCTATATGAATTTTTAAATAAAATTTGAAATTTGAAAAAAAAATTTACAATTTTCCTGAAACAGGAAGCATTTCTCGTGGAAGCATACTAACGAAGACCTCTCCAATAGTCAGCACAGTACCGAAGTACGGGGCATACTCATTCCGGCAGTTCCAGATGACAATGAGGTGCTCTGGTAAGCACCCCAGACCGAAGAAATCCGTAAACTTAAAGAGCCCTGTTATTTTCGTCGTTTGTCACATCCTAGAAAACTGTAATGCACCTCTAGCGCGTTACCATATCTTTATTCTAAAAGAACTCCATGAACGACTATAAAATTGAAAAGAAAAATCTTTCAATATCTCTCGACGGCTTCTTATGATATGCAAACTGTTGGCAGCTTAGCCATTCATTGTTAATTTTGTCACCTTACGGAACCCAGGAATGACGTTGTCCTGATTTGCCCTGAAGGATGTAATACCAAGAGGTGAAATATCCTTAAGATTATCCCTACAACCCCCGGTGGGACCTGTTGCATGACAATGGACCTAACGTTGACAGTTCAAGTAATGCAGCCATAAAAATGGACGCTGTTATATTCAAACGGTTTGTTTGAGGCAAGCTTTCGATGCTCTCCTAGTCTATTTAAAAAATAAACACACAACAAAACTGGAACGTGTGTTCAAAACGTTTGTGTGCGATCACAATATGAAATGCTATGCGTTACTGTTTGTCGCACAATTTTAAAATTGTTGTGAGAGTACAAAAATTCAAGAAAATATCTCCAGACAGTACTTGGTTCTTTAAAAACCTTTTAATACAGTAGAACATTTTTGCCAATAATCCTAGTATTTGAAAATGACTTTGATGTTTTTGCAAAGAATTGGTGTTGCAATATTATCAACGGAAGTAACATTGAAATAGTTCTTACAGACATATCCTAAACTCTTAATAGAAACCGCAGAATGTGTGTGTTTTTTACTCCCACTCTCATCACTGCGTGTATTTTTCATTCCCTTGTTAATTTTTGAGAGCATTTTTATACCCGCTTCTCATTTAACTTCCACTATAGTGAAGCATATTTGCGTTTTGCTTTTGCACGTTTACACAGTATTTGTTTGTGACACCGTCACTAAAATATAGAGTTTGAAAAAATGTTCAATGATTTGAATCTGTGCTGGAATTGTGCAAGCCTCTACTACATACTAGTGTATTCGTTTAATCGAGATTTTGCTTTAATCGGTTAATCGTTTGATTAATTAACCGAGGTTTTGCTTTAATCGGTTAATTTTGTTATTGATTGGTTAACCGATTAATAAAGTTTGTTTATAAATTAAGTAATTTCACTAAATAAAAATGCATAATTTATTTATTATTTGGAGTTTATTAGTAAAAAAACAATAACAGAACAAACATAACAATTCTTAAAATAAAACGAGCAAACAAAAAAATAATTCATAAATATGTTATACATATTTTTTAATTAATATATATTATATATTAATTAAAAAATAGACTGTGTGATCATTTTATTAGTTATTTCAATAGTTAAAGCAGATCTTATAAAGTTATCTTTTAAACAAATAATTTGGTTTACATGTTAAGGATTTAAGCGATTCTTATCATTAGTTTTGATAAAACTTGTCTTGGAAAAAATTCTTTCCTGGATTTCTCTAAACGTATAAAATCGTCCATTTTGCCATTAGAGTCCTGTTTTAATTTTGAAAATTTCACACTGCTAATTGTTTCGGTTAATTCTATTAAGAGATTGATATGAGATGATATAAGAAGAAACAAATAACTAACACATACATATAAAAAGTACGTGAAACAAATAGCGGTTGACAGCAAACACTTATTTAAAACGAATATCACTGAACACTTTTGCTATATTTTCTACACAAATACCTCTTGTATATGAGACGAAACAATTAATTAAAACACAAAAAATCAAAAATTTCGTTACATCGCTTAACCGCCTGAAATCAGCCGGTTTATTCGTTAACCGAAAATAGCCAATTTTCAATTAACCGGTTAACCGGTTAACGGTTAACCGAATGAATATCCTACTACATACTGAGAAAAGCACTCTCGAATCATATAGGAACAGATAAGAATAATCAATGTTGTTACTTGGTGTTAAGAGGTTCGTGGGGATAGGGCGTAATACTTAGAAAGCCACGTTCACTTCAAACGTCTGAGTTGAAGTCAGAAAAGCCAACCAAAAATTTAATGCGTAGGAAGGATTTTTAAGGGTCTAAAAATACTTTGAATATCAAAGCGTCTTGATATTTTTAAAAGCTTATGCTAAAATTAATTTGAAGTATGTAGGCAGCAGAAGTTTTTACGAAATTATAACAAAATAATAGGCAATGATCTAATTTGTTCCTGCAAGGAATAGTTATCTATCAGTACTTATTTCCATCTTAAAGGAGAATATGTAAGCTATCTGTGGTACTAAAATTTACCACCTTTGGCAACCCAGTCTTTGGTTGGGGTGTGATTTTTCAAAAAGGATTTTATCTCGTTTCTTCAGTTTCTACTCTCTCTTATTCTCCATCAGACTCAAGCATTGTACTCGTTTTTTTAGTTTCGTTTAATATTTGCTGTAGTTGTTGGTTCAACTTGTAAAGTGTTTTTTTTTTTGTCTGGGTTTTCTTTTTGTATAGGTGTTTATATCTACATATCACTGATGGGATTTGTGGTACAATTGTACAAAATGTTGTACAATCGAAACTTTATTGGTACGATTTTTTCAAATGACAAATTTTATACAAATTTACAAATGTTTTTAATATAATTTCACATTTTATTTTAGCTTTTAAGATAATTTGATTTATTCGCATTATTTGCTTGGCAGTCATTTCATGTCTTAGATGTTCATCATATAAAATACGATTTTTTTTGGCACGATGCATATTTGTAAGAATTTTATTTGATCAGTTAGTACTACTTTATCACATACATTTTTCAAACACTCTTTTTAGTCTGGGCTCACATTATGAAACTTTTCTTTCACAAAGTCAGACATTATTGGTGTTTACCAGACTTAAGTTCTTAAGCAGTATTTTCGACGTGAAAAATAGGTGTTTGATATTTCTTGGTTTTAGTTTATTTTCTTACTTTTCTTATGAATGCCAATATTTTTTAAAAATTTTTGTTTGTGTTACTTCAATAAAAAGTTTCTAAACGAAAATTTTTATTTTATTTCAAAAACAGGCGGAATATATTAAAATTTTAGTAGAACGGAAACTAAATATAACAATTAATTTTAAAAACTTTATGACGATTTTTAGCTTAGTCAATTTGAGGATTTTACTATTTTTTCCTCAAAATTTGACAATTTTTAAACAATTTTATCTGGCAGCTATGTATACAACTAGTAATGCCGACTCTTTGACAGGTACATAATTCAAATGTCAGTGGTACCTATGGAGATCGATTATTCGACTTTTTTCAAAAACCGGTTTTCGAATATTCCGAATAGTTGCTATTTTAAAAAACCGGTTTTCGGTTAAGCATTTTTAAAATAACCGGTAACCGGTTTTAATTCGAATACTTAAAAATACAAAAATCAAATAAGTTTCTGTAATAAAACGTTAATATAAATAAAAACAAAACAATTCACATAGGTAAGGAGCCAACAAAATACGGAGACCTAACAAATATTTGACGATAAAACCGAAAATACCGTGACCAGTTAATTGATCTAACTTGAGCTTTATTTTTACCAATTTCTATTTATTTACAAAACTTAATTTGTAGTAAGATAATTGTATAATTTAATTTAAAAACTGTTAAATGATGTTTGATCTAGCCAAACGTTTTGCAAATGCAAATAAAAAAAATTATAGGAATATAATAAATTTATTATTTGAGATATTCTTCCAAATTTATATTAAATGAGTTTTAGTTTATTGGTGGTTAAGCATGTCTATATGAATCTGTAGACTTCAACCATATTTCAAACAAAACCTTTTAGCCAGAATTATAGATTTCAAATTATTTTGTTTCCGCATTATAGAAACGAATAGTAATATGAACATGATTTTTGTATGAAATATTTGTCAATTTGTAGACCACAATTTAAACCTTCTATGACTTTGTTTGATTTCTTCAATTTAGTTTTGTAGTTATATAAATAAAACTGATAGATTTTTTTTTTGACAGCTATTTTAGTAAATTATTATATGTATGTCGTCTCTTTAAAACTACTTCGAAAGGAGCTGTTTTATTTTGAGCACATAATTGTCAAGCATGTGAACTAATTTAAGGTGATTAATAAGTCGTGACGTTTAAGAACCTTTGCAACTTATCATTTTAGGGCACTTCAGACACCCATTTTTGCTATTTTAATCCCTTTCGAAATATCTCCAGAGATAACATCTAAATTAAAATATATAATATTTAGAATACTATCGCACAAATTAATATTTACTTTTTAACTGAACACTTTTTTGTAGTATTTTGAATTGTTTTTTTTTTTTTTTTTTTTTTTTTTTTTTTTTTTTTTTTTTTTTTTTTTTTTTTTTTTTTTTTTTTTTTTTTTTTTTTGTTACCAGAACACAGGTTTTTATAAGCGATTTTTATTATCATTGTTCATAATGTATTTTGACTCTTGTTACATTTTGTTTTGACATTCTGCATAAAAAGTTAAAGTTTGCCCAATATTCAGTTAGAAAAATACTTAAATTACGGGTACATTTACAACACGAGTAAGGAAAACGTATATAAATTACACACTATTAAAATAACCGGTTAATTACACCAAAATAACCGGTTTATTCGATATTCGAAAAATGAACATTTTAAAATAACCGACTTGGGCAAAACTAAAATAACCGGTTAAAACCAGTCGAATAATAACTGCCCGATCTCCCTAGTGGGTACCTAACTCATGTTTAAATTAGTAAGATTTTTGTCAAATGTTTTGTTGTGTAAAACTATTTCCACAACTAAACATAGTTGCATAAAATCGTATTGATTGTGGCAACAATTTTTTTTCAAAAATAAAACTTTCTTAGTTAAATTTATTTAATGTTGGCAGCATTTATAAACTTTTAGAAACAATGTTTGTAATATTTTTATTCTGCAATATCGGAAAATATTTAAATAATTTATGATTTCAAATACTATTTAATAATATTAAGAACAGAAAAAATAGTGTCAAATAAATTTATTTAAAAGTGTTTAGTTTGTGAAAAAATTATTAATTATGTATTTGTGCCATAAAATTAAACAAAAAGTGTTATATTGTGAAAAATTTCAAATGTTGTTTTATTTTTGTTGTTTTTATGTGTGTTGAATTAACACAGAACCTATACGTGTGAGGGGTGAACTAAAAAATCGAGAACGCTCTCTCTAGTTGGCATACTAGTTGTATACTCCCTGCGGGAAAATGTAATCAATAGCAATCGAGAATCTAATACATATCTTGTATAATATTTGTTTCCAGAATTAATTATTATTAACACGGAACATCTCCGAAGCTTGTCATAAATTATTTTAACGTGGCCTGTAAATCATCCTTTATAAAAAAAATTAGAAGGCGACATAAAGGCAACCATTTTATGGTTAAATTAGTCATCCATCAAGAAGCCACAACCATATGGTTGCCTCTAAACATGTTATGTTTAAACATTTTTTTTAAATTAACAATAGTATTTTCTTCTTTTCCAAGAGCAACATGCTATAGTTGAAAACCAACCATGCTGTTATAAGTGTTTAACATATTTAAGTTAATATTAACCTTAACATATGCGGAGGTAACCATAATATGGTTATGGCTTCTTGATGGAAGACTAATTTAACCATTAAATGCTTGTCGGTGACAGTAATAAGGTTTAATTAAATATGATATGTTAAAAAAAATTTTTTAAAAATTTTGTTGGAGGTGACCCTATTGAACCATGTTTTTTCTCTGTGTACGATAAATGATATTTTTTGTTTGCTCGTTTTAGTTAAAAAATTGTTATTTTATTGTTTTTTTACTAATAAACTCCAAATAATAAAACAATGTTATATATGGAAATTACGTAATTTTTAAAAAACATTTATTAATCGGATAACCGATCAATAACAAAGTTAACCGATTATTAACCGATTAAACCAAAACCTCGGCTAATTAATTTAGCGATTAACCGATTAACGCAAAAGCTCGACTAAATCAATAACCTACTAAACACTCAAATCTGTCATTCAGAACCAATGCTATGTAAATCGCCAATTTTTGTGACTCTTAACTATTGTGCATATCAGCATTTTCATAAATTGTTATTTCAAATAATGTTCGAAGACTGTTAACTAGTGAAATAGCGTCAGAAAATGTAGCAGTGACTTTGCTTATAAATTTGTTGGTCTCTTCGAAGTAATCCAAAAGTTGTAGCGAAGTGATTTTTTTTTTTTTTTTTTTTCGTTTATTTAAAATTTGACTTCCTTAAGCTAAAGTTATCACACAATTTACAGAGTTTTAGTTATTTAATAACTTTTCTTCTAAAAAATTATTATACATATATTTAAATTCAAAGTATAGATTTTAATTTCAAAAAAAAATAATTTTTCAAAGGAAAATTAATAACAAAAACCTCTGATATATTTAATTACAAGTATTACTCTACTATAAATTCTTCTTTACATACGTAAGTATATTTTATAGAGTATGGATAAATAATAAAGCGCTTACTAAAGTAAAAAAAAAATACAAGTAAACAAATAATAAAAAATAAAAAAATTAATTAGATAGACTTGAAATTAGTGGGTTATTGGATTGTTCACATAATTGTCTAAAACGTTCTGTCATGATGCGTATTTTATCTCGAATCATGTTAATATTGTTTTCGTTATGGAGATCGTTAGTGGAAAAATGCCAGGGTAAATTCAACATCATTTTAAGTAATTGGTTTTGACAAATTTGCAATTTTTTAATGTGGGATTTTGCACATACCCCCCAAACAGGACAAGCATACAGAATAATGGATTGGAAAACTACTTTAGCTAATATTATTTTATCAGCATTTTCATAAATTGTTATTTCAAATAATGTTCGAAGACTGTTAACTAGTGAAATAGCGTCAGAAAATGTAGCAGTGACTTTGCTTATAAATTTGTTGGTCTCTTCGAAGTAATCCAAAAGTTGTAGCGAAGTGATTTTTATTTTCACAAAAATCATTAAAAATTAGCAGAAAATTCGGCTGCAGGTCCAAACCAAACTTTTATGCATTAGTCCAAAAAGTCGTAGTGTAAAATTGTATTGACAAGTTACACAGCAAACGCGTAAAACGCATATACGTATCGAAAGCATGAAGTAGGACTACTTTCTACTTTAGCATGCGTCTCGAAAAAAGGTCAAACGAGAAACATACGCATAAAACACGTTGTGTGGAAAGACCTCCAGCTTAATAATTAAAAGAAACAATTTATTATTCTGTTTGACCTTTTGCCGATACCGATATATCAGCAAACGTAAAGTATCGCCGTTATATCGGTATGGGTATTCATTACCTCCCTAATTATAACAAAAAATTTTTTATGTGTTTCGTCTCATAAACAAAAGGTATGTGTTTAAAATTTATTTTTTTATACAAACAAAGAAAGTGTTCAGTGATCTTCATTTTAAATAAGTGTTTTTTGTCAACAGCTTTTTGTTTCACGTACATTTTATATGTATGTGTTCAGTTATTTGTTTCGTCTAAAATTTTCTTATATCAATCTTTTAACAAAATTAACCAAAACAATTAGAAGTGTGTAAAATTAAAAAAAAAAAAAAATGAATACAGGACTCTAATGGCATAATGGAAGATTTTATATGTTGAGAGAAATCCAGGAAAAGGACTACAGAGGGAATGATAGAATAGGGATTGTAAGAAGAGATAAACACAATGTTTTATTGTTGGAATTTTGTATAAGCTTTGATATCGTTGCAAATAAGACTTTTTGAGTGTTTGTAATTCTCATTCCCTCTGTAGTCTTATTTGCTGATATTTTTGGCTTTTCTAAAATTTTTTGGGAAAAACGTTTCCTGATGATCTGGCCTAAGCAACCAGTGAAACAGCTTATCCTCCAACAACAAATTTTCAGTTGTTTTATCAAGAATAAAAATAGGGAATTAAGCACAACAAATAAAATCTTTTAATAAATAATTGTATTCCCAAAAACAACTTTGATAATCAGCCATGTCACAGAGTACAATTCCGTTCGGAATGATTCCGTTCGGAATCGAGGAAAACATATTTGTTTATTGATAGAAAGTATAATTTGATAGTTTTTTTGGCCTTTAAAATACAGAAAACTCCCATTCCCTTCATGAAAATAAAAATGGTTTCATTCCGCAAAGTTCTTTCGTAATTTTCTGAAGCACAAAAATATGGAATGAATTCCGTTTCCGAACGGAATTGTACTCTGTGACATGGCTGAATATATTTATTTTTATTGTAATCGGTCCATATTTGACAATTGCTGCTATACAAATGCTATTACCGGAAAGTTATTGGCTACAATAACTTTTACGATACCTTGTCTGTCATGAAAAATATGTGACCGTCGACATGAAAAGGTACGAAATCTTCACCAAGGTCGAAATTGAGTTTTTATGCTTTCTGTACCGAACGCTTCCTGCAGAACATGTTGGCATTTTTAGAAATTTTCTATCAGTTTTCGATTGGAAGTTATGCATTTTTAAATTTATGGTAATGAAAAACCTAATATTAAGAAAAACGAGTTCAAAGTTTGTAATTATTTTTTTTAATGTTTTAGTGCTGGACTAATATTTAAAATTTTAAAATATACACTAATTCAAATAAAATTTTTGGTTTGAGTACCAGTGAAAGGAGAACCAGAGATTCGGAATCAAGTAAAATAAAAAAAAAATCGATTTTGACCTTTTTTTTAGTAAATCGGCACTCCTGAATATTAAGCCAAGTGAAGATTTGGTACCTTTTCATGTGGACGGTCACATATTGTGCTGGTAGATCCAAAATTAACCATAGCCCTTCCTTAAATCACTTAAAGGGAAACAAATCTCATATGGATGAAGATATCTAAATAATATTTGGCACAAAGATCTCTCACATAAATCTTAACCTCCTATCATAACTTTGTGCTGGCGGGTCCATGATTGTCCATGGGTCGGTCTCATATAGAGTACTCTCGCAGTAGGGAATCAAATTGTCGGGCTAGACCGACAATACTTTTTTACTTGTTTTGTTTTTATTTTTATTGAATAAAAAACTGTTAAGAATACCACGTATGTTTTTTATTTTATAGAGAAATGTTGGTACAATTTATGTCAATTTGGTACAACTTTGCCATTCACACGGTACAATTTAAGAACTGTCTGATCTGTGCAACATACATACATATATAATTTTTTGCAGTTGTTGTTGCCACAATTTATGTTGTTGTAAAAAAATTACATGGTTCGCTTAAATGTTTGATTATGCTTGTTGGCATTGTTGTTTCTTTGTTATTTGTTGTTTTATTGTGTATGTTGTCGCCGTTGACGTCTTCTAGAGTTGTTGTTGTTTTATTGTTTTTATTTTCTGGTTCGGTCTAATGTGGCGCTGTGGTTGGTTGTGGTTGCAGGTTGGATGTTGTATTTTAATATTTCATTGAATTTTAACACTTGCTTCTTGACTGGCAATGCCACAACAGTAGTGGTATTGAATTAAACACACTTGAGAGTTTTCATATGGTAAAAGTTTAGACATTTTTTTTGCTCTTTGTGTTTTTATTTTGTTAGTTGCCTTGGATGGTCTGCGTGGTTTATTGGTTAGTTATGCACCTAAATTTATGCGTGTTTGGGTTTGCTGTATGTATTTATTTTTGTGTATTTTTTCTTTTACGGTTTAATGTTTTAAGGAAAAAAGGTTTAAACAAGGACTTATCACTTTATTACTAAAAAATTTCAAGAACAGTTGATAACAATCAAATTCAGCTACAATAACCTTTAGAAAAATTATTCCGAACTTTTTTTTTAGCACGGATTTAAAAAAGATTTTGTTGGGTAAAAATTTAATTTCACCAAAATCTATATGCTTCTAAAAGTTTTTTTAGAATACATAGGTATGTGATGTGGTTAGGGATGCAAACGATACATCGATGTTTAGAAAACATCGATCTATTGGTCATAAGCACCGATGTTAACATCGATGTTTTGATGGACGATACATCGGCGATACATCGCCGTCAAAACTAAAAAAACATCGACATCGTCTATTTAATATTTTCATTTATTAATTTTTTTCATAATATTTTTATCATTTTAAAAATTTATTTTTTCAATTAAACCCTTCATTTAAAAATATGAAAAAGTTTTTTTTTAAAGTATAGCCGTACACCTAGAGAAAAAACATTTTTAAATATGGTCACCTTCAACAAAATTATTTTTAAATAAAATTGTAAACATATTATGGTTTATTTAACCAAATTATTGTCATCGACAACCAATACACAACGAAGCACAACCATAATATGGTTGTGGCTTCTTGATGGAGGACTAATTTAACAATAATATGGTTGTAGGTAACAATAATATGGTAAAATTAAACATAATATGTTCAAAATTTTCTTTAAAAATAGTTTTTTTGGAGGTGACCATATTTAAACATGTTTTTCTCGGCGTGTACAAAGTACGTACATATGTACATATGTACATATCTGCATAATATGCATTGCATAACAACATATACATACATATGTGGTTCCCATATTGTTAACTAAAGAAATGTTAAAACAATTTTGGAGACTGTGTAATAGGGTTATAAGTTTTTCAATTTTTTGCAAATATATGTCTCCCAAGGGAAAATCGTGTAGCGCATGGAAAAATATTAAGAATTGCATTTTTAGTTTTTTGGTATTGTTAAAAAAGTACACCCGCTAAGTTCCATGAAGTTTTTAATTAAAAGGTTTTTTTTTTACTGAAATTATATAATATTTATTTTAAAATACTTTGCATTTCATGTCATTTTGTCAAGAAAATTCCTCAAAAGTTTACTTAACTGACTTCTTTGTTGGGTACATATTAAATCTTTTAATAATAATAAGAAAAAAAATTAAAACATCGATGTATCGTGTTTGTACCGATGTTTTTTAACATCGATACTTATCGTGGAAACATCGATGTTTTTAAGTCTTGATGTTTTTCGGAACGATGTTGCATCCCAGATGTGGTTGAAATTATTGTAATGTGATAATATGATTGAATAATTTGTAAAGTCGGCGTGTTTACCAGATCCATTGCATATAACTAATAAACACTAATGACCATTTTCTCAATGTATGGACTGTTATTTAATGTAGTCATAAATTTATTAGACCGATAAACTGTCCGTTAACGATTTTGGTTTGATCAATATTCCGACAAAAACATTGTTTTGACTATTGACTGCCAGCCGTCGTCAATGGCGGTTAGTGTGAAACGGCAAAGATTCTCTGAAAGATAGTGTTGTTACTATCGAAACATGTCAGAATCAACCTGTCCGTGAACGTGGGTCAGTCAAGAATGAAAAATTATTAATAAATTTTAATTAATTTTATGTTATAAATATTCCTTTCTTCATAGAAATAATTTAATGAAAATTAAATTTGATGAACTTAAGCCTGATTAAAAATGTAAAAATTTGGATTAAAAACCATAGACAGTTCAATAAAGTAATCACACTACTAAACATTGTTTTTAGTTGGCAACACCTCTCAAAATACATGTAAAGTTTGGTAGTCAGCTGATTGAATATATGTACATATGTGTCTGTACAACAAATAAACGGCAAATAATTAATTGGTATCAGATTGGTGTTGGTAAGCTTTGCAGCAAAATAGAAGGAAATGAGACATTTGGGATATTCACAGGGTAGTCATAAAGTCAAATGTCTTAAAATGATAACAAGAAAAAAATATGACTGCTGAGAGCAACCCTTCATTATTAAGATTTCTACTGTGTAGTTATGACAAAACAATAAACACATCATACAAAGTCTTATTAGTTTAGGACTTTATTTTGCTTAAAACACAACAATAATTTTTTTAAACTATTGTAAAATATTAGGATATTTTGACAATATGACATGTTTGCAAACATTGTCAATCCCCCAATTGAGAAAACCAAATTTTGCTAATGTGTGGTGTAGGGGAAAAAGGATAATTCTCTAATGAGAAAACTGCCATGAGAGGGTTATTTTGTTAATCCTTTCACCTTGCGCTGAGAAAATGTTCATATCAAATTTTTTGCATTTTCAAAACTTTTTTATGAAAATATTTTTAAAGTGTAGAGAAGTGTTTTACAAAATCAGCCGTTAAAACTCTATCTTCTGTTTTGCTACGAAAAACCAGTTTTTTTGCTTCAGCCCTTTGGTTGATTAGATTTTATTTACCACAATAATAAAGAGCAAAAAGGAAATTAAATGTTTTTTTATTATTTCCACAATCACTTAATTCCTTTAACCCAAACATTTTTCAGCAATTAATTTAATCACCTTAAATTTTATTTTAATGGTTTTTTAATTTATTTCCTTTTTCATCATTTATTCGCAAAGAGAAACTCGAAATTAGGTTAATTCTATGTACTCTAACAAAACAGAAATAATTTCTACTTGTTCCAGAAACATTTTCTGTTCTGTTTTATTTATTATTTTGCTTGTTGTAAATCGTAACTGTCTCAGTTACTCATTTACTCAGCCAGTCATTGCTTTACCTTGGCCCTGTCTCTTATTTTATGCTCCTAACAGGGTTGTCAGGTAAGAGAATTTTTCCCCAAATTGGGGATTTATTTTAAAAAAGGGGCTAAAAAATTTGATTTGGACATTGGGAGTATTCTTGGGGATACTCTTCAATTTTTTTAAATTTTTTTTCTTTTAATAATTATTAACAGCCGTATTCATAACAAAAAGTTAGCCACAGTTTGTACACTACGTACAACGAGCTGCTAACTAGAATGCCGATTAAGTTAAGCTGCTTGTTATCACAGAGTTTATTCGTAACAAATTTTATCCGTCTGCTAACTTTTAATAAATCAACTTTGAATATTAATGATGCAACATTATAGTGCTCAAAAATGCAACACGTTTTGCATAAATCATCGTTGGTTTTGTCATTTCGTTTCATTTAATTTTTTTTTTGTTTTTCCCCCCATATAAAAATTTTAAATGTTTTTAAATTAAAATAAATTTAAAAAAGTACTCTTAATTAAAAAAAAAAAAACAAAATTATTCAACATTAAACGCCTGTTTTTCACAAGGTGGCAAACGTTTGGCCGCTCGTTAATAAGAACTTAGCAAATCGTTAGCCAGAGTTTGGTAAGTGTATTATGAATGAACTTTGTGCTAACTTCATACCAAATTTTCGTTATGAATACGGCTATAATTTTTTTCATACAATGGTTGTGTGTGAAACTAACAAAGTACTCATGGAAATAAAATGTTGACACTGTAGAAAGAGGTGAATAAAATTTCACTAGCCCTTAGCGGAAAAAGTTTTGACAATCTTAATTCACCATATATTTCTTTGCTACCGTTTCACACACACCCCATGTTTGAAATAAAAATTTTTGCTTTTTTTCATATCTTAAAAGTTTATTGCAAAAAATTTTAAAGCGCTTGCCAACAAATCACAGAAAAAAATTAATAAATTTCTCCAATCAACAAATTTATTCTAAATTCATAATATCAAGCAAACAAGTTGTTGATTTTGCACCTATTACCAAAATGATTATATTGATTACTAAAAAATTTTAAAATTTTGAAAAAATGTTTTCAATAAATCATATTTTTAATTTTAATTAAAAAAGGGATCAAAAAACTTTGCCATTTCAAACAATGTGTTAATTGATTTAAATAAATATAGACAATTCCCAACAACAATTCTACATGTTTAAATTATTTTATTTTAAACGAAAAAAGTCAACTAAGATTTTTTGTTATTTAATTAAAATTTTAATTGAAAATTTATTTCAAAACAACTAAAATGTTAATTAAATCAAAATTCAATTTTTAGTTTTCTTTCAACTAAAAAAATAATTGATTCAATTATCACATTAATTAAATTTAAATACGTTTTAAACCATTTTTTTAATTGATAAAACACTTTTTTCTGTAGTCTTAATTGTTTCAAGACGTATATAAATGTTTAATTTTCAATATGCTATTGGGCTCTGGTAAAACGCAATGAAAATCCGGTGTTGTATCGTGCAATTTTGTTCAGTGATGAAGCACATTTCTGACTCAATGGATACGTTAATTAAATAAATTGCCGTATTTGGGCTGATGAGCAATCTGAAGAGTACCAAGCGCTTCCATTACATCTACTAAAAACATCGGTATGGTGTGGTTTATGGGCTGGTGGAATCATTGGTCAATATTTCTTCAAAAATTAGAAAAATCGAAATTTTGCTGTCAATGGTTACCGTTATCGCAGCATGTTAATGGACAATGTGCTTCCTGAAATTTAAGCGCATGGTATTGGTGAGCTCTGGTTTCAATAAGACGGCGCTTCAAGTCATACAGCGCGTGAAACAATGACCATAATGAGAAATCATTTGGAGATCGTGCGATATCGCACCCTTGGACTATTTTCTCTGGGGATATGTAAAGTCTGAGGTCTTCATGAAAAAGCCAGCTACGATTGACGCTTTGGAAGCCAACATTACTCGTGTTATTCGCGAGATACCAGTCTCTATGCTCGCACGAGTCCCAAAATTGGACCTTAAGAATAGACCACCTCAGACGTAGTCATGGCCCAACATTTACATGATATAATTTGCAAACAGTAAATGCCATAAATTGTTATTTTTACCCATAATAACAATTTTAAGTTCACTTTCAAATTTATGTGTTTTATTTTACATTATAAATCAAACCTTAAGATGAATCACCCGTTACATAAATACATTTATGGGACAACCCAATTTCATCTATGAACTTTGAAAATGATCATAACACTTTGCAGTCAAAAAAAGTCAAAAATTTATCATCGAGTTTAACGATGCACAGTTTGCGTATTGCGAACGCATCGATAACTTTTTTGATGCATTTTGGGACAGATAAAATTTCAAAATTCTATACGGTTGCATTGTAGAAAACATGTAAAAAGGCGTGTTGCTTTGCAATTGACGTTGCAATGCAACACGCCTTTATTTGTTAAATTAATAGACTAATGTGCTGTTTCCAGGTGACAGGCAATTGTTTGAGTAGTAAAATTTATATGAAAATCACTAAAACAACTCAGTGCTTTTCATATCAATTTTATTACACAATCAATTGATTGTCACCTGGAAACAGCACATCATTTGAATAGAAATTTATTAATATAGAGATGCCACTGGATCATGACCGTGAAAGATTTAACCAAATTGGAACTTAAAGTTCTCTGTGTGCCAACAACAAATATTAGTGTTTAACGGGATTAACATTTTTTTTAAATAAATCATTCAAAATATCAACTTAGAAAACTAAAGTGGTCTCATTCCGAAAAATATTTTTAATTATATTGAATTAATTACACTTTCAATCGGAATGGAATTCTGTGTCATATCTGATAAACTTGTGTTATTATTAATAGTAATTACTTATTATAAAACTAAACCAGTTTGTTGCGTCACGCTTGAAAGATTTATTAGGGTATTCATTTAATCGAATAATTAACCGAGGTTTGATTTAATCGGTTAATTTTGTAATTGATCGGTTAGCCGATTAATAAAGTTTTTTTTATAAATTAAAATTTTTTTTTTTTTTTGGATGATTTGAAATTACTCCATATTCCTCTTACACATTAATTAATTAATTTCAATACATTAAAATGCATAATTTATTTGTTATTTGGAGTTTAAAAAAAAAAAAAAAAAAAAAAAAAAAAAAAAAAAAAAAAAAAAAAAAAAAACAATGACATAACAATTTTTGAACTAAAACGAGCAAGCAAAAACATAATTCATAAATATGTAAACATATTTTTTTAATTAATACATAATTATTATGTCGTAATTAAAAAATAAACTGTAAGATAATTTAATAAGTTATTTCAATTCTTTTTTTAGTTTTGATTAAACTTGACTTGGAAAAAATTCTTTCATTTATCGTAGATGCTGAAGAAATCGAAAGCTATCCATAATACAGAATTATTTCTCCGTCCTTTTCCTGGATTTCTCTAAACATATAAAATCTTCCATTATGTCATTAGAGTCCTGTCTTAACTTTTATGGTCATTTTCTCATTAGCCGATTATCTTTTTTCCCATCGAAAAACTGCACATTACAGAAATTTGATTTTCTCAATGTCTCATTTGCTTCTATTCTGTCGCAAAGCTAACCGGCATTCATCTGTCAATTATTTACAGATAAATTTAATCAGCTGACTCCCAACTTTTTACATGTATTTTGAGAGGTGTTGCCAAATGAAAACAATGTTTTTGTCAGAATATTGTGAAAACCAAAACCGTTAACGATCAGTTTATCGGTCTAATAAATTTATATTGAAATTAAGTAACAAGCAGTTTGTCGACACATTGAGAAAATGGCCATTAAAATGTTTAACACTTCTAATTGTTTCGGCTAATTCTGTTAAAAGATTGAAATGAGAAAATATGATAAGAAACAAATCACTTACACATACATAAAAAAAGTACGTGAAACTAAAAGCTGTTGACAGCAAACACTTATTTAAAATGAAGATCACTGAACGAACACCTTCTTTATTTGTATGAAAAAATATTTTCTAAACACATACCTTTTGTATATGAGACGAAACAAATAATTAAAACCTCAAAAAATATGTTATCATACTACAAAAAATTAAAAATTTCGCTACATCGGTTAATCGACCGAAATTAACCGGTTTAATCGTTAATCGAAAATAGCCAATTTTAAATTAACCGATCAGTTAATCGGGTAGTAATTAATCGGTTAACCGATTAACGGTTAACTGAATGAATAAAACTGCTTAGTTCTAGCAATATGTTTCAAGAATTGAGAAGGATGACTAATTTAAATGTGCATTTAAGTGAAATAATTCATTTATAAAGTTAGTATAAAGTTTTCTAATACAAACATGAGTATAACTAGCGTTTAAAAAACTGCAGTCAAAGTTGAAAAACTGCCATTTCTCCCATTTCTTCATTTGTCATTGACCAAAAAAAAGAACTGTTGCTTTTACTCCTGATTCATTAAATGTAAACAGTCGCTGTCAAACCAACCGAAAAGTTGCACACTAATTTTCGTTTTTTGTTCGACAGTTTTTGGTTTCTACTGCAGTTTTTTTGTATAACTTATGAATGTAATAAAATATAAATTAAATATTTTATGAGTAATTTTAAACATAATTTTATTAAAATTTTAAAGGAGGTTTTTGTAGAAGAAAAAAAAAAAAATTTTTTGGAATAAAAGTTTACAATTTGGGGATACCATATGACAACCCTGGCTACTGTTGCAGCTGCTGCTGTTGTTCTTGTTGTTGTTGCTATTCCTGCAGTGAGTCTTATGACTTTAACTTTAACTTTTACCTTCATTCTCTTTTCCTAGTTTAATTTCCAAGTGAAAAATGTGCGATTGCTGTTTGTTTTTGGTTTCCAATTTTTTTTTTTTTTTCGAAAAAAGCGTTCGTTTATTTTTCATTCGTCATCATTATTATTTTTCGCCTGGTAAAATTTGGTTTTATTCTTGCATTTTGGCGAATGCGCAGAAAAAATGTAAATTTGTGATATACGAAAGGAACAATTGTAAGGCTAATAGTTGCTGTTATAGGGAATACTATGGGTTTCTTATAATTTAAGTAACTTTTAACAAATATGATATTACTTCAAATAATTTTCAGGGACAATCTAATAATTTTCGACTGCCTAACTATCGATCTAAGCTGCAATGACGGCGATAATTGATCAAAACGTTGTTGTTTATTTTGATTGTGTCAAGAACGAAACCGGTCCATCTAGAGCATGACTAGCAGGTTCATGTACAACACTTGCTAAACGGCTAATGTCTATTATATATCGAGTCATTACCGCAAAAAAAAGCTCAAGCGACAAAAACAAAATGTTACAGGAGAAGGTTTGTTTTTATTATCTAAATAAAAAATGAAGCTTCCAATGGAGCAGGTTTGTAAGGGCAAAACGTAAAAGTTTCGCTTACGGAAGACATGAATTTTATATGGCCAGTTCCCACTTTGAAGTAATACATTTTTGACACAGAAAGCGCTTTATTCAGTGCATATGGGCATTTACTGGGGTCACGAACGTACGTTCGTACGCTTTTGATGTACAAATAATATGGGAACAAAACTTTTTCCTAGCATTTTTTTTTGCAATTCGATAGCATTTTGGTAGCTCTATGTTTAGTGCAAAAGATGGATTTCATCGAGTTTAAGTTTTTTATAAACATGTGGTCACGTATGTACACAAAATAGAAGTCAACTTTTGCTGACAATAGTGAAATGTAAAAATCTGCGAAATGGAACGGAATATTCAAACATGATTAATTTATTTTAAAAGTGTATTAATGTAGGTCTCTATCCAGTATTTACACAATAAAATATCCCTATTGGTTTTTGTTAAATTTGCTTAAGTACCGGTAGCGAACGTACGATTTTTCCATATGTTTTAACCGTTAATTAACCGTTAATCGAACTTTTTTTTGTTCTCCTTACACTTTTCTCTTCTTAATTGATTGTAATATAGAGATTTTAAAGAAAAAGTGCAAACGTAACAAATTTGTTTGCATGTAAAATAATTAAATATAAAAATGTCTTTAGAACATTGGTGTTCAAAAATGGTTTGCATATGTATTGCGAGAGAATTTTAAAGTACAGTGACAAGCAAAACTAAGCGCATAGATTTTCATTAACATTTAGTATCAGGAAATGGTTTTTGTTGTAAAACATTTATAATAATGGGGGTAAAACTAAATTTTCTATTTTTTAAATTGACTTTTAAAATATTGACATTTAAAAAACAAAATGTATTGAAAATTGTTCAATTTTACTACGTAAAAAAAAAGAAAATTCAGGGTGAACTGCGGGCATGTTTGCAAATTAAAAGTAAGAATAATAGCTAAGAAAACTCCAATAACATATTCTACATTTATGTTTTCATGACAGTTTCGGAAAAGCATTAAAATATTTTATCATTTATCTTACACACTGTATTCGAAAAAGTATCAACACAGCTTCCGTGCAAGTGCACTCGTCGCTGTCTGACGAGCAACTGAATCAATGAGCGTAAAAAACAAAGGTGTGGGGCTCCTAAACAATTGTTTGCCTGAATGAGCATCACTGCTTTAGAAGTAGCTTAAAACGAAAATATTAAATTTTCCAGTTTCCAGCCCAATTTCCTCAAGTAAAACAGCTGAGATATCATAGCATATCATATATACCATTCTAAATATTATAAAAACATAGACTTTTTTTTATAATTATAAACATTAAAACACGATGATTATCAACATTTTATTTTTCCATCCTGGTTGACCATTGGGAGGAAATGCCCATATAAAAATTGGTAAATATAATGATCAGCTTTGCACCCTGAATTTTTTGTTACCGTTATTCTTTTATATGCTCCCCTTACAAATCTGCTTCGTAGTAAGGGAATGTCGTGGCCCTTTAAATTTTATATACATATATATTATTTAAATTTATTAAGAATTCGTTCACTTACCCTCCTGCATCTCTGTATGTCTTACTCATAAATGTGCGCTTACTTTTTAAAATTTTCTATTAGTGCTTCGCAGAGTAAGAAAATTTTTTATTGGGATGTTTCATAAAAATTTTGTATGAAAATTGGCGCTTCAACTAATAATGTTTTTGCTATGAAATCGTAACTGTACCTTCTGTGACCCTGAGATTGTTGCCAATAAATCCATTTATTAAAAAAACGAAAATTGAAAATGATGTCGCTTAAGCTTTTATTGCGGTTATGCCTCGATATTAGCTGCATTAGATAGTAGGGTATTCATTTAATCGGGCTTTTGCTTGAATCGGTTAATCGCTCGATTAATTAACCGAGGTTTTGCTTTGATCGGCTAATAATCGGTTAACCGATTAATATTTTTTTTTTAATTAAAAATGCATAAATTATTTATTATTTGGAGTTTACTAGCAAAAAAAAAAAAAAAAAAAAAACAATAACATAACAAATATAACAATTCTTGAACTAAAACGTGCAAACAAAAAAAATAAGTCAGAAATATGTAATAAATATCTTAATGAATACATCAGTATTATGTATAAATTAAAAAATAAACTGTAACATAATTTTATTAGTTATTGCAATAGTTTAAGGAGACCTTAAAAAGTTATCTTTTAGAAAGATAATTTGGCTTAAATCTTTAGGATTTAAGCGATTTTTTTCTTTAGTTTTGATAAAACTTGACTTGGAAAGTTTTTCACTTATCGTTGATGTTTGAGGAACCGAAAGCAACCCATAATACAGAATATCTAATTTCTTTCTAATGTCTTTATCCTGCATTTCTCTAAATGCATAAAATCTTCCATTATGTCATTAGAGTCCTGTTTTAAATTTTGTTTTTTAAATTTTAACTCTTCTAATGATTTCGGTTAATTCTGTTAAAATATTGATATGAGAAAATTTGAGAAGAAACAAATAACTAAACACATACATATAAAACGTACGTGCAACAAAAAGCTGTTGACAGCAAACACATATTTAAAATGAAGATCACTGAACACCTTCTTTGTTTGTATGAAAAATATTTTCTAAACACATAGGGGTGTGCTGGAAATCGAAAACGTAAAAGGCAAGAGCTTGGCAGTTCTCTTTTTATACACTTTTAGTCTAGTTTTTATAATTTTTGTTATAAAATTCTGGTAAATAGAAAAATATTTGTATATTTGCCACAAAATTCCTTTATTACAGAAATCTTATTAAAAAACGACTTTTAAAATTCTTGCGTTTAACGTTTTCGATGTCCATCACACCCCCGATAACTTTTGTATATGCGCCAAAACAAATAATTAAAAACCCAAAAAAATATGTTATAATACTACAAAAAAAACAAAAAATTTGGTTACATCGGTTAATCGACCGAAATAAACCGGTTAAATAGTTAATCGAAAATAGTCAATTTTAAATTAACCGATCAGTTAGTCGGGTAGTAAAAAATCGGTTAACCGATTAACGGTTAACTGAATGAATACCCTACTATTTATAGAAAAAATAAAACTGTTTAGTTCTAGCAATATGTAAAAATTGAGAAGGATGACGATTTTAAATGTGCATTTAAGTGAAATTATTTATTTATAAAGTTTGAATACCCCATTATATACATAACTTATTAATCGGTTAACCGATTAACGGTTAATCGAATGAATGGGGTATATAAGACACAAAATCACTTCATTGTAAAGGAAGGTTTAATTTTAAGGGCCGATGTTGATTATTGTCATTTCTTTTTATTATGATAATATGGGTATGGTTCAATTATGTATGGAACAAAATATCGGCCAAGTGGCCGCCGCGACCTCGGGGTTACACCTCCATCCGATGGTTAAAATTTTCGATGACGCTGAGGCATAATTGAGGTTCTATGCCGTTAATGTGCCGAATTATCTCAACGGTGTCAAAGCACATGATCTTGGCGGCCAATTGACATCGCCACCACGTGAGGTAACAAGGCCATTGAATTTGTCGCGCAAAAGAGCCATTTTTTCATTAGCTGTGTGGCAAGTGGCACCGTCCTGTTGAAACCACATATCGTCCACATCCATATCTTCCAATTCGGACCATATAAAGTTCGTTATCATCTCACGATAAACCGCACCAAACAGTCACTCTTTGTGGGTGCATTGGTTTTTCGACAATCACTCTTGTATTATCATTCGTCCAAATGTGGCAATTCTGCTTATTGACGAATCCACTGAGGTGAAAATGTGCCTCATCACTGCAGACGATTTTCTTCGAAAATTTATCATCCACTGTTGCCATTTCTTGCCACCATTCTGAATATTGACGACATTTGGAATGGTCAAGAATTTTTAGTTCTTGAGTCCATTGCACCTTGTAAGCGTGTAAATGCAAGTATTTATGCATAATGTTCATCAACGACGATTAAATTGACCGAACAAATTACGAAGTGCACGATTGAACGACATTTTGATTTGAACGACAATTTTCATAATAAGCCGGAATAACTTTAACGCGTTGCTTTATTGTGTATCTTTCCGTGGTTCAAATTGAGATAGTCTGAAATTGAGAAATGTCAAATGAAATGCAGAAAAAAACGACGTGTAGGTGTGGTTCACATTCAACATCGGCCCTTAAAATTGAACCAACCTTTATAACAAAAAATACAAATTTGGGTTTAAATACTGCACTCATAAAATTATTACAGTAACTGATTGTGGATTATTGAATTCGTTTTTCGTACTGTTAAAATTTAATAAAAATAAAGTTATATTACAAACAACTTTATTATTTAATATTTATGTTTGTTATTCAAAAAACAAACTACCTAAAAAATAATGTTTTCCGTAATAATATTGTTATGTACTTTGATTTTTTTCAGTTAAATTATATTTTTTAAGGTAACAACTGTTAAATTTTACGTAATATGCTAATAAATAAAAAATAAAAAATTATGTAAAATTTATTTATTTTAAATGAAAAGTAAATGATCCATTTTTTAAAAAAATTTTAAATTGATATTGGGAATTATTTCTTTTTCATAAGCAACTTTATTATATTCAACATTTTTTATTTTTCGAATTTATTCTATAAATTTTAAATTGTTTAAAATAACTTTTCGTCGGGATTTAGCTACACAATTTTTGAGTGTGTATAGTGAAATCAATCGTATTTAACTTAAAAAGACTTAAGCTGCTTGAACTCGGAGTTAATTGAACTGATTTTTGTATAAAACATTTTGCTACGCCATTGGTGAGGACTAATATTGAATTTGAACGTATCCATTTTTATACCTTCACAACTAATTGCGAATGAGAGTATACTAAGTTTGTCACTTCTCGTGAAATCTTTTTAATATTTAGTTAAGACCCCATAAAGTACATATACTCTGGATCCTTGATTAGCATTTTTAGACGATTTAGCCATGTCCGTCTGTTGAAATCATTCTCACTTTCGAGCGACTCAAGAGAAAGAAACAGTAATGTTGTCAAATTCTTTTTAGTTCTTCTAAGTAGCTTGGGATTGAAATCTAGATTAAATCCAATCGGTTCAGTAGAAGAACAAAAATATGAATCCAAACGTGGAACAACCTCCTTAAGAATTGAAAATTCTCTTACATGAACTACTTATGGTCCAGACTTGCAATTTTAGTGGCTGCAATTTTTTAAACTTCTGCTGCTTTGAAATTGCACTAGTGCCCAGATTATGAAATTCCAGTTTTGCAATTTTTTTATTTTCATTTTGTCTTTCCTCTACTCTTTTTAATATTTTATATACATATAAATACAAATATACCTACAGCCAACTTTAAGTTAAAAAAGTGAGAATAACAAAACAAAACGGAATTGCAGAACACATGAAGCTTAGTACCCCTCCCCGATATTCTCACCCCTCCCACCAATAAACTTAAGAATTGCTTCATCAAAACTTGGAAGTCTGGACGAAGACATACGTAAATGGTGGGAAAATGCAGGGGTTGACATAAAACTTCCCACAAATTCGTTTTATATGACCAGAAATCATCCTACTAAGTTTCGTGAGGATCGGTCTATAATTTGCCATAAGCCCCATATTAAGCGCACTCACGGAAAACACTTTAGTACGCCTAACACTGTAACGAATAACGCTATAGTAGTAAAATTGGGTATGTCAAAGTTTCATTGGTTAAGATTGTCCCAGAATTTTCCCTAGGCCCCCAATTAAGCCCACTCTCAGAAAACACTTAAGTACGCCTAAAACTGCAATGAATACACTATAGTAGTAAAATTGGGTATATCATAGTTTCATTGGATTAAAAATCACACTGGTTTATAATTTTCCATAGGTCCCATATAAAGGCCAATATCGACAAACACATTTAGTACGATTAAAACTGACGAATAATGCTATAGTAGTGAAACTTGGTCTCTCATAGATTCCGAAGGCTTGAATTACAATTAAATTTTGTGAAGATAGGCCCAATAAAAACACCATTCCTTAAATAAATTAACACAGTGGAGGGTATCAATGATTCGGCACAGCCGAATATAGCCCCCATAATTGTTTTTTATATAACGTTCCGACAAAAAAATATGTTTTTTTTTGCCTCATTTAAGCACCAATAGTGAATAAATACAAAATTAACCCTTAAGACATTTTTTATTTTGGCAGTAGTTTCTACCATATATAATATTTTTAAAAGATTTAAAGTTATTATATTCCAATTTTAGGGTACTTTTTGGGCCTTTTTATAAAAAGGGACAAAAAGTCTAATACTTCTTAGAGTTAGAGGGTTAAAATTTTTATTGCAAATATGCGCCCTACCATTTTACATACATTTTCAAAAGACATCTTACATCCAAAATGTAGGGCTATCATTATTTCTTATGCCGATTCATCATAAGAATTTTGCAAAACGGGGAAACGTTAACTCCGCATTAACCAATTTTTCGCCGACCGGTGATTATAATCCCCAGCACTTTTACACTTTTTTTGTTGCAATATTTTTTTTTGTTCTTTCGGCTACTTAGAATCTTATTTCGGTTTTATATTGTCAGTTTACTTGGTGCGCCGAGAAATGGGTTAAATGACATAACGATGTAAACATTAAAAATTGTCCACACAATACAACTACGTTTTTAACTATCTGCTCTGCGGTGACTTTCGAATTTGATCTGTTTCAAGACGGGTGAATATTTTATCTGATTAGTACCCAATGTTATAAAAGACAAGGACGCGAGAAAGTTAGGAATGGCAATAAGATTAGAACATTTTGAAATGGCGACACTTTATCAACCCCACAGCCACCGGATACTCTTGGGTCATCTGATGTGATTCTAGTTTCTGTTCCTCGGAAACAAGGAAAATCATTTGGAAGAACAGATTTAAAATAGTTTTGGCAAGTGTCTGAGGTTATTGTTTAAAATTCGTAACGCTTCCAAATCCCAAAAATATGAGTAATTCAAGTCACTTAATAAATTTAACAATTAGAAAGAATCGGTTTAGTATTTAATGTAATGAAATGACCTATTGTTGCCGTCCTTTAACCATTATTCATAAGCTTATTTCCTTTTTAAAGTTGCAGAAAAAATTTGGTTTACAATATGTGAGCTGTGAACCTCAGTTCTCAGTTCAACTTTTAAGATACAAACATATTCTAAAGAACTGCCGAACATTCCGGGTCTAGCTAATTCTGAACCAACTAAACCCACCTTGAGAATTTCCTGATGAGAAATACCACAATTCGCCCGCTATCACTAAAAAATACACTTAAATCTGCACTACAATTCTAAATAACTATAAATAACTATTTAACCCAACTAACCAACAAATATGGCATCGTCTGTTGCATTCACGTCCTCTTGAAACCCCGCTGGAGTGGTGTTGGCTGATTGCAACAAGCCGAATAAAAAAACACTTTCTTAGAGATTCTGACAACGAGTGAACAAACAATAGAAAGACAAAAGCTTATCAGCAGCAAATATATGAAGTAGAATGTAAAGGGTATGTGATTGGCAAAAACAACAACATATAAAAATAAAAATGTAATTGTTGTTGTTGCTGTTGCTCCGCCGCCGTTGTTGTACTAAGCATGATAGTGGCAAAGATGTGATGGTTAAAAAAAAATCAAAGGACTACAACTACCAGGCTGCCTAAACTCAAAGAGACTCATAGAGTAGTGCCACGTTTAATGTTTGATTGGCATAAACTCCTCTCGTTTGTTTGTTGCTGCAGTCGGTTGGATTCTTGTTTTTGTTCTTCTCTGTTGTTGCAACTGTTCTGCATTAAGGCTCGCGGTTTCTTGCGTACATTTTGTTCGTTATTATTGGCGTTGTAATATTTCAGTGTTTTATAATGATGATGATGATGAGGATGTTGTTTTTGTCGTTGTTATCGTAGGCTCATTCTGTTTTTTGTTTTGTTTTTCTTTTGCATATAAATATTTCTCAGCCTGGAATACCCGAAGAAGACTCGTCAGCTAGTCTTTTATTCAAACGGTTGTTGTTGTTGCTGCTGCTTGATGATGGAAACGAATTGGTATGAAATGCAGCAGGTTGTATAAATGGTTAAGAAATTCTAACTTTAACAAAAGCTACAAAAACAAACAACGAATATTGCGAATTTGTTAGCAACGCTATGCAACAACAGCATAAGGATGTGTGTGGTGAAGTAGTCTCTTTAAAATGGCAGGCGCAGTATGACGCACCTAGTTTTGCCAACGAAATATCAAGTGTTTTTTGTATGTATGTGTACGTGGAATATTGGTGGTCAATCAGATCCACTCCCTTGATTTTACTTTGTCCGTATCAATATCAGGTCATTTTAAAGAAGAAT
The DNA here is from genome assembly GCA_943735925.1 of Pollenia amentaria. Taxonomy (NCBI): domain Eukaryota; kingdom Metazoa; phylum Arthropoda; class Insecta; order Diptera; family Polleniidae; genus Pollenia; species Pollenia amentaria. The sequence continues at coordinate 128,008,678 of OX031008.1, read as the reverse complement.
TTTGAACAAGCAATTAATTGACAGGCGCTTCATTAAATCTTAAGATTTTGTAATCTAACATTTCTTAGGAAGAGTTTAAATATTGATAAATTTAAATGGCCATTAATATAGAGCGTTTTGACCCCATTCGACATTTTCCTGTCGAATGGGGTCAAATTTGACGTTTAGAATACGTCCAGCCGTGCAAAACCTTGAAGAAATTTTCAACTGTTTATATTGTTAACTATAAATCCACATATTGCTCCTTTGCTGCAATAACATCCTAAGTCGAAAATCACAAATTTTGACTTAATATCACTAATGCATAGTAAATTGTTCTTAGGAAGATATTAAACATATTTCTTATGAATATACACACAGAAAAAAATAGCAATGTTAAATTAACATGGCGCAATGTTAATTGAAAATCATAGTAAATTTCTGCAAAAGCATAATCTTTATTTAAAATTATCATTCTTTAATAATAATTTTAATTAAAAGATGCTAAAATAACATTGTTCAATATTGAGTCCATGAAAGCCTATTTTAGTTGTTTTGTATAGAAACAACAACAACCCTCTAAGAAGAAAAACATAAATTTTATATTCTCGTGTTTAAAATAATTAGTTAAAGGAAGAAAAATTCCCGTATTCTTTTTGTTAAAATTATTTAGTTAAATGTAAAAAATTTTTAAAGTAGAATGATGGCCAAAACCATACTCGGCCATTCTGCTGGTGTCTTTTTAATTGTGAGTGGTTCTGTAAAAAAAGGGGAATACAAAACAGGTGAAACATGTGTTACAGGCATAGCTGCCAGATAAAATTGTTCGAAAATCGTCAAAATTCGTCAAATTGACTAAGGTAAAACGTCACAAAATCGTCATTGTTAAAAACAACTAATTTTTAGTAAGATTTGAAAATTAGTTGTTATTTTTAGTATCCGTTGCTAAAAAATTGTATTATATTCTGCCTGTTTTTTAAATTAAAAAAAAATTTATTGGGAAACTTATTATTTAAAGGGTAGTTTAATTTTAAGGGCCGATGTTGAATGTGAACCACACCTAAACGTCAAGTTTTTTTCTGCACATTTCTCAATTTCAGACTAAAGGCCCAACTAAAATGTGCTTAACCAAACTTAAGCTAGTGTCAAAATTCAACGAAAAGCATGTCAAATGCTTCAGTAAATTACTGAAGACTTTTAGGTGGCTATATTGTACTTATTGAGCTTAAAGACTTTCTACACTTAGTTGCAAACATTTGTACTTTTGGAAAACTATTTTCGTTTTTATTTCTTTAAAATGTAATATTTTTGACGAAATGTCATTTAATTTGTAAAAGTTATAAATATATTACCATAAACAAGTAAATCTATGCTTATCTTTTATTAATTTTTAAAGTAAACGAAAACTAAAATAAAAAAGTACTAAAAAAAGCAACTGCGGTTGCTTCTTTTAATTGTAAACAATTATATGTATCTATTATGTGTCATTTGCTTAAGGAAGAGCGAAATTGACCCCACTTTCCTTAAGCAAATGACATTTGACGAAACTTAACGAAAAGTGTCTTAAGTACATTATAGTTGTATACATTTGATTGTGTGTATTCGCACATTTGCTTAAGGTTCATTAAGCACATTATAGTTAGGCCTTAACTCAATTTGAACCATGGAAAAATACACAATCGAGCAACGCGCTAAAGTTATTCAGGCTTATTATGAAAATGGGCGTTAAAATCAAAATGCATGTCGTGAAAATAATCTTCAGTGATGAGGCACATTTCACCTCAGTAGTTATTGTCAAAAAACCAATTCACCCGCAAAGAGTAATTGTTTGGTGCGGTTTATGGGCTGGCGGCATCATCGGGCCGTATGTTTTTCCAAAATGAGGCCGGTCAGGCAGTTACTGTGAATCGTGTTCGCTATCGTGAGATGATAACGAACTTTTTTTGGCCTGAATTGGAAGATATGGATGTGGACGATATGTGGTTTCAACAGGACGGTGCCACTTGCCACACGTGTTGTTTCACGTGGTGGCGATATCAATTGGCCGCCAAGGTCATGTGATTTGACACCGTTGGACTTCTTTCTTTGGGGTTATTTGAAAGAAAAGGTGTACATCGATAAGCCAGCAACAATTCAAGAGCTAAAGGATAAGATAATTCGGCACATTAACGGCAAAGAACCTCAATTATGCCTCAGCGTCATCAAAAATTTGTACCATCGGATGGAGGTGTGCCGCTGAGGTCGCGGCGGCCATTTGGCCGATATTTTGTTCCATACATAATTGAACCACACCAATATCGTCATAATAAAAAGAAATGACAATAAATTCCAAAATAATTTGTGTTTTATTCAAAATCAACATTTAACCACCCTTTATTTAAGTAGCACAAACAAAAATGTTTCCAAAGTGTTGGTATTCATTAGAAAACAACTATTTTACACGTCGAAAATCCTACTAAAGAACTAAAGTTTGGTACACATCAATGAACTCTGACTTTCTGAAAGAAAAGTTCCATAGTTTGAATCCAGACTAAAGAGAGTGGTTGTAAAATGGCTGCAAAAAAACTGCACAAACTGATCAAATAGAAGTCTTTTAAATATGCATCGTGCTAAAAAAAAATCGTATTCTTTATGATGCTGTGAAAATTACTGCCAATCAAAAAAATTTATATATTTATGAAACTAAAATAAAATGTGAAATTATATTAAAAACATTTGTTAATTTGAACAACATTTTTCATTTGAAAAATCGCCAAATTTAGGGTATAAATCTTCCAATCGTCAATACACCATTTTTGTACCCAAAAATCGTCAAAATGACGATAAATCGACAAATCTGGCAGCTATGGTTACAGGAAAAAAAGTAATATGTAATATTCTCTCTCTCTCTGGTTCCGCGGTATGATGCTTTTTGTGCATTTCATGCGTTCCTAAATTCAAGTTACATGCAATGCGTTTTATGCGCCAAATTGTTTTTTTTATCATCTGTTGTGCTAATAATATTAAACATATTATGTTTATCAAATAAAAACAATTTGGGAAAAATGGAAGGTGTAACTGATATTTTAATAGAATTTATTTAAAAGAATTCATAGAGGAGTAAGCTTTCATTATCAAAATAATTTGTAATTTTTCATGGTGTCAATAAGATTCTCTTCCAAGGCATTTGTTAAAAAAATAAAAAGCACAAAACAGATGGCACTCAGAACATAAAAGTAATCGATAACTAGAATAGCAAATTTTGTTTATGAAACAATTGTTCCAAAAATTAATTTCAATGTATTTTGTTCTTGAAAGTTATTTCAATATTTATTACGAAAGCTTTTTCTTTTATTAAAAACTTTTATTAATACAAAAAATCGAAAATAGGAATCCACCACGCAAACATATTTATCGATAACATTGAAAATAAAATATGATTTGTCATCCATGGCCATCAAAAACAGATGTCACTTTTTCACCACACATGCGACGCATACAAAAGTAGAAAGTAAACGTACTTTCATGCGTTGATACGTTTATGCATTCTATGCGTTTTGCTGTGTAACTTGTCACATGCCATTACACTGATTCCAAAAAAATTAAAATCGACTTCTTCATTGATTCTGATGTATTGCATCAACTTAAATGACCACAAAACCATTTGGAATCTTTCGACCAAAATGAGCGATTTTATTAACCAAAAACAAAAGGCCCTATCTACAACCGATAACGCGAAATATACTAAAAGGACTAACTAACATTTTGCGTAATATGCAACATTGCTAATTGTCAAAACAACTGGTAGGTTTAACAAGAAAAACAGAAGAAAAATTAATTCTAAACATTTTAATACAATTTATAAATATGTCATATTAAATAGTTTTTGCTTCTCCTGTAAAATTTTCAAAATGTTAGATAGGGCCTTTTGCGTTTTAGGTAACGATATGTTGTCTTTGCAGCTTCTTCTCACTGTTATTTCACACTTAATTCAATTTGATTTTATGTAGAATCAAATTCAAATTCATTTCGTTTCAACTGGAAATAACTTTTTTTTCAACGTGAATTGTATAGTTATTTCAATATCAATGTAATTTTGCTTTAACTTTACTGAAGTATTAAATTCACACGAATTATAGTTATTTTAAAGGAAAACATTTTGTTCGCAAGTTGTTGATAAATCATATTAAATTAACATGAAGTAACAATGAAGCAACAGCACTACCGAAAAATGTATAATCAACGTTGTTTTCGACGATTTTACATTGATTTTTTTCTGTGTGTATTCAGTCTTATTACGGTTGTCGTTGTCGTAAACGACTGTGTCGTTTTTTCTAATAGATTAAAACAGGACTGTGGAGCCGTCAAAAATAATTCTAACTCCGAATCCGACTCCAAAAACTGAAATTGTTTAAGTCCGACTGCGACTCTAAGTCCGACTCCATCTATAACCTTGATGGTAAATGTATATGAGACTGGTCCTTATTTGACTTTAATCTATTTTTTGAATGCAGTAAGTTTTTAATGGTTAATTAAATATAGCAAGAAAATGATTCTGTAAAAAGTTCAAATCGATATTTTAATTCCAACACGTATCGAATTGAGCTTTAGTATAGTTATTTGCATATGTAGAGTAGAAACATTTTTGAGTCGGAGTCGCGAGTTTTTATGGGTACTTCGTCTCCGACTCCGGTATATTAACCTCAACTCCGACTCTACAACTCCGATTATACAGCCATAACTGCCAGATTTGACGATTTATAGTCATTTTGACGATTTTTAGGTATAAAAATGGTCTATTGACGATAGGACGATTTATACCCTAAATTTGAAAAATTTTGTTCAAATTAACAAATGTTCTAAATATAATTTCATTTTATTTTAGCTTCTTAGATAGTTTAATTTATTTGCATTATTTGATTGGAAGTAATTTTCATGCCTTAGCTGTTTATATAAAATACGATTTTTTTTTAGCACGATGCATATTTTTAAGAAATCTATTGGATCAGTTAGTACTGCTTTATTACATGCATTTTACAACCACTCTCTTTAGTCTGCGTTCACATTATTAAACTTTTCTTTCAGTCTGATTTTATTGCTATTTACCAACCTTAAGTAGTTAATCAGGGGCCAAATTACGGCATTCGATATCGATCGAAATTCCCATTTAAATTGTATTGTAAATTCGATCGATATCGATTGCCGTAATTAGGCCCCAGGATTTTCGACGTGAAAAATAGGTGTTTGATAATTCTTGGCTTTAGCTTATTTTTTACTTTTCTTATGAACGCCTATTCTTTTGAAAAATTTTTGGTTGTGTTACTTCAATAATAAGTTTCTAAAGGAAAATTTTTATTTAATTTCAAAAACAGGCAGAATATACTAAAATTTTATTAGCAACAGAAACTAAAAATAACAATTAATTTTCAAAACTTATTAAAAGTTAGTGGTTTTATACAAAGACGATTTTTGTGACGATTTATCTTAGTCAATTTGAGGATTTGCTTATCAAAATGTTACTATTTTCGTCATATTTTATCTGACAGCTATGGCAACCTGTGTTTACGCCGACGACAACCGTAATAAGGCTGATTGTAAACTCAACTCTTGAGAGAAAAATAAAATTGTCTTTTTCCATTATGTTGTGTGTAAATTTAAGACTAAAGTATTTTTATTTAAAAATAATATTTTTGAGTTATGACGATATTGCAGCAAATGCGCGATATGTATGCAGTTTATAATTCACCTCTCAAGTCTAACTTTTATTCTATAGTGTTTCGTTGGTGATGTTAAATGCAACTGCTGCAGTTACAGTTCTTGTTTAATCTTTTTTTTCTCAACTTATTTGGGTACCATGTTCAACAAACATCGCCAACATCTCTTAAGAGATGTCGGTAGTTGTTGCAACAACAACAAGAACAACAACAACAGTAGCAAAAATACCAGTACAAAACTATGAACTAAGGCATGCAAAAGTTATAAAAGTAGTGGTGGGATTATTTTGAATGGAATGGATGACTCGGTCTAGTCTACAATTACTTTCTACTAAAGCAGCAACAAAAACTACAACATCCAGCCAACTACAACAGCAATAGCAATGTTTTTTTTTTCAAACTACAATACAACTAGTACTTCTTTCTGAATGTCTGGTGGTGGTAATGCGCTGATGCTGATACTAAAGCTGCTGCTGTGTTGCAACCAACATGCCTACCTACATTCATGCATACATATTTATGTATGTATGTACGATTTAGTATGCACTATTACATGATGTGTACTTCACCACACTTTACTCCTCTGGTACGAAAACTCGAACAAACATTTTTGTATACACATTCCTTCCTCATATATTTTCATGCATCCATCCATCCATCCATTTATCGATAGTAAAAAGATATTTTAGTGAGATTTTTTCAGTTTATTGCCACGCTCCGCTGAGGTTTGTGGTGTGTATTAGTGTACGTACGTTAAAATCGTGGTCATATGTTGAGCAGCAAGCAACACAATAACCAGCAGTAGTAGCACAGAAACAGAAGTTGTTCTATAGTAGTGGTAGTAGTTGTAACATTCGTATTGTGCAAACTAAACTTGCAACAACAACGAAAACAGTGGGACACTTACACATACTCAAAAATAATCATAATAACAGCTCGTGCTCCTTCTTAGCTGTCATTATTTTCATTATCCTCGTCATCGTAATTATTGTGTTTTTACGTGGGTAGATTGAAAAGTGATTTATGTATTATTGAACTATGTATAACTTGATTGTGTGTGTGTGTTTTTTTTAAACTGTTCAAAGTTTCGAGGAAGTGTCGATATTTTTGGAGGTTAAGTTTAAGAAAACACAGTGTCGAGTGTTCTGCGTTGTGCTTTTTGTGGAACTTCTAATAGGAGACACGCATAAGTCAAGAATCGGAAAAATCGGTTACATGCACTGGAAACATTTTTGATTTTGAGCGATTCTTTAGTAAACGGACTAGTTAGTAAACTAAAAGAATATAAACGCATAATTTATCGTGATTAAGGTCCATCTTTGTAGAAGGTGGAATCCGATTTTTAAGACAAAAGTTGATTCAAAATGTGCCAGAAAAAAATGCAATTGAAATTCGTGTTTTAGGACGATTTGGAATTTACTGACTAACAAGGTCCTTAAAAAAGTATTACCGGATGTAAACCACTTCTAACTAGTGATGGACATTGAAAAAAAACATCGATTTTTTTCGATGCAATGCATCGCATCCAGTGATACGATTCACTAACTTTAAACGATCCTACAATCGTAATTTTTGTCGACATATATATTTGCTTGCAGCAACGATAGTGTGATTCTGTAATTTATTTTTAGCGATTGTAAACAGCTGTAGTTTTTGTAACATCTCTGTTTACAAAATGTTAAAATAAACGAAAAGCACAAAAGAGAATAAAGAAAAAACAAATGAAATTGTGCTTAATTTACTGTTTTTATATTTTATTTTGTAAATATTACGTTTAGAATTTTTTTTGTTTATAATTTGCTTTGTTTTGTACTTTTTGAATTTAGAATTTTGTTTTTGTTCATACATTTATATACATATGTATGTATGTATGTAGTATGTACATATGTAAGAAGTCAGGCCTCAGCCACTTTAAACATATAATACCAGTGTTTAAATTGCTAACAAAAAAATAGCAACAGCAAACAAAAATTTACTAATGCATAATGAACGGATAAACAATTTTTGTCAAACGACTACTGCTACTGCTTCATCTATGAGTATGATTTGGAAAAAAATTAAATGAAATAGATACACACAAAATGATTGGTTAGCAACGACAGCAATTTTCTAATTGCAAAATGAAATGAATATGCTTCAGTCGTTTGATTTTGCTATTTAGTTGTTTCGCACACCGCAAACAACTTAACAGCAAAATCAAACGACTGACACATATTCATTTTCATTTCATTTCGTTCGCATGAATATTGCTGTTTGTATGAATATTGCTACCGGGTGCCCCGGTAGGCTAGCTGGTATTGAGCTAGTCTATCAGTACCGGGGTTGCGGGTTCGATTCCCGCCAGAGACTCTGGTCTCCTGCAGACAAGCAAAAAGCTTCGCGGGAGTTAGTGTAGGAATAAAAAAAAAAAAAAAACTTGTGTGTTCGCCGAAGTCGTTGTCGTTGCTAACCAATCATTTTGTGTGTATCTGTTTCATTCCTTTTTTTTTGCAAATCATTTTCGCAGTCACAGCAAATAACGCATTCTGGAATGAAAATTATTTAGTAATTTTAAACACTGTAAAATACACTTTATCGATTTAATAAACACAACGTAATTTACGTCGTTATGTCGTTAAAATAACGAAAAAAAACTGGTTTAAGTAACAGCTGACTTTAATCGACAGCGAATATTGTTAAAAATGTTACTGAATAGCAAATTCGATAAATTTTCGTTATATTTATTTTAACAATACGATTATCGTAAAAAAAGTTAGTGAATCGCGCTACAGAATGGCCTCTTCTACCTTCAACAACCGGTCAAGGCTTTACAGGCCAAGACCGTTAAATTTATACAGGTTTCGTTGGTTACAGCTTGATCACCTCAGCCGAAATCTTAAAGCTATTATCGAATGGTTTCTCAAAGGATATATTTAAAACATATTGGGTTATGTCGATTAACCTGTCAAAAAATTAATCTTATAGGTTTTAGAGAATATTCTAGCAATCTTAAAATATGTAACTCTACTTTTTCAACCTTACTTTTTTCAAAGTAACTTTTTCAGCCTACCCTCGTGTATTTCTTTTGCAACATGTTCATCATTGTCATACTGATCATCATCATCATCATCATCACTATTTTTGTCATTATTATCAAACGCACTTGTATAAACACATTGACACTCACAACCGTCTCTGACGAAGAGTCTTAATAGTATAAGTATAGTTATAGCTGTTTTACATATTGTTGGTGTTTTTATTGTTCCTGTGACTGTTCCTCACGTTGTTGTTGCATCTAGTGTAGAATTGTTGGTTTGCCTATTATTTTCTTTTTGTTATTGTTGCAGTAGTGTTAGTACCCTTATAAGTATTAGTATTACTACTGCACTCAAAAAGTGTAAAACTTCTCGACAACACTAAAGAATTTGTGCAAAGAAAATTTTATCAATAAAGAAAAATGTAAAACGAAATATTAAAAATACCAGCAACAACGAATAAGAAAAAAACAATAAAGAAATAAAAAACTTTTTATTAAAAAGAAATCAAATTTAACTTATTATAGAAAACTATTACAAATACAAACTATTTTAATTAAAATTAAAAAATTTAAATGTGTTGATTGTTCAAGTATCTTTATTGACACAAAACAAAACAATAAAACAATTTAAACTAGAAAATATTAAATGTGTGAATGAGTTAGTGTGTGTATGTGTGAATAAGTGTCTGCCAGTTTTAAATTCTCAATTTTTTGCTTTCTAGTTTGCAAATAATTATAATTGCAAAATGTTTGTGATTTAAAAATAAAACAAAATTTAGCAAAAAAAAAAAAAAAAAAAAAAATAAAAAAAGATACAATTCCAATTCAATACAATTTCTTAACTATTAGAAAGTGTATGGGCAATGTAATATTTTGAAACACAACTAGTGCTAACAAACTGAATTAAAAATAAAAATAAATTAAACAAAAACAAACCACCAATAAAAAAAATTATTACAAATGCCGCTCCTCAAGCAACGCAAAATGAGTAAAATGACTCGCTATAAGGTAATTTTGTATTGTAGTTTTGTGTAAAAGAAAATTAAAAATATTAACTTGATGTTATTTAAAAAGTAAATATTTACCCCCATATTCATAAAAAATATTTTTGATTAGTAAAATGTTTATTTAACAAATTTTCATAGAAAATTCCTTTCATAAACCTTTTTATGAATATGGGGTTTAGACAAAAGTTTATAAAATTTTTTGTAAATTAGGTTTAAAAAATAAAAATTTTTGTTCTTCTAACGGCCAATTTCACCAAGTTCAGTTTTAATTAACTACACTGTGCAAGAAATTGCCATTTTTCGTGACAAGCTGGGCACCTGGCGTTTTAACATAATTCGGGTACGCTGAATCCAGTGGTGCTCGCGGTTTTTTAAGATTGGCTCTGGTTTTCGAGATATACCGTTATTTCGAAAATGGAGGAAGTTGCACGCTTTCAAAAAACCGAAATTTCGCAATCAAATTTCCTTTAAGAAAAGTAAAACTTATTTCTAATATCCTTAGTCGTAATTTTTTTAACAAAATCTCGAAATTTTTGTTTTTTAAAAATTCATAAAAAAATTGGAAAATGCAGCTATTTTTCTAATTTTTTGCAGACGCATAAAAACCGGGAATGGAAGGAAAAATAAAGTTGCGCTGGTCATACATTTGGCCAGAATGTCATTAGAATGTCATTGAAAATAAATTTTTTGCATTACCATGCCGAAAAATTTAATGAACAATCACCAGCCGAGTCTGATAAACATGGCGAGAGATTTCACCAAGTAACAGCCAGGCTCGAACACTGGTATAGAGGCAAACAACTTGATTCGCTATTAGGGGATATTTGTTGGAATCTGCAGGAGGAAGAAGAATAAATTTCTAAATAAAAATAAAAAAATTTCATCTTTTCTGAAAAAATCAAAAATTGTAGACAGACTTTAATCACTTATAGCTTATTTTGTTTGGAACTTTGTTTTTTATACGCGTAGAACCCTAGCTTTAAATTTTGCACCTGCAGCGCCTGAGATACCCCTAGACGGGCCAAATGTATGACCAGCGCAACTTTATTTTTCATTCCCATCATTTATTTCTAAGGCCTAGGATTCACTCCTAGGGGGATAAAATGTATGACCGACCTCCAATGTTTTTTGTTCTTAACATTTTCTTAAAACATAGTTGCCATATATATCCACCCCCCCTTAGGGGGCTCCCATACAAATATGGCCGTTTAATGAATTTCTTAAATTTTGGCCCATGCAGCGCCTAGGATGCCCCTAGATGGGTCAAATGTATGACCAACCCCACTTTATTTTTCATCTCAATCATTTATTTTTAACATACCCACCCGCTATCTCCATTACTTAAGGAGGCTTCCATATAAATGTTCAATGCAGACTAGAAATATATTGAAGATAAAGTCCCATAAATGCCCAGGAGTCGCCATGTATGACTGACCTCCATTAGTTTTTTGTTCTTAACATTTTCTCAAATTATACTTTCCCTTTATCACCATCCCTTAGGGGTGGTCCCATACAAATATTGCGTTTTATGAAATTCTTAAACTAATTAAAATTTGTCGACTTTTGTGAATAAAAAAAAGTTGCAAACAGATTTTAATCATTTATGGCGTGTTTTGTTTGGAATTTCGGTTTTTATACGTCTGCAAAAAATTGGAAAAATAGCTACATTTTCCAATTTTTTATGAATTTTAAAAAAACAAAAATTTCGAAATTTTGTTAAAAAAATCATTTTTTTTCCAAAAAAAAAAAACATGTTTCTAAAACGACTAAGGATATTAGAATAAGCTAAAGCGTTTTTGAAAGCGTGAAACCTTCTCCATTTTCGAAATAACGGTATATCTCGAAAACCAGAGCCAATCTTAAAAAAACCGCGAGCACCACTGGATTCAGCGTACCCGAATTATGTTAAAACGCCAGGTGCCCGGCTTGTATGTTTTTTCAACTAGCATAGTGCTATCAGTTATGGCTGTCAAAAATATTTATATTGTTAACTGAAAGTCAAGGTAATAGTTAGTTTTAACTGAACTTGGTGAAATCGGCCATAAATATTATTTTGTTTGCAAATTGAAATATAACTTCTTTATTAAATGAAAAAAAAAAAAAAAAAAAATTATCTATATTCGGCTATGCCGAATCTTATATACCCTTTGTCATGGTGCGATTAGAACAGAAAATTATATTTAAATACCGTTATTTAGATATACAGCCATGTTCTGGAAACCGAATTCGAGTAAAATTTAAATCGATCGAAAGTTCCAATTAAATTTTTTTTAGAAAATTACCATAGTTTTTCCTGAATTTTAGAGTAGTTCTGATGAAGAGAAGCTCTACTCATAGCCAGCGTTGCCGTTTTGGTCACTTTTAACCAAAATTCGTTACATTAATGCGAATGTGTATTCTTAGTCAAATTAAAATTTAAAAAGCTTTTATACTTTAATAGTCTTATTCCTTCAATATTTTCTAGGAATATTTTCTTGGATTTATTAAGCGATGGTCAAAGGAATTCTCTGACTCATCTATAACAAAACAGTTGTACATAGCACTTGTCAGACCTATAATCGAATATGGCTCAATAATTTGGGACCCGTATTACAACGTCCATAGTGATCGTATTGAGTCTATCCAAAAACAATTTTTGCAATTCATATTACGGAGCACTTACCCAACTCCATCTATAAATCTTCCTTCATATAGACCAGGTTATTGGAGATTCATTTACCAACATTAAAAAGCAGCCAAACAATGCTGAATGTGATATTTGTTATCAATCTGATTGCTCGGAGTTCCTGCTAAATAGTTTATTTTTAATGTTCCCCAACGCCCAACACGTTATTACCAGCCGTTATCAATCGAATACTTTCAACAAAATTATGCAAATGCCGACCCTGTTCGTCGAATTTGTGTAAATTTTAATGATCTGTACAGTATTATTGATATAATTTTGGATGGTTAACACTATCAAACACAATTTAATTTAATATTTAAAAAATTTATTTGTAAAATTTTGTAATATTTTGTAATTTTTGTCTGAAAGAAGTTATACCATTGACTAATAAATAAATAAATAAAAAAAAAAAATAAATATGCACTATATACAAACAAAAAAAATTGTGATAGTGCATAGAAAATATTCCTGGAAAATATTGAAGGAATAATTGAAGGAATCTTATTCCGCGTTTCTGGAATAAGACTATTAAAGTATAAAAGCTTTTTTAATTGTTTTTTGACTTAGAAAACACATTCGAATTTATATAAAATTTTATAACAAAATTGGTTACTTTTAACCAAAATTGGCTACTTTTTTTTTTCAATGTGTACTTCTTTTCCAATTTGGTTACTAATTTTCAACTGAAAAATAACCATTTTTTTTTTTGTTTTACTTGGGGGTTAGATGATCTAGTTTTGCATTTCTAGTTTGAGTACCCTAACACTTTTTTTTACCAATTCACTCATAATTTTTAAAATTTAAACGAATTTGTTTCCAGTTTCTCTTTTAACTTGAGTATTTCAATTTACGTTCGAGAAAACAGCTAATTACAATCTTAATGAACACCTTTTTCGATTGTCTTTATAAGTTGTTTTCTTGATGATATCTTAAAAATTTGGTGCTACGGTATTCAGTTATGGGGCACTGCCTCGGCTTCTAACATCAAAAAAATTCAAAGGCGCCAAAATAAACTTCTTCGAATAATCACAGCCGCCCCCTGGTACGTCAAAAACTCAAATATCCACAAAAAATATGATAACGAAATATGCAGTAAAATATTTAAAAAGGCTGGAACTGCACCAAAATCCATTATCTCGAAATATTTTAAATTATGGCGGCCACGCCAAATGAAAAATCAGGTCGGAAAACTTACATAATCGATCTTAACTCAAAACCGCAAAAAATCCACATACGACATTTAAATTATCACCCGCCGATATGTGAACAGAAACCGTGATGACGAAATCTTTTTTGCCTGGCACTGGCAGGACATAAAGCAAATATTAGGATAAGATTTGATTAATTATTGTTAGGTTATATTTAATATATGAAGTTCAATAAATAAATACTGGAAAAAAATTTTGAAAATAAATTGCTTTTAACTTGAGGTCTACGTCACAGCTTTAAATTTTTGTGAATTTTAACAGCGGCATGTGTAAAAAACTTGAAAGCAACACTTGATTAAATGGCTGCAGGGTTGGTACTACCAGTATCCGTTCCGCGTTTCTGGATATATATAATTGTGTATGGTATTGGTGCATTCAACATTTATACTTTATAACGATTTTTTAAGTAACCGATTATTTATTAAGCAATATAAGCCATGTATACTTTAAACTGTAAATTAACTCTACCTGGGGATCCTTTTCTCTACTCCTACCGAGGCAATATGAAACCTGGTAATGGACATATTTTTCTGTCGATTCTTCTTCAGTTTCAAAGCTCCAACTAATACAGTTTTCCAAATAGACGAAAACCGAAAAACTTAAAAAAATTATAAAACCTATTGTACCTTCCAGACTATCATTCACATACAGTCAACATTTTATAAAAATCGATCCAAAGGCTTAGGTGTGGGTGGGTCGATTAAGCAATCGATATTGTACCATTGATTTTTCGATAGCTTTTGACATGAGGAAAAAAAGTTCCACTACCAAAAAAATTATTTTCGAGGCGCCCAAATTTAAATTTTTGGACTTTTTTTTCAACTTTTATTTTTAAGGTTTTTAGTAGGCAATAAAAAAAATCGGCTGATTTAATTTTTTTAAATATTACCTTTCCAAGGTGAAATTGTACGCTTAAAACGATGGCGGTATAATTTTTTCGAAAAAAAATTTATTTTTTTGTGTTTAAGACGAGTTTTTGGCGCAATTCAGTTTCAGCATTTATTTGGCAAATAAAAAGCATTTCCAGTATTGCTTCTTATCTAAGTCGTCATCATGATAAGCGTCAGTCAAAATTATTTCCATCATTTAACATTTTTCTGGGTAAGTTTTATGTAAAAACACCATTAATACTCAATTCAAGTTTTGGTTTGAATATCTATTTTAATTATTTTTGATGAAATTGAACTATTTAATAAAAAAAAATTTGAATTATTTATTAATAAAAATGAAAGTTTACTATTATTTGCCAATAGAAAAAAATGTGTGAAAAATATGGGAATTTATTTTAAATTTCAGATATTTCCTTGCAAATCTTGCTTAGATTCCATTCAACTCATTCTACTTCGGCTAGAGATAACGTAGTCGCCATGATCCCTTCGCGGTTTTTATCAATTGCACGTTTCGCTACGCAGGTAAGGACTTGCACATACCGCTCGGTACCTTGAATATGGCATGGAATTTTCGGATCGTCTAGCGCTGGATCTTCATTTTCGTCAACATCAAAATAAGTTTTGAAATGTTCATATGGTATGCATCTTGGGAATGGTGGTTCTGACAGCTTTTCATCGTTGTCCAAATCAATCATATGAACGTAATCGGTGGAATCAAAATTAATTATCGGTTTAACGTAGTTTAACGAAAGTGTCAAATTTTTTCCAGCTGTCGATCGCCGGAGTGTTATGTGCCTAAACGGGCATTCCGTCCTCGGTAACACAGCGGGCTAATATTTCACCCAATGAATAATTTTTAGCTGCGTATTTTAGTAAAGTATTATTTGTCGTCTCTTTAGAACCACTTCGAACGGAGTTAAATTTTATTTGGAGTATATTTATTTCAAGCATGTGGACTAATTAGAATTGATTACTAAGTCGTGACGTGGAAGAACCTTTGCAACTTATCACTTTGTCTTTTTAATCCCGTTCGAAATATATCCGGAGATAACATCTATAAAAAAATATATTTAATAATTGGAATACGCGCACACAAATTACTATTTACTTTTTAACTGAACACTTTGTAGTACATATTTTGAATTGTTTTTGGTTTTCTCTTTTACACGAACACACTCTTTTATAAGCGATTTGTATTTACATTGTTCATAATGATTTTCGACGTTTGTTAAATTTACTTTTGACATTCTTCATAAAAAGTTTAAAAAGATTGCCCAAATTGAGGGTATATTTGCAACAAGAGTAGCAGCAAACGTATATAAATTACACATTATTAAAATAACCGGTTTACTATACCAAAATATTCGATATTCGAAAAATGGCGATTTTGTTACATGGATTTAAATGTGTTGCAGTTGGCGATGTAGAATTTTATCTTCTTTTACCCAATACCACCAAACATGACTATGAACAATAAAAATTCACTTTCAGTCAATTTCAACCCTCTGTGCGGCGTATTATTGGTTGTATTTAATCTAAAGATTATTAGCACGATCTTATAACCGGGTTATCGTTCGAAATTCGTCACAGTTATATGTAATTGTAACCAAAAAAAAATGTATTGTAGATTCCAAAAAAATAACATATTAACGATAATCTAGTCTCTTGTCGTACACAAAAACCGTTTTTTCGCTCTCCTGTAAAATTGTGACTTTGTAGATAGCACTTTTTGAATAGAAACGCTCTATATACAATCATTATAGTTGGGGGTAGTGCACTAAAAATTCCATTAAGATAAGTGCACTATCACAAAATAAAACTGCAAAAAAAATTAGTTTGTACTCCTTTTTACCAGCTTTAGTGATGATTGTTTTTTTTTTTAACTACCACTAAACAAATTTAGTGATATTGCAAATTTTTTCACTATCAAAAATTGAATGCAAAAATCTGCACTCAATTCAAATAGTGCAAAATTTGTACTTGCCATCAAAATCAAAATCACTCAATTTTAAAAAATGTTTTTTTGTATGAGCATAGTTTTTGATTCATGTTATGATATGCAGAAGAAAGGAAATTAAACACCATGTCAATAACGGAATATCTCATGGCTTTAATCATGAAAAATAAGTTTTTTGTTTGTAAATTAAGTGCAAAATTTTAAGTTGCACTCAAATAAGTGAAGAACAAAAATCAAACTATTTGTTTTTTGAGTGCAACATTTTTTAACATCACTATCACTCATGTTTAGTGAGGCTGCTAATTTTCAATTCATCACTCAATATTAAAAAAACAATTGCAATAGTTTTGCACTATCACTCACTTTGAGTTGAAATTGCAAATTTAGTGCACTACCCCCATCTATGATAATCACTGAAATGTTGTCTGGGTATATAAAAAATCAACTACTTAAACGCGGACTCTTTCTCTCGATTAAAATGTTTAATGCAACAATACTTCTGCTGTTGATATCTTTGTTGGTGTTGTTAGTTTTTTGACTACGTTGAGTGTGTAAATTTGCGTGTGTTGACAAGTTCAATGAACTTGCTACAACAACATGATGCTATTTATGTTTATTGTGTTATTGTTGTTGGCTGTTGTTACCTCCGTTGCAAGACGTTATTGTTGTTGTTTTAGTTGCTGTTGGTTCTGTAAGTTCTGTTTTCGATTACATTCACCGTGCCGGGCATGTCGTTATTATCGTTATAATTTTACGTTATATTAATGTAAATATGTCTGTATGCAATACATAGATTTGACCTGACCTAAAAAATAAAAATTCTGTATAGTTTTCTATTGTTTATGCTGCTTATGGTTCGTTGTATTACAGCATTTCACCTAATGTGTGGCACAAATTCAACAGCATAGTCCTAAACATGAAACACCATGATGCTCTTCTAATGCTGCTGTTGCCGTTGGTTGTAGATGCAACTCACCAGCAACAACCACCAACTTTTAATTCTCTCAAAATGACAAATTTTCAGATTTTCAATTGCTGCTCTTTTGTAGGGAAAACTTCTCTTTTACTTTAAACAAATGTTTTTTTTTTTAGATTATTTAGCTTTGAATTTTCTCCATGTTGAAAATTTCAAAGAACAATAAAGTTACATTTAGTATGAAGGGTTAGTCTTATTCGTTTCGTTTTTTGTTTAACAAAGATTTTGCTGGAAGTTAATAGCAAAAATATGAATTCAAATTAATATTGTTATTTTTTGAGGTTAGTGTGATACGTAGGTGGTGCGATAATTGTAAAATTGTTGAATACATAATCTGGCACCCCTTTGGTTTAGCAGACTGATAACAAAGTTTCATCTTTATAAAATAAAATGGTAACACTGGTGGTCGCTATCATACAAAACCCCTATTTGAGGAAGACGTTTGTGTGGAGATTGGTTAAATTTTTGACTGAGTTTACATTCATAACCAAACTAATCTGTCATCTTAAAATCATTTTCACCAAATTGTATCACTCTATCTTCTTATCTGTGCACACTGTAAGATTTATTATTGGTGATTATTATAAACTGAATTCGATTTTCTACTGTAGTCAAATAGTGCTGGCAAAGTATTGAGTAGTGGGTACCGAGTTTCTAGTATTTGTACTTTTTTTTGGAGTACTCGATGTTCAAAAGTACTCAATACTTTCATGCTTTAAACACATTCGAGACTGCAGTTTTGTACGCTACAAAACAGAAAAAGTGTTGCTAATATAATCAAAAATTAGAAGAATTAGGGCCTGGCCCACTATGTCGACAAGAACATTTCTTTCTTATATTTATGTTGAAAACAAAAACAAATTTAAATTTGTTATTATAGTTTTCAATATAAAAGTGCGATAGAAATGTTCTTGTCGACATTGTGGGCCTGGCAGTTAGTGCTTAAAAAAAATTATTTTTTTGTTAAACAGCAAAGAACAGGATTGAACCAAGAATATAAGCTCGACTCACCACCAAATATTATTATTACTTTTTAGTATCCTTAAATGAATTTATATAGGAAGATATTTGTCACGCTAACGCTCCTAGTTTAAGAGCTTTAGGTCGTAAAAGTATCAAAATACTTTATCCATATCCGTATAAAATTAATCTTAGCATGATACATATATCATTGAAAAATTCAAAGTCAGTTTGACATGGTGTTTTAAGCATACGGATTTATTAACCCATTAAGAGCCCATTTTAAATACTCATACTTATTGACTGACTTTTTTTTACTAAATTGGCTTTATCTTTCAACTATGTCGATTTAACAATAATATACATATGTACACATGTTACCAAAGTTTTAAGGGCTTTGATTAAAAAAGTTCTTCAAATATTTACATATTACTATAATTAAATGTGTTAAAAGTGCATAAACTACTCCACATATTTTTACTCAAACTTATTAATAAATTCCAAAATAAAATTTTCTTAACCCTAATAACTGTAAAATTTTATATGATGGAGCTTCTAAAAATATAGCATACAAGAACTTGTAGTGTTCTCTATAACATATTTTATTTAAATAAATATTATTATACATATCGCCAAAATTTCAAGATAAATGAAATTTTGTAGAAAAATCTTAAGAAATATTAATTTTTGAAATTGGTTCTTAAGGGGTTAATAAATCGGTATATTTAATACATCATGTGAAATGTATTTCGAAAGACTTTCGTATGATACTTAAAATTTAAATATCCAGTTTTAACCTAAAGAGATATTGATAAAGTGCTCTAAAACTTTTACGACCTAGAATTCATAAACTAAAGGGCATAATAAACCACACAAATTGCTTGGCAAACATTCAGTTTGTTTTTGATTCTGTTTGCCAATAAACAGCACAATATTTCGTACAAACATCAATATTTAATTTTTGTTTCGTTTTCACTGGCATATTTTTCTGCGCCAATTTTGCTCGCTATTTGTTTAAAACGGAAAAGAAACATAAAAGAAAGAAAAATAATTTTGGAGTATAGAGTACTCTAACGACGAGCTGTTTTGGGGCAAACAATGCTGTATAAAATTAGAATTTACGGCTGAAAATGATTTTATTGCTTCTTCGTCTACGTCTTTACTCTGCAAAGCTTTCGCTGAAATTATTACTTTTAGCACTAGACACCACAAAAAGTTTGACAAATATCCAACATGTCTGCCAAATGTTAAAATTTTTTAATATATCTACAAACATTGCTTCAAATGTTTGTCCAAACAACATATTAATATATTAATATATAAGTGTTTTTTAATAAATTCATATGTTTTTACGTTACATAATGTAAAATAAATAAATAAGTATTTATATATATGTAGGCTAAAATTAACATTGTGTACGAGTCTGCAATTATGCATGTTGTTCAATTCATAAAAATGATAGTGGCACCACTGATATGTAAATACATAACAGTCTTCAAAATAATTCAGTCGCTGATTACGCAACTACAATTGCAGCCAGCAGCATTTATAGTCGCGTGTTCGTGTTGCCTGCTGCCTCGAATGTGGTTAATGCATCAGAGTTGTATTTTTTGAACAAAGTTCAATGTAAAATTGAACGGTCTTCGAAAATTCCACTTTGTCTGAAAATGCATTTGCAAAATCTAATCAACAGCCATAAATAAGTAAAAAAAAAGCTTAAGGAATAATTTAAATGACTCACGCCAGTCCGATCATAAAATATTGCATATCGTTATTAATGGCTTGCATATGGCTTCATTTTTGCCTTTTGTGACTTTTTAATCCGACGTCAAATTCTGGGAGCCACTTATGCCGTTTCGGATCCTTTCCCTCTAATGTCTAAAAAAAAGAAAAAAAAAATTGACTAGTGCCCATGTAACTCCCGCGTCGAGAAACTTTTCGATTGAAATGTCAGGAATGAAACAAAAATGCCATAAATTGAAACAAACAGCTGTTTTCTCACTTAACTGCGTCTGTAATATTTTTGGCGAGTAATAACTGTCAAGTAAGGAAATTTCTCGCAAATATACTAAAAAAGTGTGTCTAAAATTTTTGTGAGAAATGTATTGAATATGAACACGGAAGAGATAAATAAGTATTTTGTTCTTGGCAGATTTTTTTATTGTTTAATTATTTTGCTTTTAACATTTTTCAAAAATATACGAATGTTTTCAAAGAAATTTTGAATTCAACAAACATTAAAGTCGCGCTTTACATTTTTTGGTATAGCCGTCGTCATTGAAAATTTTTCAATTTTAGTCTATTTTGGCCGCCGTCAACGATATATTTGACTGGCGTTCTCAACATCTGCAATTTTATATCGGCTTCGAGTGGAATATCCCTACAGAAAACGAGACTACTCTATACATGCGTGTATGGACTACTCTATAAGGGAGTACACCCAGAGAAAAAATATGTTTAAATTTGGTCTCCTCCAACAAAACTATATTTAAAGAGAATTGCAAACATATTATGTTTAAATTTAACCATATTATTGTCACCGACAAACATATTATTGTTAAATTAGTCCTACATCAAGAAGGCACAACCATATTATGGTTGCCTCCGAACATCTTTTGGTTAGTAATAACTAAAATATGTTTAACATTTATAATAGCATGGTTGATTTTCAACCAAAGCATGTTGCTCTTAGAAAAGAGGAAAATACTATTGTTAATTTAAAAACAAATTATTGTCATATTTAACCATAACATGTTTAGAGGCAACCATAATATGGTTGTTGCTTCTTGATGGAGGACTAATTTAACAATTATATGTTTGTCGGTGACAATAATATGGTTAAATTTAAACATAATATGTTAAAAATTTTGTATAAAAATAGTTTTGTTGGAGGTGACCATATCTAAACATATTTTTTCTCTGCGTGTAGGACTACTCCAAAACCTAACCTAAATGTATGTAAAAACATACTCCAATTTACATTTGCGATGTCCTAGGGCTGGACCACGTTACCCAGCTATGCATTACAAAGGAGTAGTTTTAAAACTACTCCATTGTATACACAAGAGGATTAGTTTTAACTTCGTTTAAAAACGAAAACATGTCGTTAAAAAAAGAAGACATGTCGTCTCACTACAAACACTTTTTAACAATGACATGGTCCATGCTTGCATTACATCGGACCAGTCCATGGAGTAGTCCATTTAATCAAATTGGATCAGGTGGTCCAATATTATTTGCAGGGAGTACGACATTTATAACGTTACGACGTAATCTCTTTTTATAGTTTTCGACATGAGTTACAGACACGCTTTTTTCTCACTTTTCGAGAAACGATGGAATATTTTGCTTCACATGTTTTCGTTGCGAGAAGTTCTCACCGTAGTTACAGAACATGGGTACAGTATTGTGAAATAATAAGTAGTCGACTTTGCCAGCACTGCAGTTCAAATAACTGATCGAACAAATTTTCATTTGGTATTATGACCAGTGTTGCTAATTTAGCCATTTAGTTGCTATATTTAGCCATTTTTCACCTTGTTTAGCCATTAAAAATGAGTTTAGCCATTAGCCATTTTTTTTACCCATTTTCCAACTTGTTTAGCCATAAAAAAATTTTCCTTTTTTTTCATTGAAAATAATAATTTTTATTTTCTTATAAAAATCAATAAAATTGCTAAAGTAAAATAAAATTTTTTTAGAAATTAAAACGAATTTAATTTAAATTACAACTTTTACAAATGTTGTAAATCGCTATAAACGATCCGTTTTCACCAAATAGAAAGCGACAAAGCAACATCTTTTAGCGACAAAAAATGCAACAGTGCAAATTGTGTGAAATTTTTAGAATTTACTTTAAAGCTGCTCTCACTTCCAGGGTCTTATGCTGAAGAAGAGAGTGAATTTAGTCAAGTTAACATCGGTGAAAGTAATTTGAGAAAAAGGTTACATTTAGTAACCGTTAATTCGATTTTATAAATATTTTTATCCTAACAATAAAATATTTTTATCCTAACAATAAAATATGGTGGCATGTCATAACGTCCAGTGTCATAGTGTCCATGGACGTTATGACACCCCAAAAAGTGTCATAGTGTCCATGGACACTATAGTGTCCGCGGACACTATGACACTTTGGAAATGGACATTATGACACTTTCAAAAGTGTCATTAGGTCCATTATTACTAAATAAGTTAAATACAAAAAAATTATCTGCATACACGCAGAGAGAAACATGTTTCATTATGGTCCCAACCAACAAAACTATTTTTAAAGAAACTAGTTTAACCATAATATGGTTGTCGGTGACAATGATTTTTTTAGATGAAACATAATATGGTAAAAAATTTTTTAAAAATGGTTTTCCTGCTTTTTCTCTGGGAGTAAATATTAAATATATAACGAAAACACTTTTGGGCGCAAGGATTTCCTCCTCTATAGTATAACAAATACCGGCTTCGCTAACTAAAGATTCCCTGCACAGCCGGCCTTCGGCCGGGCGCAAGGATTTTTTTCTCTATGGTATAACAAATACCGGCTTCGCTAACTAAAGCTTCTCTGCATAGTCGGTTTTCGTTCGGAAACAAGGCAGATTTTAGAAGCTTTACTTAGCGAAGCCGGTGTTTGTTATACCATAGAAGAGAAAATCCTTGCGCCCGGCCGAAGGCCGGCTGTGCAGAGAAGCTTTAGTTAGCGAAGCCGGTATTTGTTATACCATAGAGAAGAAAATCCTTGCGCCCGGCCGAAGGCCGGCTATGATCCCAAATTTGTTTACATTCTTGCTTGTTGTGGACATTATGACACCTTGCAAAGTGTCATAACGTCCGCGGACGCTATGACATTTCTTCGATGGACGTTATGACACTTTTGAAAGTGTCATAGTGTCCGTGGACATTATGACACTTTCAAAAGTGTCATAACGTCCATGGACACTATGACACTGGACGTTATGACATGCCACCTAAAATATTTTTTATCTTTTTATAATTTTTTTTGTGAGACTTGGACTCAAAAGGTTGAGTAAATGTTGTCATGATTATGATTTAACTTCAAAATATTTAAAACTAATAGGTACAAGTGATTCCTATGTGATGAACAATAACGAAATCGAATTTATCGCCAATAAATTTTTTAAATGCTAAAAAAATATTTAATTTTCGTTTTTTTTAAGTTACAAATTTATCTTAATTTACAATTTCATTGTCAAAAACTTTTAATGAATTATTTGTGTTTTGTGATGGCATTTTAATGCGTTTTTATTAAAAAATTTTTTGCCATTTTTAGCCATTTTTTCCTTAAATTTAGCCATTTTTGATCAACAACTATGATTATGACACACATTCTATAAAAATCACTATTGTGAATTTTACTTAATAGGTTTATTTACAGTAGTACATTCCAATGAGCTGGCATTTTAAATAAAACTTTTGGTTTACAAATTTAAAAATAAATCCTGAACACTTCGAATTTATGGATTTTTCTGATAAAGATGAAAACTTACTGGAACTGGGCAGAAGCAGAAAAAGGTTGAAGGATGTTTCCAACATATTGGAAAAGGACACCACCACCACCATTCGTAAGTAAATCGCAAGCATATCAAACTTCGCAACAGTTTTGTGTTGAGAGAAGGAATCATACCAACACAGACGTGGACATGAAGCAATTAAGCTCATGCAAGATTTCATCCGACTGATTTACAACCTGAACTTTTACCCAATTTTTTTTTTTTGCCAAAAAAGGTTTTTGTTCCATAAAGAAGACTTACGACCTAAGACCTGCGTAAAAATAAGAAAAATAATTAAGAACGAGACAAAAAAATTGCAAATACTTACCAAAGTTTTTTAGTTTACCAATTTTTTAATTTGTCGATAGCCAGCGATTATCGTTTGACGAATGCAACTCATAATAGAGCCCATTATCTACGAATTTTACAAATATCCTTATTTGATGTGTTGTTACATGTGGAATGGTAAATAATATACACCCACCTTTTTGCTCAAACCTGAACATTTTAAATCGTTAAAATTCAAAAACATGATGATAAACCAGCAACGATTGATCATTGAGAATCCAACATTCGACTCACTTAATTTAAAGTTGGCTTTTTTCGATTAACGATTAAACCGGTTAATTGCAGTCTATTAACCGATTAACCGATGTAGCGAAATTTTTAATTTTTTTTTAGTATTACAACACATTTTTTGTGATTTTAATTAATTATTTATGGCCAATTTTCAGGATTGACATTAAAACACATTTATGTTTAAAATCGTTTTAAATACAAAATTCTCTTCTTCACTAAACACTTAAATGAAACTTAAGTCACCGATGTGGTACATTTAAATTCAACTTAAGTTTCCATTGGATTAACTTAGCAAGGTGGCCTCAATTTCACAACAATACAAAAACAACAGACAAATTAATAACAACCAGCTGTTTTTTGAGACCACCTTGTAAATAACTACACTTTTTTTATGATATTTTTTTGTATTTAGTAGTGCTACTTTTATCTTAATTAAATAAGACTTTTCATATAAAACTCAAAAAATCAATCGGTAATTAAATACGATTTAAGTTTTTTGAAAATTAACATAATATAGATTTAAATACTATCCTGAAAATTGGGCATTAGTCTCATATACACATACGAGTGTTTAGAAAATAGTTTTTCATAGAAAAGAAGGTGTTTAGTGATCTTCATTTTGAATAGGTGTTTGCTGTAAACAGCTTTTTGTTTCACGTACTTTTTATATGTATCGGGAATGTTCTGGAATTCGAAATCACGTGGAATTGAATCGAACTATTTTGAAAACTCTACCGTGTTCAAAGTTCATAAAAATATGTCCTGTTCTATATCTCATACTTTAAGGACCAACTTCTGCTACCTTAACTACTTTTTAAATCAGGAATCGCTACATTCATTTTAACAAAAATTTAATTGAAAATCTATATGGATTTAAATTTCACGGGATTTCGATTTACAGATCATGGCCGTATGTGTTTAGTTACTCGTATTTGTTTCTTTTCATATTTTCTCATCTCAATATTTTAACAAAATTAACCGAAACAATTAGAAGAGTTAAAAATTAAAACAGGACTCTAATGGCATAATGGAAGATTTTATACGTTTAGAGAAATCCAGGAAAATGACTGTGTAATTAGATATTCTGTATTATGTGTTGCTTTCGATTGCTCCAACATCAACGAGAAATGAAACAATTTGTTAAAGTCAAGTTTTATCAAAACTAAAGAAAAGAATCGCTAAAATCCTAAACATTTTTGTAAAAAATTATTTTTTAAAGCCTCGTTAAACTATTGAAACAACTGATAAAATTATCTTACAGTTTATTTTTTAATTACTACATAATATTTATTTATTAATTAAAAAATATGTGTAACATATTTATGAATTATTTTTTTTTTTGTTTGCTTATTTTAGTTCAAGAATTGTTGTTTGTTATGTAAATATTCTTTTTTTTAATAAACTTCAAATTAAACCAAAAATCCTCCCACAAAAAATTGTTCCCGTATTTATATAAAAGATATAAAAATTACATATAATTTTAATTAATCGGCGGCCGTTTTAAATAATTCATTTTATTTTTTTTTCTTTATTTACAGGTAAGCAAAACTTTTGTTTTAGGATTTCCATCACGAGAAAATCTTATAATATGTAAGTTAAGATTTTAAGATATACATTTATGTTTACTGAATTAAACTTTTTGCAAAAACATACTTAAGGTTCTATACGTCATGTCAATACCCTCTGAAGAGCCTATTATTATAAGCAGGCCATTTGTTTTTTGCATTGCAGTAGAAAGGTGACAAGTTTTTTTTTCGAAATCTTAAGAACTCTACTCTCAAAATTCTTTGCAAAACATAATATTTTGTCGCGTAACAATTCGAGCCATTTGTATCTATAAAACTTGCACACTGAACTTTTGGATGCTGAAAGATCTATCGATAGAATCGTTTGGATTTTTGATCGCATAGCCTCGGATTATCCCAGGTACTCCGATCTTTCAAAATTCATTGTGTCACATTTACCTGAGAAAGTTGTGGTTTTATCGTTTCGTGTAGTTCGGTTATGACTAAGTATTTTGCGTTTGTGCTGATGCTTGTAACACCTTAAAATATTGGTCTTAGATCCATCTTTTAGTGTACCGATCGACACAGAAACACCTTTTGAACCGATCTAACGCTGGGGTCTAATCACCGCATTCGATATCGAATAAACTATTGTTTTTTCCTGCATACGATAGACACTGACGTTTTGTATGAAAACTCGAGAGAGATGTAATGTCTTTGGTTACTCTTTATCGCTCTTTATGCTATCATCTCAAATTACTATACATTTCATTCGATATCGAGTGTCATGATACCAAAATAATAAAAATTTCGAACAATTTTGCTCGATATCGTATGCGGTGATCCAGGGGTATGGATATCCATGTAAACATTGTTCGCAAAGTACTGATCGAAATTTTTAAGATATTTTAATGAAATTTGGACTATAGGTTCTAATTGTTACAAGGATTAAGTCTTTTATGAAAACTGGTGAGAATCGGGCCATAATTTCACATAGCCCCCATACACCCAGAGAAAAAATATGTTTTAATATGGTCACCTCCAACAAAACTATTTTTAAATAAAATTGTAAACACACTATGGTTATTTTAACCATATTATTATTATCGACATATTATGGTTAAATTAGTCCTCCATCAAGAAGGCACAACCATATTATGGTTGCCTCCGAACATGTTTTGGTTAATAATAACTAAAATATGTTTAACATTTATAATAGCATGGTTGATTTTCAACCATAGAATGTTACTCTTGGAAAAGAGGAAAATACCATTGTTAATTTAAAAACAAATTATTGTCATATTTAACCATAACATGTTTAGAGGCAACCATAATAATGTTGTGTCTTCTTGATGGAGGACTAATTTAACAATAATATGGTTGTCGGCGACAATAATACGGTTAAATTAAACATATGTTTAAAATTTTCTTTAAATATAGTTTTGTTGGAGGTGACCATATTAAAACATATTTTTTCTCTGCGTGTACAAGCTTCTTTTCGGAATAGAGTCTTTGTACCAATGATCTTAACAATCTAAATCATCTTACTAAATTTTATTTGAATCGGTCCATTTTTACAATAGCTGCCATACAAAACTGCTCCCGAAAAGCTTTTAGTGCTATAACTTTCTGGCTGGTATTGATATAAATTGACGACAAAAACTTTTACGAAAGCGACTATGTATTGACAAAATTTTGTGCTAGTACGTCCAAAATTAACCAAATCACTTAAAGGCAAACAAATCTCATACATGAATTACATTGCCCATGTGTTCAAATTGGGTTTCACTCTTGAAAATTGGTCTTTAAATATTGTGGTTAAGGTTATCATATGGTCGCGCTTGATCGACTGTACTTTCTAACTTGTTAAAAATGATTTAAGATAAGAGAAGGGTTCCAAACCGGTCGGTCAATTTAGAACTCTTGCATTTGTATCGACCGTGGCGAATGATAGATAATTTGTTGCTGTTATGAGGTCAGACTTATCGATGGCAACGCATGCTACAGCACATCGCAATCGGATCAGTGAATAGATTTTTTGAAAATTTCCAAATCTCTGTCAAGGTTGTTGTGAGCACCCATTTCTACTGACTACAGTTCGCTGTTTCCTAATTTGATCAATGAGTTTGCGTAATGCGCGATGGTGATTTAATCTGGAGGTCCACACCACGCGTTCTCTGAGTTTGATACTTTCTTGACCTTTTTTTTAAGGCGCATGCGACCCGTGCAAAAGTAGAAAGTAAACCTTCTTCATGCATTTGATGCGTATATGCATTCCAAGCGGGTGCTGTGTAACTTGCACTTAAACAGTTTGTGCAAGTAGTTGCAACTATTGCAAGGATGAAAATTACTTTTGTAAAATTATGATTAGTTTGCCTATCTGTCAAAAATGGCAACACCGCTATGGGATTACGAAAATATTTTGTGCGGTTTTGGACTATAAGTTTTTATCTTGGAACGAACATGTTCTATGTCAATGACATCTTCGGAGTACATAGAAAAAAATTATTGATTTTAATTGAAAACAAGTTAAGAGTGCTATATTCGGCTGTGCCGAATCTTTGATACCCTCCACCGACAGGAGTGGGCTCTATATGATAAATACATATATATTAATAACTAAGCTTCACAAACACAAACGTCAGCAATAAAATTAATTGCGGTTTAGACCTGAATTAAATTATTGACCGACAATAAGAAAGTTTTATGCATTTCTTGTTAGAACTTTGAACTGGCTTGAGTAAAATATCAAGATTCGTAAAATTTTAATTTGTATTGGACCTATGGTAAATTATGGACCAATCATCCCAAAATTCTGAAGACTGATTTCTAATAAATTTCAATACACCAGTGTAATTAGTTTTA
The DNA here is from genome assembly GCA_943735925.1 of Pollenia amentaria. Lineage (NCBI taxonomy): Eukaryota > Metazoa > Arthropoda > Insecta > Diptera > Polleniidae > Pollenia > Pollenia amentaria. The sequence continues at coordinate 127,979,874 of OX031008.1, read as the reverse complement.
GCGTTAACAGTGAATTTCACAAAACTGCATGATATTTTTTCTGGCCATATGAATTTAAGTAAGAAATTTTACCGCAATATCTATATCTGTGATGGTTTTAGGCGAATTTAACTATTTTCCCAAAGTGGGCTTTAGTTGGGTTTAGGCGGAATAAACGGTTTTCCAAGAGTAGGGTTTATATGGGGCCTAGTGAAAACTATAGACCGATCCTCAAAAAATTTTACAGTGTGATTTCTGGTCCTTTAAAACTGTGACGTACCGAATTTTAGTATGCTAGCGTTATTTATTGCGGTTTTAGGCGTACTAAACTGTTTTCCGGGAGTAGGGTTTATATGGGGCCTATGGTCAATTATAGACCGATCTTAACGAATTTTAACAGTATGATTTGCAGTCGTATAAAGCGAATTCGTGTAAAATTTTATGTCATTCCGTGCATTATTCCGCCATTTATGTTATTTTTGTATCAAAATTATCAATTTTTTTTAGGATGGTGGTTCCACATTTTGATTCATAGTTCTGCTCCTACTGAACCGATGTTGCTGGATTTCAATCCCAAACTGCTTGGGATAACTACAAGCAATTTGAGACCAAGTTTGTTCTTTTCTTTTGCGTTTTTCGAAAGTGAGCGTGTTTTCAACAGACGGACAGACAGATGGACAGACATACGGACATGGCTAAATCGACTTAGAATTACTCAAGGAGCCAGAATATATATACTTTATGGGGTCTTAGATGTATTATAAAAACGTTTCACACGGAATGATAAACTTAGTATATCCTCATTCACCACAGTGGTGGTGGAGGGTATAAATATGGAAAGAAAATATATATTTTAAATTAAATATTATTCCTTCGACCTTTTTTTTATTCAAAAATAAAAAGTTTTTTCGATATATTAATTAAAAAATTAATCAAATTTGCAGTAGTAAAATGTTTACAACCATCTGATAGTTTTAAGTTTCAAACAATGTGTTAAATGTAACCGCTTCTCTCCGAGTAAAACACCAGGAGAAAATTCCTACCACAAGACGTATAACTACACATCCGATCGTATCCGCATATCTAAGATCAAAAAATGATGCCTTTTTAAGTTCAAAAGCCAATGAAACTCTCATTTCAGCACACATTTTGAGTTTTGTGTATTGTAAACGAAATACTTAGAACTATGACCCACCGAAAAACTATGAAAAACCTACTAAACTTCCAAAATCGAATTTGTGATGTTTGTCTGTTGTCTCAACAACATTTTTTAACTTAATGCATTTTTAAATTTAAATATTCAGAATTGTGCACAATGGGCAAATGTTGCAAATAGTTTTTAATTTTTGTAGTTTTAAATAATTTAAATATTTCCGTTGCTATGAACGTACATGCATATTGCAAGAGCGGAGATGTGCGAAATCTCTTCGCCTCTTTTTTTTTTTGAGGTGGCTTTATAGAAATAAGAACGTATCACGTAAATGTGTTTTGTGCTGGGAGTGAGCGACACACACATATTTCGGCTATTTATTTCTAGTGCATTTTTTTTTATTGGAATTGATTTTTTGGTTTACGAAACGAAAGGTTGGTTGGCAGTTGGTGTTGGGCCTAAAGTTTGGCAATGTGTTGTTGCTTTCGATGGCGGTGGTTGTTGTGGCGTATTTATGTATATGTGTGTGTAGTGCAGGCAAATGGATGCAATAGGGGCACCCACCAACAGCAACAACAATATTCGGTTAAAATATTATTTGGTTGGTGTGCGCGTGTGTTGCTTCTACAATGCACGTCCGTTTGTAGGTTTGATTGTCTTTTCGTTTCCTCCATAGATGCAGTGTAAATGTATGAGCGAATGTTGTGCATGGACTTATTTTACCACTTTTGACTATGACTGCCGCCTGACCGACCCATTATCGGTGTCATGATGAGGAGTGTACAAGAGTGGCTAAAGATGTTTAACAAAGACACACACACACACACACATGCACACACACAAACAAATACATTTAAACACAAATATACCACTCGTACACTAAATTATTGCAAAATAATTTAAAGTCAAAAAGAGATGACTGTATGTGTATTTGGTTCCACTCTTATAAAGAGACCGCCCGACCAGCCGACCGACCGACAACTGCAATTCCCAAGTTTACTATAAACACAACAAAAAATTATTTGTTTTGCGTTGTATCCCATTTCTTCTGTTTACATGCAACTACATATATCCATACAATTTCTTTCTTTAATATTTTATTTATTATTTTATTTTATCATTATTTTCTTGTATCTGTTCTCATTTCATCACTTAAATATTTTTGTGATGTTTCAGTTTTTCATATTGTAAATTTTTCTATTTTTCCCCCTATTAGGAGGTTGCACTTTCCAGCAAATTTTTTTTGTTGCCTTTGCACTTGAGTCTTGAAAATATTTATTCTATTTGTATAGAGTGCAATGAGTATAAAAGGTTTAATTGAAAATGTGTATACTTCTGGGATACAAAATTGATTTTCAAAACACAATTTGAAGAATGTTACTAAATTTAAATCAATTTAAATGCTTTTAGTCCTTTGATTGATACTTTTTTGTGTTTACTTTTTAGAAACAACTAGACTTTTTAACCTTCCACATACATACGAATTTAAGGGTATGCGTTTTATATCTGAATTTTTCTTGTACTTTCATTTATGATCTTTCTAACGTAAATTACGATCCTTTGAAATATGTTTCATTTTCCCAAAAAAAAAAAAAAAAAAAAAAAAAAAAAAAATTGAGGAAAAGCATAATTTTTTTCATTATAGGCGTGATTTTTAATTAAATAATTAAATCCTATAAACGATTCATTTTGGTTATGGAATACTCTTAAAATATGCTTATCCAGCTTTTTTTAATAACCCTGTGTTCGTCAATATTTTTCCCTTATAAGACGAACTTCCTTTAAATTCAACTCTGACAAATCTTATTTAAATTATCATGTCTTCAAACCCGAACTATTCATCACTATACAGTCCGATAGCCAACTAAAAGACTTGATTCAAAAAACCTGTGAAGTCCCACGCAAAAAAAAGCCGGTGTAATTCTGGGATCATACACAAAGATAATATCTGTCCGCGATCTCATATACAAATTTAAGTTCTTGAGGTTAGGTCAAAAAGACCCCGCATAGACCGAGTTGGTCCCTAGCGTTACCACGATGTACAATAACCCTCAATTGAAAAGGTTAGGCCGAAGTGATGAAACCCAGAGTACTCCACACCCTCTTGGCGAATGCCAGGACTCTCAATAGTCCAATTCCAGAGATTTCCCCTAGATCTTGGAAGTAATGGTCTCCCAGACAGTTCGCTCTAAAGCGTATGTTGCCCCGCCAGAAGCCTACAGTCAGTCCTCGGTAGCGACAGAAGAAGTTTAATCGACTTTGGATCAAATGATCCCCCAGTTTCGCTAATTCGTCTGCCACCTCGTTACCTTTTATGCCCTTGGTGGTCTCTCCATTGAGTCCTTACACTTCTGGGCGATCGAAGATAGTGTTTATTCAGCGGATATCGCCTTGATCGCCTTCTGACTATATAAAGAGCAGTTTACATATGAATTTCTAGTATTAGAATAACGAGCTTAATCATCAGCCATTTTGATCGCAAAAATTTCCGCCTGGAAAATACTACAGTAATCAGGAAGCTTATAAGCTTCCTGACAGTAAGCTGCAGCGCCAACTCCCTTTTCCATTTTGGTACCATCCCACTATAGGTCAAATGGAAATTTTTCTGTGCGAAATTAATAACTACTGCAAAAACATGGCATTCAAACCAAAACCTGTAAGAATTCCATAAGAAAGTGTAACCCTTTTAAAATAAATGGAATTTAACCCACTAACGACCAATAATTAACCCTTTTTCAACCATTAAAACAAACATAATACATTGTATTAAATTTTTTTATTATATTATAACATTAAGAAATTGCTTAGATCTAATTTATTTTGAAAATTTAAATCAAAAAGGGGTTCATCACTTTCCTCAATATCATCAATTTCATTAATTTCTTCGTCTTGGTTGCTAAGCTGAAATTCTTCTATGGATTCGCTGCAACATAATAACTCAATTCAGGTAGAAGTGAATAACGTTTACGCTTTTGTAAGCGTCTGGTTAAAAATGTTGTGGAAGCTAATGGATCTGAAGTATCAACAGTCCTATTAAATACATCTAACAGGTAATTGGTGCGGCTGTTTTTGAGGGCGTGATGCAACCTAACGCCTTTGTATATTTTGTGATGCGATTCAGAAGCAGCTTCTCCAAGAAAACGTATTGTAGTGCACTGTTTTCTATTATTTGTTTTGAGTGTATGAGCACTTTATTGACCGTGACAGTCATTGGCAACCAGGGATATAGCTCCTGAAAACGGTTTGCTGTTTCAAAGCAATATATTTCCAATTTATTTGAATTGATTTTGAACCGGCAGGATAAGCAAATCAAAATGATTTTGAATCGAAATATTATATCTTTGTCAAAATCAGTTATTTCAGAAAAAATATCATTCTCAGTAAAAGCTCGTCGACCAGTGTTTCCGTCATTTGTGGAACCAAACCCACCTACTCTGGGCATGTCCACGCGAAGTCCAAGTTTTCTCCTCCGCTTCCATTGCGCCCATTTTTCCCACTTTTGAGCCAATTTTACGCAAAAAAATTATTGTTTGCTTTATATTTGTATCCGTTTCATCCGAAATGGTATTAATTTTGATTTTGTGAACAAGGTGTTTGAAAACTACATCAGAATGGTCATTCTTATTGCATTCTTTTTGCCATATTTCAAAAAGAATTTTTTTTTTTTGATACAGAAGTTACCTACAAGAAATGGCATAACTCATAAAGCGCAAATAATCGCAATTTGTTACAAACCAATATTAACTCATTACATTTTATTTAATCCAATTTTTCAATTTGAAAGAGGTCAAATGGGGTCAAAATTTTTAAACGCTTACGGAATGTAAAAGTTTAAAAAAAAACTGAACCCTTTTAAGGCAATGTTGTCGAATAAGTTCTTTTTAATTATACCGACATAAATATAAAGCTGTTATAATTATAAACAGTAGTACTTACCTGTCACTTTATTTTCCATTTAAATGAAAAAATTATAATAAACACAAATCGAGAAATACAAACTTTAAGTTGACCTTGCACTATTGAACAATCTAGCACGTTTGTAGAAAAAATTGAATTGATTGACTTTGACGCACAAATGTGTAACGGTGCTTTCTTTTTACCACAAAAAAATATCACACGTCTTTAATTTGAAGCATTTCCAATTAAAAAACAACAACAACAATAGTAAAACGCCACTTTGATTTTTATCAATTTAGCACAGAAAAAGCTGTGATTTGACCTAATGTGCATCCGTATAAAAACTGAAAGTCCTATGATTAGATCGGAGTCCCACTAACCAGCCGACCTTTTCTAGAGTAAAACGCGGTTTTCTATTAAAAATCAGTCTCGGAATGATGTATTCTCTTTTACAGTCAATACCACTTATAATACTACCGTGATCGTAAGGTCTAAACACAAGTTGTCCCGTCGCTTTTAAGCGGATCGCAGATTCCCTTGCAGTCCCTTCCACTTCTAGATTAATCGGTTGTAGGTTTAGGATTAGATCTAGTGCCGCAGTCGGTGTGCTACGCAAAGCTCCGGTGATACTAAGTTTAGCGAGTCTGTGAGTGCCTTCTAACTTATTCCGGTATGATATCCAATGGCGTCCACCATACTAGTATTCCGTTAAGTACAATTGATCTCGTCACCGCTGTGTAAATCCAATGTGTAAGAGCAGGGGTTAGGTCCCAAGTTTTGCCCAGCATATTCTTGCATGAATAGAGCGTTTTTGTTGCGTTTTTCACCCATTCTTCCATATTAAGTTTCCACAGCAGTTTGTTATCCAATATTATTTCCAGGTACTTTGTGTTTTGTTTAAGTTCTAGGCTCGTACCCCCCTAGTTTAGGTTTTCTCCATGGATCAATTCTGTAAGACGTTTTTGAGACTTGTAAATTAATTGTCTTTGCAAACTTCTTGAGGTTTTTATTTTTGAAAAACAAAAATGGGGCTTATTAAAGTTCTGGTTCTCCAAATTTAATTTGATATTTTAATGTCTCAAAGTCTAAATAGATCGGAAGAACTTGATCGGGATTAGGCAATAGAAACATCGAAATTCCTGTCATAAACCAGAAAAGTGAGATTTAACAAATTTGTATTTGTTCAACAGTATTTATCACTTATATGCATGTTCTGTGCTTATAAAAAAACACGCTTATGTTCATCAGCTTTATCAAAAGAAGCTATTTTACTTGCATTGAAAGTTCATGAATACATTTAAAGTTTCATTAAAATTTAGCAAATTAAGTTTTCGTGAAATAATTTTTGTGCCTTTTTATTGTATTTGATTTATGTTTGAAACGATGCGTATTTGAGAATCTTTTAAATGCAAATTATCAAAATTTTATTATATTGTGATGCAAAAAAGCGGGATTTTTACTGACCATGAACCCAGTAAAAATCGTGTGAGTAAAGACGGCAAACACCACTATAAAGATTGTGTGGTTACAATCGAAACTAGTCTGGGCAACCTGTCCGTGGAAGCCTGGGTTCGAATCTCAGCGCAGTCAAGAATGAAAAATTATCAATAAAATTTTAATTAATTTCATGTTGTAAAAATTCCTGTCTTCATAAAAATAATTTAATGAAAATTAAATTCAATGAACTTAAGCCTAATAAAAAATATCGAAATTTGGATTAAAAACCATTAACAGTTCAATAAAAGACGAATATGAGACGAATGAAAACAACCTTCTACCTGACCTGAAAAAGACTATTAAAAGTATTAAAATTGTTAAGAAATCAAAAAAAAATTCAAGTGGTATAATGGAATAATATAGTTTTTAGAAAAGACAAAAAGGTGAGGTTAGGTTAGGTTAAGAAGGGTTATGCACCCAAGGGCACACCTCCACTCGGAGACCAATGCCGTCCATTGTGAATCCCTTCAGTAAGGAGGTAGAGAAAAGAGAGAATTGAAGCAGGAAATAAATAGATAGATAGAATAAAATATATTAGTAGGTACTGCGTATGACAGTTACTCCCTTTACAGTCCCCTCAACAAAAACAGCCGTCCTATATTCCTAACAAACCCCTAACAAACCCCAGTTCGTCGTGAAATATATTCCCAGCCATTTCTGTCTGAGACCCTGTATCCTAAGACAGTGGCACAGTACATGCTCAATCGTTTTAGCTCCTCAGAATCATCGCATAATTTGCAGAAGTCCGGTAAGTTTTCCTCTTTTATTACATGAAGTACCTTTTGTTAAATTGTTGTTACTCTTTTAATAAAATTTTCATGTTAAAAAATATAATTTTTGGTCTTATTTTTAAACTTCCAAAATTAAAATTATTCGGTTAATCTAACTATTAGTCAATTATGATCGATTATTATTCGATTAAATTTTTTCTCGAATAATTATTTGAGAGATTAATCGATTAATACAAAACATCAAATAATTTAATACGCAAGTATGCAAGAATATTACCCCCTTGATTTGTAAAACACTTCGCCTCACCTAAAAAATATTTTCATACAAATTTTTAAATATTTAAAAAATTTAGATATTTTTAATAAGGCTTAAGTTCATTGAATTTAATTTTCATTAAATTATTTTTATGAAGACAGGAATTTTACAACATGAAATTAATTAAAATTTTATTGATAACTGCACTGAGATTTGCCTGCACTAAGATTTGAACCCAGGCTTTTACGGACAGGTTGCCCAGACTAGTTTCGATTGTAACCACACAATCTCTTCAGTTGGGTTTGCCGGTTTTACCCACACGGCCATTGAAGCCGGCGCAGTCAAGAACGAAAAATTATCAATAAAATTTTAATTAATTTCATGTTGTAAAATTCCTGTCTTCATAAAAATAATTTAATGAAAATTAAATTCAATGAACTTAAGCCTAATTAGAAATATCTAAATTTGGATTGAAAACCATTAACAGTTCAATAAAAAAACCACAATACTAAATATTGTTAACAGCTAAGGCACGAGCTATGTTTACATTTGTCCTTCAAGTTGTGCTGAAAAAAGGCCAACATGAAAAAAGAAAGACAAAAACATGAAAAACAAAAATGTACTTTGGATTTCAAGAAGAATTCTTGACAAAAAGTACGAAAAAACAGAAGTTAGGAAGAACATGTAAATCAATTAAAATAGATAATCATTCATTCAAAAGCAAATTTCGATCTACCAAGGTGAAATACCATTTGGTTTAAAGATTAATGTTTGACTATTGACGTCATCCGGCTTCAATGGCCGTGTGAGTAAAGACGACAAACACCACTATAAAGATTGTGTGGTTACAATCAAAACTAGTCTGGGCAACCTGTCCGTGGAAGCCTGGGTTCGAATATCAGCGCAGTCAAGAATGAAAAATTATCAATAAAATTTTAATTAATTTCATGTTGTTAAATTCCTTTCTTCATAAAAATAATTTAATAAAATTTAAAATCAATGAACTTAAGCCTAATAAAAAATATAGAAATTTGGATTAAAAACCATTAACAGTTCCATAAAATAACCACAATACTAATTAAATTTAAAAAATTTTATATGAAAAATTTCTCAACGCATGGTGAAGTGATTTACAAAATAATCCCTTTAGTTTTCGAAAGTTATTAAATTTTGGATTGTTTTAAGTACTTTTTAGTGTTTTTCGTCCTTAAATTTTTAACAACGACTCGTACTAAAGTAAGAAGAAAAAACATAAATTTAGTACGAGTTTTTTCTTTCTGTGTAGCAAAGCGTTTTGAGCTAGTTTCAAATGAAAATTCTTATCCACCTTTTAAAGTCATAAAATGTTATTCTTTAAGAAGCACTTCAGTAAACTTCAGTTCATACATATTCTCAATCATTTTGATTCTTTATAACCGGTTTAAAATTCTTCATGTACGTTAAAAAAATAAATGTCCACAATTATTCCTATTTCGGTCCATCTAATGGTTTCTAATTACAAAATCTGAAAAAAGAGCAAACATACGAATCATTATTATCTTCTTTTATTTAATTCGTATATAATCAAGCCAGAAATGTTTAACATTTTCTTTTCAAAAATACAACAAAGTGCTAAAGATCCACTATGAAAAATTGCACACATGTGCAAATCGACCACAAAAGGAATAAAAAAGAAAAGAAAAGAAAAAAAAAAAAATAAACTGACAAGACAAGTAATGACAGTATCTTGACCTTGATTATTATAATCAACAAAAACAAAGTTTTATTAAACAACAATGAACAAAAACTAAACAAACTACACTTACAGAAGAGGATCATCACAATATCGTTATTACAATGATCATTAGGTGGTTACCACAGACTGAATGAGGAGGATACAACTAAAATTTCTGGTACAAAACCAACTGACAAAACGATCAATGATGGCGATAATCAAGTAAAACCAGTTTAGGAAAAGCACATGGAGGCTTTTTTTGGTTGGTATTGACAGAGAGGCTGTGTCTGTAACATGTGCTTTAAGAAGATTTAAAAAAGCCTGCATCATTTCAAGGAAGTTTAAATAGAAATACATGTGGCTGTTCTACGATGCAGTTTTTTTTATTTTTTTTTTGTTGAAGGCCAGTTTCAAGACGATTAACTAAGCGCAGTTTAATTGTGGTTTTATCTTAACCTTAAAGTGAATGAACTGGTTTTAATGATTTGTATACCTTCCACCACGAATGGTGAATGAGGGTATACTTAGTTCGTCATTCCGTTTGAAACTTTTTTAATATTCATCTAAGAGCCCATAAAGTATATATATTTTAGATGTGTGTGAAGATTAATTCGAATTTAACCAGCAGAGACGCATACCATATTTTTTAACATTGCTCATTTTGCAGTTAACAGAGCAATGTAAGTAATGTACTTCAGAGACAAAAAAACTTTGTTGGAATAACCATTTTGGACAAATATGCAGGTCCTTGAGTAATTTGAAGTCGATTTAGCCATGTCTGTCTGTTGAAAACACGCTCACATATTGGTGCCAAATGTTTTTATTTATTTTTTTTTATTAGGACCAGCACTCAGGGGATGACCCCTGGAACTAGAAAAAAAAAGAATGGGAATGAGGACGGAGGGAGTAGTGCTTGTGAACATTTGACTTGAACTTATTCATTTTGAAAGTGAGAGGGAAGAGGAAGACTTCAGCAGAAAGGTAATTCCACATATGAACAGTCCGGCCAAAAAACGAATTTTCCTTGTAATGCGTAGTACGATGAACGGGCCAATCGACCCCAAAAGGATGGGCTCTTGAAGAAAAATGTGTATTACGAACAAACGTACGGGTTTCGGGAACCAGATCCCTACTTTCATCAGAACACATTCCATTGTAGTAACGATAAAACAGGCAAATTCAATCCACATTGCGACAGTACCCATCAAGGGAGTCAATAGAATTGGGTACCCTACTGTCACCAATAAGAACCTGCACGCGTTCGAGAAGCTCCAAAATAGACCTCGAAGCACCGGCCCGCACATGAAAGTTGTATTCCATTCGGAGTCGGCTTTAGGTTGCATAAATAGTAAGGATTTCAGATGGAGTGAAGTATATCTTACACCGTTTTAAAAGACTTGAATGCTTCTTTCGACACCGTGAATATATGTTTTGTCCATCAAACATCACATTGTATCTTAATGCCCAGAACATCAAGAGATTCTGATTCCTCAATAATTATACCATCCATATATACGAGTATACAGATGAGGCACCTTGATCCGTCGCGCATTTATCTGTCAGCATGCACATTGGGTCTTTCGGGCATTAAAATCGAACCTATTCGCACGACGCCATTCCGGGATTACATCAAGATCTCGGCCAAGCGTATAATTCATGTTCTGCCTCGTGGCGCAAAATTGTTTCTAGTTATCATAAGAATCTTGGGATTGAAAACTAGACAAATCGGTTCAGTAGGATAAGGGTTATAAATCGAAATATGAAACAACCACTCTAACAAATTGATAATTTTGTTATAAGATTTTGCCCAAATTCGTTCTATATGACTAGAAATCATTTTATAAACTTTCGTAAATATCGGTTCATAATTTACCATAGGCCCCATATACAGTCCACTCTCGGAAAACAGTATTGTTATAAAATTTGGTATGTCACAGTTTTATAGGACTATAAATCACATTATCAAATTCCGTGAAGATCGGTCCATAATTGACCATATGTGACCTTCTCCGAGAAAAGGGACCTAGTGTGTGAAAATGAAGTTTTGAGAAAAACGCATTTAAAGTTTCATAACGCATTATCACTGTGAACACACCTTCAGTTGGGAGATGCGATATGGTATGGTTAATTATGATTGGGTGCCTACTTTGGTGACGTATTTTTTTCGCTTTTATTGTGACAATATCTGTGCTATTGTTGCTGCTCTGTTTGTTATGATCTAGATACTTGATTTTTTTTTTAATGTTTCTCATTTTTATCGATTTTCCCAAGTTCACTTTGTACGTTTTTATGGGGTAAATAAATTTTTATAAGACCAGAATCCACTGTTAAGTCCAAACCCGTTTTTTGACACACTAGGTCCCTTTTCTCGGGGAAGGTCACATATGCGTCATATTTGAAATCGTGCTGAAATTTTGTCTCTCATAGTTTTATAACAGCAGAAATCACACTATCGAATTTCGTGACGATGGGTTCACAATTTACGGTATGTCCCATATAAAATCCACTCTCGGAAAACGGTTTTGTACGCGTGATACCGAAACGAATAACTCTGTTGTTATAAAATTTGGTATGCCACAGTTTTATAAGACTAGAAATCACATTGTCAAACTTCGTTGAGAGCGGTTCATAATTTACCATAGGGCTATTTACGCTATCTCCTGAAATATTTTAACTGTTGGTGTAGGGTATCAAAGATTCGGCAGAGCCGAATATATCACTCTAGCTTGTTTTTTTTTTTTTTTTTGTAATATATAGTTGTAATTTTAAGGCTCTAGCTGTTAATACTTGCACTGTGAACAAATTTGTGGCTTACCTTTAGGTTTATCGATGTAGGAAGAAGTCTCTACACTTTTTCAGGGAAGAAAAAACTTCTACTATTATAAGACATTTTTCTATTGGTTTAAGTACTAATCTTTAAAAACTACTTAAAACATAATCTTTTTTTATTAGTTAAATGTTTAAATTTATTCTGCATAAAGGAAACAAGACATTGTTGTCAGTCTCATGGTAACATGCAACAAAATGTGTATAAATATTTTGGGCAGTTGTGTTGTCTTGCAGCATGGTAACACTCCTGTTTCCGTTTTGGCGTATGTATTTTAAAATAAAGCTTCAAAGAGAATGCATTGAAGGTTTCTTATTTATTTCAATAAATAAGTATTAAAAATAAATGAGTAAACAAGCTACAGTGGGCTGCATTGCTGAAAAATGATCTGGCAATAGATTTTTTTTTCTTCTATATTCGGTCAACAAATCCACCTCGGACAAAGTTTGTTTAAAAAAATCCGTAAAAATTCAGCCAACACCTCACTACACCTTTTTGTTAACTTCCTTCTGCAAAAAAGCGTAGACAAGCTTCAAGCTTCACAACCGACCGTATCGCTGACGACTTTCTATTTGGTAAGCAGTTCTGGACCAGCTGCTTTGACAACTCTAAATAGTTGTTGGAACTTTTAAATAACTTATTAACGTACATACATACTACCAACAATTCTTCATGTTTTCACTTACATTACTTCGGATAAACACAGTGGAGTTGCTGCATCTCTCAAATTTCGTCTTATTATTTCCTCCAATCATTTTTTTCTCTTCTAATAACATAAATCGGAGCGAAACACTATGCTTTTTATTGAATAATGACAGGCTATTAAGAAAATTACAAAAATACGCATAACAAATAAAATAACATCAATTCACAATAGAATGTTAGACTTGCCAACGATGTTTATTTTATTCCCATATAATGGGCGATACTAATTTATTGTTCATGGGAATAAAAAAATTATTCCCTAGAATATATTCCCTTAAAATTCGTGATAAGGGTGAACAACTTCAATTCTATAGAAATCTATCGGACATATCGGCACATTATTCCCCCCGATATATCCATGCGAAATCGATCAGAAAGCGGCCAGACAAAACGTGTCTTTAATGTCTGACATTAATCTGAACGAAGTCTCTTAGAGTAAAGTCAGACATTTGCCAGAAATGTCTAATTCAGAAAAATGGCTGCGTTATTGAAAGTAATATGATATAAAGTACAATGAACTTACTGCTCTCATTATGTGTTCCTACTTAAAAAGTTAAGGATAGAAAATCTTGTAGCTTTTAGTATAAAAATTTTTGTTTTTTTTGCATATTAATAAAAAATTTATAACATTAATTCAGTGCAAGCGGTGTGGGTTCCATTGCCGCCAGAAACTCTGGTCTGCTTCAAAACAACGGGCTGAAGGTCTAAGTTTCTATTGCACTATTAATTAAGCTAAAAAATAATTTGAAATTGTTTTTGTAACTATTAAAGTAAATAAATAAATAATTATGTGTAAATTAACACTATTTCTTTTAAGCAATGTTAGCATCACTGTTTAAAGGATGACCAACTTAAAAACAACATGAATTCAGCTGTGACACATACGACCAAACGTTTACACCTACAAATACACACACACACAGACGACATATTGCGATTTAAATATTCGATATACCTATTCAGCTAAATTTTGGTAGTAGTTTTTGTTGCTGTGTTTCGACTCTGCCAAATCCAGCTAGAAGCAAGAAAAAGGTATTTAAAAGACGACAGAACTAGCAACAACAACAAAAACAATACCAGCCATTCAGCCATAACTTATGAAATCTTATTACGCTGTTAAGTAGGCATCAAATATGGTTAGAGCAACAGCAATAACAACGACAACAACATCAACAACAACAGGAATATTAAGGATTGTTTGAGAGTTTAAATGTTGTATACATACACTCGAGCGATGGATTGTGTGTGTGTGTGTGTGTGTGTTCGTAAAAAACATCCAGGACACTGGCAAAGGCATATGAACTGTTAGGAAGAAGAATAGTGGTCCAAATATAAACACTTCATTTCACTCGCTCTTACATACAGACAGACACACGTATCATTATTTTACTTAGAAAATTGCACTGGCTGGGCTGAATAGATGGATGGATAAATGTATTGGTTAGATGTGGGACATATACAATACTTCAATATGTAAATGTGTGTACACAGATGCGTGTGAGTGTCTGTGCGTGTTTGTGCTTTTGAAGTGTGTGAAAATGTACGCATTTAAAATTTAGTTCACGTAGCAATCACCAACTTACTCGTTTGTTTCGTTATTTCGTTACTTCGTTTTTATGTTGTTGTTTCGTTATGTTGTTTTTTGTTGGTTAGAGGAGAATTTTTCTTCCTTATGATTGCTTGTGCAAGTGTATAAATAAGGAATGAGATCAGTCGGAATGATAACACAGGGTCTCCACCTAAGATAAGATATAAGATTTTTATATCAGCAAACGTCAAATGCAATCGCAGAGAGCATTATCTTACGTGTGGACTCTCAAATAGTGTTAGTATTAATATTATAATAAATGTTATGAGACAGTTGTTATAAGAAATCTTATAACAATTATCTTATAAGATGAGCTGTCAAAAATACACATACATACACACATATAAAACAATAATAAGCCACCATTATTGAAATGTGAAATTTATTAATGTAAATAGTGCCAATCTTGTGGAAAGTGTTAAAAAAAAAAAACAATATTTTAAACTAAAAAATCAAAAAACTAAAAACAAAGAATAAAAAATAATAAAAACGATACAAGTTTACTGTACGAGAATCAGTCGATTATGAAATCTTCTAATACTATGTTTCCACTATGAGCAAAACAACTTGTTTTGAGCAAAACTTGTCAAAGTGTTACCATTATGTTAAAGTCGTTTTGGTTTTCGAATTTTCGAAATTTATGTGACATTTATGTTGTAAACCAGGGTTGTCAGATTGATTTTGATCTTTTTCGCCAAATTCAATGTCAAAAATCGCCAAAATCGCCAAAGCATTTATTTTTTTCGATTTCGACAATAATATATGTATTTTTAGAATAATTAAAAATATTTTTTTATAAATTCCAAAAAAAATTTTTTCCGTATCCCTAAAATCCGCCAAAAATTCAAAAAAAGTCGCCATATATTTTGTTTAATTTTTATTTAACAAAAAAGGTGCAATGTTTAAAATATTTTATAGTAGTCTACTTAAAGTAACAAAAAAAAAGGATTTTGCGGTAAGTATTAAACAAATATTGGATGTACAATATATTTGTATGTAGTTGCAGTTCTATTATATAACTAAAACGCTATATAGTTCACCAAGAAGACTAACTTGTTGTCTTCTTTTTTGAAATACATTGTGAAGGTAGAAAAGAAATGCAACATGTGCTATTTATATTCATTAAACTTTTGGCTCGTAAAAACGTGTCGAAAACTTCATATCGCATTCTACTTCAAAGCAGATATTTAGTGAATTTCGATATTTCAATACAGGCACCTGCCGTATCCTTGTAGCTATATTAGATTGAATATCATCATTACAATTTTCTTTTAACAAACTGTATTTTTTCTATTGTATTTCATTAACATCTAAGGGTAAGTTAGGATTCATAAAAAATCTTTAAAATATATTTAAAAACAACAAATTTTATGTGATAATTTGTCACATTTTATAATGGAAAAATTTTCATAAACTTTCATTATATTCATTTTTAAAGAATTCTACTTATTACTTCTTTCAAGAGCACATTTAAATGTGAAAAAAAAAATTCTCGAAGATTATCTTCATCAGCCATTTCAACATTATTTAGTTTTAAATACTGGTCACACATATGAATGCATCAAATTTCATACATTGAAATACTAGAATAAAAAAAATATTATTTCTTCGTTTTGAATTTAACAAATTTCAAAACAAATAGATGGCTCATCAAAAATAGCCAACAAAATCGCCAACTATTTTATAAATCGCCAAAAAATCGCCATGTCGCCAAATCGAAAATTAGGTCGCCAAAAGAGTTTGAAAATCTCCACGTTTGGCGAGAAATCGCCACATCTGACAGCCCTGTTGTAAACAAACATGAAAGCCAAAAAAAATATGTGTTGAAAAAAAAAATATTTTTTTTAGCATAGAATTTGCTTGTTTGTTTTTAATACACAGATATACATATACATATCGCTCATTTCGTGCAAGACCGTCACAACTCAAAATTTGGCATTTTCGAGTTAGTAATGCAGAAATGTTCTTCTCTTAAATCTCTACAAATTGATCTAAGAACGGAGAGAATTATCGAAAAAATAACGGTAATACAGATGCTTGTGACGCTATGACCTCTCGTAACAAACTTGAGCAATTAACATCAACAAGGTCACATTTCAGTATGTGTTTGGCATTCCTCTTGTACATGTGGTTTTCCTTGTAGCAAAAAAGAAACATTTGATTTTATAACTGTATTTTAGTGAAAGAGAAGGTGAGAAATAATAGGTTGGAATCTTAAACGAAATGAGCGATATGAACAACATTGTACGTACATTGTACGTATATAAAATCACATAATTTACTACTTTTTTATTATATTATTTCATTATTTTACGTTGCAATATAAAAAATCAGCAGGAAAGTTGCATTAACCTTTTTAAAAAGTCTGGTTATTTTGGTCAATATGTCACTTTTTCGAATTTGTCAATCATCAATAATGGAGAACTCAGAGTTGTATTCATGATTTTCAAAAATTTTCGATATATTTTGGAGCAAAACTAGTTTTTGTTTGGGTTTTTCGAACATGCAAAATGTAAAATAACTTTTATAACATGTAGGATTATTTATTTTTTAATTTTTTTTTTTAGAGTATCAAAAATAATGACAATAAAAACTTGTATGCAAAATGTCAAGAAAATCGAATTTTATGCTAATTAATTTTTTTAAGGAAAAACGTTTCATATCACCAATCACGATATCATTTAAAACGTTTTTCCACTTAGCAAGCGGCTTTAAAAACGTTATTTCACGTTGCAAGACCAGTTCTTTTGTACCATTTTGCTAGCAACTTACAACGTTCTTCCGCTGGCTGACTCTATATCGAATTTTGATTGCGTTAAAGTGCATAACTTTGGGTGATTTGACGTTTAAATAGTAAAGGTATTCACGTCAATTTTTGCTACCCTTGCAACTGTGCAAATTAGCATAGTTGCACTTATTTGACGTGAGCAACCCATTTTGTTTGCACCTTCACTTTTTAGCTTTTCCGAAACAATTCTTTAACATTTGGCAATATTAATTTTTTAATATATTTGAACCGCAATTTCTTGAAAAATACACAAATGATTAATTTTCTTAATTTTCAAGTCGAATTTATCTACCTCCAAATTTTTTTAAGATAAGTTTTCCAGTATTTTTATAAGTTCTGCTTCTTAAATTTTTTGAGGCTTTTTATTTTTTTAATTATTTTTTACAAAGTTCATCTTTAAACACTACAATTAATAATATTTTTCCATTCAAAGAAAAATATGTACGTCTAAATGGAATTCCTGCGTTGTTGTTAAGTGAAGAGTTGATTTTATCAGTACATTTTAACATTTTTTCCAACTTGGCAAAGCAATAAAAAGTTGCAACATTTTTATGCTTTTACTCTGATAATCTTGCACTTACTTAGACCCTGACAATTTTGCATCGTTTGGGCGAAATATTTGTCTATGGGGTTGTTGTTATGTTTTTGCACTTATGCTTTTTCGCAAGAGTGCAACTATTGACGTGAATACCTTAAGTGTAAGAGAGTAAGAGTGTAGTGTTACCGGTAATCTGCAAAAAAAACCGTTTTTGCAAAATATGGCTTTTAAAACGTTATTTGCGGCTTTGCTCTAATTAAAGGACCTAAAAATTGTTTTAAGTTTGGCTTTATTCCAAAACGTCATTTGCAATGCAACCAAACAAAGCTATGCATTTCAAACATTGACAATGTCATAACAGTTATCGATGCGCAAACAAAGGCAAACTGTGCACCAATAATTTTATTGATGCTTTGTGAAAATTACTTTATTAAAGTAATCAAAACGCACGTTACTTTGTATTGAAACAGTATCAAAACCGCATCACTGCAGTGTGTTTTTAAGTTTTGGAACTCACTCTTTGACAACTCAAAATTTTGTAAACATGAACCAGTGCTGCGATTCTCACTAACTTTTAACGATCCTACAATCGTAATTTTGGTTGACAGATATGTATATTTGATGCGCAACTCTTGTGTTTTAAGGAGAGGGAAGCAAGAAGAAAAGGGGTTGGTAAGGAGATGCCTGTACTCGAGCACTACGTAATTGACAGCTCGTGGCTAAAATAAGAAAACATCAGATTTCAAACCCAAATAAGCTTAAAAGGGCTCTTTTGAAAAAATGGAGTAAAATTTGTTTTCCTATGCTTATCCCGCAAAGCTCTACGCTTGTCTGCAGGAGACCAGAGTCTGGCGGGAATCGCAAATAAAACAACTTAATTATAAAAAAAGGAAATATTGGTATTTCAGTAATTTGGTCATAACTCGGGCATTTTCCAATCGATTTGATAGATTTATACCCCCACACGGATTGACTAGCTAGCTAATAACCAGCCCCCCGGGGCACCCCTTTAAGCTTGGCGTACACAAAAAAACTTGTAGAATCTATTCCAAAGCCCCTCAAATCTGTTATTGATCAGAAACGTTGTCCAACAAAACATTTAGTTTAATCTACGTTATTTAAAGCGGACCATTTTCATTGTGACATACACTTTCTTATAGTTTGCTTAATATTAATTTTTTTTTTTTGCAAAATGTAATGCATTTTATAACTTTTTTTTATATCTCTTATATAAATAAAATGAACTAACTAAATAAGACTTTTTTTTTTGTTTTGCTTAAGTGTTTAGTTTTTTTAGAGTTTCTTACGTTTCAAAGCTATTATTCGAGGCTGGACCATTTTTACTGTGAGTCACTGTATTTATACAAAATCTTGGCAGGGAGAACGGAACAACTGATCCGCTTATACGTTTAAAGGTGAATGTACACAACATGTTTTTTTACATCTTGTCAACTTTTCAAGTCAAATGTAATTGTGCATGTCTGCCAAAATGGCTGTTTTACATAAGGTTTGCATTATTTGGTCACAAACGTACATGTAATTTGCTTCTGATATTCTCTCTGCTTTTTTCGCGTAGAAGTTGCAGAAATCTAAGTAGTTCTCGGTTTCAAAATAGCGTGCTGCCGCCACAAAAATGTTTATTTGCGCCGTAAAAGAGTTCAGCCTTCTTAACCTTTTTCTTTCTTTTAATTCGAAAATACCAATTTAGGATATTATAATGAAACGTTTTTTATATATATATATATATGAATATAATTTCTATTCAATGGTGTAATAATCATACATATATCGGTATTGTAAAATATTAGCCTTATTGTGGTTGTCGTTGTCGTATACGACTGTGTCGTTTTTTGTAATATATTAAAGTAAAACACAACCTGCGTTCTTTAATCTACTACAAAAAACGACACGGTCGTATACGACAACGAAACCACAATAAGGCTGATTATCTTCAACCAGCTTATGATTCCGTCAATAGGCCACCGCCGCTTTCGGTTCCTTCCCGGCATAGATTTTTGACACAGCTGATGTCAGGTGGTTTATCAGAAGAAAAAAAAGAACGCTCTAATTGAAATTTTGTCTTATGACTTTGCGTCTGACTTTTACAAATGGAATGTTTTAAAGGTAACACACGACATGTGTGTATTTTGCAGCGGTAAATTTGACAAGTCAGATGTAAAAAACATGTCGTGAACATGCAATTTAAGTAAGAGTAACGAGGTCTTAAGTGAAGATAAATAACGGATGTTTACAAAAGTTATTAACCTCTTCAGACCCCGGGTACACATATGTGTACCTTAACTTTGACAAGTTTTAAAGACCAGCGTCACCGTGTGATCACTAGTAACAGTTTTATTACTTGCTTTAAGCTACTGGGCTTCACAAAAATATCAACAGATGGTGGTGCTTAGAAGTTTTAGCCACTATTTTTGCATTTGAATTTTACAGTTTGAAAAACCCATTCATATTGTTTTTATATTGTTCTTCACTCACTAATCATTAAGAACAGAAGTACACAATGTGAACCTCCTTTTTCTACCACTTTTTTTCTCCACTTTAAATAAAAAATTGAAAAATAATAAAAACCGAAATTTTAATTGGACCTCATAAGATAAAAAAAAAATAGTTACAAAACCTTTTATTCAATCGGTTCACGTTCGGGTCTTAAGAGGAAAAGGACAAAACCATGTTTAGAAGATACCCCATCTGTTGTATATCCTTTTTTTAGCTATACACCCAATATAAATATTTCAGAGGCCTACACGACGACGATGCTCATGTTGGTGGTTCGTCGTCACCACCAACATGAGTATCCTGTGGAAATGGTACTGTAATTTTTTTTCATTAGTTTTTGTTGTTGTACTGATTTTAGTTATTGCTGTTGTTTTATTGTTTACGTATGTATGTGTGTTTGCAAGCTGTAAAGAAGCTTTGTTAACGCTAAACAATATTAAGAGCAACAACATACTGGATACAGCAAACAACAACAGCAACAAAATTTGCCCTCCAATATTAACACTGAATTCAGCTAAATTTTAGGGTGTGAGAATTGAATACACAAGTTTTCTTAATTTTTTTTCTGTTCGAACAAAATTACACCGAAAAAATCAATAAAAAAAAACACACAAACATTAAAGTGAAATGTATGTATATTAAATGAGAAAAATGAATTTAAGCCAACAAAATTCTTAAAAAAAATAACTACAACTCAAACTCCATCAATAACAAAAGAAAGCTATAAAAATAAAGAATTTACGTTTTCTGTTTCTTCTCTAGACATTTTAATAAAAAATCTAAACGAAGAGAAAAATTGCTGCCACATATTGCATGGTAGGAAATATGTTAATAAACATTCAAATAAATATATTTATGTGAGTTGACAGAACAAAAAAGTACTAAAAAAGTAAATAAAAAGTAAAAAAAAAAGTAAAAAAAAAAAATAACAAAACTAAAATGACACCCACAGCAAACACACACAAAATGTCACATCCCAGCAAACAATATGAGTCTTTTAGGACTCCTTTTTATGAGCAAAACGCTCAGAAAAAAGCTCCTAAAACCCTCAGATATGAGCGTGTTTTCCTATGAAACCGTCAAAAAATTTTGTACTGAATATGAGCGCTTTAGGACTCCTTAATTTAACGATTTGTATGGAAAATTGTGAGCATTTTTGCTCACAAATCAATCATAACAACCTCTTAAAAGAGTCACAAAAGAGGGATTTCGGAGCCAAAAAAGAGTGATATAGGAGTGTTATTTTTTTCTTGAAATTAGGGTATTCATTTTTATGTAAATTTTTGCTTTTACGCTTTTAATGGAAAAGTTTTATTAATATATGTTTTGTGCATAGAAATAATAATCCACCTAATTTTCTTTTTACAAAGGGTTCAAATGGATAGTTTTGTCTAATGAAAAGATTTACAAGGACAATGTTTATTCAAATATTCACACATGAAGTACACAAAAAACATTAGTGAAAAAGTTAAAAAATAAATAAAATAAATGAATAATAAGCATTTCTTCAGCGCATATACTCGTACTTAATAGGTATAAATGGACTAAATTTTATCAAAACCACAACCGAACAGCGCAAAATGATCACAATAATAACAGACAAACGCAAAATATTGAAATTATCAAGAAAAAGAAAACAAACTACCGTTGCCCCTCAGAAAACCCTCATAAATAAGAGTTTTCTAGGAGTGTGCTCCTAAATTGCTCATAAAAATGAGTCTTTTCGGAGTGCTGAATTCTACAGGCTCGGAAAACAATCAGAATTGCTCATAAATTAGGAGGGTAATCATAAAACCCTCAAGAAAAGGAATCTTTTAAGAGTCATATTTAGGAGCGCTCCGAAAATTGTTTGGTGGGATATACCTACTTTTACGTTCACATCCATTCATAGCTATTAGGGCTTCCAATCGGGAATCCCAATCCCGGAAATCTCGGGATTTCTGATTTTTAATCCCGGGATTTTCGGGATCCCGATCTCTTTTATATTTTTTATTATTTTTACATATTTTTTTTTTCAATAATTTGTATAAATATTTTTTTGTACGCCTATTTAAGTTTTAATTTTTAAATATTTACAAACAATTCTATTAACGAGTATTGAGTGCGAAAGATGTTTTGCAACTGCATCTTATCAACAAAATTCGTTCGTGTTAAGCTGATACAACATTGAATGCTTTAATATTCTTAAGAAACTACTTGAACTTAGTATTAAGTACACGTCTTTTAAAAGCTTGAATTACACAATTTAAAATTGTTGTTTAAAAGCTTCCGAATGTTTTTAAAAATTTTTCAAATGAATTTTAAAATTTTCCAATTTTTTTTTTGTTAAAATTTCCAATTTTCAAAATACATTTAGATAACTTAAAAATATATTTGGGCAATTTTTAAATTCATTTAAAAAATATGAAAATACATTTATAGCCAATTTACACTACAACGACATCTAGTACTTTCGAGATTTCGAGCCAAATCTAGTTGTTTTTGGCTAGATTTCCCGTACAAAAGAAAATCTACTCCGTAACTAGATTTTGACGAAATCTATACGAAATCTAGTAGTACTTCTTGATGCAACTATGTTTTTCCCCATATAGCACTAAAACCACTTCCCTGCACAAGAAAAAAAATGACATTTTAACAAAAAACAAAACAAAAACAATAATAGCTGCTTGTTAAAATTGTTACAAAAATTCAAAAATTTTGTAAAATAGTAAAAAAAATGCAAATGACAAATAATATTGATAAAATAAATTAAGTTGATTATAAAGAAAATGTAATGCAAATTTTTAAATGGTATTTCTTTATATGTAAGTATGTGTTACACAAAAAACTTTCAGTCGGCGGTTTTTGTTGTGAAAACCAAATCTCGCTAAAATCAAACAAGTATACGCCTATGTGCTAGAAATCACAAATCGCAAGAAAGTTGTGATTACAATTTGAAATCGCAAAGAAGGTGTGCTGGAGTTCGTAATCGCCTTAAATTTGGCGATTTTAAATCACAAGCCTACAGTAATGTGATCCACATGTGAACTTGTAAATTTCCTTTAAAATTTATTTTCAACATCAATAAATAGCATATAAAAAGGAAATTTAATGTTTTTCTTTTCCATTTTTTTTAAAAACTCATAATCTTTTGAGAAAATTTTCATAGAAAATATAAAATTAAAAAAAAACAACATTGTTTTAATACTGATTGTTGTTTAACAATTTCTCTTAAATTTGCGTTTTGATTGTGAGCAGTTGTTTCTATTTAACTTCAAAAAAAATATGGTGCCAGACATTCAGACGTGTAAATGAACTTGAGAATTTGACTTTTTACAGTTCAGGAATATCTCTTGGGTTGTAATAATCCTTTAGAAGACGTTTTCTGATACGTTCTTTTTTAAAATACAGTTTTTTTTAATGAAATAACACGTAATATAAAAGCTGCCGGCATTTTTCATGCAAATAATTATTTTTTTTTGTTCAAATTTGACAGCTAAAACATATGTTTTAAATAAAATTGGCGATTTTCAGATCGCATGTGATTTTCAAATCATGCGATTTACAGCACATGGCCGATAATGTAAACGAACTAGATTTGGAGGAAGATTTCAAATGAAATATACTAGATTTCGATGTAATGTAAATGCTCTATAAGAAATTCTTAAATGCAATTGGAAATGGTGTAATTTTTTATTTCAATAATCAAATATCGATAAAAAATAAGATTTTTATGTTTTTTGTTACGTTTTTTAATACATGCCCCTCTGTTCTACAAACCGAGTTGATTTGAAAACGAATGATTTTGTAAAACAGAATAGTAAAGCATTTGGTGTTCTGTAAATCGCACGATTTCCATTATTCGAAGCCATTTTCGAACAAAGGCAATTAAACTGCTGGAGGAAAATTTAAATGATAATTTGGTTCTTCAAAGAAAATTTTATATTGTTATTAAAGATGCCCGGAGCTTTCATAATAAGTTATAAATCTTGTTATTTTACAAAAATTAACAAATTTGTAAGTGTTAGAATAAAACTTGGAACTTTTTATAATATACCGTGTTTACTTCATTTCTGTAAGCTTTATTTAAAAAAAAACAACTTTCGATTTGCTTTCGACCAGGCTTATGTACTCGATTTCAAATCGAGTAAAATTGTGCGAATTCGGTTTTGAAAACACCAAAATATTCAGATTCGTTTTAAGACCGATTGATTCGGATTCGGTTTGCAGAACAGAGTGGATAATCTTTATGAATTGTGATCAATTAATAATTTAAGTTTGTTTTTATTATATTTTTTTTTTTTTCAAATAAATAATGTACAAAGTTCATGAAGTATGTATTTTTACTGGAAAATTAAGTTTAAAAAGTTTTCTATATTAAGTATAAACAAAAAAAAAATAGTAAAAAAAAATCACGAAAAATTTTAAAAATCCCGTGAATCCTGGGATTCAAAATATCCCGAAAATCCCGGGATTCCAAAATATTTTCTTCAATCACGAATCCCGCGATTCAGAAAACCCGGTCCCGATTGGAAGCCCTAATAGCTATACATAACTATGTAATAAAGTATATATTTATCAGTGTTTAAAAGTATAGAAAATATTTTGTTTTTGTAACGCATTTTCTCTGTTCAAATTTCCTTCAAAATTAAATTCTTGGTCCTTTTATAGACATAAAAAAAAAAAAAAAAAAAAAAAAAAAAAAAAAAAAAAAAAAAAAAAAAAAAAAAAAAAAAAAACATTCTATACTTAATTTTTTTATAATTTCCTTATTAATTACATCTAAGTTAAGGATTTTTGAAGATATCAGTCTTCTGGGAGCAAGTTATGCCATTCCCATTAAAATTATATTATAATTTCGATCGATATCGAATGCCATAACTTGGCCCCTGGAGTTATTAGGTTACTAGATATTGAAAGTCGCTTTTCATCAACTTTCAAATACTTTTTAATTTATTTTTGTGAACAATAGTAAATTACGCACGATATCTAGCCTTCGCTGCAATAGAGTCATAACTCAAAAAACCTCATTTTTGAACTAACGTATTAAATTCTTTAACTCCCAGCGGAACATAGGACCGCCTACTAGCTGATAATGTTGAGTTAATCGCCATATTGTTTCTTTGTGCAAATTTCATACGAATATCTTATATACTCAACTCTAGAGAGAAGAATTAAATTTTAAGGGGCTAGAAAATTCAAATTTTTGCTATGACTCTGTTGCAGCAAAGGCTCGATATGATTAAAACAATTAAAGAGTTTTATTTTAGAATTTGAAATATATGGGACGGGAAAAAGCTTATCAAAGCTAAATTTAAAAAGTTATTTATAAGATAATCCAATTTAGAGTCATTTTTTACAAAAAATTCGATAAAAACAAACGAAGAAAATCTGTAAACAATAATAGATCTCGATTTTTTCCATACCAATTAGTAGGGCTTTTTGTGTTGTGCCAGTACTTTAAGTATTTAAAATAATCGATACTCTCAAGAAAGGCATAGAATGTTCCATCTACCTAGAAAAGGATGGAATTTTAACAAGACTAAATTGTGATGAAAGTTTCGAAAATTTTCAAACATTTTTGCTTAGAACTAAAACAAGAGTTTGAAACAGGGTGTATTGAGCACAGTCTGGGGCATAAAGAATATACCCTCGCCGCGTTTCTGGATATAGAAGAGGCTTTTAATAACATTATGATTAAGGCGATAAGGGATTCGTTGGTGGAGCTGGGAGTTCAGAGCTTTCTGGTGGAGTGGATAGTTTGCAATGCTTAGCAGCAGGATTATTAATTAGAGCCTGGGGGATCATATCATCAATTGCTTATAATTTCGTAAATATGCATTTAAATGAAAAAACAAGCTTTACCTGTGATCACTCATATTCCTGACCACTCATGATCGATTTTTCATATGAAAAGCTCAAAAATTCTTAAATCGCTTAAAACTTAACAAATATGAGTCAAAGTGGGAAAACCAGCTTAATCTCTTAATCAAAATCGATTTTTCATATGAAAAAAAAACAAAAAAAAACTTTAAATTGTTTATAATTTCGTAAATGTGCATTTAAATGGAAAAACAAGCTTAACCTCTTCTTAGTCCTGACCAAAAATCAACTTTTCATATGAAAATCCTTTAGTTTGCGTTTAATTATTTTAGTCTGTGATCACTTGTTTTCTTTTTACCAATCTAAATCTCTTATTGGGCTTTTTTTTATTTAAAAGTAAATTCGTCTGTTATCAAATGCTTTGCAGTGTTATACCTTCAAGCCCAATACTCCTCTATGTCCTGATAAATTGTGTAATAAGTATAAACAAGTGTATGTGTGTATTTAGAGATACAAGTTTGTGATTGTGCGTTTATTTTGGAAACTGTTATGATCTTGTACAATAAAGATATATAAATATATATATAGTTGGTAGCCTTAGATTTGAAATAAATAAATAATATATATTAATACGTACATATAAAGATGTGTTTGAATGTTTTAAGACATACATACACACACTTATTAGATGTGTATTTATATTTTGTATCTATTTGCACAAGTAACTTTAAACGTGCAGCTTCACATACCATCTACATATTCAACATTCTTAAATAAATAGGTTTATTTCTACGCAATTATATACAGACATACACTTCCATTTATATACGTATCTACAATCAAATACCCACACACACTAAAACATACCTTTTAACATTCAACGTAGTCATATGTATGTATGTGTATATCAACAACATGACCATATTAACAGATACAGAATATTCTAGTTATGCGTCTATATTTATATGTGTACACATGTATCCTTCTAGATTCAACACACACAAAAACACACACATACATACATATTGCCAGATTCACACACAAACACACGCACTCAGTTGTGCCTGAACATACTTATTTTATAGTTGTACATTCTTTAAGTATGTTATTAAAGTTGTATGAATATTATTGGGTCCATTTTATGCAGGAAACGCCACCGTTTATAATTTCTAACAAATTATACACAAACACTTACTCATACACACACACACTCCCACTACCACGCACTTTTGTAAATATAATATATTGTTTGAATACTGTTATACAAAGTTAGAGAAAATTCAATTTATAAAACTAAATACATACACACTAACATGCGTTCTAGAACTAA
Organism: Pollenia amentaria; assembly: GCA_943735925.1. Taxonomy (NCBI): domain Eukaryota; kingdom Metazoa; phylum Arthropoda; class Insecta; order Diptera; family Polleniidae; genus Pollenia; species Pollenia amentaria. The sequence goes on along the minus strand of OX031008.1, from coordinate 127,952,558 downwards.
CAACTACATATGCCTGCCATAATAGTATGTAAATATTAATATCTGTGCAAATGTACGGACATTTATGTGCTTTAATATTAACGCTCTAAGGATTAGAAAGAAGTTGCAACAACATCACGACTACCACAAGTGCAGCGTAAATGTCGGTGTTATGAGTTCTCCCTTTGGAAGGTTAAATATTTAAATTTAATTTATGTTCGTTCCCACTCGAATCGTTGGACAATTATTAGGGGTAAATTTGCATCCATAAGCTCTTCTTTGTATCGTTCTTCCTTGTATCATTCTAACTTGTACCATTGAAAAAGTATTTTTCAATATGCAAAATTAGCGTTTGACATCTCTCAGCTTCTGTTAATTCGGTAGATAGTTAACATGATAATCCGCCTTATAGCGGTTCGCGATTTAGAAAACGACTCTGTAGTAGATTAAAGTAACACACAACCTGTGTTCTTTAATCTACTACAAAATTCGACTTACGGTGTTACCGACATCGAGAACCGTAATAAGGCTTAATGAATCAATTTCTTCATATTTAAACGATAGGAAGTAGTCTGCTGGTGATAATGCTTATCGGGAAAAGTTATATATGTAAAAAAAAAAGAAAAAAAAAATTAAATATACGTGCCCCACTGTTACGTCCCAGCCATTTGACGCACTATGTAATTATATTCCCCCCAGGCAGGGCTGCCAGATTTGACGATTTTTGTTTCCGAAATTAGCAAAGTGCCTATTTGCTGATTTTTTCTCTAAAAAGTGACGATTTTATTCAGTCTTCAAAATAAGACAATTTTAAACCTTTTGATGTTTGTTATTTGGCAGCACAGAAAACAAAAACATTTTTGTAAACAAAAAAGCTTAAATTTTTATATTCATCCCTATTGTAAATCGCAAGTCGCAAGTGGTAAAGTTTTATATGCCATTGGATGCTGCTTCAAAAACCCTTTTTGATGATAATAAATTTTATTTATGTCGTCTTGGAGCAAAGTACAAAAAAATTTGAAAAACTGAAAAAAATACCTTTTTTAAAAATGGTCCAGCTCACGGATGGTCAACGCTAGAACCAAAATATTTTGGGAATCATCATAAAACATATCAACCTTAATTTTCAGAGGGGTAACTAAAACACTTTTTTCGGCTCCATACAACTTGAGTCGGTCTAATATACATATAAAAATTAAAATATTTCTTAGAAAAATTATAAATAAAAAGCAAATGGAGCAGCTAGTGGACTTAATGAAAATTAATCCAGATATTGGCCGTGGCAAGTTACCATTTGGATATAACAAAATGCAGCTTAAGGAAAAACGGGATCGGTTTACGGAGCAATTGAATGGATTGCGACCGCCGATTCGAAACACAAAAGAATGGCAAAGAGTTAGTAGCATATTTACTTTATAACTAATATTATTTAAATGGTTTTGATTTCACCTTAGGTATGGACTCACTATAAAGCCAACTTAAAAAGAAAATTGGCTGCAAACAAAAAAAACTTTCAAGCAACTGGTGGTGGTCCGTCCACAGAAATAAAAATGTTAATGCGGAAAAATTTTATAAAACTTGAAAATATAAAATATGTATATATCGTAATTAATATATGTTTTGTTATTTTAAATTTCAGAAAAAATATACATATGAACATACGCAGTATTTGGTAGTTCCAATGGATTTGAACTGTCTCGAATTCTTTTCCGAATGCGTGACATATGTGTTTTTTTGTTGTCCTCATTATAAGCATCATCAAAATATAGATCGACGTTAATATCCATGACTTTTTTTTATTTTTAATTTATATTCTGTATTTATATTTTTCAATTGTTCGTTTAAACTTGTAAATTTTTTGGCACGCAGGCATGCATTTTATGGGAAAAATTTAGTACAAATTAAATACAACTCTGTGACATACACAACACCTAGATGTTGTAAATCATAATTAAAAAAAATGTATATGTTGTGTTGTACCCAATACAACACAACATTTGTGTGTTGTAAACCAAAATCGGGGCCTAAGTAAAAATTTGTACCAAAATCTTGATTTTGAGATTGAGAGTTCACTCGTGTGGGGAGCAGGTGACTGATTTGGCTCATTTTTAACATTAAATACTCCATATATTTGAAAAATTCTATCCTCCTAACTTATATGGGTGCCAAAACTATAATTTCGTGAAGAAAGATTATTTCAGGTAAAAAAGAAAAAATTATAATAAATTATAAGAAGATTTTAAGAAGTTTATGGGTATAAATTACAGGCAGTCGTGGTTTTTTGTCCATAATTAGCATTTGTAGACCGATCTGGCTGAAATATAATAGCACACTATTCCGTACTATATCTAATATAAATGTATAGCAATGTTTATAAACGAGTCTTTGGAAATCCCATTTCAACAAACACATGGTTAGATTGACATTGTTAAACCAACTTTGCTATTCATAAGGACTCAGAATATATATATATACTAAAGAGCTGCACAAGCATAACAAATATTGCTTACAAGCAATTTCATTAAATTCAGATAGTAAGTGTATATTACTCTCTCATTACAAAACACATACTTCCAAAAACAATTGTTTTGCTTTACGATCAAAATATAGAAGAATAGAACAAAACTGCACAAGAACAATGCTGAACTAAAATAAAGCTGAATTAGAACAAAGATGAAGTAGAACATTAAAACAGAAATAGAACATTCCAAGCATGTTTGAATGTTTTGATTGTAAACATAAACCAAAGAGAAAATTGCAAAGGGAGAAACTTTTGATTTAATTTCGTTTGAGAAGTTTTCAATGGGTTCGGTTGTAGGTTCCTTTAAAATATTATTTAAAATTTAGGAAATAATAGGTATAACAAAATTATTAAGCTTAAAGTCTTTTTTTTATTTTTATATAAAACTTTAAACGTTTATTTAACCAATATTTCGGCACTCCTTTGAGTGCCTTCTTCAGGGTTTTTTCTTCCTTATTTTATAAATTTTCAACAATTTTTAACAAATTTAACAATAACTGACAAATTAAAAAATTATTTAATTAGAAATATTGGTTAAATAAACGTTTAAAGTTTTATATAAAAATAAAAAAAGACATCAAGCTTGATAATTTAGTTATATCTAATATAATAATAAAGGTCGACTCAAATAAAATATACATTTAGGAAATAATTCAAAAAAAATCCATTTTGCTTACATTTAATGCATCCATTTCTGTTATAAGCTAAGATTTCTTTAAATTTTTTAAATTCCTAATTACGTGCACTCGATGCTTTTACTATAATTTACCGTTTCTTTATTTCATTGTCTGTTTTTGTGTTGATATTCTGAAAGCAGAAGAGAAAAACTTTTCAAGTTATGCTTGTTTTGTTTTGGTGAGAGTAATGTGTTGTTATGTTTGTTTTGCTATGTATGTTTACAGTGAAATAATATGATTGATAGTTGTGTGAAGTAGAACATAGAACATTAAGAATATTTTGCGCAGCCCTTTAATATATACTTTATAGGGTCTAACATTAATATTGTAGCAATTACAAAAGGAATACCAAATTTATATGAAAACGAACTTGTATAAATACATCATTTAATCGGACTTTTGTTTTAATCGGTTAATCGCTCGATTAATTAACCGAGGTTTTGGTTTAATCGGTTAATAATCGGTTAATTTTGTAATTGATCGGTTAACCGATTAATAAAGATTTTTTTTTAAAAATTCTTCAACTAAAACGAGCAAACAAAAAAATTTCATAAATATGTACATAATACATATTTTTTAATTAAAACATAAATATTATGTAGTAATTAAAAAATAAACTGTAAGATAATTTTATTAGTTATTTTAATAGTTTAAGGGAGCCTTTAAAATATAATCTTTCAGACAAATAATTTGGCTTAAATATTTAGGATTTAATTAGTTATTTTTATTAGTTTTGATAAAACTTGCCATGAAAAAGGTTCTTTCATTTGTCGTAGATGTTTGACATGTCGAAAGCAACCCATAATACATAATATCTTATTGCTCGGTCATTTTCCTGGATTTCGCTTAACATATAATCTTCAATTATGTCACTTCTAATTGTTTCGGTTAATTCTGTTAAAGGATTGACATGAGAATATATGAGAAGAAACAAATAACTAAACACATACAGTACCTTTTGATTAAAGTCACATCCTTTAGTTGCAGACAAGTCGTGGACTATATCGCTAAAATGACTATGAGCCTAAAGGTACGTTCAGACTGATGAAATATTTGAAAGCAAACATCAAATATTTCATTAACGTAGTCTGAACACAAAATATTTTTGAGTATCAAATAAAATAACAGCTGATTTTGAGCAAATAAAAGTATTTGCCGGCAAACAAATATTTGTCCAATGTGAACATAGTGTGAACACAAAAAATCAAATATTTTAATAATTTTTGAGCAAACATTTATTTGATATTACAAAAAAATTGTAAGAGCAACCAACGACAAATAATTTTAGCCATGTTCCGGATAGAAGCAATTTTTCCTGTAAGTTTTCGGATTCTTTACAATTTTAAAGATTTTTTATAATTATTAGACTTTGCTATCGTGCCGCTATTAGCAAATTTTTGCGAATTACCGCTAATTTAGAAATTTTTATAGAATTTTTGCCATTCCTTATAGTTTTAGGCACATTTACTAAATTTTATGGTTAGTTTGAAATATTAAAATTGTTCGCCAATTTCCGCTATTTTTGCAACATTTTTTTTTTGTTTTTCCCCTACATTTTGTTTTTTAACCGATTTAGCAATTTCAAATATATTTTACGGTTTGTTTCCAAGTTTGCAATTTTTCGCGAATCTTAGCCATGTTCGCAAAATAAGCGATTTCTTTCTGTGATTCTTTGCAGCTTTAAGTATTTTTAATAATTATGAGTATTAAACTTTGGTATCATGCCGCTATCAGCAAATTTTTGAGAATTTCCGCTAATTTAGCAAGTTTTACCGAATTTTTGTCATTCCTTATACTTTTAAGGGACTTTTAATCCATTTTATGGCTTGTATGAATATCAAAAATTTTCGCGAATTTTCGTTATTTTTGGAAAAAATTTTTTTTTGTTATTAACCGACAATTTGTTTTTTTAACCGATTTTAAATAAATTTTAGGGTTTGTTTCTAAGTTTGCAATTTTTCGCGAATTTAAGACATGCTCGCGAAGAAGCGCCGAACACAGTGTCCAAAAATTTTTATAATACCCTTATAATGTGGATACATGGAAAAGGTGGACAGTTTTCTTTTATAAAGCCAGTAACTTGGGTGAAAGACCTAACTGGACATGATGAATCCAGGTGCTACGCATATCTCGTCATGGATAAAACAATTGAAAACAAAAGTATACATTGCTGCGTTTACTGCCACACTTCCAGTTCAACGCGCTGCTGGTACCGATACACCTAAACCTCAGAGTCTGGATGCTGTGTCCCTGCAATAAAATAATGCCATAATAAAATTATATAATAAATTTGTATAATCTAAAGTTTAATCTAAATGTATAATCTAAAGTAATTAGCATACGTTCTCTGGCCAAACCAGGAGGAGAACTTAGTTGTAAAAAGTTACAGAGAATCCTAGGGTTAATGATTAAATAAAAGGTTATTTTACTAAATAAAAAAAAAAAAAACAAAGTATTAACTTCGTTTCACTGAAGAGTGGAAAAATTAACCACAGAAAATAAATAAAAATATAAAACCTATTTATTTTTCGAGTTTGGAATCACTCTATAACGAAAGAAGCAAAGTAACGGCAAGAAAATATGAAGATCTGCAATTTTTAAAACTGACTTTACCCAAGGACCATCACCGTTTTTATGTTGATCTACCTCATCTATGATTTGTTTTTCTAAATATTCTGTACCTAGTTTTTTAACATAAGAAGCTTTCGCTTAAAATAAATACACTATTGAATTCAACATAATCGTATAATTTTAAGCAATTGGTTGTTCCCTATATCGCAAAAATATACCTTTTTATTATTATTTATTTCTTTTTCTTTAAACTAATAATTATTATTCTTATTTATTGTTAACCAATAAATGTTTTGTTTATCAACACCAATTATATAACTACATTCTGGTAAATACCAAATACATTTACTTTGTTATTAGTTTTATTGAGCTTTTTTAGTTACAGCGAACACCGCTGTAACGAAAATGCTTAATAGGGAGCAATTCCTTATATTAAATTCTAGAAATTAAAGAAAACATATTTAAGGAAAATATGCTAAATAAGTCCCTACTAAAATAATGAAATTTCAAAGAGCAATTGTGCTAAGTCCAAAAAAGCCTATAAGTCCGCAAATGATTTATTTTAAAATCCTACGACTACTGGTCATTTAAGAGGATGGACTAAAGAAAAGAACTGCATTTACAGAGTTTTAAAAAGTCTCCTAAAAAAAAAAAATTAAACAGTTTTTTGTCTCTCCTGAATAATTTGAAAAAATGGACTTAGCACTTATTCCGACTAAGGTAACGATATGTCTGTTCAAGCCGATTTTTTTTCTACGGTATTCAGCTATGGGGCACTGCCTCGGCCTCAAATATCGAAAAAATTCAAAGGCGCCAAAATAAACATCTTCGAATAATCACAGTCGCTCCCTGGTATGTTAAAAACTCTAATATTCACAAGGATCTCAATGTGCCATTAGTAAAAACTATTATTACGAAGTACGCAGCAAAATATTTTAAAAGGCTTGAGTCGCACCTAAATCCACTAGCTCGAAATATTTTAAATGACAGTGGCCACTCTAGATTAAGGAGAAGAGATACTGCAGGACTCATCCGACGAGAAGACCGCTAAACATCTACATATGTGAACAGAAACCGTGAGGAAAAAAATTTTCGTCTAGCATTGGCAGGACAAAAATAAAATATTAGTATAAAATATTAGTATAAAAAAAAAGTCGTTTTTTTTAATAATTTTTTGCATATAATATATATTTTTAAAAAGTTTTAAAAATTTTAAAAAATTTTTGTTAACAGTAATGTTGACCTTTTTTTGTTGTTGTAGTTTATATTTGGTTCGGCTTGAGGTCTTTTATTATAAATTAAAAAACAATTTTGATTTTAATTTTTAATATTTTTATTTTTGTATCCAGTATTTCGAGGCAACTCCGTTGCTCATCTTCAGGGGATTTATTTAAATAAAAAAAAAATTACAAAATTAATTTTTAAAAATTTGTGAAATTTATAAAAGAAAGGAAAAAAAGCCCTGAAGAAGGCACTCAACGAAGTGCCGAAATATTGGATATAATAAACATTTAAAGTTTTTTATATAAAAAGACCTATTAATAATTATTTATAATTTTTTTTTATATATTTTTTTTGTTGCAATTAAATGTATTGCAGATCAGCCATGTGGTGGTACTTTAGAAAGTATTTTGCAAATATTTCGCAAGCTCTTTCTCTCTCTCTAGCTTCTAATACGAAACGATTTATTCGTATAAAATTACTCTACTCTGAAATTAATTTTGGTTTACAAATTATTTAATTATTATTGTTTTGTCTGTTTTTAGTTATTAGCCACCATCTACGAGTATCTACTCTTTTTATTCATTCATTCATCCCATCATAATAATAATAACATTGGCATTTTTGTATTTTTAATCATAATTGTTGTTGCATCCGACCAACCAACGAACCAAATGCCCCGTCTGTCCGCCCGCCAAACAGTCACTCTGTCAGTCACTCATTCATTTTACCAGCCATCTTTGTTTGAATTCACTTCTGTTTAAAGTTTCACAGTTTAAAGAAACTTTAGGTTGTTGTTTTATTTTATTTTTTTTTAATTTTTTCATTTATTTGTGTTTTTTTTTAATATCATTTTTACTATTCCCATTAGAGGTTATTCAACTCGTTTCACTATTCACAAATCACCATTTCCATTTATTTATTATACATACTTTTAGTTACTTATTTATGTTTGTAGATATGTACAACGATAGATACTTATTTGTTTTACATTGTATATAATATACTTTATATCATCGTTTGTAAGTTGGTATATAAAACTCTATTGTATTGTATTTTGTAGGTCTGTATCTGGTAAACGAGTATCAACAGCAGATTTTTTGTTTTCCACTAAACTATTCATTCGACGTGTCTATTACGAAAAAAAATCGTCTTCTCGTTTTTGCAACACTGAACTAAAAAAAAAAAAAAAAAAAAAAATATCGACAACAACAGCAAAAAGCTTTAAATGATCAATGATTGTCTGACAACACATTATTGCACTTAATGATCATTCAAGTGTTTTCTTTTTCGTTTTCTATCTGCTCTTTCTATTTATTTCTTTTATCGAGTCTAAAGTTTAGCTAATAATACTGTTTAATATGTAGCCATAAGTTTAGTAAATGCATTCTAGTATGTATTCTAGATTTAAAACTTATTCTTTGTTTTTTTTTTTTGCCATTTGAAAATCTAATAGTTTTTTTTTTTTAATTTCTTTGTAGGTAAGTGCATATTTTTGTAATTCTAGAAACAAGTTCTAGAAGAAAATTGTAAGTATTACATAAAATTACTGTGTTAAACTGAAATTAAATTCTTGCAATCTAAAATCGATACGAGTATTTATGATGATTAACTGTGCGTCTTCTTTTTGACGTTATTTATACAGACGTGTTCTGAAAATCAAAAACGCAAGAATTTAAGTCGTTTTTTAATTAGATAAAGGTAAATCTTTTGTTTTACCTTTTATAATCACCCTTATTCTATTTAGCGTCATCGTCATCAATTTAATATTAAAATAAATTTTTATCGACGTCGTCATCAATTCGATACAAAACTTTATTCTATAACATCAACGTTACGATGTCGATTGTTTATCGTTTTTTTAAGCACATCTCTAATAATTTAGACAGTTGTTAGTTTGTTTTCAGTTTTTAATAAAAAATGCAATATGATGTTCGTTTCTTTAAAATGTTGTGCTCTCAAAAAGGGTAGCGTGACTTATTCTGAAAAATTCACTCTGCAATTTTCGCCCAGTATAAATATATAGTGGTAAAAGTGCCCTGTCTGTATCCTTTTAACGGTGACGTTTACCGAAAGGAACAACGAAGCTACGCGAAAATTTCAAAAATAGACAAAATTTGCGTAAAATTATTAATATTTAAAACAAGCCATAAAATTGATTAAAAGTCCTTAAAATTATAAGGAATAGCAAAGTTTAATATTTATTATAAATGGGTAAAGCTGTTAAGAATCACATTAAAATATCGCTTTTATCTCGAACATGGGTAAAATTTGCGTGAAATAGCAAACTTGGAAACAATCCCTAAAATTTATTTAAACTCTAAATTGGTTAAAAACAAAAGGTCGGAAAAAATAAACAAAACTATTAGAAATGGCAAAAAAAAATTCGATAAAAATAGCTCAATTAACGTAAACATTTCCTTATAGCGACATGATAGAAAACTTAATTTTTTATTTATAAAACGTTAAAACTTACAGGAAAAATGAATGGCTTCTCTTTTGAACATGGCTAAAGTTCGCGAATTTGCGCTTATTTAGACATTATGATGGAATTTTTGCCATTCTTTATACTTTTAGGGACTTTTAATCCATTTTTTGGCTTATTTAATATATTGAAAATTTACGCGAATTTTCGCTATTTTTGCAAATGTTTGGAAATTTTGCGTAGCCTTGTTGCTATATTATTATTATTGAAAATTTAAAAAGGAATAAAACTGTTTCGACACTAATAAGACTGACGATAAAATCAGAGTCAATTTTTATCGATGCAGACGTTAACGTTGCGTACGGCATACCAACAATACATCGACGCTTAGCGATAAAATTTGATATTGACAATGGGCATACCGACTTAACACAATCGACACGAAACGGCATCGTTTCGCATTGATGACGCTAAATGGAATAAGGGTGATTGTAAAGTTAGAAAGGTTTCTTTTGCAATGGGACATATTGTCCCAAAAAGATTGGGATTTATTACACAGAAAAAATTAAGAAATTTTTCTAATCACCAAATTTATACCAAATTCATAATATCAAGCAAACAATTTGTTGATTTTGCACCTATTACCGAAATGATTATATTGCAGGGACCGTAACGGTTATAAGTGATATCAAAAAAGTTATTTTTTAACAGTTATTTTAAGAATTAAAAAAAAACTCAATCTTTAACAGTTATTTTTCAACGTAAAAATAAAAGGTCGAATAAACTCTTAAAAATTGAGTTTTATTTTGCCATCAAAAAATAAAACTCCTAAATGAGTCTAATTTAAAACTCATTTTTAGAGTTTAATTTTTTCCGTCTAAAATAAAACTCATTTTAGGAGTTTTATTTTTTCCGTCTGAAGTAAAACTCATTTTAGGAGTTTTATTTTTTCCGTCTGAAGTAAAACTCATTTAAGGAGTTTTATTTTTTCCGTCTGAAGTTGGTATTGAGCGACCTGCGGTCTAATCTTTCACCAGAAAATTTGGAAAAAATAATGTTTGTTAAATTAAACAAATAAAAAAAAGTCTGTTAAAAAAAAGTAAACAAATGAATTTTAATTAAGACAAAAAAATTAATCTCTTCAAAAGAGTTTTATTTTATGAAGGCGAAATGAGTTTTATTTAAGACGAAAAAATACTCGTAAAATGGGTTTTACTTTATACGGAAAAAATAAAAGTCCTCAAATGAGTTTTACTTTAGACGGATAAAATAAAACTCCACAGATAAGTTTTATTTTAGACGGAAAAAATAAAACTCCTGAAATGAGTTTTATTTTGGACGGAAAAAATAAAACTACTCAGATAAGTTTTATTTTAGACGAAAAAATAAAACTCCTAAAATGAGTTATTTTTGATGGAAAAAATAAAACTCCTAAAATGAGTTTTATTTTTGACGGAAAACATAAAACTCTTTTTTTTTTTAGGATCACTACAGATTCTGAAAGAGCTCGTCAGTTCGAATCTATTGGTATATGACACTATAAGTCTCCGTTGGCGCTAACATGAAGAGTTATTATGTTAAAATTTTCCGGATAGCTGTTATTTACGGTCCCTGTTATATTGATTACTTAAAATTGTAAAATTTTTATGTGCTGTTTCTAGGTGACAAGCAATTGATTGTGTAGTAAAGTTTATATGAAAAAATTATCATAAAACTTTGTCCCTTTAAACAATGTGTTAATTTATATAATGAAATATTGACATCTACCAACAACAATTCTACAAGTTTAAATTATTTTATTTTAAACGAAAAAAGGCAATAAAGATTTTTTGTTAATTAAATAATATTTTTATTAAAAATTTATTTGAAAACAACTAAAATGTTAATTAAATCAAAATTTAATTTTTAATTTTCTTTCAATTAAAAAAACATAATTTATTCAATCGCATTAATTAAATTTAAATACTTTTTAAACCATTTTTGTTATTGATAAAAAACTTTTTTCTGTTTATCGAGTGAGATTCTTTATCCCAATATAAGTTAAAAATAAAAGTTTTGTTGTTTTTGTGTATTCAGATAGTTTTATTGGGACAAAATATCCCAACGTAAGATATTATTTGGATGATATGTCCCAGGGTAACGGTAGGATCACAGACATCTCATGTATCCCCAACATCTTATACTATTGCCTTATTAATAAATTTGCAATCAGAATTGAAAAAAAACCTAACAGATTTCGAGAAAAAACTCCGGGGTAAAAGGGTTAAACAGAATTCTAAAAGAAAATTATAACAAATTCGATTAAGAGTGTATTAAAAAGGACTTCAAAATTCTTGCATTTTTCGATTTCCAGAACGCCCCTGATAATTATATCTGCAAACCACTATTATCTTTTTAATTTTTTTTTTTTTTTAAATAAGTAGTGCTTAAATGTTCGCTTAATTTTTTTATTGAATCTTCATATAATTGATATGAACTAGAAAAAATTAGTAAAATCTTATTCTAATTCCTAAGTTTAGGTTTTGTCAATGCCTGAAGAAAATTCTCCTCATCACGGTCTCCGTCAGTGTGTCAAGATATTTGAAAGCTAAATATGACATTAAACATGGCCGAAAAAGGCTAAAAATTATTTTCTAAAATGTTAAAAATAATGCTAAACGTTTTAAAAAATTGTTAAAAATTTATTACCAGCACGAAATTATATTCGAAACTAAATACATTTTAGTGATTTATTTTTTTTTAACGAAATACAAATAAATGGTTATCAGTGTGGCCATTTTGTCATTTTTGCAGCTAAATTTAGCATTAAAATTTTTTATTTGGCTGCAAAATTTTCATTTAGCATTATGCATTTTATTTAGCATTTTTATAAAATGTTTTAAAACTGGCCTTTTTTTTTAGCATTATTTTAACAATTTAAACGAATACACAGAAAAAAGTGTTTTATCAATTAAAAAAACTTAATTAATGTGATAATTGAATCAATTATTTTTTTAGTTGAAAGAAAATTATAAATTTTATTTTGATTTAATTAACATTTTAGTTGTTTTGAAATAAACTTTCAATTAAAATTTTAATTAAAGAACAAAAAATCTTAACTTTTTTCGTTTAAAATAAAATAATTTAAACATGTAGAATTGTTGTTGGGAATTGTTTATATTTATTTAAATAAATTAACACATTGTTTTAAATGGCAAAGTTTTTTGATCACTTTTTTAATTAAAATTAAAAATATCATTTATTGAAAAAAAAAGTATTCATAATATTAAAATTTTTAGTAATCGATATAATCATTTTGGTAATAGGTGCATAATCAACAACTTGTTTGCTTGATATTATGAATTTGGAATAAATTTGGCGATTGGAGAAATTTAATAATTTTTTCTGTGTAGTTTTATTGATTTTACTTGAATTTTTTTTTTTAAATTATAATAAATTTTGACTAAAAATAGTTGTACCCAAAATAAAATTTCGTATGAAAATGGATGATTCTTATGTTGAGAAATTACTTGCCCTTTAATATGACGATATTAAAGTACAAGGAAATTTCACTTTGTAGTTAGATACAAATTTTATAGTGTAAATGTTTGAGAAAATTGTTTGCCCTTAACTTCTGAAAAAATTATCATTTTAAAACTTAAACTTTTCCTTAAACTATAAGAAATAAAATGATCTAAAAAATTGGTAAAGCATAGAAATTTTGCATGTATCAGAGGTTTGCGACCCCCTTAATTTAAAATTTAATTTAATATCTGTGCTGCATATTTATACATATGTATGTATCTGATGTTTTACCAAAATCTACCCACTTGTTTAAATTAGGGAAGTAACGAATACCGATACCGATATTCGGCGATACTTCAGGTTTGCCGATATATCGGTATTGTCGATACGCCGCACACTGGGGCCAACAGCTCGTTTTTCGAAGATTAATTCATAGCTCCTCAGCTGCAATAGTGAGGCACACTAAATTTGATGGGGGTAACTCTTTAAACAAATTTAATTTTCCAACCAAATCTTGTGGGTATAAGAGGGGGATACTGGTACCCCCCATACAAAAAAAATTAGTTTTTTTTCTTATATCTGAACAACTACAATAGTGAAACATACTAAATTTGATGTGCGTAACTCTTAATACAAACTTCATGTTCCAACAAAACTTTGAAGGTATAAGAGGGAGGAGACGGGTACCTCCCATGAAAAATAATTATTAATAAAAAAATAAACATGATTTTTTTATTCACGCACACTCCTGCTAAATTGTCTGCAATAAATGAGTCGCTAGAATCACTAAAAAAAATTTCCTTTCGACCACACTTTTGGGGTCTTAGCACACGGAAATGCAATTGATGATTGCAGCCAATTCTTATTCGTTTCACTGAAAAATCGGTCTTCGTTTCTGTGAGCTTTATTCCATTTAGTCTCATACTCAAAAAAAAAAAAACTGTTAAACGTATTATTGAAAACTTGAGAGTTGACCGCCGAATAACCAGTGCGTTTCTTTAGTTCTTCTTTTAAATAGGTAATTTTTCATATATTGTTTTACAATTAAAATTTTTTTAAATATCATACAAGCGTTGGCGGATAAAAAAAACAACGCTCGAGCTTGTTCCTGCAAAATGTAAACATATTGCATTGAAATATACAAAACAAACAACATTTAAAATATATAAATTATAAAATATAATCTATAAATTTAATCACGGTCACGCGTGACTCACGCGTAAGAAATCACGACATTTGCACATCTCTAATAAAAATGATAGCAGAAGTCGCGAAGCGCTTTTTTTGGTAACACAACGCGTGTTGCTACTAATTCGTACATAACTTCTAAGGCACAACGATGCCCACCTTAATTTTTTCTAAAAGAACGCTGATTTATTCAACCTTTAAAATAAAGTTAAAATCTCTTCTTAATTAAGCCTAATTAATAACTATATGTCCACTTAAATTGAGAAACATTTTTTTTTCATTTCCCATATAAACTTAAAAAATAAAAGCACTTCCACAAAGTATTTTTTTTACAAGTTTGAGCTACACATTTGAATAAATACCTGACCTTGATGGTTGCATGGTTATATTAATTACTTTTTAAATTCACATTCGGTAAATCGGATTTATTTACAAAAAAAATTTTAGCTTTTATACCAATTTTTGTTACAATGTTTAATTTCAACGCGTCAGTATAAAAGCACCGTAACATATTTGACATTTATTTTTCCGCCTACTGATGCAGTGCTTTGTGCACTTTAACTTTTTTTTTTATTAATCCGTGAAATCACTGCCTTTGGCCCCTGTGTGCGCCGATAACTTTTTTTTTTTTAGAGTTTTTTTTAAAAAACAATTAACTTTTCAAGACCTATTTTTGGCACTACAACTAAAAGAAATAACACATTGAAAAGTAGAACATTAAATCAAAATAGAATATTAAATAGTTTCTTTTAATTCTTTAGCTGAAGGTCCACACCACGCGTTCTATACGTTTGATACTTTCTTTACCTTTGTTCAAGACGCATGTAATGCGAAAATATGGCATTACTTAATGCATGCTATACGTACATATATTAGTTATATGCGTTTGCTGTGTAACTTCTCAATACAATTTTCCACAGATTCTTCTTTTTTGACAGATGCTCATAGTAGTGAAATGTTAGATCTTGTATGTTTTTGTAGTATAAAAATCTACAAATTTTGTACGTTTTTAGATTTTTATACTTATTTTTAATGATGTTTGTGAGAATAAAAAAAACATTTGCTGAACATTTTGGGTAACATCGTAAAGGATACAAAATCCATAATCAAGGCCACTGCTACATTGTTTGACGTTATTCCGCTAGTTAATAGTCTTCGAACGTTATTAGGAAATATAAGAAATGAATAAACTGAGACAGAAACAGTTCAGAGGCCCAAAAATATTGGCGGCTTCCTTAGCATTAGTTCTAAATGAAAGATTTGAGGGTTTAGAGAATAATGAAACCTATTGTTTATCTAAAAGTCTTCGAATATTTTAAAGACAATCGGCTTTTTTCCACTGCTGGTCTGGTTCGAACGGATTTACGATAGCCGCAAAAGTTGAGATATTTTTAACAAAAATCTTATTAATACAAATTTTAAATACTTACGCCAATATTCATAAAAAATATTTTTAATTAATAAAAGGTTTATTAAACAAATTTTCACAGTAAATTCGTTTCATAAAGCTTCTATAAACCTATATAAACATCACTTGTTTTTTGTTAAGGTTACCATATTATCAAATTCTTTGTTTTTAAATCATATTAATACTAATTTGAAATATTAATAATCTCTTACACTATAATTTTGTATAATAAAAAAATTATTATATATGAGTTTAGTCAATTTTACCTTGAATTTAAATTTCATATTCGAATCGGTATCGCCGATATTTCTTTTTGAGTATCGGTATCGTAACGGCAAAATGGCATTATCGTTACCGCCCTAGTTTTAATATAACAATTTGTTTCAATTTCGTTAAAAAAGAATTCACTAAAATGTATTTAGTTTCGAATATAATTTCATACTGGGAATAAATTTTCAAAAAAAAATTAAAAAAAAAAATTTAGCATTATTTTTTTTTTTTTGCAATTTTTAGAATAATTTTTAGCATTTTTTGGCCATGTCTAATGCCAGATTTAGCTGTAAATTTTTTAAGGATCTGGTCACACTGATAGTTATGTATATTTAAAAAAAGTGGGTAGATATTGATAAAACATCAGATACATATAAATATGTAGCACGGGTAGTTGAGATTAAATTTTAGATTTATGGGGCCTGCAAAACTCTGATATATGCAAAATTGAAACGATTTTATTTCTATGCTATTAAAATTTTTTATGTTATTTTATTTCTTTTCTATGTATAAATACCTGTGGCAATACATAATAATGGCTTACGTTGACATAAGTGCTTTTTCGTTTTATTACATATTCTTATTCTCTTCTTCAAGATTTATCAATCAACTTAATTTTAAGTATAAAATGTCGTTATTAATAAAACTATACTTATTTATATTTTAACTTACATAATATAACACATAATTTATCTTAGACAAATCCCTTAATGTCTCAAAATACGAGATTTCGACTTAAGCCATTATTATTTATAGCCACAGATATAAAAACGGTGGTGCCGTCTATGTGCTCCTCAAACTCAAGAACCGCTGGACCGTTTGACACCAAACTTGGACAATAAAATATCTTAGTCGGAGGCTAGGTTTCTCTTAAGTTTAATCCCGATAGGTGGCGCTGTTGTCGTGATATTAAATTTTTTTTATACCCTCCACCACCACTGTGGTGAATGAGGGTATACTAAGTTTGTCATTCCGTGTGAAACTTTTTTATTATACAACTAAGATCCCATAAAGTATATATATTCTGGCTCCTTGAGTAATTCTAAGTCGATTTAGCCATGTCCGTCTGTCTGTATGTCTATCCGTCTGTTGAAAACACGCTCACTTTTAAAAAACGCAAAAGAAAAGAACAAACTTTGTCTAAAATTGCTTGTAGTTATCCTAAGCAGTTTGGGATTGAAATCCAGCAACATCGGTTCAGTAGGATCGGAACTATGAATCAAAATGTGGAACCACCACCCTGAAAAAATTGATAATTTTGATACAAAAACTAACATAAATGGTTTATTAATGCACGGAATGACATAAAATTCTGCTCGAATTTGGTTTGTACGACTGCAAATCATACTGGTAAATTTCGTGACGATCGGTCTATAATTTACCATGGGCCCCATAAAAACCCATCTCGAGGAAAACAGTTTAGTACGCCTAAAACCGCAATAAATAACGCTATTATACTTAAATTTGGTACGTCACAGTTTTAAAGGACCAGAAATCACACTGTAAAATTTTTTTAAGATCGGTCCATAATTTACACTAGGCCCCATATAAACCCTACTCCCGGAAAACAGTTTAGTACGTCTAAAACCGCAATAAATAACGCTAGCATACTTAAATTTGGTACGTCACAGTTTTATAGGACCAGAAATCACACTGTATTTTTTCACATTTCGTTACTTTTTCAACCATTATGGTTGTAAAAATTTTATTAGTCGTGGCAGCACTGATCTCTATTTAAGGATTTGCATCATGTTCTCAATACTGAGAAAAAAGGGTTTCTTGGAACTGCTTCAAATGTAGATTCTCTCAGAGTATATTATTTATTGTAAACCAAGAGAATCTTCATTCACATATTTTAGTTACTTATGGTGGCTAACATTTACATAAAAACAAAAACAAAACTTACGAAAAGTGTTTTTGCTATATATATACTCTTCTAAAATCAAATTAACGTGATAGTTATAAACAGTGTTGCCACGTTGTGGGTAATTACCCGAATTTTGTGTTTCTTGTACTGTCATGGGTAGATCTAGGGATGTGCAAAAAATATCGATGTATCAAAATATCGATATATAAAAAAATTATAATCGATATATATCGCCGATATTAAAAGTACCCAAATATCGATACATCGATATTTATATACGACTATCGAATTCGATATTTTTAAGATCTCTTTATAATAAAATTCAACATTTTAAGCGTTGCTCAACTGCTTACAACACTGTTGTTTTTTTTAAGAATTGCATCATATGTTTTTTAACTAATTTTAAGAAAATAATGACGATATTCCATTGTACATTTTCATAGATTACACAGTTCAGTTTTGTCTCGGTTTTTTAAGAGATGACAACAACAAAATAAGCGCGGAAAAAATATTCTGGAAATAGTTCCTAGAATTATGCAAAGAATGGACTTTATTCTGGCGTATTAGCAGCAATAGACTCATGAAAGTTGGAATGTTAATAATAAAAAAAAATATTTTGTTTTTTTTTTATTTGAGCATGTTCTTATATATTAAAAATAAAATATTGCACAGTTTTTTTGTTTAGCATGTGTCACAAGTTTCGTTTACCGACAGTATATAATCCGGCACTTTATAATACCGATTAATTTTTTTTTTTTTTGATTTCATAATAAATGAATTTTTTTTGTATTCTTTACTCTTTTTTGATTTTTTTTCGCAGAATTAACAACCGGTCCCTCTATTTCAAACGAAAACTTCGTTCGCATAACTTACCTTAAAAACTTAATTTTAAAATTGGTTTTTGTATTAAATAAAAGTTAAGCGAATGAACGTTTCGTTCGAAATCGAGGGACAGGCAATAAATTTGAAATTAAAAGAAACAATAATAAGTTAGAATTGAATTACATGTACTATTTTTGTGTCTATGTTAATATGTATTGAAATTGGGTAATAATTTCAGCTTAATAAGTTCGATACATCGATATATCGATATTTTTAAATAATAAATATCGATACTCTTAAAAAATATCGATACGATATATATTGATATATTTTTTCAATCCCTAGGTAGATCGTCGGTAATTTATTTTAGGTGTAGTTTAGGTGCCATTTTAAATTCTTTACAACCAATGTCTTATTTTGTTTTTCATAAACCGCAAACCGCTCATAATTTTGTGAAAAGATTATTTAAAAACAAAATATAAAAATTTAAACAAATTCAGCCGTGTTCCACGTTCCAGTTAAATTTATTTGAAAATTAGCGTAATTTTTTCTGATTTTAAGAGTAGTTCTGATAAAGATAAGCTGCACTTATCTAATCAGTACATAAGAGAAAAAAAATCAGTACAATTGCATAAAAAACAGTACATATACTTTTTTAATATAAAATTGCATAGAAAGCTTTAATCTGTTTTAAAAGAAAACTTGAATTTATGCTATAATTTGAACAGTGACAAAATTTAATTAACAAAACTGAATTTTTTCAAAATAATAATTCAATTCCTTATATATACAGTGTTGGAAAAAATAATAGGGACACTCTAATTTTTCAATATATTCTTACTTTTTTATTTACTATAGCATAAATATTAAAAAGTATATACATAAAATTAAATAACTTCAAATATTTTAACTTATAAAGCAAAAATAAGGAACTAGTTCTGCCAAAAAATATGTTTTTTTTTTAAAAAAGGCCTGGTAAAAATAATAGGGACATTTAATGTTTTGGAAAAAATATTTATTTTTTTTAACATTATCATCATTTCCAAATACTTTTTCAATACTTGGTTGAAGATCCTTTCATTTTTATAACCTCCTGACAACGGCGATTCATAGATCCCACAAGATTCGCACATACCTCGGCGGAATTGAGTACCAGGTTTCTTGAATTTTTTCCCACAACTCTTGTTTGTTTTTCGATTTAAAGCTACCAATTTTATTTTTGAGGACTCCCCAGAGATGCTCAATGGGGTTTAAGTCCGGTGATTGAGACGGCCACTCCATTACAAGCACCTCATTCTGCTGAAACCACGTTTTGACGCTTCTAGCGGAATGCTTGGGATCATTATCCTGCATGAATTCCCATTTTGGTGGCATTTCATCCTCAGCAAATGGAAGCATTTTATTCTGGAGAATGTCTGTATAGTCAGCAGCATTCATTTTTCCCTGAATCCAAACTATTGGACCAACTCCAGAGACCGAAAAACATCCCCATAGCATTATAGAACCACCACCGTGTTTGACGGTTTTTTTGGTATATTTTGGATCAAAAGCAGCATTTGCAGGACGACGTACAAATGATTTTCCGTCAGATCCAAATAAATTGACTTTTGTTTCGTCTGACCATAGTACGTTGTTCCAGTTTTTACGGCACAGGTGTCGCCTGGCAAAGTCCAATCTTTTTAGTATGTTTTTCTTGCTCAACAGTGGTACTCTTCTTGGACTGCGTCCCATTAATCGGACTTCCTGCAGCCTATTTCTTATTGTTCGACTTGTCACTGAAGCACCAGTTCATTTTTAAGGCTACTTGATGACATAAAGGGCTTATTTTTGGAAAGTCGAACTAAACGTTGGTCAAAACGCGCTGACGTTTTACGCTTTCTACCTCTAGTTTCATGACTTTTTTTCGAATGAATGGCATTGAATTTTGAAATTTATTTACCGAAGACATAAATCATAAACACGAAACCAATAAGATTAAATTAATCACATAAACTTTGCTTTACGGATTTTTAATATGTTTATGTTAAAAATAATAATTTTTTTGGACTAATGGTAATTTTTTGTAATGCGTCCCTATTATTTTTTCCAATTGAAATTACAACTTCACTGATTTTTTTGCAAATAAATATAAAATAAAAGCTCAAAAGAGAAAAAGTAAACAAATAATGAAAATCCCTTATTTTAGGAACAGTTAAATAGCTGGACCCCCCAAAAAAAACTTAATATAAAGAAACTGTTTGCATCTGTTTGCGAAATTAAGGATCGTCCCTATTATTTTTTCCAACACTGTATTTAGCGGGAATACAAAGTGAACAACAAAAAAATCTAAAACACAACAAGTTGTTAAAAATTCGATTCTTAATTTCTTTTTACCTACTTGGTTTAACATTTTTCAAAAAAAGATTAATTTTATTAAAAGCAAAATCTGAGTTCATTACATCTAAAGCTTGATACTAAAAGGGTCAATGTCAATATTTTGCTGTTTTGACTTAATTGTTGCTTTAGGTATTTTTCTTAACATATGGACACACCTAGCAAATATTTGACGAAAAATAAACGTGACCAACATGTTGTGAACTAAAATTTTATTTCCTTTATTCTATTATATTTATATAACATTATATTGAATATAGGTCAGCATAAAATTAAATATAAGTAGTTTTTTGCTATATCTACCAGCATAATTAATTTCATTTTGCAATTAAAATGTCATGCTGAATCTCTTTTATTTTGCGGATATAGCTAATGTCCAATTTAACCGAGAACAGCTTCAAAAGGGTTTTGCTAGCCAATTTCACTTAGAATTCTTCTTTAAAAAACTAACATTTAAATTTTCTCAAAAATGAATTATTTGACATTGGCCTTTTTAGCACCAAGCTACAGATATAAGGACAACAATGTTAAAAAATAAATTAAACACTTGAAATAACGAAGCTTGTTATGTATTTATCTTCAAAATTTATGCAAAAGTGATTTATAACTAATTACTTTCTTTTATTTTTCGAATTTATTCTATGAGTTAAATTTCAGTTATGTATTTTATAAAGCTTTTTGTAATAAAGTTCCTTATGAAAAAGAAATAATTCCCAATATCTATAACTAATTACTATTAATAATTGTAATTATTGTAAAAGGCACAATAGTTTTTCAGACGATCTTGCACTATAGATTTTTTTAAATAATAAATTTACTATGTATGGACATAAATATTTACAATGTTACAAGTTAAAAATTTGTATGGCCTTTTGTACATTGTCTACAATTTCTATCCTGTCTTCAGTCTTCAAGAAATTGTAAAACTTTTAAGGTTTTATATTAGAAGCCTGTTTCTCTCCTTTCTCCACTTTGAAAACTACAGACTCGTTTTGTAAAAGCGTTTGAATGTGGAATGGAAGAAATAAAATTCCACTTTTCGTCAAATTGGTAAACGCACCACCATGTAGCAAAACTTGCCATTTTTCTTCTACTGTCTTCTTTTTTCGTACTGACTCGGCAAAAATCTTGTTAATGAGCCATCGATAAGAACATCTTTTTTAATATTTGTATAACAAACAATTTGACAATATGACAAACTATATACTGAACAAAATTAATATATAATAACAGTACAAAAACAGTACATTAATGAAAAGATCAGTACATTTGCGTACTGATTTGCTTGTAATGCATAAATCAGTACTTTAAACAAAAAACAGTACATGTACTGATAAAAACAATACGAATGGCAACCCTTACTTACAGTATGAAGTATATTAAACGGAATATTTCAATGAACTGTAAACACTGGATCGTTTTCAAAGTCTGTTCGATTGATTTACATTTCACTCGAATTCGATTTCCAGAACATGGCTGATTAAAATGAGAAAAGTTCATGTGTATTATTATCGTTTTAATTTTTCCCAAGCCATTAGTGATGTCAACATTTGTTTCCGATCCGTAAAAGCGAGCAGAAACCGCTCCTGGAGCATATTAATGATAATAATAGTTTAATAGTTGTCAATAAAAGCAGCTAATTTTGTTCTATTAAAGTTGCACAACATGTATCACTTCGAGTGATTATATGTAACATTAGAATGTGTGACATATATATACTGTAACATATTTTTCTCAGAAAAGAAATCACCATTAAATTTGCTCATGGTTTTAAAAATAAGGAAGTGAAACTTTGGAAATTTTTCTTAACAACATTAAATTATATAATTGCAACATACTTTTACAATAAAATAAAAACATAAACATACCTATATGATTGAAATTAAAACCTTTATAGGTCCTGATTACTTTCCATCCACTTGCAAAAAAATGAGTATTTAATAAATAAAAATATCTACATTTACGTCGTACGTCGTGTACTCGGTAATATATCGTCTTAACCTTTAACCAATGGCAACAAAAATGTTGCTGTTAAAACAACGACAACAACAAATAAGAAAAAAAAAATAGAATATACTTTGACAGTTGGTTGGTTGGCCCTTGGTAACAAGAAAGTGTATTTTTCTTTTTCAATTTATTTTTTTTGTTGTTCTTATTATTATTTGCACATACAACAAAATGAATTTTAATGCAAAAAAAAAAAAAAAAATATAAAAAAATAACGGATTTTTTTTTACATACAATTTCTTTTTTAAGAAGGCCAAAAGTTTTCCGTTGACTGGTTGAATTGTCTTCCTTCTCTTTTCCATCACAAGTGAGAAAAATAAAATAAAAATAAAACACGCGTAAACTAAAATAAAAGCAAAGTGGCAACAAAAACTTTTTTTCTTCTTTGAATTGGTGGCAGTGGCAGTATGACGAGGAAGATGCGGTGGCATTGGAAATAACAACAAACATAACAATTTTCCAGTTTCAATTCATATTTTCTTTTAAAGTTTTTCATTTCTATTTGTTCGCTAATATTTTTCGCCAGTCTAGTGCATCATCTAGACAAATTTAAATAGAAAGTTTTTGAGTTTCGGAAAAATTTGATTAATAAACGAATATAAATTCGTCTAATTGAGGTGGCATGTGTTTTCCAGTTGGCCTCTTGTCCTCTAGAAAAGAATTGGGTATTTTTTATTAAGTTTCTTTTTCCAAAGTTTTAATTGGAAGTACGAAATATACACAAAAATTCATTTAAATTTCCATTAGTTTTTCTCATTTTTCTTTTTATTCCTTTGAGTGTTTTAATTTTTTTCATTTTCTGTCTTTAACATGTTCCTTTTTGTTGTTATTAAAAATTAAGTTTGCAACTTAATAATATATTTTTTGAGCAAATTTACTGTTTTATTTCGTATTCTCACACAATAATAAAGATAACCCAGCAAATGTTTAGGTTACGAATTATAAATTTAAAAGAAAATTTTTTCTTCCCTAGAAAACACATAACAGTGTAATCTCCCATGACAAGACAACGAAGGGACAATTTAAATGTGTCCGTTTAAGAATAATGCACTCTCGAAAGAACTCAATGCTCTTTCCTAATGAAAAGTTGACTACCGTTTCCATCTAAAAGAGAGTGTCCATTGGGAGGAATATACTGTATATGTTCAAAATTTACTCGATTTCTTTCCGGAAGTAGTCATTTACTTCCGTCATGACTTTGTGCAACAGTGTTAACTCTCATGACCGGACAACGAAGGGACAACTGAAATGTGTCCGTTTAGGGGGATTGCCATCTCAAGGGAACTCAGTGCTTTTCTAATGGAAAGTTGACAGGACCTGGCAAACGTATCCGTCTAAAAAAGGTGTCCATTAAGGGAGATTATACTGTAAATATTTTCATTTTAGGGAAAATATCGGTTCTACCTCGTATAATTTAAATCATAAGGATAACTCAATGTTTTCCCGGAAGTAGTCATTTAGTTCAGTCATGGCTTTGTGGGGTACTCTTGTTTAGGTAGAATGCGAGAAGTGGATATCTCAAATAACACAGGTCAACAAAATTCCGGTCATCGCCACCAGCCTCAATACTTGCAATGCGAAATGAAACTAGAATATTGGTAGAGCAAATCTGCCAAAGGGGTTTGAAAAGTTAGCTCGGGTTTCCGAAATTTCGGCCTCTAAAGTTTTTGAATTGTTGAAAGAGGCGTTTGGTACAATTAAAAAAAATACTAACTGCCTGGCCCACAATGTCGACAAGAACATTTCTTTCGTATATTTTTATGGAAAACAAAAACAAATTTTAATTTTTTATTAGTGTTTTCAATATGAATATGCGAAAGAAATGTTCTTGTCGACATAGTGGGCCTGGCAGTAAATGTACTTTAGAGCTTAACAAATTTCAGATGTCCTTCAATAGAATTGTGTGGCGATTCTTTTCTTAGAATATATTAACCCTCTTACTCACATTTTAAGGGGTATTTTTTCCATATTTCCAATTTCCGCACAAAAGTATACTTAAATGGCACTTTAGAGGTTTAAAAGTTCAACAAATATATTAATTCTTTTCAAAAATTCAAAAATTTCAAGGGCCGAAACTTCGAAAACCCGAGGTAACATTTCCAAACTCTGGCAGATTTGCTCAACCAGTAGTCTAGTTTCATTTCGCATTGCAACTTTTGGGGCTGTTTTTTTTTTTGTTGCACAGTGTAATCAAAGAAGATTCCCTTTGCTAAGAACGAGTCTTTTTATAGCACTGTTCATATACATATTGTTAATTACAAATGTAACATATAAAAGTTTGACTAATATAATAGATTAATATACAATAAAGCAAAATACAGTGGGCAACAAATAAATAATTAATTTTATAAAACAATTCACTGGGTTACTGTCTTGTAGCATGCATTAGAAAAAAGAGAACTATCGAATTAATTTAATGTTTTAGTGCTTAGTTTTCCTTTGGTTAGCTCATCGGCATAAGGACAATTTGTGGTTAATAAATGTGACTTAAATGTTTCCTCGACACGCAAATCTGCTGGTATTCGTTCAACTAATAAAAACCCACTCAAGCATTTTTACGGCTAAAAACATTTTTATTGCATTTTCTTGTTTTATTATTAAATTATTTGACATAAAAACCAAACGACAGAAAAATAAAGAACATTTTATTTTATTTATGTCTGACATTGATTTTTTAACAAAACAGGAGTTGTATGGGTGTTTTTTTTGATGACCCTTGTAATAGATAATTTTTTAAAAAGGAAAAAGACATTTTTGTGTACCGTTGAAGGTAGATTTAATGGGTGACGCAATTTTAAGGCTTGGCTGCATGCTCTCCTCGTTTTTCAACATATAAAATGTTGAATTATAATCTAATAGCTGTGGGAGGAAAACTTTAGTTTATCTTATTGAACAACTTATCCGGACGAAGCAAAGTAAAAATTTTCGGAAGTCGCTCATTTTCTTATAGAATGTTACAGCGAAATTACTATAGGCTATATTTTTCCGGAATTTTGGACCAGGGAGGGATAAAATAAATTTTTTTTCGTACGAATTTCTAATTGGAAAATCGGCATAAGAAGGCAAATTTCAGGTCAATTTTGATCAACACCACACGCAAAGAAAAAACATGATTGATACAATCACAATCGCAAACTATCATTAATGTTTGTGGTTATAATTGTGTCAAACACGTCTTAAGTAACAATATATGTTCAGTTATAATGATTTTAGATAATTGTTGTCTCAAACATATTATTATGTTCAGAAGAAAAATGCGCACGATCTTTCAAACCATTTTTCTATATTTTCCAATACCATGCAAAATGTCTACTTCAACATTTTATATGGTTCTTACAATAAAAAATGTAATTTAAAAAATTTATGTTTTATTACAAATATAATAAATAAAATATATACATATATTAAAAATAAAATTAAATACACATAATTATATACCTGTGTATGTGTTTTAATTTATAAATTTACGTTGTGTCCCTGCAAACAATTTCGATCGAAAAATAATCTAAATAGTTTCCCCATTTAGCAAAAATCTATCGCTTTTGCTATTCAATTCTTATTGATGTAGTTACATCGTTCGGGAAGAAGTGTCCCACTATGGTAATATTTACTTTAAGAATCCACTTAGTGTCTATATTATATGACGAATTAGAGCGCTTTGGAAGTTTTATATCAATTAAATTTAGTAGTATCGCTGTTGGCTCCAAAAAGTACTCTTTTGAAGTTACATTTTTTCTTATTGTTCTTTATAATAAAAAGTGGGTCATTTTACTGTTTATCTTTGTTTGATTTTGTAAGGGAAATCTAAGTAAAATATAAAAAAATGAGCTTAAAGTTAAACAAATATTAAAAAATCTACGTTACATTTAATCAAAATAGCTGTTAATGTTTTAAAGTTAAGAACCTAATGTGGACAAATTTTGTTAAAGAAAACTACACAAAATCACAAATTTGTTCAAACACTAACTTTGTAAACTTTCATCATATTATAACTAGCATATCTTTTTATTGCAAATTTTTATTTACAAATTTTCTTCACTCAAAGTTATTGTTGATCTACACTAGAAAAATTTAACAAAAACACTAATTTTCACACTAAAATTTTTAAAGTCATTAAATAAACAAACAGTTTAAAAAAATCACTAATATCCTTTAAAAAAGATAATTATCAAATTATTATTTTTAATTTCATTTTCATTTGCTCTAAAAAAAATATGCATGAGAAATTATTAAAACTTAAACCAATCTTACCGAAGAACAAGTTTGGGCAGTTTTGTGCACTCATTTATACGTGAACATTTTTTTTCGGTAACATTTGGATTCCGCGGAGTCCCAATTTTAAGTACAATACTATAACTATTTCTATTTTCAAATATTAAAAATTTCATTCTATTTTACATAATTTTATATATTAATATTATTTTACATGCACGTAGCACCGATCACATGGCAACTTAAATACAAACTTTGCTCTTTTACGTATTTTGCTTTTGTAATATTCACTATTAAACAGCAAATCGTTGCGAAGAAGTCAATATAATATGTGAAATATTCAATTGTGCCATTGTTGCAGTTGTATAACTGTTACAATTATCTGAACAACTCACTAAAGTGACGAAAAAGTATAATTTAAGAACTCATAATGCGATTCTACCGTATTTTGTTGTTGTTTAATTCCGAAAAATCTACTGTTTAACTAACAAATGTGACGAAGTAGTTAAAATTCGTAGACAATCGAAAAACACTCTACCAATTGCTTGGAGGGGTGGTACAAATACATCCAAACAAATAAGAATTCCGTTTTTGAAAAAATTCGGGGCTGATGATAAAATTATGTGTCAAAATTTGTTATAGGTTTTTTGGCTGCAAGAAAGACAAAATAATTGCATATTTATATAATTTTATAATTATATTTAAATAACTTACCTGTTTTAATAAACGTATAATAATTTATTTCGTTAGTTTTGCAAGGCATCATGGCATTTTTCTCCCCGAAAAAGGTTTTAATTATTTTGTCATCATTCATGTTTCCTGATTAACTGACGCTCACGGACGGAGGAAATGTAATTTAAAAGCACACACTGTTTGTTTTGACAATAAATGTTTGCATCTTAAGATAATGTGTTTTCAAGCAAACAAAAATGATAGTATTAAACATACCTTTTGTGTTCAACTAATATTATGATTTTAACTGTATAGTTGAAAATATTATATTATAGTAGCTAACATTTCGAATAATATAATATGTTTAGCTAGACCAAAGTACCTTTTTATGTGTAAGCCACCATATAATATTATTATAGTGAATTTAAAAACGTTAAGGACAAAAAACAATTTTTTAAGTTATATTAAGACTATAATTAATTTATGAGGGTAAACATATAAGGCAAGTATAAACAAAAATGGTCGTAGTGACCATTCATTAATCATGTTATTTCTCTGCGTGCATTTAGACTGCAAATTTTAAAAAGTTAATTTATTTTTTTGGCTTAAACTACCACCAGGGATATCGGTTTGAAGAATTTCAACTTAAAAGGACAACGCAGGGTAAAATTTGTTTTAATTATTTTGGAGATGTTTAAATGAATTTCACAATGTCGCAAAAAACTACATTTTTATGGCTTAGTCACTTAAAGTGGGTAAAATAGGGAATTTTTGATATATGTTAAGTCAGCTAATTAAGACTGCAAAATTTGAAAAGTTTTTGAATGAAAGAATTCTTTCATTCGTATAAATACATTTAAAACAAAAATAAAGTTTTTAGAATTTGTTTTTGTTTTAAATGTAGTTTTTCGAAAGAAAGAATTCTTTCGCACATCGGAAATAGGCTATTAATTATTTCATGCTTAAACTATCACCAGGGACATACATATATAAAAAAAAGTATTAATTTTTAGGCACAAAACAGGGTAAAAATTCGTACTTTTTGTAAACACGTTTTTTTTTTTTCAAAACAATTTTGCGTAAACTTGAAACCTACCCAATAAAAAGTGATGCTTCCAACGAAGTAAGTTTGTAATATCGCTTACGGAAGACATGAATTTTATATGGCGAGTTCCCACTTTGAAGCAATACATTTTTGACACAGAAAGCTCTTCATTCAGCGCACACTTAATTTTTTGTTACCGTTATTCTTTTATATGCTCCCTTACAAATCTTCTTCGTAGTAAGGAAATGTCGTGGCTCTTAAAATTTTGTATATATTTTTTTAAATTTATTAAGAATTCGTTCACTTACCTTACTGGATCTCTGTATGTCTTAATGCGTGGCGCATACATGTTTGCTTACTTTTATAAAATGTAGGGCTTCGCATAAGAATATTTATTATTGGGTATTTTCTTTCACATAGAGGTAGCAAACAAATAAAGTACATTTTAGGGCAAACAGGGTAAAAATTCGTACTCTGGTTAAAAAATTGTACGTTTTTGTGAACACGTTTTTTTGCAGTAATTTTAATGGTTTGTCCTCGGGCAACGCTGGAAATTAACAGCGTGTTTACACATATACAGGTGAGGATTAAGTAGCACTTTTTACTGATTCCCATATTAGTGAGATCAAACTTGTACAAAAAGAAATATTAATTAAGACTTAAACAATTTTTAAGTTCCATAACTCCTTAACTAGGTTCTTAGGCACAAAAAACTATATCAAAAGTTTCAAACATATCTGTAAATATACATATGTACCAGACGCGGATCCAGCTTAAGTCTTAGGGGGGGGGGGGGGGAAATTTTTTATGATACAAAACAAGTAAACAATTTGTTTTTAAAAGTTTATTAAAAACGATATGTTGATATTGTATTAAAAAAAACTAAACAATAAGGTAAAATAAAATATAAGATCAGTTCAATATAAATTAAAATAAACTTATCTTTTTAAATAACGTTTTTGCTATAAAAATAATTTTATTTATTTTTAATGTTTTTTTTTTATTTGAAACATTTTATTTGACTACATCATACTAAATTGTTTAAACAATTTTTCGACCAAAAAAAAACATGCAATTGTTAACAAAATTTTGGAAGAAGGAATATGGTTCACTAGTTTTAAAATTAAGTTATGAATTTTATTCGAACTGTTTGGGTTTTAATCTTAAGGTACAAATACATATAATTATTCTGGTTTAAGTTGGTTACAGGTTATTTTTTTTTAAATTTATTTCTTTGAGATTCTAAATTATTTTTATTTAGAAAGGAATTTTAAAGCTTATAACAATGGAAAGACATACCTTCAGTCAAAAATGCGCTTATTTTTAATTTTTGATGCAGTTCAATAGAGTAAACAAAAATACATCGTTTGCGGAAAAAAATACAAATATTTTTTTCTAGTCCTTGTTTTGAAACGATATGTAAAAGTTCTGAGTCCAAAAATGCTAAAGAAAATGCGCTAGGGCCCATTAAAATGTGAAAATGAAAATTTTTTTAATATTTGTTAATAGACAACATTGAAATAAATAAAATAATTTTATTTTTTGCAAATTGACATGCTAAAATGTACATTAAAAGTATAAAATATATAATAGAAAAGGTGATAAGTCACAAAAAGCTATGTAAAACATAAATGTAATATTTTTAGTTGGTTTGCAAGCCAATAAAGAGTCGGCAATGAAGCAAAACTGGACTTACAGACTTAAAATATATTCAGAACTAAAGACTTTAGAAAGTTTTCTCTCTCTCCTTCACGACTAAATGATATATACTTATAAAGGTACATTATATTAAAAAAAAAAATTACGGACTCACCATTGTTTCACTCATTTTTATGTATTTTTGTATATCAAAGAACTTTTCTTATTAATGCACTTGAAATTTGACAGTTATATAATTCTTCTTTGGTGAACTTTTACTAGACCAATACATATATTCATATGTATATATGGGAAGGTAGAATGGCAATGCATATAAAATTCCAATTCAAAGCCTACTATGACGAAACTATGATACGAAAAACCGTTATATTCAAATGTATATAATAAATAATTATCATAACACAAATAAAAATATTGCATATACTAAAGCTTATTAATAATTCAACAGCCCAAACCTTAAATTTTCGGATATAGATGGCACTTGCTGGGATTGAATGTAGAATAATATGTATTTAAATACAGTAAACTAGATGTTTCATTGGAAATATATAATAAATAACTATTAGGATAAATACTTGGATACTTATGAAAATTCGATTAGAGATTCAATAAAAAACCAAAAAAACTTGGGATTTCCAAAAATTTTGTACTTTCGGAAATTTTTGTATTATCGAAATAAGCAAAACTAATTTTTATAATTTAGGGGATGGGGGGGGGGAGATTTTCTTTTTTCACCCCCCCTGAATCCGCGCCTGATATGTACATATATAATATATTCTACTTTTTTTACAAAAGCGCCGACATCGTATTGGTGATTTAAAACAAGAACATTAACAAGGTGTTTTAAGCAACACTGCACGCAGAGAAAAAACATGATTAATGAATGGTCACTACGACCATTTTTGTTCATACTTGCCTAATATGTTTACCCTCATAAATTAATTATAGTCTTAATATAACTTAAAAAATTGTTTTTTGTCCTTAACGTTTTTAAATTCACTATAATAATATTATATGGTGGCTTACACATAAAAAGGTACTTTGGTCTAGCTAAACATATTATATTATTTGCTATGTAAGCTACTATAATATATATATTTTCAACTATACAGTTAAAATCATAATATTAGTTGAACACAAAAGGTATGTTTAATACCATCATTTTTGTTGGCTTGAAAACACATTCTCTTAAGATGTAAACATTTATTGTCAAAACAAACAGTGTCTGCTTTTAAATTACATTTTCTACGTCCGTGAGCGTCAGTTAATCAGGAAACATGAATGATGACAGAATAACTAAAACATTTTTCGGGGAGAAAAATGCCATGCTGCCTTGCAAAACTAACGAAATAAATTATTGTACGTTTATTGAAACAGGTAAGTTATTTAAATATAATTATAAAAATATATAAATATGCAATTATTTTGTCTTTCTTGCAGCCAAAAAAAACTTATAACAAATTTTGACACATAATTTTGTCATCAGCCCCAAATTTTTTCAAAAACGGAATTCTTATTTGTTTGAATATATTTGTACCACACAACGTAAATTTATAATTTAAAACACATGGTATATAAATATGTGTATTTAATTTTATTTTTAATATATGTATGCTATATTTTATTTATTATATTTGTAATAAAACATAAATTTTTTAAATTACATTTTTTATTGTAAGAACCATATAAAATGTTGAAGTAGACATTTTGCATGGTATTGGGAAATATAGAAAAATGGTTTGAAAGATCGTGAGCATTTTTCTTCTGAACATAATAATATGTTTGAGACAACAATTATCTAAAATTATTATAACTGAACATATATTGTTACTTAAGACGAGTTTGACACAATCATAACCACAAACATTAATGATAGTTTGCGATTGTGATTGTATCAATCATGTTTTTTCTTTGCGTGTGAGTGCAAAAATTCAAAACAAAACAAAATTTTTTTATGTCAATTTCTTTGTTTTTTGTTTAACACACTAACGTATCGTTTACGTATTTTTAGTAACTACCAAGCATTGAAGTTGACCGCAACGTTTACGTATCCGCAACATTTACGTAAAGAGTAACGTGGCCTTTACTGTTATCAGCAAATTAAATACTCCACTGTAATATCTATTGGCCACATGAAGGTTTTTAGTAACAAAAATTTAATAATTGGTAATTCCATGTCAAATCGACCAAGAGTGGGACCCGACCCCTTTCGATTTGAATGAAATTTTGTGTGAAGGTTCCTTTCATCCTATAAGGAAGATATATTAACGAAAAAAATAAAAAAAATTTTTTTTTCAAAAGTTACGTCATATTCAAAATGTCATAATATCGCCTTTCTATCAGTGTACACATAATGTGGCATCGAATTGATGACACTGTAGGCCTGGCGTAGATGACGCATCAAATATGACAAAAGTTTAGGATGACGTTCGTCATTGGATTAATGCCACTTTTTGCCTGATTGATGCCATTTGTAATAACATTTATGTCACAATTCTGATGTTAGGGCAGGGCATCAGCAATATGAAGATGCATTTTTCTATGAGTGAACCGCAGTTTATTGCGCGCTTTAACTTTTATGCAGTAAAATTTTTTTCAGGAAAAATTTTTTCACGTTATTATTCTCCTTTGAATTAAATCAAAAAATATTTTTTCGTGGGAGTTTTTCATGATCGCAAATAAGTGAAAAAGGAAAAAATTATGAGGGATTATGAATTTTTAATTTCGTAGGCGAGTTTTAGTAAATTTTGATAAGATAATTCCAACCTAATATTCTTTTTTTGAATTCTGAGGTAACAAATTCCTGTTTTTATTAAATCCAAAAAATCCTGCATCAATCGCTTAAAATAACGAGGACAAGGTGGCGCAAAAGTTTTCATCCGATTTTTTGATTTTTTTTTTTTATTAAAAACTTTGGTTTTACTTTGGAGTGTGTTTAATTGATGTCAAATTTCCTATTAAGTAGAAAAAGTGCCGCCGCCAAAATGGATGCTTATAAGGGCCCGATTTATGGCATCTTCCGATAATAGGTGCCCGCCTACCTGGCGGATATTTTCGTTGTGGACTTCAAGAGTCTGAGGCTAATTGACATAGACTCGTGACTTCAAGAAATACCACAAAAATAAGTCTAGGGCGACGTTGCCAACCAGTGCAAATCACCAAAACTAGAGATAAGGTGACCCGAAAATTATTACGCAAAATAATAGAAACATGTCCACGTTCTTGAGGAGTATAACACACTACATTTTTTATTAGCGTGTATTTTGCATCTGTTTACTTCACAGCTGTCTAAGCAGAACAGATATTTACTGTATTTGCAAAAATTATAGCATCTTCCGCTGAGCATGATGACTTTTAGTCTGACATCTATAAAAGTACTTTGAATGATTCTCAAAAACACAAGACGTTCTTCTAAAGAACTTAATAAATTGCATGTAGAGAACATATTTTCATAAAATTATGACTGCCGCATTTGTCCTTCCTTGATGCCAATAATTTAACCTAGAACAAATTTAGCTGTTCAAAAGCCATGGACACACGCATATATAAAAACCAACAATTCGTGTGTAACTGTAAAAAGACATTTCGTAAATACATGGGAATTTTCCGAAAGTTTCAGTTCAACGAATCGTATTCTCTTTACTGATTTCGCGAACAAATCTCAAGTAAGTTGGGAAAACTACAAAAAGAAACGAGTGAAATACCAACAAATACACACACGCATACATCTTAACAATTTCCATTTACGAATGTGTAGGTGAATGTGTTAGTTTAAGAGTATGTGTGTTAATGCAAAAATAGTGAATTTATAATTCACAATAAATTTCTATGCCAATGTTATGAGCCAGGAAATTTGGTGTTGTGTTGTTGTCGTGTCGTCGTTTTTCTTGTATTTGTTGTATGAACTGTATCGGTCTGAAATGCAATTTAGTTAAACGCATTCATTCGTTGTCGTAGAACTCGGGCCATGTATGATGAGATAAGTATATGAAAACTGTAGGTAAATGGTTGTGCGTTCTTCTTATTGATGACTTTTCGTAGTTTTGGTTTGAGTGGCCATTATGTTTGTCTTTTGTTCTCAACTCAAACCTGCTAAAAAAAAAGTTCGGTAACTACTCAAACATACACTCGCATATACACACACACACACACACACACACTCAAAGATATATGTACATTCAAAATATAGTTTATCCTGCTTTTTGGCCGACAACAACATCGTTAACGAATGGGTCCCTATGCGTGTTGTGTGTAGGTGGTTCGTGGTAGGTGCAGTTAAACACACATTTCTTAACGCATCCCGGGAATTATATAGCAGCTTTAGCAACAGCAGTAACTGGAATCACAGCAACATCACAGCTCGGATTCTAAAGAGTGCGTAAGGATTTTAAACTCGTGTGCTGTAAAACTACTCTCTGTCAGTTTAAAGTCGTACAATTTTTTTGTTGTTGCTAAAAAAAATTAGTTATGTATATTCGTAAATTTAAATGTTGCAACAATACTTTAAAGTAAATAATATTGTTTTTGTTGTTGCATGTTACAATTTATTGCTAAATCAAATCAAAATTTTGCATGGAACTGCTAGGGGATTTACTCCGTTTTGTGTGCGTTGTTTGTTTACATACACAAAGTAAATATGTATAATACATTTATTTTGAAACAGTAATGGGTAAAATTTTAGCAAGTTTTTTCGATTTATAAAGGGTGGTTAAATTTTAAGGGCCGATGTTGAATGTGAACCACACCTTAACGTCAAGTTTTTTTCTGCATTTCATTTGACATTTCTCAATTTCAGACTAACTCAATTTGAACCACGGAAAGATACACAATCAAGCAACGCGTTAAAGTTATTCAGGCTTATTATGAAAATGGGCGTTCAAATCAAAATGCATATCGTGCACTTCGTGATTTTTTCGGTCAATTTAATCATCCAAATGTGCGTACAATCGGAAAAATCGTGCAAAAATTTGAGCAAATTTGCAGCCGTTCACCTCAACTCGTCGTCGTGTATAACAATTGCACCTCTCACGCTCGTCGTTGATGAACATTATGCATAAAGACTTGCATTTTCACGCTTACAAGGTGCAATTGACTCAAGAACTAAAGCTTCTTGACCATTCCAAACGTCCTCAATATTCAGAATGGTGGCAAGAAATGGCAACAGTGAATGATAAATTTTCGAAGAAAATCATCTTCAGTGATGAGGCATATTTTCACCTCATTGGAGTCGTCAATAAGCAGAATTGCCGCATTTGGGCGAATGATAATGCAAGAGTGATTGTACCCACTAAGAGTGACTATTTGGCGCGGTTTATGGGCTGGCGGCATCCTCGGGCCGTATTTTTTTCCAAAATGAGGCCGGTCAGGCAGTTACTGTGAATGGTGTTTGCTATCGTGAGATGAAAACGAACTTTTTATTGCCTGAATTGGAAGATTAGATGTGGACGATATGTGGTTTCAACAGGACGGTGCCACTTGCCACACAGCTAACGAAACAATGGCTCTTTTGCTCGACAAATTCAATGGGCGTGTTCTCACGTTGTGGCGATGTTAATTGGCCGCCAAGATCATGTGATTTGACACTGTTGGACTTCTTTCTTTGGGGTTATTTGAAAGAAAAGGTGTACGTCGATAAGCCAGCAACAATTCTAGAGCTAAAGAATAAGATAATTCGGCACATTAACGGCATAGAACCTCAATTATGCCTCAGCGTCATCGAAAATTTGGACCACTTGACCGATATTTTGTTCCATACATAATTGAACCATACCAATATTATCATAATAAAAAGAAATGACAATAATTTCCTAAATAATTTGCTTTATTCAAAATCAACATCGGCCCTTAAAATTTGGCCACCCTTTATATATGTTTATAAAAAAATAAATGAAAATGGCTCCTTTTGTTCTCTTCTTTAAAAGTTGAGCTTTTAAACTTCTGAATGACATTTGTTTTGTTTAATCCTCAAAAGTGATTTTGGGATCACTGCCAAGCGAAGAGCTTAAAATTTTTTCTTTTGATTTCTTTAATGTGTTTGCATGTGCTTAGCGCATAAATGGATCTGGAACGTTCCGAAGGTGTTAAATCGTATCTCTGATGCCCAGCTAAATCTTAAGAGTATCTGAATCTGCAAAAGAATAGATTTATCTAAACGATCCAAACTATTTATGAATCGGTAGCACTTCACTTCAAAAAGGCGAATTAAGAATAAGTTTGCTCCAGATGTGCCAATTGATATCATTAAACCGCTTGATGACAGAAGTGCTGAAGGTTTCAGCCTATAAATTTGGAAGAGTTTGTTAGATATTCTTATTCTAAAGAACCAGAATCGTCAAATCTTACTTCAAAGAAGCCGATTGATATCACGCGAAGCATTTATTTTAATAGTTTTACTAACTAAATAATTATCTGGAGCAACTGAATCGTTGCCCTGTCAACCGGTCATTAACAGTACCGCTGAAAATGTCGTCCCATTTGAAAGCTTCTACCTCACGAATGGCGTCTCGAGAATCTGGGGGGGCTACTCTCTATTGCAATGTGAATACAATTTCGATGCGAAAGCCAAATGCCAACTTGGTACTCCATATCACTTTCCCAAAATTGTTTGAAAATGAAGCAAAACTGGCAATAAAAATTTAAAATGGCGCAGATTAACAGTAATGAAATATTAAAATATGTAAAAAAAAAAATTTGGCAAATAGAATCTGGGAATTATTTCTTTTCATACTTTATTATATTCAGCATTTTTTATTTTTCGAATTTGATCTATGAGCTAAATTTCAGTTATGTATTTTATAAAGCTTTTTATAATAGTTCTATTCCTTAAATTTTTAGGAATGACTTTATACACTACCAGACTATTATCTAGCTTTATAAAATACAAAAAATTTTAATTAGAAAATTTCAATAAAATAATTAGTGATGTCTTGCGAAAAGAAAAAAATGAAAAGATGCGAAAGACACATGCGCAAACGCGTTAAAGAGTACCAATCGCAAAATCTGCCACAATTTTCTTTCGCTTCCCGGCAATTCCTGGGATTTTCAATTGTCGCTTTCCCGGGAATTAATTGCGGGATTCCCGGGAAATTTTGAAGAAAATCTCTTTTTAAAACTTTAGTAAATCTATGGCGAACTAGTGTCTTAAGTAGTTTAATCCAACTTAGTTTTACCACAATATTAAGCTCATTTTTGAGATTGGTCTTTATATAGGGCCTATGATAAATAGGCCTATCTTCAAGAAATTTTACTTCTTGTCTTAGCAAACTGAATATTATAATGTTAAGAGCGTAGTAAAGTGTTTTCCCAGATGGTGGTTTATATTGCGGCATTTCAATTAATATTTAGCCTTATGAAAGTTTTTTTTTCAGTATTTATTTATTGGATCTTCATATATTAACATGAACTAACAATAATTAATCAAATCTTATCCTAATATTTACTTTATGTCCTGCCAGTGCTAGACAAAAAAGATAGTCATCACGTTTTCTGTTCACATATCTGATTGGGTGAGTGCTGCAGTGTCTCTTCTCTTTAAGCGAGTGTGGCCGCCATAATTTAAAATATTTTGAACTAATGGATTTGGGAGCAATTCAAGCCTTTTTAAATATTTTACTGCATATTTCGTTATCATAGTTTTTACTAATGGCACATTGAGATCCTTGTGGATATTTGAGTTTTTGCCGTACCAGGGGGCGGCAGTGATTATTCGAAGAAGTTTATTTTGGCGTCTTTGAATTTTTTCGATGTTAGAAGCCGAGGCAGTGCCCCATAACTGAATACCGTAGCACCAAATTGCCTTTAGGATAGAGTTGTAAAGTAGAAGTTTGCAATCGAGGCTAAGAACAGAATTTCTTCCAATAAGCCAATTAATTTGAATTGCTTTTAGTTTCATTTGAGTTAATTTAGCTTCTATATGCCATTTCCAAGTTAAACGCCGATCTAGATGTATACCGAGGTATTTTACATGCGAGTGTTGGGGTATTATTTGATTATTGATTTTAATAGGGGGACATGTTTTCCGACGCAATGTGAATGTTATATGTGCGCATTTTTGCTCACTGATCTTTATCCTCCACTTTTTTAACCACCTTTCCAGTTCAAATATATGATCCTGCAAGTAACGAGATGCTTCTTGGCAGTTTTTGTGTACGCTAGGAAAAGCTGTATCGTCCGCAAATGTTGAGGTTTGGGTGTTGCTGTTTGTGGGCATGTCCGAAGTCTAAATTAAGTATAATAGAGGGCACAGGATGCTGCCTTGTGGGACTCCAGCGTTAATTGGCTGTGGAGAACTTAAAAAATCGCCTTCTTTAATAATAAATTGACGACCGACTAAGAAGCTTTCTAACAGCTTGTGTATGTTTGCTGGTAAGTTTTGCTGTAATTTCAGTAGTAATCCTTAATGCCAGACTTTATCAAAAGCTTGAGACGCATCGATGAAGAGTGCTGAGCACAATTTTTTTTCTTCAAAGGCTTTTCTTATGTAAAAGTAGATTATGCTAAATTGCACCACAAAAGCATTATTCGTTACGCTTTAGCCATACTGACATGATTTACGAGATTGGTCTTAACATGGAGCCGTAGGTAAATTATGGACCGACATTCACGAAATTTGGTGCCCAAAAACCAAATTTGTTGAAATTTAATGAAAATAGGTGCATTTCGCCACAAATTTATGTTAGTTTTTGTTGAGTTTTTAGGGAGGTAGTTCCACATTTGGGTGCTTAACTCTTTTTCCAACTGATGCGATTCTGCTTGAATTCAATCCCAAACAGCCTAGAAGATCTAGAAACAGTTTGCCACCCATATGACTGAATCGGCTTAGAATTTGTTAAGTACTCACAATACAAATACTTTATGGGACCTTTGATGAATATTAAAAAAATTATAAAGGAAAAATATTTTTTGATTGTAAAAAGTTAAAAAAAGAAAAAATACCTTCCACAGTTCTCAGATTTTCTCTTATTTGTATTCGAAATGGTCAAGTTAGCCTGTAAGATTTAATGCTTTTGGAATATTTTTCTAGATTTACGAAAAAGTCATTGGTGAACAACTAAAAGCATTGGACTATTTAAAAAATAATATCGCACTTGTTCCTCGAAACAGAGTCAACTCAAAATTTATAAATTTTCAGTAAAGACAAAAAACATTTTTTTTATATGTATTCTTATATTACAAATGGGGATAAAACTGCATTTTTTTAGGCAAAATACTAGAGAAATAGATCTAAGATTTTTTCTTGAAAAAAGTGAAAATTGAAAAATTTTGAGTTGACGCTGTTTAGAGGAACAAGTGCGATATGTAGTAAAAAAAGTTTCTCCTTCCTGCTGAATTTGGTAAACAGTAAAATTGTTTCAGAATTCTTACTTCGTAATGTTGTGCTTTCAGGTAATAATCGCCCTTCCAGAATTGTTATTCCACTAAGGGCTAATAAATCAGAGCAAGTTAAACTCTTAAACTACCAATACAAACCATATGAATTTGTCAGCATTTATCGTAGTGCTGCCACATGTTACTTTTTAAACTACATATAATACATGGGACACTGATTTATAACTGTTGAGTTTAAACTACATGTAAACTTAAGTTTAGTTCAACTAAACCAGCGTTTAAACACTCACTGATTTATTAGCCATAAGACTTCAATACTTTCATTCTAATTATGCAAATGAGTTATAAACTTGAAAATGTATAAACGTATATTGATTTCTATGATCCTATTGGGATCAAAATAATCTCCTAAGTGTTTTGAAATTACTTTAATCTTAAATTTTTCAAGTTTTTGTTATGTAAAAGATACTAGATTTAATTACCTTAAGCGTAATAGCCAGTAAGAAATATTAGTTTCATTGGAGAAAAAGTAAATAAATAAATAAAAAATTTTGGGCGGGAACCCCTGGATCCCGGGAATTTGATTTTTATTTCCCGCTTTCCCAGGAATCCAAAAAGTGCAGGAATAAACACTCTCTAATTATAACACATGGCTTAAATCTTAATTGATAATTAAATTAAAAGCTCATTTCAAAGTGATCCAATAGTTATTACCGAGTTTAGTAATTTTCATTACTGAAACCAAAATTAAAAAGAATGATTGGACAAGAGTCGTTGTTGGAGCATATTCCCGAAATTTGGAATAATTCAAGGATCGCTATCAACAAAAAGTTAACAATTAGGGATCTGTAAATTTCTCTATCGTATCAATAAACCAACATTAGTTCGATTTAAATTTTTTTTTAAATTTGTACTGCTGTTATTTCATATACCGATGTAATATCGTCATTTGCTTTGAGCTTGTTTCATTGGAATTGTTCCTTTCTCCTGTTCCATAAACCCAACAACAAACCAACCTTGCACTTGCAGGCATCCAAATCACTTATTTTCTTTTAATTTCGTCTTTCTTCCTCTGGATTCTACTTTGTGCTTTCCACTGCAGTTCTTCTTACTATGGTGGTGACTTTGCAAGGTAGTGCTACATTTTTAAACGAGTAAGTACAAATGTATGTAGTTTAAGCTTAAAATTTTCCACCTGTTTCTTCTTGTCTACCCAGTACCATTTTTCATACTTCTACGGGCATAAGTTGAGGTAGTTATATACAAGTATTTGTACAAAAAAAAAAAAAAAAAAAAAAAAAAACAGCAATAGCATCAAAGACAAAAGTAACCAAAACAACAAGAGCAAGCAAATCTGTATAATATTTTGGACATAGTATCATCGATTGTTGTGAGGTTATGTTTGGTTGGTCGGTCGGTCGGATCGTTGTCGGTTTGTATGGTTTGTCTAACGGTCGTCGTTTATTAAAAATTTAACATACATGATAAAAGGTTAGGTACTAAAGACGTTGTAGGGATATTAAATGCTAAGGCAGTTAAAAAAGGGCTTTAGGTAACTAGGAAATTGAGCTCTAAGCTGTGGGTGCTTAGAGAAAAATGTCAAGTTTTAAACTTAAATTGATGAACAAATGTTATTTGAAAAATTATGTTCCTTTTAACAGTGATGACACATTATTACAATAACTTTCCAGCAAAGAGACCTTTATTTCAAAAAATATTGACATTATGCTGAAAATGTCATTTATGGTTGACGAACGATTATGGCAATATTTTAAGAGTTGATACAGACGTATGAACCTTAAATTAAACATTTCCAAAAAGTTTTAGTACTCTAAAAATTAATAAAGTGATAGTGTCATATTATTTTAGACGGTATGGCTTGAGTCGTAGACCTAAGACAAATTATCATCTTCGTCATGAACAATTACATATTTTACCAGCTAAAGCCTGATCCATAAACTATCCAAGTTAGATCACAATTACATTCGAGATCATCCAAACACATCATCGTTCGCTAACTAACATTTAAAACAAAAACAACTTTTAAGAAATTGTTTTTGTTTTAAATGTAAGTTAAGCGGACAAAACTTTATTCGAAATCGAGGGACAGGCAGTTAGTAAAAATTACATGCTTGTCTTTCTATTGACAAAATTCCAATAGTTTGCGGATGATTAAAGTAAAATCTGGTACTACGGAAACCCGTAGCCCTAAGGAACTTATAACGCTGGTTGTTGCCAAAAAATTATGCCGGACTCGCGGCACGGAGATACTTTAGATGCCGGGTTATGGGCTGATTTTTGCTGTAATCTTAAGTCCTGGTGACGAAGCTTTCTCCATGATGTATACTTCTTCTTGTCAAGAACTTTTGGTTTACGTTCACGGGGGCTAGTAGTTTCATTGTTTTCAAACGATCTGAAGATCGGCTGTAAAACTTTCAAAAATGGGATTCAGAACAGATTGCGTATTTTTACACATGCTTTGTGTCCTTAAAAACTTTATGGGACTTTAAAGTGTAAGCATCTTTCATATATTTCCTCTTAGTCATTGTGCAGTTTAAAAGTGGTGATAGGTTAGGTAAGGTTACGTTCCTTAGGCAGACATCGAGAAGACAGCTCACTTGGGCCCTTCAGTGATCCCTTTGTGATGTGCAGCGCCAATTCCCATCCTACAAAGCAGTTCTCAATAGGTGTTACAGCAGAATCCCACCAATTCGTCTTCTTAATGAAGAGAAGAAGCAACCTTAGTTTTTTCTTAGGTAGATCATCCAAACAGGATAGCACCGCTTTTCCCAGGTATTTCTTCCTAATGTCCCGAATTCCAGGACATTGACGTAAAATATTAAACAC
The DNA here is from genome assembly GCA_943735925.1 of Pollenia amentaria. Classification (NCBI taxonomy): domain Eukaryota; kingdom Metazoa; phylum Arthropoda; class Insecta; order Diptera; family Polleniidae; genus Pollenia; species Pollenia amentaria. The sequence continues at coordinate 127,909,963 of OX031008.1, read as the reverse complement.
AGCTTCCTCTTTCTCCTTGTCGCGAAAACTTCTGCAGTAGTCATTGCATTATGAACCAATTCTTTTCGAATGAGTCCCCACAAGCCAGTGCCGAGTTATCAACTAGACCGCTGTTCTTATCTGGTCCCTGTTGAACCTAAGTAGAGAGTTATTCTTCCATTCATAATAGCCAAGCCACAATGTCCTGGATACGGAGTAGGCGGATTCGCGAGTCCACCCCAACTCTGCAAGTCTAAAAGACACGCGCTTGGTAAGGGACCTTGATTGAGCCATTGAAAAGCCAACGAATTGATGAATGTGTCATCCAGATGACCACCTCGTCTGGCAAGCTCATCTGATATCTGGTTACCAGGGTAGTTCGCATTACGCTGGCATCCACATTATTGTTACCTTCAAATGCTTTTTTTTCTCTGCTTATCTGGAGAAGCTCAACCCTTGTCTGCAGGAGACCAGAGTCTCTGGCGGGAATCGAACCCGGAACTCCCGCGCTGGTAGGCTAGCTCACTACCAACAAGCCTACCCCTAGACGAGGGATGCAATGGCGGCCTTGATATCAGTAAATGTACAAATATCCATCGATATGCGATAATACTGTGGCCAGTTAACCACCCGCATTATAGCAGAGATTGCCGTCTGTAGGACACTATATTCATCCGGCAGAAGAAAGGGAAAGGCGATATTGCCACTGACAGCAAAGACCGCCCACGTCATCCAAAAAACTTCGAAAATAATGATTTTCAACACTTTACTTCATGAAGATTGTTTTCCAAATTAAGACTTACTTGTCATTTGCAGCCAATCAAGAAGCGGTTTCATAACGTTTGCAAGCTTTATGGCAGCACTCTAGTAGAAGCCGAGGGACGTTAAAAGATGATTTTGCATGTCCAAAATGCTGCTTTAACGCCAGTCAATAATGTTGATATTAAATCGTTACTGTCGATGAAAAATGGTAACATAAAAAATTGGTCGGGCCTAATGGGCTACCATGGTGACAAGGCAATGTGCTGTATCAGAAGGAACCAAATCCATTAAGTGTATTCTTCATGAGACGTTAATTTACTAACATTAACACTGAATGGTGTTATTGGTAGGTGTGGAGTGCTGATGTAAGTGTTTCGTTGGTTCAATTGTTAAGCAATCTATCTTGAAAGCTTTTTCCTACATTCATTTCATAGCTGGTGAAGACAAAGGCTGTTGAAATCGGGCCAGACTATTAAAGCGAGCATTAGTAGAAAAAAGTCGTAATATACAATCATAAATATAACATCCATTGTGTTTAGAATGTAAATTATTAAAATAATAAATATTTTCAAATTTAAATATGTATACAATGCTGTTATTATTAAACAAAGTTTTATGCTTGTCCTTAGATCCCTGACACTGTAGTCCTGGTGATGATATTATTTAAGGATGTTTTTGGAATAATTCATAAATTCATATTCGCAATAGGAATTCTTGCCAACTGATTTAACAATTCAGTGCTATGAGCACATTTCTTCAAGTACATCGCGATCAAAATGGAAATACATATTTTGATTCTGTCAAAAAGGTTTTTTTGGATTAAATGGCATTTTTTTTGTTGTCTTTAAAAGTCGAAATAGTCCCCATATTGAAGTTTCTCAAACCAATACTGAACTTGTTTTTGCTGAAGATACATCTTATATCTTAAAGGAACAAGTTTCTTAAACCTGAACTAGAGTTTGCAGCGGTAATATTTTTAGTCCAACTATGACCAAATTTCATCATAAACAGTTGACCAAATATTTGGAATACGACAAATAGTGGAAAAGGGTTCGAAACTAAGTACAACCACGGCACATATCTTCATAGACTATAAGCAAGCTTTTTATAGTATCAACAGAAAGAAGAAGGAATGCATTTTTTCATTTGAACATAAAAAACGCGTATTTTTGATATAGGTGTAATTTTTTTATTGGATTGTAAAGAATACATGATCCGATTATGTATGGAATAAAATATCCATCAAACTGCCTGGTGACGCGTTGGAGCTCGGATTTGAGCTCAGGAATCGTTTCCTGAGATTTCACAAAACCCCAAAGAAAAAAAATTGCACGGCGTTTAATTGCATGATCTCGGTGACCAGTTGACATCAGAATTTCTTGAGATAATTTTTTCTGGAAAAAGTTGCTGCAATAAATCGATTGTTTAATGCTCGGTGTCGCAAATAGCGCCGTCTTGCTGAAACCACATGTCGTCCAGATCCATGCTGTATAGTTGAGGCCAGAATAACTCCATTATCATGTTCCTGCAATGTATGCCGTTTACAGTCACTGCAGTTTCGGCCTCGACTCATTCGACAGTTGATTGTTGTGGGTGCATTTGTTTCTCATGGATTGCATGAGGATTTTCTGAGCCCCGAATTCGACAATTTGGTAAATTCACGAAGCCATTCAGATGGAAATGCGCTTCATCGGAGAAGATGAATTTTCTGGAACTTTCAAATTTTTGTAATAAGTTTTCACGTGTTGTTTCGTTAATCGGAGTGAACATATGTGACAGCTGCCAAATGTTAGAGTTGCCACTTGCACAAAAAAAAATTACACTTGATTTAAAAAGTGCACTCTTACTGAGACACCCGATATTATATGGAACATCATGAAACAACTCGGAGTCCCAGTCACAGCATGAATGTGGTGAGAGTACAAAATTATCCTTCCGAACCCTTTTAAACTAACACCGGAGTAAGGCTGATGGATTATCAACTGAATTATTTTTAAAAGTCTTGTAGGAAATTGTGAGCAACGTATCACTGGAATCGGCAGACACTATATGGAGTTCGAATACACAGCTGTCGGCTTTTGCAGATGAAAAGGACCTGATTAGAAGATCGGTTTAGTCTGTGAAATAAAGATTTCAGAGATTAAATGAATCAGCAAACAAAGCAGGGCTCAACATCAATGAGGACAAAACCAAGATAATGCTAGCTGGAAACCCTAAATGGAAAACTAGTTTCGGACTATGAATAAGTATTGATGATTATACGAGGGCGGATCAATAAGTCCGTGACTTTTCGAACTTCTCTCGTAGTTATATGAAGTGCAACACTGCTCCCATCAAGTACCACCTGTTAATAGACTACTGTCAAGTTTTGAGCAAGTTCCGTCATTTACTTTGCGTTTAACAGCTGTTCAAAACATACAACCTCGTGGATTTTTTTAAAAATGGAAAAAGTGAATATCAAGTGCACATTAAACATTAAACGAAAAAAAAAACCGTCAATCAAACCAAGGAAAAGCTTTTGATAATTACTATGGGGACTCTGCACCATCGATTTCAATGGTAAAAAAAGTGGTTTACTGACTTTCGTTGTGGTCGCACAAGTACAAATGAAGCTGAACGTTCTGGACGGTCAATTGAAGTCAATGCACCCGAAAATGTCGAAAAAATTCACGATATGGTGTTGGCCGATCGAAGAGTAAAAGTGCGTGAAATTGTTGATGCCATAGGCATTTCATATGGCAGTGTGGTTTTGATTTTAAATGATCAGTTGGGTTTAAGATTTATTGGACCGATTTAACGAGGATTAAAAAAAAACGACCCCATATGGCCAAGAAAAAAGTTATTTTTCATCAAGATAATGTACAGGTGCACACGTGTGCAGTCTCAATGGCAAAATTACATGAATTGGGCTACGAATTGGTACCTCATCCGCCATATTCTCCGGATTAAGCCCCCAGTGAATATTTCCTATTTCCGAACCTAATGAAATGGCACGGTGGTAAGAGACTTAGCTCCAACGATGAAATTATTGGTCAAAAAAATTACTATTTTATGGACCTCGAAAAATCCAATTTTTTGGAAGGGATACACAAATTGGAGAAACGTTGGACTAAGTGTATTGAGCTAAAAAGTGATTATGTTGAATAATAATTTTTTTATTTTTTTTTTTTAAAAAAAACTGTTTTATTCAAAAAGTCAAGGAGTTATTGATCCGCCCTTGTAGCTTTGAAGTTGTTGAGAATTGGAAATATTTAGCTTTTATATCAATACTGAAAATGACGACATCTTATATTTATGCACTTATAAAATATTTTAAATCTAAAAGCATTTCGGCACAGATTAAGATAAATTTGTACAAAACGCCGAACAAGCCGGTACTTACATATGGGTGTCAAACGTGGACACTGAAACAAGCAGACGCTTGTGGATCGCGGGCCCAGCAGTTGGACGACCAAAACCCCGATGGAAAGATGGTGTCAATGCTGATTTGAAAAGGCTATATGTACAAGACTCGAAAAATGTTGCGAGAGATAGAAATATATGAAAAAGTATTGCTTGGACCGCCAAGGCTGAACTTTAATCAATGACATTTTTTAAATATTCGGATATTTTCAGTGGTATATTAGCCACCTTATTCCAAACTGTCTATTCTCAAAAACCCTGAATTCGAGTAACATACCTTTGTATAAGTTGCATTTTGAGAAGATAGGTAGAAAACACTGTACAACAATTTCAAACTTTTTCCAAAAATACGGGATTCTGACAACGGATTCTGGTAGAGGAGACAAAAAAAAAAAAAAACAAAACAAAAAAAAAATATATATATACGTGGGTCGGCGTTTTAAAAGATCACATCATAATATTATTCTAGAGGCTTTACCTCTGATGGAAAGAAAACATAGTTTTATATAGCGATATGCTGCAAGAACTGGCCAAAGCTGGGAAACGTTAACCGCCTCTAAAATTAAATTCCGATGTGATCTTTCAAAACCCCAACACACGTATATTTTTTTTTGGTCTCCTCTACCAGAATCCATTGTCAGAACCCCGTAATTTTTTCGTTGCTGTAAAATAAAAATAATGGTTAAAAGTTACTTTCCAGCCTACACTCGTATTATTGTTTAAAATTGTGTTATTTCTTTTTAGAGTGTTCGAATATAAAAAAAGGATGGTAAGAAATTGGTTTGGCTCTCTTTTGGTGTAATTCTTTTTATTTAAAATATATGGTATGTCTGTTTGTCAAACTGACTAACTGTCTAACTAACTCTTTGACGTTATGTTACTGCTTTTTATTTATACATATTTATATACATACATACATAATATACATATCTCGAACTTGGATACAGATTATTTTCTTTTACAATTTTTTCCTGCATTTTTGAAAGTCTGAGTGTGTATTTCGTAAATGTTTTCTTGCCAATATTTGTATGTATGTATGTGTGTATGTATGTTTGTAAGTTTGTAGTATGTACCTCTGCTCTGTTGTTTGATGCTCATCAAATGCTGCGTTTTTAAATGGTACTCAAAATGTATAAACTTTCATCTCGTATCACACAATCCGCCAAACAGCCACAACAAAAATACATTCCGGTAGTTGCAGTATCTACTACTAATATTACGAGTCGGTTCTTTTAAATTTGTAATTTTTCTGTTGTTATTGTTGTTATTATTGTCTTCGTCGTTGCCGTTTGTAAGCCGACAATTTAAGCATCATCAACATTACTGGCAATGATGGTGCACTCACACAAAAACAAAAACAACAACGACAACTCCAACATTTACTGTTGGTGTTGTTGTAGTTGTTGCTGTTAGTTTTTAAGTTCGGTATTTGTTACACTTCGTTTAGAGTTCATGGTACCTGGGAGTCCTAGTAAAGTCGAACTCTTTAAACGACACCCTTTTTTTGTGTGTTTGTATTTTGGCCAACCTAAACAAACCAGACCAAAACAAAACAAAAAAAATATATATATATATAAATGAAACAACAAAACACAACCAATCAACCCGACATCCAGTCACACAGTTAACCCAACAACACACATCCAGTCATCGAGCCAGCATACCAGTCATTCTACCAGCCATTCAAAATAACTAACAAACTAAACCAAACTCGACTAAAACCAAACTAAACGACTAAACGAAACGAATCTAAACTGAACTGAACTTTACTATTCAAGTTGTTGTTTCGTTGTAGTGCTATGTTAAGTTGTAGTATCCCCAAGATTATCAGATAAAAGTAACAATATTTCATAAAAAAGCAACAAAACGAATTAAACAAAACAAAAAGAAAGAAAAAAAAAAACGATTTTTTTTCGTGCAAGAGCAGTGAATAAAAGTGCATTATTTTGTGTATGTATCTGAGTAATAGTTTTTCTCTCAAAGTTTTGAAAAACATTCACACTGACTACAAGCGGGATGAACATGAACTTTGAGTGTTTATCTTTATCTATGATGAGATGAAGCCAAAAAAAAAAAAAGAAAATTTTATTAAATTGAATAACAATTTGATGTTGCAAAAACTTTCAACAAAATTTCTGAATAATGAATAAATTATTGTGTTTTTACTTTATGTGCTAAAAATATTACTTAGATAAATTTTGAGACTTGTGTTACGAAAGAGTCGATCTAAAATGCTGCTATCCTAAGTCTTTGCTTGTCTTCTAGCCCCGATGTGGCAAGTATGATCTTAAGGAAATTGTTGGTGAGTACATTTAAAACTAAACAACTTTTTGAATATGTATTTCTCTTGATCCTTAGGATCCAATAATATATACTTTGACTACTAGCTTAAAACTTAGCATGTTTGTTTGTTTTATATTCTATAATTTAAATTGTAAAGTATTGCTAAAAAACTACATTATGGTCCCCGCATGGGCCACAAACAAACTATTGTTATTATACCCACACCACAATAGTGAAGAAAGAGGGTTGTATGTGTTTGTGCTGATATTTGTCCAATTCACAAGCTTTGTCGTATGGCTTATCGTTTAAAAAAATACGACTTTTGTTTTTGCACTCGTGAATATACAAATTTGTTGCATCGTTACTTTGTCGTATTGCTAAATGTCAAAAATGGAAAATATCAATTAAATGTACATTGTCAATTCACTTTAAAAAGATTACCAAATTTCTTTTCACCACATCATAAACAAATATGAAAAATAAGTGTTCAGAAAGAATTGAGTCTTTAACTTTAGGCAAAAATCTTAAAGCCCATAATTAAAACGACGACAGTAACTTAAAATTCTCTCTAATTTTATTGCTTTCATTTTGTTTTTCATTGGCTGTTTACAAAATGTATGAATTTTAATGAAAGTATGGTTGGTTGCATTGTTGGGAGAATGAGTGCCTAAGGGCTAATAAATCAGAGCAAGTTAAACTCTATTTTTGGTTAGTCAAACCATCTTTCAACGGATAAAACGGATAGTCAAACCATCTTTAAACGGATAAAATTGACAACATTTATTGTAGTGCTGCCACATGTTGCTTTTTAAAACTAGATATTATACATGGGACACTGAATTACAACTGTTGAGTTTAAACTAATATAAATTTAAGTTTAGTTTAACTAAACCAGCGCGCAGTGATTCGGCTAGATCATGCTAGCGGGACAATATTCATGACGTAATTTCCATTAACCACTGATAGCGTCTTGTTAAGAAACCCCCCTCCCCCCCCCCCCAGGTAGCGGATTCCAAAAATTAATTTGTTTATCGCCTCATAAAGGTATCTTATCAGGGGGTCAAAGTAACCCTTTATAAGAGAGGTCATTTTCATTTGCAAATCAGTTGCATTTTATGCACACTTGTGGTAACATATTTTAAATTTTGTAGCAAAGTGAAACGATTTTTTTGTGATGGAATATTCCGTTGAAGGTATGTACTATATTATCACTTATATTTTTTATAAAAAAGATGTATACTTCTGGTGTAATATCAATTTGTAAATGTATAGATAAATCCAGCAAATTTTACATCAATTGTTAACTTTAAAGATTAGCAACTTTTTTTATCCACATATATCCACATAGAGTTTTCTATATGTAATACCTACAACATTCAGAAACAGATTGATATACGTTATAGACCCCGTAAAGGCCCGCAAGTAAAATTATTTTATTTTTGCCAGAACGAGTCGCACACTGCTTTGTCCCCATATAACAAAGGGACCAAAAATAGAAGGAGTTCTTAGATATTTTTTGAAATTCGGTACAGTAGCATAAAATATCTTAATTAAGAAAAATACGAATTTTTGGAGAAATCGGTCCAAGGACACGCCTACCTCCCATGTGTCCTGAAAATGAAAAATTTAATTTTTCTTCAATAATGCCCATTAAGCTACAAAAAGTGGTCATGCTGATAAACATACAACTAGCAACGTGTGTGTAAATTTTCATTTAAATCGGACTAAGGACTCAAGGTCCTGCCATATATCCTTTTTATATTTGGTACGTAAATTGATATTTGTAAGCTTCATATTTATGCCAAATTTAGGCAGAATCGGATTATTGATGTGAAAAATACAAAAAACATAATTTATTGAAAAATGGTTTGTAACGATTAAGTATTACAGTACACATTTTTCAACTTTTTTTTTTTCTTAAAATAGCTTAAGATGACTGGAATATACATAAACAATTGAAATAAGTGAAGAAATAATTTTGTCCCGCTAGCTTGTACTAGTCGAGACACTGTGCAGCGTATAAAAACTCACTGATTTATTAGCCATAAGTATAAGAATAAAATGGTCCCAAAATAAAAAAGATTTTATTTTACAACGGCTTTCTAGACACATTTTTATGTGAAATTGTATGGAAAATGTTGTCTCGACGCAGCTCTGTTTAAACACCAAAGCTTAAAAAAGGATATTATTTAATTTAAGTTATAATTTTTTACTTCACTTTTAGTTTTTCATCAATTTCTTCTTCTTCTTTAATAAAATTTGCCATTCACATTGGTTGATACCATGATATTAAACCAGGTATGGGACTTTTAATTTGATATGAAATGGTAATAAATATTAATTGAAAAGTAATTTTAATTAAAAAAGTTTAAAAAAGTTATTTCAAGGAATCAAACATATATTAATCATTCAGAAGAATTAAATTTGTGGTGGGAATTATCACATTATAAAAAAAGATTTTTACAAATTCCCCAAAAAAATCGAACATTTCTAGGCCTGGCAACATTTTTCAAAAAATACATGGAAATCAATCGTATAATGTGACAACAGTTTTGTATGAAAATTACCACTAGCAAATATACAATATTGTAATATTAGTCGATTATACAACAAATACGACGATACTACGAGCTTGTAAATTGGACAATTGGTCATAGATCCACCTTTTAGCATACCGATCGACTCGGAATCACTTTCTAAGTCGATCTAACGATGCCAATCTGACAGCTGTCCATGTTAACCTTGTTTGCAAAGCGCAGGCCGCAATTTTGGAGATAATTTGATGAAATTCGGTACATATTCTATTTATCACAAGGCCCCAAACCCATTATAAATGGTGACTTTTCCCCCATACAAGCTTCTTCTTGGAATAGAGTCTTGGTACCCATAAAACCTCTTTATTTGGTATTATGATTTAATTTAAACCAAACTTATTTAATTGCAATCTAAATTATCTTATAATTATTATTGGAATCGGTCCATATTTGCTCATATGAGGAGTCGCAGAACAAAACTTATCATTTTGATTACATACTTCAAAATATTAGGAAATCCAAGATTATTTTTTTCCCCCGATTGATTTATAGCATGAATCCAGAAAATAATGGGTGATTCAAGAAGAGCTACTTTTTTCAATAGTTTTTTTTTTGACAGATCACGTGTGAGTCGTGTCATGCTGTCATGTTATTTTAGTTTAGTATTGTTTGGCATTTCATAATGGAAAGACTTACGCCTGAACAACGCTTACAAATCGTTTAACTTTATTACGAAAATTCACGTTCTGTGAGGAATGTGTTTCGTGCACTTCGCTCAACTTATGGTCAACATAATCGGCCTACTGAGAGTACTATTCGCAACACCAATTCCAAGAAGATCCGACGTTTTCGAGGCAAATTTTGTTCAGCGATGAGGGCCACTTCTGGCTCAATTGGTATGTAAACAAACAAAATTGCTGCATTTGGGACGAAGAGCAACCTGAAGAGATTCCAGAACTGCCACTTTATCCAGAAAAGAGAACGGTTTGGTGTGGTTTGTGGGCCGGTGGAATCATCGATAACCGACTATTTCATGCCGGAAATTGAAGCTCGTGATCTCGGCGACATTTGGTTTCAGCAAGACGGCGCCACTACCCACATATCGCATCAATCAGTGGATTTATTGAGAGAACACTTCGGTGAGCACATAATTTCACGTTTTGGGCCGGTCGATTGGCCACCAAGATCGTGTGATATCACACAGTTAGACTTTTTCCTGTGGGGATATGTTAAGTCTAAAGTTTATGCGGACAAATCCGCTTCGATTCAGGCCTTGGAGAAAATCATCACGCGTATCATTCGCCAGTTACCAGTCGAAATGCTGGAACGAGTCATCGAAAATTGGACTCAACATATGATAGACATAATCTTCAAAAAATAAATGCCAAAGAATGTTCTTTCAAATGATAATTAACATTCCCCATTAAATTTGAATTTTCTGTATTTTTTTCTTTAAAAAAGTAGGGAACCTCGAAATGGATCACGCTTTACAATGACTAACGATGAAGCACTAAAGTCGCTAATGGTACAACGTGTATATTTTTAGTTCTGTGATGCAGTTACTTTTAGAGGTAGTTGCCTTTTTGAATAGAAATTAATACTTTCAGTAGTCAGAACACTTCAGCTGCTTAAATGCCTGATGAAAATCCTTATCTTCAACTCCTCTTAAGGACGTTTCACACTATAATACAAGTCTTACTTCTCCCATACGACTTTGTAAGAAACAAATCCAATGAGATTTGTCGCGACTTTTAAAAAGTTTACCGTAGTATTATATTTTGTAACACTGTCAAACATCATATAAAATGAAAAAACAGTGTAAGCTTTTTAACATAAACAAATCGTTTTTTTTTTTTTTTTTGTTTTCTTCCAGGTTGGAAAAGTTGATGATACATTTTTCATATAGAATCTTCTCCAAATATCTGCAATTAATTTAAAATTTAAAAGAAAGCACACGAAAGTTTAAGTTTATTTCTATAAAACAAATTATTTGAAAAAAAAAAAAATATTTAAAAGAATAACGTGAATATAATTTCTATTTTCCATCCCTGATTTTCTTTTTGTTCCTTTTTAAAACACAACTCTGATGCAATCTTATTGCTTAGAAAAATTTCTTAAAATGATGAAGTCTGATGAGATGTGAAATTTCTTAACGTATTACATATTTGTCATTTCGATAACACTATCACACTTGTACCTTTTACTTCAGTTTTTGAGTCTGAAACGACCTTAAATAGGTGTTACCATATTCCCCTTTTTCGATCAAGCAGCACAAAAAAAAAACATAATTCGTAAGATCTTAGCAAACCTCTTATTAAGGTGCGGTTAAAAATTCTCTGTAGATTGCTCTTAATCAGTGATGTTATAGACAGTTTTGAAGAATCACTACACAGTCCGAAAAAAATCCATATTTTTTCGCTACGCGCTAAAAAAATTGTACCTACAAATTGAAGGTACAATTTTATGACTAAAGGTATTTTCGGACCTAACACGTATTTGGGGAAAAAATCCCCATTGATTTAGAAGATAATTGTATATTCTTATTACGAAACTGTTAAATGATGTTTCATCTATTGTTAATAAGATTTCTCTAGGATGTGCTAAATTAACAATTTTTATTCTTTGATAAATACACTTAAATTTATTGTTGGGGGATAAGCTAGTTCCTATGCGCAAATCATCAGGAAACGTTTTTCCAAAGACTTTAGAAAAGTTAAACATATTATACAAATAAAATTGTAAAGCGAATAAGAATTATACACACTCAAGTTTTACTTGTAACAATATCAAAGCTTAAACAACAACAATAAACCATGAGTTTACCTTTTCTTACTTTCCCCCACAATCGATTGGTTTTTTTCCAAAGCCAAACGTTTTGCAAAAGTAAATAATTTTTAATAAAACTAGTGGTTACGAGTAGGAAGTCAAATAATTAGTAGGTGTGAAAAGTCCTTTCGTTATCTGTATTATCATGTAGCAGTGATAAATCAAAGATAACCAATTTCGCCTTAAGGAGAAAAATGAAGTTTTAATTCAAATTTTTCATTTTCGTGACTTTACTCCATATCGAGTAAACTATCGTATCGAGTAAACTATAGTTTTTGTTTGCCTACGATAGACACGCAAGTATCAAATGAAAACTCGAGAGATGTAATGTCTTTCGGTTATCGTTATCGAATGCTATCATCTCAAATTACGACACATTTCATTTGATATGGAATGTCATGATATCAAAATAAAAAATCTCGATCAATTTGGCTCGATATCGTATCGAGTAAAATATCGTATCTAGTAAACTATCGTATTTGTTTCCCTACGATAGACGCGGAAGTATCGAATGAAAACTCGAGAGATGTAATTTTTTTAGTTTCTCGATATCGAATGCTATCATCTCGAATTACGATACATTTCATTCGATGTCGAATGTCATGCTATTAAAATAAAAAATTTCGATAAATTTTGCTCGATATCGTATCGAGTAAACTGTCGTATCGAGCAAACTATTGTATTTTTTGAATACGAAAGACACTGAAGTAGTGAATGAAAACTCGAGAAATGTAATATTTTTAGTTTCTCGATAACGACTGCTATCATCTCAAATTACGAACCATTTCATTCGATGCCGAATATCATCATTTTAAAATAAAAAATTTCCATCAAATTTGCTCGATATCGTATGCGGTGATTAGATCCCAGTTGTGATTTTTAAATTTCAATTAATTTGTATTTCAAACTATTGACATAATTTCTTCCATAATTTTATTCCACTTTATAACAAATTCGTTCAGTTTAGTATTTAGTGATGATATTCATGACACTATTAAATAAATCAACAAAATGACGAAATAATTATTTTCAATGTCTCTTTTTGTTTAAACTAAATATGAGAGTACGAGCGGAGCGGCAAATGCAAATAAATATGGCTGGGTTGGCATTTAATGCGCATTATTGGAATATTTTTTTTTTCTTTTTTGTTTTAAATGGTTGTTATGTAAAAACAAAAAAAGTTTTGTATTTAAATTCTTTGTGTAAAATTTTTAAATTACACATACATTCAAACTATTTAATCGATTGACAGACAGACAGACAGATTGCCTTATAAGTATATGTGACAATTTGGCAGTCAAACTAACTGGCTGTTTGACTGCCTACTTATCTAAAGAGAAGTGATCCAATGTGTATGTAGATGACTAATTGAAATAGCATGATGATTATGAGGATAATGATGGTGTTGGCGATGATGATGAGTGACTATCGCTAAGGGGTAACTTAAATGGATATACTGACCAAACTAATAGAAGATGTATAATTTGTTGCAGTGGCGTTAATGAGGACTTAAAACTACTACGACAACGATAATCATGTTGTTGTTATGATGCTTATGAATACTTTTACTCGTTGAAATTCAAGCTGAATATGTAACGAATTATGTTTAATGCATTTCAGAGTGCAACAGTGGAAAATTAAATTGTTGTATAGTTAGTTTTTCTTCTTTTTTTTGGATTCGCATGTATTCGTTTATCGTTTGAATTTATGTATAGATGGTTGTAGAGTGTGTGTATGTGTGTGTGCATATATACTATATTTTTCATCTTCATGCAGTTTGGAAACAAAACGTTTGTTTCTAGTTATTTCGTTTTATTTTTCCTTTTTTTTTGATTTAACTATAAATGATGATGGTATGTCAGTAAACTGTGGGTATAGTTTCATTTGTTTTCGCTCGTTTCTAAGTGCAATAGCGCAAGCACTTTCCGGGTAAGGAGTATCGTTATGTACTCAGTATATACTCATATGTACATATGTATGTATGTGATGTGATAGATGAATGCTTTATTTCGTTGAGACTTTTTTTAATGGGTACCTGCCATTATTGTTCAGCACTCTTTAGGTGAGATATACATAAGATATCCAACAGGAATCACTCGCTAATCGAATTTTTGCTATGTATGGAGTATTAAATGTCAAGGAGTTTTTTTTTTTGTGATACATAAAAATATTTCCAAAATTGTTAACATAAAAATAAATTAAGGATTGTATTGAGCAATGAGTACTTTAACTTAGTGTTGGATGATTACATCGATGTTTTAGAACCACTCGATGTAAGGTATCGATAATTCTAAACAATACGATGTTTTTTTTTTACTCATCAACATCGAATTAACATCGATATCTTTTATTTGATGCATCGAAATGACAAACTTAATACAAAAACTTCGTAAAATTTCGCACTTGTTCAACCATAGTCTATTAACAGAAAAAAATTTTATTTCACTTTTTGGAAACACATTCAAACAATCCAATATTCATATCTTACCGCTGTAAAAAATATCGAGCTATTTTGTCTACATTTTGGTTATGAAACGGTTGGCTTCAAATTTTTTTTTTCATTTGCCTTTAATGTAAAATTAAAAATTGTTTTGCTTCTGCTGAAAATTTTTAAATTTTGAGTTAATACAGTATTGTTCAAGGCGAATTCATTCCAGGTAATCGCGGTAGTACAACAAGTACACTCGTACAAAAACCACAAGCAATTTGTTTTTGTAAAATCATTGTACAGTGTCAAAAACCGAAACAAATCAAAACAGAAACAAACATAATAAACAAAATTTTGACATCCAACAATTTTAAAGCTAAAGAAAAAAAGGTTATCAGCATGGCTTTTAGGATCACCTGTAATAAATTCGCCTTGGTATTGTAGAACAGGCATTTTACTAAAAAGTATTTTTTAAATAAAAAATAAATTATGCATTTTTTATTTTTCGAATTTATTCTATGATCTAAATTTCAGTTATGTATTTTATAAAGCTTTTTGTAATAGTTATATTCCTTAAATTTTTTATACACTACATTTTACATTTTACCTTAGCTGTCCTTTGGATAGTATGGAAGTATATTGGGGGGATTCACAAGGTGTGCTATCAAGTCATATCGTCATAATGTCCCAAATAATATTTTACAGTTGTTTAAAAAAAAAAAGTATTTTTTTATGTTGTTTGAAACACAACAATATTTTTTTTTTAAACAATTGTAAAATATTATTTAGGACATTATGACGATATGACTTGATAGCACTCCTTGTGAATCCCCCCATTGTATGTACAGAAAAATTTACAATTATTAGACACCAGCAGAATGTTACGCATTTTCTGGCCCGCTACGGCCTTCGTCAGCATTCTTTGTGTCATACTGGATAGTGATACTTTATAAATTGAATGTATTTAATTAACTCCACTATTTTAACAAGTAGAATCTGGGAATTATTTTTTTTCATAAGCTACTTTATTATATTCAACATTTTTTATTTTTCGAATTTATTCTATGAGCTAAATTTCAGTTATGTTTTTTATAATTTTTAATTTAAAATTTATAGTATTTTCAGTTTAAAAAAACCTTTTTCAAATTAAACGAAACCTTTGTGAAATTAAACGAAACCTTTTTCAGAATAAACGAAACTTTATTCAAGATAAATGAAACGTTATTCAAAACAAACGAAACCTTTTTCAAAATAAACAAAATTTTATTCAAATTAAATGAAACTTAATTCAAAAATAATTAAACATTTTTCAAATTAAATTAAGCCATTTTTAAAATTATGTAGTATTTTTTTTTTTTTTTTTTTTTTTTTGTTTACCATAAAGTTATTTCTGTTTCCACTGTGTATTAGGCCCGTTTCCAAGTATTTTTTCAGGAGCTCTTAGATAAAATTGAAGGTAGCCCAAGACTACAAAACTCATTTTTAATTATGGATAATGCCAGGATCCATAAATCACAAGTATTATGAAATATGGTGGACAATAGTGAATGTACATTAAAATTTTACCACCCTTATCTCCTATACTGAACTCGATAGAGAAGACATTTTAAAAGTTAAAATTTCATGCCCAATCATTATTTAGTTTTTTTTTACCACTGATCGTAACATACTCGTAGTTAGTGTCGACTTAAGCGGCGAGTGAACAAGCTCTTCATTAATCAGTAATGCAAAGCAATGTAAAAAACATATTCCCTACAAAATTTTGAAAATGGCTTAATTTATTTTGAAAAATGACTAACTGCATTTGAATTAAGTTTCGTTTATTTCGAATAAAGTTTCGTTTATTTTGAAAAAGGTTTCGGCTATTTTGAATAAAGTTTCGTTAATTTTGAAAAATGTTTCGGTTATTTTAAATAAAGTTTCATTTATTTTGAATAAAGTTTCGTTTATTTTGAAAAAAAAAAAAAAAAAAAGATTTCGTTTATTTTGAAAAAGGTTTTGTTTAAACTTAAAAAGATATATTATTGTTTTAAAGCTTTCATCATCAGCTAACGTTGTTGAAAAAATAGCGTAATTTGAATACATTTAAAAAAACTTATAGGATAAAGTGTAAATGAGCTTCGTCGATTTGACGAACAGTAACCATCTAGGGTTAATAATAACTGTTACTATTTCATAAATTTTTTTTATTTTTATCGGCTTTCTACACATTGAAAAGTTTTAAATTTTTAATAACATGGATCACTGAAAAGGTGATAAATATGAAAAAATGGCCCAACTTAGTTGTTAAACTCATAGCACTAACTTGTGAGTCTTTATACTACTCTGTGTTAAAGCCCTTCAACATTTTTTTTTTTTTTTATATTTTTTATTTTTTTTATTAATCCTACGCTAAATCCCGTGAAGCTTTTTGCTTGTCTGCAGGAGACCAGAGTCTCTGGAGGGAATCGAACCCGCAACCCCGGTACTGATAGACTAGCTCACTACCAGCTAGCCTACCGAATTTCTGAAAACTTCTACAGAAATTCGGCAGCTTGCCGAACTTTGTTTTTTTTTTTTAGAAATTTTATATGACCAATGCGATAGAAATCCGTCACTCCTACAGTCAAAGAAAGCCGTACAGTGTGATCTAAATTTGAAGAGTTAGCTCGAATATTGCATCAATATTTTTTTAAAAAATCAAAAATTTAAGGTTTTGTATGAAATATACTACATACCCCTGTGCTATGGTGCAAAGTAAAACAACAGAATTTCATTATGCTAGGAACACAAATGGGACGAACAACGAATTTTTGGCCGCGAATATTCGTGGGTGTATATGAAAATACACTCAATAATAGCGTCCGGCGAAATTCGTCTTAGCAATAGATTTATTTCTATTTCATGCACCGGCGAACGATGAACAAAACAGAACTAGGTGACCATATTTGGTTTTAGTTTAGAAGTATTTTAGTAAATAAAGTTACTTTTCATTTAAATAATTTTTTTTTTTTTTTTTTTTTTTTTTTTTTTTTTTTTTTGCATAACATTTAAAATATATACAAACCCCCATATTCATAAAACATATTATTGATTAATAAGAGGTTTATTAAACAAATTTTCATAGAATTTTTTCACTATTTATTTATTGAATCTTCATATATTAAACATGAACTAACAATAACACTATGCTAGTTGAAAAAACAGACAAGCCAGGCACATGGCGTTTTAACATAATTCGGGTACGCTGAATCCAGTGATGCCCGCGGTTTTTTAAGATTGGCTCTGGTTTTCGAGATATACCGTTATTTCGAAAATGGATGAGGTTGCACAACATATATTCGCGTAACTCAAAAACGGTTTAGTTTATTGAAATAACTAAAAAAACCGAAATTCCACAATAAAATTTCATTTAAGAAAAGTAAAACTTTTTTCTAATATGAGTAGTAGTTATTGAATCATAATTTTTTTTATCAAAATTTCGAAATTTTTGTTTTTTAAAAATTCATAAAAAATTAAAAAATGCAGCTAGGCTTCTAACAGACATATAAAAAGCAAAGCTGCAAACCAAACAATCCATAAATGATTAAAATCTGTTAGCAACTTTTGATTTTATTCACAAAAGTCGACATATTTTAATTAATTTAAGAATATCATAAAACGCAATATTTGTATGAAGTGGAAAAAAAATTATGT
Source organism: Pollenia amentaria (assembly GCA_943735925.1). Taxonomy (NCBI): domain Eukaryota; kingdom Metazoa; phylum Arthropoda; class Insecta; order Diptera; family Polleniidae; genus Pollenia; species Pollenia amentaria. The sequence goes on along the minus strand of OX031008.1, from coordinate 127,892,074 downwards.
TTCTAAAACGACTGCGGATATTAGAAAGTTTTACTTTTCTTAAAGGAAATTTTATTGCGAAATTTCGGTTTTTTAAGTTTTTTCAATAAGTTTTTGAGTTAGGCGAACATATGTTGTGCAAGCTCCTCCATTTTCGTGCCCAGCTTGTCACGAAAAAAAAGTGTCAATTTCTTGCACAGTGTAATTAATCAAATCTTATCCTAATATTTGCTTTATGTCCTGCCAGTGCTAGACAAAAAAAGATTTCGTCATCACGGTTTCTGTTCACATGTGTAGGTGTTTATCGCTCATCTGATTGGGTAAGTGCTGCAGTGTCTCTTCTCTTTAAGCGAGTGTGGCCGCCATAATTTAAAATATTTTGAACTAATGGATTTGGGAGCAATTCAAGCCTTTTTAAATATTTTACTGCATATTTCGTTATCATAGTTTTTACTAATGGCACATTGAGATCCTTGTGGATATTTGAGTTTTTGACGTACCAGGGAGCGGCTGTGATTATTCGAAGAAGTTTATTTTGGCGTCTTTGAATTTTTTCGATGTTAGAAGCCGAGGCAGTGCCCCATAACTGAATACCGTAGCACCAAATTGGCTTTAGGATAGAGTTGTAAAGTAGAAGTTTGCAATCGAGACTAAGAACAGAATTTCTTCCAATAAGCCAATTAATTTGAATTGCTTTTAGTTTCATTTGAGTTAATTTTGCTTCTAGACGCCATTTCCAAGTTAAACGCCGATCTAGGTGTATACCGAGGTATTTTACATGCGAGTTTTGGGGTATTATTTGATTATGGATTTTAATAGGGGAACATGTTTTCCGACGCAATGTGAATGTTATATGTGTGCATTTTTGCTCATTGATCTTTATCCTCCACTTTTTTAACCACCTTTCCAGTTTAAATATATGATCCTGCAAGTAACGAGATGCTTCTTGACAGTTTTCGTGTACGCTAAGAAAAGCTGTATCGTCCGCAAATGTTGAGGTTTGGGTGTAGCTGTTTGTTGGCATGTCCGAAGTCTAAATTAAGTATAATAGAGGGCACAGGACGCTGCCTTGTGGGACTTCAGCGTTAATTGGCTGCAGCGTTAACAGCTTGTGTATGTTTGCTGGTAAGTTTTACTGCAATTTCAGTAAGACTCCTTCATGCCAGACTTTATCAAAAGCTTGAGACACATCGACGAAGAGTGCTGAGCAATATTTTTTTTCTTCAAAGGCTTCTCTTATGACATTTACTATTCGATGAGTTTGTTCAATTGTGCTGTGCTTTCTTCTAAAACCGAATTGATGGTTTGGAATACATCTATTTTCATTTAAAATCAACGTTAATTTTGACACTAGTAGTTTCTCAAATAGCTTTGAGATATTAGATAATAAGCTAATAGGCCTGTATGACTCAAATTTTGTGTGATTCTTTCCTGGCTTTGGTATCATGGCTACTAAGGAAACCTTCCATTTTTGAGGGTAGTATTGAAGGCGTAAAATAGCATTAAAAATAATAAGAATAACTTTTTTTGCTATACTTGGTAGCTCCAAAAGCGTTTTATTACTGATCTTATCAATATCGGGTGCCTTTTTGGTGTTTAAAACATTTACAGGCGTTAACTCGACTGCTATATCGTGAGCTATATTAAGGGTGAATACATTTTTCAGATGATTAAGAAACAGATTTCCTTTTTCAATATCATTTCTTGCCCAACTTCCATTCAAGTTTCTCAATGGTGGCTTAGATATAACTGGTCTATTGAGACTTCCAGCTGCACTCCATAATGAATAGTCTGATTGTGGAGTTGCATCAAGCTGCTTAAGATATTTTTCCAGGGAAGCCGTTTTATGAGAATGCAGTAACTTTCTTAGCTTTTTGTGCACTCTTCTAATGAAGTCTTAAGTTTTAATATTTAAGCATTATTTTTTTTATTATGGTCACATTCTTTCCCTCTCTTTGCACAAACAGTAATCAACTCTCTCAATTATAAAAGCAACTTGTTATTCGTCGTTATTGTCCTTAATACGACGAATTTACTCAGCGAATTTTTACTGAAAAATTCGTAGTGTTGGGCGAAATTCGTCGTTCGTCCCAGTTGTGTTCCTTGCATTATTCTTTTTTATTTGGCTCTGCTGTTGAATGAGTTATTTCTCTTAGTTGTTATACAAAGAAGAGGTAAGCATAGTAAATTAAATTGTTTGATCAAAAAACTCTAAAAAAATGTCAAAAGTATCGGCGTATCGATAGTAAATGTCGCCGATACCGGAAAATCAGAAGTATCGCCGATATATCGGTATCGGTATTCGTTACATCGCTAAATATTATTTTAAATAAAAATTATTAAATTATTAATGGGTTTTGGAACTGAAATTAAAAATTTTTGGTACTTTATTTTACGATTTTTTACAATTAGCGGTTGTAACAAAAGCGAAAAATTGCTCTTCACGATGCATGTGAAAAAATTTCAAAAAATCAATTCTTTTTTAAAATTGTAAACATGGTAAAGCTTTTGTTATTAAATCCCTTTTTTATTAACTTCATTAATATGTATCTACTAATTTACAAAAACAATCGATGTATAGAAAACATCGATGTATTTTCCGAAATCTCCGAAACATCGATGTCCTTATGCAATGCATTGCATCGAAAAAAAAAAACATCGAAGTTTTTTTTTTCAATGTCCATCACTACCCTTATGGCCACTTTTCAGGATTGACATTAAAACACATTTATGTTTAAAATCGTTTTAAATACAAAAATCTCTTCTTCACTAAACACTTAAATGAAACTTAAGTCACCGATGTGGTACATTTAAGCTCAACTTAAGTTTCCATTGGATTAACTTAGCAAGGTGGCCTCAATATCATAACAATACAAGAACAACAGGCTAAGCAATAAAATCCATTTGTTTTTTGAGACCACCTTGTAAATAACTACAATTTTTTCTGATATCTTTTTGTATTTAGTAGTGCTACCATACTTTTATCTTAATTAAATAAGACTTTTCAAATAAAACTCAAAAAATCAATCTGTATTTAAATACGATTTAAGTTTGGCTGTGGGAAAAATCGCCCAAAGAAAAATGGCCCAAAAAAAAGGAATGAAAAATCGCCCAAAAAAACTCCATGTAAAATTGGGCCTAAATTCAAATGAAAAGTGACCTAAAATTTTTGGGCTATTTTTCGTTATTGTTGGGTGATTTTTCGTTTTTTAAATTTGGGTGATTTTTCATTATGATGTTCTCGCAAGGATTTTCTCCTCTATGGTATAACAAACACCGGCTTCGCTAAGTAAAGCTTCTAAAATCTGCCTTGTTTCCAAATGAAAGCCGACTATGCAGAGAAGCTTTAGATAGCGAAGCCGGTGTTTGGTCTACCATAGAGGAGAAAAACCTTGCGCCCGGCCGAAGGCCGGCTGTGCAGAGAAGCTTTAGTTAGCGCAGTGTCCATGGACACTATGACACTTTTTGGAGTGTCATAACGTCCATGGACACTATGACACTGGACGTTATAACATGCCACCGGGAAAAAATTCGTTTTTGCTTTTTGGGTCATTTTTCATTTTTTTTTTGGGCCCTTTTTCGTTTCTTTTGGGCAAAATTTCATATATAACATTTTGGGTCATTTTTCATGTTCAGTTGGGCGATTCTTCATTTGGGGATTTTGCATTTCTTTTTTTGGGCCATTTTTCTTTGGGCGATTTTTCCCACAGCCTTTAAGTTTACATGAAAATTAACATAATATAGATTTAAATACTATCCTGAAAATTGGGCATTACTATAAATATGTATGTGTTCTAGATGAACGTAGAAATATGGCTAACATCCAGTGGACACAATCCGTCGACTAACGATCACGTGTGGGGTCACATTTACACTGGACCAAGCCCTTACACATAGTTTAAGAGCTGCAGCTCCTCATCAGAACTTTTAAAAATTTCTGCCCCTCGTGATTTACATTTTAAATTCAGCCAGTACCCATGTTCTGTAACGTTGGTGAGAACTTTTCGCATCGAAAAGATGTGCAACAAAATATTCTATCGTTTCTCGAAAAGTGAGAAAAAAGTGTGTCTGTAACTCATGTCGAAAACTATCAAAAGAGATTACGTCGTTACGTTATAAATGTCATAATATTACACTCGAAGCCGATTGAACTTGCAGACGTTGAGAACGCCAGTAACACATTTTGGTGACGGCGGCCAAAATTATTAAATTGAAAAGTTTTCAATGACGGCGGCGAAAATACAACCGTCGACTATAGCAAATAATGTAGAGTGCGACTTTAATTTTTGTTGTTTCAAAAATAGCTTTGAAAACATTCATATATTTTTCAAAAATGTTAAAAGTAAAATAATTAAACAATGAAAAAATCAGCCAAAAACAAAATACTTATCCCTTCCATGTTATTATTCATTGCATTTAGCATATGGGCGTTTCCTGGGGTCACGAATGTACATTCGTACGCTTTTGATGTACAAATAATATAGAAAACAAAACTTTTCCTAGCATTTTTTTTGCGATTCAGTAGCATTTTGGTAGCTCTATGTTAAGTGCAAAAGATGGATCTCACCGAGTTTAAGTTTTCATAATGATAGTTACAAATCATGTGGTCACGAACGTACGCAAAATAGAAGTCAACTTTGACTGACAATAGTGAAATGTAAAAATCTGCGAAATGAATTGGAATATTCAAACGTGAATATTTTATTTTAAAAGTGTATTAATGTTGGTCTCTATCCAGTATTTATACAATAAAATATCTCTATTGGTTTATGTTTAATTGGTTTAAGTACCGGTCGCGAACGTACGATTTTTTCATCATACCGTTAATCGACCTTTTTTTGTTCTTACACTTTTCTCTTCTTAATTGATTGTAATAGAGAAATTTTAAAGAAAGAGTGCAAACATAAAAAAATTTTTTGCATGTAAAATAATTAAATATAAAAATGTCTTTAGAAGTACCTTAAAATGAAAATATTAAATTTCCTCAAGTAAAACAGCTGAGATATCGTACTTTTTGTATAATTATTTTCCATCCTGGTTGACCATTCGGAGGAAATGCCCATATTTAATATATTTTTTAGTGGTAATATTTTTTCTCACCCCGTTTTTATGCGTAAGTTTATTTGACAGTTCAACTATCCCACAAAAATTTTACAGACACACTTTTTCTGTAAATTATCGACTAATTTCCTTACGTGACAGCTATTACTCGCTAAAAATGTTACAGACGCAGTTAAGTGAGAAAAACAGCTGTTTGTTTCAATTTATGTCATTTTTGTTTCATTTTTCGCATTTCAATCGAAAAGTTTCTCGAAGCGAGAGTTACAGAACATGGGCACAGGACGTATTAAGTCCTAGGGGCTACACGATTTCGTTGTATAAGACGGGGCTCTTGAGAAGTGTAGGCAAACCCCCGTTATTTATGTTAAGGTCAGTATACACGACATGTTTTTTACATATATTTTGTAAACTTTTCAAGTCACATGCAATTGGGTATGAAAGTCTTTGTTTTACAGAAGGTTTATAATATTCCGTCACAAACGTACATGTTAATTGCTTTTGACATATTCTGTTTTTTTTTTGCGTAGTTTTTGCAGAAACCAAAGTGGATCTCGGTTTCAAAATAGCGTGTTGGCGCCTCAAGATTTTTTTTTTGCGCAATAAAAGAGTTTAGCGATCTTAAAAATTGTTTCTTTAATTTCGAAGATACCAATTTTGGACATAATAAAAATGAAACTTTATGTATATATGTGTGTATGTTATAATATATACAGTCTGGCATCACGGGCAACATCGAGTGATTGCTAAATTATTGCATTAGCCAGTTTGATGAACAATAGATACAGAAAGGAGAACACCAAGTTTTTTTTAGAACGATCAACAAGTACAAATTACATTGTAAATAAAACACATTTAATTTTTAATTAAGTAAACCTGAATTTGTGAAAAAAAATTCCGTGTTATATTTAAAATAATTGCAATGTACAGCATTTCGATTAAATTGTTAAAAGAACATATTTTGTAAAAGAACATATCGGTATTGATAAATATTCATTTCGCCGGCTAATGATTCCGTCAATAGTGAACCGCCGCTATATATTTTCTCATAATAAACAGCTGATTTCAGATGGTTTTTTAATGAAAAAAATAGAGCACCCTCTTATTGAAATTTTGTCAGACCTTTACAGAAGCAATGTTATAAAGGTAACACACGACATGTATGTATTTTGCAGTGGGAAGTTTGACAACTCAGATGTTAAAAACATGTGGTGTACGGGTACCATTAACAAAACAGTTCCTCTTCGCTATAGTCGTTCCAACTTCCGAATACCGCATTTGGAGTCTCCGTCGGGGAAGTCATGGGTAAGGGAACATATTTTTTTCTTTGTTTTTGTCTTCAGCATTTTGTAAAGCAGACTTGGAGAATTAATTACACTGTGCAAGAAATTGACACATTTTTGTTCGTGACAAGCTGTTTTTTGAATAAGTTGAAGCGTTTTTGAGTTACGCGAATATATGTTGTGCAACCTCCTCCATTTTCGAAATAACGGTTTATCTCGAAAACCAGAGCCAATCTTAAAAAACCGCGGGCACCACTGGATTCAGCGTACCCGAGTTATTGTAAAACGCCAGGTGCCCGGTTTGTCTGTTTTTTCAACTAGCATAGTGTTATTATAAAACTAAACAAAAGAACAACGAACAAAAATAATTGAATTTTATTTTCAAACCAATAAACTATTGTCTTGATACGAGTACTGCGTGCATACTGCCGTCATTTTAATATGCGCATTGTATCCGCAGCGTCAGGTGCCGGAAGAGCATGTACCGTGAACACTACTCACAATATTAAATGTGTACGGGAGAGCTTACAGCAAAGTCCCTCCTCATTAACAAGGAGACGTTCGACACAACTTGGACCATCACGGCAGTCTTTGCAGAGAATTTTGAGTACATTATCAAATTCTTCTAGTGCTCAATGGCTTTGGCTGGCGACATATTCGGCGAACGCATTATTTCGTGAATAAGCGATTTTCACTGGCCTCCATGTTCACCGGATTTAACAACTCCTGACAGTTTTATTTGGGGATATTTGAAAGAAATAGAGTATGTTAACAAGCCAGCAACCATTTTCCAACTAAACCCCAACATTCGGAAGTAATCATGGCCAATACACACAACATTTTGCGAAAAGTTATGGAAAAAGGAAAGGGACGTCACTTACAGGATATAATTTTTTAGCAAATTAAAAAAGAAAAAATCCCCAATAATATACTGTATTTAAAAAAAAGTAATAGTAATCGCTTTAATAAAAAAAGTTATAATTGGTTTTATTAACTATATAGCTCATTCTGCGCCACCCTGTGCATGGATATGTCACAAATAACGCTTTTAAAGGAAGTTAGTAATGAATGTCGGTCGCTAAAAGCTCACCGGCTATCTCAAACACATAATTTTTTTAGTAGCAGAAATGTTAGAATCGCTGAATTAGAAAATGTTATTTATTTTAATTTTAACAACAACCAAAATCGCTAGTTATCCCGTCTTCAACATTTTATAGATGAATTCTTTTAAGAATCATTCACAGAAACGCCATCGTTACCGCGGTAAGCGAAAGCTCACAGTACCGCCTCAGAAAAACATTCGCGTTAAACGTCTGGCATAACTGGGAAGCAAACGTTCTTATGCATATTAGCTACGTATGCGTCGTATCTTAAAACAATTTCAGTACTACAAAGACAAAAGTGTTAAAATAAACTAAGACCAACTAAGACCTCTTTACCAAATCAAAAAACGTCTAATCTACAGATTTTTGTCTACTTGTTATTTTTCCAATGTAATAAACTATTCTTGAAATAATAGTTTTGTTTTACTTTTTTGGTTAAATTTTCTTTAACAAACACTCAATATTTTTATCTTTTTAGCCGAGTAAATTAATTTCAAGGATATAAAAGTTGTAATTTTTCTTAGAAAACATTAAAGAGCCTATGAGTTTAATTGCTTTTTATATCTAACTCTTTCCTATATCCTACAAGTACCTCCTATATTCTCTTTCGCCGTAAACTACATGATACTCTACTGTAAACGTTGATGGCATTACAGTACAAAGACTCAAGACTAAAAGAGTACCGAAAATCTAAATGCTGACTGAGATGATACAAACGATTGCTTATACAACTTCGTTTTTAAGTTTGTACTATTTAATATTCTGCCTTTTGGTTTACAAACTTACATTAGTCTATGTGTGTTTGTACTAATACTCGTATGTGGTTTGTTGTATTGTGTCTATATTCCTGCTACCACACTTCACTCCTTTCGATACTTGACAATTGGCGCAACGGCAAAAGTGGGTTCCTTTATAATTAAACGAAATGTCATCTAGAGTTGTAGTTTAGAGGCTGTACTTCTTTGCAGTGTTACCACCAGCTAATTTCAAAATTACACTTGAGATGAAGCAAAATTATCCATTTTAAATGAAATTACACCTGATATAAAATTAACGTTTAATTATAAAAAAAAACTTTTACAAAAAAGAAGAAATTTAAAAGTACATATCGGTCAATTTCGAACATTAAATACCCTTCACCACAGTATTTACAGAAAAACTTTATAGATTGTTCCCTTGTTAGGTCCCATATGCAAATAGTATGTATCTATTAACCCTAGGATTATCGGTAACTCTTTACCACTAAGTTCTCCTCTTGGTCTGGCCAGACCACAATTAGAAAAGCTAAAAACTCCAATTAAATAAAAAGTAAATAAATATATTTTTTATTGAACGTATGCTTATTATATTAGATTATACGAATTTATCATATACATAATTATAATTTTTCATTATTTTATTCTACATGCATGTCATCGAAACTTTACCCCCATATTCATAAAAAATATTTTAGGTTTATAGCAGGTTTATGAAACGAATTTTCTATGAAAATGTGTTTAATAAACCTTTTATTAATCAAAAATATTTTTTATGAATACGGGGATTAGTCTTTAATTTCTCAAGTTGCTTTTTCGCATCTACCACAGATAAAACGAGTTTTGCATTTGGTTTTTGTAGTTAAATTGAACTAAGCGCATAGTGGGCCGTAGTTTTTTGATTTGATTCAAACTTGATTCATTAGATTCAGAACATATCATTAATATAATTCACGTTTTTTTTTTTATGTTGCCCTATTTGAAGGAAATTTGCATGAAAAAAATTTTTTGGTCTAGGCAGACCAAGAGGGTAATTTGAAAGACTTTTACAAAAAAATCGAATTTCACCCCGCTAATATCATTTATAGAATTCACGTCCCTGTTTTTTCGATTTTTTTGTAATATTCGAAAAATATTGCAAGCAAACCACAAATTTGGACGCTAATCATAGGGTTAATATAAAATTATGTGATGAATTCTTATTGCCGAATATTATCTAGGTAACTTTATCTATTTGAGATTTTTTCGTCTTAAAGGGAGTGGTTTTATATATGACCTACGCTTAATGCTTTACCTGCCAGCACAAAATTTTGCCATGGTATAGTAACTATTTTTTTTTATCAATACATACCAATATTTATCAGGCAGTTATGGCATTATAAGCTATTTTCGTGAGTCGTTTTTTATGGGAGCCATGGCCATATATGGACGGATTCAAAAATTAATTTCGTAAGATAATTCAGGTTGAAATAAAATATATTTGGGCCAAATTTTATCCAAATGCCCACATAATAAGATGGTTTATTGGGACAAAGACAATATTCGGGAAAAATTTCAACCAGCCAGCAGGAGGGACAACTCAGATACTGATTCTAAGTCTATCGATATACTATAACAAATATTTGTATGTGTTTCATATATCAGCACAAACTTATAATACTCGTACCCCATTCACTAAACTAAGATAAGATTAGTCATACTATTAACCTCATATAGTAATTCAAAATAATTTAAAAAATTACATTAAACACCTCAAATAAATTAATAAAAATTAACTGCCAGGCCCACAATGTCGACAAGAACATTTCTTTCGCATTTTTATATTGAAAACAATAATAACAAATTTAAATTTGTTTTTGTTTTCAATATAAATATAAGAAAGAAATGTTCTTGTCGACATAGTGGGCCAGGCAGTAAATATAAATTTAAAATAATAAGTTCAACTTCCATTCCAATAAAAAAAAAATTGGTGTTTTTTGAAGAGAAAAAGCGCATAATCGAGCGCTTCCATAAGAGTGCTCTTAAACAGCAGTAAATGATAACGAATAAAATATTCAAAAAAGCTGCGATTTTAGTGTTGACAACGAAGAAGGTTTTAAAGGCGAAACAAGTTAAAAATATATTATGGTTTTCGAAAATGCTTGAAAAAAGACATTTAAACCAGTATAAGCAAAACATTAATGAATGTATTAATATAGTAAGCCTTTAAAAAAGCACTTTAGGAGTGCTTTATTTGCATGTTTATTATGTTAAAAGAAGCGCTAATTGTCAGCAGAAAATAGTCCTCCAAACACCCCATACAAAAATCAGGCATCCCATCAGCAGGTTTGAAGCGATTTGAGGTATGAATTCATACATACAACCTTTTTTACTGGGATATGTCTACCGAAGGTTCAAAATGTTCATTACAGTTCCTTTGTAAACTTTATTTAATAAATACAATTCCTATTATGGTTCCATATGGCAGTTGTCTCTCAAATCAGTTTAACAAATGTTAAGGACAAATATATGTATAAAGGCGCTAAATATTTCTCAACAAAAGCATTTTAAATGTTAAAGAAAACACAAAATGCATTAATTTTGTAATATTGGAAACATATCTTACTCCAGGGGTATTTTTAAGTATAACTACTTTCTTTTTCCAATAAACTTCGGGTTCTAAATCACTATGAACTTCAATATTTATCGAAATTCATAAACTATGGTTTTTTTTTAAATAAACAGTGACTTTGGTTAAATATACTGCAAATTTTTTAGATCAACAATATATTAAATGATATAAATGTTATCACTTAAATCAAATACTTATATTATTTTTTTTTAAGATTAAAGAATTTCGAATTACACCTGGTCTACACCTCAAATTAATTACCCACGCTCTACACACGAGTGTAAAAATTACACCAAATTCGGGTTTTTACCCACAAAGTGGCAAGACTGCTTCCTTGTTCGATTAGTTATTGTAAACTGCGATCCGGCAGCAAGTGACACATACTTTAGGAGGCAAATAGAAGTTATCTTCCTTTATGATATGATATTGTTTTCATCTTATTGGACTTTTCATATAATGATGTCTTAAGTCCTGAAATTATGCCCAAATGAATTAATGACGAGATGGTTGTTTTTTAAGTTGTTGGGTGACATAAAGCAGATCACGAAATTCAGCGGAATACAGCGGGGGCCAAATAACGGCATTCGGTATCGATCAAAATTACAATACAATTTAAATGCGAATTTCGATCGATATCGAATGCCGTAATTTGGCCGCTGTCTTTTCATCTCGGGAGCTTTTAAAGAGTTTGATATTTACTGCCTTATATATAAAAAATAAAACAGGTTATAAAGTGCTTATGGAACGGGGTTTCATACAAACTCAACTTCTGTTGTGCTGCCATCCGTATCGACCCACAAAAGTTGTTATTGGGGCTGCATTGCCTATAGTTGGGTTTGATGGCGTGAAATGTTGACAACTTCATTAATCTACTCCAAAAGATCTTCGAGACTCATATATCCATTTTTCCTCTCGGAGAGAAAAATATTGCAATAAGAACCTGTAAGTTCGTTGTTCAGTACTTCAAAATTCATTTAGTATACAAGTTATATGTAGTTCAAGTCAGTTATATGTAGTTCAGTAATTCAGATATGTTCAGTATTTATGTGTGAGACTTCTTAATATTAAGTTGGTTTTTAATTAAGGATTTTGTCTTGAAACTTGAGAAAATTTTAACCCCCCAATTTGTAACTGAATATTGCTACTCAACCAGTAACCCCACATCGAGGATACGACCATTCCCCTGATTTGAATTTAAATCTCGTAAAATTTGATTGCCTAATGCTTCACCAACAAACGTTCTAGGGCGCGCAAATCTCCGTCAGCTAGCATATACTCTAATGTAGGACCTAACTAATGCTTAAAGGCATTGATATCGTCGATACTGAGATCGTTTTTAAACTGGGATAATTCTAAGGTCCTGGAAACCGCATATCTTCCAACCTAAAGAAAATCTCAATGCCAGCCCTGACTTAAAACTTTTTTGCAGTGCAAATCCACAAAGATCAGGGATTCTAGGGTAAAGACAAAACTCGTGTAAAATGCAGGTCAACGACCTGGTACCAGTGTAGAGGAATGTCTTTTCTTTTCATTAGTTACCAGTTATTTAGAAAAACCTTTCGAATATGTTTCAATACCAGTGAAACCTATAAGTGGTGAGAAACCTCTCATCTTTAAGTCACGTTTTAAAGGGTAAAATGATTCTTCAAATTACATCAGTGCGATGAATGGTGTATAAAGCACTTAAAATTCCTAATCTTTCTAAGTCTAGCGCATCCAAAGGTAGCAATAATAATTAGAAAAGTATTTTAAAAGCTTTTCATTAATTTAAAGTTTGCGTTACTAACGATAAATAACAACTGTTTTTTGTTCTTTCCCCTGTGCGATGTGTTGTTCCTCTCAGAAGGCGTAGTAAAATCATCTGAAGGACTTTGACCTCTTGATGTTACAGCCACCAAACATGCGTAAACATCCAAATGACAGGGCGCATGAAGTTTCGGATTTCCTGAGTTGGAAGTTTCACCAGATTACTTTACTCTGGTCCCACGGAAGTCAGTTGGCCCTGGTGAGGAGGCACCTGTCGGACTATTGGTTGACGCCCCCGTTAGTATGCTTCTTGCGAGAAATGCTTTCTATTTTTCAGGATGATTGTGTTTCCGGAAGCCTTGCCTTTCTTAGGAAGAAATTCTCTCGGGGATCACGTGGTGCCTGTGGCTCATACCTTAAATCGCGCGATGGGACTCGTCCACATAGAGCGCTGATTTTTCACCCTTGTGGGAAAATAAGGCCTGTGGAGGGATCCCTAGGTGTTGCTTCTATTTAACAGAAGCTGCAGGATACCAATATAGTCATGAAGGTTATATAGCTTCGGTTCCTAAACAAGGGGCGAATGTGTAATTTTTGGAGGACTTTGCACTCAAAAAGCGACCTGTGTGTGAATGTTATGCGATCACATACAGGGGCACTTGGTAAATGCATAAATGAATCACCTATTGGTTAAGATCCATCATGAGATTAGGCCATATGGCAGGTGCTCATGTAAATCATAATCACATTTGTTCCTTCTTCCAAGCGTCCATAAAGTTTTACATAAACTATGTGTCTTTGAAACGTTGGAATATTTTATAACTTTAGCCGCAAAGTACTACACAGTTTTCTACATTTGGGTTTTAGATATGCCCCTAATAAGGTTTTAATTGTCTAAGGCATTGGACCTTAAACGTCGTTACCCCACTACATTGGAGGGCTTGAACAAAGTTTTAAATTTATAAAACTATCGATCGTTATTACCAGATCATGCCACGTTGGCGTCAGTTAAACTTTTATCCTTTACAAGATTTTCGGGAAATCAATGTTCGGATGACAAGACGTTCGGGATAATATTAGTGCTTTACTTAGAACTTAAAATAGTTTTTAGAAAAACTTCCCTTTGCACCACTAAAAGCGACTTGATATCATTGAAAGTTCTGAATGGATTGTGAAAAGGATATACATTAGCACCTGCCATTTGGCCTAATCTCATGGTGGGTCCACTCCACACTGGAGACAAACTATGCCTTTTCCAACCGCCGCCGAGTGTGAAAGGCACCATCAAAACCATGTTGTAATTTGATTGTATAATCCGCCAAAACTTTACACTTGCCCGTTGTTTAGGAGCTGTAGATACGTAACCTCCACTGCTTTAAGAACTGCCAGCTGCTTCTGTTGAAGAGCAACAGTACCTAGGGATGATCATCCCTCTCTCCCACAAGTGTGGAAAAATCCGCCCATATAAAGGAATTTTCAGAATCTGCCTTCCTCAGCTTTAAGTAGTAAACCACAACTACTACGTTATCTCTAAAAGTTCAACGAACACCGACCAATGATTGTCAATTCAACTACACTTGTTTTTCAGGTCTCGATACTAAAACAGCAACTCTCGTGGTACCATGATCTCTGGTCAGCCGCGATCTCCAGAAGTCGTATGATCTTAAGAAAACTGCAAATTTTGGACTTTGGCCGAATCCCAGGTATTGGCTGTAGCTGATTTGCCCCGGAGGATATACCACCAAAAGGTTGAAAACATATAAAGGCAACCTTTAGTTTGGAAAAGTGATATAATATAGTATTTAAAATAATCATAAGGCTTTTGTTTCTAACTCCAAGTCTCTTTACGTCTGTCTATTTAACTGAATGAGAAATTGTTTATTAACCATTTTCTAAATTGATGTGACAATTGGTTGTCTGTCAGCATCTCTCTCATAAGAAACGCTCATCAGTTTTAATTGCCATTCCCGACTGTAGCCAACTTATTTAATACCCATACCATGACTTTTAAATCACAATATTGCTAATCATTGTCATTGTAAGTGGTTACTTTTCAATTAACCCACATAATTGACTGCTATAAAGTAATGTCTCTCTACGTTTGTAAAACAACATCATACAACGATGACTACGACGACGACGCGAGAATATATTTAAATCAACAGTCAAAAAACAAACAAACAAACAGATACTCATAGACACTAAGACAGACATTTAGACAGAGACATAGATGGAGAAACAGTCAGACAGACCTAGAAGAATTTTTGCAACGAAAATAGAAAAAAGTTTAAAAAAAAAATTTATAATTGAACATACAAACAAACCTAACAATCTATCCGTTCGATTAAAATTAAACGTATGTAGGTCCATTCGTTTGTTTTCTGATGATGTTGTTATTTTTGTTGTTGTATATTTTATAGACCTTCATCTACACTTTACATACCATCCATTTCTATTCAATATTGTACTCTACTTACACCGACCATACCATAGACAAACAACCCAACCAGTAGTCAGCCATCGAACCAGCCAGGCAGCCAGCCTTGCCACATCTATCCAACCAACCAGCCAGTCAGCCAGCTATCCAACCATCCATTCTATTCTCCTGTCCCAACTGTGTCTGTTTGTAAAATTTTTTCTGTTTTTTTCTTTATTTTTTTTTACTTTTTTTTTTGTAAACGAACCATGTTACTAACAAATATATAAATGTATATTTATATATAAGTATGTATGTACGTATAAAAACTGTTATATACATAGACATATAGATATAAAATTTGTTGTTGTTGTGTATTTGTTTGTGATTTTTATACTTTACTCTCTTCAGTTTAAGTAGCGCCTCCGGAAGTGATGGTTTTGCATTTTTGCAAAAACACCAACAAGAAATAAAAAGCAACAATATCAACAACAAAAATAAATTAAAAAATAGCAACAACAAAAACAAAAACATTTGAAAAGCATCATCTGCAACAACAAAACTAAGCAATCAGCCAACATTTCAGCAACATTTCAAACTCATCATAATTTTTTTTTTAATATCTCAGTGTATATTTGGTTGAATTAAATGTAACTATTTCTCTAAGTGCATTTACCAAGTGTCTTTTTTTTTAATTTTCAGTGCAAAATTTAATTTCGTTAAACATAATTAGCATTCATTTTTTCTTGTTATAATTTTTTGCTTTTTTCGTTCAACAACTGGGTGCTAAACAAGTTTAAAGCACAAACTTGAAAGTGTGAAACGCTAAAAAAGATAAATAAATTAAAAGTTGAATAAACAAAATATATTAAATTGTATTTAAATACTTTTACAAGTGAACAAGTTTGTTATCTTGGTGCCACATGTTTTAAAACATTCAAATGTTTTCTCTTAAATAAAATATTGAAAATATTTTCTACTACAAAAAGAAAAAAATATCGGATTGCTAAAATTAACTAAATTTGCAAATATTTAATAAGATTATTTATAAAGTGAAAAAATGCAATTGGAATTCACAATGGGGTAAGTTTGGAAAAAAAACTGTAAATGAACTATTTTTTTAAAAATAAAAATCGTAAACATTTTTTAGAGTGTATTTATTACTCGAAAATTTTGTTAATAATGAACTTTTCATCAGAGTATTATAAAGCTAATTACAAAGATTTTTTCAAGTGTTTACAATTTTCCCCCTGACAACTGACAAGTGGGAATTTCATTTGAATAGCGTATAGAAACAATTTAAATCCTCTCTAGAAATATAGGAAGTCTGTAAAAATCACATTAAGATATCTGGTATAATTCCAGCCTCTTTTAGACGACTATAAGTCCAACAGAGACATAAATAAGAAAGTTAATCGATAACTTTTAGTCTACTGGTCCGTTTAAACAAAGAAAAACAGCAGAGCAAACTCATCTCAGTAGCTTAACTAAAACTATCGCCGATGTCATAGAATGAATGAATGCATTTGAAGAGTTCAATGGGTCGACTACGGATGCCAACTGAACGGGAGTTAAGTTGCCAGCAGTGAAAGCAGACAACGCTCCTCAACGTAAAAAATAATATAAATAAAAAAAATTCTATATCTTACCATAAACGGCGTTGACCAATTGCACAGCTGACAACTCAACTTCAGTTGTGTTGCCATCCGTATCGACCCACAAAAGTTGTTATTGGGGCTGCATTTCCTATAGTTGGGCCTGATGGCGTGAAATGTTGAAAATTTTTTTTTAGCCTATTGTGATATAGGGGCCTTAATCTACTCCAAACGATCTTCGAGACTCATATATCCATTTTTCCTCTCGGAGAGAAAAATATCACAATAAGAACCTGTAAGTTCGTTGTTCAGTACTTCAAAATTCAATTTTCAGATTCCTTCAACGATTAACATGTTGATTTAGTCGATATGGATATTGACGATATATGATTTTAACAATGCAATGCAACGTGGCACACAGCCAACGAAATTATAAATTTATTATGATCGAAATTTCAGATTTCCGAATTAAACGCTTAAGAAAGAGCACTGTTATCACGCCAATTTTTAGCTTTGTGTCTTTAAGAACTATTTCGCTTATTGCTATCTTCAAACGGATCAGTGAAATCTTTGCCAGATCTTAGACACATATGCAAAGCATTGTCTTAGCTCAGTGAACATTCTACTTAAGTGTTCATTTTGCCTATTGGAATCGTTTTCCATATTCCAACTTAAGCTTTGGATAATCGTAAGGAATCACGGCACTAACGTATATGCAAACATGGCGTACGCCATTTATCGGCATCTGTTCAAGCGACATCTATGACCCTATTACGATTTACAACTCAACTCAACTGAGTTGAAATTAAAACAACTGCTTGCGATGAGTTATAATATTTTGATGTATAAAACTAAAACTACAAAATTATAACAGAACTAGAGCCTTAATAGGGGCACTTATTCCCTAGAATCCTTAAGCTTTTAGAATAATGGTAATCTAATAAAATAGAGACCAGTGAACTGGAAGAAGGCACATAATTTTGCTACTAAGGTAGCATTCTTACAAATACCGGTGGTTCTAGCAAGGATATTGCTTATAGAATCTCCAAAGCCAACTAAGCATTCGGTTAATTAATTCATTTATTAATTAATTCATTTATTAATGATGTGCTAATAATCCCAATTTATGATAAAAAACACTGAAATTTATTGTTGTGGGAAAGCTAGTTTCTATGCGCATTTCGCTGGTTGCTTAGGCCAGCTCGTCAGGAAACTTTTTCCAAATACTTTAGAAAAGCTAAAAATATTATACAAGTAAGACCATAAAGTGAATAAGAATTTTAAACACTCAGCTCTTACTTGTAACAATATCAAAGCTTCAACAAAGACACAACCATAAATAGTGAATTTTTTCTTTCTTACATTCCCCTACAATTGGCATTCGGTACCCTTCGTTCAGTATGGAAATCTTCTGCAATATCCAAAAACACCAAGATTGGCATATTTAACTCTTGTTGTTAAGTCTGTGCTCTTCTGATATTTGTGACTTGGAAGACAATAGAACGCGACGTAAATTCCTTACAAGTTTTTGTTTATTGATGTCCTCGAAGAATCCTCAAAGTTTTCTAGACTAACAATATGCGTAATACGGAGCTCTGGATACAAACAAATCAACAACTAATTCGCATCGGAATATAAACCTTAAATGGCATTAGATTGGTCACACGTTTCGGATGCCTTCAGATGGCATAGTCAAAACCGCCATTGGCGGAGCCCACAGCGTAGAACACGGAGAGTTTGCAGACCTCCGGACATATGGCATCGTTAACAAAACATCGAAGTTAGGCGTACTAATAAAAGCTGGAGAGAAGTCAAAGAAATAGCATCAAACGGGACCGAATGGAATCGTTGTGGCCCTTTGTTCTCTATAGGAACCACATCTGTTTTCCTCTCGAACGCTATTCAACTTCAATACCTCCAATTTTTGCAAAGTTTTATCAGCTTAAGCCTGAAAATGTACTAACAACTCCGATCTGGGAAAAATTTTATAGACAAACTCAGGAAGAACTTAAACTGACTTTTGCTTAAGCAAAAACCAATCCGGCAGCTCATATCAAAAACCCAAGTCTACTAAAAATAAAAGCATTACTTGTCAAACTTAGGCCCCTATTACGGTTCACAACTCAACTCAGTTGAGTTGTAATTTCTTAATTTTTGTATTATGGTTTACAACTTTGCTATATTGCGGCGAACAAAAACATCCATAAATTACAACTCATCACAACCAGTTGTCTTAATTACAACCGTAATATGAGCCTAAATCTACTCCAAACGATCTTCGAGACTCATATCCATTTTTCCTCTCGGAGAGAAAACTATCACAATAAGAACCTGTAAGTCCGTTGTTCAGTATTTCAAAATTCAATTTTCAGATTCCTTCAACGATTTACATGTTGATTTATTCGAATGATTGCTTGATGTCTTACTGAATTCAACAATCCTAAATACTGTTTACGGGGCGGTTCTATCTAAATTCCTCTTTGAACAAGATGTACTCCCTTCTGACAATTTTATTGTTCGCGTATTCTCATTGCTTTCTTGCAGTGTGGACAGTGCTATAGTCTATAGTGTATGAAAAGTCTGATCTCCTACGGAAAACTTGAGAATAAGTTTGACTTTCAAAGATCGTCAAGATAATGGTTTCAAGTCCGTTTTCTAGAAAATATTATCGGCATCATTTTTAACTTGTTTAATAACTTTTATATGTGTAATAAATGTAAATAATGCCGATTATTTTCAAATACTTTCAATTACAATTACTTAAAAAAATCGTAATACCGATCACATAAAATACATTCAGTCGAATTTTTTTACAGTGTTCATTATCTAACTAAAATCTGATCTTATAGATCAAAATGACCTAAAAAAATATCTCATTCGCTTTCTCAGCCTTTATAATCTCATTGAACGAATTATCCTCGGTTTTGCTTTATAGGTATTTAAATATGGATACAGTCTCATGCTCTTTTCAGTCATTTGTTTTGTTAAATTTTTTTTTTTAAATATTTGAAGCATCTATTAATCGTATCTAAAGTCAAAATCTGAAATAAATTAGTTTAAAATATTTACTTTAATGCAAACATCTATAGAAATTGTAAATGCGTTCTCAGAATTTAAAATGAATTGTAATTTTTTAAGCACTTTTTAATTGTGCCTTTAAACATTTTAAAATGTAACTAACTAATTGTAATTTTAGACACTTTCATGGTAACATTATCACAATCATTTATCTCTAACATGTATCTTGGTGGTTATAGCACCTCGTCAACAGACTATTAAAACCCGAGAAAGAGTGGAAAAAATAAAATCTAAATAAAAAACGTAATGCTCATTAAAAAAAAACGCAAGAAGAAAAACCAGAAATAAAACTTATTCTCCCTCTCTTTTTCTCACACTCGCCGCGTAGCATGCTCTTTATGTTAAAAAATGTAAACAAACTTTGCAAATATGTAAAGAAAGAGAGCAAGATAGTCTTGCTCTTTGACAGCTTTTTTAATGTGCCTGTGTGAATGTAACCGCATCATAAACAAATAACACTTTCTGTTTTTTTCTACTTCTCTCTCTCTCTCTCTCTATTGCCATGTGCTTTATTAATTTTTCTTCAAAACAGCTGAGATGTTTTCTGTGCTCCTGTTAGTGATTTTAGAGTGCAACGTCATTGCATCATGGTGATTATTATTTATTATAAAATAATAATAATAATATAACGATGAACAAAAATAGCAATTTAATTTTCTGCTGCTGTTGTTATTGTTACTTTTATTGTGATTTTTTTTTGTGTTTCTTATAAAATTTATTCATTTAATTTGAGTTCATGAGAACCTTCTTAAAGTTATTTATTTACTCGTCGTACGCTACACCAAACATTGTTATCATCATTATTATTTTAATACCTAAAAAACAAAGCGCACATACAAACACCCCGTTGTACGCCTAAAAATACTCTATCTGCTCTTATAAATTTGTATGTACTCAGTCAATCATTAGGTTTTATACACTATTGTGCAGGATGGATCCAATGGATGGTTGAGTGAATAGAGACATGTAAACGCATGCCGTTTATTTATTTTTTCTGCTTCTTTTTTTATGATTATTTTTGCTGATTTGCTGTATTTGCACAGATTTTTTCTTCCTACACTTTAACAGAAAACAACAAAACGTAAATAATATACACAAATTGAAAAAAAAACCGTCTAATATGGATTGTATTATTTTATTGCATTTATAGAATGATACCGCTTAAACAGGACTGCCAGATAAAATTGTGAAAAAATCGCCAAGTTTCCTCAGAAAAAATAAAAAAATCGTCTTTTTCTGTTTAAGAAATCTTCAAAAAAAATCGGACAATTTAAATTTAGATTTTAAACAAAGTTTGTTCGATTTTTATTTAAAAAAGCAAACGAAAACATATTGTATAGATACTGATACCCCCGTATGCTTAAGAAATTGTTTGTTAAATTTAACAAACGTTTGTTAAGGAAAATTTTCATAAAAAATTTGTTTTGTAAACCTATAATTACTATATTATAATAATCTAAGGTTTTTCTCAAAGTCTTAAGAATAAAAGATACCCTTCAATCGGGCCATTTTTTAAAAAATTTCAAATTTGTATACCGTTCACCACAGAGGGTATATATACACGTTCGTTTTTATATAAGTTTGTCATTCCTTTTGTAATTGCTACAATATTACATTGCTATACATTTATATTAGATATAGTACAGAATAGTGTGCTATTATATTTCAGCCAGATCGGTCTACAAATGCATAAGATATGAACAAAAAACCACGACTGCCTGTAATTTATACCCATAAATCTCTACTTTTGACGTGTTAACCTTAACTTCTTTAAATCTTCTTAAATTTCATTAAAAGATTTTGTTTGTTGTGGTGTTTAATTCCCTATTTTTATAATTGATAAAAATACTGAAATTTATTGTTGGAGGATAAGCTGTTCCTACACAGAAAAAAGTGTTTTATCAATTAAAAAAATGGTTTAAAAATTATTTAAATTTAATTAATGTGATAATTGAATCAATAATTTTTTTAGTTGAAAGAAAATCTAAAATTTAATTTTGATTTAATTAACATTTTAGTTGTTTTGAAATAAATTTTCAATTAAAATTTTAATTTAGTAACAAAAAATCTTAATTGACTTTATTCGTTTAAAATAAAATAATTTAATCATGTAGAATTGTTGTTGGGAATTGTCAATATTTATTTAAATAAATTAACACATTGTTTGAAATGGCAAAGTTTTTTGATCACTTTTCAAATTAAAATAAAAAATATCATTTATTGAAAATATATTTTAAAAATTTTTAGTAATCAATATAATCATTTTGGTAATAGGTGCAAAATCAACAACTTGTTTGCTTGATATAACACAGGGTCTCCACCTGAGATAATATCTGATATAATATCTGAGAGAACGTCGAAAGAATGAGAGAACACATTTCTTCATGTTAGTCTTAATATTAAACAAGGGGAACACGTATCTTTTAAGATTTCATAATCGACTTATTCTCGTACAGTAAACTTGTATCGATTTTATTATTTTTTATTCTTTATTTTAGTTTTTTAATTTTTTAGTTTAAAAATTGTTTTCACAAGATTGGCACTATTTGCATTAATAAATTACACATTTTAATAATAGTGGCTTATTATTGTTGTTTATGTGTGTATGTATGTATATTTTTGTCAGCTCATCTTATAAGATTTCTTATAACAAATGTCTCATAACATTTATTATAATATTTATACTAACACTAATTGAGAGTCCACACGTAAGATAATACTCTCTGCGATTGAATTTGACGTTTGCTGATATACAAATCTTATATCTTATCTCAGGTGGAGCCACCATGGCACCCATATAAGCTAGGAGGATATAATTTGGCTTAACATTTTTTCAAATATATGGAGTATTAAATGTTAAAATAACTTCACCTGCTCCCCACAAGGCAAGGTTTTGGTACGAATTTTTACTAAAATTGACTTGACTCAAAATTTGGCTTTTGCCTATACAATTTTTTATGGAAAAGAGCAAAAATTTCTAGTATAATTTTATTTACAATAGGGATGAGAATATAAAAATTTAAGCTTTCTTGTTTACAAAAATGTTTTTTTTTCTGCGCTGCCTAATAACAAACATCAAAAGATTTAAAATTGTCTTATTTTGAAGACTGAATAAAATCGGCACTTTGCTAATTTCAGAACCAAAAATCGTCAAAATGACGGTAAATCGTTAAATCTAGCAGCACTGCGCTCAACAAATTTCATTTCTCAAATAAAAAAGCGAGAGCGTTTTTACCATAAACTGAGAGTGTGTTAAACAGTTGTGTAAATTTGGCGATTTTTTTTATTCGTCTTTCTGCACAGGTTAGAGTTTCGGGAAATAATACGAAGGCATTTGTTGAAATATGTTTGCAGTTAACGTGCTATATATGTGGTTCGTTGTTAGCCACGTTTCATTGCCATAGAGTAAAGTGAATTAACAAATGCATATACATACCTATTTATTACCTTAACATTTGTTTTCAACGCGATCTAAGATCATCGCCATATCTTCTACATGGACGGCTCTAAGTCACGAGAAGGAGTGGGCTTCGGAGTACACACAAGAGAGCTCAACTTCAATTTGTCGCGAAATCCGCGTTTTCCAGGCGGAGATTCTTGCGATCAAGCAAGTTGTAGATTTGCTCAGACTAGCTACTGTTTCGACAACTGCTGTGAATATTTACTAGGGTATTCATTTAATCGGGCTTTTGCTTTAATCGGTTAAACGCTCGATTAATTAACCGAGGTTTTGGTTTAATCGGTTAATAATCGGCTAATTTTGTTATTGATCGGTTAACCGATTAATACAGTTTTTTTTTTTTATAAATTAAGTAATTTCAATAAATAAAAACTCATAAATGATTTATTAATTGGAGCTTATTGGTAATAAAGAGCAATAACATAACAATTCTTTAACTAAACCGAGCAAACAAATAAAAAAAAACATTTATCGTAGATATTTGAGAAAACAAAAGCAAGCCATAATATAGAATATATAATTTCTCAGTCCTTCTCCTGGATTTGTCAAAACATATACAATCTTCTAAAATCTTTAAAAATGTTAAGCACTTTTAATTGATTCGTTTAATTCTGTTAAAAGATTGATATGAGAAGATATGAGAAAGAAACAAATTACTAAACACATCCATATAAAAAGGTTCGTGAACAAACAGCTGTTGACAGCAAAAACTTATTTAAAATTAAGATTACCTTCTTTGTTTGTATAAAAAAATATTTTCTTAACAAATAACTTATGTATATGAGACGAAACAATAATTAAAAACTCAAAAAAATAATACTACAAAAAATTAAAAATTTTGGTTAGGTCGGTTAATCGACTGAAATTAACAGGTTTAATCGTTAATCGAAAAAAAAAAACAATTTTAAATTATCCGATCAGTTAATCGGGAAGTACTTAATCGGTTAACCGATTAACGGTTAACCAAATGAATACCCTAATATCTACACCGACAGCCGTTTTGACGTTTGATTCCCTCAGCTTGAGAACAGCCCTTGACTGCCGCTCATTTCTAAACGAGATGGCTGAGCAGTTTGGTATTAGGATCATATGGGTCTCTTGGCACGGCGAACATAAGCGCAAATGAGTTGGCTAGACTTGGCCCTAATAAAGAAGTTCCACTGGATCTGAAATGCGTTGGTTTGCCTCTGCTCTCCTGTAAACTCGAACTTCGGCGATCGATATTGCTTATGACAGAAGGCCCCGTATGGATGACGGGTGAATCATGTCTCTACTATCGATGACCAAGAGGCACTTATAAATTTTAGTATCTGTTGCCACGGGACTGTGTCTTATACGTAGGCATGCACAGCAGGGATGTTAAATGGGGTTTTAAATTTTATACCAACTTTCAAAAAAAAGTGTACTTTTTGGACCTTCACGGTACCATTTTTTTTTTAATTATTTAAAACAACAAAAAAGTACATAATAATTCAATTGTACACAAAAAACATAAGTTAACATTAGCATACATTATATGTATGAATTAAATAAGGTACATACATAAAAGTCTTATAAATATATGAGATCAAAATCGTGCACTTATTTGTTTAGTTAATAAACTATTTGGAATTTTTAAATCATAGCAGCATGAATTTATCGACCTTAACCAATCCTTTGTTTGTATGAGACTTGATAATGTTGGCAAATGTGGTTTTTATTATGTTTTGAAAAGAAAAAACTCTTTCCACATTTGAAGACGAATGTGGAATGGATAAAATTCCAGCAACGACCATAGAAATGTCAAGAAACATATGGACATTGGGCTCATTTTGTAAATTAGCTACTGCAGACCAAAAACTACAAATGTTTTCAGTTTTTAACGACATCAGCTAAAGCTCTAAATTGATTATTGATTGAAACAAAATTTACAATTTCATTCGGGATCATTTTTACTAGAAGAGGTACAATACAACTTGTTTTACCTGTAATAACATTTTCAGGAGTAAATTTATGAAACCACATTAAAACTTCGTTATTAAAGTTGACTTTGGTTCTCAAAACTTCGCAAAACTTTATATAAAATTGTTTTGCATTTTCTTTCATTTCTCTAACAATATCAATATTGATATTATTTGAGAAATATATATATCCACTTCTGTTCCGCAATAAATTTCTTCAAAGGGCACGTAATTTTTGTAAAGGGGTACGATAGATATATCACATTCATCCAAAACATTTTTATTCATGAAATTACGTGATATTTGGCGGAACAAAAAAGTAAGCCTTTGTAAAAATGCATGCCTTCGAGCATCTTCTGATTGCTTTTCTAAATTAACCATGTTAATTATTATAAAAAATGCAGTTTAAAAGAAGGATTTTTAAATCCTGATAAAACAAATAATAATTAAAATAAATAAAAGCAATGAAAAGGACTCAGTAATTTGTTTGCTATATTAAAAGTAAAAAAGAGTGTGAACTATGACAAATTTTTAAATAAAACCAAATGAGTCACGGTAGTACCATGGTACTTCAGAAGGTCAAAATGTACCAAAAAAAGTACAATTGTTCCAACTTTAACATTCCTGATGCACTATGTCTGGAAGCCGGACACTATGATAAATGTGGAATATTGCATCAACTACTTGTTGTAAACATTACATTTTTTTTAAAACTTTGGTTTCAATTTTTTTGTGTACTCGAAGCAAATTGGTCTACATAAGGACTTTGATTCAGGGCAAGATAGACATAAATAATCATTAGTAACTAGTATTTTATAGTGATATTTTACAAATAAATAGATTTTTTATGCTTAATATAAGCTAAATAAAACTTTTTTTCTATACTTTCAAAACGAATCCCACAAATCCCAAAGAAAATCCCCAAAAATTATTTGTTGTAGTTTTTTGGAAATATTATGCCTACTAAGCTCGGGTCTCAGGATTCGTATTACACAATTATTACAAACATATTTTGTCATACAAACAGTGCTTCAAATTTTTGATTCTTGCTTTGCGATTGAAGGAATACCATATTTTCTTGTGGAAATTTATAAGAAAAAAATACGTCTATTTATTTCGGAAGAGGTTTGATCCAGCAGTGATCAAAGACTTTTTGCAATATTGTACATTAAGTAGCCTTTCAAAAAAGTTTATGTTTTTGTTGTTTAATATTTTTTTCTATAAATAAAAAAGAATGAAAATTAAAAAAAAAGAAGTATAGTCTTATCGACAGAAAAGTATCGCCGATACCGAAATATCGGAAAATCTGAAGTATCGCCGATATATCGGTATTCGTAACATTCCTAGAAGCAATGTTATAAAGGTAATGCTATGTTCATACGACGATAAAAACCACTCGTTTCGCTCTCTGAAACTCGATTGCCAAACACGCTGTTCATACGATTCATACTTGTTTCATGTTGACATTTTTTTTGTGTTGTTAGTGTGATTTTATTTAAAATAGATTAAAATGTAAGTAAAAATTCAAAATATAATATTTAAAACTTTTATTAATATTATTATTTAATTATTTTCACTTTATTTTATTTAACAAGAATTTTTATTTTGTTTTTTTCTTTGTTTTGATTTTTTTTGAGAGCTAGTTCAGATAAACGAACGATAATTGTTATCAAAATTGGAGATGATAGTATATTTTTCCTGTTTCGCAACATGTTTCAAAATGAAACGACCTGTTTCGCTCTCAAAATTTTGTATGGCAAAACATGTTGTTTCAATCATGTTTGGGGCGCGAAACAGGAATGGGAGAGCGAAACACGAATATTGCTGTCCGTGTGAACATGGTATAACACACAACATGTATGTATTTTGCAGTGGGAAATTTTACAAGTGTGATGTAAAACACATGTCGTGTACGTCGTGTGCATTTCATTGATAACAATTTTTAAAATCGGTCTAAAATTAAGAATAAAGAATTCTGTAACGCTTTTAATTTTTATAATACCCGAGGTCTATAGACTCGAAATCAATAACTTAATCTCGACAAAAAGTCTTTAGTTGGCATCTCAAATTTAATTGCAAACGGACTAACCGTTTAGAAAATCCAGAAACATATCCATTTTTTTCAAAGTCTCCCACTGTGCATCATGTGCTCTTTTTTTACTCTAAAAGAATCAACAAAAAGTACAAGTGTTGATTCTACTAATATAGTCTCTGGTAATCAAAATGTAATAAGTTATTTACGATTACTTAAGGTACGGTCAAATATGGCAAATATTAGCCCCAAATATGTTTGCCTTTATTTGGCAAAATTTTTTCCAAAACAATGTAGGTTTCATTTTGTGGTCACACTACGCACATTTATTTGCTCATTTTTGTTTGCTTGAACAGATGTCAAATAGCGGCAAACACACATAAAGGCAAACATGTTTTCCATTTGGTCACACTTAAAAAAAATATTTGCCGCAGCAAAATATTTGACTAAACTTTCAAAATATATAAATTTATTGGCCAAAACACTATAATACAAATTGTGATGGAAAATATAGAATTTCTTTCAATTAGAGCGTGTCCTTTTTTGATCTGGCAAGCCATCTGACATCAGCTGTTTTGCAAGTCGTCTGTTTGTGGAGGCAAATATATATTAAAATCTATTTATTTACTCATATTCTTAAAAAACAACATTTTTAATTAGCAAAATACAATAAAAATCGAATATAAATATAAAACAGTAAATAGTTTGCTAATGTGATTGTTTTAAGGTTATGTCAGGTGAAACCAAAAAGGAACGTGCGAAAGCAAAAATGATTAACCTTCTGTAATTGTCAATTTTGACAGACATGTGAAATAACATATGTACTTTATATCTGACAAAAATACATATCGTGTAAAATTCCATAAACATTTTTGAAAAAATGAGTTTTTAATCGATTATATATGATTTCAGTGTTCTTTTTATATTTCGTAATACATTTTTGATAATTACTCAAAAAATGGTTATATACAATAATTAGATAACTTTTTTATTTTTGATCTAAGGCAGTAACCGCACGACGTTTTGGCTACAACAAAAAAAAAATACTGAAAATAAAAAACGAATTTAATGGAATTCCAAAATCATGTATTTTTTTTAATAAATAAATTAGATAAATGTTAAATGTTACAAAAATATTACAATACTTTGTGTTTTTTTATTTGATTTTAGTGGTATTTTTTTTTTAAGTTGTTCCCAACAGTAGTTATTTGCTACTGTTTGGTCTTACAAAATAATTGTAAGAACAAATATTTGTTTGCTCAAAATACAGGCAAATATTTGTTATTGAGTGGTCACATTAAAAGCTTTTTTGTTTGACACCAACAAATTTATTGGCCCAAAATCAGCTGTTTTCCTGTTTGTCGCAAATAAATATTTTTATGTGTTTTCCTGTTTGTCGCAAATAAATATTTTATGGTCACATTACGGCAAACAAATATTTGACGTTTTTCGGCAAATATTTGCCATATCTGACCGTACCTTTAGAAGTGGCGAAAATATTTTATTTATTTGCCAAATTATGGCTAAAGAAGGTGATATCGTAAATAGCATTGATGTTGTTTGGCATCACTGTTATCCAATTTCAGTCTCTCATTTCTACACATTCTGCTCTCATCGAATAATTGCGGTTCTCTGTTTACGTTACGCTAATCGTTCTCTTGTTATTTGTCTGTATTTATGTGTTTTTGTATCTTTTACTATTTGTTTATAATTTCCATTTATGTATTTATCAGCTCACACAGATACACTAATACATTTATGACACTTTTAAATATTTCTTTTTCGTTTTATTAATAGACCGGGCAATTGTTTATTTCACGACGTTGATTATGATGATTACAGTTTTTATTAATTTCATATTTTGCGGTTTGTTGCCTCTTGATTTTTCACACTTCAATACACATAAAATTAGTTGTTGTAAAATTAGGTATTTTATTTATGAACAACAAGTGTTAAATGATAATGATTAAAGCGTATTTAAATAGAAATTAGTTAATTAAGATACAGAGAAATAAATCAATAATAATTTTAAATTTTTCGTCGAAAATGGTAAGAAAACGTGAGGAAATCTTTTGGTTTTAGAAAATGTGGATTGAATTTTTTAAATAGGTATGTAATTCTAAAAGAAGACAGTTTAATAAGTCCTTTTAAATGTAAGGGGATGACGACGGTATTATTTGTGTACTATTGACAACTTTGAAACTATCCCACTAACCCTCGTTCTCTATAAAAGTCTCTATCCCCCCGTAAAAATTATACAGTATTTAACAATTACAAAAAATACTCGTATTGAACTCGTTTGCCCATTTACTCGCTCTCTTTCATATTTTATGCATTGAATATGCAACTGGGAAGCTTTTTTGTATTTCTTAGCACCTGGTAGCTGACATTCGCATTGTACAACAAAAATGTTTATTAGTGGATTTTGTTAAATCCCAATGTTAAAAAATAAAATAAATAAACAGACCAGACCGTCAGTTAGTCGTTATTTCGTAGCAATTTTTAATTTCTTGGGCATTGTTGTAGTATTTTGTACTATAAAAATAATAAACGAATACTTCTAGTAGAGTCATTAGTTAATTCATTCCTTTTATGTTTTTGTATTTGTTATTTACTTGTTTCTTTTATTGCTTTATACACTACACTTTATTTGTTCGTATCCGAACAGTGTTATTTGTAAGCATTCGTTCGTTCGTATGTATTAGAAAAATTCTTGTACGATTTTTTGCTATAAATCCCATCTGTCGTTGTAGCTGTTGCCTCATAAGCAGTCTGGTCTTAAATAGACGTAGATCTTCTATTGTCTGCTGTAAAAGTAATAAATTTTCACAGTGTTTTTTTTATTACACTAAAGTGCTAAACTCAACCCTGATGCTCTTTTGTGCTCAATTAATTTTTACATGACCAACGCCCACCCTCTAAGTTGTAGGGATTTATTTTGTTTGCCTGTCAGAATAGAGTAAATAGTCATACAAAATGTATTCTCAATGGCAACTATCAACTCAGCTGATAAAATTTAACACTGTGTTGAATTTACAGCGCAAAAACAGAAAACAAAAAAACATCTGTTCTGTTTCTCACTGTGGGCTTAGAGGTTTTAAATTGTGTTAAATTTGAAATAGAGAAAAAGTTTTACTAGAATTGCTTAGAGCTAATAATTGAATGATACATTTTCACCAATACATATGTATTTATTAGTTTACTTCCTAAATGATGGGCAATTGGAAACTCAGGGGCCAAGTCGTCGCATTCGTGAACGAAAAATGTGTCGAATTGAATAAAATAACTTATGTATGTAAATGCTTTTAAGTTTTAAAAATTATTTAGGTTGACAAAGCAGCGTTTAATTTTGTATTGCCTTAACTCGACTTAGTAAGCAGCATGCCATCAGCAGTTCCATTAAAAATTCAGGGAACAGCTAAACTGGCACTTTGAGGCCGTGTAAGTTTTAAGGCCTCATTAGTTGTTACTTGCCGTTGCCGTTCTGTTTCGTTCCTTTCTGCTTTTAAAAAGAAAAGCATTGAAATTGTAAAAAAAAAACTTTTCGTAAAAAATAAAAAAATAATATTTTGTGTCAAAAATACATCAATTTTTAAAAAATCATTCATTAAAACCAATTTTTCTAGCTTTAAACAAAAAATTACAGATTTTTCATATCACAACAAACTAATACATACACACTTTGGCCGTAACATTGGCCGTAACAGAAACAAAACAGCTGATTAGTAACAGAACAGAACGTACAAACTAATTCTGCCTTTAAGCACATCGTTGTAAGTTATGCTAGTGCTCTGTATGTTAAAATGTTAGTTAGTGTATAAAATAACTAGAGGAAAAATTGAGCCGGGCATTCATAAAATTGGAACCGGAAAACTCATAGAATGAATGCATTAATGGAAAAATATAAACACAATAATGCAAAATGCAATTAAAGTTTTGTTTATAAAAACATTTTAGTATGTTTACGACAGCTCTTAACCTATCGAATGACATTTCGAAAGAAGGTATTCCATCGACTTCTCGTTACCGAAGGCCCTGATCCAAATGTCGATACAAGCCTTTCACATCCATTTGCTAAAAGAAATGCATACAAATATACTGAAGCTTCGACTTGTTCTGGCTTCTTTTTAATCCTTACATCAGCAGTCACATTTTAAGGGATGTTGATATCGATGATTTCCTCTCCTCTATCCTACATTTTTTCTTCTTAATAATCTTAATTCAAATTTATAAATCTGTTCTGGTTACTTAACTTAAAAGTTCAGTCCTGCCCTCTCCCGTTCGATTTTTGAGTCTTAGAGCATATTAAACATGAAATGAGTGCGTTGGTCTTCTGTTCAAACAAAAGTCATATGGATGTGGAACTTTTACAATGGAAAGACGTTTCAAAATATGTTTGGGCACACTCTTAAGCTGGAGGTCCACATCATACATTCCACGCATTTTCGCATCCTACGCAGCTGTCAAAAAAGTGGAATCTGTGTTGTTTTACGTAGCAAGTGACATGCACAAAAGCGTAGGATTCCTTGAGGCGTTAAATACGAAAAGCAGGTTTACTTTCTAATTTTGCAGGCGTCACAAGCTGCGTTAGAACAGCTGATTTTAACAGTATTTCTTTTTAATTGTGATACTGCCGCATAAAAAACGTTGCATGTAACTTGAAACGTAGAACGCAAGTAAGGTATGATAAACATGCAATGCTTGGAGGCGAAAACGATTGATGTGGACCTCCAGCTTAATTGCTTGCGGATGCTTAAAGTCAGCTCTTGCAGGGAAATTGGGTGCATCAAATGCTTCAAGATCACGGATACCGGTATCATGGATACCTAGAGGTTTGATAGTTCACGAGAAGGCAACTCTTAAAAAAGTTGATTCAGCTACTAGTTTATATACACTGAGCAAAAAAACAACTTGTACACTTGTTAAATTAAAATAAAAGAAAACACAGAGATTAAAATAAAACCATATTATAACTTTTATTTCATATTAAATTAATTTTAAGATCTATATTTTAATTTAAATAAAACTTCTTTTTCATTTTTGTATATTTTAACGTTAAAAAAACAACACATACATAAATATGCTAAAACTCATAAACAAAAAAATAGTTGTACAGAACAAAAATTTAACGTTACTTTAAAAATGATGAGAATATTTAGATTTTCAGTATTTTGTATGGTGTCCTTTAGGTTCTTTAACAGATCGAAGTCTTCTTCGCATCGAATGGACTAGATTTTTTGTAACTTCTTGGGGATAGAACTCCAGATATCTTTGAGAGCGTTTTTTTAGGGATTCTTTGCCGGATATATGGTAATCTTTTAATTTTGTTTTCATATGAGCCCACAAATGCTCAATCGGATTTAAATCCGGGCTATGGGGAGGATGAGGCAAAACTTTTTTTGTGTTATAAAGCAACCATTCCCTTACGATATCGGCCGAATGCTTTGGATCATTATCTTGCATGAAAACAAAATCATTCCCTAAACCCATTCTTTGGGCGGATTGTGGCAAATTATCTTTCAGGATATTTAAATAATCTATTTTATTCATGATTCCTTCAAATCTTGCGAATGGTGGAAGTTTCTTATTGCGTGTGGAGTTACATCGACTAATTCTGCATTTTTAAGATCTTTTGCAATTTCGACAGCAGATATTTTTGGGCCTTTGTTTTATATAATTAACAACTTTCCGCTGAATTTGAAGAGTATTTAACTTTTTTGGGCAACCGTCCAAATGTACAACTTTTTTTTTTTTGGCAGAACAATGCTGCCACCTAACTCATTTTCAGCAATAACTTCTTAACGGTCAACGAAATATAACATGCGAAATATATCATTGCGTATATAACATGTTAAAAAAAAGTAAGCTCAGTTTTAATTATTTGATAATTTATTGAAATTTACTGAATGCATAACTTGTTTTTTTGCTCACTGTATTTACTAGTGACAAAGTACGGCTTGTCGACTTAATTGGGAATTAGATGGGTCCGCGTACTTGAATTCTGCCTCACGTCAACTTGACCTAAGACTAAAACTCTAGGTCACGTCACGCAAATGGTCGATTATTATGAAGAGTAGGGATAAAGTAAAATTTACCAGAATCTCTAAAGAAACCATTTAAAAGCCCATATTTTCTTTCACTCGAACTACTGTCTAGTGGTTTAAGCAACCAAACATATGCTCACATTCACAACAACCCCCTTCTTTAACGTTACTCATTCGAACAAAACACAAACACGCCATGCGCCGCTCAAACGCTTGCAAACGTACAACGAACGTATTGTTATTTTTTGTGCCATAAAAAGCTACAAAACTGATGTGTTTGAATTCTATAGTGAAATATCATCTTGCTACTTTTTCATACAGCCTTGCTGGTGGCCTAATACATTGGCGGTTACACGTTGTCGTCAGGTTGCTCGTAATGAACGAGATGAGCGAAAGAAAGACCAACTAACTAACTGAACAACGACCAAACAAACCAACTTACTATTAAACTACACTAATTGTTGTAAAAACGACGAAACAACTATACAACGAACGGTATACCGAACGAACAAGCGAAATCAGAACAATAAACTGTTTAAGAAATTTAAATTGGAGGCAAAATACAAAAAGTGTTGAGGCCATTAAACGGGCGAGTCAAATTAATGACATCTCTTTCTTGAGTTCGAGTGCACGGCATACAATTAGAAGATATTTATTTATATGTACGTGTTTCTTTCTCTCTCTTTAGCTGAGTGTTCTCTGTTATGATAACAGATGGTGTCTGCGATTGTATGAGTGGCTGGTTGTTTACTCGCATACATTTTCAGTGTTGTGTTTTGTGGTTGTGAATTTCACGTTTTTGTGCAGCCGCTAAAGTTTTCCAGTTTGAATTTCCGCTTGCTATTTTTTATGTTCGCCTAATTTTTCCCTCGAATATCGAATCTCGATTTCGATGTGATTTGAACGACAATTTTTGATATATCTCTTACTTTCTTTCCTTCCTTCCCTCTATCTTTAGAAACTTTTCATATTAATACTGACTGTTTTTCCACAATCATTTTAATTAGTTTTCTTGTGTGTTTGTTGCTGCTTAATTTGGGGGGTTTTCTTAAATACCCCGATTATTATGGAAATTATAAAAAAAACAAACAAATAAAACAGCAGCAGCAGCAAAATATCAAAATGACGAACATTATTTTTATTTATTTGGCTTTTATTTGAATTTTTGTTTGTCATGGCCGTAGTAGACTACTAGCAACAGTAGACGATTTAGTAGTAAGACTCGTTATCGTTGTAGCAGTATATTTTGTACAAAATGAAAATAAAATATACACATACATATTTTCTGTCTACTCGATGAGACTGTTGTACAAATTTACTACTACTGCCTTGTACAACTTGTTTGAAAAAATAATGAATTAAATGAGAAAAACGTGTTGTATTTTGTTGTTTGGCTGGCTTGCTGGCTGGTATGCATGCCAACGCACGACTGACTGACTGATTCAAAAATATTTTAAAAGTTAAGGTCTTTTGCTTGCAAAACTTTTTTTATAGGAAAAAATAAATAAATGTATAAAACGAAACCAACATAAGTGCTGATTCACACGCTTCAGGTTTTAGTCGTCAACAATGCCATTTATTTTCCTCTCTCTTCTTAAAACTATGATTTAACTACTAAAACCTGAGGCGTGTGAATGAGCACTATAACTCGCCGTATTACACGAATAATATAGAAAATCTTTGCATGTTCGGTAACATTTGCTTATCATACTTACTTACACTTTTCCGCCAGCCTCTGCAATTTTGCCGACTGGTTCTATATATGACCGAATTGGCTGTTTAGTGTCTGCTTTTAGCGCCTTAGTGTTGTCAACGTTAGAATTTGTGCATAGAAAACAAATCGCTTTGGAAATAAAAAAGAAACGTTGGGAAAATAATATAAGTTGTAACCGTTCTCCTGTCGGTAAATTCTCGGATAAAATCCATTCGTGTATCGCTAGTTGCTGTAAACTTAAACCAAACGCAGCAAACAAACGATGTTGAACTGAACTCATAAATCGCGCAGAATCCAACCCTTATTGACAAAATTTAGTCTGTCGAAGGGTCTTTTGATAATTGAGTTATTACAAAGATTAAAATCATTGAAGTCAAGTTCAAAGGGACGCTAGATCGCGCGAGAGGAACGATTATGATGTTGAAAGTGTTCAAAAGAACTTGACAATGTCGGATTTAGACTATCGCGTCTAAGGTCCTCTTAAGGCCAACGATACCCAGGACATTGCTTAAATTTGGCTTCATTTGCAGTGCACATTTAAATTATTACAAATATAATTTCGATATTGATCGCTCCTAATTGGCAACCCCCTTACTCTTCCCATATGGGTTAGAAGTTTTAAATTTCGTAGCAAGGAGATTTTTAAAAATTTTACTTTCACTTTTGATCTTGTTATTATACAGAACAGTACATTCCTATATTATCTGACTTTGCTAGAAAAGTGGAAACGATCTCACCTTAAGCGCTACACTCATAGAAAAATTAATCTTTATATTGATGATACCCTAACATCCTAATGGTGACATTAAGGTTATTAAAAATGGCATATCAATGAGGCAAAGAGGGACATCAATACAATGCGTCATCTACGCTATGACTTTTGTAACATCAATTCCAAGCCACATTTTGTGTATTATTACCATTTTTTTCATGTTTAAAAAGTAAAATAAGAAGCAAAAATTCCCATTTTCTATTTGTTTAAATTATTTAAATTTAAATTAGTTAAATATATAAAAATAAAAAAAATTCAAAGTAAAATGAATCCGAAACCTCTTCTCTAAACAAAGGGCGGAATACATCCAAAGTGAAACAAACATGTGTAACGGGTAAGTAAAAATAATATTATTCTCTCTCTTTGACTTAAGTCAATCCCAATGACTATTTAATGAGAGTTTGTCATTAAATTGAGCCTAAGCAGCCAGCCAGTCTTATCTGCGATGTTACTGAGTCATCGTGATGTAAATTTGGGCAAGTGATGTTAAGGCTGACATTACAATGATGAAAAGTGTCATGGGGACAAAAACGAAGACACTTGTCATGGTGCTGACGTCAAAATACATAAGCGTTATGATGCCTTTTCTATCAGTGTATTAGACGATCATATTTGGTATGTGAGCATGATATGCCGTCATACCATCATACTCGTGTAATAGAAATTTTAATATATTCAGTACAAATTTCATATGAATTTTTGCTGGCAAACGGTAACGATGCCTTGGCAAGTGCGCGCATTTTTAAAAGGTTTTATTGAGGGATATGAAATTCTGCCAGAATTATGGAATATAAAAACTTATATATACCATAATCTACATTTAAAACAAAAATAAAAAATAATGGAGCCGGAAGCAACAATCGAAGCATTAATGGAAAAAATAAGTACATTGCGTGTTCGTCCGCCAATAAAAACTTATATATTACCAAATCAGCAACTTATTCACGCGCCATCATATAGACAACTCTGTAGTACCAAGTGCGACCGTCTAATAGGCGCTTTAGGTCCAATTTATTCCATTAGGAGATCCAGACTCGAAAACACTAATTTTGACACTAACGGAAAAAGGAATAAAAAAAACTGCTATTTTTCGATACTGAGATTTTTGAAGAAAGTTCTTAACTGAATTTCGGAATAATACCTATTGAACAATTAGTCAATTTATTGCTTAGCATTAATTTTTTATAAACATATCCTTCAAATATCGTTAAAATTCTATTTCGACAAATCTCTCAAATGTATTTAACTTGTAGTTTTGAGAAACAGGGCCCTGGTCGTAGATCATTGAAATTTGGCACCAAGCATTATATTGACCAAATTAGGAGAAAAATTTTATCCACGCCCAACGCCAATGCAACAATCCAAATGGATTGTTTTGCATAAACTGTTTGTTTCCCATCCAAGCAAATGTCCTGAAATTTGGTACATACGTTTCCTAAAACAGAAAAAGGACGCATGCCAAGTTGCATTTAAATCGGACATGCCTATCGCCTACCGCCCATGCAATCCGAATGGATTTTTCTCTTAAATTTTTTTTATCCAAGCAAAAGTCTTCAAATGTGTTATACATACACTATTGGAATCAAAGAAACACATTCCAAGTTTCATAATAATAAAATGTAGTACTTCACAGTTTCATAGGACTACAAATTGCACTAATAAATTTCGTGATGATTCATAATCTACCATAGACCCCATATAAAGCCTACTTTCGGAAAATAGTTGAGTACGCCTAAAACCTTAATAAATATGGCTATCATAATAAAAATTGGTACGTTCGGGTTTGATAGGACTAGAAATCACACTGCAAAATTTCGTAAAGATCGGTCCATGATTTACCAAGGCCTCACATAAACTCTACTCTTGGAAAACAGTTAAGTACGCCTAACATATTAAAATGTAGTACACTGATAAATTTCTAGATGATCGGTCCATAATTTACCATAGGTCTTTATACTCTAGGAAATTAATCAAATACGCCTAAAACCGTAGCAGAAAGTTATATACATATGTGACAGCGCATAGAGAAAGGGACCAACCAGTAAGGTAAAGGGAACAGTAAAAACCAACTACACAAAACAAGAGGGACGACCTACGCGCGTTTTCAAGGTTGACCAACACGTTCCTAACGTCATGAGATGTGTCGCTTTCAAATGAGACCAATACCAACACGCTCAGTGATGGTACACCAAAGATACACGTATTCAAATCTTTAAAATGGCTCTCCTGAACAAAACCCTTAGGCCCCTTTCTATTTTCCGCGTCACATATATTACCCACCGTCATGAAACCGATAGATAAGAATTTTGCTGATATTTTTTTTTTTTTTATCATATGACAGAAAACTATTAATCATTATCTATCATTACTCTGACTACATCGTCATATTCCAAGTCCGGTTTAGATGACTCGTGTCTTAAGCTGGTTTTAAAAGGGTCTGCTAAAACCAGTAAAAGATGAAAAATGTCAGTGTTTTGCGAAACTTTATGGAATTTCCTAGAAAACATTCACCTGTCCCTCCTTTAGTCCTTATTTCATGCTTTTTACGCCTCTTCGCTAAGCTTACCACTAGGAAAATCATAGATGCATCTAGTTTTTCTTTTCTTTTTTGATATTTGCATATTATCAAGGTAGAAAATTTTGTCTATGTATTTACTTGACACAAATGTCTTCTACCAATTAACTGTTTAAGGAACCGTTTTGAATTGGGTTTTTAACATCTTCAAGTTGTTCCAAAATCAGTTTCGATGTTTTTCCTTTTATAAAATAAACCGAAAACAATCTAATTTTTAGAATTATATATGAAAATTTTCAAAACTTTGAAAAGGAGAATTGCAAATTTTGCTATTCTTCCTTCCTGTAATCTTATCTATGGTCACCGTACAAATGAAGTGCATTTAAAGTTCTTTTTGGGGGTTTTTTTTATATGTGTTTCTCATGTTCGTGAAGAGGATTAATCGCTCTGTAAGGATTCTCCAAGTCAATTGCTCGAACACAATATAAGGAAACTGTTAGAGCAGAAGATATTTCTTCAAAAATCTATTTATTTGTGATCCTTAAGGCATATTAACGAAAAAGCGTACATATTATGATTATAGAATAGGTAATACGCACGTGATATGCGTGAAATAATCAGTGTTATTTAGTCAAATATATTTTTTTTATTTTAGTTAACTAATCTTACAATTGTAAGAACAAAATATAAAGTATATAAATAAATTAAATTTAAGAATAGTTATAAGGATTCAACGAAATTTCTGAACATTACTCTATCCTAAGCTAGGCTTCTTATTTGTGGCAACGATAGTCTCCTACTCCTAAGTTCAGCTTCAACTGATCTACGCCATGTTGCACGTGGGCGACCTCTTTTTTCCAAAGCCTTGTGGGTTCCATTGGAAGCAGACCTAAGCAATGTCTGCATTGTCCTTTCTAAGCGTATACCCAATCCATCTACACTTTCTACGCCTGATCTCAACATCAATTGTATCCATCTCAAAGATGTTAAGCAAATCTTGATTATTTATGCGAATTGACCAAAATATTTTGAGTATTCGTCTTAAGAATTTGTTTTGAAAAACTTGTAGCTTGTTGGAAATTGTGTTCGTAACTTTCCAGGTCTCACTACCATTCTTATTTGTGGCAACGATAGTCTCCTACTCCTAAGTTCAGCTTCAACTGATCAACGCCATGTTGCACGTGGGCGACCTCTTTTTTCCAAAGCCTTGTGGGTTCCATTGGAAGCAGACCTAAGCAATGTCTGCATTGTCCTTTCTAAGCGTATGTCCAATCCATCTACACTTTCTACGCCTGATCTCAACATCAATTGTATCCATCTCAAAGATGTTAAGCAAATCTTGATTATTTATGCGAATTGACCAAAATATTTTGAGTATTCGTCTTAAGAATTTGTTTTGAAAAACTTGTAGCTTGTTGGAAATTGTGTTCGTAACTTTCCAGGTCTCACTATCATAGAGCAGCACCGATTTAACACGAGTGTTGAAAATTCTTATTTTATGCTTCTTAGATACATATTTGTGACGACTGCCCTACTCCTCCGAGAGAAGCGTACGCGTGACGAGCTTTATTGATATGACTAGCGACATCAGAATCTGCTCCACCGTCTGTACTTATAATGCGCCCCAGGTAGCTCTAAACTCATCCACGTCTTCAATTATGTTTCCATTAACAACTATGGGAGTATAATTATCGGTTAATATCCTCATTATTTTTGTCTTCCGGAAATTTATCTTCAGTCCGACTTTCAAGCCATTTTCGTGTAATCTATTAAGTCAAATATATACCGAAATTTTTATTTTATAACCGTAGTAATAACATTTTAAGCATTGTGTGGTTTTGCTTAAGGATCTATTACTGAAAATGATATCGCTAATATTCGATTGTATCAAATTAATGTTAAAATTCAAGTAAAACATTTTCGCCTTAGATCGCTCTCCTAAATATCACGAAAGTGAAAATGAAAACGTTTTTACCTTCTCTAGAAAATGTAAGACGGAAAAAATTTTTGTTTTTTTAATTACAAAATGCAAAAGAAAAACGGTACGAATTGAAAAATGTAAAAATTTTCACTTTCGTGCAAATTCTGTGACATACCTGAATATTTTAATACCGAAACTTCCGAAAAACATCGGAATTTTACAAAACAAATTAGCATCACTTACATTTTTGCAAAACCACTACAAATGTGCCAGAGTTTATTCGTTTCAAGATTTGTATTTATATAAACAACAATAATATGGGGTAACGACGATGAGCGATTGCTTTTGAATGAACGAACTAACCAGCGAGTTTGTATTTTGTTTCGTGCCGAAGGCAACAACAAAAATAAAATAAAATAAAAGTGCC
Organism: Pollenia amentaria; assembly: GCA_943735925.1. NCBI lineage: Eukaryota > Metazoa > Arthropoda > Insecta > Diptera > Polleniidae > Pollenia > Pollenia amentaria. The sequence continues at coordinate 127,851,625 of OX031008.1, read as the reverse complement.
AGTGCGCTCAATGTGTTTTGTGTGCATGTGTATGCTTAAAATTATTGTGGCGTTTCTTGTTTTTCACGATTTTGCTTGCCTGCTGATAGTCGTTAGTTTGTTTGTATTTCTGAGAGCCTGGACTGTTGTCACCATCATCGGTTGGTCGCTTATTAGGATTTGCCAGATTTTCGTTTCATTCACATTGTGTGTATATTTAATATAGAATGATATATATTTTATACTTATTTATATGGTAATAAAGCGAAACCGATAGAAATCATTATATTTGGTGTGGTAATCCTTTGCCAGACAATGACAATCGTTATTCGTTCGTTTGTTTGTTAGACAGTCAAGTCCGAACACAGGCAAGCCAGCAGTCGGATATAGTGTGTAATGTGAACCCACCTCTTAACAGGTTCTTCACAACAAATAGAGCATCTAAATTGTAATTGGTATAAGAAATGTTGCTGTCGTGGACGTTGACGTTATCGTCAACGTTTAAACAAATAACACAACACGAGACCGATACGAAAGTGTTGTGTTTTGTGTGGGTTTGAACAAAGCAACTCTATAGAAAGCCCCTTAACAACCGATTGACACAACAACGACTCATACAAAGTTTTTTTTCTCATTTCTTAATTTGGCTTGAGTTTTGCAAATTGAACTGACATTAATACCTTGTCGCTGACAAATATTTAAGCTTACAAATAAACATACCATACCAACCAACATGCTTCAAACACCCATGCAACCAACTCAGCTAAATTAATGGGCTGTTTTTAAGAGTTGCAATAAAAGTAGCTCCAACAATAGTGCACTAGCTAAATACATTGTATTTATGTATGTATGTATTTTCAAACGACTTTAACAACAACGAAAACATCTCCTCCCCCAACATCTCTTTTAGATTATTGTATTGCGACTACTGGTCCTACTTTTTCCTGCCCACTGGAGCTGCTCGTTGAAAGGCCCCCAAGTCAAGTACTCACTAACTCAGTCACTCACTTTATTACTCATTCGCTTGTTATGGTTAAAGAAAAAAACGACAAGCAAGCCAGCATAACAACAAAAATACTTAAAGCGTGTGAATAAATATTTTTTTACCGTTTTTGTTTTGATTTCATTCACAGGCAACCAACCTCAAACCATTTGTGTTGGGGCACAACCAGTTTGTTTGCCGGTTGGTGTTTGTTATAAAAGCTAAACACGAGAGAGTTACCGTCTGTCTGAATTCTTGCAAAAATAATGCGTGTATGGCATGGCATGCCGTTTTAATCTTTGCCAACAACAAGCAGGCAGCACGTTGTTTTGTTAAATGAATCAGTGATGAAAACCAAAACACATGATTAGCCTACTAACTAAATTAAATAACAAAAACATAGAGACGATTAAAAACGAACAACAAAAATAAACGAACGACAAATAAAAAAATTACCGACAACCATATAAAAAGGCCAAAACAAAATAAATTTAAAACAGTGCTGCCAAAGCTTAATTTAAGAAATACAAAAAAAAGGTTTAAATTGAAATTTTTATATACATATGTAACAGAAAATTATTGCGATAAGCAGCGTATAATTTTATTAACATTTCACCAAAAATGTAAATTTATTATTTGCTTAGTCAACACTGTTTCTGTGTACTCATTGCTTTTTGTTTTTGTATCACTGCTGGCAATTTTTTTTTCAAAAATAAGAAAAAAAAATTGCTAAATATCTTAAAAAATTTTTTAAAAATGTTGCTTACACCGTAACTTTTGTTAAATTTTGCATAATTATGAATGAAAACAATATTTTAATGCATTATGAAATGCATTTTTATTTAAGAATTTCAGGAAGCACGTAAACATATGTACATACATACATACATACAAACATATGTATGTATGCACATATCGTCTCGTTTCTTCTAAAACCTCATAAACTTAAAATTTCAAATATGGGCATTTAAAACAAATTTTTTTAAAAATTTGTTACTGCCAAGAAACTGTAGCTAAATTTGTCGGTTACGTGTTTTCGAACAAAACGGCAACTTGCAAATTCAATTCAATTTTTCATTTATTTTTAATTTTATTATTTTTGTAAAAAAATTAAATCAGGTACCCCAATTTCTACATCTCCCAAATTATGGCTCTTACAGCATTTCATCGATTTCGAACGTTAACGTTCGCAAAGAAAATTACATTTAAATTCAAAAACAAATTTTAGAATTTTGTTTTTGTTTTCTATGCGAACGTTGACGTTCGAAATCGTTAAACAGGCAGTTGACTTAAAAAAATTATGTTTTATGCAACGAACCGTGAACATTTTCTTCTTCGAAAACTTTCAAAAATAACTCATATTCGACAAATTTCATGTATTTTCCATACATTTTACGGTTTGTATGGGAGCCACTATTAAGAGCAGAGATAGAGCTTTACATTTTTTTAAAAGAAATATTGGTCGGTCTTAAAAATTCGCCCCTTGGACGAATTTTCGGGTCCCTTAGGGCCCGAAACGAATTACGGGCCAGAACGGGAGCGTAGGGGAGCCATGCTTAGATATCGAGCTAGAGCTTTGGCATACACGAGAAAAAATTGCAGTTTAATAAAATAATGAGGGCTCGCGGAAAATTTGTGCTGTCTTGGATAGGACTCGACGAAACGTGGCGTTTTTACCAAAGTTATGATTTCGAGGGTTGGCGCCGTACCAAAAATGATCCAATTGACCTGAAACCTTCCATACTTTTTTAATTACAAAAACAACAAAAATTGATGGGTAAGACTTTAAAATTTCCAACTTTTAATATAAAAACCATTATTTTTTTGCATGGAAATGTCATTTTGTATGGCACTTACGAGGTTTTCGAAATGCCTTTAATTTGTTTTTTAATTGTCAAGATGAAAATGCAATCGGGTGGCAAATGTTATTTTCTACCATAAAAACCAATAAAAGACAATTTCGAAAAAATGGCGCGTACGCGGTTAAGGAAGAAACGCGACGATATATAGGTACATAATAAATAACACAGTGTGACATGAATAATTCACTTTAAAAATGCCAAAGCGTACACAGAAAAAAATCTCCAAAGTTTTTTTTTACCAATTAAAGCATTAATCACAAATAAAACTAGTTTTAATTAAAAGTTGAATCAAGTGAACTAAACATTTAATTGATACTATTAATTTGTTTACTGGTGCAAATTTAATTAATTTTTAATCCGTATCACAAATTCTTTAATTGAAATCAATTTTTATTTTTCCTGTGTAGATTTATGATGTCGACCTCTACCATTTGCTTGCATTTTCAACGACAAACAGCTTATTTGCGCCAAACTTAACATGTTCAGCAAGACAAGTCGATCGACAATGCAAGCGAGCGATAACGTAAAAGTTGTATGAAGTGTTATGCGACTACCAATGTCAAAATCAGTCACTTGTGTTGCGGTTGCGTACAGAGGCATTTTGTTGCAAAATTAAACGAAATTGTTCATTTAATATTAAAATTTTTTTAAAAAATATATTTTTTATAAAATTGTATAATTTGTCATGTTGTCAGCTCATTATTGGTTTGGCGCATATGCCAAAAATTTGGAATGGAGAAAAAGACACAGAATGTTTGCATGAAGTTTTCTCAAAATATTCCCGATAGAACTTTTTGGTATTTTCACCACCACTGCTTTCGGCATATGTTTTGAAGAAAAATGTAAATTTTGTGAGCTTCCATTAATAAAGTTAGAAGTTAATATTATTTATGAAAATGAAAGTGAAAAATATGGTTTATGGATGTTTTGCCGATTTTGATTTTCAAACTAGCGCTTAATTTGTGGAATATTTGATGCTGGATAACGTTAGAAACTTAAAACCTTACGACCGATAAGTTGGTAGCTAGTGGGAAATCTTATGAGAACGATAATGAGTGACTTGTAGTCGCTCGCTTAAGTTGTCGGTCGACATCGTGGACTAGACTGTTAGGGTCTTGTTAAGTATGTATGTTTATCGTTTTGCTATTTTTAGAATTTTAAACACACAGAATTTTATGTAGTTAATGGGCGCAAAGATCTTGAACTGTGTCATTTTCCCCACAACTATTAATTTTCTAATGATTTTTACCGGGCGAAGACTAAAGCTTCCTCTAAATATACATACATACATACATATACCTACGTACATTATTGTTGTAAAGTTAAACAAACTTAAATGGAACTTTCTACATATGAATTGCAAAAATTGCTGGATTTCCCGCTAATAAATGGATAATCTGTTACATAGTTTCATGGCATTTATTTCTTAAATATGATGTCCGGCATATGGGCATTTCCTCCGAATGTTCAACCAGGATGGAAAAATAAAATGTTGATAATCATCGTGTTTTATTGTTTATAATTATACAAAAAATCTATGTTTTTATAATAGAATGGTATATATGATATGCTATAATATCCAGCTGTTTTACTTGAGGAAATTGGGCTGGAACCTGGAAAATTTAATATTTTCTTTTTAAGCTTCTTCAAAAAAATTTGTTATGTTTGCACTCTTTCTATAAAATCTCTCTATTACAATCAATTAAGAAGAAAAAAGTGTAAGGAGAACAAAAAAAGTTCGATTAACGGTCAATGAACGGTTGAAACATATGGAAAAATCGTACGTTCGCGACCCGTACGTTCGCGACCGGTACTTAAATCAATTAAACAAAAACCAATAAAGATATTTTATTGTGTAAATACTGGATAGAGACCTACATTAATACACTTTTAAAATAAATTTATCGCGTTTGAATATTCCGTTCCATTTGCAGATTTTTACATTTCACTACTGTAAGCCAAAGTTGACTTCTATTTTGCGTACGTTCGTGACCACATGTTTATAACTATCATTATGAAAACTAGAACTCGATGAAATTTAACATTTGCACTAAACATAGAGCTACCAAAATGCTATCGAATCGCAAAAAAATGCTAGGAAAAGTTTTTTTTTTATATTATTTGTACATCAAAAGCGTACGCACGTGCGTTCGTGACCCCAGGAAATGCCCATATCTCCGCCGCGGCTACGAATTAGATGCTGAATTCGATATCAGTCCAATTTTTTACTACGTTTTCCACAAAACCTGGCGTCTATGGTGGCTTGAATATTGGCTCCCAATGCTTCAAGATTTGATGGGTTGTCGACATAAGCCAATAACTTAACATAGCCCCATAAAAAGTAATCCAGAGGCGTTAAATCGCATGAACGAGGGGGCCAGTGAACAGGACCACTTCTGGAAATAAAGTTCTCACCAAATTGATTTAGCAATTAAGCGAATGTCATTAATGTTTAGCTGATTAATTTTTGAAAACAAAACATCAGTCAGCACCGCTCGAAAGCGCCCGTCATTCACTGCAACGGCAGCTCCTCGCTCCTTTCGAAAGAGCATGTAAACCGCATCAATCAGTGAATTTTAATGGATGTAATATTGTTTCATTAACGGCTTGAGGTCTTTGCTTATAATATTGCAATTTTGCTTATTTATTGAAGCCATTTATTTAACGATGAGCTTCGTAAAATGAAGGAAGTACCCTATGATCTTCGCGAACAGATTTTTTTTTCCACAATTTATAAGCGATGTTCTAGCGTTAAACGATTCATGATGACCTGCCAAACCTTAGTGGACATACATAAATGTAAACACAGTTTGCCATTTTAAGCTGTCAAACTATAGTTATCGATATCGAAAGTAACTATGCAGCTAAGCAAAACACCCTATAGATAATTCACAACTTTTCCCGCAAAGTGTAATTTAAAATCGCTCGGTTTGACAAAAAATAGCTAAATTGGCAACAATGCTTGTATTTCTATGGATGTTTTTTTTTGTTTGTTTATTTTTTATTGCTACGCTCTCTCGGAATGCTTTGTGTCTTTCTCTGTCTCTCTTGTAAAAGTTTGTATACAGAAAATAAAAGCTTCTAATAACTAGTTCTTTACACTCACTTTTTGACGAGGTCGTCATTACGAGCATCGACCGACCGTTCGACAACAACAGTTTGTTTTTACTTTATTTTACTCATTATTTACACTGGCTTGCTGTGAAAAACATGCATGCATTGACTTGCTTACTCTTTTAAAGTTGCTTTGCTCTAAAAAAAAAGCAAAAAAAAAAAAAAAAAAATACGACACGAAACGAAAGGCCCACTACCACATCTCATTCTTTTTTGTATACGGCGCTCAGAGTAGTTTAAAGTTTCGTTAAAAAAACTTTTTATTATTCGTATTTTGTCCTATCTACATCTTTTTTTACAATATGTGTTTTTTGAATGAATAAAAAAGAGAAGGTCGTTGTGTTGCTGCTGCTTGACTTTTGTTTTCGTTTTTTTTTTTTGTTTTGCTTTTCCCAGCAAACACGAAGTCAAACCTTTGATAAAAAATGACGTTATCATGACTTACCCTCAAACCGTTTTCAATTGTTGGATTTAAACATTTGAATTTCAATTGCTAATGATTTGAGTATAAAAAATTTTACTCTGCATCTCCACGTAGCAATTTTTATTGCTTATTATATTGCTGGAGAACATGTAAAATTTCTTCGCTTTAAATTTGCAATTTTCACCATCAGGCTTTGTATGAAATTTTACGTTTACCTTTTGAAATAAAGTGCAAAAACTATAACTATTATATAAACACATACAATATATACGTATTAATAACTATATTGGTGAATTTTTTGAACTTCGGAGACTTTTTCTGTTTTTGTTGAAGGATTTTTTTTCACTACAGCGCCGTTCTGATTCATTTTTCTATAAAAACACACATTTTTACGAACAAACGAACGTACGGAGAAATTTAATGTCAAATAAATAGCAACTGAACCGTAGGGGATAGGGAACTAACACCAAACGTTCACGTGCCAGTTCTAAAGTGGTAGGAACCGGTTCTAGTTCTAACATCTTATATGAAGGGGACTTGTCACTGAAACATTGCGATGTGCTAGGAGGGGGTTAATTTGCACCTGTTGGACACATTGAAACAGATCACCTTTTTGACACTTAGAAACAGATATCCTGTCGCAGATATTGTCCCGAGTGAACCATGTTAACCAGCCTTATTACGGTTCTCGATGTCGAGCACGACTCTGTAGTAGATTAAAGTAAGACACAACCTGTGTTCATTAATCTACTGAAAAGTTCACCTTACGTTGCTACCGACAACGAGAACTTTAATAAGGCTGAATATGATAGCCACTACACGCACATCAATATTTTTTTATCAATTAGCTTCCCTCTGGAGTACCTACACTTTAAACACATTATCACCATTTAAGTGATACGTTCCTTTTTATTATAAAATTTTGTTCACTGGGCACGGGACAAGTGCTTTAAGAACAATTGGCACACATTTCCTACAGGTAATTGACAGCAGATTACTAAGCAATAATTGTTCGAGCAATCAGCAGAACAATCATTTCGCAAAGGATTGGCAATCTGTGGTCCGTACGTTGCAAATTTTATGAAGGAATCAAATATGACATTTGCGGCAATAAATATTGAACGTTATCAAATTGTTATCAAGTTTTATTCTCAAAGAAAGTTTTATTCCCAAAAAATTATAAGTTTGTTGTTTGAACGAGGTGTTATGCAGTGCCAAGTTAATCCTGAAGAAAAAGAGAGGATGAATTTATCTTTTCAAGAATTTTGAGAAAGGAGAGAATGCTATTTCATCATTCATCAGCAGCGGTGGTGCCGAATATTTAGCTGTCAGTATATTTTAGTAAGAATTGAATTAAAATTAAAAATAATAAAAGAATTCTGAAATTACAAAACAAAAAACTATTTTTCATACATGTTTTGCATTGTGTTACAATCCATATTTGAAAAATATTTGTGAATAACGTTTGACAGTAAGTTGAATATAAATAAATAATTTGGTTGAGAATGTTGTTTTTTGAAGTTATTTTCAAACGTTTGTCTTGCGAGAAAGAGGTTGAACCGAACCTCAGAGTTTGTTGGGTTAAAGTACGAAGATGTGTGTTGGTATGTTAAATAACTTGTTTGTTTTGGTTGTCGTCTTTTTTTCGTTAATTCGTTTGAGCGTTCTCTCGTTCGTTGTTTAGTTCGTCTGTTAAAACAGTTTTAGTGCAATTTCGCACACTTTAATCTTTCTGTTTAACGTGTAGGCATTATTTATTTCATGTTGTTTTGGTTGTTGTTCATGCTTCATATTCGTTTATGTGTTTTGTTTTTTAATGTTTTTATTTGCGTGTGGTAAAACAGGGTGTTTAATGTTGGTAATAATTGTTTTATTGCCGACAAGTTGAAATTGAGTTTATAACTTGAACAAATAAGTTATTTGCTGAAATAATTGTTTATTTTTTTGTAGTTAATGTTTCAAATTTATGGTTTACGGGTCATTGACTTCGAAGTGGGACATTTTTTTATTTAACTATTATCTTCGTTCATTGAGGGAACTTCAAATACATACATATGTACATATGTATGTACATGCATATGTATGCAGGTATGAACAAATGATATTGATTTAGAAAATGATTAGGAAATACAAAAGTACTCCTTGTAAAAAGTACCTCCTTTTCTTGCATATGGTTAAAGTTAAAAGCATTACTAGCGCCTTCGACTTAAAACTTACTATTTCTAAATCATTTAAACGCGACAACCTTTCCTCCCAATAGTAATGATCCCCACGACAGTGCAATTGTGTAAATATAAATTCACGTACGTGACAAAAAAATAAAAAAAAACAAAACAAACCCCGGAAGTAATTTGGGGTGAATGTAAAAAATGTGATATTCTGCGAACTGTGGGAGGTGTTTTATATAGGTACATACAGTGGCTCAATTTAATAACCGGACAACAACGAGTTATAAGAATTTCGAGTAAATACACAAGATTTTTTCAAAAAACTAAAAAAATTTATTAATGTAATTCAGTTATTTATTTTTGGCTTATAAAAACGCTAACAATATTTAAAAACAAAATCTCAATTCTAAGAGAAACAACAACAAAATCATATTAAGTTAAAAATATGGATCAAATTAATAATCGGACACTTTTTAATATGGTAGGTGCATTTAATATTTTGGCCAATCTAATACTTTGTGGGCATTCCTTTGCTCTTACGTACAGCTTCTAATCGCTTTGGCATTGATTCCAGCAGTAAGCTGGATCAATTTGTTCCCATTCTTCCTTTAGAGCAATCTTTAGCTTACTGATATTGGAAATTGTCCGAGACTTCAATATATTTTCCAAATGAGACCATAAATTCTCTATCACGTTAATGTCTGTAGACTGGGGGGGGGGGGGGGGGGAGTTTCCATAACATGGGGATAATTATACAGTAGCCACATCCGTGTATTATGCGCTTTGTGCTTCGGATAATTATCTTTGTAGAACTTATAGTTTTCCGAAATGCCTAATTTTTCAACGCTCGGAGCCAAATTTTCCCTTAAAATGGTTATGTACTTCAACTGGTCCATTATACCATCTATAAAAACTAGCTGTCCAGGTCCTGTGGCGGACATACAGCCCCAAACCATGACACTTCCAGATCCGTGCTTTATGGTGGGATGAAGATTAGAAGTCTTTAGTTCTTCATTTGGCTTTCTCCAAACGTACGCCTGTCCGCCTGACCGGAAAACGTTATATTTGCTTTCGTCTGTAAAAATCACGTTACTCCAGTACGAAAAGTCATGGTTTCTATGTTCAGATGCAAACTTTAATCTCTTTTTCCGATTTACATCATTTACAAATGGTTTTTTTCGTTCAACTCTGCCATGAAAATTGTGTTTACGCTGTACATTTCGGACAGTTTCAGGATTGACACTTATTTGTAAGCTTTCTGACCACAATTTTGTTAATTTAGAAGCACTTAGTTTTGGATTCTTCTTTACTTGATTAACAATCCATCGTTCATCAGATGGAGTAAACTTTTTTGGTTGTCCAGATTTGGTCTTATTTTCTACGAAATTGCCAATTTTGAAGCGCTTTATAATATCGTGAACCGTAAAATGGCTTCTTTGAACAGCATCTCCAATTTCACGTAAAGACATACCGATTTGATAATGTTTTATTATCAACTCTCTAACTTCTATCGATGTTTGAACACGTTTGCTGCTCATATCGCCTTTTTCGCAATTTTTTGTCAGAGATTCAAAAATTTTCTTTTGCAAAAAACTCCATGTAACGCTTTTTTACAATTTCAGTTAATTCCCAACTAACTTTGTTCGGGGAATTCCGGTATAAAATGACATTTAAGCATGGTATTTGCCACATGTCCGATTATTAATTTGGTGTTTTATTTTGACAGACTTCAGTTTTTTGCTTATAAAATTGTTTGCGTATATTATTGTGGCATTAACACAAGTGATATATACAATATATAGATGATTTAAGAAATTAAAAAGGTTTTTCTGTTTTTACAAAAATCTCTTTACATTTAAAAACGAATTAATTAAAAAATAGACAACTGTCCGGTTACTAAATTGATACACTGTACATATATTTCCTTTATAATTCGTATACGGAACAACAATTTTTTTTTTACAGTTTCATAATGGGCAAAATTTAATATCGTTCGTGACATACCGTACGTGACAGACCATTAGATACCCTTCTCCATAATATTTTAAAAACAAAATTTTGAGAGTGTACCCTAATTGGAAACCATGGCCAATAATAGTAGCCAGACCAGAATTATCCCATGAGGTTAAGAATTATAAAAAAAGTAATTTGTGCCGAATATTATTAAGATATCTTTATATATATGAGATTTGTTTGCCGCTAACCGATATGGGACCTATGTTTGAATTTGGACATACTAGCACAAAATTTTGTCACCGCATAGTTCCTCCAACTCACATCACCAGCACGTAAATGGCCGTTCCCTTAAAATGTCCAATGTCGCATGAATTGTGTAGATGTGACTGTGGATCATATTTTGTAAATGCGGCCAAAAATCATTTATTTTTAGGGTATACGATTTTAAAATTATACTACGCATTAGAAAGTAAATACCCGTGGACCTCAGGAGCCAATAAAATACAGATCTATTCCAACTATGTCACAGCGAACAGGGTGATCCAAAATTCTCCGTAATTTGCTAAAATTAAAATTTTTTCGTAAATTTTAATTTTTAAATGACTATAACTTCGTTGTATAATTATGTAACTTAGTATTTTTTTGTAATTATGTAATTAGTGCTATTAGTTTTGTATCTCTAAGAATTTTTTTTAATGGCTCCAAATTGCCCGAAAATCTCCTACTTAATAGTCAAACATTCAATAAATCTTGCACGATTTTGTAGCTCGAACCTTCTTTATCAACATTTACCCTATTGTATATGGGCATTTCCACAGGAAAGTTTACTTTTTGTCACGTTACGCCACCAAGTTTTTTAAATTGTTTCCCATTAAATAATTTAAATACCTATCAGTGATGGAAAATTCAGTACTATGGTAATTTTTTCAGTACTTTTTATTTTCATAAATACCACAGTACCCCCACGTCAGTTTTAATACTCTTTTCTTGTTATGCTTTTTTGTTAAGAAGTCCAGCGTTGCTATTTTTTAAACATTTCCTACCTGCTATTATATAAAAAAGTACCAAAATGGTTAATAAAGTGCTCTTTTGCTTGGTGGTCAGTACCATCTCAAATTTTAAATTTTCCATCACTGATACCTATTATATACCTATTAAAGCGCAATTTGAACAACATTGGTCTAAAATACAAGCTTAAATGCTTGGAACTTCTGTGGAAGTTCCCATATCCGCCCGTTTGAACCAGAACCGTTTTTTGGACCCAAGGCCAGATATTTTATGCAAAATTTGTGAATAAAAAAGTTTCTAAAAATATTTACATTTCGTATGGGAGCCCCTTTAAGGAATGAAGTTAGATGGTAGGTAGGTAGGTTAGAAACAATTATTGGGAATCAAAAATTAACTGGGGTCGATATTATATATATCACGTCTGTTGGCATTCTAGGCGCTGCAGAAGAGGCCAAATTTAAATTAAATTAAACCACCAGATTTTTATGGGAGTTCTAAGTGGTGGAGATATGGGGCAAGCATGTTTAAGATAAAGTTAAAGAAAAAAAAATAATAATGGATGTCGCTCATACATTTAACCCCCTCGGGGAACTCCTAGACCGTTATGGGACTTCTTCTTAAATATGTTTCTAGTCTGTATTACAAATTGTGTATCGGAGCCCCCTTACGAAATGGGGAAAGCGGGTGAGTATGCTAGAAATAAATATTGGTAATGAAAAGTAAAGTGGGGTCTGTCATACTTTTGACTCATATAGCGGCATCTTACGAACTGAAAATATTCATTCATTGAAGCGTATTATAGATTTTTTAGGCAGGAAATTTTGTTCAGAATCTATACGTGTATTAAAGTATTTTATCTAAAAAAATTTATAATATTATTTAGATTTTATTTATTCAAATCCAACTTTTTTGTTTTTCTTACAGGTAAGAAATATATACAACTTTTAACAACTTTATCGTAAGTATGTAAATAATTGATTGACGTAATTTACACTCTTCAAAAAAAAAAAAAAAAAAAAAAAAAAAAAAAAAAAAAAAAAAAAAAAAAAAAAACATTGAATTTAAGTAATAATATTTTGGTGAAATCGTTAAGTATTATCAACTTTATCTGATTAAAATTAATTCTAAAATGTTTTATAATGTATTAAGTTAATATGGTACTTACTGAGGCTATGCTAACCACTTTCGTTTTATACATTTGAGCCGAAAAAAGCTCAGTTATCGGCGACGAAAACTAGGAACGTAACATATCGTCCTGACTATCCATTCACAGCGGGAAAAAGTAGGAGTATGGATCCCTTCCAGAAGGCCTCTCTACTCCTTCTTTTGGATTTATAAGGCCTGCTCGCTCCATTCCATACTCATATCTTTTCTACACACGTTGTCATTGCGGGGAGGAACTTCCGCTCTCGCTTCTGTGGCAGTGACAAAAGAATGGCAACTGGATCAAAAAAAAAAAAAAAAAAAAAAATTCTTTTGCTTTTGCTCCTTCTCTTCTCCCTTCTCATAGAAGGGAATGTGGAATGTGTATCTTATCTTTTATACACAAGAGCTGTGGCCTTTTGTTAGGCATTCTTTAGCAGTTCTTTAATAAGGCCTGAAGTAAGAAGGTCTTCTAAGTTTTCTTGCTGGGATGTTTTGTGTGCTTAAGAACAAAACGTTGGTAAAATTAGCGACGAACAATTGCTTATGTTCTTCGACGATGGGAAAACCATCAAGATGCCGTTTATTTATATGGCAATACTGCAGTGATGTTAGACATTGTTGTGCACACAAATGTTTTAACAAACATCGACAACATCAGTCTTCATTATACAAATTTATGTGTGCACAAGAGATTGTTTTTTGTTTTAGCATATCGATGACTAATCTAGACGATCACCAACGAAAAAGTAGTTTTTTGGACGGAACGAAAGCAACAACGGTTTCAATGCCGTTGCAACGAAATATCACTGTGTTCAGAGTTGCTATGTTGTTAAAACATATTCAGCCCACTTAAAAATAAAAATTCCCAGGGAGCTTTCCCATTTTTACAATGGAATTTAAGTAGGGAAAAAACTCCAGGGCAATTTTTATTTATAATTGGGCTGATTAAATAATTTGTATTAGAAATTTCAAGAAAATTCATTTAATACAGTTCCAAAAGGAATTTAAAGGAGAAATTTTTTTCCTTCCAAGAGGAAAGAATAATTGATTTTGTCACAAATAATTAAATTTTGTTCAATGTTCGACATCCAAAATTCCGTGACAGTGAAATTTTTTGTCTTGGTGTAATTGGTTCTCTATTTCAGGTGGTATCTATATTCCTTTCAAATCAGGTTTGATCATTTCCAGCACAGATTCAAAAATATGACGACTCAAACGAAAATACTCTTTAAATTTCGTATTATCGTCCATTAAATATCGATCAATCAAGATATTTCAGCTTATTACGATTGTCGTTGTCGTCAACGACAGTGTCGTTTTTCGTAGAAGATTAAAGAACACAGATTGCGTGTCACTTTAATCTATTACAAATAAAGACTCAGTCGTTGACGACAACGTAATAAGGCTGATTGTGTGCATCTTCTCGCGTAAATATTTTTTCTTTTTTTTTTCTTGCTTTCTAAAATAACAGCACATCTACTTCATATTGCTGCTGCTTTAGGAACGAGACGGTAACGAACGGCAACGTTTTCATTTTCAGTTTTCGTCGCGGAAACGCGGTGTATGCAGAAACCCAGCTTAGAGCCTAAACAAAATTCAAAAATCCCACTAATGTATTTAATGGTATCCTTTTTCTAAAGTTACAATTCCTAAATATATTGTCTTTTTCTCAGAAAATTCCATTACGTTCTTTTGAAAACAAGTTCTTTTCACTTTCTTTGAATTACCCTGTATCAATAGTACCTCAACTCCATAAAATTTTCCTCAAGTATTGAAAACAAGAAACAATCAAGAATATTTTCGGAAGGTCGGGTGTAAAGCTTATACACCACAAACAACATTGATTATGAAATAAAGCGCACAACAAAGACGAAAAAAATCTGCCTAATCATTATAGACGACGTTGTCGCATTCTCGTGCCTGTTCAATAAGACTCATGAGTGACTGACTGCCTGTATTCAGCTACATGCAACAAACACATCTATTTATTTATACATATAAAATGTTCTATGCTCCGCACACGAACATGTTGAGTCGCATGTTCGTTGAAATTCCGACAGCAGACGAAGAAAAGTTTTTTTTTATCTAGACGGTGACAGCAAACATTGATAATGTTGGTTTTATTTTTTTAAGTTTTTTTTTCCTGTTTTAATGGCAGATTGTTTAAAAGAATTTTTAGTTTTTGGTATTGTTGCAAACATTTTGGTAAACATGTTTGATGCAACCCTATACAAAAAAACAAAAAAAGAATCCCTTAGAATCTAAAGGATTAGGAAAAAAATGGTTGGTTTGATGTTGGGTTAGAAGGAGTTGGGAAGGATTTTTACGTTTTCAGATTGCTGAAGCTGTAGAACAACGAGAACATTAAATTGTTAATATTAATATTTTGCTTTAGGGTGACCACCCTGGTATATCAGTGAAAATACTTTAGGGTTAAATATAAATAAGGCAAGTTTTATTTTACAGGTTAAAATTAAAAAAAATTAATAAATAATTTAATGGAAATAAGGAAATAAACATTTTTTTTACAGTTTACTATAAAAAAAATCAGTAAAACCAGTTCACAGATTTTTCTTAATCTAATAGGAGTTGTGAGGATTGGGGGTTTTTTATATTAATTTTAAAAAACGATCTCCTCTTAAACGCCTTCTGAAAGAATTTCTTCTTAACTCCTCCCTAAAATTGTCTTTGTTTTCCTTTTCTATGATATCATTTCTTTCCAAAGAATTATCTTGTGTAGTGGTTTCCGCTTGATTTTCGCCTGTTTCCACTTGTTCTTCTTGCTGTACATTCTGCTCTTGTTCGTTTTCATGTATGGGTTCTTCTTCCGTTTCTTGGTTGTTTTCAATAAAGACACATTCCGAGTTGACTGCTGCACATTCGTCGAAGGATGTGGCCTTTCCAAAGGGATTTTCATTATTGGTGTACTTAATAAAGAAACTGCGTCCTATGACACGAAAGGCCAAAGATGTTAAAGGATTTGCCCTTGATTTAAATTCCATTTCACAAATAAAACGACGCCGACAGGCATTGGTATCCAAACCCAAGAAACCAAACAAAAATTCGCCAATTCTAATAGAATAAAACGAGTTGAAATGAAATTTTTTTGTTAAGAGGTATTAAAAAACTTACTGTTCTTCGGAAATAACCATTTGTCGGGCTATATTTTCCAAGGTTTCTCTAACTTCTTTATTATCTTGGCTGGATTTATCTGAGTTACTTCGTTTGCGACGGAATGTAGGTGCATCAGATATTAGGCTTCCTGGAGCACGATCAGGTTCTGAGGAAGAACCGCTAGGAAAAGGTCCTTCAAATGAATTACTAGAATAAGCCGAATAGGGTTCAAAAGAAGAAGGACCACTGCTGCTGAAAGAATCACTATTGAAATGATGATCATGATAGTGTTCATGATCCAAGGAATATGGGATGTGATCGTGATGAGCAAAGGATCTGGAAACATAACTTAACAAATATTTTCTTTGTCTTCAGTACTATCCTAAAAATACTTACGGGGGATGGTCTAAAACAATTGAACCCTCTTTGTAAGTTTCGCCACCACAACGGTGTGGCCACAAGTAGCGTAAACCCAAGTAAACAGCACTGCCCACAAAGAAAGCCACCACTACAACCTTGATTTTAACCAAGTAAGCAATAGCTAAGCCATAGAAACCCCACAAAGAATCTGTAAAAAGAAATAGAAAAAAATTCATTCACTTAAAAAAAAACTTTCTACTACTTTTTTCGATTATTACTAAATTAAATTATTATTTAATACTAAATAAATTGCATAATTTTCAACGAAAATTAAAAGTTATTGTACGTGATCTACCACAATTTAATCATTTTGGTCTGCTCCCGTTTGTCGAATATTTTGTTAAATCTATTTACACTTCATCTGCATTTGAAAAGTGAAAAGTGTGAATTGTTTTGAATCGATATCAAATCGATCGATTTTATTATTACGTTATTTAGTGATCGTGATCGTATTATTTGCATGGTGTATTCAAAAAACTTTCCTTCAAACTTTCTGTTGACTTTCACACATTTTGTCTTTCAAACAAATTTGATTGCAGACTCTTCAACTTGTTAAGTGCTAACAATTAATTAATAATTTATTTAGTTTTATGTTTGATTTGAAGTATGAAATAAGTTTTAATAATAATGGGTCTATAGTTACAATTATTATATAAATAAATTCTGTTTTTATGGCCCCTAAAATATGCAATTAAAATGTGTTAATTATTGCATTAATGAAAAAGATACTTAAACTACAGTCAATTGTACTGGTTTTTGATTTATTTAAAATAATTTAAAAAAAGTTGTTGCTTTAACTTAAAAGCTTTCTAAAAGATTTTCATTCTGAATCCCGGAAAGCTTGGACTATGCACTATTTTTAAAAGCAAAGCTAGAAACGTGATTTGTATTTCAAATACTTAAATTGCTTGGAATTTATTCCACTTTTTGGATTTACGTAACATGATTTTTATTATAAATTTAAATTTGCAATATCAAAAATTACTCAGGAATTTCTTTCGCCATTACAAATAATTTGGAATATACATTAGAGCGACTCAAGTTGTATGGAAGCGAAATTCGTGCAAGTTGTACCCTCCTCAAAATGAACCTTGGACTTTTTTAAGATGACATTTAAAATTTTTCGGCTCCAGAGATGACCTCTCGTGAACTGGACCATTTTGAAAAAGTGTCTATTTTTGTATGTTTTGTTAATTCCTTACCAACAACATATACAATATGGGTATCATAAGAAAGGTTTTTTTAAGGCGCGTCCAACTGTATATACATCGCAAGAGGCCAAAGCTGGAGCTGAAATATTTTAAATGTCATCTTAAAAAAGTCCAAGGTTCATTTTTAGGAGGGTACATCGAGTACTTTTTTGGTGAGTCGCTCTAATATTCATATATTATGATATTCCAATGTAGTGTACTTGTTTAAGAATAAATAAATTTATAGGTCTCTTTCTCTCACTCAGAAAATTCATTAATTTACAATGCATACGAAAAAGACACTCACGCTTTGAAGTATAAAATTATATTAAATACAACAGAGTTGTACACTTAATACAAAGGGTGAATACCGCTAATATTTAAAAAAAAATTTTTTTGGATATTAAAGTGGCTTAATTAATATAAACACTTTATACCAATTATGACTTTTTGAGATGTGGATTAAGTTTAAACTTTGTTTAACGTACTCTGAAATTTTAGATTTTTCCGGCGAAATGTGATTTTTTTTTTTTTTTTTCATTAAATAACAACATTTTAAGCAAAACTAAGCTGTTCCGTTAAACTTGGTAATGAAGGCACAAATCTGTTTTCAGAATAACTAAACGATATCTCAAAAACCCAGCCGTAAGACAGATTTCAATATATTTGGAATGTGCGATTTAATAAAATACCTAAAACTCTTCTGAATACATCAATGAGCGCATATCATTTGAAAGATAATTTTTAGAAATAACTATATCTGGGGGGCTACTGTCAATTCGAAAGAAATAATTTACGAGTTCGAACAATTTGTACTGTGTATTACGATTTTCGTACTCGTTGGAAATGATGGCAGAGGTTGTTTTTATAAACAAATCGAAAATTGATGAAAATGTTTTGCTCGCAATAGAAAGTTGGTTGTAAGGAAGTGATTTTCTGTTTTCCATAACGTAGAAAAACTTCCGTTTATTCGAAACAAATAGTATGGAAATCGTTATAAACAGTAAACATTTTTCGAGTTCCTAAATTATTTCTCACCCCTGAAGTACCTGACATTATAAAGATGAATGAAAAATGTCTTCTCCACGAATTTCAATTTTATATATACGAGAAATCATGAGTATTCAAGAATCTCGAAAAATTATGAAAATCAATCGAGGCTGAAGTCTGTCTTTAGGCGCCAAACCTCTTAAAAATCTAGTAGAGTATTTATTAGAACGGTACCCTTATATTGCACTGACTATAAGATCATTGGAATTATAAGCCCCCTTATTCCAAAAAAAGTTAAAGTTCATATTAGTTAACCAACACATTAAGCCCAGCGAAAGTGAATGTGAACTTTAACATAAGGCGGAAGATCTTTAAAATTCTTGGTAAATAATAAAATCCGTTTTATTTTTTAACTGGGCAAAATCCGAAAAAAGAAAATGCCGATGAATTTGCTAGACTTGGATCGGATATGGAGGATCATGTGGAGACAGTCAGACCTCTAATAGGCTTTTATTTTGTAAAGATAAAAGAATGAATTCCGAACGGGGCTAATAGGGCCTGAGGAAATAGAACGCATTGCAGAGTTACGCGGACGTTATGGCCGGTGCTAAGGAAGTCAGATTCTTATTCGCTGCTGGGCAGGAGCAAGGTCTGCATAAGGAGCATGATATTTATTATAACGGGTCACTGCATGATCGGCAGGATGGCGGTGGTACACTTATGGAAAAAATTCATGTTCATATTGATGACGCCCTAATATCAGAATTGTGACATCAATGTGACATCACAAATGGCATCAATGAGGCAAAAAGTGACATCAATCAAATGACAAACGTCATCCTAAAAGTTTGTCATATTTTATGCGTCATCAATGCTATGACTACAGTGGCATCAATTCGGTGCCACAGTTTGTGCATTATTAACATTATTTTCATGTTTAGAAAGTAAAATGAGAAGCAAAAATTCCCATTTTATATTTTTTTAAATTATTATGAAAACCATATCAGGCATGATGCTGGTATCTTAAAATTGACAGTTCTTCTGTAAACAAAGGGCGGAATACAAAGAAAATGAAACAAACATGTGTAACGGCTAAGTAAATAATAATACATATTCTCTCTCTTTGACTTGGGTTAAACCCAATGACAAACTGTTATTAAAGTGAGCGAAATGCGTTCTTTCTACGATGTCACTAATTAATCGCACTGATGACATGTTTTATTAAACAGACTCCGATTCGTAATTTCTGTGATGCCGATGTGTCGATGATGGCGTTATTTAAATTTTTGACCCTGACGACAACTTGCGCAAGTAATGTTAAGACTGAAAACACAATGATGTAAAGTGTCATGGGCTCAAAAACGAAGACACTTGTCATAGTACTGATGTCAAAATACATCAGTGTTATGAGGCTTTTTCTATCAGTGTAATGGGATCTGACTCCTGTGATTTATGTAGGACCAGATGAGATATAGACAGTTGAGTACATTCTGTGTCACAGTCCTAGACTACAGAACCTCAGGCTTTGATGGCAAGGTAGTAGGTTCATAGGCGAATTGCGAGATATCTCGGTCAGTGGGCTCGTAAATCTCGCGAGATTCGTAAAGGGCATGTGCTGGCTGTACAACAGGTGGCTGGAGACTGGGTAAATTTAAGGCTATTGTATTTGATAGGGTTGTTTCTCTTTTTTGGTCCGATATTGTCTTCCACTTTTTCCTCAACTTTTTCTTATGCCTTCGCTCTTTACTTTCTTTGTTCCTTTCTTCTAAATATTCTATTTTGGGGATTTGAAGATTGACTTCGCACCAGCCTTACTAAATAACCTTTTTTTAAGAACACCGAACAATTTATATGACTGATAAGATTGAACTTGGGTGGAGATTAGGACAATATTTAAGCTTCTTAAGATGCCTAAGACCTTAAAATTTTTTTGACAAAAGGTATATTTTCAATTAACTCAATCGAGCACGAATAAATTTGGCAGTTATAAAAATTAATTATCCGTATATTTAACTTTATGGATCTTTTAAGATCGCAGCTTAATCATCAATAATTTCATTTTGTAAGTATTTGTGTTCAACTTGAAGAGACTGTATTGTTAACGGTCAAAGGATCTTTGAATTATTAGGTGCGTTTGAGTACTTTTACAGTAAAGTGCAGTAAATGCGTAAACTGAAAAATGTTCTCTCACAAAAAGTTGTTGTGCAGAAAAGTACGCGAACGCAAAATTTGTAAAAATTCGTAAAATAAAGGCAACAGCTGATGGCAAATAATTGAAGTGTTGAAAAATGTTTACACTTTTGACTACTTAACTCGTTTTCTTATTGGTACTCGATTAAATACTTTTTATAACACGAACATTTTAAGAAAATCCAAACAATTTATTTCATTTTCCTTTAACATTTTTATTTTGTTTATTTTATATGATTTTACTAATTTGTGTCCGGCTAAATTTGTTCAAAAATACATGAATACATTTTTTGCTATTGATTACTTAAAAAATAAGTGAAGTACTAAGTACCCAAATACAAATACTTTTAACAACTCTAAAAAATAAAACAACAACAAAAAAAGTTTTAAAGTTGGAATTTAGCCATATAAATGCACCACAAAGAAGTTTAATTAATTAATATTTATTAACTTTTTGTTATTGTTTAATTTTTATTTAAACTTTCCTTTTTTAAAAAAATTTCTACACAATTTGTATCCTTTTTGTTTGTTTCTTTTGCTTGTTTACATTTTGATAAATATTTTCTTTTTGATTTACTAAATTTTACTGCAAAAATTTCTGCAGTAAAAATTTGTAAGTACTCAGTCAAGAACTGTCACTTTACGCTCTCAATTTGTGTTCTCATTTACTGCATTTCGTAAAATGCAGTAAAGTTCAGTAAAAAATAGTAAAAACTTTTGTGTTCTCGAACGCAGCTATTGAGTTCGATTTGGATCTTTTCGACAAGAACAGTGTTGTTACTTCGAAAATAAGTATTACAACTAATTTATTTAATAGGTCCCGATCTCAATGATCCTTTGCAAAACGTAAAGGTATGAGCATTCTAAACCAAAGGAGATTAAGCTGATGATTTATGACAACATAGTGAGCCAGCTCATTGCACACAATGCGACTTTAACTCCGTTGACTTCGAGGTGCGATCGTTTTGAATTGTATAGTCCATGTCAAAGCTTCACAAGTATATTTTGTTTTTATTATTTTTGTATGACTTGTAGGGTCAAGTATTGTGGACTGATGTAAGTTCTTGAGTATTTATTTCTATACAAAGACTGCTCTTTAAGTAAGTACCAAGTTAACATTTTGGCTCTGGAAGTTTGAGGAAAACGAAATGCTGTTTATTTGAGTCGAATTGATTTGGGTAAGCCTTGAAATAAAGAAGGTATAAATTCAACCGATGATATGAACTCTATTATTTTAAGTATTCGCCCCTATCGAGAATAAAATTTCCATCGAATTTTTTTTCTCTTTTTCCTAAAAAAACGCAAAATATCACTTTTTGTTCACGATTGACAGGATTGATTTAACATTTAAACTTGTAAAGATTTTACTTTTGGATTTTCACACTTATAGTAGTAGAAGTTTGTAACTAAAACAATTCTTACAATATTAATAAGGACAAACCCCAATCGGCTTAAGACTTACACAAATGATGACGATGTCTTCTTCTCGTTCTAGCCTCCTCTTCTAGCGCCCTCGAGTCACTTCTTAATAAATCGCTTAAATCCTTGAATTCTAATTCTTGAACAGCCGTTGATTCTTTACACAAAACCAAAGAGAAATAAATGCATAAAATTGCACATATTAACCATAAAGTATTTTTATTCATTATTTTAAATTTGACACTAAAAACACTATTTATTTCTATTGCGTTTTAAACAATTGTCCTTTTCGTTTAAATTTCCTTAATTTCAAAATTGAGTCGGAATCAATTCGTTTCTTCCCTACTTGCACTTGTTAAACGCGACGAGCAAACTGACATTGTAGCCCATCATAATCACCGCTTTTTATATGCAGTTCATAATTTTTCAAAACCAAATTCAAGTCGTAGACCGCATCGCTCTTTTTAAAAATGTTGTTTTTCCTTCAAGTTCAAGGTGATAATTGGCTCAGTCTATACAACGTGTCTCGCTCATCAGCACATCGATATCGCAAGCACTATGAAGCCCTTTGCTCAATTTGAATACAACTTAAATCGTATCTTTCAATTCTTTGTAGCATTTGGCTTGAGATTATACAATCTACAGCAGTTTTTGGATTTTAGACGAAATAAAAAACAACGTAAATAGAAAATGAAACTGGTTTATTGTAAAAACGATTTTGCACCAATTCTATTACGACATTGCACTTCTATTTTTATTTCATTATTTTCTTCAGATGCTGCTACAATTTTAAGTGTTAAATGAAAATAATTTCACTTTTATTGCGAAATAAAATGAAATGTGTGAAGTTGAGATAAGTGTTAAAACGAAATTAGGAAAAAATAATTTGTCATAAATTAAAAGAAGTGACAAAATCGAAAGCCAATTTTTGGGAATGGTTAAATAATTGGTTTAAAAGAACTAACAAAGATCGTAATTTTTCGTGATCTATATAAAGGGTGATTCATCTTGAGGTTTGATTTATAATATGCTTTTTTTACATATCACGCGTGACTTATATCAAACTGCTTTGTCTTTTTTGTTCAGTATCATTTGGCAAGTCATCAGGGAAAGACTTACACCACAACAGCATCTCCAAATTGTTGAGCTGGGCTCTGGAAAAACTCAATGAAAATCCGATGTCTTATCGTGAAATTTTGTACAGTGATGAAGTAAATTTATGGCTCAATGGATACGTTAATAAACAAAATTGCCGTATTTGGGCTGATGAGCAACCCAAAGAGTACCAAGACCTGCCATCGCATCCATTAAAAACATCATTATGGTGTCGTTTATGGGCTGGTGGAATCACTGGTCCATATTTCTTCAAAAATGAGGAATATTTGAATGTTGCCGTCAATGGTAACCGTTACCGCACCATGTTAATGGACAATGTGCTTCCTGAAATATCAGCGCATGGTCTCGGTGAGCTCTGGTTTCAACAGTACGGTGCTTCGAGCCATACATCGCGCGAAACAATGACCTTGTTGAGAAATCATTTTGCTGAGCATTTAATTTCGCGTTTTGCTACGGTTAATTGGTCACCTAGAACGTGCGATATCACACCTTTCCACTATTTTCACTGGTGAGATCTAAAGTCTGAGGGCTATAGGAATAAGCCAGCTATGATTGGCGCTTTGGAAGCCAACATTACTCGGGTCATTCACGAGATACAAGTCGCTATGCTCGCTATGCTCGCTATGCTGGACCTTCCGAATGGACCACCTCAGGCGTAGCCATGGCCCACATTTACATGATATCATTATCAAACAGTAAATGCCATAAATAATCGAATATAAAGATTTTAAGTGCACTTTAAAATTTATGTGTTTTATTTTACATTATAAAACAATCCTAAAGATTAAACAAAAAAAAAAAAAAAAAAAAAAAAAAAAAAAGCAGATAAATGTCGTGTACTTTTTTGAAATTAAGTACTTTTTCGAAATTCATACGTTTAAGGGATGCACATCGTATTTACTTTTGGTACATTTTTTACAAAACATTTTTCTCCATTCATTGACAATTATGGGCTCCCACTGTATTACTTAAATTTTTGATAGGGAGAAAAAAGGAGCAAAAAGAGGGAAATACAGGAAATTAAATTTCATTCTTTTACTTTTCCGAGCTAAATTTGGTACTTTTTTTAATTTTATATTCTATTGAACTTAGAAACATAAAATTATAGGTACAAATAATGGAAAACATTCTCACATCTGCTATAATTTGTCCAATACGCTTTATACGTTTTGACAACGGAAAGGCACTCTAACAATGTAAGCAAATAGATAAAGCGACAACAATAGCTGTTGATAAAGAGTCGCATGCATTCCGTGGTGGTGCCGGTTTCACTCAATAAATACCATCAAAACCCGCTAAATGTGGAATAAAAAGTGGTAAAATATTTGTGCGTCAATGTTTTCCGTAGAAGTGGTCGAAAAATAGTTCGTGACAACTTTTTAGCCAGCTAAAATTTGTTAAAAAGAACTTTATGTTTAACAAACATTTATCGATTTTGGGTTTACGGAATAAACGACGACCATATGTGCCACAATAATATTCTATTCTCAAAGAACGTGTATCAGAATCGGCAATATTTGGCTTCAGCATCAATAAAACCATTTGTTTCTACGTGACGAAGAAAGAAAACCCAGTAGTGATCCTCTCTACAATGCATTACACACAATAAATTAAAGTTCGAAATTTTGAAATATTTATAAATAGTAAATTTTAATTTTCTGTTTTATTGAATTCTAATTTTAGTCTTGTACTTTTCTTGAACTTGAAAATATTTATATATTTTTGAAGGAAGCAACAACAAAATTACAAAATATTTATGACATTGTTTGTGCTTTCAATGTTATTCTTTGGCGTTGTGCTGCGTTTTATATAAATAGGGTCTTAATCAAGTGAGCTAAACATTTACTGCCGTATTCATAAAAAAACTAAATTGGATATGAAATCTATTTTAAGGAAAATTTGTATGGAAATTTTGTTTTAAAATACTAATTATTTGCTTACTGGTGCAAATTTAATTAATTTATTAATTAATATCACAAATTTTTTAATTTAAATCAATTGTTATTTTTTTCTGTGTACACTTACCCGGGTATGCAACTGTCAATCTTAGGGTTGGAAAGTGGTCATATCTCTCAAAGCATATCCGGATGTGCTGCTGTAATATTGGCCGTCATATTTAAATTTTATGATTTTCCATCAAGCATCGACGATGTCACACATTCAAAAACATTTTCACTAACAGCCATACCTAAACAAGAGCGGAACGCGTTTTTTAGATGTCAAAAAATCTCATGCCCATACAGTTTGTATGAAGCATCCCTAATTAGCGCGGCGTCAACGCTTTGCAATTGGAAAATCCGATTTGGACAGCGCGTTAAAATAAGCAGGGTTGTTTTTACAGCCCTGTTTTAATCTTTTGATAAAAAATAATGACAAATTAGCTATTTTTAGGTTAAACAAGCGGTTTTAATTCCACTTCTTATTTCATTTATGAGGGTTTTAGTAAGCACGAAAGTTAACACTACTGTTTGTGACACAACGCTGACGCTATTGTTTAGGTATGGTATATCAGCGTAAAAGCTACGCGGAAGAAAACGTTCCGCCTTCCGCTCTTGTTTAGGTACGGCTGCAATACTACTACAATAGGGCTTGATGAGAAATGCTTTAACGTGTACATACCCCTTTAATGTTGGAGGTATTTTTTACGACCTGGCAACCCTACTTGCACCACTATATAAAATGATTTTTTTTTATGGTATATTAAATGTTTTAATATTAAACATTAATGTGTGCTTATAACCCAAGATAATGGAATTAAGCCAATTCGTTTAACATAAAAATAAAAAAGAGTGAAAAAACCCATTTCAGACGGTAGTAAAAATTAAAAATTTTAATACCAAAATTCATAATTCTCTATAACAAAAACAAATGTAAAAATTTAAGGAAAAAATTTAAACGCCTTTTTTCATAAATTAAAAACGTTAGAGATTCTTTGCGGCGAGGCGAGTCATTTGTTCAACTTTTGTTTCGTTGCAAAGTTTTTTTTTTAATTTCACATTTTTTGGTTTAATTCGCTGTATTTCCATCATCAATTCGCATATTTTGTTGCCAACTGTGTTTGTACAGTTACCAGCAACACCTTTAATTTTGTTGTATTTAGTAGCTGATTGTTGTTGTTGTTTTTGTTGCTATATTCTGACTGCTACGACGACAAAAACAAAAACAATATTCACAACAACAATTTCTACATACATACATGCTACACATAACTACTTGCAACATATTCTTTATAATTTTCTTGCTAAATGTTTGTTGTTTGTACATATAGAGTTGGATGTATGCATGTAGAGATGTATGACAGTTTGTATGTATGAAAGTGTGTACGATTGAGTGTGTGAGTTGAATTTTGTGCGCTGATTATTTGGTGCGTGGCATGTAGTGTAAGCAATGTTGCATCGCTGTTTGCTTTTTATATTAAATACGAAAGCTTCTTTTATTAATTTTTGTAGCAGCCACATTTTTTGCACCTTCTTCTACTTCTTTACTACATCATCATCAGTCTAGTTCCGCATCTCCGTAATGACCACACGAAATATCATTTATGTATCAATTCCTGATGCTGAATTATTTATGGTTTTTCTTTGTTTCAAAGCAAAAAAAGGTTACCAAATAATTAAAAAGATTGTAAAGTCAGATGAATTATAAGTTAAAGGAAATGATAGGCACATTAATTTTGATAGAATATACTTAATGATAACCCACATATTTTCGTTAAAAACCAGAGGTTGTTCTTTCTTTTTTTTTTTTTTTTTTTTTTGAAGTTCTTATTGCCTCATCGACCAATCAATATCTTCTTTTTATTTAATGAACTCTCTTTGTTTTTCATTTCCAAATCCCTATTTCATTGAACTCTGCTCAATAAATAGCATGCCCGATATAGTTTTCTTAATCACTCTACTTTGAAAATTTGATGTATTTAGCTAAATAATTTAAAAAAAAAGAATATGAGAATTTTTGCTTCTTTGACTAGAGTGGCATCAATTAATTCATAGCATAGATGACGCATAAAATAAGACAACATGTTATGAAGCTTGTCATTGGATTGATGCCACTTTTTACATCATTAATCCTAGAAACATTCGATCGTTATAAGAGTGTTAGTGCCTGAACAAGGACATGAAAATTATTTTAGTTTAGTTACTAAATTTCTTCTGTTTACAATATTTCGTTCAATTACTGAACCAGAATGCCGTATGGAAGTCTCAGAGCTGAACTTTACCAAGTCATAAAATAGAGCACATATATCGCACTTGTTCGACAGTTTTGGAGCAAATCGACACGTAGTATTGATATCTACCCACTGTACAAATATCGAACTATTATGTCTACTTTTTGGTAATGAAACGGTTTGTTGAAAAATTATTTTGCATATGCCTTTGAAATAAAATCAACACAAATGCATAATACCCTCTCCACTATTGTGGTGTGGGTATAATTAAAAATTGTTTTGCTTCTAATAAAAAATTTGAAATTTTGGGTTAATTCAGTATTGTTGAATAAGTACGATATGTATTTGAAAACTTCTGCGATATTCTCCGCAAAGTTTAACTCTTATATAGTTCTGTAACAATCTAAATCAAAAACTGTTTCTTTTCTAAGATAATGGTAATAAACCCAAGTCAATCGCTCTGGAGTGAATGGAAGTTTACTTATTCAAACTCAAATTTTCTTTGGACTTGGTTCGCTTAAGCTCAGAGCCCTCCATATATGTACACAAGCACTATATATATATAAGTTATTAAAGACACAAACCATATGCCCAATAACATTTTAAATTATGTAAGTGGGGGGTTTTTTTTGGAGGCATAGAACTTTTTTTTATAAATAAAACCATAATTTTAATGGTATGACCAAAAGTTTGCCATTATTACCTCACACATTGCATGGCATTTAATGTTTAAAAATAATTTCTGGTATATAGGCTCCGCTACTGCCGCCTTATGAACGCCATCCTGTCGGTCCAATTCCGCACCACTTATTCGAGCATACCCGGGGTCTAATCACCGCATACGATATCGAGCAAAATTGATCGAAATTTTTTTATTTTGGTATCATGACACTGGATATCGAAAGAAATGTATCGTAATTTGAGATGATAGCATTCGATGTCGAGTAATCAAAGACATTACATCTCTCGAGTTTTTGTTTGATACTTCAGTGTCTATCGTATTCAGAAAAATACGATAGTTTACTCAATACGATAGTTTACTCGATATCGAATGCGGTCTTATTTCGTCGATAGTGCGTCGAATGTTGGCTTGATCAATTGCTGTTCGCTTATCAGTATAGACAGAGATTTGACGTAGCCCCACAAAAAGTAGTTCAAAGGTCAGTAGTTCAGAAATCAGAAGAATCAGGTACCCAATTCACAGGTCCATATCTTGAGGCTATCTGGCCACCAAACGTATGGCATGTTGTGCTGTGTTATTGTAACCAATTCTCCTCCAAATAATTTGCAATCACATGAGGGGTAAAATAAATCACTAACTATTTTCTGTAGTGTTCGCCATTCACGATAATGTTGTCACCGGTTTCGGATTTAAAGACAAATGGGCTATGACGGCTTCGGCATGTTAAGCACACCAAACAATGATTTTTACGGGATGTAAGGAAGTCATATGAGAATTGTGCTCCCTCCGTAAACGACAATTCTGCTTGTTTTTTTTTCTCCATGACCCCTTTTGGGAGTTTATGGCTCCCACAAAGCATCTCCATCTTACACGATTTGCTGCAGTAGTTTTTCGCGTCTTCGTCTGTACGATTTCACTGTTCTAGTTCTTGGAATATCGATCCATTCAGTATTGTTTTTTAATGAGCCTTGTTTACATACCCCGAAATAAGCCTCATCGATGATTTTGATTTGCCGATAAAAATCTGGTTCAACTTCCAGCTGATTCTCAGCCCATTCACCAAACTCATGATGCAATTGCTGGTCCGCTGGAGTTAATTCTCCCACCAGCTAAATCTTATATGGTTGTAGGCCAAGATATTTCTTAAAAATTTTCCATGTAGTGGACGGGCAGAGACAAATTTGCTGAGAACGGCGTCGGATTGATAAATTCGAGTCTTCTGACACACTCACGTCTACAGCGGCGATGTCTACTTCTATACGCTCTGTATGGGCTCGATTTGGATGAAAATTATCCAAAAGAGTAAATGCGGAATCGATCCATAGTATTGCGTATTAGCAGCTCAGATAGACAATTATGTGCACCATAAATTTGACTCTTATAAGTCTATAAGTTTGGCGAACAGGGCGCGTATTTTAGAAATGAATTTCCACGATTTGTAAACGTTTTAGCTTTACAGTTATTCCTATCGGAATTTCTATACATCTAACCCTTTAGTTCTGATTCCATTTTATAAATATTCCCATTTCAAAACCTTTGGCAACCCATTTATTCTGAGAACAATGCGCATTGTTACACCAAAAACTGAAATGAAAAAAAAGAGAAAAAAAAACACCCAGCATCTTTGATTGTTGACTGTTTTGTGTCAAATAAACGTTGCAAACAAACAAACACACTCAACATAAAACTACTCATAAACTTATTCGCAGCAACAACAAGACCAACAGCAGGAACGAAAATTGGAACAACTACGACCAAAATATTTCCCTTACGCACTGCACTTCACTCTTAACAAAAACTATAAATAACCAAACGGACTAAAAGCCGAATTCAGATAAAATGAGAGGGTGTAAGGAGTTGGGTCATGGTCCCTGAGCTGCTGCCGTTGTCGACTTTATCGAATTGCTAACTGACTTGGCTGGCTGGTTGGATTGTATGGTATCGGTCTTGGGTCTAGTTAGTGAGTGCGAGTGAATGGGTTGGTAGGTTGTTTGGTTGGTTTGTTGGATGGTTCGGTTTCATGATTATCCAACGACTAAGAAGGAGGCTTATGTCAATACGTGCATATACACAAACTCATTGCATTAATACGACGAGTTCGTACATCTGAGGAAGTGTTAAGAGTTTGTATGAAATGTTTGATTATGTTGCTATTGCTGGCTTTGTTGCTTTTGTTGTTTGGTTTCAAATTAAAAAAGGAATAGTAGATTGTGTTATAGATATAGAAAATACATACATATGCATAAAAACACACACACACACATCCATACACTCAATCATTCATTTTCGTTGGCCGACTGGCAAACCGGCTCACTAACTTACTTGCCACGTTACAGTAGGAAATTTTCGTAAAATGGGGAAGCAAATGTGTAGTTTTTAAATTGATTAATATAATTACTCGTATTTTTCTTTTAGTCAAACCTTAAGACAAACAATTTCTCATAGTGACAAATGATTTTAAGATTTAAGCATAATTTTAACTATCAGAGGCGAAATCTTCAGCCAATATCTGGATATGGCTAACGACAAATAGAAGAAACTGAGTGGCAGCAGGGCTACCAAGGTAACGTGGCCCACATACGACTTAGGTCGCCCTGAGCGACTTCTCAACTTCAGGCGCAGGGACATGTCGAGATTGGTATACGTACTTACTGATCACCGGACGATCGGTAAGCACGCTATGAGACTCGGTCTCCCTTTCAATGAATGCTGCAGGAAACCTGGTACTGAGGAGACAGTATTTCATCTCATAAGTAATTGCCCAGCGTGTAATTCAACACGACATGGATTTTTTGGGAATTACCTTCTACTAGGACCCTCTGAGATATCGCGAGTGAAACTCGACAATTTGATGAAATACCTCAACGCAACGAGGTGGCTTTATCCACCCAAGTATTTTCCTGGGTCACGCTTAATTCGGGGTTCCTATTCTTGACGAGTTGTGTCGACTCTACTTGCAGCAAGCCTACTTATGGGCGTGCTACCCCGTTTACCAAGGAACCAACCAAACATAATTTTCTGACTAGAGAGAACGTCCAATTAATGTCTCATAGTGGGGAACCTCAGCTATGTGCATCATTTTAAACGATACAACATCCGATTTTTTCAATTCGACTTGAAAGATGAAAAATCTAAAATATTTTTATCTGTCCTGAGCAAAATACAGTTCCAAGTTGGATCTTAACTAGTAGATTGTATGTACCCTAGGTGCCCTCATGCAGGATTTTAGCTTAATTTATTATTATCTTGCTTTATGAGGAATTGACAAATCTGCGCCATAAGTAAAAAATCGTAACGAGTTAAACAGTCGATTGGATGAACCCGCCCAACTTTTAGGCTTTAGTCTATGGTAGGCGTTTTAAACAATACCATCTCATACTATGTACTTTCTTAATCCGATTTGAAAGATGGTACTACATGCTCAATCAAGAAAGGTGTTTGCTTCCATTATAAAGCAAAATATACAAAAGGTGCTCTTGTTTGCGACTTTGGTCACTATTTTAAACAGGGGTCTAACGCTGACAGTCGTGATCGAATACTTTTTCGATTCGAAAGCAACTTTATTTTTATTTCTTTCAGTCGATGCTGAACGAATCAAAACATTTTTTTTAGCATTGTAAAGCATTAATTTGAGTTTTCAGAACACTGAAACAATACTTTCGGCTTGTTCATTATCGACTGAAGGAATTAGAAATAAAATTACTTTCGAATCGAAAAAGTATTCCATCACGACTGCCAGAATTAGACCCCAGATATTTTATACTTGAAACCTTAAACTCTATCTATCCATTTATAATCTTGTCAGGAGCTGATAGTTGTTATATCGCAGCTAATCAGATGTGATACAATTGGTATCGGTTGTCGACTGTATTTAAGGGTTGGGGATTGGTGACACCGATTTGTGGATCACGTAGTGGCTACAGTCAAAATTGAAATTATTGAATTGAATTTTACGAATCAATGTTCAATTAATCAAATTTCAATTTATAAAGCCTTCTTGCATTAGTCATATATCTTCAATATTTCATATACGATTTGCTTAAGCCAACCTTTGGTTAACATTGAAGCTATATTTATATACATATCTAAAAAAAAATAAATAAAAATAAAAATGGTTAGTTTAAAAAAATAACTTATAAAAGAAATTATTCTCACATTCTATTTGGAAAGACACACCCTAAAAACTTTAGGTTTTGGGAAAAATGTTTGCCCTTTACTTACTGTGATACCTAAGTAAGAGTGGCAAGCGTTTTGTAGTCATACAGTTTATACTAGGGATGCCAATCGGGACTGGTTTTCTCAAATCCCGGCATTCGGGATTTCAAAAAATCAAATCCCGGTACCCCAGGATTCAGGGTTTTTGCAAGTTATAAGATACATTCGTTTTATAGATATTTATTAAAAAAAACGTCTTTAAAATAGGTTTACAAACAAAAGTTTTATAATTCATTTAATACTATCTGACCCGGCAAACGTTGTTTTGCCTAGAAAAGTATTGTTTTTGTGTATATTTAAAATACAGATACAGAATCAGGTACAGGTAATATTCGGTGCAGATAATTTATCTTATTTATCTTTATTTACAAAAAAAAAAAAAAAAAAAAAGAATATGAAAATGTGAATTATAAGTAAACTATTGAATAAGTTAAGAGAATATCTTTGAAGCACTTTGTGATAAACAATATTTTTCGTTTTGTTGTCAGGTGCGAAAATGAACAAAGAGGATGGCTTTCCGACATAGAGTTGACCGTGTGAAAAACAGTCGTTCTCCAAATTTAGGCCACAAACACTCAATGATTGCCCTTGGGATTTCATGAAGAGTTCCACTTTTTTTTAAATATATATATATAGGAGATTAATCACATCAATTTAGAAACCTCCGTCGGCTCATGCACAACTACTTTGATACAGATCAAAGCATGACCAATTGCATAGCTTACGATTTGATTCATTTTCAATGGCACTTCTTGTCGGAAATTGTTCATACCAACATAGAAACCTTTGCCGGCTCATGCGCAACAACTTTACTAAGGACCACAGCATGAGCAAATGATAAATTTTTTATTTTGAGTAATTTTCAATGGTGCCGCCTATCGGAAATTGGTCATACCAACCTAGAAACCTTTGTATGCTAATGCTCAACAGCTGTGCTAAAGATCATAGCATGATCAAATGCACAGTTTATGATTTAACTCATTTCGAGTCATTTTCAGTGGCGCCATCTGTCTGAAATTGGTCATATCAACTTATAAACCTTCGCCGGCTCATGCTCAACAACTTTGCTAAAGATCATAGCATCGTCAAATGCAGAGTTTACGATTTAATTCATACTGAGTAATTTTCAATGGCGCCACCTATTTTAGATTTTTTTTTTTTTTGCTATTCTTCTTACTTTTCCGAATTGGTACGAATCATCGAAATCGGTCCAGCCGTTCTTTAGTTATAAACGTAGTAACTAACGCCACTTTCTTTTATATATATACATAGATTACAATGTTAAATATAATGATTATATTGATTACTAAAAATTTTAAATTTGAATCTTTTTCATAATAATTGATTAATTTAATTAAAGATATAATAAAAAAAAACGAACGATTTCCAACGATGTGTGAATTGATTTTATTCAAAAATAATTAACATGAAATCTATATTTTGTTCAATTAACTCAGTTGATTCAATTTAAATAAAAATATAATTAATATACTAATTGAAGAGAGAAAACTATTAATTGATTTATTTGTAAGATTCTATTAATATTTTTATTAAATGAATTAAGATGAATAATTTAAATTAGAATTCGAACTAAATAAAAATAAACAAAATCAATTATTAACAATTGTGATTTTTAATTGAATTGTTGGTTTTTAATTGAAGTTTTTGATATTTTTATTAGGCTAAAGTTCATCAAACTTAATTTAATCATTAAATAATTTTATTCGAAGGAAGGAATTTACAACATGAAATGAATTAAAAATTTTTATTGAGCTCGGGTCGAATTTACTTGTTTCGAGAATAACCACATTCCCATCATAAGAATTCTTTGCGTTCTACCGTTTGCGCCATTGCGGCCTGCCTGCCAGTCTATAGTCAAACATCAATCTTTAACTAATGGTATTGGTAGATCGAAATTTGCTGTAATGGATAATTAATTTTCAATTTTTATTTACATGTTTTTTCCCTTACTTCATGTTTTTTCGTACTTTTTGTCAAGACTTAAGTACATTTATTTTTTATGTTCTTTGTACAACTTGAAGGAAATATGTAAACATATGGAGCTTGCGCCATAGTTTTTTTTTTTCTAAAAATTGTGATTTTTCATTGAACTGTTTTAAATGATTTTTTTTTGATAACCATTAAATTCTTATTTTTACAAAAACACATTTTTATACCCTCCACCACTAGTGGTAGGAATAAGGTAGTGCTTAAATTTTACTACTTTATTTCGTGAAATCGGTCCAAAAATTACCGTAGCTTTAATTAAATAAATATAAAAGATCAATATTGCGTTTCCTATCCTCTCAAGGGAGAATGTGATAGAGAATTTCGTTTTCTCAAAAAACAAGTTAAAATTTCGGGATTGACTAAATAACGAAAATGCTGGGATTAAAAAATTATAATCCCGCGATTTCGGGATTGGCATTCCTAGTATATACGAAGCAAATCTTAAGAACGCGAATTCATCACCAGCCGGCTGGAAAATCATATCGGACAGTTCGCTAGGTCGATTTGTGTTATTTATTGTATTAGCTTTCCGCTCTTGTTTAGGTTGCTCAGTTAGTAGTGACGTTTGATCTCTGTTTCATCTACGTTATGCACTAGATGGCTCTAGTACCTTGGTATTTAAGACATCTATACATTTAGAAAATGTTGTTGCCCCCATTTGCTAAGAAATTTCCCCACTGTGCATTATAACTCAGTTATTTTGAATGTATTCATGTTCCAGTCTTTCAGTCAGTCAGTCACTTTCTTGTAGCAACAAAACACAGCTCGTGACAGCAATTACTAAATCGTAAGTAAATATAAGGACAACGAGCGGACGAACAGTCAGTTAGCCAGTTGGTCGGTCAGTCTGTCATGTCTGCCTGTCTGTCTCTTCGTCTGTTTCTCAGTCATTGATTTTTGTTAGAAACGTTGACGGCGACTGTCTTAATTTCAGTTTGGTTTCTTTTTTATTTTCTGTACATTATTTGTTGTTGTTACTTGCTGGCGCTGAATTGAGTTAAGTGCATGCAATATGAATGTTGTTGCTGCCACTCAATGTTGTATTGTTGCCACATGAATATACTACAACTACTAGTTGGTTGTTGGTGGTAGATATCTGTATGAATGTACAAATGTATGCATGTATGTATGTATGTATGTATGTATGTACAATTGGTATGTTGTATTTGTACTAAGTACGTATGTACATATGTTTGTATGTACATACTACATGTATTTATCTATGGTGTATAAATATCTGAGCTTTGGCATTTGCCTTGGTTTTGTGCTCTTGTAAAAGCGCATCCATCCGTCAGTCGCGTTTTTCATGCGCAACTGAAACGGTAACGAAATTCATATTGTTGAATTAAAAAGAAACCTAAAAACAAGAAAAGCAAAACAAACAAACAAACAACAAAAAAAAACGTCACAACAAACAAAACAAAATTCAAAATAAAAGAAGAGAGAAAAAAGAAAAACTTCAAACCAACCGTTTTGAAATCCCCACGAGTATTGTCTCGAGTAGTGTGTTGTGTGTTTGAGATACTTCTAGTGTTTTTTTTTTGCAAATTCGTGTTTAATTTGTAAACAATATTTTTTGTTTTCTTAGTTTGTTTTATGTTTAACTTTAAACAATTTTTTTTTTGTAGTGTGTATTTTTGACAGTTGTTTTGTCTTAACTCATTCGTTATTGATTCAAATGTTTCCATATAATTTTTTTTTTATTTTTTAATTTCGTTTTATCTTTAAAATTTTTTTAAGGTTTTGCTTTTATTACTGCATTCCTATTCAGTTTTTTTTTCTTCTTATCTTCTGCACATTATTTTGCCCATAAAACTTTGGCCAACTTTAGTTTCTAGTGACGTTTACATTTGACAAAATTGTTAAATTTTACTGCCCGGCTTAAACGTTGAGTTTTTTTATTTTTTGTACTAAAAACAAATTGTGTGCATTTTTAAGTAGAAAATAAATTTTGTTTTAAATAAAACAATTTACCTTTTAAGTTTAAACAGTTGTTAAGGAATTTAATTTAATCAGTTTATTAAAAAAAAAACATTAAATATCGCCGTTAAGTTTTATTGCGGATCTTATCTTATGGTGTTTTCTTTTCTACAAAAAAAGGAGACATTTTATTAAAAAAGTGCAATTTGGTGTTTGTTTCTTAAAAATGTTTTGCACTCTTAAAGTGTGAGATATTTTATTCTAAAAAAAATCTCCATTAATAATGGCATAAGCCCCAGTTAGCTGACAGTTACAGTAGTGTTACCGTACAGTAAAAAAGTAAGAAAATCTATTTTCTACAGATTTGGGTGCCCCGGTAGGCTAGCTGGTAGTGAGCTAGTCTATCAGTACCGGGGTTGCGGGTTCGATTCCCGCCAGAGACTCTGGTCTCCTGCAGACAAGCAAAAAGCTTCACGGGATTTAGTGTAGGAACAATA
The DNA here is from genome assembly GCA_943735925.1 of Pollenia amentaria. Classification (NCBI taxonomy): domain Eukaryota; kingdom Metazoa; phylum Arthropoda; class Insecta; order Diptera; family Polleniidae; genus Pollenia; species Pollenia amentaria. Next base: position 127,815,055 of record OX031008.1, on the reverse strand, counting down.
AAAAAAAGACGTTGCGGTCTTACTGCTAACTATAATCGTTTTACATACAACAAAATGAAGCAGCTGATTTGCAACGTTACTGTGTCAGGTTAAGGCATTGGCACTTCACGTTGTACAAATCGACAGTCGATAGTGCCCTATAAAACAGGTCACTTCTGTTTACATTTAGGGCAACCAGACGAAGTTGGAAGAAAATCACTTCGAATCGGGACAGTAAAAAAGTTAAGCTTTTAAAGGTTTTTTTTTAATATTTTATAGAAAAAACATAAGAAAACATTAGATTGTTAATTGTTGGTTGTCGGTAAAATTAAATCTAAATGGATTCGGTGTTATAAAATTTTTCTCAAAAAAAGTCTTCAAATCAAAGAATCTTTAAAACTTGGTGTCGATAAATCGGCCATCTGCACGCAGAGAAAAAACATAGTTGAAGTATGGTTACAAAAAAAACACATTATGATCCCCGCAATGGCAACAAAAAATTTATTGTTGTTCTGAACATTACTTTTTTCACGATTGATAATATTTTGTTTGTATTTAACAATAAAGTGTTTACCTCTCATGGAATTTGAAATATGGTTAAATTTAACAATATTATGTTTAAATAAAATAAAGCTACAACATTACAGGGAAACATAATACGGTGACTTTAACCATATTATTGTCACCTCCAACCATGTAATGATTAAATTTATCAATCTTAAAGCCATAACCATATTATAGTTGTCTCCAAACATGTTATGGTTAATAGTAACAAAAATTTCTTTGAAATTATAATGTTTTAAAAAACATTATTTAAAATATAAAATAATATGTTTAAAAGCAACAAAATCATGTTTTTCCCTCTCTACAATAGTTGAATTCTTTTTCAATTACATACATGCTTGGTTTGTTAAAAAAATTCTCATCTATTTTATTTTAATAATTGAATAAAATATATAAATTTACGTAGAAGTACAACCTAGTAAACCAGAAGGAGTGCTAATGAGTGCTGGAAAATGATTTAAATTGGATTGCTTTAAAAGTGGAATGTAATACGTAACAGGAATAAAAAAAGAAATTAAATTAAAAATTGACACTTATGTAAAAAACAATTAAAAGTATGGCTGAAGTAAATAATCATAATATGGTTAACATTGCCATATTATTGTTAAATCTGACCATAATATGGTTACTTTTGCCCAAATTCTGAAAAATTTTGACCATATTATTTATGGCTAATTTTGAAAATATAATGGTTAATTTAAAACAATTTATGGTTAATTTTGACCATATTATGGTGGATAACGGGAATTTTTTTTTATTAATTTTAACCATATTATGGTCCTATTTAACCATAATATTGTAACCTGCAAACATAAACATTGTTAAAATCCAACCATAGTCAGCCATGTCACAAAGCACAATTCCGTTCGGCAACGGAATTCATTCCGTTATTTTCTGGTGCTTCAGAAAATTACGAAAATCCTTTCCGGAGTGAAACCATTTTTGTTTTCATGAACGAAATGGGAGTTTTCTGTATCTTAAAGGCCAAAGAACTATCAAAATACACAGTGATGTTTTCGTGATGTTTTCCTCCAAGGCCTGAAGCGGGTTTGTCCGCATAAACTTTAGACTTTACATATCCCAACAGGATAAAGTCTAACGGTGTGACATCACACGGTCTTGGTGGCCAATCGACCGGCGCAAAACGTGAAATTATGTGCTCACCGAAGTGTTCTCTCAATAAATCCATTGAACTTGAGAAAGATTTTATACTTCACACACAGGTACCAATTTTGAATATAAAAACTGAACAAAATGTTGCTCACTCGTCTCTTGCTTAGGAGCCTAACTTCCATTGATATTAGAAATCTAGCAGTTTCTATTGGATACCAATAGCATAAAAGAGAACTGCCACAGGCCGAACTTTGCCACAAGGTTAAAAAATCAGCCTAACATGTAAAAGTCTACCTTTCTGTGGTTTTGGGTATAAAGTACAGCAACAGCGTGATTCCCAAAACTATATCTTTGTCAAAAAGCTGACCCTCGTGGAACCCATTTGTTGACTTCATGCCTTGTTAAAGGCACTCCACAATCGGGAGGTAAACAACTTGGAGAAAAGCAACTTTTTATAAGAAAAGTAAAGCTTTTGCAAATAAATCATCCTGAAAGAACGGATGCATTTCCCGCAGGAGGCTTCAGCCAATAGTCAGAACGATACCTTGAACACACCGGCCGCTACTAACACTCGTTGCACCAGATGAGAAAATGCTATGTTGAGCTTTCAGTTACAAGAATTAAAGAAAATTCCAAAAGCCATGTAATTTTTGATCTTTGCCGGATCCCAGGTATGCAAACACCTGATTTGTCCGGGAGGATATCACATCAAGAGTTCCTTATCGTATCTTATATCCTTGAGATGATCCCTACACCCCCTTGTGGTATGTGCCTTGGTACAGTGGGGGTTTTCTGTATGTCAGGAAGAAAAATAGGCGTAATTCTGCAAAAACAAATCACTTTTTAATGTGGTCAAATCATTGGGGTTTTCTATAAAAATCAGGTCATAGAGAACGTGACCGTTAAGAGCCATGATAACCAAATATTTATGGCCCTAATTCAATAGTATGTGTACCAAAAACATATTTTTTTATAATAGAATGTCTTCACAGTCAAATGAGCTGAAAGCTAAAGTTAAATACCCGCATTATGTTAAGCAAGCGGGACACAATTGAAAGTTATAAACCGAAGTCAAATTAATGTCGTAAATAGTACTGATAACTACCATGTTAATCCAAACATTTTATATGAGGGTGACCTGTTTTCCTTCAGCACTTTTAGCACTGAGGAGGTTGGCAGATCAATTTCGGCAATTAAGTCCACTGCAGTTGGTTATGACGGGATAAGTATAAAATTCATAAAGCTCATTTTACCATTCATACTCCCTGCAATTACTCATTTTTTTAACCACATTGTTACATCATCAACATTTCCTAATGATTGGAAAATTGCTAATGTTATTCCAATCGCGAAAAAGACTCAGCCTACTGGTTCCGAAGACTATCGACCTATTAGCATCCTACCATCTCTTTCTAAAGCTTTTGAAAGATTGGTTTCTAACCAAATTGTAAATCACCTACAATGCCAAAACCTCTTATCTGAGAATCAATCTGGCTACCGCACGGGGAAAAGTTGCGCTACTGCCATAGTAAAAGTCTTGGAGGATATTCGTCCATATTTTGATAAAGGTGAACTTACTATTGTAGTTCTCATTGATTTTTCAAAAGCTTTTGATACTGTCAACTATGATGTGCTATTACTTAAACTGAAAAAGTACTTTGGTTTTAGCAATTATTCTGCCAATCTTATCAGATCATATCTTACGGATCGCTACCAACGAGTTAGTTCAAAGTCGTCATTCTCAACAGTTAAACCTGTGTTATCTGGAGTTCCACAGGGATCAATACTTGGCCCTTTACTCTTTAGCATGTTTATTAATGACATCGTTCACTGTTGTAAAAATTCTAGTATTCATTTATATGCAGATGATGCTCAAATTTATCTTTCACGGCCTGTGGGACTTACAGAGGACTTAGTTTTTCGTATTAATGAAGATCTTAATGAGATTTGTGAATGGTCCATCAAGAACAATCTTAAAATAAACACATCAAAAACGCAAGCTCTTTCCATTCATGTAAGGGGATACCCTGGAAATATCTTGCCAGAAATTTGTATGCATAATGAAGTTGTGAAATATATTAGGGTTGTGAAAAATCTTGGTATTGTTATTAACTCTGAACTTACCTGTAAGGACCATGTCAGCTATTCCATTACTAGAATGTATAATGTTCTTAGGAAACTATGGTATTCATCGGCATTTATTACGAGTGATATAAAACTCAAACTAGTTAAAACTCTCATAGTTCCCATCATAACATACGGTGCTATTGTTTTTGGCGAACTTGATGCAACTTCAAAATATAAATTACAGAAAGTCATCAATAATTGTGCCAGATACGTGTTTAACAAAAGAAAATATGATAGAATATCTCAGTACTCAATACAGATTCTGGGATGCAGTTTGACATCGTACCTAAATATACGTAACTTAGTTTTTCTTCACAGGGTTATATATTCGCGTGAACCTGGTTATATTTTCGAAAAACTATGCTTCTCTAGATCTGGTCGCACTTCTAACCTGATTATACCCAACTATAGCTATTTATCGTCCTCAAGATTGTTCTTTATTAGTACTGTGAAATTATGGAATAACTTACCCAATTATATAAAAGCCGATCCCCGTGCATCGTCTTTCAAAATGGCAGTCAAAAAACTTTTTAGTAATTAGTAATTAATTTTCTTGTTCATATGATTATTTTGTTTATATAATTTAAAATTTTTGTTTTTTTTTTTTTTAATATAATCATCTAAAATCTAGTATTTAAGTTTATTAAAGATGTAATTCTATTAAATATTTACATTTGTTTGAGGTGCTTTAAGAGACTTCGAGTCTTATTTGTACTAATTATGGTTTAAATAAATAAATAAATAAATAAAAATAAAAATAATGGGCTAATGCGGGTATAAAACTTTGGATTTCAGCTTTATATATATTATCTTGGACCGAAGTACATAGTACTTTCTTTGCTTGTAGTTTATATACTTTTTGATTTCGCAATCTTGTTTTGGATTTTTTAGTACACAATTTTTGGGTTTTTTAATTTTTTAATTTGTTTTTTTTTTTAATTATTTTTTAAACCTACCCTCGTAATTTTCCATGAAATTAGAAAATATTTTTTTTATGAAAAAGTTTTTTTTTAGAATTTTTTTATATTATAAAAAAAAAAATTCTCTATATATATAAATATCGCGAATGATTCAAGATATTTATTAAATCATCAACTATTTACGAATTGTGTCATTACATTTTTTTTATTTTTTTTCTTAAATCAATTTAAAATAAAGAAACAACATTTTCATTGTTGTAACATCACATGAGTGGCCTTTGGGTGACTCATGAAGCAAAATTATTATCAAACAACCAACAATAAAAAAACAAACATTTTGAATTGTTTATTTTTTAGTTTTAAAATAATTTGTTCAAACGATTAGTCAAAATAAAATATATGGACTAAAAAAAACTTTCCATTTTAAATAATAAAAAAAAATATATATATATTCCAATTTGTTATTGGAACCTAAATTTATGGAATTTTGGTTCATCTGGTATTTCAACTAAAATGTATTTTTAGTTGAAAGAATAAAAATATTCTTTTTTATATCGAAATTGACTTTAAGGGTTTATTGACTTTTATGTTGAAACATTTTGTGTGACAAAGGAAAAATGTATAAAATTCATTCACGAAATGTTTCGATTGCTAACAAAATCGACGTTTACATTGTGCGTTTTTATCCCTGCAATTAATTGTTCTCGTTTCTTATTTAAATTTTAGGCCCTGATCATGTAAAACGGAGCGCAACGCCAAAAAATAACATTGAAAGCACAAGCAATGTCATAAATATTTTGTAATTTTGTTGTTGCTTTCAACAGAAATTCGTGTACCGTTTTAAAATTTTCAACGCCACAAGCTACGCACCGTTTAAAATTTTAAAACGCAATGTGAAATTCTGTAGAAAGCAACAACAAAATTACAAAATATTTATGACATTGCTTGTGCTCTCAATGTTATTCTTTGGCGTTGCGCTGCGTTTTACATGATTAGGGCCTTAATTTGCGTTCGCATAGTGAAATATTAATTGCAGCATTTTTTCATGAATGCCAACAAGTGTATATATTTTTTGACATTTTATTTTTCAATTTCTTACGCTAAACAATAAAATACATAATAAATTTGTGTCCAAACTAAAATAAATTTGGTGTCAAAGGAGGAAACAAAATGAATTGAATGGGTTGGCTACACGCACTGTTGTGTTGCATGCCTTTTTTATTCCTATATTTCTTATGAACCACAAAGTAAAAATTATAGTGACAAAAACCGCTCAATGTAAACGGGCACAAATATGGAATTATAAAAAAAAACAGGTAAAATCCAACTCATCTGAACCGTCGCACAGTGGTTCATTCGACGAGGAGGCGGTCAAAAATCCCTAACTTTTGATTGGAATTTTACTACGCGGTTATTTTGTTTGTTTTGTAGGTGGGACTTCGGCCTTAAGTTTTTGCCACTAAACGTTAACATCGACTGATAGGGAAACAGTTATACGGGATTTAAAATACATTTTCGTTTTTAGTTGAATTTTAGTACAAAAGTGAAGTGTAAAAACATGTTAAAAAACGGTTTGTTTTTATATATGGGGGATTCACAAGGTGTCATAAAGTCATATGTCTTAAAATAATAACATAAAAAATACGACTGTTGTGAGCCACCCCTCATAATTTAATGTGCTGTTTTCAATTTAAATCAGCTGATTAAAAAAAATATAAAAATTTTCCACAATGCCAAAAATAAGTGAAAAAACTTAGGCCCTAATTATGTACAACGCAGCGCAACGCCAAACAATAACATTGAAAGCACAAACAATGTCATAAATATTTTGTAATTTTGTTGTTGCTTTCAACAGAAATTCAATAGAAATTCAAAATTACAAAATATTTATGACATTGTTTGTGCTTTCAATGTTATTCTTTGGCGTTGCGTTAGTTTTGTGGCGTTGCGCTGCGTTGTACATGATTAGGGCCTTAAATAATAGCCAGTTTGTGTGAAAAATACATTTTAGATGTTGTGATGGCAAACTCAAGTATTTTCCATTTTTCGGTTTTGTTGCAAATTACAAATAAATTTTATTTTGTTTGTTTACCAAACAGCAGAGTAATTTGTCGCAAAAAATTGCTAGCCGCAGGTTAAATACAGATGTTACCCGGATAAAACTATACCATCAACGGCAACGGCTACAAAACTTTTCTGATTAATTACGACAGCACAATAAACATAGCAAGCAACTTTCTATTTATTTAAGACACTTTTTGTTTACAAACCAACAACAATATTTTTAAACCATTGTAAAATGTTAGAACATTATGATAATAAACCATGATATCACACCTTGTGAATACCCCAATAGTGTATTTATTGTTAGTTTCTTTAACAACTAAAGGCCACAAAAAATCTAATGTTATATTACAGTTTGTAGTCACACTATCACACATGAACATGCTTTTGTTAAAATGCAACCCTGATCAAATGAAAAGTATTACCACCTTATGTAAAAAAAAAGTTAAAGTTCACATTAGTTAACCAACACATTAATCCCATACACTTTTGCTGGGCTTAATGTGTTGGTGAACTAATGTGAACTTTAACTTTTTTGCATAAGGTTATTTCTTAAAAAAATGTCAAAACACGATGAAGATGTACGGGTAAGGGCCGATGTTGATTTTGAATAAAACACAAATTATACAGAAAATTATTGTCATTTCTTTTTATTATGATAATATTGGTATGGTTCAATTATGTATGGAACAAAATATCGGCCGCCGCGACCTTGGCGACACACCTCCATCCGATGGTCCAAATTTTCGATGACGCTGAGGCATAATTGAGGTTCTATGCCGTTAATGTGCCGAATTATCTCAACGGTGTCAAATCACATGATCTTGGCGTTCAATTGACATCGCCACCACGTGAGATAACACGGCCATTGAATTTGTCGCGCAAAAGAGCCATTGTTTCGTTAGCTGTTTGGCAAGTGGCACCGTCCTGTTGAAACCAAATATCGTCCACATCCATATCTTCCAATTCGGACCATAAAAAGTTCGTTATCATCTCACGATAGCGAACACGATTCACAGTAACTGCCTGACCGGCCTCATTTTGGAAAAAATACGGCCCGATGATGCCGCCAGCCCAAAAACCGCACCAAACAGTCACTCTTTGTGGCTGCATTCGTTTTTCGACAATCGCTCTTGGATCATCATTCGCCCAAATGCGGCAATTCTGCTTATTGACGAATCCACTGAGGTGAAAATGTGCCTCATCACTGAAGATGATTTTCTTCGAAAATTGACGATATGTATTTTGATTTGAACGCCCATTTTCATAATAAGCCTGAATAACTTTAACGCGTTGCTCGATTGTGTATCTTTCCATGGTTTAAGTTGAGTTAATGTGAAATTGAGAAATTTCAAATGAAATGCAGAAAAAAACTTGACGTTTAGGTGTGGTTCACATTCAACATCGGCCCTTAGAATGTAACCACCCGATAATACATTGCATTCACACTATTGTACTTTTACATATTACTTGAGTTTTTGATATGTATTAATAAAAGGTATAAAAGCTTTCTAACTTGAATATTATCAGAAATTACCAAACTTTGGCCCCTGTAGACTTTGTAGTCCTTAGGGCCAAAGGTCTGCTTTTTTTTTGAAAATGCCTGAGTTGAAATATATTTTATTAAGTAGCGATCGACAAAGTTATTTGATATTGGATAAAATTGAGCAAGATCGAGAAGTTTTTATACTAAAGTTGCATGTTTTAAATTTCAGTTAAAAACTTTTTTGAATATTTTTTTTTTTTTTTTTTTTTTTTTTTTTGAATATTTCAATATCAGTTTTTATTTGAAATTTATAAAATAAATATTAATATTCAACATTTTTCATTTTTCGAATTTATTCTATGAGCTAAATTTCAGTTATGTATTTTATAAAGCTTTTTGTAATAGCTCCATTCCTTAAATTTGTTTTTAGAAATGACTTTATACACTACCAGACTATTATTTTGTATTTTCTTGTTACATTCAATTTATAAAGTATCACTAGCCAGTGTGACATAAAGAATGCTGACGAAGGCCGTAGCGGGCCAGAAAATGCATTACATTCTGCTGGTGTCTAATAATTGTAAATTTTTCTGTACATAAATATACTTCATTGGTATCCAACGGAAAGCTAAGGTAAAAATGTAACAAGAAAATACAATATAATAGTCTGGTAGTGTATAAAGTCATTTCTAAAAACAAATTTAAGGAATAGAGCTATTACAAAAAGCTTTATAAAATACATAACTGAAATTTAACTCATAGAATAAATTCGAAAAATGAAAAATGTTGAATATAATAAAGTTGCTTATGAAAAAGAAATAATTCCCAATATAAATATTAATAAATTTACATAATTTTTTAAATCAAGAACACATTGTTATCTATTTATATATATAAAAACTAGTATAACTTAGGAGGAAGACGAGGGGAAGGGAAAAAAGGAAAAAACTCCAAAATAAACTCCAAAACAGCCTAAGTGTCGCCCTTAGAAGCTTAAAATGTAGAACCGACCCATCTTAATTTTTCCTTCCCGACAGTTTTTCTGAACATACTTGCCTATCTACGTACGATCTATATACTATACTAACCTCCCTGCATTCCTTAAGGGGACTGCCATACAAAGTTTAAAATTGTAAAAAATTGGCACCCACAGTTCCAGAGATGCCGCCATATGTGTGAAATGTATGACAGACCAAACTTTATTTTTCGTTCCCAGGGGGGCTATTATGTAATTCAATTCGAAAAGACGTTCGAAAATAATTTCTTTTTCGGAAAACAAGTCGTATTATGAAGTGCGTTCGAAAGGTCTGCATAGTTGCATTTAAAAGTGTAAGGGAATTTTCTGTAATGCATATTTTTAATACGAAAAAACTTGGCAGCTCTTTATTTAAATATAAAATACAACCTTATTTAATGACAGAAACTCCTTAAGATAGTAGATAAAAATTAAAATTAATTACAAATTTAATCTTTAAAAAAATGGATTGTGTCTTGTTGTGAGAAAGTGACGAAGTAGATGGTGATCAATATCTATACGTATTAATCATCCTTTCCATGTAGTCATATATAGCCAGTAGATCAGCAACTCTCTCCTCTTATGGCGTTAGAAAAAATATCTACTTGACCCTCTTCCAGAACCAAAAATGCCATTATTTGTTTCTTCGAGACTTTACCTTAATGTCCTGCTAATAGTCTGCCCACACCTTTAAATTTTAAATTTGTAAGAAGTGTTAATTTGTGAGTTAAAACATACATAAAATATATTCCACTTTTCCACCTCAGGTGAAGGTGGACCTGCAGCATTTAAATCTTGCCATTATTCTCTTGATTTACTTTTGGCATTTGGAGTCAGTCATTTTGCCAAATCCGGATGCAAAATCGACCATTTTATCATATTGTCTTGTTTTTGTGTTCATATTTTGAAACATGCATGCCCCTTATCTCCGCCCATACAAGTATGGCGGTTTAATGAAATTCCTAAATTTGGCCCCTGCAGCGCCAAGAATGCCCCTAGACCTGCCAAATTTAAGACCGATCACACTTTATTTTTCATCCAAAACATACCCACTGTTTCCATTCCTTAAGGGAACTTTTGTATTCATAAATGTTGCACAAAATATCAGACCTTGGGTCAAAAAATGGTTATGGTTCACAAGGGCCTTGACCGCAATTCGGAAATTGTAAAAAAAAAAAATCTTTCAAATTTCTAAGAGACACCAAACCTTCTGGCACTAATAGCTTTTAAGTAACATAATTATTTAAAATTTATTTGGTCTTAAAATTTCTTAAAAAAAAGTCATTCCAAAATTAATATTTACGAAGAAAATTTTAATATTAGCAAAATATTGAGAAAGTTAATTTTGTATCACCCTGTTGGCTGTGATAAAGTAGGAATAGAGCTGTCTTTTTTTTTGCTCCCGAGGTTCACTGGTATTAACTCTCAAACAAGTGACATAACATTAAAATCGGTAACAATAAAAAATATTGTTTTGTCTACCTTCTCAAAATATGGTCCACCGGGCATCGATAGATTTAAAAACTGCCGTTGTTGAAATTTTCTTGCTCTTTTTTTAATAACATAACCGTAGAAGTCAAAAATTCTAATTTCGAAGTTTTTTGCTTTAACCCAAATCAATTGGACCCGCCCCGCCGCTTAATATCAAAAGCCAAGGTCAAAGACTTTCTCTTTTTGAGTTTCTTAGAAAACTCTTAAATATTTCGTTGTCATCTTTTTATAGTCTTAACTAATTCCTAGTTAATATATAATAGTAGATTGGCCGCAAGGAAATTTATTTCACCCCATACCCTTTTACACCCTTCGCCTATAAAAATTCAAATTTATGTCTGTTGCTCCAAAAAGGCCACAATAAAATTCCAATCTTAGAATAGACTGAACAACCCCTACATCTCCACAAATTCGACTAATTGATCCATAAATGATCAATCTTAAATGTCATAAAGTGCGTGAATTGTAAGTTGAATATGGCGGCCAGCATTCGATCAAATAATCTTTATTCTCACCACATTTTTCTCTTTCTCTCTCTCACTCCGTCAAGTGACGAATATCCCCTATAATAATAATATCTGATCACATGATTAAGTTCCGTAAAAAAAAAGAATTGCCCGTATTTTTGTAAAAATAACTCAGGTTACAAAAATTGGCTGATTTTTTTTTTTTAATTATAAATACACACTAATAATAATTAAAGATTATACGAATATTGAACAAAATTATTGAAGTGACAACAAAGCACTATTTACTCGCCAAAGATAAGAGATTTAACGAAAAGTCACGTACTACATTTTCTAACTTTTCCATTGTGTTTGTTTAAAAATTTATTTACAAAAAAAAAAAAATGGAAAAAATTCAAATAATAGCAGCAACCACATTAAAGCAGCAGCTACAAAAAAGAATACACCAGATACCTTGAGATACAATTCTTTCGTTATAATATTCATTAGATACACTTCCTAGTTTATGTATCAGTAAGTGTTTGATTGTATCTAGAGAATGTTTGAGCTAATTTTTTTTTATAATTCCACGCCATTTAAGCTTCATTTTAATTTGCTTGTTAAAGTTAAATTAAATACTGCGTAAAACGATTTTTTATTTATTTTGTTTTATTAAATGTTTCTTAAAAAAAAAACAAACAAAAAAAAAATAACAGAAAATCTACGCCATTTTGTTTTTAAACATGTACTAATTATTATACTAAGAATTTCCTTTTTGATTTATAGTTTATCAGTTTCTTTGTGAAACGTTTTTATGTACTTTTTTTGTTTAATAATCTAAGAATGTTTCATTCCGGCAGTCATCCCCTATTTAAACATTTCTAGAGGAGGCCTGTGGTTAAATAATCGTCATTTTTCAGATTGTGAGAATGACGGACGCATGCAACATTTTCAGTTAAAAATAATAAATATTTTATACTTTTTATGGTGTTAATAGACTTTAGAACTCGTATTTTATTTTAGATTTTTTGAGCTTAAAATTTTTAAGTTCCCACGGAACTTATATTGAGAAATATATCCAGACTTTATTGCATAGATCTTGACTGCACCCGATTATGCCCCGAAGGATGTAACAGCTAAATATAAAATATCCTATAAATATTCCTTTCGCCTACGGGGAATCACACGCAGCCGTTTGCTTTTGTAAGTTATGTGTTAAGAAAGGCTTAAAGATTAAGAAGGGCATGCCTGTTTATACAACTCGCCTTCAAAAGCTTGAAGTCTTAAGAGTTTCCCCAGGAAAAAGAGATGAAAATTCAGTGTTGGAAAGGCATGTGGGGTAGAAAGTCTAAAGCCTATAGTACACGGCATGTAAAAAGACACATGCGCATGTGGTTCTGACGTAATTTTGACGTCAATGCAAAGCCACAATAAACATTGCGTGTTGTGTGATGACGTCAAAATTACGTCAGAACCACATGCGCATGTGTCTTTTTACATGCCGTGTACTATAGGCTTAATTCTTTACATTTCGCCTACAAAATTGTAAGCCATGATATTCAACTCAGCAAAAAGTCATAATGAAAATACCAGTCTTTTCTGAAAAAAATAAAATTTTCTTAGGATTCCTTGAATGTGGAAAATGTGGAATGAGATTATGGAGACATTTTCATCGGGACAACTTAAATCATGCCTGTTTCTCCAAGAAAAAAATTGTCATTAAGAAAAATGGCGGCCAAGTTCGTTTAAAAAAAAAATTTTAGATAAATATGTTCATAGCTTTTAGTAAAAAAAATCTTAACTTTAACAGGAAGACTAAAACCTCTTATCTTTTATTAATCCTAGAAGGTCCTAAGAGCTCGGTTGTGTAATCGAAGAAATAAAATAAATTTAGAGATTTTTAAAATTATACATTATCAAATTTCTGGAACTACTTAAATTTATTTTTTCCAAAAATTCCCTTTATGGCCTTGATTTTTTATTTCCTGAGAAGAAAAACAGCCATTGCAAACATTAACCTCGGCCCAGGTTTATCGTCTTCATAATATTGATTGTAGGGTTACCAGACAAGGATACGAGACCTACTCTTACCTTCGAAATTTATATGAGACTGGTCCTTATTTGACTTAAAACTATTCTTTTAACGCAATACATTTTATATGGTTAAAGATACCAATAAAATGATTCTGTAATAATTTTTAATCGATATTTGAATTCTAACACATTTTCTGTCTTCAAAATTTTAAAAGTAGAACATCGTAAAATGTTATTGTTAGCTTAAAATTCATTACGTTATTAAACTGTGCTATTTATTTTAACTCAAGTAAATGACTTTAAATTATTACACACTTTTGGACTTTTTAAGTAAAGAAGTTAAATTGAACTCACTTAAAATAAATTAAAATCTACTTATTCATTGTGATCTACAAAATATAGCATCGCCAATATCGAAGAATTTTTATTTTGGAAAATATAAGAACATTTTTTTAAATTTTTTATGCCGATAAATTTTGGACTAGGAGTCGCGGGTTGTTGTGGGTAGTTCGACTCTGACTCCGGTACAAAAACCTGAACTCCGCCTCCACAGCCCTGGTTTAACATACTTGAACTAAGAAGTACAGTACTTAAATTAACATTTTAAACATCACCATTTATCTCTAAATTTCTTCTACGTACAAGTTGTAGAGTTTACTACAACTCCGACTCCACAGCCCTGTGCCCATGTTCTGTAACTCTTGCTTCGAGAAACTTTTCGATTGAAATGTGAGAAATGAAACAAAAATGCCATAAGTGGAAACAAACAGCTGTTTTTCTCACTAAACTGCACCTGTAATATTTTTTTAGCGAGTAATAGCTGTCACGTAAGGAAATTACGGGGTGAGCAAAAATATTACCACTAAAAAATATATTAAATATGTAAAATGCAACGAATAATAACATGGAACAGATGAGAATTTTGTTTTTGACTGATTTTTTCATTGTTTAATTATTTTGCTTTTAACATTCTGGAAAAATATACGAATGTTTTCAAAGCTTTTTTTAAAACAACAAAAATTAAAGTCACATTCTACATTTTTTGCTATAGCCGACGGTTGTATTTTCGCCGCCGTCGTTAAAAATTTTTAAATTTTAATAATATTGGCCGCAGTCAACGATATGTGGTACTGGCGTTTTCAACGTCTCCAAGTTCACATCGGCTTCGAGTGGAATATTACGACATTTATAACGTAACGACGTAATCTCTTTTGATAGCTTTCGACATGAGTTACATACACACATTTTTCTCAGCTTTTGAGAAACGATGAAATATTTTGTTTCACATCTTTTCGATGCGAAGAGTTCTCACCAAAGTTACAGAACATGGGTACTGGTTTTTATTGTTAAATTCGAAAAAATACAGATTTTTTAGTACATTTTTGTAAAAATTACGAATTTGACCGACTTGGCTCATAATATTTTACCATATCATATATAAACCAAGTGTAAAAAATACGGGGCGCAGTTCTTGAAATTCGCTTTTTTTTTTCTTTGCAAAATAGCTGCCACCCTACTGGGACATTGTTGATTGTTGCTGGTATTTTGAGCATGATGGTATATTATCCTTGATTATGTAATGTTGTGTCCTAGTCTGAGCCTGGTTATGATTTTTTGCTAGTATTTTGATACTGTTAAAGAATATATAATGGTACTATTTGCTAATTGTGTTATAGCCAATTTACACTACACCGAAATCTAGTACTTTCGAGATTTCGAGCCAAATCTAGTTGTTTTTGTCTAGATTTCCCGTACAAAACAAAATCTACTCCGTGACTAGATTTTGACGAAATCTATTCGAAATCTAGTAGTACTTAGTGATGCAACTATGTTTTTCCCCATATAGCACTTAAAACTACTTCCCTGCACAAGAAAAAAAATTACATTTTAACAAAAAACAAAACAAAAACAATAATAGCTGCATGTTAAAATGGGTAAAAAATTTAAAATTTCGTAAAATAGTAAAAAAAAAATGCAAATGACAAATAATATTGATAAAATAAATGAAGTTGATTATAAAGAAAATGTAATGCAAATTTTTCAAATGCCTTTTTCTTTATATGTAAGTATGTGTTACACAAAACAACTTTCAGTCGGCGGTTTTTGTTGTGAAAACCAAATCTCACTAATGTCAAACAAGTATAATGTAAACGAACTAGATTTGGAGGAAGATTTCAAATGAAACCTACTAGAGTAATGTAAATGCCCTATTAGAATAAAATTTTAAGTTGAAAAAAAAATCGTCAAAAAAAAGTCATAAATCGTCAATAAATCTTTTTTAAAGGCGAAAATCGTTGCATATAATTTTCGAAAAATTAAAGAAATAAACAACAATCTGTACTTCAAATCCAAATGATTTTACTCTGGACTTTTACTTTTGTGTATCGCTGGACATACAGTTCGTTCTAAAAAAAAATTGCAATTAAATTAATATGGATTTTGTTTTAAGGTTTTTTTTTATACATATTTATTTCCGTTTATATACAATATTCAAGTACATTATATACTTACATACATACATACATACATACATATACAGCACGTACATGTACTTACATACATATTTATCGACTATTTTAATTTGACTACAAACATATTTTTTTACTCAATTTTATTTTATACACATCATCTAAAATATTTTTTACGCCGCTTTTTAATACACTCTTCTTATTGCTCGTTCTTATAATTGTTATTGTTGTGAACAAAAACAATATGAATAAGAAAAAAAATCAATGTTTGCACGATTTTTTAAGTTGTTTATATAAAATAATTTTTCTATAGCAAAAATAAAAATCGTTTCTCGACAAAAGAGAGTGCAATGAAAGGAATGAATGAATGTTTGTGTAGAATTGAAAAAAATGGTTGAAAAGAGGAAGAATTTGTAGAATTAAAAGGAAAAAAGAAAGTACTAAATAAATATGTATGTATAATAAAAGCAAAACTGGTAAAGAAGAATAAAAATCAATATAAACTAAAGAGCACAAAGAAAAAATGAACTCAAAACCTCCCATTTAACTAAACCTGAACGATACACATTAAATTAGATGGCTGTCAAAGTACGGTCTGTTAGTCAGACGGTCGGACAGTCTTTTAGGAAATTGGTTACACACAAATGTCAAACTTAACCAACACAATTTTTTTTTTATTATAGAATTTAAAACATCAAACATGTCTGACCATCACTTGAAATAAGTTTTCTATTTATTTGTTGAGTTGTTCTTCGTACGCAATTATTGTAATAATTTAATCACTTAAGCCCCTTTCACACTTTTCGACCAGTCTCAAGATTTTTGCTCTCACAAAATCCAATGGTTTTTGGTCTGATTTTCATAAAAAACCAAATAGAAAATTTGTTTTATTACAGTTTGCGTCCACACAATCACAGTTGAAAAAACAAGAAAAAGAAAAACCTTTGTCGAGTATAAACAGCTGTAAGCATGAAAAATATTTATATATGTACATGCATACAGTGCCAGTCAAAAAAATAGCACCAATATCCTATTCTATGTTCATTCTAGTGAAAACAAATATCTTGTGCTAATTATTTTAAATTAAATATATCATACTGTTATAATATGTATATTCTCTCTGAGCGTCTTTATTTTTTCCAAAAAATGTTAACGGTTTTTTTCCAATGATCGAAATTATACAAAAACTCGGCATCAGCGCAGTCATTAAAAAAGCACCGAATAACAAAAATTCTTAAAAAATATTAATAGTGATTTAATAGTTGAAATAAAAGGATCAAATAGTAAAAGTAAAATATTTTTTTTAAAAATAAAATAATTCATCGCATATTACATTATTGATTAATCTAGAACAAAATTTCGAAGGAGTGGTACCAAAATCTAGTGAAATCGATACAAAGTGCAGAGGTTATTGCCAATAATGGGCACGCAACAAAATATTAATTTCAATATGAGAAGACATCATAAAAAACAGAATTCAAAATCTTTAATTTATTGTTAGTTTAAGTATTTCTTTTCAATAGAATAAGAGCTGTTGTGCTATTTTTTTGACTGAGTGTTTTTTAAGTTGTTTTAAAAAAGTTAAAAATTTTATATCAAAAAAAAAAAAAAAACCAAAGCAATTGCTTTTTATTAAATATTGTTTGACAGTCCTGAAAGTATCTTATGACAAGTATTCAATGAAATCAGTTTGACCCATTTACAAATATCTAACGAAGAACTTTTTTTATATCCTGGTGCTATTTTTTTGACAGCAGCTGTATATACCATTCACCACAGGTGGCAGGGTATATATAAGTTTGTCCTTCCGTTTCTACAATATTGATATAAGCGAAGATGATTTAACGATGTCTGTGTGTCCGTTGAAATGGGTTTTCCGAAGACCACAGTGGCTGAGTGGCTGAGATATGAACTATCCCTTGTTGTTTTTTTTTTGTATATCTGGAGAACGGTAAGAGCCAAAGTTTCCAAATTTGGTACAAGCATCTTGGTTATCGATATAAATACAATATCCGACAAAATGTGAGCGGGATTGTAAAAGTGGGCGTGGCACTTCCAATACAAAGACATTATAGAGTTCAGCATATCTTAAGACGGCAAGAGCCAATATATTCAAATTAGGTACAAGCATCCTGTTTATCAAACGACAACATCCGAAAAAATGTGGGCGGGAGTGATGAAGTAGGCGTGGCGCTAAATTGATTTGTTTATATCCAAAGAACGGTAAGAGAAACATTTTCAAAATTTGGTATAGAAAGCATAGTTATCACAACCTCTCTAAATGGGCGGGATTGAAAAAGTTGGCGTGGCACCTCCCGCACAAAGACATTATAGATTTCTGTATATCTGTATATGCATCTTTAATATTGGACAACAAATGGCGGCGTAATGGGCCCTACATTATAAGGGGCGCTATATTTGGGCGTGTACAGTACAACGGCCTTTTGCTATGTCACCCACATAGTAAGTTTTATTGCTTTACAAGTAGAAATAACAAAATCACAGGGCTTTTACCGAAATCTTCAACTGTGCAAGGGTGAAGGGTGTTAAGATTAAACATAGTCGAATATATTACTCTTACTTGTTTTATTTTCTATTATATATGTATGGCATTTTCTGGGGTCACGAACGTACATTCGTACGCTTTTGATGTACAAATAATATAGAAAACAAAACTTTTCCTAGCATTTTTTTTTGCGATTCGGTAGCATTTTGGTAGCTCTATGTTAAGTGCAAAAGATGGATCTCACCGAGTTTAAGTTTTCATAATGATAGTTACAAATCATGTGGTCACGAACATACGCAAAATAGAAGTCAACTTTGGCTGACAGTAGTGAAATGTAAAAATCTGCGAAATGGAACGGAATATTCAAACGTGATCAATTTATTTTAAAAGTGAATTAATGTAGGTCTCTATCCAGTATTTGCACAATAAAATAAATCTATTGGTTTTTGTTTAATTGGCTTAAGTATCGGTCGCGAACGTAAAATAATTTTAATAGTCCCACACTTTTATTTTTTTCTGCAAAAGTGTCAAATTTACTGATACAGTGCTGTATTTTTTAGTCCATTATTAAGAAATTCACAGTTGTATCTTTTGGTGCGGAGTAGATTTGAAGAGATTTTGCAAAAATCTATAGTAACAGAGTAGATGTCAATATGTATAGGAAATCTTGTCAAAACCAATTTGATTTGGGCCGAATTGTTGTATTTGAAAAAAAAAAAATTAAATTTCATAAAATTAAAATCTTTTCCATAAACGACAACTTTATTTTTATAGAATTTTTTTATTTCTTTTTTTTTCATTTAACAACAAAAGGAAAGTGTTGAAACAAATTTATCCATTTTAAGGATTGATAATTAAAAACATTTTAAACATATTTTTGAAATGCAAAAAGATTTTGGATACAAAAATAAAAGTAACAGTATTGTGCTATATAAAAAAAAAGTATTCGTATCTCGTAGTTAAAACTCAGAATTAAAAAAAAAAATAGAAATCCACTGAACATTTTTTTCTATACTTTTTTGCAATGCAAAATTGGTCTCATTATCAACCCACAACTGTGCAACCTCCACTACAAGAGAACTTTTTCTATGCCACGGAAGGTGAATATAATAACAACAATTTTAAAACGGATTTGAATAATACAGGGATCTACTATGTCTACTACAAGGATATTAATGTAAGTTTTTGTTACTGATTTACATTGACATTTATTTTTATTTTTTTTATTATTTATTTTTAAAATACTTTTATTTAAAAACATTTTTGTTAAATTCCTTTTATCTGCCAAAAAAAACTTGATCCTTTTCCTTTACCCGGGGTTTACACATGCAAGTGCAAGTTCGAAAAACTCAATACACTCACACATTTTTACTAACACCATGACATTTTTCGTACTTGTAGCCCAAATTGCAAGAGAATTTGCTTGCAACTAAGTTTTGGCACTTGCAGCAAGTAAAATTACAAGTAATGAAACAGTGTTACCGTGGATGCCTTTTGTATCAATTTACTAGTACTGAGTAAAATAAAAATTATGTTTAAAGCTACTTTTCTGTGCATTTACAAAAATAAAAATCTTTATTTTCCTGATGAGTTTAGGGAATCCATAGTTATTCCTATAAAAAACCAACTGATATTCCTTCATCGCATCGACCTATAAGCCTACTAGCCTCTATTAGTAAAATTGTTTAAATAGTTATAAAAAAGAAATTAGTGAACTTTTTTGGAAATAAATAATATAATCCCTACTCAGCAATTTGGCTTTCGCCAAGAACACAATACTGCCCATCCACTGATTAGAATAAGAAACTTAGTTAAAGAAAATTTTAATGCTCAAAAATCAACCCCGGTATGCTATTACTAGATGTCAAAGCTGCATTTGACTCAGTATGACATGACGGCCTGATTTTTAAAATGATACATTTTGGATTTCCCATGCAACTTATAAAGATAGTTCAAAGTTTTCTTAAATCACGCCCCTTCAAAGTCTATATTGGTTCGACTTCTTCTAATTCGTATTCTATGGCAGCAGGTTGTCCGCAAGGCTCTTGTCTGTCGCCAATTCTTTATAACTTGTACACTTCAGATTTCCCCCAATTAGATTACTGCACTGTGTCAGTCTATGCAGATGACACAGTGGTGCTTAGCTCCGAAATACTCTCGATAGATGTATTAACTAACCTGCAGATAGCTTTAAGAGAATTACAAGGTTATTTTAACAAGTGGAAAATAATGTTAAATGCTGACAAAACACAGGCAATACATTTTTCCAGGAAGCGTAGAGCATGTTTTTTTTACCTCAAAGCAACATTATGTTCAATAATTTCTCTATTCAATGGGAAGAGAAGGTAAATATCTTGGAGTAATACTGGACATTCACAATGGACCTCATTGGTCTCCGAGTGGATATGCGCCATTGGGCGCATAACCCTTCTTAACCTAACCTTAACCTAATACTGGACTCCAAAAGGAAATCCAAACACCACATTCATAATATAATAATACCATTTTATAAACAGAAATGCTGCTTTAAGCATTAGCAATAAAATGTTAATACTGAAATTAATATTTCACGGCGTTATTTACTACGCAGCTCCTGTTTGGTCGAACAGTGCTAACTGTCACTGAAACAAGTTACAAATATCGCAGAATAAATTATTAAAACTAATATATAACCTTCCTTGGTTTTATTCAACAGCTCGCCTCCATTCTCTTGCAGATATACACAGAAAAAATGTTCACCGAAATTTTTTCAATTAAATCCAGTAATGCTGTTTTAAACAATTTTTTTAATTGTTCCAATTAATTTGACTTAATTGAAAATAAAAATTATAATGTTTGTGTATATATTTGCAAATATGAAAACATACACACAAACTTCAAAATATTTTATGTGTTATTAAAGTGTCAAACAATTTTTTAATTGTTTCAATTAAATGGGTTTGTTGAAAAATATATTTTGATTTGTGTTTACGTTGTATATAGCCTATTTTGCTGGAGGTCAGATTTTAATTAAACCTGTTGATTGAAGCTCAACAGCAAGAAAACCCTCAATCTTTCAAAAATATTAATTGATATGATCAATTTGTTTGCAGGTTGAAAATCAGTACGGAATTTAATTAATAGTACAAGTTTCTAACTAATATGTTAATTGAAGTTGGTTTTTCATGTTTTCTGTGTAGAATAAGTTAAAGACAGACTTTCAAGACAAAATGAAAATTTTAATACCAGGTTCCAAAACTCTTCTTATAATCATATTAATGAGCTAGCTCAACTTACGTAGTTAAGATTTAGAATTAGTGTTTTTATAAAAATAAAAAATCGAAAAAATATATTAAATAAAATGAAAAAGGTGTTTAAATAGGTTTTTGCTAAATTTTTACCTCCAATATAATTTTGTCAATATATATGTATATGATAACTAATCGAAATATATTATAATTAAGCAGAAAAAGATACTAATCTTAAACTCTTTACAACTAATTATATTAAATTGAGATGTAACATATTAAATTTGAAATAAATTGAAAAGAACAGAAAAAACACTACTATAAAGAAACACAACTTCAAGGTATATTTAAACATAAATAAAAAAATATTTTCACAGAACTTTTAGGAAATTTTCTTTTTATGGTAACTACGGCAATACCTGATTCACATATTTTAAAAATAAACATAATTTTTTCATCAAGACGGATCAAAAATAAAATAATGAAGAAATTATTAAATTAATTTCGTGATATACATAATAAAGCTTTTTCAAAAGATGTTTTCGCTTCGAGAACATTTGAAAAATAAACTTGCAACTGACTGTGTAAACACTACAGTTTTTTTATTCCTGCACTTTTTGGATTCCCGGAAAAGCGGGAAATAAAAATCAAATTCCCGGGATCCGGGGATTTCCGCCAAAATTTTTTTATTTATTTCTTTACTTATTTCTCCAATGAAAGTAATATTTTTTACTGACTGTTACGCAAGGCGAATTCATCCCAGGTAATCTCGGTAGTACAACAAGTACAACTCTTACAAAAACCACAAGCAATTTGTTTTTATAAAATCATTGTACAATGTCAAAAACCGAAACAAATCAAAACATAAACAAAGATTATAAACAAAATTTTGACATCCAACAATTATAAAGCTAAAGAAAAAAAGTTATTAGCAGGGCTTTTAGGATCACCTGTAATGAATTCGCCTTGCTGTTACGCTTAAAATAATTAGGTCTAGTTTCTATTATTTAAAAAATCTTAAAAAATTTAAGATTAAAATTATTTTAAGTATTATGTAAATAGGATCATAAAAATCAATATACGTATATACATTGTCAAATTCAGAGCTCATTTGCATAATTAGAATGAAAGAATTGAAGTCTTACAGCCAATTTCAGTTAAAACCTAACTGTTACCTTTACTTCCAGCTAACAATATGTTTTCGACAGTTATAACTGGTAGTTCATTATAACTGAACTTGGTGAAATTGGCCGTTAGTGCAATAAAATTTCTGGAAGTACGATTAGGAACTGAAAGCATAACATTACGAAGTAGGAATTCTGAAACAATTTTACGTTTAACAAATTCAGCAGAAAGGAGAAATTTTATTTGCTACATATATTTAATAACATATTTTTTTTATAATTTTATAACCCTTAATCAGCAGTGGTGTATGAAGTTATACTAAGTTTGCTATTCCATGTGAATCTTTTTTTAATATTCATCTAGGGTCCCATAAAGTATTTGTATTGTGAGTCCTTCGTTTATTCTAAGCTGATTTCGCCATACGGTTGTCAAATTGTTTCTAGATCTTCTAGGCTGTTTGGGGCTTAATCGCAGCAGAATCGCTTCAGTAGGAAAAGAGTTGTGCACCCAAATGTGGCACTAACTCCCTTAAAACTCAACAATAACTAACATACATTTGTGGCGAAATGCACCTATTGTCATTAAATTTCAACAAATTCATTTTATAAGGCACCAAATTTCGTGAATATCGGTCCATAATTTACCTACGGCTCCATGTTTAGACTAATCTCGTTAATCATGTAAGTATGGCTAAAAGCGTAACGAAAAATGATTTTGTGGTGCAATTTAGCATAATCTACTTTCATAAGACTCAAAATTACTTGAAATGCCGCATATAAAGCACAATCTAGGATAACACTTTACTACGCCCTTAACCGCAAAACCTTATAATATTATTGTAAAATTTACACTTCAGCTTGCTAAGACTAGAAATAAAATTTTGGAAGATAGGTCTATAATTTATCATAGGTCCTATATAAGGCCCATTCTCAAAAATTTGCTTAATAAGCCGCCTTAATTAAACTGTAGCAAATTTAAATATTGTGGTAAAATTAAGTTGGATTAAACTACTAACACAGTCTAGACACTAGTCCGCCATAAATTTACTAAAGTTTGAAAAAAGTTTTTGTTTAAAAGCGGGAATTGAAGACAATTGCCGGGAACAAACTCTAGTAAACACTCAAGCTGCTTGCAAGAATTTCGGCTATTTCTTCGACATTTTTGTTGATAATACATATACACTACTTGCAAGTTATTACTTGCATGCGTAAATGCAGGGTTAAATATCGAACATATTTTTAATTAAATGCTAGAATAATTAAACTGTTTATTTTGACATTGACATGTAGGAAAATAAAAACCAGAGCAGTTAACGGCATAAGAAGGTAATAATTTGAATGTGAATTTATTAGAGACATTAATCCTCTTTATTTTAGATTTTTTTGTTATTCACTTTGTATTCCCGCTATAAATAGGTATAAACGAAATTTAATTACTGTTTTGAAAAAATTCAGTTTTATTAGATAAATTTTGTCACGGTTGAAATTATAGAATGAATTCAAGTTTTGTTCAAAAAAAGATTAAGGCCCTAATCATGTAAAACGCAGCGTACGCCAAAGAATAACATTGAAAGCACAAACAATGTCATAAATATTTTGTAATTTTGTTGTTGCTTTCAACAGAAATTCATGTACCGTTTTAAAATTTTAAATGACACAAGCAATGGAGCGTTTGAAATTTTAAAACGCAATGTGCATTTCTGTAGGAAGCAACAACAAAATTACAAAATATTTATGACATTGTTTGTGCTTTCAATGTTATTCTTTGGCGTAACGCTGCGTTTTATATGATTAGGGCCTAAAGCTTTTTATGTTATTAATATGCAATTTTATATTATAAAAGTGTATGTACTGTTTTTTATGCAATTGTACTGTTTCTTTTCTCTTATGTACTGATTTTTCTGATTTCAAAACTGGCAACCCTAATGCAATCGTGCACAATACAAGACAAGCAAAATCATCTGTTGACAAGCCTCGAGAATTGACATATATGTACTACCGAAATGTTGTTCAAATAGAGTTCTATTTTGAATTATTGAAAACCTGAATATTTTATACTTAAAAAACACTTGCCGCTCTTATTTAAGTTGGTCTGTAAAAGGAATTACCTGCAGTACATAAGAGAAAAAATGCATTAACAGTAAATAGGAGTGAGAATAGCAGTTTTGTTTTCAACGATTTTTTTAAGACAAGAAATCTATATGTATGATTTATTTTATTATTTCAAATAAATCAAACGGAAAATAATTAAAAATTTTCAAATAATAACAAAAGTTATAGTTATTTTACAATGACGATTTAAGTAAGTCCATTTGACGATTTTGACGATTTGTTTTGCAAAATTTTCCATACATTTTATCTGGCAGCTACACTCGTAACTAAGATTTCCGTTTCTTGAACTAGACTCTTCTACTCAAAAGTCATGACTCATTACTCACTATTAACACTGTTGTGGCTGTCCGATTGTAGTCGTTTGCCATTTCAAATATTTAGCACTTCAACTTCTACAACAAAATTCGAAAAATTTTTGATTTTGCCCTTTTTTATTCATATTCAATTCTTGTTTTTTCTATTCCATAATATTTATAGAAATTTTCCAAATAATTTTGTTAAGGGAGTCTTTTATTTCAATCTCTTCACATACATTTTTTTCTTATGAATGTCTGCTGTTTTGACCTCATCTTCATTCACCACCCCATATAAAATTGAAATTGACAGCTGATATTGAGTGTTGAGGTTGTAAAATACGCAGCAAAATAATTTTCCCCCTGAATTTTAAAGTTCTATTTAATTTGAAATTATTTTGTTTTCATTATGAAGAATAAAAATATAATACTTAAAGTGAGAAAAATATAACAAATTAACTTGTATTTTGTAAAATGTTTCTAATTCGGAAGAAAAAACCAATTTAACCCCTAAATTAAATGTTCTATTTATATTTAGCAAATATTTTTGACGATGGTACTTTCAAGGCTATCTGTCAAAATTCCTTTAAGAATATTAAAAATATCTTTTTTTTATGTTTCTTTTTATTTATGCCAGTTTGCCATTTTAAGATAAAAAAACACCGTTTCTCTAGGCACAGATGGAATTCTATGCTCTAAAGCATTTTTCAATATGGGTCACCTTTAACAAAAAAAAAATTTTTCAAACATATTATGGTTAATTTATCGATATTTCAGTCACCGGCAACCAAAAAAAGCCACAACCATATTATTAATGGTTGCCCCTGAGTACTTTCGTTAAGTCTAATTTCTCAGATAGAAAAATCTTTTATGATAATTTGAATTTACCTTTTCGGAACTTGAATCTTTCTTTAAAAAAAATCTCCTTTTTTCCTTTTAGTCCGGTGTGGACACAGGTTTCGTCAGAATCAGGCAGAAGGGAACAAAATTAATTAGTGAACCTATTACACTGAAAATAAAAATCAATCCATCCGTACTTTAATCAAGCTGAAGCACTCAATAGTGTACGGTAAGTACGGATTTTCTTAAATCAAGTACATAATGCTTGCTTTAAATGCGGATTCTTCAAGTGCACCATACCTTAAATAATCCGAAAACGGGATTGACTTAAGTAAAAGAAGATAAAGATTCAAGAATTACTAGGTTGGTATAATCCCGAATTCGTACTTAAAACAATTCAAAAGTAAGTTTTTGATTCTAACCTCAACACTTACCCCAGAGAACCAGAAACACCCGCAGCATGACCAATATGGTTCTCGTAATCATTCTACTTTGAAAATCCATTGTATTTAATTAAATAATTTAAACAAATAGAATTTGGGAATTGTTGCTTCTTGTTTTACTTTTTAAACATGAAAAATATATATATGTTTCTTTTTCTTGTAGTGTTGTTGTTGTTTCTGCACAAAACAAGCAAATGGTTTTGTACCTACTTGTGTAGTGTTGTTGTTGCTACAGGTGGTTTCAGAGAATCATCTTAATATTTATTTATTATGATAGAAGGATCTTTGGCATTTATGTGTGAAACAAAATATCGACCAAATACTCGCAACGGCTTCGGTGGCATATCTCAATACAATGGTCCATATTATCAATGACTCTAAGACAATGTCGTTAATGTGCAAAATTATTTCTTCCTTTAGCTCTTGAATTGTTCGGGATTTAAAACCATTAGCAGTTCAATAAAATAGTCACAATACTAATTATTGTACACTTTTTCTTTTAAATATCCCTAAAGAAAGATGTCCAACGGTGTCAAATCACATGATCGTGGTGGGCAATGAACTTCTTGCGCGAAAGATTTATTGTTATGTTGGCTATGTGGTGCCAAGTCCTGTTGGAACCACATATCGTCCAGGTCCATATCCTTAATTTATGGCGTAAGACGTCTATTATCATCTCGCGATAGCGAAGACCATTCACGTTGACAGCTCTTCTGACACACTATCGCAAACACCAGCAAAGTTTTCCGAAGAACGAACAGGTCGAGGTTGGACATGTGTTTTCACATTTCCTACAGACCAGTGGTGCTTATGTATGTAAGAAGTCGAGCCTCAGCCACTTTAAACATAAAATACACTTTATCGATTAATTAAACACAACGTCGTAAATGATTGTCGTTAAAATAACGAAAAAAAAACTGCTTAAAGTAACAGCTTACTTTAATCGACAGCGAATACCGTTAAAAATGTTTCTGAATAGCAAATTCGATAAATTTTCGTTATATTTATTTTAACGATACGATTATCGTAAAAACAGTTACTGAATCGCACTACAGGGGTCTATTTTACTAAGCTACAAGTTCACAATTACAAGCGTTTTGAATGTAAAGTTGTGAACTTGTGAATAATTGAGTTTCATAAAAATACAATTACAATTTTGTGGCTACAAGTGAATTGTACAAGTCACAAGTCTACAAGTTATACTTCTACAAATTGTTTTTTTTTTCACAAAACTAAATTTGCACTTGTACACTTGTAGAATTGTAGAAAAAAGCTTAGGATCGACGGAAACCCTCAGAAAAAATTTTACAACTTACAAGTGAATGATAAATTAAATTAAAATTTGACAAATAAACACACTGAATGCTAAGAAAATCGCCATTTTTTGGGACTCTGACCTATTCTGCATCTCAATTTGTTCACTAATTGTATTTTCAAATAATGTTCAAAGACTGTAAACTAGCGAAATAGCGTCAGAAAATGTAGCAGTGACTTTGCTTATGGATAGCGAAGTGATTTTTATTTTCACAAAAATCATTAAAAGTTAGCAAAACATTCTGCTGCAGGTCAAAACCAAGCGTTAATGCGTTTATGCATCAGTCCAAAAAGTCGTAGTGGAAAATAGTATTGACAAAGTACACAGCCAACGCATAAAACGCATATACGTAGCGAAAGCATTAAGTAGGATTTATTTATACTTTAGCATGCGTATCGAAAAAAGGTCAAAAAAGACACATACGCACCGACCTCCAGCTTAAGAATTAAAAGAAACAAATTATTATTCTGTTTGTTTTTTGCTCTTAGTTGTTATGCAAAAAATAAGCATTGAAAATTAAATTGTTTAGTCAAAAAAACTATAAAAAAAGTAGCGGCGTATCGACAGTAAAATATCGCCGATACCGATATATCGGCAAACGGCAAGTATCGCCGATATATCGGTATCGCTTTCGGTATTCGTTACATCCCTAGTCTAAACTAAGTTGTAGGCATTTCGAGTATTTAACCATAATATTTTCAAAAAAAATTATTTGGAAACAGTGCAGATGTGTAGTTTAAAAGCTAATCCATTTTCTTACCTTCCGTTTAAATTTAATTTGATTTCAATCTATCAGCTTTATTATTTGTTTCAAATTTTCTTCCCCTAAACAGAACAATTGTCTCAAACTCGTATTTGTTTCTTGTTTCCACAAATACTTTTTATCTCCTCATGTTTTTAGAAAATTAATTTTCATTTAAATTTTTAATGCGTAATTATTGCTTCTTTTTATTTCATTATTATGGATTATGCTTTCAATATTCTTGCAGTATTTGAAATTCGATATCTGTTGGCTTCTCCGCTTCAACTAACTTGTTGTTTATTTTTTTTTTTCCGAAATATTTAAGGGTTGTTTAATTTTTTGTTTTCTATATTTTTCTTATTCTTTTTAATTTTTCAAATCATACGCAAATCTACTTTTAGCACACTCCTTTGCTATTAACGCCACTTTCTGAGTACCTGGACGTTTTTATTTTTTTTTTTGCTCACACTTTCTGCTCATATTTCTTGGATTAAACTTTGTCCTTATAAGTGACTAGCTTAACCCGGTGCGCTTTGCTACCCCCATCGAAATAAAATTGGTAAGATTTTTTTAAAAAGCAAAGCATCTTGGACTAAATTTGAATGATTTTACAGTAACCGTTCAACAGATATACAGAAATTTCAAGTATCTTCGTATGGGAGGTGCCATGCCTACTTTTCCATTAAAACTACCTTTTGAAATATGTTGTGGGTTATTTATTATCTAAGCCATTTGTACAAAATTGGAACACTTTCACTATTACAGTACTCCAAATACGTAAAAATCTTTATTGCCATTGTATGGGAGTTGCCACGCCCGCTTGTCTAATTCAGCCGACTTTTTGGCAGTCGTGTATTGATAACGAAGTTGTTTGTTTCATATTGGAAAACTCTTGCTGTAACCGTCCTCCAGATATAAGGTTATTTATATTTTTATTGTATGGTTGGTGCAACGCCTACTTGAAAATTAAAATATATTAATAGCCTAAGTTAAGCGCCGGGTAATCAGGAAATTACTGTGAAACTTGTAGGAAAATCCGCTCAGTAGCTTAGGAGTCTGTAGAGAACAAACAAACATACGCTTTTTCATTTATATATTCTATTTTTATTTTGAAAGGTGTAGTTTACCATAAGAGTGGGTGCCCCGGTAGGCTAGCTGGTAGTGAGCTAGTCTATCAGTACAGGGGCTGCGGGTTTGATTCTCGCCAGAGGCTCTGGTCTCCTGCAGACAAGCGAAAAGCTTCGCGTGATTAAGTGTAGAGTGGGTCCTACAAAGCTTGAAGACTTGTCTTCAGATATGAAGTATTTAATCACCCCTTTCGTGAATACTTATTCCCATGAAATATTTCCCCTTTTTCTATTATTGCAATCGTGAATAACTTTTCCCTTGAAATGTTTCCCCATTTTTTTTATATATAATTCAATAGGGAATGACATCACAAAAATATTCACATTTCAAAAATTTCCCACGATCGTGAACGGTTTTTTCAAAGCTGTTTATTCCTTTTTTCGTGTTAGTTTGTTCACTTTATTTTTTCTAGCGAACTTTAAGTAATTTTCACTTTTTATTGAATATTTAGATTATTTCAACCTATTTTAGATCAAAATCAATAAACTAAATGCAAAGCGACATTCTTTTAAATAGGATGCCTAATAACAGACCAATTGCATGTGGTTTTGTTAAGGTTTCCAAAAAACTGAGTGCTTTTCATATACAATTTACTACTCTTTCAATCACTTGTGTTGTGAAAACAGCAGATAAATAAGTTGGTTTTTTAGATTTATAATTCTTTTTATATTTGAGCTGCTATATTTGAATGTGGTATAAGTCTATTTTTCATTTATAGAGATATTTAAGGGTCTGCGTTTGAGTTAATTTAAAAATATTTTCCAACGATCATCTATAAGAGTAATGTTGTTACCCTTTAAATTTTATTATCAAAATTTAATTATAATTATTTAGAAAAATATTCGATTTTTTAACCTCCAAATGGAATTATACCACTTTCAACAATAACATATTATTAGAAATAAAAACAAGAGCACATATAAGCCCATATTTTAATAGACATTTACTCAAATGGACATTTACTCAAATATATTAACGATCAACCAAGTTTATTAAGAGTTAATTTAATTTACATATCGCACTTAGTTACTCGTAACAAGAGGGTATTAACTCAAAAATTAAAAACTATCAGTAGAAGCAAACAATTTTTAATTTATTATTGAAGGCATATGAAAAAAACTTATTAAAAACTTATTTTTTTGCACAGAAAATTTATATTTATTTGTTACAAAACTTATATTTGACAAATTTTAATTATAAGCTTTTAATATTTATTTTCTTATTTGTATTTTTTTCTTCCTTATTTAACATTCACTACGAATTGATAGCAGGAACAAACGTTCCCATTAAATTCACGATAGCAATTTTCCCTTCATGGTGAATGAAAATTTCATGGGAACAAAAATGTCACATATTATTCCCGATATGGGTGAATATTTTCGTCCTATGGAGGGTATTGCCCCTCCTTCGTCTACCCCGCCCATTTTTATTTCGGAATTTATAGTTTACCATAATAGTGGCTTTAACCATATTTGAAGACGCTCGCTATAATAGTTCTTCAGCTACGCGATATTAAATATATGCTTCCTATGGGGGGTAGCACTTGCGCTGCTAGAAAAAATTCCTACTACAAAAAATTCAAGAAAATGGGTGCAGCGGCTCTTAAGATATCCGATACTTAATATTGGTATCCTATGGTGAGTACTACTTCCCCTGCGCCTATCGAAGAACTAGGTAGCCTATTTTATTTTCGGGGCTGTGATGTTACTGTAAAAATTTCATGAAAATCGGTTTAGTCCTTTAGGAGTCTATAAGCCAACAAACAGACAAACATATTTCATTTTTATATATATATATATATCTATCTATATATATAAAAATGAAATTATGTGTGTTTGTATGTTTGTATGTTTGTCGCTTTATAGACTCCGAAACTACTGAACCGATTTTCCTGAAATTTTTACAGTAACATCACGTGAGCCCTAAAAATAAAATAGGCTACTTATTTTTTCGATAGGGGCAGGGGAATTGGTACCCCCCATAGGATGCCAATATTATACTGAACCGATTTTCCTAAAATGTTTACAGTAACATCACGTGAGCCCTAAAAATAAAATAGGCTACTTATTTTTTCGATAGGGGCAGGGGAATTGGTACCCCCCATAGGATGCCAATATTATACTGAACCGATTTTCCTGAAATTTTTACAGTAACATCACGTGAGCCCTAAAAATAAAATAGGCTACTTAATTTTCGATAGGGGCAGGGGAATTGGTACCCCCCATAGGATGCCAATATTATACTGAACCGATTTTCCTGAAATTTTTACAGTAACATCACGTGAGCCCTAAAAATAAAATAGGCTACTTATTTTTTCGATAGGGGCAGGGGAATTGATACCCCCCATAGGATGCCAATATTAATTATCGCATATCTTAAGAGCCGCTGCACGCATTTTGCTGAACTTTTTGTAGTAGGATCTTCTGAGCCCCGGAATTGAAATAAAATAGCAGCGGGGGTATAGGAATACCCCATAGGACGCCAATGTTTAACATCGCATATCTTAAGAACTGTAATAGTGAGAATGTTCAAACTTTCTAAAAGTCACTCTTATGGTATACTACACTTTTGAAAATAAAAATAAAGCGGGTAGGCGCAGGGGGGGAAATACCTCCCATAGGATGCATACATTAAATATCGCTCAACTGAAGAACTATTAAAGGGAGAGTCTTCAAACGTGGTTAAAGCTACTATTATAGTAAACTATAAATTTCAATATAAAAATGTGCGGGGTAGACAGAGTAGGAGCAGTACCCCTCATAGAAGACATATTAAATACCATATATCTGAACACAATTGCCAGTGTAGCGAAGCGCACCGGGTTAAGCTAGTATATATATATAGAAGAAGATAGATTTATTGTATTTCGTTGTTTTGCTTAAAAACATTTATTTCAGATAATTTTTCTTTTGCTTTTTTAAAATTTAATGGAAAATTCCAAGCTGTTATTGTTTTTATAATAAAATTATTATTTGTCTACACTGTGACCAGTATGAGTCATTTTAGTTCCTTTAAAATTTCAATATTTGAAAACAACCTGTACGAGTATTTTTACAGGGTTGGTGATTTGATATGTAACACAAAAAATGCGACTTAATTTGTGTTATTGGACTTATTAATAACACAGTACAACACATGATTTGCCAACTCAATTCTGTGAACTGTATGTGAAATTAGACCCAAAAAGAAGAATTTCTGCATCATTCGTTTTGTCTTCTTACCTGCGATTTGAAGTTAGTATCGATTTGAAGTTAGTACTATCGTATAGGGGAATTTATCACGTTTTAGGCCCTGTTGTTTGACATAGCTCGACAACCACTAGCCCAATTTAGTTGAAATAAATTTTAAAAAATTAAGAATTACAATTCCCTTAATCTGTTCATATATTGTTTTCCTATACAAGTAACACTTTCGAAGTTAAAAATGAATGTATGAAGGGAAAAAATTATTTTTTGCCTAAAAATTTAAATTTTTTTTTTTAAAAATACATAAAAAATGCAAAATGGAAAAAAGTTTCAAGTCTAGTTATTTTTTCGCAAAGTCACATAACCTATGAGCAAAATGAGACAAAGATCATAAAAATCGATGCACGCGTTTCGCTTTTATTCGCAATTGAGTAAAGGTATGAATTTCAAAAATCAGTTATAGCCACCACCCTTAAAATAAAAATATAAATTAAAAAATTATCATGCAAAAAAAAACTTTATTTATAAAAACTTAATGAAAATAAAATAATATGCAATTAATACGCAACTATAATATGCATAAAAACAAAATTTAGAACATTTTTTCAATTATTGGCAATATCCATCCTTGTAGAAGTTGACGCTTGTGGTTCTGATGATCTTGTTTTCTTCGTAGGTTGTTCATATTCATGGTCTGAGTCAGCTTGGCGTTGTCGGTTTGATGTTGCGCTGACATTTTGCTGTGTGAGTTTTCTTCTCTTCAAAAATGATGTCAGCCATTCGGAGTCGTGTTGTGATAGTCCCAGCTTGGCCACAATGTAATCCATTTCGATTTGTGGTAGCGGTTGTGGTGCACTATTTTCAATATCGGGTATCCAATCAGCATCATCCAAATCGGTCGGATTGGTGAAAACGGTTTCGGCTAGCAGGGACACAGTATCCGCACTCGGAGGTTTAGGTGCATCGGTATCAGCAGGGCGTTGCACTGGAAGTGTGGCAGTAAATGCAGCAGTGTATACTTTTGTTTTCAATTGTTGTCTGTTTAATCCAGGACGAAAATTTATGCATGCATAGCACCTGGATTCATCATGTCCAGTTGTGTCTTCCACCCAAATTACTGGCGTCATAAAAGATAACTTTCTACTTTTTCCGTGAATCCATTTTAGAAGGGTAGTATAACAACTGTTGCACACTGTGTTCGGCGTAAAATTTGCACCACTTAAATCTGCTTCATCGAAATAATTACAATACGCGGTTTTGAATTGCTCAGTAAACAAATTTTTTCGATCTTTTTTCTGTATTTTTCGGACGATATGACCACAAACGTAACAATATTCATCCAAATATGGGCACTTGTTGTTTTCCATATTGATATATTTTATGTTTTGTTGTTATTCACTTTTAAAAAACTGGAGAAAAATCACTTTTACTGTTCGCGTTCGTCGGCACTGGCTGAATGCCAAAAATCGATCAATGCACACCTATAAATACTACGTATTTTTGAATATTTTACTGCCAGGTACTTATAAATGGGCGCATATTTTAAGGGCGGCTGGCTATATACCTGATTCAGCACTTGTACGTTTCAAACTGTGCAAAACTTTCCAAATAATGACCACCCTTAAATGTGGGTGCAATTTCTGTAAAAAAATCATATAGGTAGCCATCGGAAAAACCCAAATAATAAAAAGGTCCACTTTCCGTTTAATTGTCCACGTACATTTATTACCGCAATCATAAAAATCAAATAACCTTTTGTTTATTCCTTTTTTTTTAATTCTCAGAATCATGAAAAAGGTGTCAATGTTTTCTCCAAATAATGTTGTGCATATCTCGAGCAAATTTTTGAAATTCATACATTTACTCAATTGCGAATAAAAGCGAAACGCGTGCATCGATTTTTATGATCTTTGTCTCATTTTGCTCATAGGTTATGTGACTTTGCGAAAAAATAACTAGACTTGAAACTTTTTTCCATTTTGCATTTTTTATGTATTTTTAAAAAAAAAAATTTAAATTTTTAGGCAAAAAATAATTTTTTCCCTTCATACATTCATTTTTAACTTCGAAAGTGTTACTTGTATAGGAAAACAATATATGAACAGATTAAGGGAATTGTAATTCTTAATTTTTTAAAATTTATTTCAACTAAATTGGGCTAGTGGTTGTCGAGCTATGTCAAACAACAGGGCCTAAAACGTGATAAATTCCCCTATACGATAGTACTAACTTCAAATCGATACTAACTTCAAATCGCAGGTAAGAAGACAAAACGAATGATGCAGAAATTCTTCTTTTTGGGTCTAATTTCACATACAGTTCACAGAATTGAGTTGGCAATCAATTAACTGAAAAATGTTGTACTGTGTAATCTATTGCTTCTGCGTATTTATGCCTAAACAGTAGAACATATTTTTTGAGTACTTTTATACAGTGATTTGAAAAATGTATTTAAAATGGCTAAATTAAAAACAAGACGGTTTTAGTGCATTATAATGAAATTTTTTTCAAAAAAGCACAAGAAATGGCTTAAATATTTTTATTTTTTTTTATGTAAAACAACAAATAATAAATTTGGATGATAAATTTGCATGTGCCCGACAAAAAAAACCGAACTGGCAAGTTGCTTTATTAACCCTTAGATTCTCGGTAACTTTTTACCACTAAGTTATCCTCTTGGTCTGACCAGACCACAATTAGAACCGCTAATAAACCCAATTAAATAAAAAGTAAATTAATATATTTTTTATTGAACGTATGCATAATAAGCATATATCTATTATGCATAGTATGCATAATAGATAATTTGAATTTATTATATAATTTTATTATTTCATTATTTTATTTCACATGCAAGTCATCGAATATGTAGTCTTTAGTTTCGCACATTGCTTTTTTGCATGAACCACAGCTGAAACGAGTTTTGCGTTTGGTTTTTGTAGTTCAATTGAACTAAGCGCATAATGGGCCTTAGTTTTCTGATTTGATTCAAACTTGCTTCATTCGTTCAGAACATATCATTTACAGAATTCACATATCTTTTTTTTGATATTTTTTTATATTGGAGAGATATTGCAAACCAAAAATAAATTTGGTCTGGTCAGACCAATAGGAAATTCATTGACTTTTACATAAATATGGAATTTCACCCCACTAATTTGCTCCAATCGAATCCAAATAAGTTTCATTCGATTCAGCACATATAGTTTATGGAATTCACGTCCCAGTTTTTTGATTTTTTGTTATATTCGGAAAATATTGCAAGCAATACACAAATTTGGTCTGGCCAGACCAAGACGGTAATCCTAGGGTTAAGCAATTTGTTTTTTAAATTTTGCTTTTTCTTTTTACCCTATAACAACTACAATTCGAGTTGGAAAAAACCAGCCAATTGTAGTAAACTCACTGTTTATTGTTGTTGCTTTGTTGAAGCTTTGATATTGTTGCAAGTAAGACCTGAGTGTTTAAAATTCTTATTCACTTTATAGTCTTATTTGTATAATATTTTTAGCGTTTCTAAAGTCTTTGGAAAAATTTTCCTGACGAGCAGGCCTAAGCAACCAGCGAAATGCCCATTATACTCCGTGGTTTGCTCAAATAAATAAATTTTATTGTTTCAATTAAAGCAAAATATTTTTATGTTCATGTCTTACGACAACTTCTTTCATTAATTAATTCATTTATTAATGATGTGCTAATAATCCCAATTTTTTAATGAAAACACTGAAATTTATTGTTGTGGGAAAGCTAGTTTTTATGCGCATTTCGCTGGTTGCTTAGGCCAGCTCATTGATTCGGCGGCTAAAAATAATTTTGTAAAATAAGCACTGCAATTTTAATTTTAAAAAGCTTTTATCGTAAAACCTTTTTTTTTTGAAAATTTTACTGAAATTTTGCGAAAATTTTCTTTAATACATTGTATACATGACAATGTTGCAAAAAAGTGATAAAAGTGTTGTCAAGTAAACAATAAGCTGTGAATTGATTTTAAGCTTTGACGACGTTTTTTTTTTTTTAATTTAAATGTTTCTTGTAAGAAATTTTACAAAGAAAAAGTTAAAAGGCGCAACAAAATTAAAAAAAGCCGCAAAAGTCGGTGATAAAAAAAAGTTTCACAAAAAGTCGCAGATCGCTTAAAAGGTTAAAATTGCGACTTTGGTTGGGAAAACGGTAACCCTGATTGTACGTGAAGTTGTCCAGCCAATAGGCTACTAAGAAAATTTGATCTTGGTGTTAACTTTAATTATTTTCTCTAAGTTTATCAGTAAACACGAAAACCAATCCCGGAATTTGTTAAAATAAGTATAAAATTATTGAACCAAGTAAAAAATGCTTGAAATTTTCGTTGGTAGTGGCTCTCTCTCTCTGAGAAAATTACAAAATGAGCGTTTTAATCTCATATAACTTCTTAAGCTGAAGGTCAACACCATGCGTTTATGCGTAGATGGGTATGATATTTTTTGTGCATTTCATGCGTTCCTAAATTCAAGTTACATGCAGTGCGTTTTATGCGCCAAATTGTTTTTTTTATCATCTGTTGTGCTAATATGTTTATCAAATAAAAAAAATTTCGGAAAAATTGAAGGTGTAACTGATATTTTAATAGAATTTATTTATAAGAATTCATAGAATTCATATTATCAAAGTAACTCGTAATTTTTCATGGTGTCAATAAGTTTCCCTTTCAAATCATTTGTTAAAAAAAAGAATAAGCACAACAAAGATGGCAGTCAGAACATAAAAGTAATCGATAACTAGAATAGCAAATTTTGTTTATGAAAAAATTGTTCTAAAAATTAATTTCAATGTATTTTGTTTTTGAAAATTATTTCAATCTTTATTACGAAAGCTTTTTCTTTTATTAAAAACCTTTTTAATACAAAAAAAAAAAAAAATCCACCACACAAACATATTTATCGATAACATTGAAAATAAAATATGATTTGTCATCCATGGCCATCAGCACCAGCTGACATTTTTTCACCACACATGCGACACATACAAAAGTAAAAAGTAAATCTACTTTCATGCGTTGATACGTGTATGCATTCTATGCGTTTTGCTGTGTAACTTGTCACATACCATTACACTGATTCTACTTCACTGATTCATGCATAGAATGCATGACATGGACCTTCAGCTTTAGCCTCATCTATCAGCATTGCATTGTATATGCGTGCATACGCGTGTGATTTTCAAAGTTTGTTGTAGAAACTACAACTACATCATACAAGTGGGTGAAAAACGATACGATTGTTTTGTGTAGAAACAACAACAGAACAGGAAAAAAACATACATTATTTTCATGTTTTTAAAGTAAAATAAAAAGCAAAAGTTCCCATTTAGTTTATATGCATTTAGTTAAATACATCAAACTTTTAAAGTAGAAACCATGTTGCATGGCATGATGTTAGTGTTTTATAATTAAAATTCTGTAAGGTGTAAAAGGGCTAAGTAAATCAATAATAATAATATTCTCCTTCTGTCTCTGGGGTAAATTGTCTAGGTAAGAATCAATCTGAATTCGGGACTTAAATCAAATTTATAATACTTGAATCAAGCGCATTTTGAGATTGATTCAATCTCAGTTTTACTTTAATCAATCTATTTTTCGAATTATTTCAAGTACGAACTCGGGATTAAATATGGATAATCCGTATTTGAATTAATCTTTCTGTACTTGATTCAAGAAAATCCGTACTTACCGTACTATTGATATCGCTTCGGATTGATTTAAGTACGGACACAAAAAAATTAAAAATTGTCTCTAATCACCAAATTCATAGAATCAAGCAAACAATTTGTTGATTTTGCACCTATTACCAAAATGGTTGCACAACTTTTGTGGACTATAAGCGAATTTGGCCTATAAACGATTTTTTTATAAGTCTTTTTTGGATAGTTTTGGACTATACAACAATTATTTTCTCAATAAAACCACTCAATATAAACAGTTTACTCACTTTTTCTACTTTTATGAATTAACGAAAATGTTACACTTATAAAAGTTGCCAGAAAGGTGCATAAAAACATATTGCCAGTTTGTTAAAAAAAATATAAAAAAACAGAGTGGACTGTAGCGAATTTTTTTGCCTAAAGTATTAGATGCACATGCAAATAAAATTTTGCTTTTAAACAAAAATGGACTAAAACGAAATGGACCTAAGAACAAATAACTTGTATGAAATTCGAAAAAATCTGCAAGTTAATATGACAGTTTTTGCGTTAATCCGTTTTTGGCCTTTAAGCAAAATGGACTATAAGCGAAAAATACGGTATATTGGTTACGAAAAATATCTAAAATTGAAAATTGTGAATATATTTCTTTTTCAATAAATGCTAAATGATTAATTTTTTTATTAAAAAAATGATCAAAAAACTTTGCCGTTTCAAACAATGTCTTAATTGATATTATTAAATATAGCTCAGGTTTTGATAATTCTCAACAACAATTCTACAAGTTTAAATTATTTTAAACGAAAAAAGTAAATTAAGATTTTTTGTTATTTAACTAATATTTTGATTAAAAATTTAATTCAAAACAACTAAAATGTTAGTTAAATTTAATTTTCTTTCAACTAAAAAAATAATTGATTCAATTATTACATTAATTAAATTAAAACAAATTTTTAATTGATAAAAAACTACTGATAATTTTGTACTAAATCAATCAATTTTGACCAACTTAGGCGGTTCCCGACTTCATGTAAAGTTGGAAAATATTTATGGCCATTTGCTCATTTGGCGAATATCTATTTTCTCAATGAAAAGCTGCAGATTAACGAAATTTGAAATTTCGCAATGTCATCTGCCAATTATTTATTTGCCGTAGAGATAGATTCAATGAGCTTCCTCCCAACTTTTACATGTGTTTTGAGAGGTGTTGCCAACTGAAAATAATGTTTTTGTCGATATATTGAGAAAACCAAAATCGTTAACGGAGAGTTTATCAGTCTAATAAATTTATGTCGAGATTTAGTAACAGTCAGCTTGTCGATACATTGAGTCTCAATTTACACGTTTCATCTTTTGATGCTCAACTTCTATTCAATTCCCTCTTAAAGATGCCATTATGTTCACACGCAGCAACCGGTTTCAACTTTTTTTGCTTCAAAACAACACTTTTATTCAAAGCGATCCAAAGAGAAAAAGAAAAGAAAACAATTTACATGCAGCCATTGTTGTGCATATACCTACGAATGAGAACACAAAGCTTACTGCCCGAGTACAGGCATCTCCGTACCAACCCCTTTTCTTCTTCCTTCCCTCTCCTAAAAACACAAGAGTTGAGCATCAAAAGACGATACGTGTGAATGTAGACTGAGAAAACGGCCATTAAACTATTAAATTCGACTTTTGCTAAAGCTTTCTTTTTAACTTTTGTACTGACCCTCGTATATACAAGGGGAAAATTAAAATATAATTAATATTGTAATATACACAATAAAATATGTATGTGAAATGAAAGCCTTTTTGGCATATTCTTTAAATCCATTTACATTTAACAATTACATGAAATTAGTTACTTTGTTGGACTCAGCTTGATGACTACATGCATATAAACAATTTGCCTCCACTCCTTTTCTTCCTTTGATACTCTATTTACTGGAGTTTTGTTTTATAAATTTGTATCCCCCAAGTTTACTATACATTCTTTGTTTTATAATATTTAAGTGGCCAAAGCCAAAAAATACTCCATATTAAACTCACTGGCTGGCTGGCTGGATGGCTGACTGACTGACCAACTAACTGCCAATGACTGACCGTCTGATTGCTCTTTCTATGTAGAAACTTCTAAATATTTTGTCGGGCTTACTTTTTGGGTTTTTTCACTGACATTAAAGTGGTATCGCACCTTCACCGCCCGGCTTGTAGCTGCCGCTCTGGTTACAACAGATAACCACGAAAAACTTCAATTGCCAACGAACCAGGTTGTTGCAAACGAACGCATTTAAAAAAAAAAAAAAAAATTGTACAAGTATTTGCGATAAATGGATGGATGGTTGAGTTGGATAAATAAATGTTTTTTAACGTTCGTTTTTGCGATGTTGGTTTGAAATTGTTTTTTCTTTTGTTTTTACTTTTTGTTATTTTGACGTTTAGACAAACAGTCAAACAGACGTTTTGTCTTTTCAATTACATACCTACGTTTTTTTTTATTATTATTTATTTACTCACTTTTGTTGTTTGTGTGTTTTTTTTTAGAAATTTGTCGTTGTCTTTATTTTTCTAATATTTTGAATCAGTTTGGGTTGGGGAGGCGGGCTTGTTTTGTCAGTTTGTTGGATTCATTGGGTGGGTAAGTGAGCGAGTCGCTAGGCGAACAAACGAGTGAGTTAGTACGTGAATTCGCAAGTTAGTGAAATGTATGGGCATACGAGTATGTAAACGAATATGAATTTGTTGTTGGATTTTATTTAAAGGTTTTTTTCGTTTTATTTTCAATTTAGTACACATTTTTTTTCTTCTTGCTCTAAAAATATAAATACTCTTTTTTCAATTTTTTCAGTTTTTTTTCCACATTGCAAAAAAAATTTTTTCTGGCTTTGTTAATACAAATAAATATACATATACATACATATACACATAAACATATATATATATACATAAACCTATACATAGCTACATGTATCTTTGAAATATATGGTATATTTTTGCGTCATATATATACTTCAAAACTTTTCTATAGGTATACTCTTAACATGTTTCTATGTCGATATGTATGTATGTATATAACAAAAACACATTATGTACTTGTCCCTGAAGTATATAATAGAATTGAATATATGAATTTGTTTAAAAACCTACGATAAAGATACAAATAAAGTACTACTCGTACTTTCTCACTGCTTTGTTTTTATTTATTTATTTTTTAATAATATTTTCTATATTTTTTTTAGTTTTTTTGTGTCATATTATAATCCATTCATTTATTAACAGTATTAACTGGCTTGACTAACTGTATGCCAGCCAAATTGACAGCTATTGTGGAGTTGTGCTACATACGTTGTTTTTAAAATTTCGTTTAAATTAAAAGTCTGCAGTATTATATTTTTACTAGGTATAACGATACATTGGGTAGGGGAAAAATAATAACTACTTAAATAAGGTCGCTGAAGGTGCTCTCATATACAGCGTTACCGCTGTGATACTAAAGTATTTATTTTCCCTATTTTCGACGGTCTTGATACACTTTATGACCCTTTTTTTTAATTACCGTTTTGTATCATTTTTAACTATTTGGTAACACTGTTTGACCCTTATTAGAAAAAGCACACACATTTTGCTTATTGTCAATACTGCTGAACAGTAGGGGTTCAGCGAAACAAGTGTTTTCAAAATGACTTGCTTAACAATAAACTTTGGAACCGACTCAAAGAAGAAACTTATAATTCCATGCTTTCTCTCTTGATTTGTTCGAAGCGGAGAGGTAGGAATGGACTTCAAGTGAAGATTTAAAAACAAAAAGTAGAACCCACAATTCTAAAAGGTAGTTAATTAGTTTTTGTAAAAAGTTTGTGTTAAAACATTATTTATGACTTTTAAATTAGAGTTTCGATTGCAAAGTACAAATGAAAGAACCATTTCCCTAATAGCAAACATTACTCATATACAAACATACATATTTGTTATAAATATACAAAATTGAGTTAATCTCTATACTTATATATGCTGCATATTCAAAATATATTACATATTACTCTTTCTTATTTTAAAATACTCAAACAGTTTCTTTATACATATTATAGAACTTCTCAAATTTATCTTTATTGAAGAAAATATAATGTGATCAACTTCATATTACTCTCTTTTATAATTAAAAATACTCAATTTTTTTTTTAAATTTGTTTATATTCAAAATTCCTCCTTATGGAAAAATACATTGGGAGCAAAAAATTTAAAAATAACTAAAACCAACTTTAAAGTAACATTTCAATTTAAAAATTCCTCCCTATGGTAGAAAAAAATTCCTCCTTATGGGAAAACACGTTGGGAGAAAATTGAAATTTAAAAATTACTACTTATGGGAATCACGTAGGGAGGAAAAATAATATACATAATCCCCATAAATATACTACTGTCGCACTTCCCTATAATAAATCTGCATGGGACCATAAAATCACTTCATTGTATAGCAATTTCATTAGAAAGAAATTATATTTATTCCATTTTTATAAAAAATAATCAAGTGTTTTAGTTTGGATTACAATCTATAACGTGCGGCGGTTATCCATTTTAACATTGCTTCTCAAAATCCTCAAAAAGGCAGGAATGGAGCCTTTTGTGTTAAGTGCTTAACAGCTTGTCCTCTACATTTTTCGGATAACTGTTTTTTTTTTTTTTTTTTTTTTTTTTTTTTTTTTTTTTTTGATAAAGTGCTGGGAAGTATCCCAAACTGCTTGGCTCTATTTTGTTTTTGTTGTTAATTCTTCAGTAGTAATCATCAATTCATAATTAACAAAAAAAAATAAGTCATACTTCTGGCAACATTGATTTTTAGTCAGTTCCATCGTATGTATCGTGCGCTACTACCAGTTTTGCCAAAACTTGGTGACGTAATCTGACCTGTAAATAACGATCAATTTGTAACTTAAATAAACAAAAATTAAAAATTTTTTTTTGGAATTTAAAAAATTAAATCGTCGATGAATTCGATGTCGTAATTGTTCATCTAATAGCAATTAGTTTCAAATATTTTGAAGGTAAATAATTAACATGACAACATTTACCCAACTTTTTGAGTCCAAATCTAAAAAAAAAAAAAAAAAAAAAAAAAAAAAAAAAAAAATTATTTTATTATAATAAAAATATTAAAATATTTACCTAATTGATAAAATCGAATTAACGGTTGCTTAATGTAACCTATTACTCAAATTACTTTTAACGATGTTAACTTGGCTAAATACCCTCTCTACTAAGCAACGTAAAAGTAAATTCCGAAATTTCTTGTTGCGACCTGCACACAATACACTGTTGCATTTTTTTTTTTTTTTTTTTTTTTTTTTTTTTTTTTAAACTAATCATTAATAGCGATTTTCAACATTTGTAAAAGTTGTGATTTAAATTAAATTTATTTTACTTGTAGCAATTTTATAAATTTTTAGAAGAAAATAAAAATTATTACTTTCAAAGAAAAAAAAGCGGGGAAAAAATTTTTATGGCTAAACAAGCCTAAACTCAGTTTTTAAAGTCTAAAGAAGGTGAAAATTGCCTGAATCAAGCCACTCAATGGCTAAATTGGCAACATTGACTACTACTCAGAGGCCAGTTGGTTCTTTCAGATTATTTTGGCCTTGTACCAAGTAATACCTTTTACGTATTTTATAAAATCCAAAAAATCAATTAAAATCCGCATGGAATCGAGTCACAGTATTATGCTAATTCCCCCTCTTCATCCAAACAGTAGCTCGTTTCTGTATTTCTCGCATTGCAAAATTTCTCACATTAAGTGTGAAACAAAAAATTCCATCGTTTCTCGATTTGTGAGAAAAAAGTGTTTCTGTATTTGATTGCGAGAACAGACAACACAGATTCTGTTTTAACTGGAATACTTCCAGTAATTAAGTGTCAAATTCCAGCGAAACGTCAACGAAAGAATATAATAAATAATATAATATAATAAAAATAGGGCTGCCAGATTTATCGATTTAAGCAAAGTGTCGATTTTCTGATTTTTTCTGGTGAAGATATTATTCAGTCTTCGAAATAAAATAATTATAATTAGTTTAGTATGATTATATATTCTGCACCACAGAAAAACGATATCTTTAAAAACATGGCAGCTTAAAAATTTATGGCAAAATCAAAATTTCGAAGGAAAACTGTTACATTTTTATTTCCTTAGATTATTTAATACATTTGTTTATGTGATCAATACATTAAACTATTACACCATTTTTA
This sequence comes from Pollenia amentaria, assembly GCA_943735925.1. Classification (NCBI taxonomy): domain Eukaryota; kingdom Metazoa; phylum Arthropoda; class Insecta; order Diptera; family Polleniidae; genus Pollenia; species Pollenia amentaria. The sequence goes on along the minus strand of OX031008.1, from coordinate 127,770,532 downwards.
ATCAATGCACTATAGGAAGTTTTGGCCTTTTTTTTTTTTTGGCAAGTTCAATATGATATTTTGTTACGCCTTTAAGCGATATTTTCAGGAAAAAAACAGTCTGAAATTTTAAATTGTTATCGGATTAAAGAGAAAAATAAAATAAATAATTTTATTTAAATAGACCTCAAGTTTAAGTATGTATGTATATACATATGTATAAAATATATATTTTACCCATGAACTTTACCAATTTTTTTGATTGTTTTAATAAAAATCGAACAAAATTTGTCCAAATTAATTTTAAATTGTCCGATTTTTTTAAACAAATTAGCCGATTTTTGTTTATTCTTTCTTAGGAAATTAACGATTTTTTCAAAAATTTATCTGGCAGCCCTGCATAAAACGAAATTAATGAAGGGCTTAAAAAAATTAAAATAAAAAAAATTAACAATTGTGTTTTATTTATTTTCATCATTAAAATGCTTTCCCTTCAAAAAAAAAAAAAAAAAATAATACACATACTTGCGTACATAGATACATAATTTGTGCTCCATTTTTTTAAATTTTATTTTTCTCGCATCAATTTTGAACTTATTTTGACAGTTCTTGTGAGAAACTTTTAGCAAAATATTAATACAGAAACACTTTTTCTCACATCCTTCCAATAAATGCTGGAAAATTATTTAAATGACAGATAATTCTCCCAAAGTAAATATACAGAAACACTTATGTGAGAAAAAACATTTTTTGTTTCATATTGCACTGTTTTTGTTATAATTCACTTGTTTCATGCGGGAAATTTTACGATGCGAGAAATACAGAAACGGGCTACAGGTTCCAGAGTAACCGGTTCTTGGGCTACCCAAGAAGTATCAGAGAATACCAAAAGAAATATAAACTGAGTTTCTTACAAAAATCAAGAATAAATTTCTATTGCTTTTTATGATTAAGGGCCATTTTAGTCTGGGTATTCTAGAAGTTGCTTGTAAGTTAAGATCTGGGGCTAAAATGGTAACACTGGTTTTGTTCGCTCATTCGTTCTCTCATTTGCCGAAAAATGTGTTTAAGTTTGGTGGCACAGAAAAAGTTGCTGCGATAAAAATTGCACAATGTAAACACAAAAGCAGTTTTAAAGAAGAACCGACAATAGTTGCACCAACAAAAATCCCATAATGTGTTAAGTACTTGCTAAGATTTTTTCCATTGGTGCTATTATTTTGCCCGCAACTGTAATTATGTAAGTGTCTCTTTCAAACTCGAGATCTAAAACAAATAGGAAATTTTGTTCTATACATATTTGTCAAAAAACTGTCAAATTACTAAAATTCTAATCTTTTCCTTGCTTTGCAAAACAACTTATTTTTGTAAGTGTTCCCTACCCAATACTTTTATATAAGTTATATTGAAGTAACGCAAATAAATTTTTGTATTTTTGTAGTCTTCTATGTATGTATGTACACATATGTATGTATATATATGTATATACATGTAAAGATTCATATGTATTTATATAAATAAATAAATAAATGTACTCGTAAGTTAAATTTTTGTTTATTTATTGTCGCCTTTGATTCATTTTTAATAGATTTGCTTATTTTTTTATTTCGGCTTTTGTTTGCTATTTACTGCATACCAATCGAATCCGCTCACTGGGTCTATACCCAAAGATTTCATTATAATTCACATTTACATGACTTTATAAAGAATCTATTTTAAAACACGTATGCAGTTTGGTATTTTGTCTCTATGTACAATTTCCTCTAAACACATACATGTATACATATGTATGTATGTATGTATTACATATGTTTGTTTATACTCGTACATAGCTAAATATGTACAATATTACACATATACATATGAATTTAGCATTTCTTTATTATCCTCTCCACCATCTGACTTTTTTTCTGTGGTGTGCTGTGTGATCATCAGCCTTTAAACTTTGTACCCAAAAGAAAAAACTACCACTGGGAGAAAAAATGACACGAACGCCAACACCACCCTCAACATCCATAAACTTGTTAATTTGTTTCGTTTAAATTGTATTTTTTCAATGTTTCTTATCATATTTGTGTTTTAAAATTTATTTACTTTTTGTATTCTTTTTAGTTTTTAATTCTTTTAAAATGCGTTTAATATTTTATTATATTTTTATATCTTTATGGTTTTGTATAAAATTTCACAAATTGCGTTTAAATTTTAAAAACAAATTTTAATAGTCGAATGATCTGGAAACCATAAAACCTACGGAGATGATAATGACGCCACATATTATTAACCAGGGTAGTTTTAATTTTATATTATGATATTTTTATTTTTTGAATCTCATGTCTATCATGCGAGAGAGAGAGTCTGGCTCGGATAAGCCTATTTAAGAAAATTTTTGAGAATTAATTCTAATTAGTGTTACGTAATAAAATATGCTACTTAAATAGGTGTTTTTTAATGTGCATAGTTTTGTGCACGGTCAAAATGCTTGATGTCAAACTCGTATACGTGTGCTCGACGTAATATATATGTACAACATACATAAATTGGTTTGATCATCGTCGGTGTCAAGTAGTTCTTGTAGAGATAAGTGGTCCTCAAATTATGAGGCATATAAAAGGGAATACTTTACACAATAAAAAATTTTCTTGTTTTGCGAACAACTGTGGTAGTCTACACAGAAAAAATTATTAAATACCTACAAAATGGGAAAACTCCCAACTATTGGCATCACTGGCTACAGCCAAAATTTTTTAAAGATGTAATGGAAAACGATAATAATTTTAGAAAAGCCAAAGCTATCAGCAATTCCAAAATTATTTAGGAGAACGTTTCCTGATGATCTGGCCTAAGCAACCAGTGAAATGCCCTATGCGCATTATTCTCCAACAATATATTTTAGTATTTTTATCAAAAAAAAGGGAATTAACACAGAAAAAATTATTAATTTTCTCCAATCACCAAATTTATATCAAATTCATAATATCAAGCAAACAATTTGTTGATTTTGCACCTATTACCAAAATGATTATATTGATTACTAAAAACGGTAAAATTGTCAATATTTTTTTCAATAAACTTGCTTAGACAAATGGTATTTTTAATTTTAATTAACAAAATGATCAAAAAACTTTGCCATTTCAAAGAATGTGTTAATTTATTTAATTAAATATTGACAATTCCCAACAACAATTCTACATGTTTAAATTATTTTATTTTAAACGAAAAAAGTCAATTAAGATTTTTTTTAATATTATTAAAATTTTAATTGAAAATGTATTTCAAAACAACTAAAATGTTAATTGAATCAAAATTAAATTTTTTGTATAAAATTTCACAAATTGCGTTTAAATTTTAAAAACAAATTTTAATAGTCGAATGATCTGGAAACCATAAAACCTACGGAGATGTTAATGACGCCACATATTATTAACCAGGGTAGTTTTAATTTTATATTATGATATATTTATTTTTTGAATCTGATGTCTATCATGCGAGAGAGAGAGAGAGAGAGCGAGTCTGGCTCGGATCAAGAATGATAGAAGAAAGATTACGACAACACGAATCAGAAATTGAATTTTCTGCGCAGGTGGGTTAAATGACGTCACGAAACATACACGAATAGGTAACCCTAGCTTGGGTTAAGCTACGTCATTCTTGGGCTCGGATAAGCGTATTTAAGAAAATTTTTGAGAATTAATTCTAATTAGTGTTACGTAATAAAATATGCTACTTAAATAGCTGTTTTTTAATGTGCATAGTTTTGTGCACGGTCAAAATGCTTGATGTCAAACTCGTATACGTGTGCTCGACGTAATATATATGTACAACATACATAAATTGGTTTGATCATCGTCGGTGTCAAGTAGTTCTTGTAGAGATAAAAAATTTTCTTGTTTTGCGAACAACTGTGGTAGTCTACACAGAAAAAATTATTAAATACCTACAAAATGGGAAAATTCCCAACTATTGGCATCACTGGCTACAGCCAAAATTTTTTTAAAGATGTAATGGAAAACGCTTATAATTTTAGAAAAGCCAAAGCTATCAGCAATTTGAAAATTATTTAGGAGAACGTTTTCTGATGATCTGGCCTAAGCAACCAGTGAAATGCCCTATGCGCATTATTCTCCAACAATATATTTTAGTATTTTTATCAAAAAAAAGGGAATTAACACATAAAAAATTATTAATTTTCTCCAATCACCAAATTTATACCAAATTCATAATATCAAGCAAACAATTTGTTGATTTTGCACCTATTACCAAAATGATTATATTGATTACTAAAAACGGTAAAATTTTGAATATTTTTTTTCAATAAACTTGTTTAGACAAATGGTATTTCTAATTTTAATTAACAAAATGATCAAAAAACTTTGCCATTTCAAATAATGTGTTAATTTATTTAAATAAATATTGACAATGCCCAACAACAATTCTACATGTTTAAATTATTTTCTTTTAAACGAAAAAAGTCAATTAAGATTTTTTTTAATTTAATTAAAATTTTAATTGAAAATGTATTTCAAAACAACTAAAATGTTAATTAAATTAATAAAAAAAAAAAAAAAAAAAAATTAAAAAATAACGTCAAGTCTTTTGCTGAACTAAATTTAAGAGTTCTTAGTTTCAGTTTTTGACAAATTCAACCATGGAGAGGTACACATTTGAGCGGCGCATTAAGATGGTTGACGCCTTTAACGAAAATGGGCTTTTAAATCAGAATTCATTTCGTGCACACGAATCCACTGAGTTCAGCATAATTGACCTCAGTGGATTCGTTTCCAAGCAGAATTGCCGCATTTGGGCAAATGAGAATCCACGAGAGATTGTTAAAAAGCCGATTCATCCACAAATATTGACTGTTTGGTGTGGTTTATGGGCTGGCGGCGTCATCGGTCTGTACTTCTTCGAAGCTTAGGTCGACCAAACAGTTGACCGTGAATGGTGTTCGCTATTGCGAGATAATACCGGATTTCTTTTAGCCAGAAATTGAGTGCCACTTGCCACACAGCCAACGAAACAATGGCAGAGAAATTCAATGGCCTCGTTATCTCACGTCGTGGCGATGTTTATTGCCACGATCATATGATTTGATACCATTGGACTTTTGGGGACATTTAAAACAAAAAAGTGTACGTCAATAAGCCAATAAACAATTCAAGAGCTAAATGATGATATTATTCGGCACATTAACGACATTGAACCTCAATTATTTCTTAGAGTCATTGAAAACATGGACCATCGGATAGAGATATGCCACCGAAGCCGTCTCGAGCATTTGGCTAACATTTGGTTTAACGCCTAGTTGTCATATATCCTTCTATCATAACAAAAAATATTCACATAATTCTCTGAAAACTTTGTTGGTTGGATCAGCCTTAAGTAAATTTTATAAAGTAAGCGCACATTTATGCGCTGCGAAATAAGACATACAGAGGTTCAGTAAGGAAAGTAAACTAATTCTTAACAAATTAAAAAATATATAACATTTAAAGAGGCACGACATTCCCTTAATACGGAGCAGGTTTGTAAAGTTGCATGTACACGACATGTTTTTACGTCTGACTTGTCAAATTTCCCACTGCAAAATATATACATGTCTCGTGTGTTACCTTTAAAACATTGCATATGTAAAAGTCAGACGCAAAGTCATCTGACAAAATTTCAATTAAAGCGTGCTCTATTTTCTTCTGACAAACCATCTGACATCAGCTGTGTCAAAAATCTATGCCGGGAAGAAACCCGCAGCGGCGGTGCATTGTTGACGGAATCATTAGCTGGCTTAAGTTAATATTTTACAATACCGATATATGTATAATAATTTCACCATTGATTAAAAATAATGTACATACATAAATAAAAACGCATCATTATAATATGCTAAATTTGTATATTCGAATTTAAAGAAAAAAAATGTTTAGATGGCTGAACTTTTTTACGGCGCAAATAAAAATTTTTGTGGCGGCAACACGCTATTTTGAAACCAAGAACTACTTTGGTTTATTCCATAAATACAGAGAAAATACATAGACAATGTCAGAAGCAAATTTCATGTACGTTTGTGACCAAATATTTTAACCTTCTGTAAAACAGCAATTTTGACAGACATTCACAATTACATATGACTTGAAAAGTTGACAAGTTAGATGTAAAAAACATGTCGTCTACCGGCACCTTAAGGGAACATATTAAAGAATAACGGTAACAGAATCAATTCATTATGTAAAGCTGATAGTTGCTTAGACCAGTATTTATATGCGCTGAATAAAGCGCTTTTTGTGGGAAACATTTATTACTTCAATGTCAAAACTCGCCATATTAAAATCATGTCTTCCATAAGCGAGATTGTAAGCGAAACTTTTAAGTTCTCTCTTACAATCCTGTTACGGTGGAAGGTCCATTTTTTTATTGGGCATTAAGCTTTAAACACAGGATAGTTTTCAAAATTTTTCCATTTCACTCGAACTCGAATTCCAGAAAATGGCTTTAAGTCCTGGAAAACCTCATCGGCCTTAGTTTGGACTTAAAGTTTTTCCCTAAATTCCAAATAAATTAGGCAAATCTTAATTAATCGTTTGCTTCTTCGAAAAGTGCTTTTTACGTCATGGAAGTAATGCGGTACTTTCTATTCTACAAAGTACTGAAGAATGCACATATTTATATTGCGTAAGCTTTGAAAAGACGGACGGTGATGAGATCTTAAGAAAATTATAAAATGTCATTGGCAAAAAACTGTCTGACAATAAATGCATCTGCCAGCAAAAATTGTCAGTTAACACGGATGTCAGATAATTGCATTGCAAGAACTGCCAGATCTGCTTTTAGACATAAGAAAAAGGAAAATTGCGTGTATTTTTATGAATTGGAAAAGTGAAATTATTGCTATCGAACGGAAAAAGCAATAGCAAGAATTTAAATTTTTTATGCTGTTTTTTATGTTGCTAAATTATTTTTTTGTTTTTTTTTCGTCTCTTCACTCATGCATATCAGAGATGGAAATTATGGTACAGTTGTACTTTTTTTTTGATACATACATTGGTTGCTATTTTTAAAAAAGTTCCTTATCTATATAAAAATCGGCAAGAGCAAAACAGTTTAGAACACTTTCCTCTTCTGTTTGTCAACCGATTTGAACAAAAAAATACACCTTTTGAAAGGTATTTACTTACGTAAGTGCACAATGTTAATCGCTATGATATTGAACTTATAACATAAAATTATAGATCCAGGGTTTTTGAATTTTCGTTAATATTGGGACTGAAACATAAAATTAAACATGCATGTTTCTGAGTTAATAAGAATCTGTAAGAGGGAGATTTTGGTACGTTTTCCTTCTACAACTGGTACTTTTATTTGATTTTCGTTAATAGTGGGCTTAGGAACATAAAATTAAATATGGAATGTGAAAGGAAATCGTGTAAAGCATTTTGTCCTTCAACTGGTATTTTTTGAATTTTTGTTAGTATTAGACCTATAAACATAAAATTAAACACACAAGGTCCAAAGTAAATGAAAATCTGTTAGAGGGATCTTTTTGGTACTTTTGCGTTCTTTTACTGGTTCTTTTGGAATTTATATTAATACTGAACCTAGAAACATCAAATTCAACATGCAGAGTCTAGAGAGATTGAGAAACTATATAAGGAGACTTTTTAGTACTTTCTTGATTTTCAATTAGTACTTTTTGATTTTTTATATTATTGAACTTACTAAACTAAATTAAACATTTGCAAACCTGAGACCGGAGGTTGGTCCCTTGACAAATCGATCCACTAAGGCGAAAATAAACAAATGCATATGTTTTCTTCATATTTGCATAAATAATTATGGTCGAATTTCGACCACTTGGCAAAAGTAGTTAATACAAATACTTTTTTCTGAATATATGTATAATATCGAGATGAGACACTTAATATATGAAATTAGTATCGTCATAGTCTCAAAACTGTTTCGTTATTGAAGTTGGTACAAAAATCGAAATGTCAGTGTTCTGCCAATGGCAACGAAAAGTGTTCACACGATTATCAGCTTTCTAACAATATTGCTGTCTTGCAATGGACGGACAATGCACTCTCTGACTAAGTTGTCAAACAAAATTTACCCGTTCACACGGTTGTAAAACATTTTTATCGCAGTTTACTGACAATATTGTTACATCTGACTCTGTACGAAGCTTTAGGATTATTGTGAGTACCTGCCGTGTTTTCCTAATTTCATGGTGTTCAAAAACACTTGATGAACCTCTCCCTTATATGTGAGTGACCACAACAACCCGTTTACGTTTATTCATTCGGAAGAAAACAGTACAATCGCTCCTTGCTTAGGAGCTTGTTTCACTAAAAACTGAACGAACGTACATTCTGTACGGAGTCAGCTGTTTGTGCGTTGTTAGAAAAAATAAAATAAATTGAAATGGATAAAGAAAAACAAGAATATACAAAAAGAGGAATCACCAACTTTTTTCTTTTTAAATTGTTGCTTGCAAATTAAATAAAATATAAAATAAACAAATAAAGATCTGTAATCTTTATTTCAAGTACTCGCAAGAAAGCAAAATATTGCACAAATATGCAACATGGATCTTAAGTTTATGTAAGAACATTATGGTCACCTTTAAGTCTCTTTTAATTTTCTTATGCATTTGACAGACTTTTCGTTAATTTTTGACAGTACTTTAAGCTAACTTATGCATATTATGGTTGGGCCTTGTAAGTGTGGTAGAAAAGGCTGACTGTCACGTAACATAAAGTAATATTTTTATTTAATTTATTTGTATTTATTTTTTACATTCACTGAGAACTGATAGGCGAAAAATTGTTCACGGGAGTTTCACGACAGCATTTTTCCCTTCGAGGGGAAACAAATTTCTTGCAATAGGTAGTTAACGAAACGTTGGTACCTAATTGAACGTGTTAGCACTTGATATCGGTGCCTAGAGAAAGAAATGTGTATGTATGTACATATGAACATGGGTATGATTGGAGTGTCATAACATTAGTCCATAGTAAAAATTTAGTAAAAGTTCTAAGTATGTTTTTCGCCTTTGGTGGCGAGTGCTCCTTGTTATACCACTGGGGAGAGACTGACTTATTATGTGTTAGTGTTGAAATTTGTGTATGTATGTATGTATGTGTGTACCTAAGCACATACTTATGTATTTATGTAAGTATGTATATATATGTATGTATGTATGTAAATATGTACATACATACATACATACATATGTAATTAATTTAGGAACTGTTTGTTCTTTTTTTGTAATTTTAACAAATATGTAAGTAAATTTGATTTAACGAAAATATTTTGCAAAACCGCTATTGGGAAGTAAAAACGTAATATTGAAGTAAAATATTCTACCTGATTGTAGGTACCTATTCAAAAATCCAAAAAAACAAAAAACAAAAGGCCAACAACAAGTTTGTTTAACCGTGTAATGGAATATTTTTTCATTGCGTTTCGTTAAATTTCAGAATTGGATTTTGTTGTTTTTGTAGTTTTTGGTATCTTTAGAGGAAAAAATGCCAGTTACAGAAAAAAAAACAATTTTATATTAAAATTTTTTGCTATGTTGCCAAATTTCACTACTCAGTACTAAAACAACAAAAACAACGATATTACAATTAAATAATTTTACATTGAATCACATAAAATACAACAACATAATGTTTGGTGGCTAAAGAAATGAATACAACAACAATAAGAAAAAACAACAACAACATAAGCTACAATAAGAACAACAACAGCAACGGGAAAAAGAAAACGTAATACAAGAAGAAGAAGAAGCAGTAAAGAAATAAAAGCAAAAAATAAGACAAATAAGATGAAAAGTTCTATAATAAATAGTATGTGTTGTGTGTTTTTGTATGTGAGTATCTGTGTGTATACATATGTATGTATGTACATATACATACACATACCTACATATGTATGTATATACATAGGTACATACATATGTATGTAGTATATACATACATACATATGTGCAACTGAGTATGGTGCAATGTTGTCACATTTTTTGCTTTTAAGTTTTTTTTTCTTTAATTTTTTCACTTTTTTCAAACAGTGTTGACAAGTTGAAATTGGTCTCCAATCAAAATAAAAATTAGTCATACCGCTATAATTCGTCCCCCGTTAATTCGAAAACCTCAACAATTCTAAAAAAGGCTGGTCAGTTGAGGAAAACTCTTCAATTCGCCAAAATCCAAACATTTTGGTGCCCTCGCTAATTCGTATTTTTTTCGGAGACCCCTCCGAATCGTATGCTGTCGGAAACAACCTCTTCTAATTCGTAATAACAACCAATAATGTTTTTAAAAAAATACAGAAGAAATGTTGTTTTTTTGAAGTTTTGTTTTCGATTGCCTTTAGTTTTCTATTTTTCGTGTTTCTTAAGATAATTTTGTTTCTAGTTTTTGTGAAGAGTGTGACGTAAAAATTTCAAAGAAAAATACTTTTTTATTATCATTTCTCTTTTTATTTTTTTTTTTTTTCGTTATTTATTTATTGAATCTTCATATATTTAATATGAACTAACAATAATTTATCAAATCTTAACCTAATACTTTATTTATGTCCTGCCAGTGCCAGACAAAAATTTTCTTCATCACGGGTTCTGTTCACTTATATAGGTGTTTATCTCTCATCTAGTTGGGTAAGTGCTGCAGTGTCTCTTCTCCTTAAGCGAGTGTGGCCGCCATGATTTAAAATATTTCGAGCTAAAGGATTTGGGTGTTGTTCAAGTCTTTTTAAATATTTTGCTGCATATTTTGTAATCATAGTTTTTACTAATGGCACGTTGAGATCCTTATGAATGTTTGAGTTTTTAACATACCAGGGGGCGGCTGTGATTATACGAAGAAGTTTATTTTGGCGCCTTTGAATTTTTTCGATATTAGAGGCCGAGGCAGTGCCCCATAGTTGAATACCGTAGCACCAGATAGGCTTTAAGATAGAGTTGTAAAGTAGAAGCTTGCAATCGAGTCTAAGAACAGAATTTCTTCCAATAAGCCAATGAATTTGGATGGCTTTTAGTTTCATTTGAGTTAATTTTGCCTCTATATGGCATTTCCACGTTAATCGCCGATCCAGATGTATACCGAGATATTTTACATGCGAATGTTGAGGAATAATTTGATTATTGATTGTAATAGGGGGGCAAGATTCCCGGCGCAGGGTGAATGTTATATGTACGCATTTTTGCTCATTGACCATTATCCTCCATTGTCTTAGCCATATTTCTAGTTGAAATATATGATGCTGTAGGTAACGAGATGCTTCATAACGGTTTTCGTGGACGCTTAGAAATGCTGTGTCGTCTGCAAATGTTGAAGTTTGGGTGTAGTTGTTTGTTGGCATGTCCGAAGTATAAATTAAGTATAATAGAGGGCCCAGGATGCTGCCCTGTGGGACTCCAGCGCCAATCTTTTTATTTAAACCTCATTTAATTCAGATCACGACAAATGTTTTATTTTAACCCCGTTTAATCAAAATCTATTTATTTCGAAAACTACTCTAAACAGTCGGTCCCTTCGTCGATGACGAATTATCGGGATTCGACTGTATTATGTATTATAATATATGTATAACAGCAACAAAAAAAAATTGATCTGGAATGAAAAACAACAGCAAAAAAAGACTGCATACACTATTTACTTTAACAACAGGGCAAGTTTCGGTTTACATTTTAGTTAAAAAATAATTTGTTGCATAAATTTGCAAGGATTTTGTTGATATATTGCGTGTTTTACATATTTTGCTATATGAAATTTTTCTTTAAACGCAAATATCATTTAATATTTTAGAGAAAATTTAGTGGTATTATTAAATTTTGCTCATACAAAGGCATTAAAAGATTATTTTCGCCATATCGAATTGATTTATGCGAAAACTTAAAAAAAATGTTGGAAAAAATAATTATTTTAAACATATTTACATACATATATAAAAAAAGACTATTCTAAAAAAAATTAAAATACATATCGCACTGGTTCCTCTAAAGAAAGTCAACTCAACATTTTTCAATTTTCACTTTATACAAGAAATCGATGTACAGTGGTCATATCTACCCACATCTTACATTATTTTCTCTAGTATTTTGTCAAAAAAAATTTAATTGTATCCCCCTTTGTGATATACATAAGAGTGCATATAAAAAGAAAACAGTTTTTTGTCTTTACTGAAAATTTATAAATTTTTAGTTAACCCCTTAAGAGGAACCAGTGCGATATATACATATAAACTTTTTTGCAAGGTTTTTGTTAAGTATATTCTTGATATTTTTTATTTTTGTTTTGGATATTTTTCTATTCTTTTGAGCTTTATTGCTTGCTTCTTGAAAACATTTTTGTTGTGAGTATAAAAACTTGCCTTGTTCATAAGCATCTACAATTTAATGCATTTTTTTTTGCCTTTTCTTTGTTACAATTGTTGTTGCATTACCATAAAAGCATTAAATATTTGTATTAATATGAAACAGTGATGTTCAAAAGTAGCCAGATTATTTTCCTTTATATCGCAACCCTAGAACAATAATGTTCTATTTGCGCCAGCACCACTTTTGAGGAAACTAAGGTGGAAGACTGTTTATCGCTTTATATATATACTTTCCCGTCGTTCCTATCAGGAGCGTAGGGATTCAACAAACACATTCCGATATTATTAATCTTGCGCAAGAATTTTTTTTTCCCAGCCTTTGTTCATGGTAGCAGCTTCGATCCCCATGTATGTGAAGGTCTCCCAACTCTTCGGTTACCCTTAGGATTCCAGTCGATGGCGCTTCTGGTGACTTGCAGGTCTTTGTAGAATGTGGCCAATCCAGTTCCACTTGCGTTTTCTTTTTTCTGTTGCAATTGGTATTTGATTCGTTTCTGCCCATAACCTGACATTCGTGATCAGATTTGGCCAAAAGATATGAATTTTTCTGCGAAGGCACTGGTTCACAAACACTTGCTGCTTTTGGATATTTTGCGGTGCAGCGTTCCGTGTTTCACAGCCATAGAGAAGGATCGATTTCAAGGTTGTGTTAAATATTTTTAATTTTACTCGGCGGGATAGAATTCGCGAGCGCCAAACGGTTTTCAATGTCGTCTTTAGAGCTATTATACTTTGTTATAATGCTACCTAAGTAGCAGAAGGAGTGCACATCATCCAGTTTGTGGTTATTAATACGGAATTTTTCCCGCCTTGTGTTCTTAACACGTAACGTTTTAGTTTTGCTAGTATTTATCTTCAGACCACCTTCTTCTGTAATTTCTCCTAGTTTCCGCAACTTTCCTTTCATATCGTTGAAGCTGTGTGTCATAATGAAGATATCGTCGCATAGTCTAGGTCGCTTCAACTTCCACTCAGACCCCATCTTATACCATTACCATCCTGCATTGTTTTAGTCATAATGGGGTCGAGAACAATGTTGAAGAGAAGTGGTGATAAGTCACAACCTTGGCGCACGCCAATATCAACTCAAATTGGTTTGTTTAATTTCATGAAATATTATTAAAATATCTTTTTCAAAATATCCAAGCTACTTTTTTAGTTGTACCACAAACTGAGTCTCAAAAAGCAGATAGATATCTGATGCTCAACGATGAGGCACATGGATGTGGGACAACATGGTTCTAAGTACCTAATAGAACTTTGTGTGACGGCTGGAAATAATTTTTTGTTGATAGAACCATGTGTTATTGGAAAGTTCAAGTTCTAAAAGGTAAAAAATAATAAATATAAGGATAAAGATAAAGAAAACGAAATATTAAGATTTTATTTTGTATAGTTTAAAAGGATTTTTAAAATAAATAGTCTTTCTATTAAATAAAAAAAAAAAATCGCACAGCAATACTGGGATTATTTTCTTGAAAATTATATAATATGTGTTCTTACTTTAGAAACCTTGTCTTTAGAAATTTCTTAAACGAATTTTAGTTCCTTGAGGCATTTTATAGCTACACAAGTTATATTATTTTTTCTTTCGTGTGAGTTGTAAACTGGTTTATGGGAAATCGCAAAAGTTCCAAGCCCAAAATATCTTAACAAGCCGAATCATGTTTCCAAACAATTTCTCGATTTATTTCTTTTCCGAACACTTCTCTTATTTCTCTCATTTCTCTTAGATGATAATTTGACTTTCATTGAAGTTTTTGAAATTTAAATTAGGCTGAAGCTCATCAAATTTAATTTTCATTAAATTATTTTTAGTGAAGAAAGGAATTTACAACATGAAACGTTTTAAAATTTTTTTTTTTTTTTTTTTTTTGATAATTTTATTCTTGACTGAACACGGGATTGGACTCCCACATGAATAACCACATTCCTCATCATCATCAGAATTCTTTGTTTTCTACCGTTTCCATCACTGTGGAGCCTGCCAGTTTATAGTCTAACATCAATCTTTAACCAATGGTATTGGTGGATCGAAATTTGCTGTTATTTATTATCCATTTCCTTCTTGATCTTAGAAGTACAATTCTCAAATAGTTCCCCACGTTCGGTTTATGTAACAACTCTTTGACAGCCAAATACGGAGCTGTTTTTTTTTTCTTCAAAATTAATTTTCGTGCTACTTCTTTTGGTTGAAAGCTTGTATAAGCTTCCCCTACCTAATGTTTTCTTTTTCGCACGTTTCGGTTCCAATATTTTTGGTTTATGGACCGTTTTTGTGTTCTTTACGAGGTCAATACAACATTTGGTTCGTTCTCTACCAAATAGTTTTCATTGGCTTCCAACTAACGTACATGTATTTCCTCAATGACTGCTAATCCCAATCTAATAACGAATCTGAGCACCATTCCAATGAAAAATTTCTTATTTCATTTCCGAACAGGTCCTTTCTCAAAAAAAAAAAAAAAAAAAAAAAAAAAAAAAAATATGGTCAAAATTTAACCAAAAACAAAAGTACTAGCTTTTGGCGCCATTTTACTGAAAAAATCTACAAAGCAATCAAATTTTTTCGGTTGCCTAAGTGTTTATCATTTGGCAACTGCAATCAACATCAGTGGCCATCTGAAATATATTTTTGGCAACTGGAAACTCAACTAAACTTTAGTTGCCATACTTAATCGACCCATTAAGGAAGGAGCTGAACTTGGTTTTCGTTTGTCAATACATCCTGGGTACATTCCTTTGAAATTATTTAGATATGAAGGCAGTTATCAAAAACTCGAAAAATTATACAAACGACTTTAAAACGAGAATGTAATACTCGCGCTATTGCTCAACAGAATCGTTATAAAATGTAAAAGCATCGGACCCTAAGCAAATACTGAAATCAGAAGATTTAAACATTTCAGATATTCGAATGTTTATCAAAATAATTTCCCCTTATTTCTATTTTACTTTTTTTACTGAAATCTTTTGCAAAGCAGCCAAGCTTTTGAAACAACTAGTGGTGAATTCTAATTCTAAATAACTTCAAGATTAAACAAGTTCTAAAAGACCAGTCATTATCGATAACTTATGATTTTTTTTAGCATTTCTTACAAAAAATTTTCGGGAATGAAAGAATAACTTTATTCACATTTAAGGCTGGAAACATCCCTGTATATAACGAACCCTTCCATTTGACATTTGGTAAACAAATTACTTTTGCTTACCAAATGTTAAGGTATCTACAAACGATTGAAACCCTGCTGTAACTGATCTAATCATAACAGTAATTTAATGCTTCTGAGAGAGTGGTTTGCTAGACAACGCTCCTAGTCGTAGTATTCTGCATAGTTAGCGGAATCTGGCAGCAGAATTCAAAGGTGGCATGTTGAATCAATTTACAGGGAAGCAAAAACCTATTTTTTATTTCCGGAGTTTTTTAAGACTTGGGGAGCAGTAGGGTATACCCTTAGTTTCAAATTCCCCTAAATGAAAACACCGGGAGCGATTAAATCCGGCGAACGCGGCGTCTAAATAAAATTCCTGCTTCTCTACTGTTTGCTTTGCTGCATGCGCTCTGGCTCCATCTTGTTACAACATTATTTGTAGGCCTTAAAACCTTTCCTACAAGTTGCGTAATTGTCGCCTATGAACTACTTTAAGATTTTCCGTTTTCCATTTTATATTTTCCAAGTTTTCCTTAAAACATTCTGAAAAACTTAAAAAAAAAATAATATTGAAAAAGTTGTGTACATTAAGGTTATAAAAAAATTTAGGGCAAATGACTATTTTCAATAAATAAATCGTATTCTAGTTTAATCGAACGGAAGTCTGTTTTATGTTTTAACGAAACTTAAGGGTGTTACTCCAGTTTTTTAAAGCACTGTCATTTTAAATGCTCTTGTACTTGACGTGCTTTCATACGTTAGTAGAGCAGTCATAGTTACTCTTACATAATTTATTATTTATTAATTTTTTTTTTTTTACTATTTCTTTGCAATAATCCTACCTATAAATTGTGGTACACAAAGTCGCCATGTTTTGCTATAAAATTTTGAAAAATAAAAAATTAAATTATGCATCAAGCCTTTCTTGAGTTGTAAGTTTCGATAAATATTTAAAACAAATTATATAATTTCGACTTGTTGCCAGTCTCCACACTTATTTCCTAAATGTCCATTTAGACTCTTGTGTCGATTTTGACCGTTGGCCCAGCTTTCAATACTCCGACTAACCAGTAATAGTTCGATAAAAAAAAAACTGGTATTCATCGTTCTGTTCTGTGTTTCTCTTAATAATTCTTTTAAGATTTATTTTGCATTTGACACGGATCTTTATCGAGTAATGACATGGGTCAAAGTGGCAAAACAATCTTTGAACCCACTTTTATAGTCCTCCCTAATCTTACAGAAGAATATGGAACATATTTACACTGTCAGTGTACGTGGGTGGTCCCAAAATTAGAGATGGCGACAGTACTTTAAAAAGTAAAAAGCGCCAACCTTATACAACTTATTTTAAGTTTCAAGGTGCCACGTTCTAAAGTATTGATTTGTTTTAATCAATCAAATAAAGAAACGATCTCAGTGAATTTGTTATTTAGTTCTTTCATTTGAACCCAAACTATATTAAAGCCGAGCTAGATTCTACTCTAGGGGAGACTACTACTTCGATTACGATTAAAATATACTGGATGGCAAAATTTAAACGAGCCCAAGATGACTACCGTATTGGTCGACCAGTGTAGTATTGGATGATCGTCAGTTGAAGGTGCGTGAACTAGCTGAAATGAAATGGGCATTTAAAGAAGTGCTATACATCGTATATTAACCGAAAAATTGAAAATTAGAAAGCTGAGCGCGAGAGAGGTGTCGCACTCACTATTAAAGACAGTGTACCATCGCACACATCCACTATTGCAATGGCCAAAATCAAAAGCGGAGTTCAGTATTTCGAGCAAATGGTCTTGCGAAAAAGCACCAAACACTGAAATCAGCCAGTGAATTAAAATTAAAATTGCTTTATCTTGCATTAATTTCTATATGGTGTTTGTTTTTAGCTTCGATATCGATAACCATGGTTCGACAGCTGGGAATGTCAAATTGTGTTGACATTTCTGTTCAGTAAGGTTTGGCAAGTCATCATGAATCGTTTAACAATAGAACACAGGTTCTAAATTGTAAAAATTTACTTTAAAAAAAATATGTTCGCGAAGTCCAAAATTGTTATGTTTGGAGCGATTAAATTAGACCATTACAATTTACTTACTGCCAATATCACGATGTCGAAAGAACGCTTTTTTTTTGCACAAATACATATGAAACAAAAACAAATTCTCAAAAATTTTTACATGTAGTTGTGCGAAAGAAAGCGTTCTTTCGCATTTAGTGAAATAGGCAGTTAATGTTTGGCGCGGTTTACACGCACTTTCGAAATGAGCAAGGAGCAACCGTTACGGTGAATGTCGAGCGCTATCGAAACATGCAAACTAAATTTTTTTTTAAAAAACTAATTAGCTTAACATCAACGACATTTGGTTTCAACAAGACGCCGGTGCAACTTGTCGTACAGCGCGCTTAACAATCCATTTATTTCCAGAAGTGGTACTGTTCACTGGCCCCCTCGCTCGTGCGATTTAATGCCTCTGGATCTTTTTATGGCGATAAATGCCATGAAATTATCTACCAGATTATAATAAAAACAATTCAGCCCAACAATATTTCTGTCTTGTATTATCATATTAAATTTGTATGCAGCGACAAAAACACATTATATATTATATATATATACATATGCAAACTTGAAAAAAATGGCGATATAAAATTGGCCTACAATGAATGAAATGGAGTCTGTGTAGGGTATTCATTTAATCGGTCTTTTGCTTTAATCGGTTAATCGCTCGATTAATTAACCGAAGTTTTGGTCTAATCGGTTAATAATAGGTAAATATTGTTATTGATCGGTTAACCGATTAACAAAGTTTTTTTTTATAAATTAAGTAATTTCAATATATAAAAATGCATAAATTATTTGTTATTTGGAGTTTATTAGTAAAAAAAAATCAAAAACATAACAATTCTTGAACTGAAACGATCAAACAAAAAAATAATTAATATTTATGGTGCCTTCTATGAACTTAATTCAATTTTCTACAGCAGTCGAATAGTTGATCGAACGAATTTTTATTTGGAATTATGGCACACATTCGAAAAACAAATACTATTGTGATTTAGTTTATTCACAGTAGTCTCTTTAAAAAAAAATGTTTGTTAACAAATTTAAAAAGTTAAAAAGTAAAACTAATATAAATCATGACTAGGACGGAATTATGGTACGATGATTCATCTGATGAAGATGAACGCTTACTGGAACTGGCCTGTACCTGTAGCCTGAACTTTTATAAAAATTTCTATTGCCAACGAAGGATTTTGTTCCATAAGGGAAACAAGCTTTTCCAACTGCTGCTTACTACTGTCGACTTTAGACTTGCATAAAATAATTAAGAATGTGGAATTTGCACACCAAAACTAATAAATTAACAAAAACTTACGTTTTCAACAATTTACACCGTCGAAAGCAAATTTGTTTTCGTTGAAAAATTCGATGCACAACGAAATTTCCGACAGTGCTGCCAACTCATAATACCAAATTAACATTCGTTAGTCGGTGTTCGATAGCCAGCGCAAATCGTTTATCGAATATAACTCATAATAGGGGCCTATGTAATACATATTTTTTAATTAATACATATTATGTATTAATTTATTAATTTGATTAATACATACTATGTGTTAATTAAACAATAAACTGTAAGATAATTTTATTAGTTATTTCAATAGTTTGAGAAAATCATTTAAAATAACCTTTTATACAAATAATTTGGTTATTAAAACGTTTATTTTCTTTAGTTTGATTAAACTTGACTTTTTAAAAATTCTTTAATTTATCGTAGATGTTCGAGAAATCGAAAGCAACCAACCCATAATACAGAATATCTAATTTCTCAGTCCTCTTTCTGGATTATTCTGAACATATAAAATCTTGCATTATGTCACTAGAGTCCTGTTTTAATTTTTTTAAATTTTTGAAACTTCTAGTTTTTTCGGTTAATTCTGTTATGGATTGATATGAGAAGAAATAAATAACTAAACGCATACATATAAAATGTACGTGAAACAAAAAGCTGTTGACAGCAAAGACTTATTCATGTGATTTTGCCATTGAAACTGCACACGAAAAATAACTTTTTTTTTGGCTATATGGGGTCGTTTTTTTTAATCCCCGTTAAATCGGTCCAATAAGTTGGCATATTATTCGACGTTTATTGTTTTTCCCTTTTAAAGATAATCGATGTGGATTATCCCGCGTGCATCCCAAAAAACTATTGCGGTTAAACAACTCCAAACAATCCTTTGAAGTTGTCACACGATTACGTTTATGGCCAAGGCACCCATCTTGCAGACAGCTTTCTTAGACCCAGCTGATCATTTAAAATCGAAACCACACTGCCATATGAAATGCCTATGGCATCAATAATCTCACGCACTTTTACTCTTCGATCGGCCAACACCATATCGTGAATTTTTTAGACATTTTCGGGTGTAGTGACTTCAATTGGCCGTCCAGAACGTTCAGCGTCATTTAAACTTGTGCGACCACAACGAAAGTCAGTAAACCACTTTTTACCATTGAAATCGATGGTGCAGAGTTCCCATAGTATTTATCAAGCTTTTCCTTGGTTTGATTGACAGTTTTTCTTCGCAAAAAATAATGTTTAATGAGCACTTGATATTCACTATTTTCCATTTTTAAAAAAATCTGCGAGGTTGTATGTTTTGAACAGCTGTTAAACGCAAAGTAAATGACGGAACCTGCTCAAAACTTGACAGTAGTCTATTAACAGGTACTTGATGGGAGCAGTGTTGCATTTCATATAACTACGAGGGAAGTTCGAAAAGTCACGGACTTTTTGATCCGCCCTCGTAGCTTCCCCATTTAGCAAAAATCTATCGCTTTTTAATTCTTATTGATGTAGTTACATCGTTCGGGATAATATTATGGTAAATATTACCATAGTGGAGGTAATATTTACTTCAATAATCCACTTAGTGTCTATATTTAATGACGAATTAGAATGCTTTGGAAGTTTAATATCAATTAAATTTAGTAGTATCGCTTTTGGCTCCAAAAATCACTCTTTTAAAGTTACATTTTTTCTTATTGTTCTTTATAAATAAAAAGTGGGCCATTCTACTGTTTATCTTTGTTTGATTTTGTAAGGGAAATCTAAGTAAAATATAAAATAAATGATCTTAAAGTTAAACAAAAATTAAAAAATCTACAGTTCATTAAATCAAAATAGCTGTTAATGTTTTAAAGTTAAAAACCTAAAGTGGACAAATTTTTTTAAAGGAAATTACAGAAAATCACAAATTTGTTCAAACACTAAAGCCTATAGTACACGGCATGTAAAAAGACACATGCGCATGTGCTTCTGACGTAATTTTTACGTCAATGCAAAGCCACAATAAACATTGCGTGTTGTGTGATGACGTCAAAATTACGTCAGAACCACATGCGCATGTGTCTTTTTACATGCCGTGTACTATAGGCTTAACTTTGTAAACTTTCATCGTATTATAACTAAGATATCTTTTTATTGCTTAACAAAACTTTTTTTTTTTATTAAATATTCTTTATTTGCAATCTATCTTAAGATATTTAAGATATTAAGCAAATTTGCTCAGAATTAGTACTATGACATACATATCGATTTTCAGTAAAATCAATAATATAATGTGATCCATTTCGAGGATCCCTACTTTTTTAAAGAAAAAACACAGACAATTCAAATTTAATGGGGAATGTTTATTATCATTTAAAAGAACATTCACCCCTATCGTGAAAAACAAGTGGAATTTTTGTTCCCATGAAATTTTTATTCCCCTCGAAGGGAAAAATGCTATCGTGAAACTCCCGTGAACAATTTTTCGTGCTATTAGTTCTCAGTGAATGTAAAAAAGAAGAAATATTAAATAACATTAAAAAAATATTTTTTTAAAAAATATACACGTATATTTTAAAGAAAAGTTAAAAAAAAAACAAAATAAAATATATTGTATTGGAGTGATAGTTTGATTTCAACATTAGCTTATTGCGCTTTTATGTAGTAAAAAAATTTCTAAGATTCTGCCACCACGTCTTTGAAAAGCTTCATAACACCTCAGGCAATCGACCTGTTTTTTGCATTTTGTTGAACAATATACATATAAATTTGTAACTCTTTTAACGGAAATTTACCTTAAAATTAATTTAGTAACCTTCAATATTCGAATTATAAGAAGAATTACTTACATAAATGTTTTGTTCCCCAGTAAAAATAAAGTGAAAAATTCATAGGGAAAAGTGAACAAATTACGAGGGAAAAAATTGTTCACGATAAGGGGAATTTTTTCCCGCGAACATTTTTTTCACGTTATTATTCTAATGTGAATTAATCTTTTTCATGGGAGTTTTTCATGATCGCAAATACGTGAAAAGGGGACAAATTACGAGGGAAAAATTATTCACGATAGGGGTGATTCTTTGGCATTTATTTTTTGAAGATTATGTCTCTCAAATGTTGGCCGTTGCTTCGTCGCAGATGGTCCATCCGTTGAGTCCAATTTTCGATGATTCGTTCGAGCATTTGACACGCGTGATGTTTTCCTCGAAGGCCTGAATCGAAGCGGGTTTGTCCGCAAAAACTTTAGACTTTACATATCCTCACAGGAAAAAGTCTAACGGTGTGATATCACACGATCTCTGTGGCCAATCGACCGGCCCAAAACGTGAAATTATGTGTTCACCGAAGTGTTCTCTCAATAAATCCATAGATTGATGCGATGTGTGGAAAGTGGCGCCGTCTTGCTAAAACCAAGAGATCACGAGCTTCAATTACAGGCATCAAATAGTCGGTTTTCATGGCACGATAACGGTCGCCATTGACGTTTACGTTTTCACCGGCATCATTTTTAAAGAAATATGGACCGATGATTCCACCGGCCCACAAGCCACACCAAACCGTTGTTTTTTCTGGATGAAGTGGCAGTTCTTGAATCTCTTCAGGTTGCTCTTCGTCTCAAATGCGGCAGTTTTGTTTGTTTACATACCCATTGAGCCAGAAATGGGCCTCATCGCTGAACAAAATTTGCCTCAAAAACGTCGGATCTTCTTGGAACTTTTCAAGACCCCATATAGCGAAGCGATGTCGCTTGGGAAGGCGTAAGACTTTCCATTATGAAATGCCAAACAATTCTAAACAAAAATAGCATGACACGACTCACACGTGATCTGTCAAAAAAAGTCTATTGAAAAAAGTAACTCAACGTGAGTCACCCATTATTTGAGACGAAACAATTGATTAAAACACAAAAAAATATTTAATAATACTACAAAAAGTTAAAAATTTTATTACATCAGTTAATCGATAATCGACTGATATTAATCGGTTTAATCGTTAATCGAAAATAGGCAATTGTAAATTAACCGATCAGTTAATGAATACCCTCAGTCTGCGATTAATCGTTATTTCAGGAAGCATATACATATTTCTTACTATAAACAGGGTATCAAAGCTATTGAATGTTGCCGGGAAAAGTGCATGAAGCGAAATAGAGATAATTTTGAGAAATAAAGAAAATATTTCCCAAATATATTTTGTTTTTCTTGTAAGATCGACTTATTTTGGGACAACCTAAAACATTTGTGGCTTCTTAAACGTCAATATTTAAATTTGAAATTTAGCGCCCAGGTGCCCCGGTAGGCTAGTTGCTATTACGTTTGTCTATCAGTGCAAGAGTAACGGGTTCGATTTTCGTCAGAGACTCTGGTCGCTGTTTACTATAACGTGCTGAAGGTCTACGTAACTTTTACATGGTAAATAAAGTAAGAATATAATTTGTCATTGTATTTGTAGCATTTATTGAATTAATCATGCATAACGTACATATAATCAAAATTATGAATATAAATGTACATATTTCTCGAATACGGCAGTATAATGGAATGACATCACACTTCTCAAAATAATGTTCTTATTAATTTTATTCGTATTCGTATTGAATTATGATGTAACTTAAATTATTTTCCTTGAAATTTATTTACTTACTAATCATTTACTTTACTCTTTTTCTCATTACAGGTAAGTTTCTTAATGATTTATTTGTACTCGTCAATAAAATTTTCTTCAAAAACAAAGTAAGTAAAAAAAAAAAAACAGATAAAATCGATAAGACAGAATTCTTGTTAGCAAATTGACTTTATATCTACGGCAAAAAGTAAAAGGGGCTTAATTTGACTTAAGCTGAATTTGAGTTAATATTTTCATGTTCAAAAGTACTCACGGGCAAAGTGTCAAATATTTTGCACGATTTTTTTAGGACGCTTCGCAAAATTACTTTTTGCTTAACTTTTTTCTCAATGTGTAATAAACACGGCCCGGATTTTTATGCATATGCATATCTGTTGTCGTCAGTCTGAGATCAACATTGGCTAAATATCTTTGCGAATCATGAAATATGAAGTAAAATGGCATCAATTTGAGAGAGCATATTTCTGAATTATTTACTTTAAATGCATATGTATGCATATATTGTTGACATTGCATATTTTTGTTGCATATTTTGGAAAACAAAACTTGTCTAAAATTATTTTCGGGAATGAAATATTTATTAATTAATTCATTTATTAATGATGTGCTAATAATCCCAATTTATGATAAAAAACACTGAAATTTTTTGTTGTGGGAAAGCTAGTTTCTATGCGCATTTCGCTGGTTGCTTAGGCCAGCTCGTCAGGAAACTTTTTCCAAATACTTTAGAAAAGCTAAAAATATTATACAAGTAAGACCATAAAGTGAATAAGAATTTTAAACACTCAGCTCTACTTGTAACAATATCAAAGCTTCAACAAAGACACAACAATAAATAGTGAATTTTTTCCTTTCTTACATTCCCCTTGTCTTATTTTGCGCTGAACGGTGTTGCAGAAGAGATAAGAGGAAACTGCGATGATATTGATGTATTGATTTCTTATGAGAAAAAATATTTTGCAAAGCACTTCGTGATTTGTCGTATTAGGAAAAGTATCCCGATTAATTTCTTCCTGCACAGCATATAACAACCAGGTGGGGAACGTGGTTGAAAGCCGTTATGTATTATGCTGTAAATTATGACCAATTTTAGGATGTGGTGGAAGAATTCAAGGATGATGAGGCTGTTTCATTAATTAAAAGCAAATTTATCAAATATAAAAGCTTAGTCTTCGAATTAAGGACTTATCTTTGAGACTAATTTAAAATTAAAGAAATATAATCTATTGAGAAAGAAAATTAGATTAATTGATAATGCCATAAATAAAATGAATGCAGTGGAGGGTAACTTTAGTATCCCAATAAAAAATGCTCCTATTTCGCGAAGCACTTATGTGCAAAGCTGATCGTTACATTCACCAATTTTTATATGCGCTGAATAAAGCGCTTTCTGTGTCAAAAATGTATTGCTTCAAAGTGGGAACTCGCCATATAAAATTCATGTCTTCCATAAGCGATATAGTAAGCGAAACTTTTACGTTTCTCCCTTACAAACCTGCTTTGTTGGAAGCTCCATTTCTTATTGGGAAAACCCTTATGGCACTACATTTATAATTCATTGTTCAAGTTTTGCTGAACAGTGCAAATATATGGGGTATTCACAAGGTGTGCTATCATGGTTTATTGTCATAATGTTCTAACATTTTACAATGGTTTAAAAATATTGTTGTTGGCTTGTAAACAAAAAGTGCCTTAAATAAATAGAACGTTGCTTGCTATGTTTATTGTGCTGTCGTAATTAATAGCACATTAAATTATGAGGGGTTGCTCACAACAGTCGTATTTTTTCATGTTATTATTTTAAGACATATGACTTTATGACACCTTGTGAATCCCCCAATAATGTAATAGAAAAATGTTCTAAGTGAAAACAGTTCAGAGGTATTAAGATAAATAGCAAACTGTCAAAAATTTTACTAAAATTATCGATAAAAATTGAGTTATGTCAAAAAAATTAAAAAAAAAACTAAAAAACTTTGTTTACATTTTTTATAGTTTGCTCTTTCTGACATTTACTGTTTCTTTCTATCAATTCAATGAATAAAAAATTTATTGTCATAAGGGCTTAAACTAATTCGTATCAAGCTTAATAAAGTTTTAAGAAAAATGAAGGATTCAAAACGATAAAATAAACTGCCGGCATATTTAATTTAAATTTTTACGAAAACAGCACAACTGAAAATTAATATACCACAAACTACAGGGTGTATGTAACGTAATAATTGACACAAAGTTTTATTGAGAACATTGAACGATTGAATGGAATTGCGGATTTTATTTTTTAAAGAGTATGTCATCCAGATGTCTTCCGTCGAGTTGAACATACAGTTCAAAACGGAGCCTTGTTCTGCGCCACACGCTGCAGTAAACTTGCTTCAATTAAGCTGATTTCTCGACGAATATTTTCCTTTAAAGCCACAAGAGATTGGGGATTGTCATTATAAGCCCTCTTTTTGAGGTAGCCCCATAAAAAAATCCATAGGAGTTACATCGGGCGACCTCGGGGGCCATGAAATGTTCCCAAAGCGACTGATCAGTTTTTGGGGGAAATTTTCCCGAAGTAAATTCATCGAAGCTCTGGCTGTGTGTGCAGTCGCCACATCCTATTGAAACCACGTGTGTGGAGAGTACGATGGATGAGCTCGCAGGTTTGGCAAAAAGAATTCCGTAATCATGCGTCGAAAATTTTCACCGTTGACATTCGTCGGCTGGCCGAATACCGAACTTTGAACAAAAAAAAAAAAAAAAAAAATGGTCCAATTATCTCATGCGTGGATAAGGCACACCACACAGTTACCTTGGGGCAATTCAATGGTTTTTGATGTTTCAATAGAGGGTTGCGGGTTCTTGTAGACCAGTAACGGCAGTTTTGCTTGTTGGCGTGGCCGTTTTAGTGAAAATGAGCCTCGTCGCTATACAAAATTGGGATTTGCAGTGCGAAATCGCTCCAGCATAGTTTTACAAACATTTTTACGTAAATCAAAGACACTTTCTTTCAGTTCTTGAACGATTTGTATTTTAAAAGGATGAAACTTCAGATACTTTTTTAAAATTTCATGAATAATCGCTCTTGGAAATCATAGTGAGGCTGCTTTTTCCGTATTGAAAGTCGCGGATTTTCACGTAAACTGCTTTCAACCAGTTCAATGTATTCGGGAGTCCTTGAAGATTGACTGGGCCCTGGCGGTGGGTCATTCATGGCGGAAGCAGTTCTCTGATTCAAGTAGAGATACTTTTTTCAACAGCCTTTTTTTGACAGATCAGGTGTGAGTCGTGTCATGCTGTCATGTTATTTTTGTTTAGTATTGTTTGGCATTTCATAATGGAAAGACTTACGCCTGAACAACGTTTACAAATCGTGCAACTTTATTACGAAAATTCACGTTCTGTGAGGAAGGTGTTTCGTGCGCTTCGCTCAACTTATGGTCAACATAATCGGCCTACTGAGCGTACTATTCGCAACACCATCGCCCATTTTGAGACCCAGCATTCATTATTGGATAATATTATATATAGACCACGTTCAGCACGCTGTGTTTTCTTTAAAAATTACGCCGGTGCGAACGTAGCCGTCAATGGCGACCGTTATCGTGCCATGATAACCGACTATTTGATGCCTGAAATTGAAGCTCGTGATCTCGGCGACATTTGGTTTCAGCATGACGGCGCCAATTCCCACACATCGCATCAATCAATGGATTTATTGAGAGAACACTTCGGTGAGCACATAATTTCACGTTTTGGGCCGGTCGATTGGCCACCAAGATCGTGTGATATCACACCGTTAGACTTTTTCCTGTGGGGATATGTAAAGTCTTAAGTTTATGCGGACTAACCCGCTTCAATTCAGGACTTGGAGGAAAATATCACGTGTGTCATTCGAACATGTCATCGAAAATTGGACTCAACAGATGGACCATCTGCGACGTAGCAACGGCCACCATTTTATAGACATAATCTTCAAAAAATAAATGCCAAAGAATGCCCTTTCAAATGATAATAAACATTCCCCATTTAATTAACACGATATTTACATGATGATTTTTAAGACAACTGTTTTTTGGCTTTTTTTGCGAATAGTGTAAATAAGCAATAGGGGTAGGCAAAAAGACCCGATTTATGTTTTTCATGACTATTTTTCAGATTTTTCTTAACATTCATATAAGACCACATAAAGTAAATATACTCTGTGCACTTAAATAAAATTAAATAATTTTAAGTTGACTTAGCCATGTGGGTATGTCTTTCTGGCCGTCTGTTCGTCTGTTGAAAACACGCTCAGTTTCGAAAGACTTCGCATAAAAGAACAATGTTGGTATCAAATTGTTTCTTGTTCACCAACGTACTTTGGGATTGAGAACCAGCGTTGCAGTAGAAAAAGAGTTATGAATCCGAAGGTGGACAACCACCCCAAAAATAGAATGTTTGTTGCAAAATCTAACATCAATTGGTGACAGAATGCACAGATTCTTATTAAATTTTGTCTAAATTCGTTTTATATGACTTGAAGTAATACTACTAAATTTTGCGAAGATCTGTCCATAATTTACCATAGACTCTTTATAAAGCTTACCCCTGGAAAACACTTTAGTACGTCTAAAACCATAACGAATAATGCTATTGTAGTAAAATTTGGTATGTCGTAGTTTTATAAGACTGGAAATCATATAATGACATTTTTTAAAAATCGGCCATCAGAAAAGCTTTATACTTTAAGACGTATAAAATGCTAAAAAAAAATTGTACTACTGTATTACTTCAAATGTAGAATTTAGGGTTTTTAAATACAGAAATCACTCATTTTGTGATGAACGGTCCATAATTTACAATAGGTCCAATGTAAAATTACCTCCTGAAAATCACGCTTAATAGCAGAAAGACTGAAAAAACATATTTTTTTAAAATAAGAACCTATTAAGTTTTATATGACTTTTTGGAAAACTTGGCAAATGGCAACGCTGCGTACGACAGAGTTTGTGAATTGGACTTTAGCAGTAGCTGCTATTTAAACATTATTACTGTGTTTGCATATTAAAAAATTGAATTTAAAATGGAGCAATAATAATAAAATATAGGTAAACAATTTTATAATTTTCTTTTTATTTTTATTTTTTTATTTGTTTATATGCTACTTTATTTCTACATTATATGCTAATTCTTTTACTGCATCACTTATGTACAACTTTATTGCTTCATCGTTTGCTATTTCTACTGCTATATCTGTTAGTTCTTTGCGTTTAATTTCTTAACTACGGCTTTTTAATTTAACAAAATTTTTAAATTCTTCTACTCATATATTTTTTTTTCTTTTTTTGCTACGATTACAACTGTTGCTAAGAAACAGTGAATGTATCCGTAGTGATAGTAAAACTATGGCTCAAAATTCTTTGCATTTTTTAACCATACTACAGTGTGGGACAAAAGTCACTATGGGGTTTAAACAATTCACAACTATTTGCTTATATATTTTTATTATTTATTATCAAAAAAGTTGTTTTTGGGAATACATAATTTTTTTTTTTTTTATTAAAAGATTTTATTTATTGTGCTTAATTCCCTTTTTTTAATTGATAAAAATACTAAAATATATTGTTGGCAAATTAGCTGTTCCTATGCGCATTTCACTGGTTTCTTAGGCCAGATCATCAGGAAACGTTCTCCTAAATAATTTTCGAATTGCTGATAGCTTTGGCTTTTCTAAAATTATTAGCGTTTTCCATTACATCTTTAAAAAATTTTGGCTGTAGCCAGTGATGCCAATAGTTGGGAATTTACCCCTTTTATAGGGATTTTTTCGTAAAATTTAAAGAGTAGGGAAAGGGGGCAGATTTGTTATTTTAAGGCATATGTAGGGAATTTTCAAAATATATCGTTTTCAATATATTGTGTAAAAATCCGTCAATATTTGAATTATTTTCATTTAAAAATTTAAATTTTTCATATACAATAGCATTTAAGCCCAAATGGCAATCTTCAACAAGTACCAAAACCATGTACTTATATATTAGGGGTCACCGTATATTCCGGTTCGCGTTTGCGAACTATTCGCTTATTTTTGCTATTTGCATTCGCACTCACATTTGCTAAAATGTATGCGCACTTTAAAAGAGAATATCTAATGAATGAAATTTCTAAACAGCCGATAAAAATCAATCACTCACACCTTCTAAACTTAGAGAAATAAAATCAAACAATTTGGAATTTTTAAAAAAAATTTAATGAAAACTTTTAAGGATGTCGAATTCTATATTTTTAAAAGGAATTTTTTTTTTATATTTTTGTTTAGGGGAACTGAAGTTAATATATTTTTTCAATTTTACAGAGCCTTCCCTTTTATTTGGTACCGAGTTTGCTAAAAAGTTCAAGATACTTATATTAAAAAAATTATTTAAAATAAGTATTCTTGAAAAAGGTTAAGTCCCTTAAAAAGGACAAAAGGTGAGGAAATGAAAATAAAACACGCATTTTGACTTAGTTTTGAGTCTAGATTGAAGGATATATAGTGGCGTTTCTGAGAAAAAGAACCAATTTTAATTTGTCACACAGTGTTTTTTTAAATTAAATTTTTACACGTTTGAGTACATCATTGTACATATTTATGTTGGTGTTTTTCTTCTATAATAAATGCTAAATAAATGCAGAGTATGTATTTGTTTGCCTGTTGCTAAAAGAAATACATTTTTAATGTACGGAAAAGTGTAGGGATAATTTTTTTTGGTTGCAGGGAAAAAAGGGATGTTTTTTAAACATGTAGGTCTCTTTTTGAAATTTCTATTTGCATCACTGGCTGTAGCCCTCGACACATGAGCAACACGTTCAATATTTTACGCAGTCTACAGGTTCGAGACAAATCTCTTACGGTGCCATCTTGCTTCAGAGGGCGAAACTCTGATGTTAAAATAATTGCATGCTAATTTAATAAAAAAATTCGATTATTCTGGTTCTTTATTCAGTTGTGACTCTCTACATTATTTAAGGCCCAACAAAAAAAAAAAAAACAAAAACCTTTCAAATGCATTTAAAACAAAAAAAAAACCCCAATTCTAAAAACGATTGATTCCGTACGGAAAGTACGGAAGAATGTCCTTACATGTGTTCCCACAGTTGCTTCAGCCAACTTAAGCATATTATTGTTATGCCTTTATTCTTCAGGCGTTCTTAAATATAAAAAAAATATTTAAACGAAAAAATTAGTCATCGTCCAAACTTGCAATTTTTGTTGCTGCAATTTATAAAAATTCTGCTTTGAAATTGCATTAGTGCCCAGATTATGCAATTTTAGCTTTGCAATTTTTGTATATTTATCTTGTCTTTTCTTTTCTTCCTGTTTTATTTTATATATAAATACACCCACAGCCAACTTCAAGTTAAAAAGTGTGAGAATGACACAACAAAACGGAATTGCAGAGTACATGAAACTGAGTACCCCTCCTCAATCTTTCACCAAAAAACTCAAGAATTGCTGCAATAATAATTGCAAGTCTGAATGATGACTTATTAAATTTTTAAAGACCATAATGACCATCCTGTATCTAATAAATTTTCTTTGATAGTTTTTTAAACACTGCAGACAACAATCAACCCAACTAAGCAACAAATTAACCCTGGCTACATTGAATTTATTATTTATTGAAAAAAAGACATGTAAGTTAAAATCGTATGAATGCAAAAGGTTTTTAATAACAACTTCAAAATGGAATTTAGGAAAAAGAGATATCTTTAAAATCACCATCGAAATTGGCCCTAAGTTTTTTGTACACCGCAGGCCTTTCTTAAATGTTTGTCTGCCAATGAATGAAATTCCAGCCTAATAGTCACCCTTATCGTGGTTGG
This sequence comes from Pollenia amentaria, assembly GCA_943735925.1. Classification (NCBI taxonomy): domain Eukaryota; kingdom Metazoa; phylum Arthropoda; class Insecta; order Diptera; family Polleniidae; genus Pollenia; species Pollenia amentaria. The sequence goes on along the minus strand of OX031008.1, from coordinate 127,739,235 downwards.
CGTTTTTGTGGCGAAAACTGTCGTTAAGTTTTTTTATTTGTACAGATTTTCATCTAAATACGCCTACGCTAACCACGATAAGGGTAAATATTTCCAACGAATTTCGGTTAAACAACATAATATTAAAATTATTGCCAGGGTTAATTATTTATCAGTAACCAAGAAAAGTGTTAATGACAATTTTGTAATACAATTATTTTCTATTCGTTATAAGGATTCGAATAATTTTGTAATAAGGATTCGAATAAAGAGACAAAATATAAATTTGCTCCTTAAAGAAAAGTTAAAGAGAGAAGGCAAATGAAGCAAAACAAAAACTGAAATTGTGTATTTGATTTTTGTGCCCATATTTGACACGTGTTTTCAATTATTTCAGCAATAATGGAGGCAAATAAAATAAAAATAAAAAGTAAAATTAATATAATAAAAATTCCATGACGCTTGTGAATATTTAAATGAATTGCCAATGCAGTATTATATACAATTCATACATATGTTTAAATAAAAAGTGTTGTATATAATGTATTCGATGGATTGATATGATATGGAAATGGATTTGTATGTACTTGCATTACAGTACAACACTGGTAAAACCAATTCAAAGGTAACCAACACTGTATATTCGTTAGTTTTATTAAATTTTACAAGATAGATATTTTATGAGAAATTCCTTTTAGTAATATTTTATAGACCTGTACCCATGTTCTGTAACTTTGGTGAGAACTTCTCGCATCGAAAACATGTGAAACAAAATATTCCATCGTTTCTCGAAAAGTGAGAAAAAAGTGTATCTGTAACTCATGTCGAAAACTATCAAAAGAGATTACGTCGTTGCGTTACAAATGTCACAATATTCCACTCGAAGCCTATTAGAAATTACAGATGTTGTGAACACTAGTCAAACATATTGTTGACGCCGACCAAATTTTACTAAAATTGAAAAATTTTCAACGACGGCGACGAGAAAACAACCGTCGGCTTTACCAAAAAATGTAAAGTGCGACTTAATGTTTGTTGATGAAGAAATTGCTTTGAAAACATTCGTATATTTCTAAAAAATGTGAAAAGCAAAATAATTAAACAATGAAAAAATCTGCCAAGAACAAAATACTTATCTCTTCCGTGTTAATATTGATTGCATTTCGCATTTTTAATTTATTTTTTAGAGTTAAAAATTTTTTTCACTCCGTTTTTACGAGTGAGTTTATTTGACAGTTCAAAGCGGGAACTTTCTCACAAAAATTTTATAGACACACTATTATTGGCGAGAAATTTCCTTACTTAACAGTTATTACTCGCCAACAATGTAACAGACGCAGTTAAGTGAGAAGAACAGCTGTTTGTTTCAATTTATGGAATTTTTGTTTCATTTCTTACATTTAAATCGAAAAGTTTCTCGACGCGAGAGTTACAGAACATGGGCACTGAATTCGGAAGTATATAGAAATCAATGTTCACCCTTATGGCCTTTTCACACTTGTCAACATCTATCATCTAACATTGATTTTCAAAGATGTTGAAATTTTCCGATAAGAAATACATAGAGCTAAAAGTCAACATATTTACAAGATGTTCCTATCTCATTGTATTCAATTCTACATCTTACGATGATTTTAGTGTAATCCCTAGAAAAGTGGCAATAAATTGTATTGTTATTGTGGCATCACTGACAAAATGGCATTTCTTTTGAAAGCAGCATTACCATTTGTCAAGTTTTTCTTTTTTGCAAGACTTTTTGTGCTTAATTGTTTTATCATATTATTAAACAAAATTAATTTCAAATACATTTTGATGTTTTCTTTTAAAATTTCGGACCTTTTGCAGAAAAAAAGTATTTAAAAAAAAAAATTAAAAGTTTTTTTTTTCAGAAATGGTGAACTTTTTTTATTGATGGTGGATGTTTCAAGTGTGAACGCCAAGAACGCCTGAACAGCTGGAAAATTAATTAAATTAATTTTTTCACTATAAACATTTATTTTTTTGTTAAGTTTTTAATTAATTTATCACTGTTTTTTGCATTTAATTTTACTTTTTTTATTAAAATGTTTACAAAATGGCTTCTTTTTTCTATTCCGATTTCATACGTTTCATAGTAAAACTGCAAAACTTGTCTTCTTCTTTTTCTTTCGAAACAGATTTTTGTTGAAATACCTTTTTTCGATTGATGCGCAACTGAAAGCGGAAACGTAATCGAAATACAGAATAAGGGGGATTATTCTCAAAAGCACATACGTTGTGAGGAATTCCCTTAGGAAAACAATTGCACCGTTTTAAAATTAAAAAGTATTATATTTTAAAAAAGGTGAGGTTTGATTTTCGTGAGGTTTGATTTTCAATATGCTATTTCATACGCGTCACTCATGTCAAACTGCTTTGTCATTTTGTTCAGGTTCGATGGATACGTTAATGAACAATATTGCCGTATTTGGGCTGATGAGAAACCTGAAGAGTACCAAGAGCTACCATCACATCCATTAAAAACAACGGTATGGTGTGGCTTATGTGCTGGTGGAAGCATTGGTTCATATTTCTTCAAAAATGACGAAAAGTAGAATGTTGCCGTCAATGGTAACCGTTATCGCACCATGTTAATAGACAATGTGCTTCCTGAAGCGCATTTGAAAAAAAAAAATAAGAGCAAAAAATAAAAAAAATTTGGATTTTTCTAAGGTAATTTTCAGTGAGCTCTCAGTGAGCATGCGTCAGGCAAAGGAATTTATATTTCCCGGGAGTACATTGGAGACAAGGAGTCTCAACACACGGGAACTACGACTGTTGGTGGCATATTTGACGGGCCACCACCTGTTTCGGATGAGCCTGGCAGAGGACCAGGAATGTAGACTATGTCGTGAGGAGGACGAGACCACACTGCACTAACTCTGTGCCTGCCCGGCGCTGGCATGGGCCAGAAGGAGACACTTGGGGCACGGCGCGATGGGCGTGTCCCGAGTCGGTGTAATACCGGCAAAATACTTTCTTGGATTTCTCTGGGAGTCAGAGGGTCTTTTGCTTTAGCTTGGTCGCGGTACCGTCTCCGTTGGGAGAAATCTCCCCGCTCTCTCTCTCGAAAAAAAGATAATTTTCAAAAGAAAACAAAGTACGTTTACGGCGGAATTGTGTTCCAATAGAGCGTGCTCTTAGAAATTTACGGCGTTACGTCCTACGTTCATACGACGAACGACCCAATGGCGTTCTTAGCATTTGTTATAAACGTAGTTGTTGGTATAAAATATTTGCCGTTTTCACAAACCTTCTTGTATCGTTGTATCGATTGTATGTTGAAGAACAAAACAAGAGTGAACTATGTATTTAAATACAACATACAATCGATACAACGATATAAGGGATTTTGTTATACGGCAATTGTTTTTGGGAAATTGAAAAATAGTTAAAAAGAGAAGTGTGCATTACTGACAAAGTTTACAACTGACGTAGTTCTTTATATCCGGTGATCGTAATAATCGCGTTTCACTGTATTTTTTACGTACATACAACAATACTTTTCGTATTAAATGTTTGTTTGTAGTTCAATTATAGATTTCTGTATCCATTATTTTGTATTTTATACACTATATTTAGTATATTTTTTTACAATATTTCGACCTTTTATATAATTTCAGTTGTTGTTTTTTTTTCTATTTTTATTAAGGTGACATGAGACGAATACAAGCGTCTCTCTTTTACTTTAATTAACGAGTGCTTAATACAGTGAATTGAAATAATTAAAGCATTTAAAGCATGTGTTGCAGTTGCTTAAATATTTGAAAAGCTTTTTTAGTAAAATATGCAATTTTTTAATGACATTTTCCCAGAAAGTTAAGTTATAGATTTTTCCTTAATTGAGAAAATATAAAGGAAGTTTTAAATACTCTTTCAAAAATTCACCTTCAAAATCCCTTCTGGAGACCATAAAAGAATAATCTATTGAAAAGTAGTTGTTCTTAAATTGCCATGCCTTGCCAAATCTGGGTTAATTAAAATATTAAACTACAAAAGCGCAGCTTAAGATATTTTAAATTTCGTAATTTCATTATAAAGAACTTAGTCGTTTGGCACCAACAACAACTTCCTAAACGAATACCTTTTCAACCTTATCATTACTAGCAGCAATATCTGGGCGTACTGCGTTATAGTTTTTATTGCATTATGTATAGCAGTAACCAGTCAAGTTTTACTGCTTACTGAAAAAATTTACTGGTTACTGAAAAAATTTTCAATAGTCAGTAAATTTTTTATGAATTTATTTACTGCAGTATGCCCATGTATGCAGCAGTATTACACCTCACCAATTCATAAATTACTTTCACACAAATAATAGTGTAAGTTAGAAAGCTCAGTTGGCTAGAGCCCAAAACTTAAATAAATCGAAAAAATAATTCGAACGAATTATATAGTACATTGTCTATAGCCTGGGTTCAAATCTCAGCTTAGTTAATTGTGTGTTTTTTAAGGTAAATTTTTCTACTTCCAAAAGAGCGTCTTTTGTCTTACGGGAAATAAAAATGCGTTAAAATTATGACATCCGTTAGGAAAATAATTTGGTGATTCACAAGGTAGTCATAAAGTTGCAAAGTCATGTCTTAAAATAACTACAAGAAAAAATGGGTGATTCAAGTAGAGATACTTTTTTCAATAGCCTTTTTTTGACAGATCACGTGTGAGTCGTGTCATGCTGTCATGCTTTTTTTGTTTAGTATTGTTTGGCATTTCGTAATGGAAAGACTTACGCCTTCCCAAGCGACATCGCTTCGCTCTATGGGCTCTTGAAAAGTTCCAAGAAGATCCGACGTTTTTGAGGCAAATTTTGTTCAGCGATGAGGCCCATTTCTGGCTCAATGGGTATGTATACAAACAAACTTGCCGCATTTGAGACGAAGAGCAACCTGAAGAGATTCAAGATCTGCCACTTCATCCAGAAAAAACAACGGTTTGCTGTGGCTTGTGGGCCGGTGGAATCATCGTTCCATATTTCTTTAAAAATTATGCCGGTGCAAACGTAACCGTCAATGGCGACCGTTATCGTGCCATGAAAACCGACTATTTGATGCCTGTAATTGAAGCTCGTGATCTCTTGGTTTTAGCAAGACGGCGCCACTTTCCACACATCGCATCAATCAATGGAAAATTTGTTTTTTTTATTTTGTTTGAAACACAACAATATTTTTTTTAAACAATTGTAAAATATTTTTTAACCAAATTTGATTGAGTTAACCAAATTTTATTTTAATGAAGGAAGGAATTTTACAACATGAAATAAATTGGAAAAATAAAAAAAAACCATAAACGGTTAAAGCTTGAAACAGTCGACCACAAAATAAATTGTGTGTTTTTTTTTTCTTTTTAAATTTTAATTAATTAAAAAGTGTTTAAGGAAATTTTTGATAACAATACATGAAATTACTTGATAAGAAAACTTTTTTTATAGACCTTGGAAAAATACTAAACTGTATTAAATCTAGTGTAATATTCAAGCATTTCCACTAGAGTTATGTTTTGGGAAAATTTTCAGGGGAATTCAATTGTTTTTTATTCCCGCTTTGCAAATCCTTGAATTTGTTTCTCAATATGTAGTTTCTTCTTCCTCCTCTTTTTTTCAATAAAAATTTTATTCTCGTTTGTGATCTTTAATCGGAACAACAATATATGTGACAATATATCATCAAGAATATATCTTCAAGTTATCCAAAATTAATTCTCGCGACGGTATATTGAGTTTGACACCCATATTTAACTGTCATTCCGAATGGGGGCTAATTTAAGATACTGAACAAAATGGCCATTTTCTAAGGAAACAAAGTTATTGGTACTTTTCTCTTTTTTAAAGGAGATATTTGTCTCTCAGATCAGGAGAGCAGAAGTTTAAAAAAATTTGTTTATTACAACCTTGAAATCCCATGCTAAGCACTAATTTGTTTTTAATATGACTGTGATCATGAGATCAGATTTGTTTAACGGCTTTAACTCTATACGCTCATAGAAAACTGCATCTTCATATTGATTATGCCCTAACATCAGAATTATTTGTTATTACAAATGGCCTCAATGAGGCAAAAAGTGACATCAATCAAATGACGAACGTCATCATAACATTTTCTCATATTTTTTGCGTCATCTACACTATGACTACAGTGACATTAATTCGACGCCACATTTTGTGTACACTGCACAGAAAAACTGTCATCAGTGCGATGACATAATATATTATTAACATTATTTTCATATTTAAAAAGTAAAATTAGAAGCAAAAATTCCCATATTCTTTTTTTAGTTATTTATTTAAATACATGAAATTTTTAAAGTAGAACTATTACGAAAACAATATAGGGCATGCTACTGGTGTGTTATAATTGAGAGTTCTTCTTGTAGCAAAGGGCAGAATAGAACAAAAGTGAAACAAAATATCAAATGATGATATTCTCTCAAATTGACTTTAGGTCAATTACAATGAGTCAATTTGATGACAGTTTGTCATCGCTCTGATGATCTATAAAACCAACTCCGATTCGTCATTTCTGTGATGCCAATGTTTCGTTCCATTGATGACATTATATTGACTTATGACCCTGATGACAATTTGGCCAAGTGATGTTAACGCTAAAATCACAATGATGAAAAGTGTCACGGGTCAAAAACGAAGACACTTGTCATAGCACTGATGTCAAAATACATCAGCGGTATATCATTATAACGAATTGACCTGTTGTAAAATGAATTCGAGGAATAATTTATTTCATATTGAAGATCAGTTAGTTAAGCTTCTAAATAAGTTTTTATGTGGTACGAGTATACTCAGTCAATGATCATTCACGATACTTACATACAGTATCGGTCAAAACAAAGCATCGCAAAGCACCGTATGTGTCTCTTCAATCGGTAAATTTTCAATAAAAAATTTTAAGATGAGTAAAGTTTTTAATTTATTATATTTCTATTATGCAATTAAAAAAAAATGTTTTTTAATAAATTTCAAACTCAACAAGAACTAAATGGACCAAACTAAAGCACCCTCTAAGGTTTTGATAGAAAATAAATACAAAAACAATAAGCAAGTTTATGATAGTTGATGGTACTGTTTAAAAAAATTTCGTTTTAATTCTTTGGCATATGTCTTACTACTATATCATATGTTTTGCAACTATTTTGTACACTTTAAATGAAATAAAAATTTCAACTATGAATTAGGATCAAAAACACCTACTCAACCGAATTAGAAAAAAAAAAATTATTACTGATTTTAAAAATGGTTTATCGCGTCATCAAATAAATAAAATTAAAAATTCAGTTAATAAATCTATAAAAGCACGCCTAATAAAAAAATATTAACACACTGGTAAGATTTCTCTAAATCACGCAGGAGGAGGCCTTGAACAAAGTGGATTCAAAGATCCAAAGAATTATTCATAGTGATCCCCAAACATTACCTAGTCAAATCAATACCCATTTAGAACTTGAGGTCAGCGAAAGGACTTTTAGAATAAAATCAATTGAAGCCGGGTTATTCAGCAGGCGTCCAGCTCGAACACCCTTTATTTCACCAAAGAATCGGAAAGCCCGGCAGGAGTTTTCCAAAGCATACCTCAATCGGACTGTTAAAAAATGGAAGAGGGGAGGCAAATTACGACATTCGAAATAACAATACAATTTCAATGGAAATTTCGGTCCATATTGAATGCGGTAATTTACCCCCAGTATTGTTTTCTAATAAATCAAAATATAATTTCAAAGACTCCCGATGGAATCAGCCGAATAATAAGGTCTAACGGCCAGAGATCCAATCTGAAGTATTAAATAGTGACTACTAACAAAATTTGAAGGTGTTAACAGAATGGTCTGGGCCTTTTTTCTGGACAGGAAATCAATACATTTCATCACATTAAAGCTATTATGGTTTGCTTCGTGTGCACAGACATTCTTAACAACGTGTTGTTAACTTAAGCACAGAAAGAAATACCACTGAAACGGTGGTTTCAGCAAGATAATGATCCTAAGCATAACTTCGACAGAATGAGAGAGCACATTTCTTCATGTTAATCTTAATTTTAAACAAGGGGAACATGTATCTTTTAAGATTTCATTCTTTACTGATTTTCGTACAGTAAACTTGTTTCGTGTTTTATTCTTTTTTTAGTTTTTTCTTTGTTTTAAGTGTTTAATATTGTTTTTTAAGCACTTTTTACAAGATTTCCACTATTTTCACTAAAAAAAATTAAACATTTTAATGATAGCGTCTTATTATTAATTTATATGTATGTATGTATGCGTATTTTTGACAGCTCATCTTATAAGATAGTTGTTATAAGATTTCTCATAACTACTGTATTATAACATTTATTAAATGATTAATATTAACACACCATTTGAGAATCCACACGTACGATAATAATCTCTGCGATTGAATTTGACGTTTGCTAATATAAAAATCTTATATCAGGTAGAGACCCTGCGTTAAGTTTTCGTCAAGTCTGGAAATTGTTTTCGTAAGTGCAAAGTAGGAATAAAGTTTTTTAATTTTTTTGAATAAATATTTACATAATAAATATAAATTAGTCTAAAAACTTGACATGTCTTAATTTTTATTTTTTTATTTGAAAATTCTAGATAAAATTATCAATTACTAAAGCGGTGCTTTAGTTTCCAACGATACTGTATGTATAGCGCGATGAGAGTAAGAGTGGCCTTATATAATTTTTACTTTGTAAAAGTACTTCAAACTCTTTTTAGATCTGATCAAAGTCGATATATAAATAAATATTTTATTAACGCAAAACATAAGAAGAGTGCAATTTAAATTATCAATCTCGATTTATTAGCAGTTTAATGTTTTGTGAGTTAGGTTAGTCTTGCTCTTCTCGCATTTCTCATCATTAAAAATTAGATGTTGGAACTACCTTTTGGAATAACCTGGTAGATGTTATGAAAATGATTTTCAAAACTTATCATGACACCCTCGTTTTAAATAAAAAACTTTCAAAAAAAATTGCATACGGGGAAACCCCAAATATATTGTGCACTATATTAACGACTTAAATTTGGTCGTTTTGGAAAAAAAGTTACCAAAGAATTAAGAGACATAAACAATTTTAACTGTCAAGAAAAATGTATCTTTAAGGTAAGACCAGTAAAATTAAATGCAATTTTGTTAGAAAAAAAAAACAATAGAACAGGGAAAGAGTTTTCTTAGATTTTTTCTTTGTCTGAACTAGTAAAAGATTTTACTTGTACAGACTCCTGCCACCCTAATTCCCCTTTTATCCCCCCCTCTCCCTTCTCCATAGTTTATAGCACACGTTGCATATTTTTTGTTAGGAACTTTGTAGGTATGAATGTTGGGTAACAAACTGGAAAAAAGAGTCAACATCATCATCATCGTCATGTAGCACGATGTACTTCTTCCAACAAAAATATTATAGTCGAACAAATAAATATATTCAGAGATGTATTTATATGTATATGCATATACATACCTACATACTGTACATATACAGATACTCTATATACATACAGATGTTTGATTGTATATACAAGTAAATATATAGTCGTAGTACATTATTATTATGTACACAAGTTTGTATAAATATTTATTCATTTCGTACATACAAATACCCCAAATGGATGGACAGACAGACAGAGAGACATACATATAAAAATACTTTTAAACTTTTATAATTTATTTTTTGTTGGAATTTTTGTTCTGTTACTTGTTCTTCTTCTTCCTCCTCTATTTTGTATGCATATGCGAGAGTATGTATCTTTTATTTTTCCAACGTTTTTTTAGCTTTTTTTTTATTATTATTTCTTCTATATTAAAGTATTTTTTTTTTTTTTTTTTTTTTTTTTTTTTTTTTTTTTTTTGCTGTTGTACTTTTTGTAGGTGATGTGTATCTATAACTGGGTTTTGTTTTATTTTTTTCATTTTTTACTTGCATTTATATTTTACTGCTGTTTCTATTCTTCTATATCATCCCACCATCATTATCTTTATAGTCGGTTACCAGAATCCGACATAAATTACTAAACATTTTCTTTTTACGTATTAATTTTTAACCAGTATAAATATTATTCAATAGATAATTTTGGTATGTACCCGTAAGATACATTCATTCGTTGGCTCTTAATATGACGTTAAAAAAAAAGAAAGAAAAAAACCGATATTTTGATTGCGCTATTTTTAGCCACAAGTGTATTTATCACATATTTTTCATAATAATAATTTTGTTATCTAAAATGAGTTAAATAATGTTAAGAAAGACTAAAACAAATGAATTTAAACAAATAAACATAATATGACTTTGTTATTTAAATATTAATATTAATTAACAATTTAAAGAAGCGGAAAAATAAATACAAGTTTCTAGAGATCATTCAGCCATTCAAGTACAATACGCGATAAAATAGAAAAAGAATTTCATCACCATCACCATCTTTTTGTGTTACAGGCCGGTGTTGGCCTTAACCTCGTTCACTTCTACATCTTCTTTCATTTGGATCTGTCTTAAACTGTCTGTGTTTAACATTAAATGTTTACGTTTCTGCAGTCATCTTATACTCCATCTAGTTAACCTCTACTTCTAGTGTTGTAATGGTGGGCCGCGTTTTAAATATTGCTTGGGCTCTGTGCTCTGGCTTTTTGTCAATTGACTAGCCCAGCTTAGTTGTTGTCCCCTGCTAAATAAGACTACGTCTTTACCGTCAAGTATTGATTCGATTTCTTAGTTACTAACACCCTGGCCCACAATGTCGACCGCTGTCGTTCGCTTGCATTTTTAACGATAAACAGCTGATTTACTTTCTACTAACAATTTTCAGTACGACAAGTCGATCGACAATGCAAGCGAGCAATAACGTAACAGTATTCATACAAAATTTGCATCCCACTAAAGCTGGGATCACACGATTGCCGCAATGCACCAATTTTCACATTTTTTAATACGCCAATCGTGTGGCTGCATAATCAAATGGCTCATGTAGCAATCGAGGACAATATTGTGCTTACTTGTACCAATAAAATGCAACCCTGGTGCGTCAATCGTGTGACAACTTGATATGCAACCGCGCGTCAATAAAAATAACAAAAATGGACGAATATTTATTAGGTTCATGTGCGGCAATTAAACAACACAATTCGCGCCAATATTTGGCTTTTTTAATAAATTTACTTTTGTATGTTTCTTTTAGTAGGAATAAATTAAAAATAAAAATTAAATTTATCAAAAATAAAAATTTGGAATTTAGCAAGTCATTAATAAATAAATTAATCATAAATTTTATATACCCAAATTTTTTTTTTAAATTAGTGCAATAGCTGTCCAGTGCAATATAGAAAGCTGAGAAAATTTCCTTTTAAACAAGCCCTCTTTCAGCGATACAGGCCAACTATTCACCAATTGCAATAAATATTTCCAAAAAAGTAGCATTTTTTTTTTAGGATTTCCTGAGCACCACATTTTCAAGTCAAAACCCCGAAGCTCGTTTTTGATTTTAGATCCATGGTTTCTTAAGGAAAAATTCTTAGAATTTTCCGTAGATTACGATTTTGCTATACGCTTTGTCACTTTTTTTGGGCCCGAACAAATTGGCCCACCCTAATACACATATTTATTTATTTTTCATTATCTATATATATAAAATTGTAACGTTACTGACTGATTGACTCACTGACTGGCTGACTGATTCATCATCGCACAGCCTAAACGCCTGAAGCTAAAAACTTGAAATTTGGACCAGGGGTCCACTAAGACGGGATTTTTGGAAATTTGAATGTTTAGGGGGTACAAAAAGGGCAAAAACGGGTAAATTCGGTAACCTTATATCTCTAACATTGAAAGAGATACAAAAAAAATTTAATGCTTATCGTTGTTCGTTGTAGTTTTTGGAAATTCAGACCTTTAATGGAGTAAACGGGTAAAACCTGCATTTTGGTACTTTTTTGTCACCCCATCTATCTTTTAAACCGATAAACATGGAAATAAGGGTTGTATCACATTTGAAACTTATCTAAAAAATCCAAATACGAACTTGGTACTTTTTGGAAATTCGGACATTTAAGGGGTAAAAACCTTAACTATTTTTGGTACTTTTTTACAAAACATTTTTTTTTTATTCAAAAATTTAGTACTTATTGTTGTTCAATAAAAAAAATAAGCGGATAGGTGTCTGTTACTTTTTTGAAATTCGACCCTTTTGGGGAGTAAACGGGTAAAACCTGTATTTTAAAACTTTTTTGGCACGCAATCTATCTATTAAACCAATAAACATTGAAATATAAAAATATCACACTCGTAACGTATCTAAAAAATACAAATAAAAATTTGGTACATTTTCGAAATTCGAACGTTTAAGAGGTGAAAGTCGTTCCTATTACAAAGTAGCGGGTTAAAACCTAGAAACATAAATTTTGACGTAAAAATATGTCCACGAAAGAAAAGGAGATGCTAACGAAGTAGGGGGTTAAATGCTAGTAATTACATAATTTTTTTAAATTAGTGCAATAGCTGTTTAGGATGAATATTTTTATTCAAGGTATTTAATAAAATTAAAATAAAACGGAGTATTATTTCTTTTTAAGGAAAATTTAGGTATGTGATGAAAATCGCTCGATTTAAAAACGATAAAAATTTATCACTTTCGAGCGATTTTACAATCTACTTCGAATTATATTATAAAATCTTAATTTTTTGCTCAAAAAATAGTGTTAATAATATATATAATAAACAATTTAAAAGAATATATACAGTTAAACGGAGGAAAACGTATTGAAATTCTTTAAAGCGAATTAATTTTATATTTTTTAACAAATATAATGTGATAGTTATTTCTTTTTAAATTTTTATTATATTATATACCATTTTTAAAAATATTTAAACTTTGACGTTTTTACATTTTTACCGATATTTGTCGTTAATCTTTCTTAAAGATTAAGATTAAGAAAATAACAAATTCGTTAAAGTAACCAACATTACTCACTACTTAACGATATCGGTAGTAAAATTCAAAAAGTTACAGATTTGAGGTACTAGTATTTAAATGATATTATTTAAAACCGAAATTTCAATTAACATTCCGGCGGTTTCAGCGTTTTCTTTCAAAAATTGTCATGCCGACACAAATTGTATGAAGCATTCGTAAATAGAGCAACGTCAATGCTTTGGAATTGGAAAATCCCATTTTGATAGCGCACGCAGAGAAAAAATATGTTTAAAAATGGTCACCTCCAACAAAACTATTTTTAGACAGAATTTTAAACATAATATGTTTAAATTTTACCATATTATTGTCACCAACAACCATATTATTGTTTAATTAGTCCTCCATCAAGTTTTTACACTTAGTTTTTACAGGTAACGGACGGACGGCAAGGTTAAATCAATACCGCTACTCATATGTAGTATAGTAGTATTGATCAAACTTAATGACAAACTTATATAAAAACAATCTTATATAAAACAGATTTTTTTGGAGTTCATGGACGAAAAATTTGAAGCTGAAAACTTTTCGTCAAATTTAGTGTTTACTGCTCGAAATGTCAACTATTTGTAAATAAAACGTTGTAAAGCAAAGCAATTAACTCGAACTGTCAAAATCAGCTGGGCTTTTAGGTTTATCTTATACATCAATACGCACTGATAAGCTCCATCGATTTAAACGTTCGAGAAAAGGTTTGTGTAGATGAGAAGTGGTCATTTTAACACGGAGAATAAGGACCACTTAGTTCAGGAAAATCTTTGAATATGATAAATTGCAGCCGTACCTAAACAAGAGCGCCAACTTTGTGTCACGCACAGTAGTATTAACTTTCTTGTTTAATAAAACCTACCTAAAAGAAATAAAAAATAGATATTGGGAATTATTTCTTTTTCATAAGCAACTTTATTATATTCAACATTTTCCATTTTTCGAATTTATTCTATGAGTTAAATTTCAGTTATGTATTTTATAAAGCCTTTTGTAATAGCTCTATTCCTTAAATTTTTTTTAGAAATGACTTTATACACTATAATAGTCTGGTAGTGTATAAAGTCATTTATAAAAAAATAGCCTATTTCGCACATGGGAAATAGGCTATTATTGAAAAAGAAAATATTCACAATTTTAAATTTTTACAATTTTTAATAATCTATACAAAATCAACAAATTGTTTACTTGATTCTATGAATTTGGTATGAATTTGGTGATTAGAGACAATTTTGAATTTTTTCTGTGTGTGTGTAACCCCGAATTTAAGATTTTAGTACGAATTTTTAAAACTATGGTGAAAGGTATCTGAGATCCGGCACAGACAAATATAGCACTCTTATGACGATTTATTCTCTCAGAAGAATGCTGCATATATTTTAAACTTTGGGAAAACATTTCAATACCCCTATTCTGGAAAAAAATTTTCTTGAACATTTTCCCTTTTTCCAAAATGTCAGGATTAGGGCGTGAAACTAGGTCAAATGCAGGTTTTTCCTCGAACGTTACAAAACTAAAGCAGGGCTTTGGAGATGTGGATAAAGTTAAACTTAGGTTAACCTACTCTGAAACTCGGGGTTTTCCGACGAAATGTGATTTTTTTTATTATTTCATTAAGTAGCAAAATTTTGAGCAAAACTTAGCTGTTTTGTCAAAATTTTGTATACAAATTTTGGTAATGGCGGCACAAATCTATTTTCATATTAAATAAACCTAGTTTAACTGAGACCTCAAACCCCAGCCTAAGCGAATAAGTTACTTATCCGAATCACACTTTTTGCTGGGAAATGGGATCGATTTGTTTGTTCATATTTTTGCATATTTTATCGTTAATGAATTTTTTGTAAAAGTGCCATAGTTGTAAATAAAGGCAGTTAATTTTTTTCAATTGAAGTTGTACAACATGTAACACTTCGATTGATTTTGGGTAACATTTAAAAGTGTTACATGTATATAATGTAACATATTTTTTCTTGGTCGCCGTTATTCTCGTTATTAATAATTTCAGAGAAAAAGGATGTAATAAAAATTCTTCAAAGATCTACTTAACCTACACTAACAGCGGATCGTAGAGTATAACCTTCACTTTCCTTTGATGTATTATGTAACAGATTTATTTATTTATTTTTTTTTTTTTTATTTAATTTTAATGTAAATATTTGACAAATTAAACTTATCTTTTAAATCTTTATCGTTTCTTTTTATTGTCTCCGTTATATTCTCTTTCACACATAAAAAAAACGCAAAAAGTACTAAATATAAAAATCATGGATTTTATTTTGATGTCGTACCGAATTTGTAGTTATTGTTTTTGTATAATGACCTCGCTAAAAAAATAAACGAATTTTTTTTTTAATATCATTTAATATTTATTTTAAGTTTTATATTCTTATTTGTTTTTTTTTTTCTCTTAACATTCCAATAATACAGACGTCAAAGGTATTGTAATCTGTCAGTATTTTGTAGTCAATCGTTTTTTTTTTTTTTTTTTTTTTTATACATACTGTAAAATATGGCGCCTCATTACTACTATTAAGGCAACAATTAAACGTCTATTTGTGATATTTCGTAATAAAAAAATTATAGTTTGTCGTTTATATTATTCACTTTTTATAGAGATAGTGCCATTGTAAAAATCACTCTTTGTTCTTATAACATTTTTTAATTAGCTAAAATTTATGGTTAGATTAAAAAAAAGAAAACAAAAACTTTATATTGTCATATAAAATGTAAAAGGGCCCCTATCATAATTTTTAAAAAATTTTCAAGAGCGATAAGAAACTTAATAAAAAGTTAACAACTTTTGTAAATACAAAAACATTTTTTCAGGGTTGTATCATTAATTCATAATTTGCTAATAATATTAACCAAAAAAAAAAAATCATTGTTATAATCAGAATACTTTTTATTTAACTCTCCTGAAAATTTTTTAAAATGATGATACCCCCTTTTGCATTTCATTAACGATATAATGATAAATGGTGCCAAAAATAATCTTTAGGTATTTTGCGTAAAGAAAATTAAGGAAAATTGTTTTAAATAATTTATTCCACACACAATCAGATCTTTTTTATATACATATTTAATTCTTACTTAACCGGTCGCTTGGAAACTATTCTGAAATAATTTTGAACACTATTATTCATTCAGCGGTTCCTCACGAAACCAAAAAAAAAAAACTTGTTCTTTTTGCAAACAAATGTGAATGAATTGGCTCACTTGGAAAACAATTCTTAATAAACCGGTTAGTTTTAAAAGCTGGAGGGCTACTCACCAGTTATGCATTTTGAGTTTTTTTGTTTTTGGCCAAATTGACGATTTAAAAGGGCCAAAATACCTTTGATAGGGCCAAACTATTTTTGTAATAGCGGTTTGACAACGACAACAGGATGTTTTTGTGAATATTTAAAATTTTTGAGTTTCCTACAAACAAGTTTTGTACGCTTTTTTGTTATCCTATCATAGATCAAACCGTTTGTGCGGTTTATTTGGTGCTGAACAAACAAAACAATTTCTTAAATAAAGTTAGTGTTGGAAAAGTGAGAAAATAACATTGAAAAATTTATTGAACAATTTAAAGTAGTAAGTTGAATTTGGTCCTGAAAGGGCCAAAATAGATTTTCACAGGGCTATCAAACATTCAAAAGTGCCAAAAATGGCACAATTGTGCCACATTTTGCATCACTGCTACTCACTTTTGTGATGTAAAAGAGCATTGATAGCAAATCGAGTGATTGCAACTCTTAAATGCGATTACGCATTTGTCTTTCACATCTTGTTTTTTAATTTTTGTTTTAATTTTTTTTTTTTTTGGCTGTCAATCCTTATTCTTTTTTGCCAGTGCTTACGTCGTACTCAAAAATTTTTGCGAAAACTATAAAGAGTACTAAATTGGCCTCCTATCGTAGGGATGGGCAATAAATATCGATATATCAAAATATCAATACATCGATATTTATCTACGACTATCGAATTCGATCTCTTTATAATAAAATTCAACATTTTAACCGTTGCTCAACTGCTTACAATATTGTTGTTTTTTAAGAATTGCATCATATTTTTTTAACTAATATTAAGAAAATAACGGCGCTTTTCCATTGTACATTTTCATAGGTTACACAGTTCAGTTTTGTCTCGGGTTTTTAAGAGATTACAACAAAAAAATAAGCGCGAAAAAAATATTCTGGAAAGGGTTTTATTATGGCGTATTAGCAGCAATAAACTCATGAAAGTTGGAATGTTAATAATAAAAAAAAAAATATTTAGTTTTTTTTATTGGAGCATGTTCTTATATACATACATATTAAAAATAAAATATTGCACAGTTTACTTGTATAGTATGTGTCACAAGTTTCGTTTACCGGCAGTATATAATCCGGCATTATATAATCCCAATTAATTTTGTCTTTTCTTCATCAATTTTTATGATCAATCTTATTTTGTTCCGAGATTATGTGACTGCGTAAAAGTAACAAGACTTTAACTTTTTCCCGGTTTGGATTTTTCATGATTTTTAAAAAATTTGCTTATTACTTAGCCATTCTTTTGGTGATTTAAAAGAATTTTGAAAATCGCTTAATGATGAGCAAAGTTATGATTTCTTTAATTTTTGGAAAAAAGTGAAAAATACGATTATTACCCGTTACTTAAAAACGCGAGCTGATGGAGAAAAACGATTATTAGATTTCAAATCAGCAACTTCAAGTTAGCAAAAAAGAAAAAAAAAATTGTAGCAAACTTCCAATCAACACAAAAAGTTCAATTTTGTTAACCTGTGTTATCATTAAATTCTTTACTGTGATTTTTATGCCCAATTTTCAGGATAGTATTTAAATCTATATTATGTTAATTTTCAAAATACAGATTGATTTTTTTGAGTTTTATTTGAAAAGTCTTATTTAATTTAGATAAAAGTATGGTAGCACTACTAAATACAAAAATATATCACAAAAAAAGTGTAGCTATTTACAAGGTGGTCTCAAAAACGGCTGGCTGTTATTGCTTTGCCTGTTGTTTTTGTATTGTTGTGATATTGAGGTCACCTTGCTAAGATAATCCAATGGAAACTTTAGTTGAATTTAAATGTACCACATCGGTGAATTAAGTTTCATTTAAGTGTTTAGTGAAAAAGAGAATTTTGTATTTAAAACGATTTTAAACATAAATGCGTTTTAATGTCAATCCTGAAAATTAAAGCTAAATTTACACAAAATGTCCCGCAATATGTCACAGTGTTTCTTTATATAAAATTGTTGTGATTTTCGGGAAGCAAGACATTTTTTTTTTTTTTTTTTTTGTTCATCTGTCAACATTAAATAATGGCTACTTAATAAACCGGTTCATGTTAAAAAGCTATTTTAAATGATCTGGTACATTTTGAAATCCATTCTTTATTAACAGGCTTGACATGTCGAGGTGGCATAAATAAACCTCGGACTTAAAGTTAATTGGAAAGAATCTCTGTACGGATTTCAAGTGAAGTAAAGTAAATGCATCGATTCATATATAGTAACCTAATCCAAATAAATCGGCTCATATTTTTTATAATCATAATAATTTTTTATTTAAAGTAATTCTTAACAAACCGGGTTTTCTTTTTACTACTCGTATATTCTCTTAATTATTGCTCATTCCTTTTTAAACTAAAAAGATATTTTCATTAATTGTTACGCCATTACAACAGATCATTTATCACACATCTGTTTAACCCTGTGAAAAGTTCATCATATAATTTCCTGCTACTTTACTTTTCACATTTTCTTAAAATTAGGAAAATTTCTAGAACAAAACAAAAAAAATGCTGCACTTGTCCTGTCATCATTAGTTTATCTGTAAACAAAAATCTATATTTTACCAGTTTCTTCTGGTAGGATGACAATGTTTGTATGTGTTTGCGTGCGTGTTAAAAGATACAACATGAATCTACCGCTGTTTCTTCGTTGTTTTTACAAACAACAAAAGCAAAGAAATGAAAAAAATAATTCACATAATAGCAGGAAACGCCCTTATTTGTTTATGAACCTTTATGAACAAGAACCCACACACATCTAGACACACACACACAAATACTCACGGATTCACTTACAGTTGTAGCACGTTCCGTTCCTCTACTGTCATCTGTTCTTTCTACTTCTTTTTTTTTCTTACATTTACAATTTTGTTTTTTTTTTCAAGTTTTTTTTTTAATTTGCTGCATAAATGGAAAGAATAGCAAGAAAAGTGTAGAAAAAATATAAAAAAAAACCTGCAGAAAAAAATCTTTGGAAATCTTTAAACATGTTCAGGACGTGAATGAGTTGGTGATTGAGTGACTGAGTGTATCAGAGACCGGGTGACACAAAGAGTGATTGACTAAAAGCAGGCTGTTTAGCACCCATTATTCTTAAACCATTTCCCTTTTGGACTTTTATTAAACTTAACCTAATTAACACTCAAATAATAAGGGGTGTTTTTTTAGAGGCATAAAACTTTCTTAAAAAACAAAACACAACAAATACAATGAAATGACCAAAATGTTGGCTTTATTAATTCACAAATAACATGGCATTTAATGCTAAAAAAATAATTTCTGGCATATGGCCTATACGACTGCACCTTATGAACGCCATCCTGTCGGTCCAATTTTACACCATTTTTTTCGAGCATATCCGGTATTGTTTCGTCAATAGTGGTTCAAATTATAGCTTTTAATGGATCAGTCGTTGTTGGTTTGCCATCATAGACCAGAGATTTGACGTACCCCCGCAAAAAGAAGTCGAAAGGATTTTCAATGACATGAGGAATAAAAAAAATCACAAATCATTTGCCTGTAGCGTTCGCCATTCACGGCAATGTTGGCAGCGGTTTCGGTTTTAAAGACAAATGAGTCGATGACGCTTTCGGCAAAGTGAAGCGCAAGAAAATTGTGATTTTTTAGAATGCAAGGGAGTCTCAAGAGTCTAATCGGAACTATGCTCTCTCCAAGAACGGCCATTCTGCTTGTTAAACCCGAAATGAGCCTCATCGCTGAAGATTATTTGGCGTTAAAAATCTGGCAGTCGTGATCGAATCCTTTTTGGATTGGAAAGCATTTATTCAGTGTTGTAAAGAATTTATTTGATTTTTTACAACACTGAAAAAATAATTTCAGCTCATTCAGTATCGACTGAAAGAATAAGAAATAAAATTACGTTCGAACTGAAAAAGTATTCAATCACGATGCCAAAATTCCTGGCCCTGGTTCTATTTCCAGTTGATTCTCAGCCCGTTCACCGAACTCAGGATGCAATTGATTGTCCGTTTGCTTTAATTTTTGGATCTTATATGGATGTAGGCCAAGATCTTTCATCCAAATTTTCCAAGTAGTGACAGAGTGACAGAGACCGAGTGGCTGAGAACGGCGTCGAATCGATAAATGTGAGTCCTCTTTCACACTCACGTCGGCGATGGCTTCTTCTGTACGCACGGTACAGGATCTATTTGGATGAATATTATCCAAAAGAGCATTTACTCTTAGTCATAAATTAATCCATAGTATTGTGTGTTAGCGGCTCAGTAATGCGCTTCACTATTTATTATTATGACAATCGTATCGTTAAAGTAAATATAACGAAAATTTATTGAATTTGCTCTTTAGTAACATTTTTAACAATATTCGCCTTCGGTTGAAGTCAGCTGTTAATTTAAGCAGTATTTGTTTCGTTATTTAAACAACAATAATTTACGTGGTGTTTATTAAAGTGATAATGTGTATTTTATGATTAAAATGGCTTTTGAGTAGTTGACATTCGGTTATTTTGACATTTTGTAGACAGAAATGTCACAAGATATTAAATTAAATAAATACAAAAATACAGCTGTATACTATCGTTAAAAAGAAATTACAGAATCACACTATGGTCACTGCAAGCGAGTATACACATATGTCGACAAATACAATGATTGTCGGTACGTAAACAATTAGTGAATCGCACTACAGATGACATTTTATGAGCACCGTAAATTTAACGAAGTGCTCTAGAAGTTTGGCGAACAGAGCGCGTAAATTTAAAAATAAATTTTCACGATTTTTAACACGTTCACCACTCAGCGTCACATATTTGTGACATGGTAGTTTACACAGAAACTCATGTCACATATACATATGTATGTGTCGGATTTTTAGTGAAATGTATTTGCCTCAAATTTCGTGAATGTTTGTACGTTTGAGTCTCTGTTACAATGTGATATAACTAAAAGTGCTTCGGTTTGTGTCTAGGTGGAGTAGTTTTTTAACAAAAAAGCTTTTTTTTTGTGTCATGTCACATATGTGTGACACATATTTTTTGTTCCTGAGTTTGTGCAAATAACGCAAAAAACTGCTGAGTGGTGAACGTTTAAACGTTATTCAGGTGTTAGTTTTCTCATCGCGATTTGCCAAAGTTCACTGAAAACATGTCATACACATTTTATTTGTATGACAGATAGTTTTAAACTTATCCCTATCGGATATATACATACGTCTAAAAATAATTAATTTTTTTTTTTGTTTTTTTGTAACTACTGTCTTTTAAGATATTTGGAGTTTTAACTGAATTTAATGCAAAAAAAATTCAGGTTTCCAAAAAAAAAAATTTTAGTACGTCTTTGCACCTGCTTTAACTTTTTTTGTTTTTGTTTATTGATTTAATTTTGATTATCTTTATTTACACAATTTCGTATATTTTTCGGTTTTAGTGAAAAAGAATCAAACAAAAAATGATCATTTTTATACAGCTGTCGGTTTAATTTATTTGTTTTAACATTTTTGTAAACAAAAAATGTTTTAACTTAAAAATTTACTTGTATCGGTTTTTTATTTAAATATGTACTGATGATTTCATAACAAAATTGAAATTCCGTTTAAAATGAATTACAAGGTCAGAAGTGGTAAAGAAAAATGCTTTAACAAATTAACGATATACTTTTAGAAACATATTAAATTAAATTTATTTTGCGTATTTAAACTTATCTACTCGTATTTGCACGTCAAAGATTATTCAGAAAAGGACTAAAAATAATTTTCGGGCTTTTCAGATTGAGTTACTACATTTTGCAAAATGAACGAGATTCATTTCAAATATGTATCATGAAAACACATTTCATTTACATTATCATGACAAATGAACTAGATTTTTTTTACAATACCATGGTAAATGAACTAGATTCATTCATCACAAATAAAGCAAGATAATTCAGTATATCGTGACAAATGAATTTTGAATATCATCACCAAAGTACCAGTTTTTTTTTTTGGAGTACATTGTATGAAAAATAG
The DNA here is from genome assembly GCA_943735925.1 of Pollenia amentaria. Lineage (NCBI taxonomy): Eukaryota > Metazoa > Arthropoda > Insecta > Diptera > Polleniidae > Pollenia > Pollenia amentaria. Next base: position 127,717,010 of record OX031008.1, on the reverse strand, counting down.
ACTCAGTTTATTGAGATTTACATCACTATTCAACTTTTCCTTGAATTATTTTCAAAATAAACCCGGCTCATTTTAGTTGTTATAAAAATGAACCTATTTCTATTTTTCAAAAAAAAAACTTAATAAAGGAACACGTGGTCTTTGGTATACATATATTTAGAAATGAATCGGTTCACTAAGAGTAGCTTTCAAAATGAATCTGGTTCGTTTAAAAGCAATTTCAATTAGAACTAATTTTAAAGTTAAAGCCTGGTATTTCATTTTGAATAGCTTATCAAAATAAACCTAGTTCATTACAAATATATAAAATTCAGTGTTACCAATCCGTGTGTAATTACACATATTGTGTGTAATTTCTGCTGTATGTGTAGCCCATGTATAATTTGTTTCATGTGTAATCTGTGTGTAATTTTACTTTGAGTTATATTTTTACATTAATTTTGAGAGCCAAGTTTTTCTTTTCAAACATTTTTTGAAGAAATAATGTCTTACATAGTCATTTCCTTGACATTTGTTATTTTGGGAGTTAGTTAAAAAAAGTGTGTATATTCTATAGATTTTAAAATTTAAGAGGTGAGATCCTTAAGTTTCATTAAAAGATAAATATTTGTGCAATTTATTTTAAAACGATCAAGTGGGCAATACAGGATGCCCGCATGTCAATAAATTTGTTCCGATTAAATAGAACAATTCACAACGAATTTAATAAATTTATGTTGCTTAAGCTACAACATAAAAATTTTTGTACTGTTCTTCTGCTTACGTTATTGCCTTTGTCGATAAGAACCGCTAAAAATGTACATCAATTTCTTTCTTACTTCAGGAATCGGTATGCTTAGCCTTTGTTTGTAAACAATAACAAAAAGGTGATGCAGGGCGAATTAATTTTATCAATGCAAATTTTTTCGTTTTGTGTGTGTAATTTTGCCTCAAATGTGTAATTCTTCATTGGCAACACTGATAAAATTGTAACGTTAGACAAATAGATATGTAGAAGGTCATAAGCACCACGAACCAGAGAATCTTTTGTGCAGCCTGTGTATCTCACCATGTCAGGTTAAGGATGAAGCATATTACCCAACCTGGTGAAATATCATACAGTTTAGTTTGGCTTATCATTTGACCTCCGAAAAATTTCCGTTTGGAAGTCGACGTTTCGTCATCAAGCTTACAAAATCTGCATATCTTGGTACTTAAATTACCCATTATGAACTGGTGGTATCTAAAACCACAGTGCCCGTAAATATGCCAACAAGAAGCCGAAGTTAGGGATTTTAAGATGCTGCTGCAAACTCAGTCATGGTATTTTGTTTGTAATATTCCCTAAATCTTCAATATTTGCCTACAAATTTCAATTTACTAGTGACTGTCAGAAAAGGTATAATAAACTTTTTTTGTCGAACTAACTGAACTGCATTTTGTACGGTGGCTCTATGCTTGCCAAATTTAAGTTTGCGAAATTCTTAACATTCCCTAAAAAAGTCTTGATTTTATAAAAGAATTTTGGCAACTTAAACCTTTCTAAAATAATCTTTTAAGAAATAATCTTTTTCACATTTGCCAACATTAAACATCTAACATAAGAGTGCACACAAGATTATCTGGGTCGTGGTGCTTATGACCTTCTATTAATATATATACAACTAGCTGACCCGGTCCTCGTTGCTGGCCCTAAGCAAAAATTAGTGTTGTATTACCAGACGATTTAAAATGATCTTTAAACGAAATTTACGGCCTTTAAATAAAAATCCATGAAATACCTATCATAAAGTTTTTTTACAGAATAACTTACATATGGTGTAGATAAAATACATATGGTTGTATGTAGTTATGTATATATATGCTGTGAATATTACGAAAAAAGTGAGCGTAAAAGTGGGCGGGGCAACATTTTCTTTCCGAAAAACCTAAGTTAGACCATGGCGATCATTTTAAAGAAAAAATCGTCCAAATCAGTCAAGCCGTTCTCCAGTTATGCGCTTAATAGAAAAAGTGGACGTAAAAGTAGGCGTGGTAAATTTTTCTTTCGATGAAAACTTAAAGTTGATTAATACGAACATTTGAAAGAAAAATTAGTCAACTCGATGGAGCCGTTTTCTGATTTTAGGTAAATCGAAAAAAGTGGGCGTAAAAGTGGGCGGGGCAAAATTTTCTTTCCGTAAAAACCTAAACAATTTTTTTTTTCTTATCAAAGTTATTCTTTTTTTATATTTTTTAACAAAATTAATTTCAAATACATTTTGGGATTTTAATTAAATGTAGTTGGCGAAATTGAAGCAACACGTTGGGTTTACATATATAAAACAGAAAAACCGGAATTTTGAAAAAAAAAATTTTTTATTTGGTGCGAAAGGGGTTGTACGCATTTAAAATTTTGAACATGTATCAAAATATGGCCCGAAAAGGCAAAAAACATGCAATTGCATATTTATGGTTTCCCTGCTGATTACTTTCTTATCCAAAAACAGTACAGCAAAAACATTTTTTTGTCATGCGATTTTACAGCTCTATACCGGATTTATTAATAATGTATCCATGAGGCTTTTTTCTTATTATACACACTTTAGACAACTGACTATAAACAAATTTCCAAATCACAACTTGGTGGTTAATTCATGAATTTATCTACTAAATTGTATAATATTTTTTCTTGTTTAATTTTTTTTTTTTTTTTTTTTTGCAAACAGAAAAATTTTATTGTTTGTAGTTGGTCATAAAAATGTAAGAACACAATATAAAAAAAGAGATTGAAACAAGCAAATATTGAGAAATCTAAAGAAAAATCATTGCAAAAACTTATGAATCCAAGTGTTATAAACTTTTGCATTTGTAAGTATGAGTTCTTAAATGGTTGCAAAATAAATGGCAAATCAATAAAATACAAAATATTTCTATTTCAAATTTTGTGCAAAGTCAGCTTAACGAAAGGCAAAAAACAACCTACAGCAATAAAACTTGAAAGACAGAAGGGCATATGGGTGGACAGACGGGCAAACAACCGACGGACTAGTAGATAGACAAGTGGCAAGTTAACAGCAGCAGCAGCAGCAAAACAAAAAAACAGAATTGAAAATAAAAGAAGTAATAATGTAATACAAACATGCCACTTCTTCTCGACATATTCAAACGTTATACATTCATATGAGTATATGAACAAAAATTGCTTAGTTGTAGATACTAAGAAAGAAACGTACAAAAACAAAACAAATATAAAGATATTCATATGCCAATAACAACAAAAAGAACAAAAACAAAAGCAACAGCAATAACAAGAACAAACCTAATGGAAAAATCCACTTAAATCTAAAACCAAATGTCGTCAAAACATTACAACATTATTGAAATATAAACACACACACTTACGTACAATTACACACACACAGATACTCCTAATAAAAGTTGAAAATATAGAATTATGTACGTACATGGAAAAAAACAACAAGATAAAAGAAGTAAAATAATAGCAAACGAAAAAATATGTATTAACACACACACACATAAACACCAAAAGGCAAAAATAATGAGCAAATCAGCCACAACAAAAACACATACAGATACCAATAATAAAATAAAATGAACAAAATATCCGAATATTTCAAAGCACAAGTTAAAATAATGCTCAGTACCAAAAATTTCGCAAACAGAAAAAAAGTAGTATCCAACAAATACAAACTGTTTAACACCGTTGCCAGTTGTATCTTCCTAAATAAATTCACGTTTAAACCATCGGAAATAATACAATTTTAGATGTCAGAACTTGAAATAATTTGTATCTTATAGGACTAAAAGCAATCTGAAGGATTAATATTATTTTTTTGATTTTAAAAGATTTTTTTTTTTTTAATTAGTATTGTGGTTTTTTGATTGAACTGTTAATGGTTTTTAATCCAAATTTAGATATTTTTAATTAGGCTTAAGTTCATTGAATTTAATTTTCATTAAATTATTTTTATGAAGACAGGAATTTTACAACACGAAATTAATTAAAATTGTTATTGATAATTTTTCATTCTTGACTACGCTGAGATTTGAACCCAGGCGTTCACGGACAGGTTGCCCAGACTAGTTTCGATTGTAACCACACAATCTCTTCAGTGGGGCTTGCCAAAATAATTTAATGAAAATTAAATTCAATGAACTTAAGACTAATTAAAAAATTTTTTTTTTTTTTTTTTTGTTTTTTGGCTAGAGAAAGTTTCAATTGAAGATAAATTAGACTTAAAGAAACAGATGAACTGCTTATGGCTGATTAAGGGCTAATAAATCAGAGCAAGTCAAACTCTCGTTTTGGTTTAAAATGTCTTAAGCTACACTCAAAAGAAAAATCAATCCATCCGTACTCAAATCAATCCCAAGCGGTATCAATAGTACCGTGACTGCGGATTTTCTGGAGTCAAGTACAGAAAGATTGATTCAAGTACGGATTATTCAATCGCGAAATACTCAACTTATCCATATTCAATACCGAATTCGTACTTAAAATATTTCGAAAATGAGACTGATTAAAGTAAAACTGAGATTAAATCAATCTCAAAATGCGCTTGATTCAAGAATTATAAAGTTGATTTAATCCCCATTTCGTACTTTAAATAAACCAAAAGTGAAATTAAAAGAAGAATATTATTATAATTGATTTACATACCCGTTTCACACCTTAAAGAGCTCCAATTATAAAACACCAGCATCATGCCAGCATATGATTTTTACTTTAAAAACTTAATGTACATATTTAACTAAAAATATAAACTTAATGAGAACTCATGCCTTCAAGTTTACTTCTTAAACTTTAAAAAGTAAAATTGATTAAAATTTAAACATGAATATCATGTGATTTCTTCTTGTTCTGTTGTTATCGTTGTTTCTACACACAACAAGCAAATCGTTTGTTTAAATCAGGTGTTTAAATGTTAAGGGCCGATGTTGATTTTGAATAAAACACAAATTATTTAGGAAATTATTGTGATTTCTTTTTATTATGATAATATTGGTATGGTTCAATTATGTATGGAGCAAAATATCGCGCCCTTGGCGGCACACCTCCATCCGATGGTCCAAATTTTTGATGTCGCTGAGGCATAATTGAGGTTCTATGCCGTTAATGTGCCGAATTATCTCATCCTTTAGCTCTTGAATTGTTGCCGGCTTATCGACGTACACCTTTTCTTTCAAATAACCCTAAGGAAAGAAGTCCAACGGTGTCAAATCACATGATCTTGGCGGCCATTTGTCGCGCAAAAGAGCCATTGTTTCGTTAGTTGTGTGGGAGGTAGCACCGCCCTGTAAAAACCACATATCGTCCACATCCATATCTTGAAATTCGGGCCATTAAAAGTTCGTTATCATCTTACGATAGCGAACACCATTCACAGTAACTGCCTGACCAGCCTCATTTTGGAAAAAATACGGCCCGATGCTGCCGCCAGCCCATAAACCGCACTTAACAGTCACTCTTTGTGGGTGCATTGGTTTTTCGACAACCACTCTTGGATTATCATTCGCCCAAATGCGGCAATTCTGGTTATTGAGGAATCCACTGAGGTGAAAATGTGCCTCATCACTGAAGATGATTTTCACGACATGCATTTTGATTTGAACGCCCATTTTCATAATAAGCCTGAATAACTTTAACGCGTTGGTCGTTGTGTATCTTTCCATGGTTCAAATTGAGTTAGTCTGAAATTGAGAAATGTCAAATAAAATGTAGAAAAAAACTTGACGTTTAGATGTGGTTCACATTCAACATCGAGCCTTAACATTTAACCACCCGATACTTCGTTTAAGAATTTAATACTTACTTTAAGAAATTCCGGGATTGATCCATTTAGGATTGTTTTGAGTACGTTTTAGTGTTATTCGAACTTGAATTTTTGAATACGACTCGTACTAAATATAAGTATAAAAAACTTAATTTATCCCGAGTGTTTTTCTTTCTGTGTACCAAATCAATAAATCAATAAATAAATAAATATAAACTATCTTTAAATGCATATAAATGGGCGTTTAATCTTCCAATGCAGACCATATAAATTTGACAGCATTTATCGTTGTGCTGCCACATGTTATTTCTTAAGCTACGTAACCTAAAGTGCAAAAGGGCGTCACAACGCTTTTTATGTTTTTATAGGGGAAGCAAAAAACAAAATCAAAAACAACAAGGTGTACTTGGCGTTTTAATTTCTTTAAAAAAGTCGCCATTTTTGATCGCAGGGATCAAAATTTTTTTGTGAACATTTTGTTTAATAAAACGAACAAAAATCAATTAAAAACTCTATTTCGAATTTTTTTTTGTTGCTCCCTTTTGCATTTTAGATCGTCACCTAATAATATATGGGGCACTCATTTACAGCTGTTAAGTTTAAACTACATAAAAATATAAGTTCAGTTAAACTAAACGGCTGGTTTATTAGCCATAAGAATAAGTTTTTGACAGAAAGAATAAACTAGGATTAGGAGTTAGATTAGCTTATCTTATAATACTGCATCTCTGTGTGGCTTATTTCGTAGCGCATAAATGTGTGCTTACTTTTAAAAATGTAGAATTAGGGCTTCGCAAAATAAAAAAAATTTTGTATTCGGTACCTTTTATCAGGGCTGTGGAGTCGGAGTTGAAACTCGCGACTCCGACACCAAAATTTTTCGGCATAAAAATTTTTCTAATATTTTCTAAAATAAAAACTCTTTGAAATAGGCGATGTAATATTTAACATATCGATTCGAAATTTTTATAGAATAATTTTCTTGCTATATATTTAACCATTTAAAAGGTACTGCATTAAAGAAAAATGAGTTTAAAGTCAAATAAGGACCAGTCACATATACATTTCGCATCAAGCTTAGAGTAGGAGTGGGAGTCAGAGTTGGAGTTGGAAAAAATTTCAGTGGTTGGAGTCGGAGTTAGAACTATTTTTTGACGACTCCACACCCCTGCCTTTAATCCTCTTTCACGTTTTTTAGTAAAAGATTAACAGCCATATGGAAAAAAGAGTTATAGTTCAAATTAGTTAACCAACACATTAAGCCCAGCAAAAGTGTATTGGCTTAATGTGTTGATTAATTAATGCGAACTTTAACTTTATTTTGCATAAGCAGGTAAAGCTTTTAGCATTGCCATATGTATTGACAATTTATTTTATGCATAAGTTTAAAACAAATGTCAAAAACGGTCATTAAATTATTGTGCGTAACGAGAAAAAGAAGAAGAAAAGGCGAAGATTTTGTATTGTGTTAAAAAATTTTATGTATTAATAAATAAATAAAATCGATAAGGAAACAAAACGATCAAGCAATATTTTATCTAACGAAGTGGAATATTATGGAATAAAACCTGTTGATGAAAACATGAACATTGAATTTTTGATCAATTGAAATTCTTCAACAAATTCTTTGCCATTTAATAAATTAAAAAGATTTGGCCATTTGACAACCCAAAAACGAATTTCAAATGTTAATTTAATCTCTGATCTTTAAGTCAAAAACTGGCTGTAAAATAACCAGAGTTCTAATCACTTAAATCGAAGTAACATCGTAACCTGGGGGTTAACCCATATTTCGATTCGAAAGAAAAAATTTATGAGTTCGACCAATTCGTACTATTTGTTTCGAATGAACGGAAGCTTCTTATACTTTAACGAAAAAATGCCTTTTAAAGCTGTTTCCCAATTTAGAATTGATATATTTTTTCATGGAAATTTTAATTCTTTCACAACTTGTTAAAAGAAAATTTTTAATATTTTGACAATATATTATTTTTCGAACGACCATAAACAAATTGTCATGACAACAAAATACCTTCTGAAGTGCCGGCAAATAAGACTGAAATGAAGAATTTTAATAACTTGACCATAGCGTTATCTACGGGGACAACACTTTATCAGGAAATTTATTATTTTTGTTTAATAAATATATTTTTTGAATTTCAGCTAAATCGTACCATAAATTAAAAAAATTTAAATATCCGCCCCAACTTTCGGCAATAAGCTTAAGAGAAACCTGGTCCTAGACTAAACTAATTTATTGTCCAAGTTTGGTGTCAATCGGTCCAGCGACTCTTGAGTTTTAGGAACACGATAACATGTACCCGGAAAAAACTTTTTATATATATCGCGACCTTAGGACAACAAGGTTCTGTTTGCACCTTAACTACATATATGATAGAACTTTGTTGTCCTAAGGACGCCTAATGAATAAACCACAGGACTTCGGTCTTTCTTTTCTACCGCAGCTCAGATTCGGCTTCTGTCTAAAAAAGTTCGTTCGGTCGGACTCTACAAAACATTATTGGGACCTCTCCTGGATGCAAAGGTTTTTGTGAACAATAACGAAATTAGGTGCCAGACCGAAATAACTGGACTTCAAGTTCGGATTTCGCATAACCTTAAGTTGACCTTCTCGAAAAGTTGTGTGTGCAAACGAATAATGTACATTTTTTAGTGATGTTTTCTGATCAAAATATTGAAACTACTTACACCAGACCTTTAAATTAATTTCTTCACAAAAATGCGATTTTGACCTTTACAGGCTTAGTTTAGTAGATTTGACAATTTTTTTGGATTTGTAAGGTATAATATTCCATAGGAAAATATAAACCATTATTGATCTTTGACCTCAAGAACCATCAGAAATTTTATGAACTGAGTTGAGTCCCCTTCGTTAATATACTCTGATCTTTGGGTTTAACTGATATAGCGTCTATAACACAAAGGCAGAATTAATTATTTGTCGAAAGTGCCATCAGGCAAGCAACTTGTAGAATTTCTAGGCCTCTTTAAAATTTTGATAGAGGAAACTGCAACCTATGAGAACAAACGAAGTTGCTCTTATAGCAAATACGGCGACTGACCTGCAAAGCCACCTAATGGGGTGATTACGAATGACAGCTGAATTGTCAGCGAAATCTGACAACGCCGCTGATGATGTAAAATATAAAATGAAAAAAATTGTTTGTATATTTTAACATGAGCGGCATTGCCTAATTTCGCGGCTGGAAACGCAACTTCAGTTCAGTTGCCATCCGTAATCGACCCATAAACCTCTAAGTCGGCGAAATGACCAGCAGGGGATTCCGTTAAAATACAAACAACACCGAAACAATGATAATATTCCGAGAACGAATTGACCTCTCATCAAAATTGGAAAGCAACAGCTAAAACAGGTGGAACAGTTCCTCAATCTTTGAGCAGTTATAATAGACGATGGAAAATTGGACAAAGACCTTAACACTAGAATATCGGCGGCAGCTGGATTATACATTAAACTTCACAAGAAATTCGTGAATAAATAAGAGGTGACCCCCCCCCCCCCCCCCCCAAAAAAAAAATAGCTGTGCACAACTCTACATATACAACATCCTTTACATACGGATGTGAGTCATGGGTACTTATTACGAAGACACAAGGCCGGATTCAAGCAGTTGTACCTATAAAGAGTAGCCGAAAAAAAAAGTACAGAACCCCTACAAATTTGAATTAATTACTCCAAGATGAGGTGGTATGGGCACGTTTCCAGACTCCCGACTGCCAAAAAGAATTTTAGAGGCTAGAGCAGAAGGTTCAAGAGGAAGAGGACCCAGAACAACAACTTGGCAAGACACAATGGATAACATCTTCAAAGTAAACTGATTAGACCAACGAATGACGCAAACAACAGCACAACACAGACAGAAACAGAAATGGCACAACTTTTACAAAAAGTTTACGCGGAAAGGAAGAAGACGACCGGAATAAGGAAGATCATGCAGGCAGAATAATTTATTTGGCTGTAGTACTCATTGGACAAGTTAATGGTCGTCTATTTCAACTTGTAAAATATCTAGACCCCTGCAGTCCTAATCAAGCTGACTAGATACTGCATGACTGCAAAACACGTAGCGGTGACATATAGAAAGAAAATCAGATATCGGTAAAATACCTTTTCTTTAACTAATCTATCATACAGGAGCACGAACAGAGATGTCCGGCCAGGCATATCTCTGAGGATATGGATTAAGAAAAGCTTCATTAAAGGATCTTAAGGATTTAATTCTTCATGAGATATAATAATAGACCTATTGACTTATAATTAAACACTCACTAAAATCGAGTACTATCTCTCTCACTCTCTCGTATCGAGCAGATCTTTAGTAGGTTCCAAGCAGGATTATAACACATTATTATGCTAGCCTTAAAGAATCGTTGTGTTCAATTATAATTTATAAAGGAGTAACAGCAATACCCAAGGCGAATTCGTGTAAAACACAACATCGTATTTTATTTGTTGCTTTCGTTGGTCGATATATAAAACACATGCAACTTTTGAAATTCCTCTCAGTAAGTAAGAAAAAAAAGTAGCTCAGCTGGGCTTTCAACGCCACCTGAAAAATTAATTTGCCTTGGTCATCCCTAAACAAGAGCGGAAAGCTGTTTCTAGCTGATAAAAATGCCCATGCCCATACAATGCCCATGTAGCATACCGAAATAACGTGGCGACAACGTTTGCAATTGGAAAATCTCAATTTCGATAACGCGTTTAATAGTGAAGTTGGGTGCAAACATTAAAAAAAAAATTATCAAAAATTATTTTCAGGAATACAAAATTTACTATTAATGAGATTTCTCTATGACGTACTAAATTCCCAATTTATTATTTTTGATAAATACACTGAAATTTTTTGTTGAGGGAAAGCTGGTTTCTTTCCGCATGTAATTGATTGCTTAGGCCAGATCATCAGGAAACTTTTTCCAAAGACTTTAGAAATACTAAAAATATTATACAAATAATACTATAAAATGAATAAGGATTTTAAACGCTCTGGTCTTACCTGTAACAATATCAAAGATTTAACAAAGCAACAACAATAAACAGTGAGCTTATCTTTTCTTACATTCCCCTACAATTGGCTGGTTGTAAACAAAAAAATAAAGAAGGAGAAAGAAGTTTTTAACATTTTAATATTTTTTTTTTGTAGTGTACTTTTTTTTGTTAAAATAACAGTACGACTTATGGTAGAAGGTTAGTGATCGGCGGGGGTTCTGCTTGCCGGGAAAAGTAATATCGGTTAACTAAAAGTTAAACGTGTCCCGGCGTTTCGCTGCCGTACAGTGCAATCACGGTTGTTATATTTATTTTTTCATAATCCTATTTTTATCGCTTGGCGTCATTGATGCTTTTATTTCGGTATGGCATTTAAGCGCTAAAGCTAAGCGGAAAAACGTTCCGCTATTGTTTATGCAAGGGAAAAGTTCAGTTCTTATACAAAGAAATTGCAAGCTCTTTAGCATATCAGAGGGCAGATTATGGCATATGATATTGTCCCACATTTCCATTTCAATTTTATTTTAATTTCGATCGATATCAAGTGCCGTAATTGGCCACCAGCTTTCAAAAATATATCGTTTTGTTACTTTCTTTATAAAAAAAATTTAAATTTAAGAATACATTCATTTATAGCTATCGCAAGAGGTTAGAAGGATTCTGTATTTATAAGGTTGTTCTTGTTGTTGTTTGCTATAAAACTTATAAAGGTTAAATTGTTTTATTTGGTAATTCTGTTTTTCTATATTTATCTCGTTAATTTTTTGTGTCGTCTCTTTTTTTTTTTGTGGGAGCAGACCGACAGCATCAGATATACAATTTTTGTCTAAATGGATGGAGATGGATGGAATGTATGATTTTCTGTGTGTGTGATTGTATCCCATTACTTGCCACTGTTTAGTCTGGTTAAATAGTGGTAAGCATATTAAGGAAGTTGCTGTTTTACTTATTTATCTTCGTTGATTTTTTTCTTTTCTTATGTCGTCTTTTAAAGAGATTTGAGAAAAAAGGACCACAGCAACAACTACAAGAAGAATAAAATGTGGCAGATTTATTGTATTAAACTTTTTCAGCATTTAGACTTTAAGAAGCAAAAAAGAATAAAGATGAATAAACGAAAAGTGTAAAAAAACTCAAGTTCTCTGAAAACAGTTTGGAGGTATTTTTATGTGAATCGTTAAGAGGTATGAGAGGTGGGTTATTTGGTGGGAAATGAAGAATGAAAATAGTAGATAGAGATACAGCAATTGAAGTTTGAAGTACATGTAAAGGATGACACGAATAGATAGTAAGGAACATGTGAATGGCGAAGCCAACAACAAAAAATAAATAAATGATTACAGTAAAAAGCGAAGAAGGAAAAGAACTTTATTTATGCTCATAAAGATTCTAACTAATTCTTTGTTACAACAAAAATTTTCTGTATTTTATATGTTATTCTTTTTTATTTTTATTTTTGTTTTCTTACGAAAAAAAATTCTAGAAATATGCAGAATATATGAAAGAGAGTAACGACAACAACATCTTTTAAGCGTTATGCGAAAATGTGTAAATTTATGGATAGAGAAAATCATTTGTTAGAAGTCTAACATTTTATTTAGATTTTGCATGTTTGAAATACAAGTTAAAACAAGAAAGTAAAGTCAGTCGGTCAAGTCCAGCCATATGATTCCCTACACCAGAGTACCCTATTTGGGTCCCATGGACCCGCCAGAACAAAATGATGTTAAGAGGTTAAGATTAATGTAAAAGTTCTTTATGGCAAATATTATTTAGATATCTTCATCTATATGAGTTTTGTTTGCCTTTAAGTGATTTTTGGAGGGCCTACCAGCTGTATTACAAAAATCAGCGCTCTGTGAGAAATGTTTTTCGTGCGAAATGTTTTTCAGTTATAAAGCTCATGTCAGGCTCTATGGTTACGTTTATAAAGCAACCTGAAGAGTACCAAGAGCTACCATTACATCCATTAAAAACATTGGTATGGTGTGGTTTATGGGCTGGTAGGATCATTGTTCCATATTTCTCAAAAAATGAGGAAATTCAGAATGTAACCGTCAATGGTAACCGTTATCGTACCATGTTAACGGACTATGTGCTTCCTGAAATTCAAGCGCATGGTCTTGGTGAGCTCTGGTTTCAATGAAACAATGACCTTGTTGAGAAATCATTTTGGTGAGAACTTAATTTCACGTTTTGCTACGATAAATTAGCCACCAAGATCGTGCGATATCACGCCTTTTGACTATTTTCTCTGGGGAAATGTAAAGCCTGAGGTCTTCAGGAATAAGCCAGCTACGATTGACGCCTTGGAAGCCAACATTACTCGTGTTATTCGCGAGATTCCAGTCGCTATGCTCGAGCGAGTCGCCCAAAATTGGTCCTACCGAATGGACCACCTAAGACGTACACAGAAAAAAGTTTTTTATCAATTATAAAAATGGTTTAAAAAGTATTTTAGTTTAATTAATGTGATAATTGAATCAATTATTTTTTAGTTGAACGAAAATTAAAAATATAATTTTGATTAAATTAACATTTTAGTTGTTTTGAAATACATTTTTAATAAAAATATTAATTTAATATCAAAAAACATTAATTGACTTTTTGTTTAAAATAAAATAATTTAATCTTGTAGAATTGTTGTTTGGAATTGTAAATTTTTAATTAAATAAATTAACACATTGTTTGAAATGGCAAATTAGCCTTTGCCATTTCAAAAATTGAAATTAAAAATATAATTTATTGGAAAAAAAATATTCACAATTTTATAATTTTTAGTAATCAATATAATCATTTTGGTAATAGGTGCAAAATCAACAACTTTGTTTGCTTGATATTATGAATTTGGTATAAATTGGGTGATTAGAGACAATTTTTAATTTTTTCTGTGTAGTTATGGCCAACATCTATATAATTTTCAAACAGTAAATGCCATAAATTGTACTTTTAACCGATAATAAAAATTTAAAGTTCACTTTCAAATTTATGTGTTTTATTTTACATTATAAATCAAACCTCACGATGAGTCACCCGATATAAGTATTTTCCCAGGTATTGCGTTATTTTTAGACATTTTATTTTGCACAAATGAAGTTAGAAAATTTCGCAAAACCTTAAATTGTCTAAGACTTTGCAAATAAATTTCTGGAATTCCCGGTCATAAAATTTCTGGGAGTTTTCGGGAATTTTTCCTGAAAGAAATTTCGAAAGGATACAATGAGTAGATGAGGGGCTGCTAATTAACATCGGTAAGACTGTCCTACGTTATATACTTTTCTGCCATTGTTGCCAGAAGTATGAAAATACCTACATGTCTGTGTTTTCTTTCCTAAAATATTGGACTGTATACCAGTAAATTCTATAAAACAGACGTATTAATACATTTTTGGGAATAAAAGTTCTTAACTTTGTGTCTTAGCCTTAAACTTACTTTTAATGGGTAATTTATTTATATTTTTCTAATTTGATAAGCAAAATTTTAAATTTTTAAGAGTTTTTGTAAAAATGCAGTTTGATAATTAGAATAATTATGACTAAATTGCAAAACGTCAGCTGCAAAGCAAATAGCTTGTTTAAAGGCATTCTACAATGCAACCGTGTAGAATTTGACAATATTATCCGTCCCAAATGTAAGCTAATAAAAGTCGTACTGAACTTCTTAAGAGGGTAAAGCGTTTTTTTTTTCATGTCAAACTTCTCATTTTCATGCAGTTTATACGAAATAAACCTTTAGAACGCGAATTCAACACCATCCGACTGGAAAATCTTATTTGATAGATCGCTAGCTCGGTTTGTTTCATTAAAAATATATTGACAATATAATTTTCTTATTTAGGTAGCTCAGTAAGATTGAGTCTTAAGCAAAATAATTAAAACTCTTTGTCCAAAATGATCATCGATCGGTGCCTTAACCTCCTCCTTACCAAAGGTGTTTATATATGAATGTTATTCGGTTAAGACCGTTTTACACCATCACACAAATCTTAGGTATTTTGACGAAAACACCTTTCCTGATCTAATTATTGTTTTAAACTTTGAAAAAGCACCACCCGACTGATTGTTGTTAAAGGCTGCTTTACACTATCACACAAGTCTTAAGTATTTTGACAAAAATGCATCGGTGGTACTACACATATGTTTATAGCCGATAAACAAGTTTTCGTCATAAAATTTGCTTCGTTTTTTTAAAAACTCAACAATTTATTTAGAAAGTAAAAATTTCCATTTAACTGAAGCAATTTTAATGAAGTTATTAACGAAATAAAACCGAAATAGTGGGTATTGGGTGTAGGTATTTGTAAGGCGGAGGTTAAATATTGGCAAGCCGTTGTGCGCGGATTTATAAGAACACATTTACCCCAATATCAAGATATGAAAAATGGTTCCAAATAAAATCACAATTTTTACTTTGGGGATGATTTTTAAGATGAAAAATTACCCCAAAAGATTTTATATAAAATTCAATAAAAATTTCAAGTTAATTTACATAATAAAGAAAGAATTACCCCAAATGTAGGGCCATATTTTATTTTTCAGCCCAATTATGATTAAATATTCCATGGGAGTTTTTTCCATTTCTACAACACAGAAAAAATTATTAAATTTCTCCAATCACCAAATTTGTTCTAAATTCATTATATCAAGCAAACAAGTTGTTGATTTTGCACCTATTACCAAAATGATTATATTGATTACTAAAAATTTTAAAATTTTGAAAAAATATTTTCAATAAATGATATTTTTAATTTTAATTAAAAATGTGATCAAAAAAATTTGCCATATCAAACAATGTGTTAATTTATTTAAATAAATATTGACAATTCCCAACAACAATGCTACATGTTTAAATTATTTCATTTTAAACGAAAAAAGTCAATTAATTTTTTGTTATTTAATTAAAATTTTAATTGAAAACTTATTTCAAAACAACTAAAATGTTAATTAAATCAAAATTAAATTTTTAATTTTCTTTCAACTAAAAAAATGATTGATTAAATTATCACATTAATTAAATTTAAATACTTTTTAAAACATTTTTTTAATTGATAAAACACTTCTTTCTGTGAATAGAAGTTAAATATTAAAAATGGGAGGAGGGAAAAAACTCCCATGGAATTTTTATTTTTAATTGGGCTGTTTGTTTTGAGGGCTATTTTTAACTTTTTTTTTATCATTCTGTACCCATGTTCTGTAACTTTGGTGAAAACTTCTCGCATCAAAAACATGTGAAACAAAATATTCCATCGTTTCTCGAAAAGTGAGAAAAAAGTGTGTCTGTAACTCATGTCGAAAACTATAAAAAGAGATTACGTCGTAACGTTATACATTTCCGTGTTCATATTGATTGCATTTCGCATTTTTAATTTATTTTTTAGTGTTAAAAGTTTTTCTCACCCCGTTTTTATGCGTGAGCTTATTTTACAGTTCAAAGCGGGAACTTTCTCACAACAATTTTACAGACACAATTTTTCTGTAAATTGGCGAGTGACAGCTATTACTCGAAAAAATGTTAAAGACACAGTTAAGTGAGAAAAACAGCTGTTTGTTTCAAATTATGGCATTTTTGTTTCATTTCTCACATTTCAGTCGAAAATTTTCTCGACGCGGGAGTTACAGAACATTGTGAAAAAATTTGGGGTCAATTGTAATTTTTTTTTTTGTCATATTTATTGGGGCCATATTTTGCAGCGCCGTTAATACTACTAAACAAAGTTGCCATGTTGTTTCGAAGTAACAATCCATATATTATAAGTCTTTACAAATCATGTTCTGTAACTAGAGTATAATTTAAGCTTTCTTCATGAGAGCAAGAGTTTCAAAGTTTGAAAAACTTAGATAAGAAAGTACTTAAGAAATTTTTGGTTCTGTAAATACGAATCGATTTAAATAAAAGTTAAGATATCTTTACTCGAAAAGGTAAAAAATATCTTAAATATTTTTGAACACTAAAAAGTGTAGAGTGGGTAACTATTTAAAAAATAATTCTCATATAAATTAAATAAATATAATTTATTTTCTATAGTGAAATTGCAACTACAAATTTATTCTCATCTCAACTCTTTCATTTTATTCTCCCAATCTCTTTTTCTCACTTTTTTTTCAATTACAAACATTAAATTCAAGTTAAACAAATTAAATGAGACGGATGAAAATTATGCAGAAAACAAATTTCTACTTCATATTCCTGCCGCCATTCAATCCTCGACTTTTTCAGTATGTAACAACAAAATTATATAGAATCTTCTCATTAGTAACAGCGACCGAATGAGTGTGTTTCTATTATGCATACATGTGCATTTTTAATATTGTAAAATATATTATATAATTATATACTGACAATTAAATATGTATTTGGATGGATTTTGTTATATACATTTTTAAGTACATAAGTTATTATTAAGTACATACTTTAGTAACACATAAACTTGTTAACAATTTCCTTTGGCAACAATACAAATTAGCAAAAGTTCTTTATATACAATAACAATATGTATTCATTATTACTTTTACAACAACTAATATAAATTAAAATAATGATAACAATACTAAAAACAGCTACAATTACATATAGAACTTCTCAGAAAATTACCAGCGTCAATAATAAGTAGTATCTAAACTGAATCTAAATTAAATACAATTAAAAGATACAGGTATACAGATATACATACACCCCCACAGTCCCTTAAACGTTATACAACAGATATTTGAAAATTTACATATACACCCAATTCTCTTTTTACACGATAGATACGTTCCCAATAAATTCGTGTAAAAAAATTCGTGTAAAAAAAGATACCTAAAAAAAAACGTAAAAGTACAATAAACAACAATAAAAAATCAAAAAAATCGTGTTAAAACAAAACAATTCGTGTAAAAAGAGAAAAATGTTAACTTTTTAACTCGTGTTAAATGAAAATTCGTGTAAAAATAATTCGTGTAAAAAGAGAATTAGGTGTACACACATTAGTTTTATTAATCTATTTAATGTATGTATATTATAGAATTTAATTCACATTTTAACAAATTGACATAGCAATTGCAATCGTAGCCGTTGAAAGTATATTTTTCGCAAACACTGTACTCGTGGGTGCGCTATTTGTATTTCGGGTACTTGACTGAGCAATAAACGACTACAACAGATTTAAATTCAGATTTATTCCGACGAATGTTGCACTGTTTCCAGTAATAATTGATCTTTTTCACGAGACTTTAATCTTAAGTTGGGATTTTTAATCTTTGCCTTCTAAATGACATTATTTAATGCGAGTATTTAATCTGTATTAAATTTGACATTTAGGGCATGTTCGTAAATGAATCACTGCGCTGCTTCAGTGATTTCAAATAGTTATATAAATGTATATATATATTAGACCGACTCAAGTTGTATGGAGCCGAAAAAAGTGTTTTAGTTACCCCTTTGAAAATAAAGGTTGATATGTTTTATGATGATTCCCAAAATATTTTGGTTCTAGCGTTCGTTGACCATCCGTGAGCTGGACCACTTTTAAAAAAGGTATTTTTTTCAGTTGTTCGAATTTTTTTGTACTTTGCTCCAAGACGACATAAATAAAATTTGGTATCATCGAAAAGAGTTTTTGAAGCAGCATCTAATGGTATATAAAACTTGACCACTTGCGACCTACTAATTGAGATATTAAGCTAAATACATATTTTCGTTTCGGGTTTTTTATACAAATTCTACGTATGTGGAAGTAATTTTCTGCTTTTCAAATTGAATCTGTTTTAAAATAATGTTAATTTACTTTTTTTTTTGTAATTATTCACCTAAAACGGGAAAATCGCGATATATTTTATCTTTTTTCATATATAGGCAATATGGGTATCAAATATATTCACTTTTCAATATATTAAAATGTGAAAAATACAAATAATAATAAATACAATAAAAAATTTAAAATTTCTAAAAAATCTTTTCGCGATTCTTTCTTTGAATAAAGTTTGCACGATTCCATTTTGTTTGAAATATGACCTGGTCGATTACTGTCGATAACAGAAAGACATGATTGGCTTACTAGCTTAACAAATCGTTCCGTGTTTTGCGAATGGCAGTTAATTTTATCTCTATAAACTGTTTTAAATTGTGACTTCACCTGGTATTTCAATAATTTCTTCAGAATCACAAAGATCTTTAACATACTGATGGGAATAAAATTGTATACAAGGTGGTTCAGTAATGCGACCAATTTTATTAAATTTGATCATATCTTTTAAGGACTCGCACTCGAACAATATTTTTGGAATATTGAATTGTCGAATATCATCAATATTACTCCATATGACTGGTTATTGCACTGCTGTCGCAAAAATAACAATAGCTGGATTATGTCACAGTTTGTCGGAAGCATAATTTTGTTCACCTGAACAGTAGAAAAATCCAGTTTTAGTGTTTTCGGAAATTTATTTTTCAGTATAATATTATGAATTTGTCTGTTATTAAAAGATTAATATGTTTTTAATTAAAAAATTAATATTTAAGAACTTAAATTTAGTTCACAGCATCCAGGGTTTGAAAACGGATCTTTTGCTTATCACCATGTTATTATAATTGAAAAATCAAACAATTTGATACCCATATTGCCTATATATGAAAAATATAAAATAGATAAAATATATCGCGATTTTCGCGTTTTATGCAAATAATTACAAAAAAAAAATAAATTAACATTTTTTAAAACAGATTCAATTTGAAAAGCAGAAAATTACTTCCACATATGTACGTAGAATTTGTATAAAAAACCTGAAACGAAAATATGTATGTATGTATAGTAGGTCGCAAGTGGTGAAGTTTTATATACCATTGGATGCTGCTTCAAAAACTCTTTTCGATGAAACCAAATTTTATTTTTGTCGTCTTGGAGCAAAGTACAAAAAAATTCGAAAAACTGAAAAAAGACCTTTTTTAAAACTGGTCCAGCTCACGAATGGTCAACGCTAGAACCAAAATATTTTGGGAATCATCATAAAACATATCAACCTTAATTTTCAGAGGGGTAACAAAATCACTTTTTTTTTGAGTCGCTCTAATATATATATATATATATATATATATATATATATATATATATATATATATATATATATATATCTTCCGATTTGGATGAAATTTGCACCAAGGTTAGTCTTATTGGATAGTAGTTTAGACACAAATTTTCAACAAGATCAGTCAAAAAGTTTCTGAGTTAGAGGGGGTAAAAATTTGACATTTTGGCCAAACCAGTGTTCTTTCTCATCCATGTAACTTATAATCTATTGGTGTTAAGCCTATAGTACACGGCATGTAAAAAGACACATGCGCATGTGGTTCTGACGTAATTTTGACGTCAATGCAAAGCCACAATAAACATTGCGTGTTGTGTGATGACATCAAAATTACGTCAGAACCACATGCGCATGTGTCTTTTAACATGCCGTGTACTATAGGCTTTAGCAAAATTTCATGGTTTATTGTCATAATGTTCTAACATTTTACAATGGTTTTAAAATATTGTTGTTGGCTTGTAAACAAAAAGTGCCTTAAATAAATAGAACGTTGCTTGCTATGTTTATTGTGCTGTCGTAATTAATAGCACATTAAATTATGAGGGGTTGCTCACAACAGTCGTATTTTTTCATGTTATTATTCTAAGACATATGACTTTATGACACCTTGTGAATCCCCCAATTATATAGCTATTTCTTCAAGCTTTCGAAAAAATTTTTTTTTTGTTTTTTTTTTAAATTTTTTTTTAAATTTAAAACTTATTTTTTATTATTTTTTTTTTTTTTTAAAAGGGTAATTTTTGTTTGCCTTGAAGACCCCAGATAATTTCTTTGATGTTGAACATTGCCTCATTTTACATTATTTACTACGTCGAGTACGCAATTAAAAAGTAGAGAAGATAATACGCAGCCTTGACGTTCACCGGAACATATTTTAATGCTGCTGCTTAGCCGTTTTTCATGGAGGATTCGGCAGGTAGCGTTGCTTAGCTTTGGGAAGAACTCATTTGGATCCTAATGCGGTCCGTATGGCAGGGTGGTGTAGGATATCAGAAGCTTTTTCAAAATCCATGAATGCAGGTATAGTGGCAATCTCCACTCAACAGACTGTTTAATTATTACCATTAGCCTGTTAACATGGCCAACACAAGTTTTATGGGCTTGAAACTCGACTTGTTCCTTTCTGAGCTCTGGCATGAGGTTGGCTGACAACCTTTATTTATTTGCGAAATCACCTTGTTTAACATGCTAATGGCTATTTTCTCAATGTATCGACAAACTGCCTGTTACTTAATGTCGACATAAATTTATTTGACCGTTAAACTGTCCGCTAACGATTTTGGTTTCCTCAATATACCACCAAAGAACATTGTTTTCAGTTGGCAACACCTTTCAAAATACATGTAAAAGTTGGGCGTCAGCTGATTGAATTTATCAGTAAGGCAAATAAGTAATTGACAGATTAGTGCCGGTTAGCTTTGCTACAGAATAGAAGCTAATGAGACATTGGGAAACCAAATTTCTGTGAATTGCTGTTTTTCGATGGGAAAAAGATAATTGCCTAATGAGAAAAGGGCCATATGTAGTGGGATTTCTCTCCAGTTTTTGCAATCGGTTAGATCGTCTTTTTTTGGTAAGTTGAGGATCACTCCTTTAGCGATTTCTTCAGGTATAATTATAAATAATAATATATAAACGATTTCTTCTAAAAAGTAATCTTCAATACAAAATTTTTATGCAAAAATTTTTCTTAAAGAAAATTTCTTCAAAAGAGAGAATTTTTATAAGAAATTTCTTTAAAAGTTAAGTATTTGATACAACATATTAAAAAAAATTTAAAAACAAAAATTCTTCTAACTAAATATTTTATAAAAAAATTTTCATTAGGAGTATCTTTGTGAAAATTTTTTTTCTGCTCACAAACTTCTTCAACCAAAATACAAATAATATATGAAATTTTTTTAGTTCAAGTTTTTTTTAGGTTTTAAAAATTTCCTGTAAAAATCGATAACTACAATAATGTAACACAACAAACAAAAGTAAAGAAGAAGATGAAAGAACAGAATAAACGTAAAAAAGAAAACATATTCAGAAATAGAAATGACATTACCCTGTTATGTGGAATCTAGTGGGTACACAGATATTTATGTGGGTACACATCCATTTGTACCTACATTTTTTCACATGCCCACTGTACACTTTACTCTCGCATATTGACAAAAAATCTCACGAACCTCATCATGCACGAGTGTTAAATAAGCATCATATTCCAACAACCCCTTCTTCCTTCCGCTCGGCTTTTTATTTAATTTTTTTTTTTTTTTTTTTTTTTTTTTTTGATTTTAGTCCTTTCAAGAAAAATTTTAGCCTCTTAAGTAAAACACCTACAAACAAACAGAATATGAAGAAAATATCCTTCATATACTGGCTTTAACAAGAAACGTTATACATACACATGTAATATAAATACACATACTTATAGCTACCACACATGTACATAAGTAAGTATCTGTGTTTATGTAAATGTTTATTATTTACATTGTACAACTAATATGTATAAAGTATAATGCAAAAATATTCTTAACTTATACAGATTTAAACATACAAACAAAAATACATATTTGAAATAATATTACGTATGTATGTAGTCAAATAAATACAACTAAAATATTATCTGGGGAGGAAATAGCACTTTGTCTTCCTATTGCCACCATCCAGTCATCAATCTCCTCTTAACCTCCCCCATCTGGAGAGAAATCGAGTAATGTACTAGTTCAATGCTGGCGATTAACAACAAAACCAACAACCAACAACATTGATAACAACAAAAATATTGAATAGTAAATAGAAAAACGTATAGATAATTTAATGCTACTTTAGTCACAAACTGCTGACGTCTTTCAAAATGATATATATTTGTATGTATGTATATGAATGTATAGTATTTCGCAAATGTTCGTTCATCCATTCATCCATCCATTCATTTGCCACAATATATACATCCTGTATTGTTCATTGGTTGCTGGTTGTTCTACTCACGTTGGTTCATTTAATTTTTGGCCGCTCTGGCGTCTCGTACTTAATGTTGTTGTTGTTTGTTAAGCCTGAAGGGATTCATTATAATATTAATTTTCATTATTGAAATTATAATTGTGTATAAAATAAACATCCATATACTACTTGGATACAAACTTTTTTTTAGTTTTCAAATACCGATACATACAAAGTAGTTGTTGTTTCCTTTCTCCTGCCTTGTGTGGCTAGTGCATGTTCAGGCATGTTTTATGAATAACTTTGTTATAGGCTTTTGCAATTCTTTGTAAGCTTTTGTTTCTTCAACAATCAACTCAGGTTATTTCAAACCGGGATAACAAAGGGAGTTTTGAAATTGTACAAAATCACTTTTTAAAATTGTGCCCTTTATTGTTACTTTTGGGGAACTTCCTTAATCGCCAGAAGAATCTTTGACTGAAGAACTGGCTCCTTTTATTGCCTATGGAAACAAACATAGATTTTTACCGAATTTCCAAGTACATATCCGTCCTTATCGCAGATACCAAATTCATTTAAATATATGGTACATGGTTTTGTAACCTTTGTAAAACTTATCTCTCCACAATAATGCCGCACAAAAGCATTGGACGAACAGTCACATTATAGCTCCTTCCGGACCTCCCAAAACTGTACAGGTATATTATAAAGTCAGTGAAATCGATTTAGCATTTTTCTCCCTTAGTGGAAACATTTTGCACTAAGTACTAAGGAATTAAGTACACATAATTAGTAAAAAGTACCAACAAGAAGTATTGTTTTATCAATTTTGCCAACCCTGGTTTTTGTATATTTTGAAAGGATAATTGAGCAGTAGCTAAATATTGTGGGAAGCTGTAATATGTTCTTATATAATTTCAAACTTAAGCAAAATGACCTTGGCTTTTAACTTGGTCGTAAAAAACCAAACTTTCATATTGTTAGATATGGCAACTCTATTTCTATATTTTTTAAGTTTGGTATGTAATTTAATTGATATAGACTATCGACAGAACAAAATTCGTGATAGTTAATCATTTGGGAAATGCTGCTGGAATTATCACCGTTTGCTCTTTCCCTAAAGTCAGTGGACTGATATTGATTTTGAAGTCATTCCACTGTTTTATCGTACTATTCTTCTTAGAAATGAGGCCCACTATTGTCTTAAGCGCCTATAACACCGTCATACTTGTCATGTCAGTGGTGATTTACTACCCGTCTCCACTATCCATCAACTTGGTAAGAACATCATGTCCCACATGAATTCTACTCGTGTAGACTGTTCAAGTTTATGTTTCGTCCATGTGCTGCCATCGTTGGGTAATCATATGTCTTAGAAACCATGTTCGCCATGATGGTCGCCTAACAATGTCATTTTCTATCTACAACCAATCGCACAAAAACAAAAATTGTGGTAATTCAGAACATGAACATCAATACGTATTTCCCACATACAAGAACATGAACAAATAAGTACCGTTGCTCTGCCGGCGTTATGTTCATGTCTTGTTCAAATCGATAGCCCATGGAGACGTGGAGTTAAGTAACTCTCCTTTTTGGCTTAAAATACTTTCGTTCGTCCACCTGTTGTCTCATTTCTTCATTGCTTATTCTCTATTATGGTTGTCCAATTAAGCGGCGTTTTTATTACTCACCGATCCGGGGCAAATATCCACTTAAAATATCCTTAAACATGCAGAAGCACCAGTAAATACAGAGGCAAGGATTAATTTACCTTTTATTAAGGTCATAAACATTCTTTAGCAATAGTAATTTTCGATTTACCCACGTAGTAGGTGTTATACAGAACGAAAACTTTATGTTCAAGTAAAATAACTATATAATAGCTATGTAAACATTTATGTATGTATGTGCGTTGCTATGCAGCTATCAAATTCATTGCCCACAAATGCGTGTTTTTATTTTTAGAAAATATTTGCTGTTGAATATAGAAATGAGCGGACCAAACTCTAACAGCAATAAACAGCCAACAACTTTAGACCTGGCAACATTTTGCAGCAACAGCAATGCGAGTCAGGGATGGAAAATGGTATTTCGGTGTTTGTACCAACTTTCAAAACAAAATGTACTTCTAAGACAATGACCGCTTTTATTACTCCATTTTTAAGAAATATGAACATTTTTGAGCTTTGAAACTCACACAAGAGTGGAACTAACCGATTTCTTGCCAAATTTCTAGATATTGGCTATTATTAAATATTCGGATTAAATATGCGGATACATTTCAGCGAATGTATATGCGATTTAAAACAAGCGAAGAATTTAGAAATGTGTATGCGAAACCGAACATTCGTCCCAGCTTTAGTTTTAAGTTTGTATAAATGTTTAAAGTTTTACCAATATGATACTCCCATATCTATAGAATATAATTATTACGAAAAATTTACCAGAATCTGGGGGGAAAACCCCTAACCTGGACACTGCGTCTAAAGTAATTTTATCAACAAAGTACACAATATAACTAAAAAGCACAAACGTACCAAATTTTCCATTCCTGATGCAAGAATGGATGTGACACGATGCATTCTTTGCTCGCACACATGCACATACCAATGCATTCGTCAGTTTGTAGTCGTCGTCAACGATTCGTGTAAAGTGGTCATTCGTCTTTTGCTGCTTTATTTAGCAGGTTGGTTTTGACCAACTATTGCCATTAATTATATTTTGCATGAAAGCTTTTTCACCTGGTTTTACTCTTTTACTTCACTCATTTCTTCTTTATGCTTTTAACGTTGTTCACAGGCAATTTTTGGCGCTTTACCACCTGCAGCAGTGCTAAATTCTGACTCATACAGGCTGAGACTGTTAAACATCAAACATTTTTTTGGGTTGAATTTTGTTTTCAATATTCTTCTTTGATTTTCGTTTACCTGTTTTATTTAGAAATCCTTGTGTAATTTGATAGTTTTTGTATAACATCTTTTTGTGCTGCAGAGATGGAAAACGGTGGTTTTTATGATTTTTTTAAGATTAAAGTTAATTAGTGCAATAAAAATTGTATTAGCATTTATGAATTTTATGAGTTCTTTAAATAAAAATAATTGCTTATATAAAAAAAAACCAAATCAAATGAAGAAAAAAATCATCTATTTTAACAAAAGTCGTTAAGGTCAAAGTCGAAATATCCAAAATTTTTTTACAAAATTAAAAAATAGCTTTTTTCTTATTAAAACGATTCAAAAAAAATTCAAAAGTGGAATAATTTAAAAAAGTAGCAAATGTTGCTTTTTACGAATTTCTAAAAAAAAACAATTATAATTTTATAACAAAACACTAATTTTTTAACTTTTTTAAGTAAATCAAATCAATAGGTGCATAAAAAATCTTCAATTTAAGAAATCGCTTAAAAAAAACCTACACAAAAAATCCAAAATTAAAAATAAAAAATATTGTACAATGTACAAATATATATTTGTAACTTATTCTTTATTAATGATAAAGTTAATGAGAAAATTAAATTTTTAAAAATAATTTGCTTCGAGCTCGAAAAAACTCTTAATATAAAAAAAGGTCGAAGAAATAAAATTTTATTTAATTTAAAAAAATGCTGAAAATGCAGTAAAATACACTTATTTCGTAAATGATTTTAAATGTTTATTTCGGACAATCGCGAATTTAAATATCGGTACAACTCTACAAAAATTTTTCTATTACAATTTTAGAAGCCCCAAAAACCCTTAATTTATATAATTTTATCAACAAAAACGTCGACAAAGTTGTAAATGTTACAAAATTTAAAATTTTCCAAAAATCGCCTAGTTAAAAAAAATTCATAAAAACAAAAAATTCTCTAATTCTTTTAAGATATTACTAAAATCAATTTCTTAATTTAATAACTGAAAGTTAAAACCCGTTTTGTAAAAAGGCTAAAATCGCTAAAACGTCAAACTCTTCCAAAAAATTGCCAAAAACCGCCAAAATCGAAAAACCTTTTAATTAATAAAAATCAAACCAATCGAGAATTTTTTTAAAAAAAAACTTTTTTTTAAATACATTTCAAATAAGAGACATTTTTTTACTAAAGAAATAAGTAATATTCTAGGATAAAAAAAATCGTCAGTTCTTAACAATTACACAGTACAACATTTTTCAGTTAATTGATTGCCAACTCAATTCTGTGAACTGTATGTGAAATTAGACCCAAAAAGAAGAATTTCTGCATCATTCGTTTTGTCTTCTTACCTGCGATTTGAAATTAGTATCGATTTGAAGTTAGTACTATCGTATAGGGGAATTTATCACGTTTTAGGCCCTGTTGTTTGACATAGCTCGACAACCACTAGCCCAATTTAGTTGAAATAAATTTTAAAAAATTAAGAATTACAATTCCCTTAATCTGTTCATATATTGTTTTCCTACACAAGTAACACTTTCGAAGTTAAAAATGAATGTATGAAGGGAAAAAATTATTTTTTGCCTAAAAATTTAAATTTTTT
The DNA here is from genome assembly GCA_943735925.1 of Pollenia amentaria. Lineage (NCBI taxonomy): Eukaryota > Metazoa > Arthropoda > Insecta > Diptera > Polleniidae > Pollenia > Pollenia amentaria. The sequence continues at coordinate 127,689,732 of OX031008.1, read as the reverse complement.
TTTTTAAAAATACATAAAAAATCCAAAATGGAAAAAAGTTTCAAGTCTAGTTATTTTTTCGCAAAGTCACATAACCTATGAGCAAAATGAGACAAAGATCATAAAAATCGATGCACGCGTTACGCTTTTATTCGCAATTGAGTAAATGTATGAATTTCAAAAATTTGCTCGAGATATGCACAACATTATTTGGAGAAAACATTGACACCTTTTTCATGATTCTGAGAATTAAAAAAAAGGAATAAACAAAAGGTTATTTGATTTTTATGATTGCGGTAATAAATGTACGTGGACAATTAAACGGAAAGTGGACCTTTTTATTATTTGGGTTTTTCCGGTGGCTACCTATATGATTTTTTTACAGAAATTGCACCCACATTTAAGGGTGGTCATTATTTGGAAAGTTTTGCACAGTTTGAAACGTACAAGTGCTGAATCAGGTATATAGCCAGCCGCCCTTAAAATATGCGCCCATTTATAAGTACCTGGCATTAAAATATTCAAAAATACGTAGTATTTATAGGTGTGCATTGATCGATTTTTGGCATTCAGCCAGTGCCGACGAACGCGAACAGTAAAAGTGATTTTTCTCCAGTTTTTTAAAAGTGAATAACAACAAAACATAAAATATATCAATATGGAAAACAACAAGTGCCCATATTTGGATGAATATTGTTACGTTTGTGGTCATATCGTCCGAAAAATACAGAAAAAAGATCGAAAAAATTCAATTCAAAACCGCGTATTGTAATTATTTCGATGAAGCAGATTTAAGTGGTGCAAATTTTACGCCGAACACAGTGTGCAACAGTTGTTATACTACCCTTCTAAAATGGATTCACGGAAAAAGTAGAAAGTTATCTTTTATGAAGCCAGTAATTTGGGTGGAAGACACAACTGGACATGATGAATCCAGGTGCTATGCATGCATAAATTTTCGTCCTGGATTAAACAGACAACAATTGAAAACAAAAGTATACACTGCTGCATTTACTGCCACACTTCCAGTGCAACGCCCTGCTGATACCGATGGCACCTAAACCTCCGAGTGCGGATACTGTGTCCCTGCTAGCCGAAACCGTTTTCACCAATCCGACCGATTTGGATGATGCTGATTGGATACCCGATATTGAAAAAAGTGCACCACAACCGCTACCACAAATCGAAATGGATTACATTGTGGCCAAGCTGGGACTATCACAACACGACTCCGAATGGCTGACATCATTTTTGAAGAGAAGAAAACTCACACAGCAAAATGTCAGCGCAACATCATACCGACAACGCCAAGCTGACTCAGACCATGAATATGAACAACCTACGAAGAAAACAAGATCATCAGAACCACAAGCGTCAACTTCTACAAGGATGGATATTGCCAATAATTGAAAAAATGTTCTAAATTTTGTTTTTATGCATATTATAATTGCGTATTAATTGCATATTATTTTATTTTCATTAAGTTTTTATAAATAAAGTTTTTTTTTGCATGATAATTTTTTAATTTATATTTTTATTTTAAGGGTGGTGGCTATAACTGATTTTTGAAATTCATACCTTTACTCAATTGCGAATAAAAGCGAAACGCGTGCATCGATTTTTATGATCTTTGTCTCATTTTGCTCATAGGTTATGTGACTTTGCGAAAAAATAACTAGACTTGAAACTTTTTTCCATTTTGGATTTTTTATGTATTTTTAAAAAAAAAATTTAAATTTTTAGGCAAAAAATAATTTTTTCCCTTCATACATTCATTTTTAACTTCGAAAGTGTTACTTGTATAGGAAAACAATATATGAACAGATTAAGGGAATTGTAATTCTTAATTTTTTAAAATTTATTTCAACTAAATTGGGCTAGGGGTTGTCGAGCTATGTCAAACAACAGGACCTAAAACGTGATAAATTCCCCTATACGATAGTACTAACTTCAAATCGATTCTAATTTCAAATCGCAGGTAAGAAGACAAAACGAATGATGCAGAAATTCTTCTTTTTGGGTCTAATTTCACATACAGTTCACAGAATTGAGTTGGCAAATCATGTGTTGTACTGTGTTATTTATTAAAGAAAAAAATCTGATATGGCAATACTGCAAAAAAGAGAAATATCTTTGAGTTTATTTTTTTTTTCTTCCGGCCAAAGAACACATGTCGACCAAAATAGAGGACATGTTTAGGCAGTCCTTTGCACAAACTGCGTCAGATGTGTTCCCAAGGACAATGCCATCCAGAAGTTTCTATTCCGTAGCATTGTTCAAGTACTGCTGGCCGTGACATCTATGAAGCTTCCCTTTGGGATTCTTACATTCTACCGAAATTATACGCCAAGTTGCACTACTTCATCTGCTGCGCTATACACTCCAAGGTCGTATGTCGCATTCGAACTCCTCCCGTAAGAACTTTTCCTAAAGATAAGTAACGTAATCAAACTAGAAAGTAAATGCACTCACTTTGTACGAATATTTAACAATAAATGCTAAACTAGAAAATCGCTTATTTAATTAAAGAAACAAAGAAAAATCTACGAATTTAATCGGAGTCATAAAAAAAAGTTAAAAGAAACACTTAAAAAAATTATCTTATATATAAATCGGCAAACGAAGAAACAATTATTAATTTTCTCCAATCACCAAATTTATACCAAATTCATAATATCAAGCAACAATTTGTTGATATTGCACCTATTACCAAAATGATTATATTGATTACTAAAAATTTTAAAATTTCGGAAATTTTTTTCAATAAATCATATTTTTAATTTTATTTAAAAAAATTTAAAAAAAACTTTGCCATTCCAAACAATGTGGACTTTATTTAATTAAATATTTTCAATTCCAAACAACAATTCTACAATTTTAAATTATTTTATTTTAAACGAAAAAAGTCAATTAAGATTTTTTGTTATTTAATTAATATTTTAATTAAAAATTTATTTTAAAACAGCTAAAATGTTAATTCAATGAATATTATACATATAATTTTGTTTCAACTAAAAAAATAATTGATTCAATTATCACATTAATTAAATTTAAATACTTTTAAAACCATTTTTTTAATTGATAAAACACTTATTTCTGTGAAGGCAAACGGCTAAGAACACTTTTCTCCTAAGTTTTTTAAACGATTTCTACAAAGAATACATCATTTGAGAGGTGCATACTTACAGAAGTGTGTGATATATATTTTGTTCTGAGGGGGCAAAACGGGAAAATGATGTTACCTCATATCTCCAAAGCTAGGTTAGGTTAGGTTCAATGGGCAGCCGACACGAGGACGGCTCACTTGGGTCCTCGGTCCCTTTGTGATACCCTTAGCCAGTGAAAAAAGCCAGCCAGTATTCACCAGATTATTCCTCAGAAGTCACTGTAGGCTCGAACCACCCCAACTCCCTGCAGGACAGAGAGATCGATTTCAGTCCTACACTAGACATATCGTCCAAAGCTAAAAGATATATAAACAAATTTAATACTTATCGTTGTTCATTAGAAAAATATGTGATCAGGTGTCTGGTACTTTTTGGAAGTTCGGGACTTTTGGGTAGTAAACGGGTATATCCTGTATTTTGTAACTTCTTTGTCACCGCATCTATCTCTTAAGCCAATAAACATAGAAATAAAGGTTATACCAAATTCGTAACTGATCTTAAAAAAAAAAACAAAAATTAATTTAGTACTTTTTCAAAATTCGTACAATACGACATATTTTTATTATCTTTTTTTTTAACAAAACATTAACATATACGTATTAAGTTATGGGCTTTCACTACAATATTGATATTTCAATATATTTTTGATACTTCAATCAGGAGAAAAAAAGTATCAAAAAAGATAAATACAGGGAACTTAATTTGTTTATTTTACTTTTCCGTACTGCGTGTGGTATTTTTGAATTCAATTTTATTGAACTTAAAAACATAAAATTATAGGTGCAGGGTCCAGAGTGAATGAGAACCTATAAGATGAAAAATTTTGGTACTTTATTGTTCTTCAACTGGTACTTTTTGAATTTTTGTTAATATTGGATCTAGAAACATAAAATTAAACATGCAATATCCTGAGTGAATGAGAACCTATAAGGTGAAGAATGTTGGTACTTTATGGTTCTTCAGCTGGTACTTTTTGAATTTTCGTTAATATTTTACCTATAACTATAAAATTAAGCATGCAATGTCCTGCGTGGATGAGAATCTAAAAGAGGAAACTTTTTTGTTCTTCAACTGGTACTTTTTGAATTTCCGTTAATATTGGACCTAGACTAGGGCTGCCAGAAGTCAAAGCCCGTCAACCAGGACACTTATAATTAAACAGTACATCACTGATAAGTGCATCACGCTTAAGTAAGTTTCACGCTTAAATGATTCTAGAATGAAACATTTACTTTGATCCATTTAATTTGTATACAATTTTTTCACTTAACTGCATCCCGCTGAATTGGGTTACACTTATAAATGGGTTATAATTTCGTAAAAAAAACAATACTACAGGGTTAATTGCATGAACGAATTTCTTGATTTTTTGTTAACAGAAAAAAGTGTTTTATCAATTAAAAAATGGTTAAAAAAGTATTTAAATTTAATTAATGTGATAATTGAATCAAATATTTTTTTTTTTTTTTTGTTGAAAGAAAATTAAAAATATAATTTTCATTTAATTATTATTTTAGTTGTTTTGAAATAAATTTTTAATTAAATAACAGTCTGTGTTTGACTGCGATCTCGTACGCGTGTACAAAAATTCGTTTTAGCTTTGAGTGTAAAGTAATAATTGAAAAAAAAAAAAATCAATTGTCTTGTATTAAGAACAATATTAAGAATTTAATTTAATTTACATTGCTAATCATCATGGATGATGATAAAGAAAGTGAAGAGAATGATCTAAGCTGGCAGGTAGTTCCTCCTGCCAAATTGTCAAAACGTCATTTAAATGAATCTCCAAAAATTTATAAATATAAAAAACCCAATATTAATAATTTAAATAATTTACCATCTGCAAATAATTCGACTACTTTAAGTAATAGCAACAATGCCAAAACAACAAATAAAAATAATAACAACATCAACTACGAAGCTAGTACTTCTGAACAAGCAAGAATTGCTAATAAAACAACAACAACTATTCCTTCAACTAACAATCAAGTAAGTCAAAACAGGTTTTCTACATTAAGCAGTGATGAAGAGGAAGATGACAATGATATTGTTGAAGAATGTGATGAAACAACAGAAAATAATTTACCTAAACCTCCACCAATAATTATACCAAATGTTTCAAATATCAGCGCTATGATAAAAACATTCTCCAATGTAATTTGCCCAACTGAATTTAATTACAAAACATTAAAAGACAGTCAGATTAGGATAATGGTAAAAAATATTCAAACTTATAGGATGCTAGTACGTTACTTAGATGATAAAAAAATTAACTTTCATACTTATCAAGTAAAACAAGAAAGAGCATATAGGGTGGTTGCAAAAAATTTGCACCCTACAACACCGATACAAGATATTAAGTTAGCTATTGAGAACCTTGGATATCAAGTAAGGAATATTACCAACATTCGCAGTAGAATAACCAGAATACCTCTTCCCATGTTTTACATTGATCTGGAGCCTCATCCAAAAAATAAAAACATTTACGACCTAAAACATATTAATAATGCAATTGTTACTATTGTACCCCCCAAAAAATCGAATGATCTTGTTCAATGCCACCGATGTCAAGAGTTTGGTCACACAAAAACGTATTGCAAAAAGCAAGTAAACTGTGTTAAATGTGGATTAGGTCATCTAACCACGGAATGCAAAAAAACTAATGATACTCCAGCTCGATGTGTGAACTGCTTACAAAATCATCCAGCGAATTATAAAGGTTGTGAAATATACAAACAGTCATTTAGAAGAAAGTTGCAAACTATTAATTATGTTAACAGATCTAGAAATACACGATATACATATAACAATAATGAATTTCCATCAACAACCAACAATAATAATAACTATTTTTATGAAAATAATAATCAATTCTCTTATGCTGATGCGCTTAAAAACCCGCAACAAGGTACAAATAATAACCCTTTTGAAAAAATTGAAATTTTACTTCAAAACCAAATCGAGCTGACAAACAAGCTTTTAACTATGATGTCGGCATTAATTTCGAAATTATGCGTTTAAATCTTCGTATTGCAATATGGAATGCTAATGGGCTTTCTAACCACACACAAGAACTTGAACTCTTCCTTAAAACAAATTTCATAGATATACTTTTAGTGTCAGAGACACATTTTACAAGTAAAACCTTTTTTAAAATAAAAGGGTTTAATTTAATAATAGCCAACCAACCACACGATAAAGCTCATGCTGGATCTGCAATTTTAATAAAATCGTCAATTAAATATGAAGTCTCAAACCTAATAACTGAACCCTTTCTTCAAGCTGTTTGCATTAAAGTTAAATGTGATATGAGTGAAGTATCTATATGTTCCATTTATTTTCCACCTCGCTTTAAGGTAACTTCACAAAATTTTAAAGATTTCTTTGATCGATTGGGGCCAAGATTCCTAGTGGGAGGCGATTTTAATGCCAAACATCCATGGTGGGGGTCTAGAGTGCATAATCCAAAAGGGATAGAGCTTCATAAATGTATAACAAATAATCACTATTCTGTCTTATCTACCGGAAGTCCAACGTATTGGCCGACAGATCCGAGAAAGAAGCCAGACCTTATGGATTTTGTCGTTTACTCTGGTATTTCCAGCCAATTCCTACAAATATCCAATGAATTTAATGATGAACTTAATTCCGATCACTCTCCTATTCTATTAAATTTTAATACATTTCTACATTCCAAGTCAAAGAAATATCACGTAGTCAACTGTAAAACAGATCTAAACACTTTTGGAAATTGGATTGAGGCAAACGTTAATTTAAATGTGTCCATTAAATCACCACGAGAATTGGATGACGTGGTTGAAAGTTTCAAAAACCTTATCCATGAAGCTGGACTGCTAGCAACACCAATAGAAGAAAATTTAAATAGTCCAGAAAAAATTGTTATTACCCCAGAAGTTAGAGAAATGCTACGAAATAAAAGACGCTTAAGAAAAATCTGGCAATTCAGTAGAAATCCTAATGACAAACGACGATTTAACAAAGCTGTCAAGGACCTGAAAAATAAACTTAAAGAAATAAAAAATGAGCAACTATGCTATTTTCTTAGAAATCTTGGTGTTTCTAAGAACGATGAATTTAGTTTATGGAATGCTACCAAGTATTTAAAACGTCCAACTAAAAGAAATGCTCCCATAAAGGATGAAAATGACGTATGGTGCAAAACTGATAAGTGCAAAGCAGAAGCATTTGCTTTACATCTACAAAATACTTTTCAGCCACATGCTTTAAGCAATACCAGTCATATTGAAGAAATATTAAAATTTATAGATATTCCATGTCCTATGGATTGGCCTATCAAGCATATATCCCCTAATGAAGTCCAAGAAGAAGTAAATAAGTTGAATTGTAAAAAAACTCCTGGACACGACAACATAAATGGAATTGTAACAAAATCTCTACCTAAAAAAGGAGTTATATTTTTAACGCTGATTTTTAATTCTATTTTGCGACTAAGCTATTTTCCGTCACAATGGAAACTTGCAGAAATTATAATGGTAGCTAAACCGAACAAGCCAGAGAATGTTTTGACATCTTACAGACCTATTAGTTTATTGGTCACATTCTCCAAAATATTTGAGAGAATATTTATGAATAGATTGTTACCAATTGTAGAAAAATTCAACATCATACCTGAATATCAATTTGGTTTCAGGCATAATCATGGAACTCCTGAGCAATGCCATCGTATTGTATCATTTATAAGAGATACTTTGGAAAAGAAAAAATATTGCTCTGGAGCCTTTTTAGATGTTCAACAAGCATTTGACAAAGTTTGGCACACGGGATTACTTTTTAAACTTAAAAAACTACTTCCAACTCCATTCTACTTGCTACTAAAGTCCTATTTAAGCGAACGACAGTTCTATGTAAAAGTAAATAATGAAAAATCGCAAATTTATAGCATCAAAGCAGGCGTTCCTCAGGGGAGCGTGCTAGGGCCAACACTTTATACCCTATTCACATCAGATATCCCTACTTCAGATAATATTTTAGTTGCAACTTATGCAGACGACACAGCATTACTGGCCTCGAGCACATGTCCAATTGAAGCTACTAATCTTGTGCAAAGAGAGCTTAATGAAATTGAAAGATGGTTCAATAAGTGGAACATAAAAGTTAACACTGAAAAATCCGTACACGTAGTTTTCACTTTGCGCAAAGGCGTTTGCCCAAGACTGTATTTCAACAATAGTGAAATTCCTCAAAAAGACAGTGTAAAATATCTAGGACTTCATATTGACAGAAGGCTAACCTGGAGTACACATATTAAAGCTAAAAAGGAACACCTGAAACTCAAAACTAGACGTCTCTATTGGCTGTTAGGCCCTAAGTCTCAATTAAATCTAGAAACCAAAATACTAATATATAAAACTATTCTTAAGCCAGTATGGACGTATGGCATACAACTTTGGGGCACAGCTAGTACATCAAATATTGAAATATTACAACGATACCAAAATAAAACATTAAGGTCGATTGTCAATGCGCCATGGTTTGTTTCAAACAACACTATACATAATGATTTATTTATTCCAAAGGTTAAAGACGAAATCAATAGATTCAGCTCAAGTTATCTTGAAAGATTAAGTAACCACTGCAACCCGCTGGCCATCTCTCTGCTCGATGATACTGAAGAAATTAAAAGACTTAAACGGCATCACATCCTCGACTTACCATTTCGTTTATAAATTAAATGCAATCAAAATGTATCTTAATTATTAATTATTTTTGTTTCTTTAATACTGCAAATACTCATATCGCTAATACTTCAAATACATATATTTCTATTTTTATTTTCTTCTTTTTAAATACTCATCGCCAAACTATTTGTAAATATTAGTATAAAAACATTAAATTATGTTCTTTATGAGTTGTTGTTCTCACTGGAGTCTAACAACTAATGAAATTCTTTATTGTATCCAATTTGCTTATTATCCTTAAATGGATAGATTGTAAATAAAAATGTATTATATAAAAAAAAAAAAAAAAAAATTAAATAACAAAAAATCTTAACTGACTTCTTTCGTTTAAAATAAAATAATTTAAACTTGCAGAACTGTTGTTGGGAATTGTCAATATTCAATTAAATAAATTAACACATTGTTTGAAATGGCAAAGTTTTTTGATCATTTTTTTAATTAAAATTAAAAATATCATTTATTGAAAAAAATATTACAATTTTTAGTAATCATTTTTTTAATTGGTGCAAAATCAACAACTTGTTTGCTTGATATTATGAATTTGGTATAAAGTTGGTGATTAGAGAAAATTTTTAATTTTTTCTGTGTATATTATAAAAATTCAACAATTAAACAACAGGTTCAAACGCTTAACATAAAAAAAAACAATAAAATAAATAAGAGATTAATTTAAACTTTGACTTAATTTTATTGAAACCGATTAGTTGAACCACGTTTACCTCAGGCTAAATTTTTTTCTGATTTGATCTTTATCAAGGACCAGGGGACCAGGACACCAGGACAATTTGTTTAAAACCAGGACAAATCCTGGGTTACCAGGACGTATGGCAGGCCTAACCTAGACACACCAAATTAAACATGCAAGGTCCTGAGTGAATGCGAATCTGCAAGAGGAACCTTTTTCTTTCAAAAATTTTGAATTTTTAGTATCACTGAAGCCAGAAACATAAAATTCAACATGCCAAGTCCAGAGTGATTGAGAAACTATAAGAGGGTACTTTTTTTTGTGGTAGTGAACTTACGAAATCAAATTAAACAGTTACAGGCTTGAGTGGAAGATAGCATATGCCCCGGATAATGGTCCCTCGCTAAACTGATCCAATAAGACGGATTTATACTTATGTATATGTATGTTTTCTTCATACTTGCATAAATAATAATGGTCGAATTTGGTACACTGGGCAAACACTAGTACTAAAAAATCGCAATATTTTAAATGCTCTATTTTTGACAAAATTAAAAAAGAACGCTTTAAAACAAACAATATTAAACATAATTCCTTTTTAAAACTAGACTATGTAATAAAAAATGTACAAATAAAAAAAATCGCTAATTAAGCCCAATTGTGAATAAAAATTTCCCGGGGTTTTTTTCACTTTTCCCAATTTTACGATTGATTTTAAATAGGAAAACTGGGAGAAGGGAAAAAACTCCCAGGAAATTTTTATTCACAATTGGGTTGGATATATTCTACATTTAAACAATTAATGTCTCTAACTTCTCTAAGAATAACTGAAAGCTACAAAATCGCTAATAAAACAAAAATCCTAAAAAAGCCAATTAACAAAAAAACAGTCTTCAAACGATTTTCAATTTAATTTAAATCCCATAGAATCGAAAAGATCAAAACAAAAAAGAACTCAAAAAATCACTAGTTAACAAAAGGTAGACTCCAAAAATTTTTCTTTTACCAATTCATCTTTAAAAAACATTACTGCATTAATTTGCAAAAAACTCCAGTTTTAAACAAAATTATGTTGTTTTAAAGAAATATACCACTTTATTATTATTATTATTAAATTCAAAACAAGCGCTAATTACATGACTAAGCAGATCATAAAAAAATTCTTTAGATTTAAACCCCCATAATATACCAAAAATTGCATTTTACAAAAAAAATGCAATTTTTCAATTACAAAAAAAAAAAACGTCAAAAATTACAAAATCCCTGAAATTTAATCAACCTCTTAATATTTTCTGTTTCTGCTTTAAACGATATCCTACGACTGTGCTTTCATTATGGCGTTTTTTTTTTTCTATAAAGAAACAGGCATGACGACGACTTTTAATTTAGAATAGAATGAAGGGTGAAAAACTATTAACCCAAGTGAAAACGCTATAACTAATGGAAATCCAGTCTTAGTAAATTTCAGTTAAAATCCTCTCTAAAATCCTTTTTAATTTGTGAGTATTGAATCATTTTCCAGTCATATACATTTCGAGGTGTAAGTATGACTTTTGTTTTCTTCTGTTGTCGTTCTTTATATTCATCCATATACACTCCTGTAATCGTATTTAGTTCGTGGTTTAATTGGTAACACATCTGCAACGTTTTGTAGTTGCTGTTGGTGTTGTTATAGTGATTTTATATTATGTTCGAAAGTTTCTGGTAGATACGGAATGTAAAAATAGTTTATTTGAAAATTCGTACAATTCTCCTTTATACTCTAGACTGGTGGCATAGATATTTGGTGAAGAAATTGGTGGCCGACTGGATGGGAGGAGGTTGCTTGTAGAATTCAACAATTAGTATTTTAGTTTGTTGGTTTGATTACTACGTATGTAGACTACAAACTCTTTGTTGCTGCTGTAGTTTATGTTGCTGCTGTTGTTGTTTAGAAAATCCTTTTGTTTTGTAATTTTAGTTTAAACAGCAGTGAACAAAATGTATTTTTTTGAATTTTTTTTTGTTCTTGTTCTCTTCTGTTTAAATATGCCGCTTTGTCGCTAAAGTTGTCGCTTTCTCAGTCATCAGCAACATCATCGACATTAACATGCTCATGGTTCGTAATCGTTATTCGCCACACTCATTCGTTCGTTATTATTGCTGCTGTCAGTGGTGAATCCCGCAATCCTTTTTGTTGTTATAACTAGTTTCCTTTTGAAATTAAAAAAAGGCTGGTGGGATGTCAGAAAATGTTAACAGTGGAAATTTAAGTCGAATTTTCTTGGAGCAAATAATAGAATTTAAATTGCATTAATTTTGCGTAAACAATTTCATTTATTAAAATATTGGTTTGTTCATTACACTCACAGAAAATCAACCTGTTTAAAAATGGTTACCTCCAACAAAACTATTTTAAAAGAAAATTTTTAAACATATTTTGTTTAATAACAATTGTCATTTTTAATTGAACTGTTCGTTTTTTTTTTTTAATTGAAGTTTTTCATATTTAATTGTCATTTAATTATTTTTATTGAAGGAAGGAATTTACAATATGAAATGATTTTTAAAATTTTTTGATAATTCTTGACTGAACACGGGATTGAACTCGGGTCGAATACATGATCCAACATCAATCTTTAACCTATTGCATTGGTAGATCGAAATTTGCTGTAATTGATTATCAAATTTTTAATTTTTATTTACATGTTTTTTCCTTCTTGTTTTTTCGTACTTTTTGTCAAGGTTTGTCCTTTAAAAATAATTTAATGAAAATTAAATTTGATGAACTCAAGCCTAATTAAAATATCAAAAACATATTATGTTTAATTTTACCATATTATTGTCACCGACAACCATATTATTATTAAATTTTGTCCTCCATCAAGAAGCCACAACCATATTATGGATGTCTTTAAACATGTTTTGGTTAAATATGACAATAGTTTGTTTTTAAATTAACAGTAGTATTTTCCTCCTTTCCAAGAATAACAAGCTATGGTTGAAAACCAACCATGCTATTGTAAGTATTAAGCATATTTGAGTTCTAATTAACCAAAACATGTTTGGAGGCAACCATAATATGGTTGTGGCTTCTTGATGGAGGACAAAATTAACCATAATATGTTTGTCGGTGACAAAAGTATGATTAAATTAAACATAATATGTTCACAATTTTTCATTTTAAATTGTTTTGTTGGAGGTGACCATATACATATAAACATGTTTTTTCTCTTTGTGTACGTACGCGACATTTGTAAGATCTTCCTCCCGTGATTTCAGTTTAAATCAAAGGCACCACTTGATACGAGTATGTTTCTTACCAACCTGAACGTATACAGCTTCGCGACCTAGTTCGCATGGGGGTCGGGGGGGTTTAGAGATCTGTCAATTTGATGCCTAATAATATTTAGACTGCAACGCCAAGAGGAAAGTGCACTTCAAATTGCATATACATATCCCCGAGAAAAAATCTTATGGTACAATTAAGTTGAACTTTTTATACCTTTAAATATCCTTTATCTACCCTTGTTTCTTCCGCAAAGCTAGTAAATGTTGATATCGAAGGAAGATCCTAGTTTAAGTATTTTCTTAAGATTCTAAAAGTCTTAGGGAGCCTCAAAATTATTTCCAAGTTTTTGATAAGATTTTAATATTTCGATCGCTCCTATCGCGAATCAAAAGCGAACAGGTGTTCATTTGTAATTTTGCTTTTTTTTAAAACAAATTTAAAGGGAAATATCGAGCCCTTAACGCAAGAATGGTTAAGCGGCGTCACTTTCAATTTTCGTTTTTTAATGAATTTATTGCCAACACTTGAACCATCTCTTTCTTAAAATGTCATCGTTACATAAGGAACCGTTTCGATTTCATGGCAATAAAATTCTAGCTTAAGCGCCAACCTTCATACCGAATTTTTATGAAATGTAATAAAAATGCTTTTTGCGGTAAGAGCTTGTTATTATTCACAAAATCTCTATATGGAAGATACTCTATATGGAAGATATCTCTAAATTATAATTTATTTTTTTACTTTAAAAATGTATTTTAATCCCTTTTTTATAACGGAGATCTTTTTTTAAATTTAGGTTTTATTTTTAATTTTTAACTTTTCAATGCCGTAAAAATCTGAATCATACAATACACACTATTCAAAAACACATAAACTTTGAACTCCTGCCACGTATGTGCAACACTTTTACCCTGGGAATCCTGGTTAAAGGCTTTTTAGATGCTGTTAGATTATTTGTGTAAGAATATGTATGCATATATGGGTGTGTGTGTGTGTGTGTGTGTACGTGTGTTTAAAATTGTATAAGTGTTGTTGTGTTGCTGAGTTTTTATTATGTTTGAGTTCACCATCAAGTCATATAATACATCATATGGCAGGCACTAACAACAACAACAACGGCAACCTACCATAAACACAAACCCCTACTAACGGACCCCTACTCACACTCATACAACAAACAAATGAAAAATCTTTAAAAACACACTTATACACATACACTAGTACAATAATTGTGAATTCGATGCAGTTTTCTGTTAAAACAACAACAAGAGAAAAACTTAAAAAAACGAAATTGGAAAACTGCTGCTGCACATTTACACATGGCCTATACAAATACTTACGCATATACCCACACACAGCTTCACACACATTTCCCCTTTTTATTATGTGTGAGTGTGTTAGCAAAGGAAAATAGGAACCCAAATAAAGTACAAAGGAAAAAAGTGAAAAAAATCGTCCTTCTTTGCCTGTTTAAGTGCAAATGTGTATGTGTGTGTGAGCATAAGTTAACTGAGTGCATTATTTAAGAGTGCGTATGTATTTTTTATACGCCTGTGTATGTTTTTTTTAAGTGCATGAATACTTTACTATATCTACATTCTTTTGTTTTTATACCTTTTTTTTTAATGGAGAAAGTACAAGCTCCAATATAAATTTTGCATTTTATAAAAACTGCTGCAGAAAAATTAAAGTGAAGAAAAAAAACTTTGTTGTTTTGTATAAGATTTAAGCAGCATAAAATTTATGAATTGAATGCTTGTGATCCAACTAAACCACCCACTTGAGCAGATTCTATTTTGTACTCATACTCGTGCATGCATCGCATACTGTCCTGCCAACTATTTTTGATTCGTTGTAAAGGCACTATGGGATTTTGATAATGGATACTGATAAGATTTGATATATGTAGGGGCTCAGAAAACCCTCATGTAATCCATGAGAAACAAATTCACCCATAACGAGCAACTGTCTGGTGGGGATTTTGGTCAGGCGGCGTGATGAAGACTTACTTTTTTGAAGATGACGCCAAAATTGCAGTGACTGTGAACGGCTTTCATTACAGGAACATGATAACGGAATCTTTGGGGCATCAACTGGACGGCATGTGGTTTCAGTAAGACGGCGCCACCTGCTACACCGCGCATGAAACAACCGTTTTAATGCAGCAACAATTTCCAGAACAAATTATTTCAAGAAATTCTGATGTCAACTGGCCTCCAAGATCATGCAATATAAAGCAGTGTGTTTTGTTTCCTTTGGGGTTTTGTGAAATCTCGGGCATATGCGAATAAACCAGAAACAATTACGGAGCTCAAATGCGAGATCCAAAGTGTCATCGGTGAGATACAACCATATCTCTGTGAAAAAGGCATCGACAATTCCATGAAAAGAGTAATGGCGTATCATCAGAGCCGTGGGGGCCATTTGACGGATATTTTATTCCATACTTAATCGGAACATGTCTTCTTCACCATCCAATAAAAAAAAATCAGAACTATCTCAAAAATGTTGTGTTGTTATTTTAAAATGAAAAAGTGCATTCATTATCAGAAAATCTTACCAGTTTCAGTAAAAATATGTTGGAGTAACCAAAGAAAAGGTACCAAGGATACCAACGTCCATGGGGATCCCTTCAGATTAAATTCTTTTGGAACGAGTTAAACGGTCGACGTAGATCGAACAAATGTGGCCAAAATTTCGAAAACCTACAATTTCGATAATGAATTTTTTGGACATGCTGCTCATTTGTAAGATGTCCTATGGTAATTTAAGACTTTTCTTTAGAATGTACCATGACTTTTTTCTGCGTGTATATTGAACTTCATCATAATTTATGATTTTTTTAACCAAAATAATTGTAATACCTAAAAGCGCAAATTTTCTTTTCATATTGCATATGAAATCCTAAAAGTTTATTTTGTTTTAAATAATGACAAAATGTTCGGGTTCGGCCGAACTTTAGAAAATTAAACGAAGTTCGGCTTCGGGTTCGATTTGAAAAAGTGCGTACGGTCGGACACTATCGAATATTAATATATCAATATATTTGTAGAACTTTAAAAATTTGAAATAACTGTCTTATCCACACACTTTTAGTTTTTAATATTGACCAATCAAGTTCAAAACGACCTCAAGCCCATCCTTCATCCAGTGCCATCTTTCAAAATGTATAATATTTACAATTTATTGAATTAAAACAAAATGTGCAGAATTAACTTTCTCTAATTTCCACAGTACTTAATATAAATTTAAGATAGAATAATGCAGAGACAATTATAAATAATCACTTTCAACCCATAGTGCAAGTACATTAAGAACTTTAACTGACTGACATTTTGAATACCGTCTGTTAGGCAGACTGACTAGTACGTTTTTTCCTCTTCTTCTTTTTTATATTCGTTTGTATTTTTAATATTTTACTTCTCTTTATTTAAGTATTTGTATCATTGTTGTTTCTGCAGTTTTACTCGGTGCAAAAAAATGGAAAATGATGAATAAAAAACAGCTCCCACTTTTCGACACTTGTATATGGTAAAATATTTGTGTGCGCTTGTGTGTGTATGGGTAAATATGGTTATGTGTGTGTGTGTACTTGGTATGTATATGTTTGGGGTACTCTTTATTTCTATGAAAATGTTTTTGAGTTAAGTTTTTGTACCCCACCTTATTCGGCCAGCTTTATTCGTTTGTGGGTTTTAGTGTTTCTTTCTCTACTTTATTTCGGCTTAAATATAAAAAAAAAAAAAAAATCGGTAATTTTTGTGGATGCTAGTCAGTTAGCCTGTATGCCTGCTTACTCCGGACTTTTTCCCTTTCCACAAAAGCGGTAAACAATTTTAAATTTTACCGAAACCCCTAGAAAATTTCCGCTTTTAATGATTATAACGTACAATCTTTGTAATTTCTGAAAAATATAAAAGATTTCGAAAGCAGGTTTCTGGTTTTTACATTTTATTATATTCGAAATTTTTGTTGATTTAAATTACGTATAATTTTCAAAAAGTTTAATCGATATCGAGCTCTTTATATATATTGATATATGGTGTGCAGAGTAAAACTCAATATTGGAAATCCCCGTCGGGTTATTCAAAAACCCTAAAAAAAAACAATTTAGATTTAAGAGTTCGGTTTGAAAATGAAATGATAAAAATAGATTCGATAATGTAAAACAGTAAAGTATTTTTCGGATGAAAGTTGGAAAATCGGTCAGAAATAGCGATGACTCGAAATATCTATCATTGTAAAATGGGTACTACGAGCTTATCAATTAATTGAAAGTATTCGTCGTAAGCTTTAATTCTTTTTCTATCTTTTTGGCAACATATGGATTCTGCGACAAGGAATACCCTGTTCTGAAGTGAAGCGTATTCCAGTAAGAGCGTTCTGTATCGATGAAAACAAATGATTTTTGGCCGGGGCTCTAATGCGGTTGACACAAAACTTTTCAACCTCTATTTTTTAAATAGTTTTTTTTGGTCTTGCACCATGTTTCCGAGCATTGATATAGGGGAATATTACGTATTCATGTCTTATGGCATCTTCCCAACGTTTTTTGGCCCAAGGTCGCCTTAAACGAATTAATTTGGTATTATGAAGGGGTCCAGACCGATTTTAGCAGCTAATAATTAATAGGTCTTTTCAGGCCTCACTACATACACCAATGTTTACCAACCGCCCCCGAGTTTGAGAGCAACCAGCACACCCAGACTTAATTATACACTCGCCCGTTGTTGAGGAGCTCGAGCTATCTAACCTACGCTGCTATTGGAAATATTCTAGCAGCACCTGTTGAGTAGAAACAGCACCTAGGGATTTTCCTCCCTCAGACCGAACTAGTGGGACTGTAAGGATCTCCCTTCGTGTGGCTTTGGGTAGTAAACCCCGAAAGTATATACATTTTCTATGCACCCAGAGAAAAACTATATAAAAACTATTTTTCAAGAAAATTTTAAACATATTATGATTAAATTTAACCATATTATTAGCACCGACAACCGTATTATGGTTAAATGTTTCCTCCATCAAGAAGGCACAACCTTATTATGAGGTTAAGAGGCAACTAAAATATCGTTGTGTCTTCCTGATGGAGGACACATTTAACCGTAATATGGTTGTCGGTGATAATAATATGGTTACATTTAAACATAATATGTTTAAAATTTTGTGTAAAAATAGTTTTGTTGGAGGTGACCATATTTAAACATGTTTTTTCTCTACGTGTGGAAAAGCGGAACTTCCGCAAGGACAATCTTCCCGGAAGAATTTCCCTCAAGAAGGATATGAATTGAGGCCCGAACCAATAGTCAGTCTGGTGCTGTGCCATCATGGGCTAGGATCTCCAGCCAGGCGCTTTCGCATGATATTGTACAGGTCTCTTTAGATCTGTCAATTTTGTATTTTTATTGAATCTAAATATTAACTGCACCTGAGGATATACAACCGGAAGAAGAAATATCTTTAAGATGATTCTACCATTCGCTGTGGGGCGGGGCGTGTAGAACAATGACAATGTAACTCTGCGTTGATTCAACTGGTTCGGGACTCAGATTTGATTTTCTAAGCTTCGGGTTATCGTAAAGGATCCATTTTTTATCGCCTGTAATGATTTGAGGCAAGAATAACTTTCAACCAGCATTTCGGACATGCAAAATACTCTTCGTACGTCGTTCTGCTTCAACTCGTGTGATACCAAATTTCCTTGCTTTTGATTGAGTTCTGCTGCATACAAACATTTTAAAATTGCGGCTCAAGTGGCTTCGTATTATTTTGCAAATTCTTCTTGATTTTGTCAAGAATCTTCATGGAGTAAAACCTTAAATTAATTTTCTTCGAACTTTTTTTGCTGACCTAAGCGGTATTTGTCTTCTGGAGCATACAAACTTTCTGAAACCACTATTTCGCCCTCTGACTAAATGGGAGTATAAGTGAAATAACTTATTTGTTCTCCTATTTTTTAAAATTTATATTTCAAAAAAATTTTCTCGGCAATCCCGCCTTAAATTTCCGGGAAAGCAAAAACTGCAAACAATTAAATTTTCCGGGCACAAAAACTCTACTGCTCACAAACTTTTCCAACAGCAGTATCCATCGGTAGCATCAAATCAGCCAGTTTTGCTTTTTGCTCTATTTCTTTTCGTTTGTATTATTATTATTTGTGTTTTTTTTCTTTCTTTCATTTTTCAATTCTTGCTTTGAATCGCATCCATTTTCACAATTTTTACATCGCATCATGGTGCATACTTTAACTTAAAATTATGTTGGTTGAATAAGGAGTGCGATTAGTCAATTTGGGATTGGAACAAGCACATGCATAATCGTGTAATAAACGAAACTTTGATTAGAAATTTCTTACAGTGATATTATTTTCAAAAGGAATCTTGGATTTCATTAGATGTATAACAGTTTTATCTACTTTAGTTTAACTGACCTTTGTCCTTGTGATGTACCCATTGCTCCCTATACTTTAGCTGTTGTTCTTGTTGTTGTTGTGGTTCATGCCTTTTTTCGCCTATGAACGTACCGTTATTTGTTAAGTTTTTTTTTATTTCGTTGCAAAAATCCAAAACAGCAACAACAACAATAAATATATGTTAAGGATGTATATCCTTCCAACTTTGAGTTGTTTTAGGATTTTTTTTTCCATCCACTCCCAGTTTAATATTGAACGTTTCAAGTGAAACTTCGCGTTACGCAAAATTTTTGTGTCTTGTTTTTTTCTTGTTTGTAACCTGTAAAAATTTATTTTGTTGTTGTTCTTCTTCTTCTTTTCCTGACAATGAGGGTTGATTTTTTGCTTTTATTTGAAAATTAAAGTTGTTCTAGTACTTTACTGTATTTCGCATTAAAATTTGAGGAAAATTTTTAGGTTATGAAAAAAATTGATTGTGTTAAGAAGTATTTTTAAGTTATATTTTATGGTAATCCTTGCTCCTGTTCACCAACATCTCATTTCCTTGTTCATTCTTTGCTCTTTGTAGTAGCTGTTAAGCTTTCGAGAATTGTTGCATCTTGTTGGGTTTATATGCTGCTCAAATCCTTTCTCGCCCACACTCTCTCTAATTTATGTTGTGCACACTACATAAGGAATCTTTTCAGGCTCGTAAAATTATTGTAAACTTAATTGGAAATTTTTTAGAAATTTTTGAAAGTCATAACAGAATTTTTTGTTGGGCAACGTTTACGGATTAAAGGTAGATTTTATGGTGCAATGAATTAATAGATTCATATAAATTTATTCAGTTATCGATCGTTAGAAATTTGTGGTAAAAGCAATGCATCATCGTTTCCAAGGAAGTTCAGACATGTCATGTCCAAAATAATCATTCAAGATGAAATCGATATGCCTAAGAGTGTATTGCTAGTGAGTAATGCCATGTTCCCACGGCATTTTCAATAACGTTTTTCGCTCTTTGAATTATGATTGCGAATTACGCTGTTCACACGGCATATTCATAATCCAACCACTCATCTTCATACATTTATAAACATTTTTTGTTTTGAAAATTAATACAAGAGCAAGAACCAAGTTAATTTATCTTATAATCTCAACAATTTCTATTTTGATCCAAATTTAGATATTTTTAAATTAGGCTTAAATTCATTGAAATAAATTTTCATTAAATTATTTTTTATGAAGACAGGAATTTAACAACATACAATTAGTTAAAATTTTATTGATAATATTTCATTCTTGACTGCGCTGAGATTTGAACCCAGGCTTTCACGGACAGGTTGCCCAGACTAGTTTCCATTGTAACCACACAATCTTGTCGGTGGGGGTTTGTTTATACAAAAAACAACTTTGTTTTTTTTTTTTTTTTTTTTTTTTTTTTTTTTTTTTGAAAACCTTGAATAAAAATTTGGGTTTGTAATTGGCCTAGTAATTCAAAATTAACTACGTACAAATGAGATAATTCGCTCTCAAAATTTTGTATGCCGAACTATGTAATTTGGAACATAATTGGGCTGTGAACTACGACTGAGAAAGCGAATTAAAAAAAACGCGAACCATGAGCTGATGGTTATCGTTCTAGTGACGTATTTGTTAACCCAAAAATAGCTCGCATTCCTACAAGCTTTTTTCAATGCTGGTCTGCCCAATATCTGAAAAACTCGCTTTATAAAAGATCTAATGTGACTTTAAATCTTCGATTAGTTGTAATGTAAGTGTTGGTTATTATTAAAAATTCACCGAGTTAATTCAATCGAAATACCGAATTGTTGGGCGTGTTTTCTGTTTGTTCTTATGGACCGTTTTGTCGAAGCACGTTTGAGTTTTTTTTTTCCTAATGTTCTCAATCTTCAGCAGGTTTGATCTTTAACTTCATGAATTTTTTTAGAGGAAATACAAAGTTTTACGGTGCTCTGAATTAATAAATTACTTCTTACTTAATTTAGAAGAAATTTATTGTTAAAGGCTTTAGAAATATATTTCCAAAATTTACTTAATATATTAAAAACTTTATTTTTATCATTGCCAAAAGGACAACTGATTGAAAGTTTGTGCTCTGTAGGATCATGGCTACATTTAAGATAATTTCGGTTAGTGTTTTATAATTAAAGTGTTCGCTAAGTTCAAGGCGAATTCATACAAGGTGGTTTTATTTTGAAAATGGATACAACACTGCAAAATACTTTAACGTTGTGTCATAATAAGTCAACACTGTAGTAAACAAAATAGTTGTGTGTCAAAAATATATGCTGTAATTTTTAATTTTGTTTTTAAATTTAAATGCAAGAAAACAGTATTTGCAAGAAGTTTTCTTTGTTTTTAATTTGAAAAAAGTGCAGATGAAGCAGACCGAATGCTCATCGAACCTTTTACTATAAGTTTTCATTGAATTCAACGAGCGAAAGTTTTAAAATATAAACTATTGTGTAAAATATCTTTTAAGAACTCAATGGAAAATAAGATATATTTATACCCACACCACAATAATGGAGAGGGTATTATGCGTTTGTAACACCTTCAAATACCTTTAAGTATACCGATCGAATCTGAATCACTTTCTTAGTCGATCTAACGATGTTTATCCAGCTGGCAGTACAGGTGACCATTTTGGAGGTAATTTAATTGAAAGTGGGGAGAATCGGTTCATAATTTCACATAGCCCCCATACAAGCTTCTCTCTGGAATATTCTGTCTGCACATCAACCATCTTATTAAGTTGGTATATAGATTAAATTTGGAATAAATTTACTTTATTGCAATGAAAATCATCTTACCAATCTTATTGCAGTCGGTCAAAAAAAAAAAATCTTGAAATTTAAATAGAAATGTAAAAAAGTTGAATATAATTTTGACATACAGTTAGTTATCAGCTGTTGCTTACGTAGCAAGCCAAGGTCACATTGTATGAATTCGCCTTGACTAAGTCAGTTTAAACAAACAGTTAAAACAATTGCTATTCTGGAATGAATGCCAATGAAAAATTAACAACACGTAACAAAAACATTTAGGTCACACGACCTTAATCAAGGGTATTTGAAATAATCTGGGATCAATAATATTATATTTACATTCATTCGATTTTTTGGAAATCTACTGACGTTTGGTTTTACACTAAAGTTTTTTGTGAGAAAGACTTAAGTTTATCGGATGACGGTGTGGTAAAGTAATTAAAGTGTCAGTGTTCGATCCCTGGTAGAGGACGAAAAATGTTCATCATGATTTTCGAACTTTAAAAAATTAAGTGGCTTCATTCCCCCTCCAAACAATCCCTGCAAGAAGCACCCTTATCACCCTCCCCCTAGAAAAAGAGGATAACATCATGGTAAAAGTAAGGCAGCCGCTACTCGTAAGCGAAAAAAAGTTAGGAATCAAAGATTAGCATGGTTCCTCACCACTACACCAAATACACGGAGAGCGTTGTTTCTAGGCAACGGCAGATGGCTGCCCCATTATTCTAGGACCATCTACAGCAGACCAATAATTTACTTAGCTGGAACAACAACAGATTAACAAAATAACAATAATGAATAGATCGATACTTCACAATAGATACTAGGACAATGGAATCTTAAATGGGAAGACGCAAAAACAACTGCAACAAAATTCGTGAGATGGAGATGCTTTGTGGAAGCCATATGCTCCCAAAGGGGGTAATGCAAAAAAAATTTATATAAAAGCTTATTGGTGAGAGGCTTGATAAGAATAGCTAGTTCTGTTCTCCTCTCACTAGCAAACTCAGACTTTTTGCAAGAAAACTTTCATAGTGTGAACCCAGACGAATTGACGAAAAGTATAACAGCAATTCTGTACAATCGTGAAAATGTGTGGGTTTTGGAAAAAATTATTGCCTGCAAGATTTTTCAGACAATAATGACTTTTACGCACTGAAACCTTCTGTTCACAGGGGTTATCGAATATTGATCTCATAATTATTAATACTATTGACATCGGGTAATTCCCTTAAGATATCTACCGATTATTTGTATTATTGTTAAGTTAAGCTTACTAATTTATGTATCGCTACCAACTTGCACGCTAATGCAAAGCTCTCATTATAAGTCAAAGGCGCTGAGTTTAACATTCGTGCGTAATTTTTTATTTTTTTTATCGAACAAAGTCTTGTACACTAGTGCAAAGTTATGGCACAGCTTATTGCCTTTCATTTTATTCATTTGTCAGAACATTGAAAAAATATCAAACAAAGATTTTCCTGCTTTAAACTGGTTTGGTAAGATTGTGTTCTGTTATAACGTGTTCAGATATACATATTGATCTCAATTATCCATATAAAATTTCAATTTAGCTATTGTTGAAGTTCTACGAAATTGTTATAATATTGAGTAAAATTAAAATGCAACACTGTAACCTGTGTGTAGTGAACAAAACACAACTCACTAAACAAAGTGTTTTGATATGTTTTTTTCTCATTATTTATTTATTGAATCTTCATATTTTAAATATGAACTAACAATAATTAATAAAATCTAATTGTAATACTTTATTTTTGTGCTACCAAATCCAGAAAAAAATTTCCTCATCACGGTTTCTGTTCACATATGTAGATGTTTAGCACTCTTCTCGTCGGATGAGTCCTGCAGTATATCTTCTCCTTAATGTAGAGTGGCCGCTGTCATTTAAAATATTCCGAGCTAGTGGATTTGGGTGCGACTTAAGCCTTTTTAAATATTTTACTGCATACTTTACATACAAGCATGCAGTTTTGATATTTGGCAACTGAAATGTCAACAAAACAAAGGTCCATTAATAAGGTCTGCGCAAGAAGCGAGATGTTTATTCCTTAAAGATGTCAAAAGTTGTTTACGTTTTGCTTATACATGAACATTTTTGTTTTTTGTTTTTTGCCATACATACATGCATACAGAACACATTTTTCCTTTTTCACACTGGCAAACGCTAATTTAGTTAGCTAAATTGTGTATGTGTGAACAAGAAGAATATTTGGTAAATAAACCGAATATTAACTCAATATAAAATGTATATCTGAACACCATTTTAGGTTTAGAAGATTTTTCGCCTTTAAGTGATCGTCATACACCCAATTTACATGATGAATTTTATGACGTCCAATTTTCTTAATTCCCTTTTGAAGTTGCTACCAAAAACTACTCAAATTCATACGATGGTTTTTTTTGGACGTCTAATTTTTTTCATTTTCATTCAATCCAGTTGATGACAATATAAAAATAAAACGTAACAGAAAGAACAGAAAAAAGTGTAAAGCGAAGTGTCAAAAAAAACCATGAAAACAGAAATCAAGTCTATTTTTCTACCCTTCTTTCTTCTCTACACCGCTTGCTACCAAACAAAAAATGACGTCCAAAATTGGACGTTATAAAATTCATCATGTAAATTGAGTGATACAACTTATTTTGTGTTTTTTTTTTAATTATCGGAAAAGAGCCAGAAGTTTTGATATTTTTATAAAGTCATTCGATAGACGACATTTCCAACGTTTCCATTTGGATTTGATAGTTTATTATTTGCAATCTAACGGAGGCTATAAATATCCCAATTCTGGAAAGAAGTTTTGCAAACATGAATTAATTTCGAATAAAACAGCTTAAAGTACCAAAGTACACCTTTGCAAACGATATACTTTAGTACTCGATAATTTTAGGTTTTTGAGCAGTGGATTGATTACTGATGTCCATCTTAAAATTCCCTAATTATTACACTTGGGTGATTCACTAGGTGTGCTATCAAGTCATATCGTCATAATGTCCTTAATAATATTTTACAATTGTTTAAAAAATTATTGTTGTGTTTCAAAAAAAATGAAAATTTTAATGCTGTGTTCATTGAATCGTCATAACTGTACAGTAGAAATCTTAATTTTAAGCGGTTGCCCACAGCAGTCATATATATTTCTTGTAATTATATTAAGACATATGACTTTATGACTACTTCATGACTACCTTGTGAATAACCCAACGGTATTTTGACAACCCTATACCACCTCTGCTTGACATAACTTAAGCCAAACAGGAAAAAACAAAATCGCCAACAAAACTGTCAAATTAAATTTTTTTAACATTTTTCTATCGTAATTATTGAACAGGCAATTTTTTGTAGTTGGTTGGCCAGTGAACCACTTTAGAATGGTTACCGAACATATTTCTATCCAGCAGTGTGAACAGAGTGTTTTTGTTAAACACTTTGATGTTTAATGAAATGGTTGGTTATGCTTTTGACTGTTTCACTCAAATTGGTTGGGGTACTTTTGGTGTTGGCTGTTTGTTATCTTAAAATGTTGGACGGGATACACACAAACAGAAACTCTTTTCTATAGCCAGTTGGTCTAATAAGTCTGCTTTACATCTTTATGATGTTTTGTATGTAAAATGACGAAAAAATAACCAACCTATTCGAAGGACATTTATTCATTCCATATCAAGCATACAACAGCAACGATGGCGACGACAACGACAACGAACTTAACGCAGCCATAATAATAAATGGCAACAAACTCCTGCTTTTGCTGCCTATTGGAGCTGTGGCAGCAATCTACAACAGCAACAATAACTTAAAAAATAATAATATTCAACACTCGATAAATGTATCGGGTAGTTGTAGTCAGTCTACTTGCAACATCTGAATCGTTGTGTTGTGTTGTATCCTTTTTTTTGGAGATGTTGAACTACTTTATTTTCGCCTGATACAACTGGAACAAACTGTTTCGGTGGGTGTGTGAGTGTATTCGTGTAAAAGTTTGTGTGCTTCGCGTAAAAACGTGTAGTGTAAACAAAATGTAATACAATTTAAAACGTGGCGTGTAAAGGTTTGAGATCAGTTGAAACTGTTGTACATGCTTTTTTTTAATGAAAACAGAAAACCGGTTGTGCGGGAAAACAAAGTGACTAAATTTATTAATGAAAACTGGGGGCTTACCGCATATTTAGATTCGATTGAAATATTTTACGAGTTCGGACAATTTGTACTCGTTCGAAACGATGGCAGAGTTATATTCATAAATAAATGGAAACTTCGAAGAAAATTTATATTCGTAATAGAGAGTTGTTGTTTTGAAAGAAATTTTTTGATTTCGTAAATGAATGGAAAATTACTTAAGGTTTTTTTAATGAATTAAAGGGAGCCCCAGGTATGCTGTGAGCGATCAAGAAGGTCGTTACCTCTTTTTTTAAAACCCTTTTTCTATATTGCGATATTAGATACTCCAAGGCTTAAAACAATTCTCAAGTTTTAGCGGATTTTTTAAACTATTATTTTGTTTGAAAAGTGGTACTCCATTGAATCCGTTACCATCTTTTGGACAGGGTTAATCTATATTGGTAAATAAGAGATCTTGTGATAACGTAACGGTTTTTAAGATATATAGTAATTTTTATTGTCTTTGTATGGGAGGTACCACACCCACTTCTAAAATTCAGCCCCATTATTGAAAATGGCAGTGTATTGATTGCCATTCTATTTGAACTAAATTCTGACAATTTGAAGAGCGATAAGCTTCAGATACAAAGAGTTCTATTTTGTGAAACATCGATTCATCTAATCCCGCCCACTCTTTGACTGATTGTTTCGTATTGATTACCAAACTATTTGTACTTAATTTGGAAACATGACCTATTGCCGTTCTCAAGGTATAAAGAATTATATTTTGTGCCACGCCCACTTTCTGACAGATGTTGTATACTGATAATCAAGAAATTTGTGCTAAATTTGTAAAGTTTAGCTATTAGCGTTCTCCAGATAAACGGAAACGTATATTGGCCTTTGTGTGGCACACAGAAAAAATTCTTTCCCCAATTAAAAGTTCATTAAAAGTTTAATTCATTTGATTAAGTTTTCAATTAAAACTGATTTTATTTTTGATTTCTGCTTTAATTGAGGCAACATTTTTTTCTGTGCAGGTGCAACGCCCACTTCTCCAACAGCACCCGTTTTTTTTTATGGATTTTCTATATTGAAACCCCATCTTTGTGTACAACATTTGGACAGTTGTTTTCCTACTATTCCCAGATATACAGAAATCGACTTGTACCACACCCACTTCTCCAATCCCGTCCACTTTTTGCCAGAAGTCATGCACTGACATTGAAGTTATTTGTACCAAATTTTAAAACTTTCAGTGCTTCTATACTCCAGATATATTAAAAAAAAATTTTATTTGTATGGAAGGTGCCTTACCTAGTTCTCCAATCTCGCCCAATTTTTTGTTTATTTTTATTTTTTATTATTATTATTTTTTTTTTTTTTTTTGGAAGGTTGTGTATTTATTATCCAGGTATATGCACCAAATAAGGACAATTTTCTCTCAACGTTCTTTAGATATAAATAAATATATTTTGTGCCATGCCCACTTCTACAATTCCGTCCACTTTTGGTCGGATATTGTGTTTTGATAACCCAGCAGCTCGTACCTAATTTAGAAGCATTTGCTCTTGCCGTTTTCCAGATATACTTCAAAATATTCCAGACACCCATTTGAGAACTCTTGACCAATTTTACGTGTTTCTACAGTTATTTTGAAGCTATCAAATCAGTTACTTGTGAAATTTATTATATTTTCATGTCCTGCAAAATGCATGACCTCAGTCCTTTTAACACGCGCTTTTAATATGAAACGATGAATATTAAAAATATGACAAGAACAACCAACAGAAGAGGAAATGCAAAGGAGGGAGACTTTAAGAAAACGCATTTAATAACATTCTAACGTGTTATTTTTCCATTTCCATTTGTAAGGTTTCAATTTAACTTGTTAAAGACCAACAAAGAACAAAAAAAAAGTAGAAAAACAACAAGCGAACAGAAGGACGAGCAAGTGGAAGGTGAAGAACAAGAAGAAAAACAAGCAAAAGATTCATTACTCAAACATTAACAGCAACCTTAAGGCCTTTTGTAGACACCACTACCTCATGCTCGTATTAAAGCCCCCCACCCCCCCTCCCTCCCTCCTTTTCCCCTAACCATTCATTTACACACCACAACCTCAAGCATTTCAATTCATTTTGCCTTAGCCAGCTCTCCCACTGCCACCCTTCCTAACGCTCTATTTGTTTTACTTTGTTGTATTTAAACTTTACAAAAGGGTTGTGTTGGTTTCGT
The DNA here is from genome assembly GCA_943735925.1 of Pollenia amentaria. Lineage (NCBI taxonomy): Eukaryota > Metazoa > Arthropoda > Insecta > Diptera > Polleniidae > Pollenia > Pollenia amentaria. The sequence goes on along the minus strand of OX031008.1, from coordinate 127,661,372 downwards.
GTAAAGAACAAACAAACAAACAAAAATAATTTAAAAAAAAAAATATTTAAAAAAAGGACATTATTATTTTTTTTAAGGCAGGAGCAGCAGACAACAACAAAAATAACAATGAAAATGTATAACAATCATTTATTCGCCCATAATGCTCGTGCTTAAGAGTGGCTTGGAAAAACCAACACAAAAAGAAACTTTTTTTTTATTTTTTGTTAAATATTTTTTTTTTTTTTTTTTTTAAGGAAAATAAGAAATATAAAAAAAAAATATTTTCTTATTGTTGCTGTTTTATCGCATATTGGGTGTGGTTTTTTCCGTTTATCAACAAGATTTTTGTATAATATTTCGCGTTTTCTTTTGCTTGTAACCATATTTTCCATTTTCCATTTAAAAAACGAAAAAAATCGTCCTTTTTTTAGTAACGGTTAGTTCATGTCATCATTTGACGTATAAACAACTCGTATGCATACAAACAAAAAATATTAGTGTGATTTGAAAAGTGAGTGAGTTTGTGTTAGTGAGAGTGTAAAATTTACAAGGATTCGACAAGTTCTGAGTGTAGTTTGAAAAAAATCTTTAATGCTAATTTATTTGTAATTTTTATATGATTAAAAAATAGAAATAATAAAAAAAAATAACAACTTAAAATAATTAAGTGACTAAAGTTTTTATTACAATTTTGGAATAATGGCGTTGTCATCTTTAAAACTTCTTAATGGATTTCAGAAGTAAGTAGTCTTGACATTTGTTCTTTTTTAATCTTTAAATATATGTTGTTTTTACTTAATACTTAAATATCCTTCTACCTTCAAACTAAATTTTTTGTTTGTAATCTTTTATTGGGAGTACAAATACAGTTCAAATTGAGATCTTAAAAATTACCAACAATTTCCCATATTTTTGTCTCGTCCGTTGCTTTCAAACTTTAACTTAAATTAACCCTTCAACCAGGGCTGTGGAGTCGGAGTCGGAGTTACTGCGATTTCAACATTTCAACATTTTACAGAATAATTTTCATGCTGTATTTAACCATTTAAAAGGAACTGCATTAAAAACAAGTTAGAGTGCTATATTCGGCTGTGCCGAATCTCTGATACCCTCCACCGACAGTTGGAATATATGGGAGCTATAAATTATTACCTAATCTTTATAAAACGGGACGTCAGTATAAAAATTGCTTCCGGTTTAAACCAATTGGACGAAAATCGGACAGTGTTATGCTTTGATTTCTAGCAATTTGAACTGACTTAAATAAAATATCAGTTTATTCCGAACTAAAAGGAGGGGAGTTTGTTTTACCCCCATGGTAAATTATGGACTAATCGTCGCGATATATTGTAGGGGGATTTCTGTTATTAAAAATCTAAATGAAACAAATTTTAATACAGTAGTGAAATTTGTTTTAGCGTTTAAAGTGCTTTTCAGATTAATATGGGATCTAAGGTAAATATGGACTGATAATCAGAAAATTCCATGATATTATTTCTGGCCATATGAAGCAAAATTGTACCAAATTTTACCACAATATCTATATCTGCTACGGTTGTAGGCGTTTTTAATTAATTTCCCAAAGTGAGCATAATATTGGACATTATGTGGTTAATTATGGACCGATCACAAAATTTTATAGTGTGATTTTTAGTCCTTTAAATCTCTGACGTACCAAATTCTGTTACAATAGCATTATTTATTACGTTCTTTAATATACTAAACTATTTTCGGGGAGTAGGCTTTATATGGGACAAATGGTAAATTATGGACCGATCTTTACGAAATTTGACAGTGTGATTTCCAGTCCTATAAAACTATGACGTAGCACATAATAATATGATTGCATTATTTATTGCAGTTTTAGGCGTACTAAAGTGTTTTTCGGGAGCAGGGTTTACATGGGGCCCATGAAACTTAACACTCTGATTTCCAGTTATATAAATCGAATCTGTGCAAAATCTTTTATCATTTCGATCGGATTTTGCTGGATTTCAATCCCAAACTGCTGAGGATAACTAGAAGCAATTTAACACCAATTTTGTTCTTGTCTTTTGAGTTTTATGAAAAGGAGCGTGTTTTCAACAGACGGACAGACAGACGGACAAATCGACTTAGAATTACTCAAGAAACCAGAATATATATACTTTGGATGCATAATAAAAAAGTTTCACACGGAATGACAAACCCTTATTCACGACTAGTGGTGGAGGGTATAAAAAGAGTTTACCGTCAAAAAAGGAACAGTCTCATTACATTTAGCATCATGGTTAGAGTAGGAGGTGAGTCGGAGTTGCACTTAATGCAACTATTTTTCCCCATTCTATATCAATTGAAGAAAGTCGTAAACTGTTTTGTAAAATGTATAAGACAATTCTTACAAATACTTTTAATTAAGGCAAACTTTTGCAATTGATTAAATTTTGCTTCAGACCCATAAAGGGTTAAATAGGTAAATCAATAGTTTTCACTGAAAAAAATTTTTGGGTATAAAAATACAAAAAAAAAGAAAACTTATGTGTATATAAAACAAAATTAATTATGTTTTAGTATTATAGAGTTGCCAGCTCTTTTTAACTGCAAATTAGTTTTGCTGCCTTTCTATGTCGAACGTAAAAGTCAGTTTTATTTTAGATATATCATTTTCTGAGGCATATATTTTAATAAGAAACTTTTTTAAAAATTCAGATTTATTAAGTTTCTAACCGATTGTTAAGTTTATTAAGGGCGTTTCAAACTTCCTCCTTAACTGATCGGCGATTCACTGTCAGGTGATTTATCATCGTAATGATAAATCAAACTATATATAAATAGATTAAGAAAATTTTTCTCAACTTATCTGTTTCTAATACCTTTATGATTTAAAATTCATGATCTAAACGTGTTTTAGATTGGGTGAAGGTTCTATTGGTATATACCCTAAGGAAGTACTACGCCTGCTACCTCTGGAAGCATAAACGAATCCCCGGGAAAACTTATGAAATAAAGATGTGCTTAAGACAAACGTGAGCTTCTGTCGGTACAGCTTAACCATATAATGCCACCTACACCGAATAAAGACAATGTGTCTGCAAACATCGCGATGAGTGGACAGCGACACAAAGGTGTTAATTTAAGTTCTTGATTGTCGGTACCATGACTTAGCTCTTGTTTAAAAGTAAAAGCTGTCTTACTGTCACAGCGGAAACAACTTCTGTTGTATCCCAATACCGCACAGGGAGATCCGCGATCTTTATTGCACTGATTTAACGTTTTTACGCATCACAACTTATGCAACTTATACAACTTATGTGTTTGCTTTCAACAAAAAGCCGTAATTATTTTGTGAATGAGCATTTGCTTATATGCATATCTCCCATTGATGCATCACAATATCATACAATTTAATAAACTGCTTTTAACAAATTCTCATATACGAATTGTTTCAAACTTGACTCAATTAAAAAAAAAAAAAAAAGAAAAAAATCTACAAAAATTATTCATTCAAAACTAAATTTGCAAAATTTGAGTTATACTTTGAATGCACTTTTGCACTTACGATGCAAGTTAAATTCATGATGCTGATAAAATTAAGCGAGTTTTTCTCTTAGCGCTGTAAATGCAAATAAGCGAGTTTATAAAGTTTAATTTTCTGTTTAAAAGTATCAAAAGATGTGCATAAAATGCTTTTAAGCGATAAATACTAGATTGCTAATAGATATTTTCTATCTATTGTGAATAACCTCTTATTTTCGAATTTATTTCTTCATAATTTAAATATGGACTAACAATAATTTATCCAATCTTATCCTAATACTTTATTTTATGTCCTGCCAGTGCCAGACAAAAAATTTCGTCATCACGGTTTCTGTTCACATATGTGACCTTCTCCGAGAAAAGGGACCTAGTGTGTGAAAATGAAGTTTTGAGGAAAACGCATTTAAAGTTTCAAATTTTAATGTTTTTCTCGTTTTTATCGATTTTTCCAAGTTCGTTTTTTACGTTTTAATGGGGTAAATAAATTTTTATCAGAAATCTAACTTATTCTACACCCTTTAGGTACCAGAATCCACTCTTAAGTCCAAACCCGTTTTTGACCCTTTTCTCGGAGAAGGTCACATATGTAGGTGTTTATCGCTCTTCTGATTGGGTGAGTGCTGCAGTGTCTCTTCTCCTTAAGTGAGTGTGGCCACCATAAATTAAAATATTTCGAGCTAGTGGATTTGGGTGCAGTTCTAGCCTTTTTAAATATTTTACTGCATATTTCGTCATCATAGTTTTTACATTGTGAATATTTGAGTTTTTAACATACCAGGGAGCGACTGTGATTATTCGAAGAAGTTTATTTTGGCGCCTTTGAATTTCTTCGATATTTGAGGCCGAGGCAGTGCCCCATAGCCGAATACCGTAGCACCAGATTGGCTTTAGGATAGAGTTGTAAAGTAGAAGTTTTCAATCGAGACAAAGAACAGAGTTTATTCCAATAAGCCAATTAATTTGAATTGCTTTTAGTTTCATTTGAGTTAATTTTTCTTCTATAGGCCATTTCCACGTTAAACGACGATCTAGATGTATACCGAGGTATTCTACATGCGAGTGTTGAGGTATTATTTGATAATTGATTTTAATAGGGGGGTATGTTTCCCGATGTTAACCTCTTGTTGCAAAAAAAACGCAATTCACAGCTGATTGATAAAAATAATTTTTTTTTCTACTGAAGTTTTGCCCTAAAAAATACGTTTGTCTAAGAAAAGCTTTAAGGAAAAGTTTGTTGACTCTTTAATAGACAAATCTGCAAATAAGATTATATTCAACTTTTATTAAATAGCAATTATTTTCCGCTTAGCTGTTGCAATTAAGTGTTGCACACGTCGAGTAAATAAAAACTATTGGTTTTTTGGTTTTAAGTGCTGCATATTTACAAAAGATTAGCAAGTGGATTGCTGTATATTGTGCTTATGTTGAATTAAATATGCTACACCATTTTGCGAATTCTGTCAGTCAAGAGCATTTGAAAATAGTGAATAGGGCTACTGTTTAAACTAATTTGGGCGTACATTTAATTATAAATTAGTTACGATTAGCTTCACCTTCTAAGAAAATTATCCTTTAAGATATTCCTTAATTTCAGATGGAAACGAATTTTCAACTTAAAGCCAACAATATTTAACTAATTTAACAAAAATATTTTTTATGTATTCATTAATAAATTTTATTTTGGCAATAAGATTTTTTTTACAACTTTCAATTATTTTTATTTTTTTTTTAACATCATCTTCCATTTATTTGCTTACCATAAACATAAATGAAAATCTATCTCAAGTGTTTTATTTAAGAAAATCTTTTTATACTATATATTTTTTTCCTATCGATATTTTTATTAAAAAACCAATTTAAAAACAACAACAGGATACAAACATTTGGTAACCCCCTGAATATAAAAAAATTAACCAAAAGGAAAAAAAATTATAGATTAAATACATATTTTTCCGACATAAGCAAAGAACAACAACAACTATTTTTTATTTCACTTTAATAACAATATTCCCATGAGAAAAATTCTCCTGATTTTCTCATACAACAACGGCACTCATTCATATACATTTGCAAACACACACACACAAACCCACATTCAAGTGTAACAAGCAATATAAAAGGACCTCATTCCATTCCCACCTCCATCGCCATCATCATCTGTAGCATCAACAAAAACAAGAACATTAAAAATAAAAACAACATGATTTTATACTCTCAGACATGATTCAGTTGTTGTGTCATGTTTTAGTTTTTCCACAAATTTACTTTTATTTTTATTCCCTTCTTGTTTTGTTCCTCTCTGCTTCGAGTCTTTAATATTTTTACTTTAATAAAAGTATTAAACAAAAAGAGAAACATAAAAATAGAGTATTTTTTGTTGTTTTTAAACGAAATAAGGAACCCAAAGTTGAAAGCAATATGATAATATACACCATACATGAAAAATGAAATGCAAATTCTGAACAAGAAAAGTTAGAAATGACTACCAGCACCCTGTATCTCTTCAATTTTTCCTTTTGTTAATACTGACTACTTTAGCTCTCTTACTTTAATTTAAACATATTTAATATATCTAAATATGTGTGTATGCATAAACTTTTCTTCTTTAATATTTTTTGTTTTGTTGGTATTAACTTTCCGGTATGCATCCTGTTTTGACACAAATACAAATACATACATACATTTATACTCTCTTACACCAACTTATAAACTGGAAACGGAAGAAAAATATTGCCACAACAGCAACAAAAACAACAACATTGTATTTTGGAGTAACAAACTCAACCAGTTGTAGTTCAAAAGTATTTAGTCGAGTCAAAATGTAACCGTTACATTCCATTTGTCGTTTACCGTTAAATGAGTTGTATCTTGTACCGTAATGAACCTAACCTCACATTTTATTAGGAAGCAATAAATTCCTGACTGACATGAATGACACTTTGTTAACTTTAAGAATATGGATTATTAGGAAAAGTTTTGGTTAAGTTTAAAAATCTTTGGTTATTAAATTTTGTTTAATTTAAGTTTTTTCCTAGATATTTTTAATTCACAAAAAAATTTTTTAATTTAATATTTAATACAGAGTTGGGAAGTTGCATTTAATTGGCTTTTTGAATTAAGTTTTAGCCAAATCGGTTTATATTTTCAATAACTTGTAGTAGAGTTCCCTATTCTGTAAAATATTACTGGAATTCGTTAGATTATTCAAGAAATTGAAGATAATTTTCTAAGAAATATGTTAAAATTAATCTATATATTGATTCCTGTTTCTTATATATTTATAAGTTCCCGTTGTTCCTATAAGGAGCATAGATCCTGAACAAATGATCTCCATTGTGATTTATTTGATGCTTATTTTATTTGATTCTTAATTTTAGCCCAGCTTTTTCCGGCCACCGCTACTTTCTTCTCTATCTGCCTTCTCCATGTTTGTGCATTCAATTGCGTTCCGGGGAATGTCATCGTGAGTTTTTCGAAGGGTATGAGCAATCAAATTCCATTTTCGCCTCCGTATTTCAAGATCGATTGGAGCTTGCGATAAGGTTGTCCGTAGTCTGGAGTTGGAGATGGTATTCGGCCAGAACATTTCTATGATTATTGTCAAAGATCTATTGACGAATACTTGTATTGAAAAAATAAAGCGAGGGGCCGCATTCCAGATTTCACATCCATATAACATTATTGAAATTTTAAATTTAATAGTTTTATCTTCACATGTCGCGAGAGTAGACCCTCCAGATTTCGTCAAAATACTTCCTTAATAGCAAAAAAGAATCCACATCAGTGGGGATGTGGAATTAAGATTTCGTTCCTGATATCTGAATTCCTGCGCTATATCCGAATTGATGTGCAACACTTTGGTTTTGGCCACATTAACTTTTAGGCCTGCTGCTGCTGTTGAATTTGCGGTCACTTCCATCTTGTTTTTCAGGTCTGTAAAACCATGTGATAACAGGAAGATGTCATCGTCATAGTCAAGGTCTTTGGGTTGCGCTTGCCTACCCCACTATTGTCTTTCCATGTGCCTATCCAATATCTTCCTATATATTTTTTTTTTTAAGTTTCAAGCCAATTGGAATGAATTTCAGTGAAATTTGAATTTTGGGTACTTCTATAAAGACTGATAGTGATTTCTGAGGATCAATGCGAAAGAATGCATAAAGCAAAAAAAAACATTACTTCCAATTAGATTGTGGGAACGGTAAGTTTTATTGGGCCTTATATTCAAAAATTAATGGCCGCTAAAATTTTTTAATATCCAATGAACCATTATATTTATAGTAAATATTTGATATTTAAGTTTTTGGATTGATTGATATATAATTCTATCTTCCCCGGGATGCGGCAAAACATTCTAAATTACAGGGCTCTTTGGGGTCTAATGGTTCCAGGGAAACCGAATTTTTCCTCAGTACCGTTAGTATGATTTCCAAGAAATGCTTGCTGAACCCCGAGGACTTGGAAGATGGTCTTGTCCTTCTTTGAAGGAATACTTTCGGAGTGCACGAGGTTGTACCCAAATCGGAGGTAATTTAATGTCTATTCGTTTGGAAGCCCATGTGGAGTGGCCACCATGCTGCGATGTTTAAATCATCCTAAGGTTCTGTTGCTATCAGTGCGGAAACTGCTTTTAATCAGATAAGTAGTGGAGTTTAGATAGCTCCAGCTCCTAAAAAAGGGGGAGGGTATGATTGGCCGGTCATACTCTCAAATTGCAAACTGTGTATGAAACCTGATTCTCGAATACGCGGAGGCACTTGGTAAATGCATATATAAATCACCATTGTGGTTAAGATCCATCATGAGATAAGGACATAGTTCAGGTGGTCAAGTAAATCAATATCACAGTCGTATCTCTCCCGGGGGTTTGTATGAATAATTTCGATCGGTTTCGAGTCCCATAATTTTGGCCCAAATCTCTCGAGATCGCGGCTGACCAATGATCATATCTGGTACCACGGGGGTCAGTAACCCCTGGTGGCATGGCACCCGACTGACTGTTAGTTGAGGACTCTGAAAGTATATATGTGGTGGTTGTGGTTAAAGCCAAAAGTTTTGTGAAGAGAGATCGTAAAAAACTCTTTCAAGGGCTGATTTTTTTAAAATTTGTGGAAGAGTTATTCCTGAGGGATGGATCATCCCTAGTTGCTGTTGCAACAGATGCTGATGTCATTATTCCAAAAGCAGACGCATTATGCACTCTCATTGCTACCTGGGTGTGTTGGTGGCTCCACACTCACTGGCTGTTGGTAAGCGCATTGTTTGTCATCCAGTGGCTAGATCCTCCATAAGATAAGGCCTTATGGCAGGTACTCATGTAAATATTTTCCACATTTGTATCTCATTTTCAGCCATCACAAAAGCTTGATATCAAATCTAAAATGCTTAGGTATTAAAAAAATTTTTAAACGTCAAACTTAAGAATATATTTATATAGAAAAATTTAAGAATAATAACATTTATAACAAAAGGAGAAAACTATTAATAAAATTGCAGTAGAATCTCCAATGACCGGACACCGAACGGACTACTAATATAAGACCGTACAATGGAAATATAACGCCGCCGGTACCATGCATCAGTATCCATCGAAAGCTGGCGTCCGCTCAGTGAAGTATCCGTCAAGGGAGATAACACTGTATTACACAAAAAAAGATTTGATACAACATATATCAAAGGAAAAAGAAGTAATATTTCAAATGTTGATTTTGTGTTTGCTTAGTTTATTGAATTTTTTTTTTTTTTTTTTTTTCAAATATCTTAGGCAAATCTACCGTAACCATCTTCCCTATCAAAAGTACAAAATAAAACTGTTTCTGATCCCACAAATGCGAAGCACTATCTCAGCGCATTGGTTTGAGACAACTTCTTCATCTACTACTCATCTGTAGAAGGAAGTGCTTTCAGAAAGATAATCTTCGCCAAAACTTTTGGCCCCCCTATGCTAATCCCGTAAAGCTCTACGTTTGTGTGCAGCATACCAGAGTTTCTGGCTGGAATCGAACCCGCAACCCTGACACTGATAAACTAGCTCACTACCAGCTAGCCTACCGGGTATATTTATGCATAACACTAATAATATTTACTTATACCTAAATAAATTTGACCAAAGACACCATTTCATAACATTTAACCTCTAATTTACTCATACTCCCTTATTATTAAATTTCAATGTCTCACATTTCAATCCTTTCAATATTTATTTGCCACAAATTTCAAAATATTTACAATATCTATTGCCACACTGCATCAGTTCTTATTCAAACAAACAAACGTTTCATATTTCCAACTCTGTTACAAACTTTTTGCAACGAAAATAATTTTTACTCGACGAAACCTCCTCCTCGTTGATTGAGGTTTAAAATGGGCAAGATGAAAACATTCCTTCTTTGCTTTTTCCTTCCCCCCCTGCATTCAAAACAGTAAACGAGACATCATATGTTTTCCCTTAAGTGGTGGGATTACATGATTACAGTATTATAAAACTGTGAAATGTCTGTAACCGTGGGCGGCAAGTCATATGAAAAATGGCGATGATGGTGATGATGATGTTGGAATGTGGGGGCAGAGAGCATGGGAAAAGAGTAAAAGAGAAAAGGCAGAGGAAATAGAACACATGCACGCGCATACTAAAAATTGTTATGAGAACAAATTTTTTACAGACACCATTAATTTTCATATGACTAGAAAGTTTGTTTTGTGTTTTGGTTTAATTCTTTTACTTTTATTTCTTTTCCATTTTTTTTCTCTTTTTTTTTTTTTTTTATTGTTGATTTTCTGTTGCTCTTTGGCTTTTGTGTATGTGTGTGGGTTTGTGTGCTTTTACTCTTTATTGTTTTTGGATTGCTGCTTCTTCTTGGATATTGCTCCAAACACCATTCCATCACCATGTCCTGGTAACAAAACGAAAATAAACAAATAATAAAAAAATATATATAAAAGAATGGAGAAGAAATAGAGCTTTTATGGTAACTGACTGTGTTTGATTGTAAGTTTGTTCAGTGTGTGTGTGTGTATGTAGGTAAAAGTATTTATTTGGTAAGAGAGTGATAATTGAGTATGGGTTTAGAATGGTGTAGTACTGTGTTGTGTTGTTGGGACTTTTTAAAAAAAATCTAAAGGATATGAAAACCATACGTGCTTTTAGTAAGTATTCCTTGGTATATTTTCCAAAGAAATAAGTTAATTCGGTAATGATCTGATCCGGGGAATCTTACCAATTCAAAAATATTAACGAATGAACTTGAATATTAATACATAGTCCCTCGACTTACGTCTTCCGGAAACTGACGGCGTACATCGATACAACGTAAATCGGATTTAAACATGTTTGTATGTGTTTTATAAAATGTACCTATATTAAAAACATAAAGAAAGGCTTATTGATAAACAAATTACAAAACACTTACAGAATTAAACAAATGTTATGAGGTTAAGATTCATGTAAAAGTTCTTTATGCCGAATATTATTTAGATATTTTCATCTATATGAGATTAGTTTAAATGATTTAAGATAAGGGGGCTTATATGGGACCTATAGTTCATTTTGGATCTACTAATACCACGTTTTGCCATTTCATAGAATCCATCGTTAAAGTGTTTTTTCGCTAAATTTTGTGTCAATACCAGGATTTATAAAAAAGATATTTTCGGGATAGTATTTGTATGGGATCTCTGGTCAAATATGGACCAATTCCAATATAATTTTTTAAGATGATTTGAATTGCAATCAGATAAGTTTGGACCAAATTTAAGCAACATAATAAGTGGGTACAATATGCATCGTGAGGTTTGATTTATAATGTAAAATAAAACACATAAATTTGAAAGTGAACTTAAAATGTTTATTATCGGTTAAAATAACCATTTATAGCATTTACTGTTTGAAAATGATATCATGAAGATGTTGCCCATGACTACGTCTGAGGTGGTCCATTCGGAAGGTCCAATTTTGGGCGACTCGTTCGAGTAATGTTGACTTCCAAAGCGTCAATCGCAGCTGGCTTATTCCTAAAGACCTCAGACTTTACATTTTCCCAGAAAAAATAGTCCAAAGGTGTGATATCGTTAGGTGGTCAATTTATTGTAGCAAAACGTGAAATTAACTGGTCACCAAAATGGTTGTCAACAAGGTTATTGTTTCACACGCTGTATGGCTCGTAGCGCCGTCTTGTTTAAACCACAGCTCACCGAGACCATGCGCTTGAATTTCAGGAAGAATATAGTCTGTCAACATCACAGAAAAAATGTTTGCACCAATTAAAGCATTAATCACAATTACAATTAATTTTAATTAAAAATTTAAATTAAAAGTTTAATTGATATAATTAATTTGCACCAGTTAAAAATTAATAGTGACAATTAAACGTTTAATTCACTTGATTAAACGTTTAATTCACTTGATTACATTTTTAATTAAAACTGGTCTTATTTTTGATTAATTCTTTAATTGGGGCAAACATTTTTTTCTGTGATGGTGCGATAACGGCTACCGTTGACGGTAACATTCTGATTTTCCTCATTTTTTGAAGAAATATGGACCAATTTTTCCACCAGCCCATAAACCACATCATCAGTTGTTTTTAATGGATGTAATGGTAGCTCCTGGAACTCTTCGGCTTTCTCATCAGCCCAAATGCGTAAATTTCATTTAGTAACGTATCTACTGAGCCAGAAATGTGCTTCATTACTACAAAATTTCACGATAAAACACCGGGTTGTTATTGAGTTTTTCCAGAGCCCATTCACTGAAAATAAGACGCAAATTTAAGTAGCCTGGCTCCAATTCTTGCAGAAGTTGAATTTTGTATGCTAAAGGCCGAGATCCTTACGTAAAATACGCCAAGTTGTCGAATACGACAAGCCAAGCTTCTGAGAACGACGACGAATCGATTCGTCACGGTCTTCGCGTACAGTCTCAGCTACAGCTGCTATATTCAATTCACTACGTACTGGATGTGGCCTAACCGGTCGAGCATCATTCACCGTGCGGCCACACGATCAACTTTTTGTTGATAGTTTTTTACATATACTGTTTGTCAATATTTACATAAATTGAAAGCTGTGACGTAGGCTGCACACAATTTTTAAGCAATTTACTTTCAAGATGCCATCAAGAAAACAATTCATACTGCATTTCCTCACTAAACTTCTAATCAGCTGTTCAATTGAACGTAAAATTGCCAAACAAATGGATAGTTAAAATTGAGAGCAATCTCGTGATCAATTTAAAAAGTGTGAGTGTGTTAGTATAAAAAATGAGAGTGAGAGCAAATTGAAAGGAATTGAAAGACAAAAATTGATCGTGTGGCCTCCAAGTCATTAATGTAAATCGGACTTAAATTCGCGAATGCTGTTGGCAATAGTGGTTTCATTAGGTCATCTATGAAACATTTCTCACAGAACGCCGGTTTAAGTACAGCTGAACAATTTGGAGATGATATTGTGGTGTGAGTCTTTCCATCAGGAATTGCCAAAACGACACTGAACAAAAATGACAAAGCAGTTTTATATGAGTCACGCGTGATCTGTAAAAAAAGAATATTGAAAATCAAACCTTACGATGAAACACCCATTATCTTTCTTTGTGATTTGGATTTACAATACAGCCACCATGTGATCTCCAAATGAACCCATATACATAACCAGTATATTTCCTGTGAGCTACTGGTTCCCATATTACCAAATTAGACTCCGGGCAGTCGCTTTCTTTAAAAAAATTGTAATTAATTTAAAACTTTAGTCAAACTTGAGGTATTGTCAGTACCTATATCCATTCGAGAGTGTAACACCAAGATTAAGGTGTTCCATAACACGCACATTAACAACCCTCGAGGACTTATTGACGGATATTAAATAATAACGTCGTCTTAATGACAATGAAGTTTCTATTTCACTGTTCTTATTTGCTGTAGTGACTTATTAAACGTTGATAATGGTTTTGTGATTCTTTTTTGGATTTTGAATTTTAACAACACTTGTCGAACAGAATTTATAAAGTGATAAAGATAAAGTTTGACTTGCTAAAAAAACTTTGGCTTTGACGAATGAAATACACTCCTTTAAAATGCGATAGCGCTAATCGCAATGCACTGCTTTAAAAGTGATCCATATCGTTTAAGAAGAGAAGGAAGTAGTTGGCAATTTCTAAGTATAAAACATGATCACTACTTTTTATTTCAAAAGATTTATTATTATTGCTGCTAGTTTATCGAAAATTAGAATGTTTAACAGATTCATTGTGAAGGGCATCAGGGCGGTTCGGCAAGGGTGTCTTGTTTTAAATGGGATTTGAAGAAAGTTTGGTATATTCATTATTCAGGCTTAAACTAATAAACGGTGTTTTATAAAGCCTAAGCTGGGCCACTCTTGACGTAGCGCATAACAGACGTTCAATTTTAGGACGCTTTTCGAGCATTAACATGCACAGTGTCAATTGTTGCTAGTTTATCAGCATTAACTAGTATCACCACCGGAAAAAAAGGAGGCCATTGACAGGTCCATATCTCTAAATCAACTTATTTCCAAATTTTGATGTCAATAAGTTAATGGTTGCGGTCGCCTTCTGGTACGCACTATCATCCTGTTGAAGCTGCATCTCGCCCGCATCAAAACCACCCTTATTTCCAAACAAAAAATAATTGATGATGGTGCGGTAACGCTCTTGATTGACCGTTACACGAGCTCCGTCCTAATTTTTGAAGAAATAATATCCGATGACGCCAACGGCGTGTAAACCGTACCAAACTGGATGTATTGGAGTCTGTAGGGATTAAATTGCTCTAATTCCATGTGCGTTAATATTGGTTATTAACAAACCTGTTAATCAAAAAATTCTAGAGTTGGTCAAGCGTAAATATATTCATGATGATTTGCCAGAGTATACTGATCATCAGGGAAACCAGGAATATGCTCTAATTAACACGTTTGATGCGCATTAAATATGCAGTAAAAACACGAAAATATGCCATTAAAATTGTTAAAAATATACCTTAAAAAAAATCCAAAATTGCTCATTTTAAAACGAAATATTCAACAAATTAAAACTTTTGCATTTAAAAAAACAATCCTCAAATTATAATCGGTAACGACCAAACGCCAGACGAATTTTCGAGATTTTGGAAACGATGGGCAGTCATGGACTCACAAAAACAAAGTTATATTATATGGTTATGTGAACTGATTAGAAAAGAATTTAATTTGCAGTAAAATATTTTTGCGGCGAATTTAGACTTCGTCCTTAGTAGAATTAAATTGTATTTACCAAAATTTGATAAAATTATCTACAAAATTGCAACTTGTACTTTGCGCACAAAGTTAACATGGACAGACAACCAGCCAGACGGACGGATGGACATCGTTATATCACTTTAAAAAGTGATTCAGAGTCGCTCGGTTTACTAGTAGATTGGTCCATATTTATTTGTATTACATCGCCAAAAACATATATTATTGTTTTTTCTTAAAGTTTTTCTATGTATATAGATTGTAGATGACGAAATTGAAGCAACACATTGGGTATACAGATAGATACATATTTAAAACAGAAAAACCAGAATACTGAAAAAAAATTTTTTTTCTTTTTTGCGAAAGCTCTTGTAAGCATATAAAAACATTTAACTTGTATCCAAATATGCCTCATAAGGCAAAATATGCGCTATAAACTAAACAAATGCTACTTAAATGCTTTTTTAACTAAATTATGCAAAAATATGCTGCAAAGAGTAAAATATGCAAAAATATGTACTATCAAATCGATGCCAAAATTCACAAAAAGCTCTAAAACGGCTAAATATATTGTTTCTGCTTTCATTGGTTGCACAAGGAAAAACATGCAACTGAACATTTATGGTTTCCCTGCTGATCATAAATGTCAAAAAGTGAGCGCGGTATAAAAGTTCGTTTGACAGCTTCCACTTTCTTTATATTAAAGGCATTCATCCGACCTTCTAACGGAATGGTTTAACTTTTTTTTTAATTTGACTGGCTACATCGACCCCTGCTCAACAAAGACATAACTATATTATCTTAAGAGCTGCATAATGTGATATTGTTTTTTTTTTCTCTTTGACTCCGCTAGTTTAGTTATTTCTTTTTATATCTTATATTCCTTGTCATTTCTAATATCCCAGTATAAAGTTTTAATTTGACCCACTCTGAAAATTAAGAGCCACAATTGCTCAAATATATAAATAACCAATACCAGGGCTCTTAAGGGAATAAAAGAAAATGCTTACTCGTTTACTTTATATTATGTGGTTCTGAAAAACTCTACGCAAGAAATATGTATCAATAAACGTATTGAAATCCAGATATGGATTGGAAATTTGGTAACTTTGAGCTTTAAGCAAGCTTTAGGTGTTTCCTTTACCTTGGTTTATCCTTTAAAATAAATGGTTCCTCAACTCATAGGCGGCCAATATTTTGAGAAAACTTTAGCTATTAAAATGAAACACCTGTAATCTCATTTTCAACTTATAACAAGATGGAAATCCCTTTATTTCAACTACCCTAAGTCAACCAGAAAGTACTTTCATTATGAAAAAAGTACTTTTTTCTGCAAAAGTTCATTAACCATCCTTGAATCTCTACTTCCTTTTTCTCATAAGTATACAAAATTACAGAAAATATATGTAGTTTGTATATAGAAGAGTTTGTAACAGAATTATTAGTGTTGGTAGTGACATAAATTTCTGTTTGTCAGACGTTGTGGCAGTTGTTGTGTGTGTAACGGTCTGTGTGTAAGAGAGTTTGTTTTTCTGCTACTTTAATTTTTTCTTGTTGAACAGATTGTCTCACTTTCTATTTTTTTTTTCGTACTACGTTTTAGTCTATTTATATTCCTGCCGAAGGATTGTGCTAGGTCTGTTCTAAAAAAAATGTATATGTGTGAGTGAATACACTGTTGGTGTGTATGAATATGAAATTTTTATTTGATTTTTTTCTTTCTTAATTTTGCTCCATTTTTAATACTTAAACATAAGAACACTTTAACTTTGTGTGGCATCTTCTTTATTTTATTTCTCTAGTAAATTTTTTTATTCGAGTCATTTTTGTTAAAGATAAATCCGTTTATATTTTGGCTTGTATTTTCTTTTAAAATTGTTTTCTTCTTTTTTTTCTACATCATACTCTTTAAATTGTGGTGAATATCAAATTACCGTTGTTAGGGTTTTGGAAAAGTGTTCGAGAGAGTGTTTGAAAGGTGGTGTATATAAAATTTATTTTATTAATTTTGTGTGGAAGATTTTTTCCTTTATTTAGTTCAAATTATATGTATGAAAGTTAAATTTTTCGGTGGCCATTTCTGTTTTTCTTCTTAAGGATAAGGATATAATTGATTTGATTTTACTTTTTTGTCGCGTAGAATGATTTAGGTTTGTTTTTATATTAAATAAATGTTTTTCTTAAAGGTTAATTATATTTTTTTTTTTTAAAGAACTTTAGAAAAGGAAAATGATTTAATTTTACTAAATAATTTATTATTATGTCATCCAAAATATTGAAAACTATATATATATATATATATATATATGTATCTTATAATACAGTAAACTCTTTCCTAACAGATACCCCTGCTAAATAGACACCTTCACAAACATGGACTTTTTTCAGTCCCAAAAAAATCCCTAGTGGTTTTTTTATTTTCCCTTCTAAGCGGACAACCATCCCATAACTGGACGCAGAAGTTTTTTGGCATACCAAATGGGATTTGAATTCCCCATAACCGGACAGCCGAGATGGCAGTTGCCAGCTTCTATATACACAAAAATACAAAACTGTTTTCCTTATTCATACATCGTTGCTGTATCAATATGTAATACGTATGTTACTAAAAACGAACAGATGTGCATGTAGAAAATACTGGGGTATTAATTCGGTTAACCGATTAATAACTACCCGATTACCTGATCGGTTAATTTTAAATCGTCTACTTTCAATTAACGATTAAACCGGTTAATTTCAGTCGATTAACCGAAGGGTGGTTAAATTTTAAGGGCCGATGTTGATTTTGAATAAAACACAAATTATTTTAGAAATTATTGTCTTTTCTTTTTATTATGATAATATTGGTGTGGTTCAATTATATATGAAACAGAATATCGGCCAAATGGCCGCCGAGACCTCGGCGGTGCACCTCCATCCGACGGTCCAAATTTTCGATTACGCTGAGGCATAATTGAGAAAGAAAGAAGTCCAACGGTGTCAAATCACATGAGATAACACGGCCAATGTATTTGTCGCGCAAAAGAGCCGTTGTTTCGTTAGCTGTGTGGCAAGTAGCACCGTCCGGTTGAAATCACATATCATCCACATCCTTTTCTTCCAATTCGAGCCATAAAAAATTCGTTATCTTCTCACGATAGCGGACACCATTCACAGTAACTGCCTGACCGGCCTCATTTTGAAAAAAATACAGCCCGATGATGCCGCCAGCCCATAAACCGCACCAAACAATCACTATTTGTGGGTGCATTGGTTTTTCGACAATCACTCTTGGATTATCATTCGCCCAAATGCGGCAATTTTGCTTATTGACGAATTCACTGAGGTGAAAATGTGCTTCATCACTGAAGATGATTTTCACGATATGCATTTTGATTTGAACGACCATTTTCATAATAAGCCTAAATTCCTTAAACGCGTTGCTCGATTGTGTATCTTTCCATGGTTCAAATTGAGTTAGTCTGAAATTGAGAAATGTCAAATGAAATGCAGAAAAAAACTTGACGTTTAAGTGTGGTTCACATTCAACATCGGCTCTTAAAGGTAAACTCAAAGAAGATGTTCAGTGATCTTCATTTTAAATAATTGTTTGCTGTCAAAAAAAAAATCAATATTTTCAACTTTTAATTCAATAAGAAAATATGCATGTTGTTTTGATTGTTGTTCTATTGTATATTTTTGATCTATAATTTGCAATTTTAAGAAGTTTTGTAACATCCTCGATAGATTTTACAAAAAGTGTTTGCTGTTGACAAATAGCAAAAACTTATTTGTGCAACCAATAATTTAAATTTAATAAAAGATTTAAAATTAAATAAAACCACCTAAACTAAATAGTAAAAAAAATCACAGTTGGGTTAGATCAAAATGGATTGACTGTCATTCTCAACTGACGCACTTATACCCACTGATCCATTCTGGTAACATGGAGTTTCACTAACCGGAACCACCACCGAAAGACCAACCCGAAATTCTAACAGTGCACTTTGAACTTCGATGTTCAACGTCAGAGATATCATACAATCCGTCAAATATCATAAAATCCGTCAAAGTTGTCGTTTCGGTCCTGTTTCAGCCAGTCGCTTTCTCGCCAGGAGGTTTTTACGTAATCCTCCTTATTTTCGTCATCGCAGCAGCGGCTGTATTTATAATGGGTGGCTACCAGACGGACCCACAATTGCTTTGCAATTCTTTATCCAGTGTTAATTACCCATCTGCTATTAGCAATATGGATATTCGATCGCGGAAGTTCGTGTTTGCACGAGATCAGAGGTACCTAAAGGTTTTTCAAATCTAGTGGAACCCGTAAGGTAGTGCCAAGTATATCAAGCTCCTCCGTCCTAATGTTTCTCATTATATTCCTGTACCTGTCGACACTGCAATTTGTCTGGGCCAGTCTACAGCTTCCTTGATCGCAATATCATTGCCTGGAAAATGCTACAGGGATCCGATAGTATTTGCGATAAATTGCAGTGTACTCCGAAGACCACTCCTTCTCGTCACCTAGAGCTTTTTTAAAATTAATTTATTTACATTCTGAAACTATTTACATTTTACTTAGAGGCAAGTGCCGCGAAGCCATGGGGCTTATCTGCTATCCATGAAGAAGTTCGCGCTTCTTCTTCTACCTGGAACACAGTTTCTCCGCGCATTCAGGCTTGATATCATCGTTCTGTAGCGACGATTCTGAACCAAAATTGGAGATGTGTGATTAACTGCCTTTTTTTCAAAATAAAATAAAAATTTTAGCTTGGGAATTTATATTGAAACAACAATAAAAAAAAATTTTTTGTTTTCTATATCAATTTCTAAACGAAAATTTTTATTTCAGTTTAAAAAAAAAGGCAATAATTCTCCAGTTCGAGATGGTCGCGTTCTTAACCCTGCAGTGTTTGCCGCTATTTACACCCCACTATTGCGTACATTTAAGGCGAATAGCCAAGTTCATCCGGCAAAAGAAAAATAGAATTTTAGTATTGTGATTATTTTATTGAACTGTTAATGGTTTTTTAATCCAAATTTCGATATTTTAATTAGGCTTAAGTTCATTGAATTTAATTTTCATTAAATTATTTTTATGAAGACAGGAATTTTACAACATGAAATTAATTACAATTTATTGATAATTTTTCACTCTTGACTGATCATCAGAATTTAAAATATTATTTATTAGAAAAAAAGTCCTTTTTTGCTTGAACTAATTCCACAATAAATGAAATATTAAAATAAAAAAAAATAATGCTAAAATTTTAAAGAAAATTGCAAAAAGAAAAACATAAACAAAATCGCTTATATTTTTTTTTAAATTTTTTATCGGGAAAATGTCAAAATTTAATTCTTAAATTAATATTTACTTTAAACGGTTTTTAACCTTTTTTTATTTTCTTTATTTTCAGGTAAGCACAAACTGGTTTTTGTAAAGAATGCAATAATTATTTAATTTAAATTAAAAAAAATAGTTAACGATAATTACGTAAGTAAGTAACTTATTTATACATACACTGAAAATAATCCATGGTAAATATTATCGAAGAAACTTTTGCAGCTATTTTTTCGTATAAAAAAGTTTCGTTTTCATTATGAAAATATTTTACTCGAGGTTTTTGCAATTTTACTAAAGTAGCGATTTCGTGAAAAAAAACATGGAAATTATTTTTAAGCATGGCAAAATTTTAAAAACAAATTTGGTCTTTCCAACGGAGTTAAGGTCGTCCTCTTTTTCGTCTTCTTACGGGATCACATTTGAAGGCCTTTTTGCTGGAGCAGCGTCATCTATTCTCACAACATGACCAAGCCAGCGGAATCATTGGATTTTTACGCGTTTTAATACATCGAAGTCGGCGGCGTATAGCTCATACAGTTCTTGGTTCGAACAACACCCATATTCTCCGCCATCGCAGATTGGCCCATATATCTTGGGAAGTAATTTTCTCTTGAACACTCGAAACACAACTTCATCTGCTTGAGTAAGCCACTACGCCTCTGCACCGTATAGTAACACAGAAAAGTCAGTGTTTTTTATAGTTGTAATTTCAATTAACGTGTGAACCTGCCATATGGCCTTATCACACGTTGGATCTCAACCACATGGTGTGTTAAAATATGCCCTTCGTGTGTGTTTAGGATCAATTGCATCCACAGGTCGCAATTCGAGTATGTAATCCTCCAAAAATTATACATCCACCCTTGTTAAGGAGACGGAGCTATTTAAGCTCCACTGCTATATTTAATCCAAGCAGCTTCTGTTGAATAGCAACAGCACCTGGGCCGAACTTTCACACAAGGGTTAAAAATCAGCCTTCCATGTGGACGTTTCCCTTCCCGCGGTTTTTGATTTAAACCACGTTTTCATCGAAAGTATACCGCAAATAAGTATACCAACGGAGACCTCACCAATAGTCAGACTCCCGTGGCACCAGAAAATAAAGTATTATGGGGTTACTTCGAACTCGTTTGAAATATTTTGGACCCCAAAGATCCCTGTCATTTGAATGCTTGGCGCATCCCACTTTTGTTCCGCTCTTTGTTTACAGAAGAACTCTCAACTACATACAAGACACGTGGAGCATGCCCGATATTGCTTCAAAAATTATTTTACATACTTAGAAAATTTTATGTATTTAACTTAATAATTTTAACAAATAGAATATGGGAATTATTGCTTCTTATTTTACTTTTTAAACATGAATATAAACTGCATTTTTCTTCTTGTAGTATTGTTGTTGTTTCTTCACAAAATAGCAAATGGTTTTTTATTTTCATTTGTAGATTTGTTGTTGTTTCTACAATAAACTTTTACATATACATGCGTATGCACGCATATTGGTTTTCGAAAGTTTTCCCATTTTGGATTGTTTTAAGTAGTTTTTAGTTTTATTCGTACTTAAATTTTTAAGAACGACTCGTACTAAAGTAAGAAGAAAAAACTAATTTAGTACGAGTTTTTTCTTTATGTGTAAAATATACGAATTATTTATAATTTTACGTGCAAATAGTAGTCAAGAATTTTGCACCACGTTCGCCTTTGTATCTTTAAGGCAAAGATTTTTTTCGGTTTATAAAATACATTTAGTCAATTCACAAGGTATCCTAACATGTCATATTGTCAAAATGTCCTAATATTTCACAATGGTTTAAAAATATTGTTGTACGGCTCAGCCGCTCAGCGCTGGACTTTTCTGATTAATTACGACAGCACAATAAACACAGCAAGCAACGTTCTATTTATTTAAGACACTTTTTGTTAACAAACCAACAACAATATTTTTAAACCATTGTGAAATATTAGGACATTTTGACAATATGATATGTTAGGATACCTTGTGAATTGACTAATTCTTGGCACATTTTCAATTCTAGTATGATTTGCAAATAAAACATTTTATTTGAATTAAATAAATTTTAAGAAACTTTTAAATATTTGTTGAACACTTTCAAATTTAATATTAAATTTGTAATTATAAAATTAAATTGTCTTTAAACGTATAGTTTTCTGTTTTTCTGTCCACAAGGGCTTAATTTAATCTATAATACTCAATCGTTTTACACAAGTTTTTTAGTTTTATAAATACATATGAACATGAGAATAAGTTGACAAATAAAACTGGGAGAATAGAAAATACAAACAGTCAATTAATGTTACAATGTGTGTATATTAGAGTATACATTTAGTCGGGGTTTTGCTTTAATCGGTTAATCGCTCGATTAATTAACCGATGTTTTGATTTAATCTGTTAATAATCGGTTAGTTTTGTAATTGATCGGTTAACCGATTAATAAATTTTTTTTTATAAATTAAGTCATTTCAACAAATAAAAATTCAAAAATTATTAATTATTTTGAGTTTATTAGTAAAAAAAAAAACAATAACATAACATACATAACAATTCTTCTTGAGCAGACAAAAAAATAATTCATAAATATGTAATACATATTTTTTAATTAACATAGGGTGATTCAAGTAAAGATACTTTTTTCAATAGCCTTTTTTTGACAGATCACGTGTGAGTCGTGTCATGCTGTCATGTTATTTTGCTTAGTATTGTTTTTTGGCATTTCATAATGGTAAGACTTACGCCTTCCCAAGCGACATCGCTTCGCTCTTTGGGCTCTTGTAAAATTCCAAGAAGATCCAACGTTTCCGAGGAAAATTTTGTTCATCGATGAGGCCCATTTCTCCAGAAAAGAGAACGGTTTGGTGTGGTTTGTGGGTCGGTGGAATCATCGGTCCATATTTCTTTAAAAATTATGCCGGTGCGAACGTAACCGTCAATGGCGACCGTTATCGTGCCATGATAACCGACTATTTGACGCCTGTAATTGAAGTTCGGGATCGCGGCGACATTTGGTTCTAGCAAGACGGCGCCACTTTCCACACATCGCATCAATCAATGGATTTATTGAGAGAACACTTCGGTGAGCACATAATTTCACGTTTTGGACCAGTCGATTGGCCACCAAGATCGTGTGATATCACACCGTTGGACTTTTTCATGTGGGAATGTGTAAAGTCTGAAGTTTATGCGGACAAACCCGCTTCGATTCAGGCCTTGGAGGAAAACATCACGCGTGTCATTCGCCAGTTACTAGTCGAAATGCTCGAACGAGTCATTGAAAATTGGACTCAACGGATGGACCATCTGCGACGAAGCAACGGCAAACATTTGAGAGACATAATCTTCAAAAAATAAATGCCAAAGAATGTTCTAAATGCCAAAGGATTTCTCTAAACGTCTAAAATTTAAAAACAAGTTAATACAGGACAGGAGATTTTTATAATTGTTTCGGTTAATTCTCTTAAAAGATTGTTATGAGAAAATATGAGAAGAATCAAATAACTAAAGAAATAAATATAAAAAGTACGTGAAACAAAAAGCTGTTACCCAGCAAACACCTATTTTAAATTAAGATAACTGAACACCTTCTGTGTTTGTGTAAAAAAATATTTTATAGACACATACCGTTTGTATATGAGACGAAACAAATAATCAAAAACTTAAAAAACCATGTTATAATACTATAAAAAATAAAAATTTTGTTACGTCAGTTAATCGACTGCAATGAACCGGTTTAATCGTTAATCGAAAATATCCAATTTTAAATTAACCGATCAGTTAATCGGGTAGTAGTTAATCGGTTAACCGTTAATCGGCTATGAATGAATATCCTAGTATATATATTTTTTTTTTTTTTTTTTTTTTTAATAAACTACAATTTACAAATTATAACTTAGTTCAATTACATACATTGAAAATTTGATTAAACAACTGTGGCAATAGAAAAAAAATTTGAGGAAAAACCAACTAAAACTACTAGTAAAAGCTAAACTGCAAAGTCTATTTTTTATCTAACGAATTACAATGTATAAATACTTTTTTTTTTTTTAATTTAAGCAACAAACGAGAGAGACATTTCCATAAATTTAATTGATGTAATTTGCGCATTGGTTTAATGGACAATGAATTAGGATTTTTCTTCAATGCATACATATTTTATTTATTTCAAATTTTAATTAAGATTAATAATAAATAAAATGGATATTTAAAATTTCAGAGACTCGTACGCAAAAAGAAACTGTAGAAAAAAGACAACTAAGAAAGAAAAGTCGGTCAAGCCCAACCATATGATACCCTTCACCACAGTATTTAAAAACAAATGGTCGAGAGTGTACCCAATTTGGGACGCGGCAGAAAAAATTATGTTATGAGGTTACGGTTCATGTACAAGCTCTTTATGCCGAATATTATTTGGATATCTTCATCTATCTGAGCTACCTAAATAAGAGCATTTTTTTATGACAAAACTTCTCATTTTCATTCAGTTTATACGAAAAAAAAACTTTTAGAACACGAATTCAACACCACCCGGCTAGAAAGTTTTATTTGGCTGATCGCCATGTCGGTTTGTGCTATTGAGAATGTATTGGCAATAGAATTTTTATGTTTTAAAAACCGCTTGCCGCTCTTATTTAGGTAGCTGCTCAGTACACAGAAAAAAATAAAAATTGATTTCAATTAAAATGTTTGTGATATTAATTAAAAAATTAATTAAATTTGCACCAGTAAACAAATTAATAGTATCAATTAAACAATTAATTCATTTGATTACACGTTCAATTTACTTGATTAAATTTTTAATCAAAACTGATTTTACTTTTGATTAATGCTTTAATTGGTGAAAATCTTTGAAGAATTTTTTCTGTGTATATGAGATCTGTTTGCCTTTAAGTGGTTTATGGGAAGGGGGTTTATATAGGACCTATGGCTAATTTTGGACCGACCACCTTTTCCCAATTTCCAAAATTTTATATTATTTGTTTTCAACGAAAGAATTTCAAATTACACCTGATCTGCACCTAAACGAAATTACCCACGCTCCACCCAAATTTGGATAATTACCCACAAAATGGCAACACTTGTTAAATGGTACATACGATACCATTAAAATCCCTTAAGTCATTTAATTTAATTAAAGTAGTCAATATTTCCCCTTTAATTACTCAAAAAGTTAAACATATTGGAATACCTTGTTTTCTTTATAGGACAAAATTCTTTATTTGAAAAAGGAGTTAACATTAAAGTTCAGATTTGCAGGAGCTTAATTGCTTGGGACCACCCGTTACCATTTTTCTTCTTGCCGCTGTATAGTAGTGTTGAAACCATCTTTGAGAAATAAAATTTTCTAAAACCATCAGAACTTCTGACAGCATAACTCATACTGTGGGCTGTTCAAGACGAAATATATTTTAATTTCCAAGGCTGAGTTGGAACGATCCCATCCCTGAGCAAAAAACGGTTGCCAATTTTATTTTGGTTGGGATTTACCACTACGTTAGTGGTGTCCTTTTTCAATGTTCGATCAGCTATTTTACCTTTGTATTTATAAATTATTATATTTTTTTAAATTTTTATCGAAAAGAACTCGTTAAATCAATTAAAAGCAAAAAAACGTTTTATGCTCTATTTTGAATTACTTTGATGCCTGCCTGTATTCATAAAAATATTTTAAATTAAATAAAGATTTACAAAACAAATTGTGTGTGAAGATTTGACTTGATAAATGCTTGTTAAATTTAATATTCGTTTTTGAATACGGAGGTGAGACTAGTTATTATAAGGAATGTATAGTAAATGGCGTATCTTTTAAGCGTGGCTTATTGCTTTAAGAACTTATTTGTTATTTTGGAGGATCCACACCTGTCATGCACAGAAAAAGATAAAAATTGATTTCAATTAAAAAATTTGTGATATTAAATTAAAAAATAAAATTAATTAAATTTGCACCAGTTAACAAATTAATAGCATCAATTAAAGGTTTAATTCACTTGATTAATAGTTTAATTTATTTGATTATACGTTTAATTCACCTAATTAAATTTTTAATTAAAACTGATTTTATTTTTGATTAATGGTTTATTGGTGAAAAACTTTGGAGTATTTTTTCTATGTATTTTCTTACTTAGTCAATTAAGGAAATACTGTACAACAAAATTTTAATTAATTAATTAAATTTTTAATTAGAAATTGTAGAGTTAAGTGCCAATAAAGAAAATAAATATACAGCAGAAGGACATCGATTGCTTGCAGACCCTTTGCCCCGAAAATGTTCTGTCTATTCAAATGTGCAATGGTCGGTTTGGGCGGCAAAGAAGCGGTCAACGGAAGACAAAGAACGCTCAGGTCAGGAAAAAATAAACACGGAGAGGATAAATTGGAGGCATATCTCCATGAAGATTGAGGTCAAAATTAATAAAAATTTCAATAATTTTTAGGAGCCGTTCCAGCGCTTATATAAACGCTTGCAAGCGGCAGGAATTATCCAAAAAAAAAAAATTGGGTACTATTTGATTTGAAGCTGAGAGACGTTAAAAGACATGTTTAAAATGCTGGATGGACACCATAAAAAGAAGTCATTCCTAAATCGAATCAATACGAGTGATAAACAATCTAAACGACAATCTAAAACGCTATAAGCAGCATCAACGTCAAAACTAAATATCCATGAAGCCGAAGTAATGCTCTTTAGTTGTTTAAACCAGAATATTCTTTTACATTATGAGCTGCTAAAAGCAGGCCAGAACATCATGGGGGACCTGCAACGAACACAATTGATTAGTTTTGCATAGAAAACCCAACGAATTTATGGATTTGTATCTCAGAAAAATGCTTAGTAGATCGTTTCAAATATCTCCTTAACCCCCACCGCCTACTCCAGGGTTAAACTAATACCACAAAACTATATGTGTACACATAAAATTACAATATTTGGCAGATTGAATGAAATGCAGTTGCTTATTTTCTAGTTTTTGAAATTTAGTAGCAATCAGTATAGGGCATTTTAGTATGTGGTAGCCATATGCATCCTAAATATTGTTTTGTTCCTCTTTTGCACACACAATTTCCATGCAAAAAAAGTGGCCAATGCACAAAAACGCACACACTCCAATGCACATACAAATAAAATAGTTGCGATTCGTTATCGATTGCAATAATGACAGTTTGTCGTAGCGACAATTGGTTTAGTGGTGGGGTTTGTTGGTTAGATGGTCATTTGGTGAGTTGGTTTTCAGTTGGAAAAGTTTGAGCTTTAAAATGTTGAACCGATGCAGATGATGATGACGATAATGGTGAGTTTGGAAAAACGTTTGAGAGTGTGTTCAAAAGTGCTGGTGCGTATGTTAAGGCCTTTGGGTGAATGTGTAAGTTCATATGTATGTATGTGTAGTTTATGTGAGGAAAGTTTTCGGATTTTGGTGATATTTATTGAAATGCTTAGGAGAAAAAGAAAACAGAAAAATATTAAACAAATGCATGAACGCATACTCCAACAACAAACTTGAAAAAAAAGTTGCCGAAAAATAGTAAAAAAAAAACATAAGTTTCACTTTGTGTTGCATCTCTAATGCAGGCAACAACAACTACCCACCAACCAACCAATCAGCCAACCAACCGAATACACTGACATTCTAATACAAACTGCCATATTTTTTTTTTTTTGTTTTTTTTTGTATCTATAGTTTTTAGTTTATTTTAGTTTTCCTACTCCAATACTGGAAGTTTCACCTTTTTTTCTCTCTGTTTTTTTTGTTGCTGGCTTAAAGCAACTTAAAGAGCAGCAGCCCAAAAAAGAGGCAGCAGCTTTAATCTATTTTCCAACATTTTAAATTTTTTTTCTTCTTTCCTTTTTTTATATACAAAATATATTTAGTATTTATTTATATATAGATTTATACATACATATATAACAAATATTTCTCGGTTTGTATCTAAATATGTCTGTCCGTCTATCTTGCTATCGTATTTGTTTGTGCATTCGTACTAACTGTATCCACAATGTTTTAAAACTATTGAAACTTATAAAATAAAAATACATGCATGTACACACACACATATTTTTTAATACATTCCATTTTTTTAAAATATTTGTATCTATAACATTTTTTTTTTGTTCTTATTAAAATTGGTATAAAAAAATTATTAGCATGTACTTTATAAATTGAGGTGGGCAAGTTGGTGTGCGTACCTAAAAATGTTTAGATTAATTTGTTTCTAGTAAATTTGTTTTTATGTATTAATAATTTTATAGAATTTCTCGACAATATAAGAAAAAAGCCAATAGCTAACTAACTTAATAAGCTAAATAAGTTATAGAAACTCCTTGAAATTGAAAATTTTCTATTGAAAATATCATTGCATTGAATATATTTATAGAAAATGTCATTCCATTAAAACATTCTGTCGAAAATGTTATTGCATTGTACACTTTTTATAGAAAATGTTGCTGTATCAAAAATTTTCTATAGAAAATATCAATGCATTGAAATTGTTTTAAAGAAAACATCATTAACTTACATCATTAACTTGAAAATTTTCTATATAAAATGCCATTCGTTAAAAAATAAAATTTTATTTAAAATTTTCTATCGAAAATTATTGCATTGAAAATTTTCTGTTAAAAAAATTAACATTTTTTCATAGAAAATGCCACTGCATTGAATATTTTTAATAAAAAATAAATTTCATTAAAAATGTTTAATAGAAAATGTAATTTTATTGAAATTTTCAATAAAAAGTGTCATTGCGTTGAACATTCTTTATAAAAATTGTAATTGCGTTGAATAATTTCTTTAGAGAGTGTCATTGCATTAAAAATTGTTGTATAAAAAATTTCGTGGTATTGAAATTTTTCTGTAGAAAGTGTTATGTTTTTTTTAGAAAACATCATTGAAAATAAAAATATTCTATAGAAAACTTCATTACATTTAAAATATATTTAAAAAAATAAAATTTTATTTGTATTGTGATATCGATATATCGGCGTTATTTCACGTTTACCGTTTTATCAGTATCGGCGATATTTTACTGTCGATACGCCAATACTTGTTTTATTTTTTTTGAACAAACTATTTAATTTTCAATGCTTATTTTTGGATAACAACCAATATCAAAAAATCAAATTTAATAACAAATTGTTTCTTTTAATTCTTAAGCTGGAGGTCGGTCCACACCAGCCGTTTTATGCGTATCTTTCTTTTTTGACCTTTTTTCGAGACGCACGCTAAAGTAGAAAGTAAGTCTACTTCATGCTTCCGATACGTATACGCATTTAACGCGTTTGGTGTGTAACTTGTCAATAAAATTTTACACTACGACTTTTAGGACTGTCGCATTGAACGCATGGTTTGGACCTGCAGCAGAATTTTCTACAAATTTCTATTGATTTTTGTGAAAACAAAATCACAAAGAGATTGTGTGGTTACAATCGAAACTAGTCTGGGCAACCTGTCCGTGAAAACCTGGGTTCAATTCTTAGCTCAGTCAAGAATGAAAAATTATCAATAAATTTTAATTAATTTCATGTTGCAAAATTCCTTTCTTCATAAAAATAATTAAATGAAAATGAAATTCAATGAACTTAAACCTAATTAAAATATCGAAATTTGGATTCAAAAAATAACTTCGCTACAATTTTTGGGTTTCATCGAAGAGACCACAAAATCCATAAGAAAAGTCACTGCTACATTTTCTGACACTTTTGTCATTGCACTAATGACAGTTTATCATCACACTGATGAAAATTTTTCATTGCACTGATGGCAGTTTGTCATTGCACTGATGACAGTCTGTCTTTGCACTGATGACAGTTTGTCATTGCACTGATGACAGTTTACCTGTACTGATGTCAAAATACATCAGCGTTATGACGCCTTTTCTATCAGTATACACAAAATTGGTGTCACTGTGGTCATATCTAAATGACGGATAAAATATGACAACATTTTAGGATGACGTTCATCATTGTATTGATGTCACTTTTTGCCTCATTGATGCCATTTGTAATAACATTGATGTTACAATTCTGATGTTAGAGCATCATCAATATGATGACGCATTTTTCTATGAGTGTACATATACCGTAGATTTTTTAGCTCTTCTAGAGACGCAGATCCGCTTGTTTACTGGCGCAATTAAATGTTATACTCAAAATTTAAGACCATGGCGCAGAAATACTTAAGTTGTCAAATGAGTTCAGTCACATCTGAGAGACGATTTTTTACTGCAGGTCTGCTTCGAACAGAGTTGCGAAATTATCTCCGCAAAAGTTGAGAATACTTTTTTTTAAACAAATATCTTATTAATTTTTAATACATAAAATGTCTTCAACTTTTCTTTTTATGTTTAAAAAATTAATTAATTTTGCCACGAATTTAAATTAATTTCTTTGTTTTGAAAATCTTATTAAAATCAATTTTAAATATTAATCATTACGAGTTATTTGTGTGCCTTACTTTTTTTTATCATAGATGGGGGTAGTGCACTGATTTTGCAGTTTCAACTCACAGCTAGTGATAGTGCAAAATTATTGCATTCATTTTGTTGATGTTGAGTGATGAATTGAAAATTAGCAGCCTCACTAAACATGAGTTATAGTGATGTTAAAAATTTTGCACTCAAAGGGAAAAATGTTGTTCTTCACTCATTTGAGTGCAACTTAAAATAATGCACTAAATTTACGAAAAAAAAAAAACTTGTTCCTTCATGATTAAGGCCAAGAGAAATTCCGTTATAGACAAAACTTCATGTTGTTAGTTTCCTTCGCTTATGCATATCATCACAAGAATCAAATCCCACGCACATACAAAATTACATTTTTAAATGTTAGTGAGAGTCTGCTTATATGCAGCTTTTTTGATTGCAAGTAAAAATTTTGCATTATTTGAATGGAGTGCAGATTTTTTATGCATTCAATCACCGTTAGTAATAGTGACAAAATTTGCAATACCACTCAATTTTTAAGTGCTAGTGAAAAAAAATAACAATCATCACTAAAGCTGGTAAAAAATAGTGCAAACTAATTTTTTTGAAGTTTTATTTAGAGATAGTGCTATGCTGATTTAAATCAACATTTAGTGCACTACCCCCAATTATGCTCTTTATGCCCACACTACAATAATGGAGAGGGTTTTATGCATTTGTGCTGATATGTGTAGCACCTTAAAATATTGGTCCTAGACCTACTTTAAAGCAATCCGATCGACTCAGAATCACTTTCCGTCCGTCTGGCTGGCAGGTTAGATGGCTGGCTATCCATGTAGCCTTGTGCTCAAAGTACAGATCACAATTTTGAAGATAATTTGATGAAATATGGTACATATGTTAAAACTGGTACAAGGAACAAACCTATTGAAAAGGTCGCGAATCGGTCCATAATTTCATATAGTCCCCATAAAACCTGCTTTCCGGAATAGGGTCTTTGTGTCCACTATCAAACAAATTTTAATTAAATTTAAAACATAGAGAGATCCATATGTATATGGGCACATAAGCCCATATGAATTTTTTTTAAAATAGGACCACGAGGGGAGGTAGGGGGCATTTTCAGCCCATCGGAAACAATCTAACCGATTTAATTGAAATTTTAAAAATAGATAGATCGCTATTCATAAAGCAACATTAGCAATGCATTTCTCAAAATTAACCATAGGTCACATATAAACCCCCATCCTAAAATCTCATATTCAGGCCTGTCACAGAATTCAATGCCAATCGAAAGTGGAAGTGATTTTGTATCTTGCTTCCCCACAAAAAGAAAACACTTTCGATCGGAATTGATTTCTGTGACAGGCCTGATAGATGAAGATATCTAAATAATATTCGGCACAATGAACTTTTACTTAAAACATAATATTGTTTAGGCGGGTCCATGATTGCCCATGAGTACCAAATAGGGTACCCTAGCAAAAAAAATTGTATATTGTGGTGTAGGGTAGCATATGGGCGGGCTTGACCGAGTTTACTATCTTGGTATATTTTTTTTGTCTTTATGTTTTATTTTTCTTTTGTAAAAGTTGATATGTTGTTTGGAAAACTCAATACATTTGCTACCTTTTTCTTAAAAATAGTTTGCATTGGCAACACCAGCATCTCATACCTCATACATTATCAGCATCTAACATAACAGGGGCCTTATAAACAGCCACAAACTCTCAAACTTACAGGCATTTTATGGATTTGTATTGAAAATCCATTTTAGTGCGACTGTAAAACATTTGACAAAAAATAAACACGCACACGAACATTTCTCTGTGATTTGGGTGGTAACAGAGATGTAAAATTGTGTTTCTGAAATTTCTGAATTTTAGTTATATAATTTTTACTTGGGTTATGAAAACAAATTAAAAATAATCTGGCATGTAACGGAAACGATTGGAAAACTATGATTTAATTTTCCGCATCTTACAAAATTGATTTCTAATACATTTTCCTCTTTTTTCTTGTAAATATATTAAACTTTATAGAATACATATATGTTAATTTAAATGTATTTTCAACAGAAAATTAAGACAATTGCTCTATTAAGACTATATTCATTAATTCACCTGCTCAAATCGATCGATTTTCATCAAATAGCCGAGTAATGAATTTTAAAACTCCCTTAATTAAGTGTGAACAACAAACTTCCAGCCCTGATTTTAATAAAGATTCCTTAAGGGCGAACTTTTAAGTTTAATAGTTTTTGTTTAAACACAAAATTATCTTAAGTTCATTTTAAGATTAACAGGAAAATCTTTCACTAATTGTTGTGGAAAGTCTTAATAATAGAAAATTTCCATACCTGCTTGCTGAATCTGTCCGTCTGTATCTGTCGAGTGGGTAACATTAGTTGTCGGCTATAGTCGTCGTTTTAGTATTTTTGGCGAGTGCGTATAAACTATTCCGAAAGTCTTAGTTTGGTGGCATTTTGCACAAGTGTGTGTATGTGTGCTCACGCACATACAAACACACACACGCTCATCTACATACAACAACATTTAAACATTCATAGGTTTACATTTCATCTGCAGCAAGTAGCAGATGTTGTTGTCGTTATTAAAGTTGTTGTTGTTGCCTTACCATTGCTGTTGCTGATTTTGTTGATGCCTTTGATGATGCTGCTGCTACTTCTACTACATACATACATACATACATACATTTGGCATTATTGTTGTTTTTAGCTGTTGCTTTTGTTGTTTCACATGAATTTCTCATAGTACAAGTAGTTTCAGTTATTGTTTATAACTTCTGTTGTTGTCGTTGTTGCTGGTTGGTCTTATAGCACCACATACAACAAACACTATATCTGCTGCTCTCCTTTTCATCGTCGTAAATTTTTTCATTATTTTTTTTTATTATTGTTATTGTTGTTGCTATTGTAGCTGATGGTTGTTAGTGTAGAGTCATTGGAATATACTTTTGGTGGTTGGTTACTTTGGCATATTAAACAAAACATGAAAAAAAAGAAAAGTTTATTCATTTTTTTTATATTTCTGTTTCCATCCGCATATTGGATGTTACGTAATGTCGTTTTGTAGCCTTACATTATTTTACCAACACCCCCTTCCACTGGCTTTATTTAATATCTGTAGCACCTCTTTTTCCTTCACCACCACTCACTTTGTGCTAGAAAGCAACACACCTTTTACTACAAAATTTGTTTTCTCACAAAATAATCTACTTTGTAGAAAATTTTTAATATTAAATATGAAAAAAATATATATATATTTTTTTTTTTATTTCTTTTATTAAACACACAAGTTATTTAAGAATGAGTGTTGTTTTCTTTAAAGAATTTTAGGAGTAGAAAACATAATGTTATACATATTTTCTTACCTTAACAATTTTCTTTGGAAAATATCATTGCATTTATATTGATAATAAAAAATTTCATTGCATTAGGTTTTTTTTTAGAAATTGTTATTGCATTGAGAATTTTCTATAGAAAAATGTCCTTGTTTAAACATTTTCTATGGAAAATGTCATTGCATTGAACACTTTTTATGGAAAATGTTTTTGTATAGAAAATTTTCTATAGAAAATGTATCTTTATTGAGGACTTTTCTTTATAAAATGTCATTGCCTTGTAAATGTTTTATAGATAATGTCATTGAATCGATATATTTATATCGACAATAGTATAGCAATGATAGCAAAACCGAACAAAATTTGTTCTGTTCCATAGAACTTTATAGCTTTTGTTTACTTATTTTAGTTCGCTGATTTCAAATCTAAACTCAATTTGAAGCCAGTATGATGTCGTTCTATTGTTGGAGCGTTAAAAATAAACCCTGTTAACAATATAAATTAAGAAACTTTTCGATGAGTTGTCTGGAAAAAAAATCAAAAGTTGTGCACCAATTTCAATGAAAAGAAACTCATTTAAATAAAAAAAAAACATACATATCGCACCTAATCAACAAGAGGGTATTAACTCAAAGTTTAAAAATTTTCAGTAGAAGCAAATCAATTTTTAATTTAACGTTGAAGGCATATGAAAAACAATTTTCAAAAATATGCAAAATAGCACGATATTTTTACAGCGGGTAAATATGAATATAAAGTATCGATTATTTTGGAAAATTGAAAAAATAAAAATGTAGAGTTAATACCCTCTTGTTGATTAAGTTACATGCTTCTACACCAAAAATGTGCTTTTTGGTTATTTTTATTTTTTCTGAATTTTTAATAATGATTTAATGTACCCACAGCTTAAAGATATTTTTGACAAATTTTGTGTGTTTTTTTTATTTAACTGAATATAGCAAACCATTCTTAAATTATGCTAATATACCTCTCCAACTAGAGCTGATTTAGATAAACGGAGTCCAGATTTAAGTTCAGCTTCATAAATAACCTAAAAAAACAACTCTTAGTTTTTAATTGTTGATTAAAAATATCATCGCATTGATAATTTTCCCTAGAAACTAAAATCGTGTTGTTTATGTCATCGCATTAATTACTTTTAATGGTAAAAAAAAAATTGCATTACAAATTTCCACTGGAAAATAGATTTTATATGAAAATTTGAAAACTTCAATTTTGTCATTAATATGCCCACTGTCAGTATGTTTAATTGATTAAATAATTTCATAACACTTAACGTCATAGAATAATATACGACTTACTTTAATAAACACTTTTTGTACAGGGTCATATAAATCGATATTTACACAAAATACAACCCAAACAAAACAAAACGAAAATTGTGAAACAAAAAAAATCTAATGAGGTCATCTTAACTAAATAAACTTATGCATAGAATTTTATTTGTTGAATCAGTTGTTGATGTTGCTGTAGTTTCCTTGCTTGGTAACAAAGTCATTCATCATAGAATTTATTTCAAACAGAAAATGCATTCAGTTTAAGCAATTTGATATAAATGAAAAAAAAAAAATAATTAAAGTGAAAAAGGGCAAATTCATAATAAGGCCCTTTTAAATAATCATACGCCCCAGTATATTTGAGCTACTCGGTGCAACTGAAGAAAAAGATGAGAGAATTTTTGTTGCCTTTCAGTTTATTCTGTTCTTATTCTCTAAATCGCTTTTTACCCCCCACTTTTACCAGTTGGAAAATGTCAACCTAAATTTTTTTTTTTATTTTACGTTGTAACTAACCGCAGCCATATTTCAGATAATATCTTGACATTTTGACTGCATATTTTTAGTGTTTAATTGTAATCTTACCAACCGTAAAACTATTGTGAAAATATTAATACACCTCTGCTAAGATATTTAACAGTTTTTACTTTACAAATAACTCGAATAAAAATTAGATACAAATTTTAGAATTTGCTTTGTCGTGTTACTGCATTTTTAGAATGATATTGAAGTATATATTTTTTTATTTGTCATTTGGACAAATAAAAAAATTAGTTTGTAATAGAAGAAAATAAATAAACAAAAAACATCGCTTTTCTTATCTTGTAAAAACAAATTACAAAGAATCGAACATTTTTTTTAATGAATCTTACATGGCATATAATTTTTTTAACATCTTCCCTTATTATATTCTTTGGAAAATAGCATCGCAAATATAAATTTAAATAAAAAATGCCATCGTGTCAAATTGCTCTAATAAAAATGGCATTGCATCTAATATTTTTTTTAATAAAAAGCAATTTTTTATCTGTAGAAAAATTGAATAGCATCGCATTACATTTTCTATATAGAAAATAACAATAACATTGTTTTATATAAAAAACAACATCTCAACGATTATTTTCTATGTAAAATAACTTCGCATTGGTTTTTAAAGCAAACACATCTTATAATTTTTTAACTAAAGCAAACAACATCGCGTCGATTATTTACCTTATATATAACATCGCATCGATTAAATTCTGTAGAAAAAAACACTGGCTCAACAAATTTCTTTAGAAAATAAATAAAATAAAACCGTTTAAATTATTTTCAAAAGAAATTGACAAACCATTATTTATTTTTTATAGAAAAACATTTCATCATTTATTTTCAATTGACAAAAAGACATCGCAAAAATAATTTTTATTGAAAACATTGCATCAAAAAATCTCTATAGAAAATAACATCGCTATAATATTTATTTTTCTACAGAAATAAAATCTTATCGTTTTGTCGAAGTAATTTTCTTTGCATTGAAATTGACTAAAGCACGTCGCATTGATTATTTAAAAAAAAAAAACCATCGCATCGATTATACTCTTTAGAAAATAAGAAATTATTAATTATTTTCTAAAGAATATAACAAATTATTAATTATTTTCTAAAGAATATAACGAATTATTAATTATTTTCTAAAGAAAATAAGAATTTATCAATTATTTTCTGCAGAAAATAACATTGCATTTATTATTTTCCTTAGAATATAACTTTCTACAAAAAATAAAATCGCATCAATTATTTTCTACGGAAATAACGACACATTGATTTTTTTCTACAACAAAATTGCGTCTATTATTTTCTGCAAAAAATAAAATCGTTTTGATTATTTTAGAAAGGAAATAACATCGCATCGACTATTGTCTACAAAAAATAACAATCCATTGATTATTTTCTTCAGAAAATAGCATGATATCAATTATATATAATAGAAAAAAACATTGCATCGAATATTTTCTATAGGAAATAATATCGCATTAATTATTTTTTACAGAAAATAATATCACATCGTTTTTCTTGCTATGGAAAATAAAATCGCATTGATTTTTTCAACAAGCGATTGGCTTCGCTTTTTTTGCCGAAGATGTATTTAGTATTTTTTTACAGATTTTCGACTATTTTCGACACAAAAATAACTTACCATTCCTTCAACCATTTTCTTCGGAAAACGAAATGGCATTAATTATTGTTTACAAAAATTATCATCGTTCTCATTATTGAACTTAACCTTAAAAGCCTGATTTTGGAAATTTATTTAAAAAAAATATCAATCGGCCATGTTCTGTAAATCGAAATCACGTGAAATTTAAATTGAACCAAATTTTAAATTTATCCTATGATTAAAGTTTATAAAAATATTTATTTTTTTATGCCTCATATTTTGAGGTCCACTAACCGTTACCACTACGTCTTTTCTAATCAGGAAAAGATGCGTTAAATTTTAAAAAACATGGCCGAATGTGTTTATAATATTCACCAGATAAAGGGAAAAATAATAAAAAAAAATTAAGGAATAGCACTATTACAAAAAGCTTTATAAAATACATAACTGAAATTTAGCTCATAGAATAAATTCGAAAAATAAAAAATGTTAAATATAATAAAGTAGCTTATGAAATGAAATAATTCCCACATTCTATTTGTTAAAAAAAATTTAAATTAATTTTTTATACATTTAATTGCAAAAATAAAGCAAGTATCAATTTTATTAATTATAAAAAAAATTAATAATTGCAAGTGCACAATTCGATTGAAAGTATAAAATTTGAAACTTCAGGCATTTAAGGATTAAAAAATTTTTTTTTTTTTGTAATTTTTTTTTAACTTTTGTTTAAGTTTTCTTTTAGTGTATTATTTGATTTCATTGTTTGTAGATTTATTTTTGATTGCGTTAAATAATGACAAGTGTACGTGACTGACAACCCCAAAAACTAAACACCCACATCTTTTTTATTCATTATTTGTATTATGATTATTATATTTAAATATTTTAAAGAATTTAGATATATTTTAAATAAATATTTTTCTTAAAATAAGAGAAATATTTTAAAAATATATTTCAACTAATTGAGAGTAGAATGTTATGAATGTGATTTTATAATTTGAAATAATTTATCACCAAATAAATTTTTAATTTGGTTTGTATTTAATTTTATGGTATTTTTTTTATTTTTTTTTTGTTTATTAGATTTTAAAAAGAAAAATAAATAAAAATAAATACAAAGATATGTTATCTAAAAGATACAATAAAACAAATTGAAGACCAAAATTGTTACGTTTAAATTAAATTTTGTCTTTTTGCGAATTTTTTGGTGACACAAATACACGAATAATTGGGTGTGTCATTTTATGCAACTAAATAAAAAATGTTTGCTTAATTTTTTTTCCTCTACTTGTCTGTTAGACATTTATTTACGTAGATACATTCTCAGATACATAAATATACACGTCAATCAATATATAGTACTTGCGTTCGTTCGTTCGTTTATTTATCAGATACATTTATTTATTATTGTCTCACTAGTCAGTCATTATGTTTAATCAACTACTAGTGTTTTTGTATAAATTTAATTATGAATTTTCGTGTACAATCTCTTTTAATATTGAAGAAGTCGAAAAATTACTAATGTTCTAAAGTATATATACATAATAATCTATTTTATTAAGTATATAAATACTTATTCAGTTATAAAAGTATACCAATACATATCAATTTTAAAATTAAAAAAAAAATTTTTTTTTTGTCTATTTTTGGCTCTAAAATTTATAATTAAAAATAAATTATTAGAAAACAAAACACTTTTGAGTAAGAAAGAAAACACATCTAAAAATGTTAAAAGCCATAGAATTTAAATGAAAAAGCAACATAAAAATAAATATTTATATAAATTAAATTCTCAATTAGCTAGATAATTTTTAATGCAGATACATTTTTTACGGTTTAAACAAAATTTAATATTCTTCTTTCTTATAATTTGTGACATGAAGTGCAGTGCGGCTGAAAGTTATAAAAACACAACAAATATAATAAACTGAAAACAGAAAATACTAAATATTATTGACAGACTCACAAGAGAAAAAAATATGTGTTCTGTGAGCAACCACACATAATTTAAATTTCTACTGTGCAGTTATGACATAGCAATAAACACAGCATAAAAAGTCTTATTATTTTAGTTTGAAACACAACAATAGTTTTTTTTAAATATTGTAAAATGTGCTCCAAAAGAAGCAGGTTTCTGTATGAATTCATACCCCAAATCGCTTCAAACCTGCTGATTTTTGTATGGGGTGTTCCCGGTTTGGAGTACTATTTTCTGCTGACAATAAGCGCTTCTTTTTACATAATAAAACATGCAAATAAAGCACTCCTTAAGAGTTTTCTTAGTAGCTAATTATATTGACATATTCATTAAGGTTTTGCTTTCACTGGTTTAAATCCCTTTTTTCAAGCATTTTCGTAAACCATAATATATTTTTTTTTCGCTTTAAAACCTTCTTCGTTGTCAGCACTAAAATAGCAGATTTTGTGCTTATTTTATTCGTTATCATTTACTGCTGTATAAGAGCTCTCTTTTTGAAGCGCTCGATTATGCGCTTTTTGTCTTAAGTGCTTAAAAAAACACAAATTGTTTTTTACTGGGTATTACTTGTAAGCACACCTTGTGAATCCCCCATATGTTAAAAAAAACACGCACACACAGAGTTGTTTTAAGTAACTTTACACAACAAAATGAACAACATTTTCCAAACAGTTGCAAATCTCTTTCACCTGTGTACCTAAATAAATCATCCCCACTATACTCATCAAACACACAAAACAGCGTCAATAAACAAATGTCTACAACTGAGCGAAACAAAACTTAAAGTCAAATAAATCAATAAATAAAGAAGGAAAATAGTGTCTAACTAACAGCAGCAACAAAAGCTTGAAAGACATAAAATTGTTGTTTTGTCACTACGACAACGAGTACGGCTAGAGACATTAAAAAATCTATCATTAAAGAATATCAACTGTTCAAGGTACTATTTTTTATTATTGCTTCTTATTTATTTTCTTTTTATTTTGAATTTTACACAAAAGGCATGATATAAATGACAGGGTCGCTACTACTAAATATCTGCCGCTAGTTTGGAAACAAAAAAGGTACTCCATTCATTTTTCAGTACAAAACTTTTAAGACAAAGGGCCCAACCATAATATGCATAAGGTACTGACTGTCAAAAATTAACTAAAAGTCATTTGACAGACTTTGACATAAGCAAATTAAAAAAAGATTTTTGGGTGACCATAATACATTTTCATAAAAAAACTTAAGATCCTTTTGTATATTTGTGAAATATTTTGTAAAATTAAATAGTACCAAAAATTATAGCCCTGTATTTCTTTATTTTATGTTTTATTTAATTTGCATGCAACGCTTAGAAAGAAAAAAATTGGTGATTGTTGTACATATTTTTTAATAAAAAATTGATATAAAATTTAAATATGGGCATTTCTTGGGGTCATGAACGTACGTTCGTACGCTTTTGATGTACAAATAATATAAGAAACAAAACTTTTCCTAGCATTGCATTTTTTTTTGCTATTCGATAGCATTTTGATAACTCTTTATTTAGTGCAAAAGATGGATTTCGTCGAGTTTAAGTTTTCATAATGATAGTTACAAAACATGTGGTCACGAACGTACGCAAAATAGAAGTCAACTTTGGCTGACAGTAGTGAAATGTAAAAGTCTGCGAAATGGAACGGAATATTCTAACGTGATTAATTTATTTTAAAAGCGTATTAATATAGGTCTCTATCCAGTATTTACACAATAAAATATCCAAGAATGATAGAAGAAAGATTACGACAACACGAATCAAAAATTGAATTTTCTGCGCAGGTGGGTTAAATGACGTCACGAAACATACACGAATAGGTAACCCTAGCTTGGGTTAAGCTACGTCATCTAACGGGAAAACATGCGCATGGCGTAATCTCTTTTTATATCATTCTTGTAAAATATCTATATTGGTTTTTGTTTATTTGGCTTAAGTACTTGTCGCGAACGTACGATTTTTCCATATATTTTAACCGTTAATTGAACTTTTTTTGTTCTCCTTACACTTTTCTCTTCTTAATTGATTGTAATAGAGAGATTTTAAAGAGAGAGTGCAAACAACAAATTTTTTTGCATGTAAAATAATTAAATATAAAAATGTCTTTAGAAGTAACTTAAAATGAAAATATTAAATTTTCCAGTTTCCAGCCCAATTTCCTCAAGTAAAACAGCTGATATATCGTACCATATCATATAGGTATACCATTCTATTATAAAAACATAGACTTTTCTTTATAATAATAAACAATAAAACACGAAGATTATCAACATTTTATTTTTCCAGCCTGGCCATATATAAAATTCTTCTTTTTGTTTTATGTCTATTCGCACAGTTGCTTAATAGTGCATTTACACTTGTAATTTTCAAACTAGTTTATGATCGTAAACTACTTTCATAAACTATATCGTTTACATCAGCAGTTTTGACAGTTAACAGTTTAACAGCCGTGTCACAAAACAGCTGACTTCAGTAAAAAAAACTTAAAAACGTTGGTGCACGTACATTTATACATACGATAAACATACCTTTTATTTTCGTTATTCATATTATATAAAACAATTTTCAATTAATTTTTTTAAACTTTTTCTTGATGTGTTCCTTTTTTTAACGCAAACTTTTTTAACTTAATTTTTTTTTTTTTTATGAAATGTCAAATATCACTAGCGTTGCCAGAGCAAAGTTTGAAAAGAACAGAGTTGCATTAACAAAAACTGGTTGTTTGCAACTAGTTTATCTCAAAAGCTAGTTACAAACGTGTTCATAATTTGTATGGATAAACAAGTTTCTTAAACTAGTTTATCATCATAAACAACTTATAACGTATTTATGGTGTAGGTGTAAATGCACTATAAGTTGACTAAAGCGGCCTCATAGATATTATGGTTGCGACTTAAGGGGTCTGTACACGGTAAAAATGCTTGTCAAACCGGCGAATTCGCTCGTGTACGTGTGATGGACGTAATATTCGCCGTCATATCTAAATTTTTTGATTTTCCATCCAGCATCGTCGATGTCACACATAAAATCACATGCTCACTAATACTTGATGAGAAATGCTTGACTGTGTACATACCCCTTTAAAGAAATTGTTTTAATGCGATTTCAGGTTTTATAACAAATTTCAAATCCGATGTTAATTTTTATAGAAAATAACGCATGCGGTGTTATTTTTAAAGCAAACAGTTCAAATGCGATGTATTTTTTTTATACAAAATATCGAACAGTTGTACAAAATTTTTCGAATTTGTTGTTATTTCTAATGAAATTTTCGAATTCAATGCTATTTTCTGCTGGAAATTTTTATTGCGATGTTATGATCTCAGGAAAATTTGAGATGCGATGTTTGTTTTTAAAATAAATTTCGAATCGAAAATGTTATTTTCGAAACAAAAATGTTATTTTCGAAACAAAAATGTCAAATGCTATGTAATTTCTACACAAAATATCGAATGTTTTTGAACACTTTTTTCTAATTCGCTGTTATTTCCTATATTAAATATAGAATTCAATGGAAATTTTTGATAAGTTACTTATTTCTGTGAAGAATTCTTAAAAATGATTTACTTTTGCAAAGAAAATAAAATTGTGTTGTTATTTTTATAAAAAATGATTGTTTTCAATAAAAACAAATAACATCGCATTAATTATTTTCTTAAAATATAACAATGATTTGATTATTGTCTATAAAAAATGTCGCCGAATTGATGATTTTCTGAAGAAAATATGGCATTGATTACACTGTGCAAGAAATTGGCACTGTTTTTTCGTGACAAGCTGGGAACCTGGCGTTTTAACATAATTCGGGTACGCTGAATCCAGTGGTGCCCGCGGTTTTTTAAGATTGGCTCTGGTTTTCGAGATACACCGTTATTTCGAAAATGGAGGAGGTTGCACAACTTATGTTCGCGTAACTCAAAAACGCGTAATGTATGACCGACCTCAATTAATTTTTTCTTAGGGGGCTCCCATACAAATATTGCGTTTTATGAAATTCTTAAATTAATTAAAATTTGTCGACTTTTGTGAATAAAATCAAAACAGATTTTAATCATTTATGGCTTGTTTTGTTTGCAGCTTCGTTTTTTATATGTCTGCAAAAAATTAGAAGCTTTGCTGCATTTTTTAATTTTTTATGAATTTTTTAAAAACAAAAATTTCGAAATTTTGATAAAAAAAAAAATGATTCAATAACGACTACTCATATTAGAAAAAAAGTTGTGCTCTTCTAAATTTATCTTAATTTTATTGCGGAGCTTCGGTTTTTTTAGTAATTGCAATAAGCTAAACCCTTTTTGAGTTACGCGAATATATGTATGTTGTGCAACCTCCTCCATTTTCGAAATAACGGTATATCGCGAAAACCAGAGCCAATCTTAAAAAACCACTGGATTCAGCGTACCCGAATTATGTTAAAACGCCATGTGCCCGGCTTGTCTGTTTTTTTCAACTAGCATAGTGTTATTTTTTACAGAAAATGTTATCGCACTAATGGTTTTCTATAGACATTCTAATGATTTTCTATCACTATAAGGTTTTTTTTTTCAATTAATTCTACTGAATTGTAGATCCAATCTTTTAGGCAGTTCAAAATTTTTTCTTTTTATATAAAAAATAATTTGCTTAAACCAAAAATTGTAATATTAAATGTTTTTCTACAATTTTAATCCATAAACTTTATAATAGAGTTCAATTGAACACGAAACTTTGAAACAGGAAATCCCTAATTGTGACACAAGTTTTTCACTCTGTTTGTATGCCAAAGGTAATTTTTTTTTTCTTGTTTATTTTTTTTTATATAAATTTTGTGTAAAAATGTTTGTGTTTAAAATTGTATTCGAATAAACAAAAGACTTTTTCAAATTTTTAAATTGAATAATCAAATATATCAAACTTACACATAGAGAAAACCCAAATACATGTATTTGAAAAATATTGTTTCAAACTGCATGTTAAATTTCAAATAAACACAAAGAGTTATTGAATTGTTCTTATTACCTTGTAAAATAT
Source organism: Pollenia amentaria (assembly GCA_943735925.1). Taxonomy (NCBI): domain Eukaryota; kingdom Metazoa; phylum Arthropoda; class Insecta; order Diptera; family Polleniidae; genus Pollenia; species Pollenia amentaria. The sequence goes on along the minus strand of OX031008.1, from coordinate 127,617,079 downwards.
TTTTTCATTATTTTGATTGTTTTTTTTTTTTTTTTTTTTGTTTTGTTTATATAAAATAATTTGTTTTATTAGTCGGTCGGTTAGTTGTTTGTAAATTGTTGTTGTCGATTTGAATTGTACATATGTTGGTTATTTTGTTCGTTTGATTTGTTCGTTGGTTGGATCTAACGATATACATAACACGACATACAGACAGACAAACAGACAAACTGGCAGCCAGGCAGCCGTTTAAATAATATTTATTTATATATTTATTTATTTATGCAAATAAATTAGATTAAATCAATAATTGTGTGAATACGTAAAAACGAATCATGTACATGATTTTTTTTCTTCTCTATATATCTAATTCTATTTTTGGTTTTTATTGTTTTAGTTGTTGCTATTGCTATCGATTTTTTATTTTTTATATACAATTTTGCACACACACACACATTCATACACATACAATACAATTAGCACAGTTTCTCTATAAATATATTTATACCCACACCATAATAGTGTATAGGTTATTATGCGTTTGTCCTGAAGTTTGTAACACCTTAAAACATTGGTCCTAGACCACCAACCTTTTCATATACCGATCGACTTATGGCCTCATTAGTTGTTACTTTCCGTTGCCGTTCTGTTTCGTTCCTTTCTGTAGCAAATATTATTTAATTACTTTTTCTGTGAAAGGAATCATCTGCTTTTAAAAAGGAAAGCATTGAAATTGTAAAAAAAACTTTTCGTAAAAAATAAAACTCTATTATTTTGTGTCAAAAATACGTAAATTTTTAAAAAATCATTAATTAAAACCAATTATTCTAGCTTTAAACAAAAAATTACAGATTTTTCATATCACAACAAACTAATACATACACACTCTGGCAGTAACTTAACGTTGAATTCTATTTTCAACAGATTTGTCCGCCACAGAACAGAACGAAAAAGTAAAAACAAACCAACAAACAGACTTTCGATTGAACAGAAACAAAACAGCTGATTCGTAACAGAAAAGATCGTACAAACTAATTCTGCCTTTAGAATCTTTCTGAATCGATCTAACAATGACCGTCCGTCTGGCAGCCCGGCTGGCTGAAATAATTTGATGAAATTGTGTACATAATGGTCACAAGGACCAAGCCTATGGCAAATGCTGAGAATCGGTCCATCATTCAACAAAACCCCCATACAAGCTTCTTTCCGGAATAGCGCCCATATTATTATGTTGGTATTTAGATTAAACTTGGCTAAAACTTATTTATTTGATTGCAATCTAAATCATCTTGCCATATTTTATTGGAATCGGTGCATATTTGACCATGGCCTTTAATGTCATAACTTCCTTATAAATGTTAGTATTGACATTAAAAATTGGCGACAATAACTTTTAAGATAGCAACTGATCATGACTAGTAGGGTCAAAATTAACCATATGTTCCATATAAACCCCCTTCCTAAAATCAATTAAAGGCAAAGAAATCTCATAATATACTCGGCACAAAGAACTTTTACATGAATCTAAACCTGTTAACATAGTTTGGTTCTGGCGGGTCCCAAATAAGGTACACCCTCAAAAGTTTGTTTTTTAAATACTGTGGTTAAGGTTATATGGTCGGGCTTGACCAACTTGTCTTTTGTTAATTTTCTGTTTAATGATTCATTTATATACTTACATAGACGATTTTACATTTCGTTTTATATTTAATATCGTCTTAATCGTATTTAATTAATTTAAATAATATTATTATAAAATAATTAAAAAAAAATTTATTATTCTCGCAGAATTAATTTTAAGCCATCGTCTATTTGTGCTCTTTAAAAAGTTCACGTTCCAAAAGTTTTGAATTCCTTAGTTAATATTTAATATAGAATAACATTTAATTGATAAAATAACATAGTATGGAATCGGTTTGTTTGGAATATAAAAGGGCATCGATAATAATTTGCTCCAGAAAATATGTATTGGTATCTTAAGTATATTATATATTTTTTTATGGAAATTAACATCGAATCCATAATTTTTTTTGCAGGTTAAAATTTCGCTTAGTAATTTTCTATACAAAAAACATTGCCTTTATTGTTTTGTATAAAAAAATATAATCGCATTGAAAATATTTTAATGAAAATAATATCTCATAAAATATTTGCATTAGAAAACAAGTTTGATTTGATTCTTTTCTACTTTATTGATTATGACCATAGCAAATTATACGCATTTTTATTTTCGATTACAAAAATTATGTGTAATGTTTTTTTTTATAAAATAGGAACGCTCTGTTCATTTTATTTAAAACATAGCATTACATTTTAATTTTCTATGCAAAATAACATCGCATTAGTTGTTTAGTTTGGAAAAAATATCAGCATTGATAATTTTCTACAGAATATAAAATCTCAATAAATAGGTATTTTCTTTAGAAAATAAGTTGGATTGGATTATTTTCTGTATAAAATACCACTTAATTATGTATGTATGTTCAACTGAAATTAACATCGCATGTATACTTTTCGATATAAAAAAAACTTCACATTAATAATTTTTTTCTTGTTGTTTGTTATTTTGGATAGAAAATAACATCGCATTAATTATTTTCTATGCAAAATAAATTGCAATAATTGTTTTCTACAGCAAATAATATTGCATTGATGATTTTCTATAAAAAAATAACATTGCATTATTTATTTTTTAAATAATGACATCGCATTGCTTACTTTTCCTTTAGAAATAGCGATGCATTTATTTTTTTATATACAATTTTTTTATATAAAACTAACGCATTGATTATTTTCTGTAGAAAATAACATTTTTTTTTAGGAACTTTTTATTTTATCAAACAATTTTATTTAAATTTTGATGGTGATCCGGTAAGCTAGTTAGTAGTGAGGTAGTCTATCTGTGCGAGAGTTGTGGACTCGATTACCGCCAGAGCTACTGGTCTGTTTCACTAAAGTGGGCTGACAGTCTAAGTTACTATTGCTCGGTTAATCTTAAAAAAAAAAAAAAATATTAAAATTATGGATAATATTGAGCTACCTATTATTAATTTGATTAATTTCAAGATGTTTCATTAATTTTTTAGATTAAGATTGCAATATGATTCATAAATGATATGATTTCCTTGTAGGAATCACTCCCACTGTGCAGTGTATGTGTAAAAAATTTTTTTGTATGAATGAAAAAATTTTTTTTGTGTGTTTTCTTTTAATATGTACAATATGTGTGTATGTATGTATCTCTCCCTCTGCTATTGTACTCGAATAGCGGATTTAACCAACAACTTTTTATTGTTGTTATTGCTATTTATTATTAATTTTTTTTTTTTTTTTTTTTTTTTTTTTTTTTGTTATTCGTACATATTATATATGTTTTAAGCGTATCTAGCTTTAGCTACTTTTAGTCTCAATTTGTTTGTGCTTCAACAATAAACGGGAAATAATAATAATCGACAGCAAAAACAACAAAAATTTTAATACATAACAACAAATACAAAAACAACATTTAATAAAATTAATTACCTATAATCAACAAAATCAAGCAATAATTTTAAAAGTGTGTGATACCTACATAATTGCCTTAAAAACAGAAAATGGTTTTTTTAATAAAATAAAAGTGAGATGTTTAACAAATCAGTTAAACTTTAATGAACAACTAAAAAATTTCAAAAGTTATTAAAAAACGAAAAAAAAAAATAACAAGGTACATAGTACATATGTATGTATGTAAGTATGTACATACATACCTACAAAATTTTTTATTTTAGTCTGTTTTCTTCCTTTATTTTTCATATTTTGGCTTTATTTTATATATTTTTTTTTTATTTCTCTTAATTTATTTTATTGTTTTATAGGTGTTTTTGCAAAAAAAAAATGTTCCTACTTTTATATTTATTTTCTACCATTTACTAGGTATTTCTTCCATTTTTTTCTTGCTACTTATTTTGTTGTTGTTAATGTTTTGTATACTCTGTTTATGTCACTTTGACTTCGGTTTAATTTGGGTGTTCGTATGCCATTCGCCTCCATTAATTTGCATACTCGTATTTACACACATTCATGCACACAGAAGCAAACATTCGTTTTTAATATCATGTTAATGATCTGTAACCGCACATAACAGTATTTTAATTATTTGAGAACAATAAAAGCCGTGGGTACAAAGCTTACAGTGGGTGACAAAAAATAGTTCAAATATACCTACTTAATAGCTTAAATTGTTTTTACCGCGGACAGCACCGGTTCGATTGGTCGCAACTTGAAAATAAACGAATTTAATTTTGTACATTAACTTATATTGTCCCCAGGAAAAATCCTATTGGAAATGGGAAAAAATATTAAGTTGGTATTCAGCTCTAAATCCACACAAAAATATATTATTTTAACCTAAATCTCGTTGTCATATTAGAACCAGTTCATAGGTATTTGACCATGGTTCCTATACAAAAACCACTTGAAATTAAATTTAATCGCCATGAATCTCTTAAAAGTGTTAATGTCCCTATAAATTTCTCTGCAATCATATCAATCATATGGTCGCAAATTGGCACAAAATGATTAAGTGGCAATAATTTCCGCATTTCAGCCCAACAATTGTTCTAGTATACCTACGACAATTTAAGAAGCAGCTGTTGGGCTAGATGTCAAATTTTGTTTTGTTTATAGGTATATGTAGGTATATAAATATAATGTTTAAGAACTAGTCTTTTCAACAAATAGAATTTGGGAATTATTCTTTTTTTTTATAAAAATATTTTCGTTTTTAAAACATTTTTTGCGAATACACTTCATTGAATGAAATTTAAATTGATAAATGTTTTTTGTAATTGTCATATTCCCTCAATATTTCACATACTTTTGCTTAAGCAAACCTTCGGTTAACATTGAAGCTTTAGACATGTACCTACATAAATAACGTAAATCGTTTATATTGAACATTGGATTAGAAACCTGTATGGAATTGTTGCAAATAGTTTCACCACGTATTAGAAAAGAAGACACGGATATACCGAACGGTAGATCAACTCAGAAAGTGATTCTGAGCTGATTATTATACTTAATTTAACACTAGGATGTCCAACGAGGTGACGGTTGAACCCTCGCTGGATTATCTATACCTACCTTGTGGATTAACTACTTATTTCTTTAAAGCGTATTAGCCAAAATCAAGCGATGATCGTTAAATATTGTTGTTGTTTTAGTAACGGGATCGTTTTTTGTCTTGTCGTTAAAAAATTTTGTCACTGACTGTATAAAAATTTGACGTTCCTTAGTGGGCTTGAAACTTACATTTTTATCGTTATAGTTACAGATCATGTTAAATGATAACAGTTCTATGTTAATAAACATTTTAAACGTTGATTATTCGCTTAATATACCCATAACATTTTTTTAGTTGTCGGCTTTTTAATTTGTAAAACAAAAGAATTTTAGTTTTATTTAAGCGTTTTGATGAAATTAACCCTTTTGAGGTAAGTGACATTTTTGAAATTACATAAACAATATTCAGAAAAATAAAAAATAGTCAGAATAAAAAATTAAAATTGAAAATTGCATTTGCAAATTTTGTTGGCTATAATTAAAGTGTGAAATGAAATATTTTAATACTTTTATTTTACTTAATATCATTTAATTAAAACAGAGGGTTTCAGAGTCTTACTTTGTTTGGCTTGTTTTTAAAACGTAACAAAAATAATTTATAAAAATAGTTAACTTAAAGAATTTAATCCATTAAATTTGATTGCAACTTATTAAAAAAAGAAGGATAACGTTTTAAGAAGGTGTAGTCTCTTATTTGTGTAAGGGGCACACAGTTCTATTTTGTGGTCCGCTTATGGGATTTTTTCTTAATTTGTAGCACACTAACTTTTTCATTCGTCGTTCAAAAAGACGATAATTTTCGCATATCTTTGATTTCCTTATCGGTCATGCCTGCTCTATTTGTTATTATAGACATAAAAACACAAATACTAAACACTAACTGAAAAAAATAAACACCGATTATTTTTAGTCAAAGTTGCATAAACTTCATACTTCGCCATTTGCCCTTATATAGGTATAGAAAATTAGCTTAACCCCAGAAAGATAATCTTGATAAATTTTACACATGCACTTTCGAAATATTGATATTTATTTTTAATAAGCAGGAAAATGTTGCTGTGCACTTCAGACATATCATATAAAAACATATATTTTAAATATCGGTCTTTTTATTTTATATATGTACATATATGTAAAAATATATTCCACATTAGTTTGTTCTTAATAAATCAAAAATACAACAATATAGTTAAAAATAATGTGTCAGTTTTACGTATGATAATCTTTAACGTATGTCTTGATATGATTATCTTTCTAGGGTTAAGAAGAACACAAATACAGAACAATAAATAAAAAATATAGGCATGCCTCGTCAATTTGTCGAAGTATGACGTTCCCGGGTTAAAAGAGTTTCCAGATCTGTCAACCTTATTACCGATTAACCTTAAACCTTTAAAACCATCATTTGAAGGGAAAAAAACATGGTGTGGAAAAAAATTTTATTTTCTGTTTTAATTTTAAATCTAATCAAATAACTCGTCATAAATTTCTTTGTTATTGCGTATTTGTTTTTCTTTATTTTAACATAATTTTTTGTAAATATTGTAATTTTTACATCAAAATATTTCAACAGATTAATAAATTTGGTGAAAGTCATAACTATTGGATGAGCAAAAATTAAAACAAAACTTTGTACAGAAAAAAAAAACGACAAACCAAGTTTGTATTATTCTGTGTACCCATATTTTCTTTATTTTTTGGAATTTCAACACCTCATGCTAAAAATTGATATGTATTTCAAAATAAAATCTCTCAATTGAATTTTTTTGTAACTAAAATAAAAAATTGAAAAAAGGCAAATCGGCAAACGGCAAAACTACAAATCTTCAAATCTCTTTAACTGCCTACTTTTAAATATGTACATACATATTTGCTGTTTAAGTGAATATATAGATGATGGTTGGTTTGTATGTTTGTATAACTGGCGGTGTGTCTTTATAACTGTGTTTGTTGTTATATTTATTCATACATATGTATGTATCTATCTGACTTTCAGAGTACAAATGTTCATTAAATGTACTACAAACATAGCTGCCAGATTTGACGATTTATCGTCATTTTGACGATTTTTAGCTTCTTGGATAATTTGGTTTATTTGCATTATTTGATTGGCAGTAATTTTCATGTCTTATATGTTCATCATATAAAATACGATTTTTTCTAGCACGATGCATATGCTTAAGAGTTCTATTCGAGCAGTTAGTACTGCTTTATTAAAGTCATTTTACAACCACTTTCTTTAGTCTGCGTTCACATTAAGAAACCAGACTTATATCTTAAGCAGGATTTTCGATGTGAAAAATAGGTGGTTCTTGGTTTTAGTTTATTTTCTTGCTTTTCTTATGAATGCCAACACTTTTGAAAATTTTTTAGTTGTGTTACTTCAATCATAATTTTCTAAACGAAAATTTTAATTTAATTTCAAAAACAGGCGGAATATGTTAAAATGTCATTGGCAACGGAATTTAAAAATAACATTTAATATTTAAAAATTGTTAAGAATTAGTGGTTTTTTTACAATGACGATTTTTGTGACGATTTAGCTTAGTCAATTTGACGATTTTGACAATTTATTCCTTAAAATTTGACGATTTTCAACCAATTGGCAGCTATGACTATAAGGCAACAAATATTATATTGTATTTAATGAAATATTTTTTTTATTAAACCTTTTCCTGCTAATAGTATTTTTTTTTTTATATGTATCTATACAATTTTGATCTAATTTTTTTTACTTTGTAGTTATTTTGCTTTACCATTAAATACTAAATGCAGTAATTTTTGTAGCTTTTTCTGTTACTAGATACAAAATTTATTTGTACTTTCAGTAATAAAACTAAAAAATTTAACAAAAAAAAACAGCTAATCTAAAGCAATATGTAGGTATATATGTAACATTAATTTCATCAACTTGCTTGAAAAATGTATAAAAAATAGAAAGAAAAAAATGCAGAAAAAATCGCAAAAAAAAATTACTCGTTTAACGCCACAATGCAACACCGTCCATCATACATCCAATTCAATCTATCCAATATTCGAATTATTTACTTATTCGTATGTATGTACATAGGTATATACAGTTATATTTGCTCAAACAAACTTACATTCATACATAAGTATGTACATACATTTATATTACATTCATATATACTTTTGCGTGCACATATAGAAATATCTATATATGTATGTCGTTTTTTTATATACATATGTTCATACATAAGTATATAGTACATTTTATATATAAACTGATTTTTTTTTATATAAAAACTGCCTGGTATATAAACAGACGACGAATCGACCACAGCAATTATTTATTTCATTTGTTTATTGCACTTTAAATTTTAAATATGTAATACAAAAATAACAACAATAATATTAAAATAAATGAAATTGCTTTTGTTAAACTAATAAAAAACAATAGCAACAAAAAAAAAACAGTCCAATATGTATTTAGTATGTATGCATGTACATACATACATACGAGTATATCGAATACACAATTATTTTATACAGTGAAAAATGAAATGAAAATTTTTAAAACTTAAATTTTAGATTTTCAAAATCTTAGAACAAAATAAATTTTTAATTTTTGCATTGGGAAAAGTCTCTTTAATCTAACTCGAAATTTACAAGATACATACAAACAAATATACTGGCCTTTTTAAAAACTTAAACATATTTTCCGACTCCTTAAAAAATCGTTCTCACTTGCAATTTCCAAATGTCAAGTGAGATTTCGATAAAATTTTTACCTATTGATATTAAAAATAAATAGATAAATAAATAAAATACAACATATCTAAAACGTTTGGTGCTACGGTATTCAGTTATGGGGAACTGCCTCGGCTTCTAACATCGAAAAAATTCAAAGGCGCCAAAATAACCTTCTTCGAATAATCACAGCCGCCCCCTGGTACGTCAAAAACTCAAATATCCACAAGGATCTCAATGTGCCATTAGTAAAAACTGTAATAACGAAATAGGCAGTAAAATATTTAAAAAGGCTGGAACTGCACCCAAATCCATTAGCTCGAAATATTTTAAATTAAGGCGGCCACACTCGCTTAAGAAGAAGAGACAATGCAGCACTCACCCAATCAGATGAGCGATAAACAACTACACATGTGAACAGAAACCGCGATGACTAAATCTTTTTTGTCTAGCACTGGCAGGACATAAAGGTAATATTAGGATAATATTTGAAAACGTAAATAACCAATGCACTTCTAAGAGGAACAACCGTAATGGGGCACCTCAAGCACACGAAAATAAGTTTTGGTATTTTGAAACCGACTTGGCATGTAGTATGCTTCTCCGACACTTGTTGAAAAGATTTGCATGAGCACCTGCCAGATGGCCTTATCACATGGTGAAAAACAATGTGTTGACCGACCGCCCCCGAATGTCAGAGACACCATCACACCCAGCAAGCAATTTGAGTGCATAATCCGGCAAGATTATACACTCGCTACTTACTTAGGAGATGAAGCTATCGAACTCCCGCTGCTTAAGAAAACATGTCAAAGTAGCAGCCGATAGCAGCACTTAGGGCCGAACTTTCCCACAAGTGGTAAAAAATAATTTCTTTAGTGAAATTTTCAGAATCCCACTTTCCGCGACTTTTGGTAGTAAACCACAACTACCACGTGATCCACGAAAGTATCCTCTCAGTGGACAAGCGAAACTTCCTCAAAGGATATCTCCCTGAACGACAAAGTATTTCCCGCAAGAAGAATACTAACGGAGGCCTCTACAAATAGTCAGTCCGGTGCCGTGCTACCGGGGGCTACTGTCTGCCGTGGAACCAGGTATCATCTTCAGTCAGCGGCGATCGAAGGAAATCGTTAAGATCTCTTGAGATCTTTCATTTTTGGATTTTTGCCTAATCCCAGGTATTGACCGCACCCGATAATGCCCCGGAGGATGTAACACTAAAAGGTGAGATATCCTTTAGATATTCCCTACACCCCCGGAGGTTGCATTTTTCAAAAGGAACTCAATTGTTATGTTATACTGTTGCCAGATCTGAAAATACAGCAGTCCTAAGGGGAGCACTTAAATTAGGACAAGTTTCATATAAAGCGGCCCAAAAACGGCTTAAAGTAGAATACCTCGTAAAATCGAAATTACTCCTTTTTAGAATTTATTTTGTAAGATAATAAAATAAAAATGTAACCAATTGTAGGGGAATGTAAGAAAAGATAAACTCACTGCTTATTGTTGTTGCTTTGATATTGTTACAAGTAAGACCTGAGTGTTTAAAATTCGTATTTGCTTTACAATCTTATTTGTTTAATATTTTAAGCTTTTCTAAAGTCCTTAGAAAAAGTGTCCTGGCGAGCTGGCCTAAGCAACCGGTGAAATGCACATAGAAACTGGCGTTCCCTTAACAATAAATTTCAGTGTTTTTAACAAAAATAAAAATTGGGAATTTAGCACGTCTTAGATAAATCTTATTAATAAAAAATTTTTCATTTAAGATCTCATTTTCCGACAGAAACGAAACAGTCATACTGTTTTCATATGTGGCAAGTCGCGGATCTGAGAACACTTAAAGTAGATCACCTCGAGTATACGCATTATTTAAAATAATTTCTTATTTTGGATCTCTCTGCAAAGATCGATTTTTGGAGGGTGTTTTTGTTTTTTGATTAAAATTTTTTGAATAAGAAACTCTAATGATTTGATTACAGTTTGGTTTGCCATTTAATAATCGAACATTGCAAAACTGCAAAATGATTTTCTAAAATCGTAATTTAGTTCAAAAATTAAGGTTACTTATATTCTGGGCTTTTCATATCCGGGAACGCATAAAATATGTATTTCTTTCATTCCCTGGAATTTCAGAAATTTTTTTAATATTAATACGTTTAAGTAGAGTTCCTTAAATTATAAATAAAGAATACATTTGCAGAAAAAAAAACTCCATGAGAGATTCTTTAGGCACAACAACTGTCGTATAAAATCGTTGTTTGGTCAGCAAAGCGGAACCTTAAATCTTTAAATGTTCTCATAAGCATAGAAGCAACGAAATAAATCGCGGCTTAGTCACTTTTTAGGATCTTTTTTTTAAGGTTGGAAAGAATGTCACCATCAACGACAAGTGGCGGTATAGAACTATTTTTACCAATCATTTGGTATACGAATTAAATGAATTGTTATTTGAAAAAATTCTTATCCAGCATGTTTGCCGTATAAATTCTAAAACAATCATTTTGCAAAAGCAATTTTTTCAAAATGGCAATTGCCTTCAAAATCGATATAACAGCATGTGGATTTTTTACCAATAATCATTTCAGGGTCTGCTTTAATTACTGGTGCTTATGCTTGCACTGGTACCTGCTAGATCTCTGGTTAGCCGCAATCGTGATGTGCCAACTTAAAGCCCCAGACAAACTACTGCTATCGCCTAATTGAAAAGCAGATCAAATATTCATTTAGGTTTTCCTACTAGATTTGAACGAATATAAAATTAATTATCGATTATTCATTTATCAATCAGTTATTTTAAATCTCTGTACAAACATATTCAGCCTTATTACGGTTGTCGTTTTCGTTAACCACAGCGTCGTTTTTTGTATTAGATTAAAGTAACACATTACCTATGTTCTTTTGACTACTTCTTCGTAGTTTACGACAACGACAACCGGAATAAGGCTGATTATAGAAACAATATTATAATTCCTACTTACTTTATACGCAAATTTAATTGTGTAATTATTATCATTGCACTTTTATTAGTCTTTATTATTTTATATTATTTTATTGATTATACATAAATTTTGTTCTTAATTTGTCATGTGTGTATATTTGAATACTGTAAATATTCTATCTGTTTTTTGTATTCTTACAAAGATTCGGTAGTGCCGAATAGTACAAACCATTCACCCTTGTATTGAAAACCTAATTGTTTCCTAGACTTTAACCGCATCATATTTGTATTGGCGTTAGATCAAATAGAAGTTCGCTTTCGCAAATTTTTAAAACAGAACTAATCTCATATATACACTGATGGAAAAGGAGTCAACGCTGATGTATTTTGACATCAGTACAGTCTTCGTTTTTGACCCCATGACACATTTCATCATTGTGATGTCAGCCTTAACATCATTTGGCCAAATTGACATCATATAAAATTATGTCATCAATGGGATGACACATCGGCATCACATAAATGACTAATCCGAGTCAGTTAAATAAAAAATGAAATCAGTGCGATGACTCAGTAACATCGGAGAAAGGACTCATTAGGCATTTAATGACAGTTTGTCATAAAGACCCCTATTACGGTTCACAACTCCCTTTTTTTTAGGAAAAATTTACTTATTATAAAGGGTGTTTTTTTAAGCCCGATAGAACTTGAAATTGTAAAAAATAACACAAAAAATTAAATTGTAATCAAAATTTTTTTTTTATTCGAAAGATCAATACGTGACATTAACATTTGAAAATGATTTCGGGCATATGGGCACCGCGGCTGTTCTTGACGAAGCGCATTCTGGACGTCCAATTTTGGGCCACTTTTTCGAGCACTGCTGGCCGTATGTCACGAACAACACGAACAATGCTGGCCTCCAAGGCGTCAATTGTTGCTGGTTTATCAGCATAAACCAGTGACTTCACGTAGCCCCACAGGAAATAATCGAGAGGTGTCAAATCGCACGACCTTGGAGGCCAATTGACAGGTCCATTTCTCGAAATCAACTTATCGCCAAATTTTGATTTCAATAAGTCGATGGTTGCGTTCGCCGTATGGCACGTAGCGCCATCCTGTTGAAACCACATCTCCTCCGGATCAATGTCATCCATATTTTCAAACAGAAAATCATTGATAATGGTGCGGTAACGATCTCCATTGACCGTAACGCGAGCTCCGGCCTCATTTTTGAAGAAATAAGGTCCGATGATGCCACCAGCATGAAAACCGCACCAAACGGTGCATTTTTCTGGATGTAATGGAGTCTGTAGGGTCTCTTGTGGATTGGTCTCGCTCCATATGCGGCAATTTTGCTTATTAACAAACCCGTTAAGCCAAAAATGCGCCTCATCGCTGAACACAATTTTGCGATAAAACAACGGGTCAGTTGCGCGAATCGACGACTGATTTTCAAAGTAAATTTGGATAATTTCGTAGCGTTGTTCAAGCGTAAGTCTATTCATGATGATTTGTCAGAGTATACTGAAACGATAAAAAAAATATTTCATCAAAATTTAATTTTTTGTGTTACTTTTTACAATTTAAAGTTCTATCTAGCTTAAAAAAACACCCTTTACAAGATTATAGTAAAATGTAAATATTAACGTTTCTTTGACTGAATGCCTTTGTATCTTTTAATAAGAGCTAAAAGGGATTTGGTAAATCCACAAAGATATTTTTTTTAAATTTAATTATTTTCAGAACACTTGTTTGCCTTTATAAAACACATTTATACAGAGAACAAAGCCACTAACAGATTGTTGCCGCGGCGACTATAATAAAATACACTTACAGCTAAAATGCGATAACGTTCTGTTCAACCTTTAAATAGTAGTTAGTCTGCTAATAAAAAAGTTTCTGCAGTTATAAACGTATGTTCTGATGCTCATACGATTGTCAAATCGCATGTGAGCTGTAAATCTCCAACATGTTCTGAAACTCACTCGTTTTGCTTGCGATTTTTTATTTCGTTAAAATTATTCTGGACATTGCCAACATACATTTTTGAAATGTTATTAAGATCAGCTGTATAGTGTTATCGCCAAAGCAAAAGAACGCAATACAATGTACATATGTATGTCCTTAAGTATGACGTTTCGAGCTGCGTTGGGTTTGCACTGCAGTTGAATATGTGTCGTACGTTGTATGGGACCTTAAAACATGCACTGCAAAGGTCAGGGATGGTGCTGCTAATTCTTTATCAGTATGAGTTTCGACAGATGCACCATCCTGACCTTAATTGTATCAATACCAATTTGTTCCGACGTAGTAGGTCACGTGGGGGACGACCTTCTTGAACAATATTTTCTCGGTGAATATTTATGACAGTCTGCACAGACTCCCTATTAATTGCGTTCACAGCTGCCCTGTATGAGGTGGGATCTGTCACAGAGCCCAGGTGGTGGTCCCTTCGTCATGCGGGTGATTAACCGATGTCATTTACGGTGCCTAGGGCAGCATTTGACAACTCCGAAGTTCTTCCACTAAGTTTCACTGAGTTGCGTTGTTAACCACTGACAGGCCAATCGTTTTGTATGTAGCCAACAAGGTTTCATTCTTCATGCCCCAAGTGCTACCGGCTAGAGACTGGAGGACCTTGTTTCTACAATTTTTGGGTGATTTTTTATTAGAATTATAGCGCCATCGCCAGTCACAATTAAATGTTACCCCTTTATCCTTTATCCATGTCGTGGAAAGAGTCGCTGATTATTTTGCGGGAGAGATGTTCATATTTCTCGTATGGATAAAGCTATCACCAACACGCGTACAATTTTTGTTATCGTTTTTGGATGATTGTCAAATCTTGACCTAAATTTTTCCGAAAATTTGCAACAAACTTTTCAGTATTTGCTTCAATTAAACATGACAAACGAAGTCCAGAATCGGATAATTCCAATTTCTCGGATTCAAAAGTTAAATAATTAAATAACAACTTTATAGCAATTACTCGATTAAACATAGAATCAAATAACGAAGTCCAGATTCGGATTATTCCAATTTCTCGGATGCAAAGGTTAAATAATTAAATTATTGTGCTGTTTTCACAACACAAGTGATTGAACGTGTAGTAAAATTTATATAAAAAGCACTCAGTTTTTTGAGTGTCTTAGATATAAATTTTACTACACGTTCAATCACTTGTGTTGTGTAAACAGCACATATAACTTTCTAGCAATTACTCGATAACACACGGAGATATAACATAAAATCAACTAATTCAACACATTGGTCAAAAATTCAATTTTGCTTGCCAAAATTATTATTTTTTAAATATATTATATTATTTTGTTGATATTAATTACTATAACAACACTTTATCTTACTAGTTCTAAAAAAAATTGAGTGGTATTGCAAGTATTTTCACTTTCACTAACGGTGATTGAATGCAGAAAATCTGCACTCAATTCAAATAGTGCAACATTTTTACTTGCAATCAAAAAAGCGGCGTATAAACAGACTCTCACTAAAATTTAATTTTGTATGCGCATAGTTTTTGATTCTGATGATATGCATAAGAAAATGCAAAATTAAACAACATGAAATTTTTGTTTGTAAATTTAGTGCAAAATTTTAAGTTGCACTCACTCAAATGAGTGAAAAACAAAAAAGTTTCAATAAACTGATGATTGCTTTTTCTTAAATCAAACTATTTTTTTTTTTTGAGTGCAACATTTTTTAACATCAATATCACTCATGTTTAGTGAGGCTGCTAATTTTCAATTCATCACTCAACTTCAACAAAATGATTGCAATAATTTTGCACTATCACTAGCTGTGAGTTTATACTGCAAAATTAGTGCACTACACCGTCATATTTTGCATTGCAATGCAATGGAATTTTTGCAAGTTCTTTGTTTATAAATTTTTTTTTTGCAATTTTCTTAAAAATATAGAGAATTGCTCGAGCTTTTTAAGCACTCCACTGTAACTCGAAAATGTCGGGCATTGACTTCGCTAGATTTTGTTGTTGTTGTTGTTGAACTGCCATTTTTTCTGGTTTTTTGCAACATTTTTAGTTGTAGAATTTTGCTGTTGTTACTAGTGTCAATGTCTAACTGTTTGCATTTTTTATGTGTTGCTGATGTTGTGTTAGACAGGCAAAATAAACATTTAACTGTAATTTTGTTAATACAATCACAATAGCAACACACAAAAAAGTTCTATTAGTAAAAAAAACTTGTTTGGCCATTTTTTTTCTATCTGTAAAGTATTTAAAGCTTAACAAAATCAGTTTGTAATGGTCATATCACTGCAACAACAACAACAACCCAACAAACTGAAAACTGTATTGAAGATAATGAAGTTTTGTAGTCTTTGTTGCAAAATGGAAATTGTAATGAAAATATATAAAATAGAATTAAGAAAAAAAGTAAAGTGTAGAAAAATACAAATGTACATACAGAAGATGGCAAAGGGACGAACGTGCAGGAGAAGGAGAACAAAAAATTATACAAAATCAGCGACAACAAAGAATTTAACAACTACAACAAAATCAAATTTAATGCATTTAAAATATACTGATAAACGGGCAAACAAACGTACGTTACTACATACATACGTACCTACTACATTACATTTCATTTATTGTGTAGTTTTTTATTTACATATTTATTTTTTCATTAATTTTTCATGGTTATTTATGTAATTTATGTGTACCTACACATACATAAATATATACATACATACATACATATGTATGTAGGTACCTAATAGAGGAATGAACTTTTATAAGTTTTTAGAGGCAACTTTAATAATTATGTAGGTAGGTACATATGTATGTATGTATGAAGGTACCTACAAATAATTGAATTTAACTAACTAATATATTAACCTGTACCTAAGTTTATTTAAAACTATTAACAAAATAATTTGTTGAGTCAGTTTATCTTTTTATTAAATAATTTTTTATGTCATTTGATTAACAACGTCTTTCTTCTACATTTTGCTTCTATGAAATATGTGTGTAGGTATGTATGTAGGTATTTTTTTAAATACATTTCCAGTATTTTTTCTTCACACTTGTTTTGTAGGTATGTATGTATGTATGTGCCTATTCATTTTTTTTTTTTGTTTTTCTTTGTTCGAAAACATTTCTGTTTTAAGGATGAGTTTTACAAAACCCCAATACTTGCGTGTCAAAAGTTCTTCTTACCCCTTCCATTTTCTCAAACTAATGTTGTTGTGTGTTTTTAGATTTGACGCCCGTCTCGTTCTAATAAAACAAAAAAATTTGTTACATATTAATATTTGGTATCACATTAGAGAGATGCCAACTCGTTAAAAAATTAAAAAAAAACGCTAGATTTAATTTTTTTTAACCATTTGAGGTAGTTTTGAAAACCCTAAAAAAAATTTACTTGACAGCTTGAGTCATAGAAGATTAACTAGAGTTCAGTGTTAATTTATTTATAACTTTTATTTATGCGATTACACTGTGCTAGAATTTAATACTTTTTTTGTAACCTAACCCCTTTTGAGTTACGCGAATACCTAAATACACATACATACATATGTTGTGAAACCTCCACTTTTTTCGAAGTAAAGGTACATCTCGAAAACAAGAGCTAACCTAAAAAACGGTTAGCACCGCTGGATTTAGCGTACTCGAATTAGGTTAAAACGCTAGGGGCCCCGCTTGTCAGTTTTTTCAACTAGCACAGTGTTATTATTAATTTAATTTTAATACCCAACTTTTAAATTAGCTTTGAAAAATACTTGCTTTTTTAACATATTTTCCATAATTTTTCGCAAAATATGTCTCATTTGCTGCAACGTCGTCATAATTAAAAAAATTTAATTTTGTAGTTGTGATGCAGAATTGTTCGATATGTATTTCTTTGTATTGTGTATAAAATTCATCTGTATAGGTACCTATTTGTCTTTTATTTTTGTCAAACTTTTCTCCTAACAAACTTATATTCTATTCGATAACGTTAAGCTAAAATTTTTTTGCTAATCAAAAATATGTATAATGCTAACCCTGTCTTTACACATGCAAGTATGTAATTACTTGCAAGTAGTGCCGAAAGTCTTGCAAGTAACTTGAGTGTTTACACAGGCAATTGTAAGTATATTTTTCAAATGTTCTCGAAGCGAAAACATCTTATGAAAAAAACCTAATTTTTGTGTTAAAAAAAAACATTATCATGTTAATGTTACCACGAAATTTTTTTAATGATATTAAATATAAATAATTTAATTATTTTATTTTTGGTCCGTCTTGATGAAAAAATTATTTTTATTTTTAAAATATGTATATCCAGTATTGCCGTAGTTACCGATATCATAAAATTTTCTGAGAAAATTTTTTTTTTTAAATGCTTGCAATTTATGTTTTAAAATACAATGAAGATGTGTTGCTTTGTATAAGTGTTGTTTTTTTTTCTTAAATACACACAGAAAATCAACAATAAACATAATTTTTATATTACAAAGTACTAGTAAATGGATACCAAAGGCATCCACGGAAACACTGTTTCTTTAATAGTCATTTTACTTGCTGCAAATGTCAAAAATTTACTTGCAAGCAAATTCTCTTGCAAGTTGGGCTGCAAGTGCGAAAAATGTGATGGTGTTAGTAACAATGTGTGAGAGTATTGAGTTTTTCGAACTTGCACTTGCATGTGTAAACGCCGGGTACAGGCCGCGTTAGCCGACCGTAAAACACATTTTTACATGTTCTATAAGTGCACAATTGAGCTTACAGTACGTTACGGTACGTTACACTGCATTTCATTACGTGTATATTTGATTTAAATTTCTTTTAAAAATAATAAAAATACATCACAAAAGTCAAAAAATTAAAAATAAATGCATTTATAACAAAATATGCAAAAATAAATCGAAGCCAGTTTTCTGCAAATCCTTTGGTATAGAAAAATAACTGGTCTGTAGGGTTTGCTTAGGGGCCCTTAATTTAAGATTAAATCTCAACTACCAGTACAACATATTTTTATCTATCTGATTTTATACCATAAGCTACCAACTTGTTTAAATATAACCATTTACATATTTCAATTTCGTTAAAAAATAAATCAATAAAATGTTTCGATTTTCGAATAAAATTGTATACTACATAGGGTGGGTGTGAAACGTTAGCAAAGTTCTATGGTGAAATACAATTTTTCTGTGGTAGAAAAATTTCATGTTTGTGCTGTGTGAAATTATAACATTTTTGACAACGTAACTTAAAGAAAAGAACAATTTCTTGCTGACATTTCTTAACAGAAGTCTAAGTCGGCAAATTTTGGCGGCGGCAGTTCAGCAAAAAGTAGCCGGTAGTGCATCACCTGACAAAAGAATTGGTTATTTAAAATAAAAAAACTATCCATCAATTTGCTATTATTTGAAATATATGTATTTGTTATTAATATAAATATATTTTAACCCGACTTCAAAAAAAGGAGGGATTCAATTCGTTGCATGTTGTTGATTTTTTAATGTTTGTAACCGCATAACTCCGTCATTTGCATTTTAATAGGGCGTGTCAACAGCTTGTAATTACAAAAAATTTTGGAAATCAGACGGACAATGTGTGTCCGGAAATTTAATTTTTTTACTACTCCATAATTTTTAAGCCAATTTTCAAAATTCGCGCTTACTTTGAATATGATTTTCTAGCAGGTTGCAAATGTGAACAAATTTTGATGAATTTTTGGAGGTTGCACATTTGGCCTTTTCAAAATGTTTGCATTTTTTTTTTAATTTTTGACGTTTTTCTACAATTTTTTTATTCTCTACTGGTTGGAAATCATAAAAAGATATTTAATGCTTTTTTAAACTTTTAGGAAATTCTCATTTTAATTAAATGTTTTAAACCGAATTGCGCGTTTTAGGTAACCCAAATCATAATAAGCTGATTATGGGATTAATGATCTAACAAACATTATTTATCCAGTTTTTTTATTTAGATTACCTCTTAATCGAATATATTTCCATGTTATTGTGATTGGTTTTTTAAAATTACAGTAACATAAGATTGTGCCTTGGAAATATAACAAAATGCGTGTAATGTAAATGTAATTAACGTTCTGTGAAAATCCAAGCCCCTGTATGAAAATCCAAGCCCTGATTATGACATTTGTAAATGAACGACTTAATCTCTTTTCTGACAGTGCTGGCTATCCATTTATTGTATTTTTACTTGCATGTGTAGCCCATGTGTAATCTATGAGTAATTAAACTTTAAGTTCTATTGCATTCTCTTTTCCCTACTCTCCTAAAAGTTTTTCATTTATCACTTGGCATTTTGGTTAGCATTTTTAATATATGTTTTTAGCTTTTTTAGCAATAGGTTGTAATTTCAAAAATTCGGACGAATAGTTTTATTGATTTTACCTACATTTTTGTTATAAATTATAATAAATTTTGACTTAAAATAGTTGTACCCAAAAATCTCGTATGAAAATAAATAATTATTTTATTATGAAAGGGAATACTAGAAATACCCTCATAATTTTGATTGTTGAAACTATTTGCCCTTTGATATTACGATATTAAAGAAAAAACAAATTTTACTTCGTATTAAATGAAAATTCTATGGTGTAAATGTTTGAAAAAAATTTTTGCTTTAAAATGCTGAAAAAATAATAATTTTCAAAGTTCAAGTTTTCTTAAACTATTTTGCATGTTTCAAAGTTTGGGGACCCCTAAATTTAAAATTTATGTGCTGTATTCACAATACAAGTGGTTGAACGTGTAGTAAATTTTGTATGAAAAAAACTCAAAAAACTGAGTGTTTTTCATATACATTTTACTACACGTTTAATCACTTGTGTTCTGAAAACAGCATATTAATCTTAACTACCTGTGCTACTGATGTTTTACCAAAATCTTCGCTCTTGTTTTAATATAACCATTTATTTCAATTCCATTAAAAAATAAGTCACCAAAATGTATTTATTTTCGAATCAAATTATATACTGGTAATAATTTTTTAACAAAAAAAAATTGTTAACATTTTTTAAAATAATTTTTAGCATTTTTTGGCCATGTCTAATGACAGATTTAGCTGCAAAAATTTTTAAGATCTGGTCACACTGCTTGACCGCTAAAACTTGAACAGTGTGAACCAGCACTAAGTTTACACCAGTGTGGACACTGACATTTTTGCAGCTAAATTCAGCATTAAAAATTTGCATTTATCTGCAAAATTATCATTAAGCACTTGACATTATATTTAGCATTTTTATAAAATGTTTTTAGCTTTTTTAAACATTATTTTTAAAATTTGTTGATTTAACTAAAATTTTTTTTATATATTATAATAAATTTTGACTAAAAAGAGTTGTATTTAAAATGAATTTCGTAAGCAAATGGATAATGTTTATGTGAAAAAATGGAATAATCAGGAAATATTACTTAGAATTGCCCTCATCATGTTGATTCTAAAAAATATTTGCCATTTGATTTAACCATATAAAAGTACAAAGATTTTTAAATATGTATTTAGAATCTAAATTTTAGATAAAAATTATATAGTGTAAATATTTGACAAAAATGTTTGCTCTAACAGCTGAAAAATTAATTGTTTTAAAACTTAAATTTACTTAAACTATAAGACATAAAATGATCTAAAAAATTTTGTAGCATAGAAATAAAACCGTTTCAATTTTAAATGCATCAGAGGTTTGCTTAGGGGGACCCTAAATTTAAGATTTAATCTCAACTACCAATAGGTACAACATATTTTTTCTATCTGATGTTATACCATAATCTAGTAACTTGTTTAAATATAACCATTTACATATTTCAATTTCGTTAAAAAAATAAGTCACTAAAATGTGTTTAGTTTCAAATAAAATTTTATACTAGGTACATAGTAATAAAAGTTTTATATTTGTGACATCCGAGTTTACACAAAAACTCATGTCACATATAGTATGTACATATGTGTCGGATTTTAAGTGAAATGTATTTGCCTCAAATTTCATAAATGTTTGTTGCAAGTATTTTTCTTGTACGTTTGAGTCTCTGTTACAATGTGATATAACTAAAAGTGCTGGGGCATGTATCTAGGGTGAGCAGTTTTTTAAAAAAATTTTTGTTTGGATCATTGTTTGTGTGACACATATTTTTTGTTCCTGAGTTTGGACAGAAAACGCAAAAAACTGCTGAATGGTGAACGTTTTAAGTCAATAAGTCTTTTCGAATCAAACAGAACCACTTACAGCGAATTTTTAAAATTTATGTTGCTTAGGTTGTACAACATTTTTGTGCTGTTCTTCCGCCGACGTTACTGCTTATGTTCGGAAAAAAATACTGCGCGTGGATACCTGCCCCGTTATACATGATTATCCAGATCTTTCTTACTAAAGCAATTGGTAAGCTTTGCTTTTTTTTGCTAACATAATTGCAAATGAGGAATATCTTTTTAGATTTCTTTGTGTAATTTTGCCACAAATGTATAATTGGTACACAGACATGTGCACTGCCTATCCAATAGGTCTGTTTTCCGCTACAACAATACAAAAACAACAGGTATTTTATTTGTGTAAAATTCCTCGAGGTTGTCAAAATCTTCCTACTACATAGAAAAAACAAGGAAAAACGTGTTTTGTATGCATGCATGTGTGGCAAAAAAAAAAAAACGTAAACAAAAATATACCTACATGTATAAGCAAAATGTAAACAACTTTTGACATCGTTGAGGAATAAACCAAATAAACATCTGGCTCCTGGCGCACATCTAATGGATAGGCCTTGGTCATGTGTAATTTCCGAATTCATCATCAGGCACATTTTTTTCACTTTTCGAGAAACGATGGAACATTTTGTTTTAGATCATTTCGATACAAGAAGTTCTCAGCAAAGTTACAGAACACGGGTACAGGCAAGGCAAGAACTAAATTTTCAGGTGGCGTTGAAAGCACAGCTGTGCTACTTTTTTTTTAACTAGAGAGAGGAATGTCAAAAGTTGCTTATGTTCTTGGCATATCGACCAACGAAAGTAACAAATAAAATACAATGTTCTGTTTTTGGTGTTGTACTTTTTGCAGTATCGCCACCTCCGTTTACATGAATTCGCCTTGGATACAGGCTTAACAAATAGAGATAAAAAGATTTTAAGTTTCCGAAAGAAACTTATTGTAGAGGTGCAGTCGCCAACAGTTTTAGTATCGTAATAAATTGACGTTTTGTTATTTTGACACTGTTTAACAAGGCCGATTGTACCTCAATTAAAAACGCCGAAACTACCCCAAAAGCACTATTTACAATTAAATAAAAAAAAAAAAAATAGCGCGATTGTTAATTTTGTTTTGTAAATTTTATTTAAAAATTTGATAATTTTCAAACACAAAATACTTACAAGATTGAATTAAAAATAGCTACTGCAGTTAGTAAGCTAGAGCTGACAAACTTTGCGGGAGCTATTAGCTTGTGATGTACAATAAGTACATCATATCGAAAACGCCATTGCCGAAGGTACCCCAACACCGTAGTCTCCCCTAAATCTACTTAAAACTTCAGTTGTAAAAGTATCTTAATTAAATTATCCCATACTCAATATTATTTTAATAAATTGTTTTGTTTAAAATTTTTTGGTGTTTATTTAAAAAATATATTTTAGCACTTTTTTGCGCTTTTTTGAAGAAGAATAAAAACGGAATATAAATGTACCAAAACCGTCCTTTTTTCAATTTGCCCCGTTTTTCAAATGTATTCACGCGCTTAGTATCCCAAAAAAAAACGAACGAAATCCATTTATCTATATAGTTTTTGTACGTTATTTAGTGTAGGTAGGGTAAAAGCACCAGTAGTCGGCCATTTAACTTTTTTCCCATTCTCAACAGACGCTATCAAGATTGTGAGAGTAGTATTTTGTTGTCAACGATTTATTATTTTTGAACAATTTGTGTAGTTTTAGACTCAATTAACGGTTTTCAGAAGCTTAGCTATAAAAATAGAGTAATTTACGTTTTTTTCAACATGTACCATTTTCCCCAATAGTCGGCACACTCGAATCTAAGTTCGGCACTTTTTGCCCCAATAGTCGGCATAGGATTTTTAAGTAAGAAAAGAATAATATCGTTAAATAATTCAAGAATTTTTTTATTAAAACATCTTGCTATTAGCTGAAAAGACCAACAGCACCGTAATGGTTTCTTTTTCGTTCCCTTTCTGGAAAGAATACACATTCCGATAGCCCTTGGGTGCTATAACTTTACCTGTTTAAGGACACAAACTGGTTAACTGTGGAATGCCGGATGTCTTTAAATGAGATTGCTGAGCATTCAGGGTTAATGCTTATATGGATACCTGGGCACTCAGACTGCCCGGGAAACCAGATAGCAGATGAGCTGGCCAAGGAAGGTGGTCGCATGGATGACACATTCATTGATCAATTCGTTGGAATGGCTCACTGTAAGTCACTCAGTCGGCGCGAGTATTATAGAATTGCGCAAGAGTGATGCACCTGTGAGTCCACCTGCTCCATATCCAGGGCACTATGGCCTGGCTATGATGAACGGAAAACCAAATCTCTACTTAGGTTCAAAAGGAACCAAATCAGGACTGTGGTGTCGGCTATGACTGGATAATGGCCTGTTGGGACTGATGCTAGGAGAATGGGGGTGGAATTCAATGACTACTGCAGAAGTTGTCATGATGAGGAGGAAGAGGAGACTGTGCTTCACTTTCTCTATCAATGCCCTGGGCTACGGGGCATCAGGGAAAAATACCTGGGAGAGCCGATGTTTTCCTGCTTGGAGGATCTATCTAAAATAGAACTAAGATTGCTTCTTCTCTTCATTAGGAAAACGGATTGGCTCAAATCTGCAGTAACGCCATCTGAGTAACTGCTCTTTGGGATGGGCATTGGCGCTGGGTATCACAAAGGGATCGCTGAAGGACCCAAGTGAGCTGTCTCTCAATTGCTGCCCATGGAACCTAACCTAACCTTAGGACACAAACTAAAACTAGTTTCATCCCCATTAAATATTCGCGATGGATCAGAAAGTTTTGTTCAGTCAGAAACTTTTTTAGACCTTCGAACCATTTTCTGATGCCCTCTTCGGTTATTACAGCCCTCCCCTTGCTTATTCCTTCCGCTTCAGGAATTGCTAGGCAAGGATGCTGCTTTAATAATCAGCTCTTTCGCGGTCATTTAAAAACGGTGTGGTGCGCTGGTCTTTAACTATTGCCTGAACAGTGTTCAACAAATCCTCGGCTTTTAATGGAAACCCGCATTTCGCCATTTCTTGGCACCACCTTACCAAACGCATTTCTTCGACGTTAGACAGTACCGTTTGTGGACCCATTCTCCTAGGACCTTCAGGAGCTCGGCCATATAATTTGTCCTGTATGGTGGAACGCATAACGACATATTTTTTACTTGCAACACGTATAGAAATTCTACCTTCTCTTATTTCGGAAAGCGCATTTTTAAGGAATCTTCAGAATATTGGTGAAAGGGTCGTTCCATTTTAATTTTATAATGGTCTGAAATGCCAAAGAAATGAATCCTAATTTAATGCCTACCAAAATATTATTTTGTTTGGCTAGATCCCACCATTTATAACCACTGCCGACATCAGAATACATTTTCTCCTATACTCGGCATCATATAAAATACTGAATAAAATGTATGCCGACTATTGGGTAAAGTAAAAAAAAACTCATTTTCTTTGCATTCATTATCAAGAGAGACGAGTAATATATAAAAGAGTAGAATTTGAGCTTAATAAGAGAAAATATAAATTATTCTAAAGTCGGCATACCTATGCCGACTACTGGAAATCTGTCAAAATTTTGTCCCTAATGTCGGCAGCCTTTAAAATAAGCGAAAAATAAATTTTTTTTATAAATTTATTTTCATTGGAGACTATATGAACGTCTATCTTCCTACTAAAAGCATTATGGTAAAAAAATAACTTAATTTAATATGATTCCTTACTTATTCCAACTGTCCTTGACACTAAAAAATTACTTAAATATCTGGCACTACCGCGGGTGTTGAGAGGTTGTCACTGAACGACAAGCCAAATCGATCGAAATACTCATCCCAGCCAATACAAACTTTACATAAAGAGAATTAAGTATATTTTCTATTAAAAAAACGTGTTACTTATTTATATATTTGCCGCTATTCTTATTTATTTAACTTTTATAAAAAATTGGCCGACTACTGGTGCATGCCGAACTTAGGGGACTTTACCCTATATTGAATAAAAAACATTTTTTTTTAAATTATTCCAATGCACAAATTTTATTAGAGTCGGTAACTGGACAAGACCCAAAAAAAACTGGACAATCCAGGCCATTCCAGCCGTCTGGCAACTCTAATTTTATCCCTTTTTAGGACTTTACCCGTTATTTTTCAATTTAGCCCGTTGTTTTAATTTCATCACGCGTTAAGTGTCCCAAGAGTTGACATCACTGATTTTTATCATGATTTTTTTCTTTTCTATTTTTTACATTATTTTTCTACTCTCTTGAGAGCTTTTTGCTCTGTAAATTTTACAGTGCAAAGTTTTAGTTTTTGTTGTTCCTGATTTAAGTACATATGGATGTTTGAATGTATATATTTTTTTGTCGTTGGGCCATAAAAGTCACTATTTTGTGTTATTCTCTTGCTGCTTAAACTTTCTGTGCGCCTGCTATGAATTAAACAAACAAGACAAGATTTATTTTGTCAATTTTTTTTACTTTCTTTTCTTTCTTTTTTCACTCACTCACTGCCTTTTGTTTTTATTGTTGTTGTTGTTGTTGTTGTTGTTGTTGTTGTTGTTGTTGTTTTTTGTATTCGTTCGATTCTGTTGTCTCCAACAAAAAACAGTGCGCTTCCGAAAACAAAAACATTAAACAATTTTTTTTTTGAACGACAACGGATGGATGGATGCTTTTTTTGGGTGTATCTCTAACTAACATCAACTAGCTAGTGAAAAAGCGCGTGTGAAACCAGCAAGTATTCGTTTGTGTGTGCGTAAGTTAGATAGCTATGTATCCATACGTATGCATGTACATACTATGTATATATCTATGGATATGTACCTATGTACCTATGTAAGAATCTGTAAAATATAAAAAAATAAATGAAAGTAAAGAAAGTTATATTAATTTTATTGATTAAAAAAATACGAATTAACTAATTAAACTTCATGCCCACCTAGGGTTTTTAACAAATTCTTTTTTTTTTCATATAAACAGGTACATATACATCTATCTATGTATAATTAAAAAAAGTAATGCGAAAACTGCGTTTGCTTTTTGACAAAAAACGCGATTATTTTGCTGTAAAAGCCTCATTATAATGATTGAAGGAGATGATGTTCATGTTTTCGCTGTTGTTATTTTCTTGATTCTTTTTTTCTGTGTTTTTTGTTGCTTTGTTTCTGTGTTGATGTTTTTGTAGCTTTTAATGTTTCGTTTCACTTCATTGTTTTTGTTGTTGTGTTGTTGTTTGCACTTAAAAATTATATTATAACGGCATTGGTAAAGAGAGCTTATTTTCAGTTGCCCTGAGAGCATGATACCGTGCGGTTTTCTGTGGATTTTATTTATTCGTCTTTAAAAACAATTTTTTTGCGTCATTCTACATACCTACAAACAAAAAACTTTTTATAGTATACTTAGGTATAACAATGTATAAGTATGTATTTAATGCTTCTTCTTGTTGTACTACTAAAGAAATGTGAGACAAATAAAAAGAAAAACAGTGTTAGAGTGATTTTGTTTTTTAATTCTGCTTTAAATCGAGTAATCAAGTTAAAATTAAATTAACATACATACATACATATGTATATCAGCATACATACATTTGAATGTAATTAAATAATGATGATTAACTAACTACATGTACCTACCTACCTATTGAAGATGATAATATTTAAAATTAAATACCTACCTATTAGTTTTTATTGAATTTTAATTAAATTTTCAAAAGTGAGTGTGAGAATTTCAGAACAAAAAATACCTAAATAGGTAGGTATCAAAAGAAAAATCGATAATGTTAAATAGATACCTACCTACCTAAATTAAACTTGTGATAAAATGAAAAAAATTGCCATAAGAATTTTTAGCAACATTTGAATTTTTTAATATTTGTGTACCTATGACGTAGATATAAATTTGTTATTGCAATCATAAACACAAAAATATGTACCTACCTACTACATACCTACCTACCTAATTAAATATTTCATAGAGAGGTACCTTCCT
Source organism: Pollenia amentaria (assembly GCA_943735925.1). Lineage (NCBI taxonomy): Eukaryota > Metazoa > Arthropoda > Insecta > Diptera > Polleniidae > Pollenia > Pollenia amentaria. Next base: position 127,589,145 of record OX031008.1, on the reverse strand, counting down.
AGGTACATTCTTACGTTAAGATGCAATTACTTGAAAAATAAAATTGTGTTAAAACTTTAAATTTCGAAGTTTTGTGGTTAAAGCAATAAATTAATTTTTACCTACCTAATAAGCGTTCTGTTGTTATCCTGCAAAATTTTAACATTTTTCGGAAAAGTCCAGTTTTGCGTGCCTAATTTTTTAATGTTCCTAGGTAGGTATAAACATAATATTATTTACCTATAAACCTACTATGTAGGTAAATAATGTGGTTGTTTTGGTTAAATTCACTGAAAGCACCTCAGTACCTATTTAATTTATAAAGCCCAATTGTAATATGCATTACCTAGCTTACGCTGTCAAAAAATAACGAAAAGCCCATGAAATGCATTAAAAAGCCAATTAACGATTTCGTACGGAATGCAGGTACCTACGATCAGTTTTGCACTTTGATTAAGAAAATAACAGTTTCATAAAATGTAACAAAAAGTTTTCTTATTCTGTCAGTCTCTCTTAGGTCCGCTATTATGTAGGCATAAATACCTACCTATTTTTATTATTTTTATACCTACCTAATAGGCATGTACCTTAATATGTAAATAGGTACCTACATACTTTGACTTTAAGGTATGTTTACCAGTTCCTTCCACATAATATTTACTCTCCAACCACAGATTTCTACTTCGTGGGGCCCTAGATAAACTAATTACCTACTTCCAGGGACTCCTATTTGGTAACCATTGTTATAGGGTCTCTATCAGTCGTTGGGTTGGCTACATACCTATGTTAATTCATTTTTTTTATACCAAATTGACCTATGTTGGTAGGTGCATACATACCTAGCTATTTCCAATTAATTGAATTCTTAAATTTATTCCTAGATAACAGTAAATTAGGTACCTACCACCTGTCTGTTTAAATTTTTTATTTCATTTTGATAACAATTTTTAACTTAAAATTGCTTTGAAGTTTTTTAATGGTGGCTGACTGCATACGGATTTGTAAGAAAAGAAATTATTTTTGCCCGTTGTGCAAATGTTTGTTGTATGTAGGTACATATGTATGTATGTACATGTGTAGGTATTTAGTGGAAAAAATAGGTATTTGAAAGATTTTTTTTCTTTTCATGCATTTTAACTCGTTACTCGTTCTGCAAAGGAACACAAAATAAAAGTAATCAACTCGTTTTTATTAAAAAATTTTGCTTCTTTTTTCAATATATCAACAACAACAGCAACGTTATTAAAAACCTTTTTTTTTATCAAATAACAATAATAAGAAAAAAATTTTGCAAAGAAGAAAACCGAAAAAACTAAGAAGAGTCAGCTAAAAAAAAATCGCATAGCAGGCACACACTCTTACATATTAAACACAAAGTGGTGTTGCTATAAATGTGTGTCGTTGTTTGCAGTAGATTTCGTTGTTGCTGTTTTTGTTGCAGATGATGATGGCGATGACGACGACGACCTACGACGACATCTCTTCTACAACAACGAGTATTTATATTATTTTGTTTTTATTATTTGTACCAATTTTTTTTTTCGTTGTTTTTGCTTAATTTCGTTTTTTTTTGTTGCCTTCCACTTATTCTCATACATGTTAGTTTTGTATTTCTGTTAGTAGGTATTAAAAACCATAACGAATTGGAAACAAACAAATACAGCAACTTGAACTATATGAATTATTTAAGTAATAAAAAAGAGGAAAAAAATATTAAAACAAATACAAGAAAAGTTCGTTTAAGTTGGTCGTTTGGTTGTGTCGTATTGTCGGTCGGTTGGTTGATTGTTGGGTCGTTTAGTTTTGTTGGTTTGGTTGTTGAATTGTTTGTACCTACGCTTATAATTTTAATTTAGTTGATTATAAACACTGATTGTGTTTAGTGAGTAAGAGAGTGTAGTTTAATTTATTTTATTTTAATACAAAACCAAGAAAAAATTCAAATAAACAAAACAAAAGCAGTAAATTAAAAAATAAATAAAAATAAATTATTTTTTTCAAAAGTGTGAACATGTTTGCATACAATTAGTGGGGATATTGTTGTTTTGTGTTAAGTGAAAAAGAGTAGTAGCAAAGAGACAGTGAGTTAAAGTAATTGTGTTATTATTATGCATTGGTACCTATGAAATTAATAAATAAATATAACTATAAATAAAAATCCAATTAATTTTGTTGTGTTTTTGCTTTGTTTATGTGGAGATGAGTGTTAGTAATAATATCTTCCTTCTTCTTGTTCCCTACAACTTCGGTGCATTATTTTCTTTCGTTAATTTTCGTATTATCAGTTAAACGATGACAACAAATACCTACCTTCCTATCCTAAATTAAAATATATGTGTGATTATTTGTATGTTTACATATAAAAAACAGAGAGCCCACTACTATTGTTGTGGGCAATAACAACAACAAAAACAAATACAAATTAAAAAAACTCGTTATACCTACTTTTTTCTTTTTTTTTTATATATATTTTGTGATATGTGTTTGTAGTATATATTTTTGTTGTTTGTTTGAACGCCAGTGTATATGCGACCGCGACATTCGACATCCATTAAACAAAAACACAACAAAGACGCAAAGCAACAGTAACATCAGCGGCCTCAGCAGCTACATTTTACAATTATTTAAGTGTAGTATTAATTTTTTGGACTTTACTACACTTCTACCTAAAAAGTAGAAAGAAATATTAAGTGTTAAACTGAGCTCTTTTTTAAATGTCGTATAAGGTTATATTAGTGTTGTCGGTTGGACGGCAGTTGGTTTGAATTCGCCGCTTGTTTATTTTTTAGTTGTGTTTGTTGGATTATTTGCTGTCGATAGGTACGGTGTCTGAGACACTGGCTCAACAGCCAACTACAACCACACAACAACAGTGCTAAACGCTCCGACTTAACAATGTGACGTGTTTTCATCTTTTTTATTTCTGTTTACTAAATAAAACAAATTTAGTGTTCTTATAAAAGATTTCACAAAAAGATAAACACATTTAATTTAAAAAATAAATAAAAAAGTGTAATAGCGTAAAGAGAAACAAAGAAAGATAAAAAATACCAATAACAATAAATATACCTATATGTATGTACATGCATACATACCAATAAAAAACCAAAGAATTTTAATTATTTTAAGATGAAAAAATACCTATGTATGTATGTATAGGTAGGTACCTATAGGTAGTACATTTTTAAAGAACGCCATCGTCTTTTGAATATTTATTAAAGCTACTTTTTTTTAATACCTATCTAAAATATTCATGAATATTAAAATTTGGCTATAAATAATTTGGTAAAAAAAAGAAAAACAAAAAAAAACTTTGTAACAAAATAATAAAAATATAACAAAGCAAAAAGAAGAATAACATACAATTACATAGATATAGGTAGCAGCACAATTAGCAGAGATAGTCAAAACAGCGTCGGCAACAACAGCAGCTGTCAATAAAGCCGGTTGAAGAAAAAACAGCTGTTTGTTTTCTCAACATACACAAACTCATGCATGAATAAAAATAATGCATTTTTAAAAGAAATTCAAAACAAAAGAAACTAAACGAGGAAAAGAGAGAAGTCGAGAAAATAAAACTCATTAAATAAATATGTACCTATATGAATGTAAATAACAAAAAATAGCATAGAAATATTTAAATTACAAAAAATAAATAATAAAATAAAAGATTTTGTAGGTACCTACCTATACAAAACAAAAAAAGTTCTAACATAAAGTTAAAAGAGAGCATTTTACCAACTCTCTTTGTTTAACAAGAAAAACAAAATATACCTATGTCTCTCACATTACCAATGTCGTTAATAGAGACTTCAACGATAACCGAATCATCAAAACATAGAACTTTTCCTAAATTAACAACAAATTCTATGGTGGTTATACAAGCCTCTACAACAACATTACCAGTTACAAAAACAACAAATGTTGCGGCAGCAACTTCATCAACAACAACGCAAAAAAGACCTCGTAAACGTTCCACTAATGATACAATTTCTGCAAATGCAACATATACAACAAACACAAAACGTAATAGAAAGCAAACGACTTTGCAGCATCAGCAACAACAACATCATACACTACATCTGCAGCATCAACAGCAACATCATCTACAACAAACATCATCAACATTATTATATGTTAATCAGAGAGTAAGTTTTATTTTACATAAAAAGAAAAACAGTGGGTAAAAAATAATTAACCCTCTACTGCATGCATTATGATCTAGCTACAAATTAATTTTTTTATTTTTAAATAATTTTTTTAAATGGCATAATTAAGATATGCAAATAAAATTTTTTCAGAAAAGCAGGTCAGTTTTCTGAAACAAAAAAATTGCCATATATGGCTTCATATGCACTCCAATCTGTATCACCCTAAAAATGTATTGCCATATATGGCGCTTCATGCAACAAAGATAATATAATTTTTTTATTAATTTTTGTATTTATATTTTATTTAAGTAATCAAAAGTAATTAAAATATAAGGAACATAAGTATTATTATTACACTTTGATCTTAGCCATAAGGCCAAGAAGCGAACATAAGTAAAAAATACAAAAGTAACGCTTCCATGGTTGTATATTTATAAGATTAAAAGTAATTAAAAGCACAGTATAGAAAATAAGTCTTGCAAAATCGAAAACCGATCGATCTTCTTATGCGTGGAATAATGCAAAGCAATTTCTGTTTTTGTTCAAACAAAGATGGACCCCGCATCTAGTACAAGTTATATATGATCGAAATTTGCAATCATTGTCACAAAGCTGGCGTACTTTTTTCCATTTTGGAAGATGATCTGTAGAATCCAGTCTGACAGCACTTAGTGGAAAGTCTTGGCGGCGAGCTTTGTTTTTTGAATATTTCTTTGGCACGTTACAGGAACTCGTGGTTGAACCACAGGAATCTAAACCTCTTTCTATTTGCTAGATAGTTCGGGTAGAAGCAGGTACCGTAATGTTTATCCGTAAATGCATGAGAAGCCAAATATGGCACGGAAAATTTGGACGAATTTTTTTGTGAATGCATGAGAGACCATATTTGGCTGTTCTAAAAATTGCGTGATTTTACGAGTTCTACATGCACCATTAAAAAATATTCACATAAACACTATTCACAAAGCTATATATTCTACAAAAAAAATTAGATAAGCATACCAACTTACTTGTAATTTAAAAAATATATGTTTTATTTTATATATTTGCACTAGGTATACGAAGTGACCACGCGTACTTATAAACAAGACTGAGGTTTTCTATGCACCTAAGTAAAGAACAGAGAAAACAACATTCGTCTCATAATCACAAAGGCCTACTTATGTTTTTCAAAAACTTTTATTTTTCGTAACTGTTAATTTTTGTTGAGAATGTGCATTTGAAATTGAAAAGCCATATATGGCTGCATATGTAGTAGAGGGTTAACACAAAATAAATTAATTTTTTAAAGAGAGTTAAATTTCGCTTTTACATTGAAATCAGTGATATCAGATTAGTGGATTTATCCCCAAATTGGGGATTTAATTTTGAAAACGAGGATCAATAATTTGACTTGTAGATGTTATTGTAAATATTGAGATTTTTTGATGATTATTTCTTTGAAATAGAAAATATATGACTGGAAATCATTTTTAGTGAAGACGTAAACATAAATAATTGAGTCGATAGAAACAGATTCATCCTACTTAGCATTATAGGTATTAAATGGAATTTGACTACGATTTTGAAGAAGAAATAAATCGATAGATGTCTTGAAAGGTAAAGAATATAAGTTTTTTATATCTAAAAAGATTATTGCTAAAAATGTTTAAGCGTTTCCCACCAAATTTTAATTTAATTAGGACTTGCAAACATTTTGCTCTAAATAATCCGACCGGTTATGAAACTTAATCATTCAAAAGACAATTATGATTCAAAATAAATTGAAAGATTTATTTGGCGTACAAATATATAATACTTCAGCTAATTTTTGACCGAAAATTACTAATATCACAACGCCGATTGATCATTAGAGATTGAGATTTAGCCAAGTTGGTATTAAAACTGCTTTGTGTACCTAAAAATAATGCTTGTGTTAAACAGATTTCTTCGGCAGTGAACCAAATTTTAACAAAAACAAAAAAGGTAATACTAATCAATAAAATCATTATTACGAAGAAATACTCATTTTAAAAGTAATTTAACTTGTTGAGGTACGATTGAACCATCCCCAGTAATGGTAAAGCTGTTTAACAGCGTTGCCAACTTTAAAAATTTAAAACGCATTAAAATGGAGGAAAAACCCCGCCATTTAATAAAAACCGCACTAAGTTTAGAATTTTTTTTTTAAGTGTTTATTCATTTTGCATAAAAGTATTATATATTTTTGTATTTAAAATATAAAACTAAAACAGTCTTTTACAGTTCCGGCACTTAACAAAAATAAAACTTAACAAATTTGTTTGTATTCATTTTCACAAGATAATATTTTTTTTTTAATTTCATAAATTCTATACCAAACTTTTTAGAAAGAGATTAACAATTAATAGTATAGATTCGAAATTAATAATACAGCAAATTTCTTTACACAAAACAAATTATCTACAACAAGTACGTTTTACTTTGTGCATATTATTTGGTACATCTTAAACTACTTAAATTGTTGTTCTTATTGTGGTCTGTAAATTGAATTTGCTTTGGAGCCACCAAATCAAAAAAACGTACCGATAGTAAAAAAAAACGCACCGCGCACCAACTAAGGAATTTTTCTCACAAAAATGTCAAATGTCAAATAAAACCGAATGTACAAAAGAAATGCAATACACATAAAAAATTTTATATCAACATTTAGAGATATTTAATGGGGATTTATGGGGATAAAAATTATTATATTTTTGGATCTTTTGGGATAAAAATTTACAAAATGGGGGGTTTTTATTTATCTGCATTTTACAGATTTTATGCCCTTAAAATATACAAAAGCAGATTTTTTGTTAAATAACAATGAGCTTATCTAAACGATACAAATAAAATGTATTTATCTGTTTTAAGTACATTCTTTGTATAGTTAATAATATAGATATAATGTTTCGAATCGAAGCAACCGACACCCACAATCTATATATGCAAATGAAAAATTAATAAAAATAGTAATGAGCAACTTTTTGAAGCAAGATTTGATACAAAATGTTAAAATCTCGTCTGTAGATTACAAAAATCCTATGAATTCTCTAAATTATTAAAGTGTTTATCGCGAAATTTATGCAGCTAAAACACTTTTAAATACAAGTTTGTCTCCATTTCATATGATGTATAAAAAATAATTGTATCCAATTTTACATTGAGTTAGTTGTTGGATCAAGTTTTAAAAAGATTCGATTTTAAAAATCAAATGAAATTTCCTAAAATTAGTAGTTAAAATTTAATAATAAGTAGTTCAATTTTCAATATTGCGAAATATTTTCCTAATTTGTTTAAAGAAAATGAAAAACGAGTTCTAGCTTCTGACTTTAGAGAACTAAAACTGTCCAATTTTAACAATATCTTAAAAAATAAAGAAATATCTTTAATATGTTATTTCTTAAACTATAGGTTGTTCAGATTATGCTGTTATTGCCCCATTCATCCGCAAATGTCGAGAGAATATTTAGGAATATTGCTTACAAAGGATTATTTAAAACTTAAAAAGTTACACTGTTTTGACACCTCAATATCGTCAGATGTTCTTAAATCGATTTTAACTGATATACATATGCATAAAAATAAATGTATACATATCGCATCATGAACAGGCGCAACTCAAAATTTATCAAAAAAAAAAATTTTTTTTTCGTAAACCAGTTCACAAATTAAATCTTTAACGGCCACAAAAATTTCGTTTGCGTCACTGTCATTATCTTTTCTTCTTCAAAGTTTTTGAAATTCATTTTGATTAAAAAATTGCAACCATGTTTTTAAGCCAGTTTTCTGCCTATCCTAAACATTTTTGCATTTCGGGTTGTGCCTGTTTATGATTAAGTGCGCGATATGTTTATATTTGTAGATCAAAATGTTAATGACCCCAGATCTGTTGAAGTTACGAAAATTCTGTAATTAATTTTATATATAAATATATAATTTATATAATCTGGGAATTATTCCTTTTCATAAGTCACTTTATTATATACAAGATTTTTATTTTTCGAATTTATTCTATTAGCTAAATTTCAGTTATCTATTTTATATAGCTTTTTGTAATATTTCCATTCCTTAAATTTTTAGGAATGACTTTATACACTACCAGACTATTATCTTGTGTCTTCTTGTTACATTTTACCTTAGCTATCCTTTGGATATCAATGAAGTATATTATATGTACAGAAAAATTTACAATTATTAGACACCAGCAGAATGAATGTAATGCATTTTCTGGCACGCTACGGCCTTCGTCAGCATTTTTTGTGTCACACTGGATAGTGATACTTTATAAATTGAATGTATTTAACTCAACTATTTTAACAAAAATATAACCTGGGAATTATTCCTTTTCATAAGTCACATTTTAAATTTTCGAATTTATTCTATGAGCTAAATATCAGTTATGTATTTTATAAAGCTTTTTAAATAAATTCGAAAAATAAAAAATGTTGAATATATAATTTATACTTACTCAAAAATTAATAATATTACTTCTTTTATATTCTGTTAAATTTAGGCAAGTTTGATCAATCAAACTTTTTTAATAATCAAATAAAAATAATATGAATGATTTGATTTGATTTGTCTTGAATATATACATATGTCTTCATTTTGTTTCTATGAGAAATATCTACGTACAAATATGAATTTCTGTTGGAACTTATTTTTATATATTAACAATTTTTAATGAAATACCTACAATAAACAAATTAAAAAAGTGTTTTGACGATTTTTTTTTAATCGAATTCAGATTTTGAAGATTTTGCATTAAAAATTATCCACTTTTGCTGATTTGTTGCCTCTAAAAGTTCTGGCAACACTGCTGCCAACCCCTTTTCTATTGGTTTGTTTTCACTTAAAAACAGTGTTGTATAGATTAGTAGCACGTGCTTTTTTACTCAATTTCTGTATATCTTTTTGAATTGTAAATGCTTGTGAGTGTGTGCATAAGAGTTTTTTTTCTAGATTACTCTCTTTTAATCTCGTAAAAATGTCGTTGATAAAACTTTAAAGCAAATAATTTTGATGTGTATTTTTTCTTTTACAAAGAAGAAAGACAGAAAATAGGTACCTACGAATAAAGGAAAAATTGGAGCAAATTTAAAATTAAAAAAGAATTACACCCAGTTTACATGATGACTTTTATGACGTCCAATTTTTGACGTCATTTTTTGTTTCGGAGCAAGCGGTGTAGAAAAGAAAGAGGGGTAGAAAAATAGACATGGTTTCTGTATTCATGTTTTTTTTTTTGACACTTCGCTTTACACTTTTTTCTGTTCTTTCTGTTACGTTTTATTTTTATATTCTCATCAACTGGATTGAATGAAAATGAAAAAATTAGACGTCCAAAAAAAACCATCGTATGAATTTGAGTAGTTTTTGGTAGCAACTTCAAAAGGGAATTAAGAAAATTGGACGTCATAAAATTCATCATGTAAATTGGGTATTACAAATAAACCACAATAGAAAATATTTAAATGAACAAAAAAATTAATTAAAAAACAAATCAAAATGATTATTAATCATCATTATCGCTTTTCTTTTTCTATATAGGTATTTCGAAGTGGATTTTCGTTGTTTTTTTAGTCTGGTTTTAAATAGATGCACTTAATCAACAGGAGGACAAAATAACACGACATTTTTGCAGCGGATAGATATGAATATCACTTGTCAATTTTTTTCCAAAAAGTGAAAAAACTGTTGAGTTAATCCCTCTAGTTGATTATTTCTTTTTAATTAGCAGGAATTCGTTTCTGTTCACTTCAGACATTTCATATAGGTATAAACATGTTTAAAATTTCGGCCTATAGGTACCTAGCAGGCGTCAGTTTTGCGTATGATTATCTTTAACGTACCTATGTCTTGATAAGATTATCGTTTTAGGGTTAAGTGCGATATGTTTCTATGTATGTATGAACTTCAATACCTTTTATAAAACTTACACTTGTTTTCTAAAAAGATGGTATTTGACTCATTTTTCACATCATTTGGTATCATGTTGTACCTATAGGTTCAATCCTTTGCTAATAAGTGATTCTCGCATTGCATTTGTATCTGCTCTCTTTGGTCTAAAATCTTAGGTATTCCTGAGGTTAAACCTACGGCTTAACCTCCCCAACATATCTTATTTGTTCGATCAGGTAACTAGTCAGGTGCATTTCTCATTCTCATTTTCTGGCGCATAGTCCTATTTTGTAGTTTTTGTCTTTTGCCTTGTTATATGCTGATCTGAACAGCATTATTTAACATTAATATTATATTATATAAATGTACATAAGACAATTCACATCCATTTTTTTTTTTTTTTTTTTTTAATAATTTCTAAAATTGACAAAAGTTTTTGGATGTTTTTGTAAAAAATTTTGCTGGAAAAAATTATTTCGCTCAGGTGTTGTGATCTTTCTACTAAATGTACATACATATAAGATAGAAACATAGTAAATATTTATTGTGATGGGAAGTACATAGCTATATGCCTATCGCTTCAACAATAGTGTACCTATGTACATACCTACATATGTATATAGGTACTTAAAGTTTGTAGTTTTGAACTTTTTGAAAAAATTGACCACTGTTAAAATATCGCGCTATTTTGTCAACTTTTTGGTAATGTAACGGTTGGTTCATATTCTTTTAATGTAAAATTAAAACTTGTTTTGCTTCTACTGAATTTTTTTATATTTTACACCTTTTCTAATTGCAATAACTTGTTTTCTGTCAACTTAAGCTGCTCTAACCAGTGAATTAATATATTTACATTCTTGTCGGTTATAGGTATGTATAAAAAAAATTTTAAAACAATATGTAGTTATTTCCTAAATAAAAAGAATTTAAAAAATTAAAAGCCTACCTATCTTAAGCCATTAAAGCCCTAAGTTACAAAAAATTTAAAATCGTCATTTAGAATGATTATGATGCGCCGTATCAATATACCTAAATATTCCTTCAATATACCTAAATATTCCTTGAAAATGTTGCACTCCCACAATTAAAATTAACGTTCTAATCAACAAAATTCTAAAAGGGTGTTTAGTGCAAACAACCTTTCGATAAATAATACCTAGATAACAAACACAAAAAAGGAAATTTTTCAATATAATGTAGGGCTTTTTTGAAATCATATGGCAATATGTACAAATAGGTACCGATTTGGTTAAAAAAAATTAAAAATGTTTTAGGTAGCTAAATATGTACCTATATAGGTACTACTTTTAATATAGAAAATGCTTTTCGTTTGAAACAAGTTTTGGTTGTGTTTGAAAAAATTTGTATTTTCATGAAGATTTAGATATGTACTTGTTTATTTTCATACAATTTTTTTGGTCGTTGGTACATATGTGCATATGTATGTAGGTATTTACCTACCTACATATACATAGGTACATACCTATAATCACAAAGTTTGAATTATTTTACACAGAAACTCTGATTACATATATAGGTTCGTATTAATCATTTTTCCCGGTGTAGAGATTGCTATCACCAAAAAAAAAAAAAAAAAAAAACAATAAAAACGAAAAACTTGTATTTTAAAAATATTCCATTTCTAGCTAAAAAATATTTACAAAATTTGTTTTATTTTCTTCTCGTTTAATTTGTGTTTAATAAAACTCACGCTCTCTCACTACACTCAAAAATATCTATGTGTATTAAAAATAATTTTTTTTCTTTTAAACGTGTGTGTTGGTTGTAAAAAAAGCAACAACAACAAAAATAAAATACAAAATAATTCGCATGACGTTACGTGACGATAAATACGGTCTCTCGACCTTGACTCATCGGCATGAACTGTTAAACTAAAATGTTTTTACACACGAACGATACAAAAATGCATACCAAACACATACAATTCGTCTATTTGTCGTCTGGCCCGTTCGACAGCCAACCAACCAGTTTATAAATAAAACACCCAACTTATTTATAATTATTGTATCTAACAAATCATTCATGCAGTTACGCTATTTCGAGAACCAGAGTTGCCAAAATGTTTTATTTTAAAAACAGAAAATTTAGAAAAGACAAAAGATATTGAAATTAAAAAAACAAGCTACCTACGCAGTAAAGAATTTGATAAATACAAAATCTTTCACTTCAAAAGGGTGGGGGTTATATTATGTAAAATCTAGTTTACCCTTTGGGTGCGAAACATGCAATACATCTGCAAGAGCCATGGGCAGAATTCAAGAATTATTATTACTGAACATTCGTCGCAAATTGATTTAATTTTTTCTTACGCGTAATAAATAATCAGATTTGATATTTCGTAATTTGATTACCACCTCCTTTGATTGCACAAATTGCTGCAATTACTGTTTTTTTTTTTAAGAAAATCTTAAGTTCCTAAAATGCTACACAGTGTTGGCACTTGTAGTGAATTTATTTTTTATTCAGCAATGTTCTGGAAATCAAATTCCATTGTTCTTTATAAATAATAAACTAAAAAGTTAAATCGATTTTAATTTCACTCGATTTCAATATCCGATTATTATGAGAAAAAATTGTTATTTAAAGCAAATGGGATAAAATTAAGGTTTTATAAATAAGAATTAAAATAAGAAAATTGGATTAAAATGTAAAATCTGCACAATTTACGGAAAAATTTATTTTATTTACAAAAGCTTTACTGCTCAATCTTTAGAAAAACTGCAAAAGCGATAAATCTACACACTTGGCTACGCTGCGCTCTACAAACATAAATGTAATAAAAAGTTGGGTGAGGTTTGAAGTGAGCTTGATATCATGCATGAATCGAACTTTATTCATATGTTGGTAGTGCTAGCATGTACAATAATTATTATGCCATGGTTGGTAGAAAAAGTAAAAAAAATCTGTTACGAGTTCTTTTACTCAAACGTATTCTTTTCTTTGTTTTAAACCAGTGTTGCCAATTAACTTAATCTCAATTTATATATTTAAAATCGCCACAAAAATATACAATATATCGCTAACTTTCCTTTAGAAATTCCAAATATGTCAAAATTTGAATTTTGACCTTCGTGATTTTAGGGTTAATCTCTTCCGATGTTAGTAAAACCTCTAGATTATATTTATAATTATCAGGACTATAATACTCCCGATAAGTTTTACTTAAAATTCATAACAGTAAGTAAATTGTGCTCATTCGCCAAAATATGCCCAAAAAATTAGTTTTTTACCGCAAATCGCAAAATTAACCAAATATGGCATTATTATCTCATTAGTAAGATAATTAAATACACATTTCGATTATTTTACATTTAATTGAAAAGTTATGTAGTGGCAAAATTTTTACAAAAACAGAAAAAAAACTCTATTTTTCCCCTTGTAATTAATTGCAACTTCAAACTTTAGCGTCGTTGCAGTGCCAGTTAACGTTATCCAACTATCCTTATATTTTACACAACTTTTATATACATTACATAGAAAAATTCTATGGTGCGTTTCCATATTCGTAGTATTCCTATTAAACAACATCTTGGCGAAAGCTTCAATCAGTGTACATATGTATAATGAAATTAAGGACTGGAAGTGTCGATGGATAGATCAGCCATGGTAACTTAAAATAAATATCAAATATCGGATGAAATAAAATTTGAACATTGATAAAATACAAGGTTTAAAAATTTTTGCGTAGGGGCACTACCACAGTATTGTCCCGTTACGCCACCAAGCAATTTATTTTGTATTTTATACCCATGTTGTTCAAATTGTTCGCCTCTTTCACTAAATTGCGCTTTACACCTGAATGCAAAAAAAAAAAATTAAATAAAACATATATATATAAATTATTCTTTGAGAAACAATTTAAAATGCTTGGTGGCGTAACGTGACAAAAACTAGATTTTCCTGCGGAAATACCCATATATGTATATCATTGTTTAATATGTTGTGCTTATTTACACAAAAAAATGTAATTCACCTGATCATACATTCATACAAACGTTAGTTTAGATGACAATATTTCTTGTAACAAAAAGAATACAGAATAAAAACATTTTGCATTTGAAAGTAGTATTTACTATTGTTGCGTTTTAATATTTAAATCATAAATAGAACAAAAACAACAAAAAAAACCTCTACAATTCCCATCATCCACCACATCAGTTTTATATAAAAGTTTTCTTAAACAAAATCAATACTTGGTAGTAAAACAATTGTGTAACCTTTTTTATTTAAGTCATTCAACTCTTTCATGCACTTGCTGTATGTGGTAAACAAGGCTTAACGCAAAATTCTCATTTCTAGCGGTAATGTTTTGCAAAACAAAATATATCAAAAAAAATTTTGTAGTCCCTCACTTCAGCTTTGCTTTCAACTTGCACATTAGTAAATGATTTTGTTTTTCGTAGTTTACTTTTGAAAAAATTAAGCTGTTCCAAAGATGTTCGGTGCATGAAAGGGTTAACTGGTAAATTGAAATAATTATTGCCGCCATTACAAGTTTTTTTTTAATAATTATACATATTTGATCTAAAAACTTCGAAATACAAACATTGAATTCTTTTTTAAAAAAAAAACCTTACTTCTTCCATAGAAAAAAGAAAGAAACTTATTAGATATCTGTAAAACTATAATCGGTCGTTTAACGAAAATGCAAATTCTTCGCCTTAAGTGAAAATAGAAATACGGATTCAAGAACGTAAAAATCAAATAGAATCTTTTGCATCATTGCTGCAAACCAAAATATTTAGTAATCCCTCCCAACAAATAGCTGCCCCAAATAAATGTTTAAATCTTCTCATCTGTTAACACTGTTCCAAACCAACCGGTCTAACTGCAGTGCAACCTAGCGCTCAAACATTTTATTACAACTAAAATATTAATAAAACAACCTTCAAACATGGATTTTCATGTTGCATATAAAATTTGTTCGATGGGGCATCCGATTGTTTATGATCTTTTTGGTCTCCAACAAAAATAAAAACAAAAACCATCATAGTCTGTCGTAGTCATTCGTAGTTTTTGTCTGCTTTTTTGTATGTATATAACATTTTTAAGTTGTACGCTGATGCTTGTAGTTTTACCTACTATAGGTATATCTACATACATATGTACATAGTTGTTGTGCTGTTGGTATTGTTTTTGCTGATGTGTATGTAGACTTATCGCCACTTGGAGTCCATTCCCCTTTTAAACTAGTTGGACTGGTTTTTGTAGTTTTCAATTTTTCACATCTTCGTGTTTGCAAATATTTTGTATTTGTGTGTTTGATTGAAATTTAAATTAATTTGTATTGTTGTTACTGTTGTTTTTCTATGGTATTCAGTGTTGCCAGAAAGTGGACTTTGAAAAGAACTAAAATACCCAACAAATTTTGCAAAATAAATGATCAATTATTATAGGTATTTCGTCATTCTCTAAGTACTAACGAAAAAGTTGACAAATATGTTAATACCTATGTGACTTAGATTTTTAAACCTAGAAAGATAATCTGCGCAATTTCGAAATATTATTATTTCTTTTTATTAGCAGGAATAGGTATATTGTTACGTTACTGCCTTTTCAATAACGTTTTTGGTTTATTTCCTTTATAATAAACATCTTGAGTGCTTTTATTGTAACTTTAATAAAATAAATAAAACACAGCACTTTATTCAGAACTTTTGGCCAATTTTCGGGATTGACATTAAAACACATTTATGTTTAAAATCGTTTTAAATACAAAATTCTCTTCTTCACTAAACACTTAAATGAAACTTAAGTCACCGATGTGGTACATTTAAATTCAACTTAAGTTTCCATTGGATTAACTTAGCAAGGTGGCCTCAATATCACAACAATACAAAAACAACAGACAAAGTAATAAAAACCAGCTGTTTTTTGAGATCACCTTGTAAATAACTACACTTTTTTTTATGATATTTTTTTGTATTTAGTAGTGCTACCATACTTTTATCTTACTTAAATAAGACTTTTCATATAAAACTCAAAAAATCAATCTGTAATTAAATACGATTTAAGTTTTTATGAAAATTAACATAATATAGATTTAAATACTATCCTGAAAATTGGGCATTAGTCACTTTCACAATCCTAATTTATAGCTTTTAGAAACGAATTGCGACCTCTGTGATCTGCAAACTTAAACGTTTGTACTTATACTGGTTTTTAGTGCTATCTGAGAGTAGTATTTATACTTTAACCAAAACTTCTAGATGGCTCTAGGTTATTCGAATTGTCTCCGGAATGCTCTCTAGCGTCAATTATCAACTTACTTAGCTATATCATTATGCATTAACACTATGGCTGAATTTAAATTGAGCTATTATACCTACATCAATAAACTAAAGCATACTTTATGGGTTAACAATAATCTTAACACTATTATGATATACAATTATGTATAACAATTATAACATTACATTTGTACAAGAAAATTCTGTACAGTGATTTTTACATTAGAAATATGCATAACTAATACAATAACAATTTAAACTAATAAAATTACTAGGAAATACAAAATAACTAATAATTACAAGATAACTAATAAATTAAACTTATTCTTAACTAAAGCTTCTTTCGTAACAATATCAACATTATTTAAAACTCCAGCCTTTTTATTTAATACACTTACCTTTATGTCAAAATATAATCCACATTAACAAATAGAATCTGGGAATTATTCCTTTTCATAAATCACTTTTTTATATTCAACATTTTTTATTTTTCGAATTTATTCTATGAGCTAAATTTCAGTTATGTATTTTATATATGAGCTCATAGAAAAAATTCGAAAAATAAAAAATATTGAATATAATCAACATTAGTTTGTTCTTTATTTTTCAAAAAATAACAGTAGGTATAGAATGTTAAAATAATGCGTCAGTTTTACATGATTATCTTATATGATTATCTTTCTATGGTTAAATAATAAAACAGCGTATCTTAAAATAAAATTTAAAACCAAAGATTTGTTCTTTTTTAAATCAACAACAACAGAAGATAAACACCAAATTAAATTTTTTAAATGCTGTTTTCTTGTAATAAAAGTTTTGCTATAAAAAAAACAATATTTCATGGAAATGAATTTTGCTGAAATAGCATTTAGGATACTTTTTTTCATATTAATGCATTTTGGTAAAACAGAATTTTTAATCTAGTACCGAAAAATGCTTAAATGGCATCACTGATAGCAAATTATGAAGTGCAGTTGGGCGTCTCTGTCGCTCTTTGTATTTTGCCAAGTATTTTAATATATTTGTGACTTGCATTTTAATTCCTTTTTGATTTTTGCGTGTTTCTTTTGTAAAATACTCTCACTATCCCAGAGTATATGTTTCTCTCACAGTATGTGCAAATTTTAGGGATACTTTCCTGTTTTATTTGTTGTGCAGTGATGCCGACTATTTCAAGGTAATATTCGTTATTAAGAAAGAAACTTTTAAGTTTGATTTGCAAATGAGAAATATTTTGGGGCTAGTTAACATTAAAAAAAAGCTTTTAACGTGGAAAGATAGATACTTTGAATTTTTGTATGTTCTAACCTATAGAATAAGATGTATGTATGCACCTACATGTAAAAATATTTTGATTATTAAAAGTTGTGACAAAATACCTATAACGCGAGATTTTAATGAAATAGAAAATACAGTTTTTAGTACTTACGTAGCTATGTAGCTTGTTATTCTTTATTAAATCATAAAGTACAAAAGATGAGCTTAATTATGGAATAACAATGGATTTCAAGGCAGAAAGTTGGTAATTTCTTGTTGAAACCACAGATTGGCCACATCAATATCATCTAATTATAACTTAAAGAATTTTGCTATAACTTAAAGAATTTTGCTATAACTTAAAGAATTTTGTTGCAATATCGAGCACCAGTAGCTGTATCTCATTAACCAGCATTAAAAAAATATAAACGTTAGTACGTGTTGGCCTTACCGCATGGTGGCCTTAGAACTGGGTTATAAACAAAACGTTTCCCAACCGCCCCCATTTGTGAGCGCAAACACCACACATACATAAAAATTTGAATGAATAATTCGGCAGAATTATACACTCCTATCGTTTAGGATCTATCTAACCTCCGCTGCAGTCTTGAAGCCATCATCACTCGTTGGAGAGCAACATCACCTTGGGAGATCCGCTAGCAGCCGAACTTCGCCTCAAGGTGAAAAATCAACCTTTTAAGCCGGCTTTAAAATATCTCCTTCTAAACCCCAACAAATATGATCCCGACTTTCCCTCAAGTGTAAGATTATAGAATGATGTAAGATATTTAGAGGTTTAAATCATCTTAAAGCTCATCGCTGATCTTGTTGTTTTAGTGAAATGTACTTTCTAGTTACTGTTGCATTAACGTATGTATGCATTTTATGCAAGAATAGATCTTTAAACGTCTTTTAGTTCAGAAAATAATTGAAAGTTACTGCTTAGTTGTACCATTCTAGATAAGAACTTTCTTATATAAAGGCTGATTTCCAAAACGCCAATAACTTTGTATTCGAGCAAAGTATCGTGTTTCAAAACGCCGCACTACAAAATATATTCAAAGTATATCATTCCAAAACATCACCGTTAGTTATTAGTAACACAGCAAGAGAGCAATCAGGGCATTGCTTTTCAAGCTCAAATTAGACGTGACATAAGCATAACCATACGAAACACTGTATTTGATTATAGGTTACTTACTATTACGCCATTACCATAACCATACAAAACAATTGAATATTGGTTTCTTTGTTCTTTGTTACGGCAATGGCATTATGGTTATGTCACATCTAATTGACTGTGGATGAGCACATAACAAAAACAAAAACTATACAGAATAGCTGACTCTTAAAAGTGATTTAATTAGAACTCTATAAGAAATTAAAAATACTATTGAATAACATTTTAACCTTTCCGCTGACTATTTTAGGGGGCCATTTACACGGTGTCTTTTCATACATGTCTGTTGTATTCATTCTCTTTGAAACATGCTTCCAAAAACCAATTGTCTTTTCACGATGTCTTTCCAAACATGTCTGTTTTATATCTAATTGTCTAATATCCATATACGAGTACATACATACAAATTAACAAACATGAAAATTCATAAAAACAAACATGAAAACTCGTTTCGTATCTGTTTGACAACCACTTTTTCTTCTCTAACCCGATCGCCTACAAACAAAACAAACGTGTTTGTTAGACATGTCGTGTAAACTCCCTCTTTGACAATCCTTCTCTCTCTCTCTCTGGGAGGTGCTATAATATATAAAAACGTTTGTACTCTAGAACCGCTGGGCCAATTGACACCAAACTTGGGCAATATAATAATAGTTTAGTCTGGAGCCAGGCTTACCTAAAGTTTAATCCCGAAAGGTGCCGCTGCTGTCGTGATGTCTAAGATTGTTTAATTTATGGTTATGGATTTGGCTGAAATTCACAAAATATATTAATTAAACAAAAATAGGTTTCCTGATACCTACCCATTAGATAGTGCTGGGGCCAAATTATTAACAAAATTATCCAGTATTTAAATGTTGGAAATAACGCTGGCACCAAACAGATAGTTGACTATAAGTTTTGACTTGTTTTTTTAAATGACAATACAAATTTTTGAATACCTATGTACATACCTACATGTAAATACAAATAAGCCATTTTTGGGGGATATTTTCAAGTTTTTACTGCATTTTTAATGCGCATAAAACACTTTTTTAGAGCATATTTTCGGTTTCCTGCTAATCACTAATCGCAATAAGTATTGTGAAAATCACTAGATTGCCATCATTGGTCTTGTATACGATTCGCTTACCCTTTTTAGATTAGTTCAATGATTGATTTATTTTTATTTTTTTTAATTTCCCATTTAAAGCATCCAATACAAACGAACACATAAATACATAAATTCAACGAACAAAATTAATGCTAATTTTATTTAAAGATCGACAATTTATTAGATTTCATCGGTATTTGTTTTAAAAATTGCCGTTTATTTTTTTCTAACACTAGTTGTGTGGTCGTTCATGTTTGTTCGTGTGGATTTTTTTCTGTTTTATTTCGTTTTTTGCTTTTTGTTAAATATACCGTATATTTTTAATAATTTTGTACTTAGGTAATTTTTGACGTAAACTTATTTTTGACTTATTTTTCATTTTTGTTGTAATGTTGTATTTGTTGCCGTAGTGCTGCCACCTACTTATTCCACCATGGTTAAGAGTAAATATTAATTGTAAACTAGGTACCTATATAAATAAAAAAATGTGTATAGGTATATTAAACTAAAATCAAATTTTGCCGCCGAACGCAATGAAATAAATTATTTTTTAGCCAATTTTTATTTCCCTATGGTTACTATCTTATTTATTTTTAATTTAACTAAACAAAAACTTTATTACAATACAATAATCACCGCACAAAACGTGGACTTTTTGTAAACATAAACAAAACTTTGACATAAGACTAGACAAACAATACAAGAGCAAAAAATCGTCATCTGGCGTAGTAATGCCACCTGTTTATTTCATCATGCTCTTAACTATTTCACGTATCAACTGGTTCTCCTCCTGAATTTAGTTTTTATACGTATACAGCGTTGCCATATATATATTTTTTTAAAAAACTTCTTATACCTATCTGAAAAAAAAAACTTTTCAAGAAAAAAACTTGTTTTTACAAAAGTGCCAAAATTTTTAAAAAAAATGGAATTCATTTTTTTAAAAATTAAATAAAATATACAAAAAAATTGATGTATTTGGAATTCATTTTGTTTAAAAATATAGAAAAAAGTAAATGAAATGATTTTTTTCTTTTTAACCAATAAATTACTTTACAAGGAAATACTTATTAAAAACCATATAGGAATATGACTTAATTTTACAAAAAACACTTAATATTTTTATCCAATATACATAGGTACTGCAAATTTTATATTATGTATTTATAAAAACCTGTCATTAATTTATAAAAAACTTGAAAAAACTTAATATTAATTAAAAACTTTTTTGCATCTTTAAAAACTTGCAAAAGAGGGAAAACTTGACAATTGGCAACGTTGTACGTATACATTTTATAAAATGTACCTACACAGATGTGTACATATCGCTCATTTTCTGCAGCAACGTCATAAATCAAAAATCAAATTGACTTAAGATTACTAATTCCTAGTACCTAAATCAGATCCTATATGAAGTAGGTAGTCATTATTCCATATGGATTTATATCAACTCTTGAGAGAATAATGAAGTTTGCTTTTCCCAATATACCTACCTATTGTGTGAAAATTTAAAACTTTAAAGTCGGTTCATGTAAAACTAATATTTTTGAGTTATGACGAAGTTCAGCAAATGAGCGATATATAAATTTTTATTTGTTTATAATTTTTTTTTTTTGCAATTTTTTCTGTAAGTGATGACCTATTTTTAGAATTTCACTATAATAGGGGTGATTTTTTTCTTCCATTTTAAATGGATGTGGTTGCGAATGTATTATAAATATTAAGTGTTTATTTTACAAATTCCTAGTTACACATCTAAAGATTTCAATGATGCATACTAATCAGTACCCTTAAACAATGTAATCAAATTTTTTGTTGGTTATAGGTACCTATATTGTTGTAGTTCACTTAGCGCAAACAGTCAAGCAGAGTCTAACGATCTCCGTTTTGACAAATTTATAATAGTATTGAATAATGTTTTTTACACAAATTTTCTCTATTCACAGAAAAAAATAATTCCTAAATGGAGTACATTCTTTTAATAAGTAGTACCTAGTAGTAGTAGTGCTGTCAGATATGGCGATTTCTCGCCAAACGTGGCGATTTCGAAACGTGTTTTTACTGGCTTTTATGGATGCGTCATGAATTTGTTTTGAGAATCGTTAAAGTCAATATGAAAAAATTAATATATTTTATTTTTAGGCTTAAAACAAAATTAAACAACTTGTGGCAATTCATTAACACAAACAAAATTCATTGTTGTTAAAGATATTTTTAAAATTTTTATGATTTTGGCGATTGTTCGTTTTTTTAGAATTTGGCAATTTATGACTAAAATATTGTTTTAAATATTAATTTATTAAAATATAAAAAAATAATTAGTATTGTGGCTATTTTATTGAACTGTTAATGGTTTTTAATCCAAATTTCGATATTTTTACTTAGGCTTAAGTTCATTGAATTTAATTTTAATTAAATTATTTTTATGAAGACAGAAATTTTACAACATGAAATTAATTAAAAGTTTTTAAAAAAAATCAATAAAATATGACCAAAATTGACATTTGGCAATTTTTGCCGATTTTAGACATCGAGTTTGGCGATAAAACGATAAAACACTGGACAGTGGACGAAAATTAATCAAGTTTTTTTGTAAGAATTTTTAAACATACCAACATAGGTACCTATGTATATATACATAGGTACTTTGTATTTAAAAACCTTGTAGGTACCTAGTTTGTCATAAAATTTCCATATTATTAAAATATGTTCGGTTAAGATTTATTTCAATTATTATGCTGTGTATGTACGCACTATGCAATGCATTTACGCAATCTAACAAATTTAATTCATTCGAATGAATGAAATTTGCCAGATTGCGAAATACATTGCATAGTGTGTAGCCAGCATCATAAACACTATTTGCTAAATTACCCTGTTGTTTCAGCTAAGGTGCTTATCAATCATTTATTATTATGCTATTGCCCACTGTGTTAAATAATAAATTTAATAAGAAAAAGAGACAGTAAATTGATATACCTTATTGACAGGGCTGCCAGATGAAAGATTCTTCGATTTTTATTTAAAAAACAAGCAAACAAAAACATATTATATACATACATATACCACCGTTTGTTTATGAAGTTGTTTGTTAAATTTAACAAGCGTTTGTTAAGGAAAATTTTCATAAAAAATTTGTTTTGTAAACCATTAATTACTATATTATAATAATCTACGGGTTTCTTTCAAAGTCTTAAGAATAAAAGATACTTTAAATCGGGCCATTTTCTTAAAAATTTCATATTTGTATACAGTTCACCACAGAGGGTATATGTATATACAAGTTCGTTTTTATATATGTAAGTTTGGCATTTCTTAATGTAATTGCTACAATATTAATTTTAGGCCCTATAAAGTTTATATGTATATTTTGAGTCGTTATGAATAGTAAAGTTGGTTTAACGATGTCAATCTAACAATGTACATATTTGTTTAAATGGGATTTCCGCAGACCCGTATATAAACATTGCTATACATTTATATTAGATATAGTACGGAATAGTGTGCTATTATATTTTAGCCAGATAGGTCTACAAATGCCTAAGATCTGAACAAAAAACAACGACTGCCTGTAATTTATACCCATAAATCTATAATTTTGACCTGTAAACCTTAACTGCTTTAAATCTTATAATTTATTATTATTTTTTCTTTTTTACCTGAAATAATCTTTCTTCACAAAATTAAAGTTTTGGCACCATGGCAAAGGAGGATCAAATTTGCCTTAAAATTTTTTCATATATATGGAGTATTAAATGTTAAAAATGAGCGAAATAAATCCATAACTTTACCTGGTCCCCACACGAGTGAACTCTTAAAATCAAGGATTTGGTACGAATTTTTACTTAAATTGACTTGACTCAAAATTTTGATTTTGCACATAAAATTATTTATGGCAAAGAGCACAAATTTCTAGTATAATTTTATTTACAATAAGGATGAATATAAAAATGTAAGCTTTCTGGTTTACAAAAATGTGTTTTATCTGTGCTGCCTAATAACAAACATCAAAATACATATTTAAAATTGTCTTATTTTGAAGACTGAATAAAATCGTCATATTAGAAAAAAATCAGAAAATCGGCACTTTGCTAATTCGGAACCAAAAATCGTCAAAATGACGATAAATCTTCAAATCTGGCAGCCCTGCTCATTGACATGACATCTGTTAAGTTAACTCCTTGTTTTTATCAACAAAAAAAAAAAAACGTAAACAGAAACAACAAAAATACACACAATTAAAATGCCTACAATTCTCGTTAAACTGTTATCATAACAAGAGAGTAATAGAAAGAGCTAAACATAAAAAGAGATACAAA
Source organism: Pollenia amentaria (assembly GCA_943735925.1). NCBI lineage: Eukaryota > Metazoa > Arthropoda > Insecta > Diptera > Polleniidae > Pollenia > Pollenia amentaria. The sequence continues at coordinate 127,565,014 of OX031008.1, read as the reverse complement.
AATCTTATCACATTATAAGAGAAATTAATTTAAGAAAACAAACATCCTATGTAAATAATTGCTTAATTTAGTATGTAATATTAAAAATTGTTAAGAGGAATTTTTTTATTTTTTAGATCCTACAAATTTATTAAATAATCGTTATAAAATTATATAAAATTTAATTTGTAAAAATATTTTTGATTTATTTAATTATTTTAAAAAGAAAACGGCAACCTTCTAGGTATTAGTTTTTTCTTTTTATTGCTCAATTATATATACACACACTTTTGTGAGAGAAATTTACACATATGCACACATATTTGTACTGTAAACAGCGTTGTCAACTTTTTAAAATCAAAACGCGCTATTCCCCTTCTCCAAACGCGCTAAATCACCAAAAGCGCTATTTCTAACCAAAAGCGCTATTTCTAAACGCAAAATTAAATTTAAATAAAAGTCGATGCAAATCTTATGGCGATTTCAAGGCGAATTCAACAAGGTAAGTGCAACTCTACAACTACAAAAAGCCACATGTATTTTGTTTGCTTGTTGTCAAAAACAGTTGACCAAGGCAAACATTTTCGTACGATAAAATTAATTTATTTATTAATAAATATTGTAATATAAAGCCATTAAGGCCAAAAAAACGTATTACATAGCAATGAATGCGCCTTGTCAGAAAATATTTCGGTTATTTTGGCGAAAAACATGACAACAAAAGTATTTTCTGACGTTTGGCAAATTCGCCGTGGAAACAGCTGATGACCGGCTGACGAGTTGCACTTACCTTGTTGAATTCGCCTTGGGCGATTTCTTAACTGAGAAATATGTTGCATATATATATGCAGTTTTGTCTTGTAAGATTTATCTGTTTTTTAAATCCAAAGAAGGCTTTTGCTATAATCGTTGGGTCAGTTAACCGATTAGGTAGTTTTCACGTCATTCTCCTATGATTTTTTTTTCATGGGAGTTTTTCATGATCGCAAATACGTGAAAAAGGAAAAATTATTCACGATAGGGGTGAACATTTAATAAATAAATCTTCCTACAGTTTAGTTCATTTTAAAAAATTAGGATTTAATACGTGATGTAAAACAAATGGGTGAATTTAATTTTTATTTATATATTCTTTAGATATTTATAAGCTTATATATATGTTTGTGTATTATTAATGTTGTTTTTGTTAAAATTATCACACTGAAAGATCTCCACTTTGCATTTAAACAGTGATAGCTTAATAACTTTATAACAGCTGAAGGCAGCTTAAGAAATGAAAAAAAAAACTGGGAACCTCTAATCAAAATAATTCAGTTTTGTAAATAATTAAATTTTATGTTTGTTGACTGATAAATATCTTTGTCATATAGACAACTTTGGAATAAAAGTATTAAAATGTTGAATTAAAGCGTTTTTATTTACTTCACTTAAAACGCGCAAAGAAAAAAGCACGCTTTTCATAGTTAAAACGCGCTAAATTGGCATCGCTGACCGTAAACGTTAAAATTTTAAATCAGACATAAGTTTATGAATGTCTCGTTGTATGTATGGATACATACACCACTACCACTTTATCATGACCATTTATTGGTGTATAAAATATTTCTCTTCCTTCCTTTTAACATTATCAACGTCTCGCGGAACAAGACAAGTTTTTTCGCCAATTACACAAAAAATTATTTTTTAGCAAACACAAAATTTGTGAAAGAAAAAAAGAAACTAAAGTGATTATTTTAAAGAAAAATTAATAAAACTATAGTGGAATTTCTTTAAAATAAAAACTATAAAACCAGTGTTGGTTGGTATAGTGTAAAAAAAAAAAACAAGAAAAATTTCTTTGCAAAAAAATGTGTAAAAGAAAAAAATTTTCATCATAAAAAAATCATCAATTTCTTTTAATTTTTTATTACTGATTTTCGGCAATGGCTGCCTGCCGACTTTGACAACGACAACACGACGAATCTGACGATGAGACAACGATGACGAAGTGAAAAATAAAATAACCGATTATTTGCTGCTGTTAGTTGTTGTTGGGTTTTTGTTGTTTTTTTTTTCTTTCATACCGATTTTAAAAGAAGAAAGACGTGATACAAGAAAAAAAGTATTTTAACTTCTCAACACGAAATATTTATTAAATAAATACCTACATAAACGAAATTTAAACGGATTAATATTTATTTTATGTATTTTGCAATAAAATATATGTGCATATATACCTATGTATGTATGTAGGTAGTTTTTTTTTTTCATTTCAACACGATATTGGCAATATGATGGTTTAAAAAATAAAAATACAAGTGAATGAAATTTTTAAGAGTACGAGTAAAATTTAAAAGAGGAGGTGTAGTGTAAATGTTGAAATGATAGATTTGCATAACGAAGAAAAAAAAAATTGGTGATACCTACTTTAAAAAATTTTGTGAAAAAAATAAGTAAACAATTTAAAATAAAAAAAATTTATATGATCAATTTGACAATGTAATGTAAATTTTCTCATAAATTCAAGAACATTTTATAAATTTTTGTGTGAATTTTTTTTACTGGTAGCCATTTTTATATTTTCTCATTTGCTTTAATGTTTTGCCTGTTCTTTTTTCCTTTTTCGTTTTCTTCTACATACATGCAAACCTCTTTCTATAGGTTCTATAGACATTTCGTTTTCATTCGCGTTTCTTTACGCCGTCATATTTTGTGTAGAAAAAAGTATTAAAACACTGTTATTGTTTTCAAGTATCACTATTGCATACTGTCATATGAGTGTGGCTCTGTTATATTCATACATTAAGTGCGTGAGTTTTGTTGTGTTTTTTTTTCTCGATATTTACTCTTGATTGAGTGAATTAATTCTTGGTGTTTTTACTTAACTGTGTGTTGATTTTTTCTTATTGTAAATAAATTTCTAACGCTAAACAACACTGGTTTTTTATATCATTCCTTCGTGTCTGTTTTTTTTATTTACGAAATAGTGTTAACTCTTTCTCTCTAGTTTAAAAAGGGAGACGAAAAAACGAAAAGACAGCTGTTTTGTTGATGTTGAAAAAAAAGAAAATCAAAATTGTTACAAGAAACAAAAAATTTATTGAAATAGGTATAAAGTTAATTTAATTAAATAATACAAAATAATTGTGAAAATTGTAAACTGAAATTGCTGACATGATGATGTTTATAAAATGTGAGTTTTAATTAATAATAGAACAACATTTAGTATGACATGTTTTGAATGAGTGTGTCATAAATTCGTGTGGTTGCCTACTTTTTAGAAAAATGACAACTTCGGGTTTCTTTACCAAAAATTTAATTTAATTTAATTTAATGATGAAAAAAAAAAAAATAATAATAAATAAGAACAAAACAACGTTATGTTTAGTTAATAATTTTTATTAATTTATTTTATATGTATATTATTTTTATATGTATATTATTTTTATATGTATATTATTTGCTAAACCTCTACATACATATTTGAAAAATATTAAATTTTAATATAAATTTTTTTTAATAATAAATCTTTAAGACAAAAGTTAAAAAAAAATTGGTTAATTAATTTAATTAATTAATTTTGTTTAGCCGAATGAATATCTTTATAATTGAAGTAAATTTTATTTGATCAAATATCTAAATTACATAGGTACATATAAAATTTAAATTCTTTAAAAATTTGCAAAATTTTCACAGAAATACATTAAGGTACCTCAAAACATTTAAAAGCATCTTTTAACTCTGATTTTTTACTGTCTGTAGTAGTGATTTTTTAAATTTTATTGAATTGCACCTATGAGAAAAACTAAAATAAACTAAGTATGTATTTAAAAAATTTAATTTTCCATTTTTTTATTTTAGATGTCCGCCGGCGCTCAATTGCAGATGGCCCCACAAACCCCAACGTCTATAAGCCATCATACAGCACCGCAACAACATTTTGCTCCTAATCAACAGCAACAACAACAACATTTGTCACAAGTTCACCAGCAGCAGCAAACACATTTACAGCAGCAGCAACAACAATTACAATTGCAACAGCAGCAGCAACAACCTCCTCCACCGCCAACACATATAACAACACACTATCCCCAGCCCCCACAACTTACCACAAATCATCACCAGCAACATCCTAATCAAACGCCCCAAACACCACAACAACAGCAGCAGCAAGGACCACCACATCTGCATCAAATTCAACCGCCCAACATAATCCCACTGATACATCACGGTCATCATAGTGGTGGCGGACATAGCAGTAATCCTGACTCGAATATGAGCACTGGCTCGTCACACAGCGAAAAAGATGTTAACGACATGTTAAGCACACAGCAACAGTCCAGTGGTATTGTCCAACAAATCGGTATACTTACAAATACATCAACTGCAGCAGTAGCCACAGCAGCAGCAGTAGTTGTTTCGTCGTCGTCTGGTAACGGTATGATGAATACCGGCGGAATGGGCATATCGACAGATCCAAATATGCAACAGCAACAAGCACCCCCCAATCATCAGCATCATCATTCGCATGGGCCACATCATCAAGTGGGCCAACAAAATAATTCGGGATCAACTAGTGGCGGTAGTGGCCGCATGGAAAAGCTGACGAGAACACCAACAGAAAGAAAACGTAAAAGGAAAATTGCCGCATTGCATGCCGACGATAGTGGTGGTGCTGCAGGTGGTGGTGTTCCAGGTGGTGGTGGTAGTGGAGGTAATAATTCTAGCAACGCTTCTAAAGCATCTAAGCACAACAATTCCTCCTCAGGGCCACAATTTCTAAAAGCAAATTTATCTCTAAATTTAGGTGTTCAAGCGGATCGTCTTCAGGCACCCGGCACGGGAGGGGTTGTTGGTGGTAGCGGCAAAAATGTCCGACTACTGCCTCCCGGTAGTGCTGGTTCAGCCGGAGATAATAAAAAAATCAATGATTACTTCAATAAACACACAGTACAGACGGCAGCCACTAATAGTCCCATGAGACATGCGGCAGGCGGTGGCTCCAAGAGTCCATCATCGGCCGCACAGCAGCAACAGCCTCAAACGGCGCAACCGCAACAAGTGCCAACATCTGTAGGCGGTAATAGCACGTATCCCATGTATCCACCTAGTCCACAACAACCACAAATGAACGCACCTGGCATACCGTCGACACCGACTTCACAACCCCCGCCTCCTGAATTCCACTACAGCAGTGTAGCGGCCGTAAATAGCGTTGCGGCAAAGCAGCAAAGACAACAGCAACAACCACAAACTTCCAACGCAATGGTTCCTCCACAATCAACTCTAGTAGGTGTTTCAAATGTTGCCCTGCTGAGCGGAACCCATATGGTACACAATGCCTCAGCGGCGGGCACACTTATCGGCCCAACACCCGCAGCTGGTGGAGGAGGTAATGGACCACCTCCTCCTCCTTTGCCACAACAACAGACGCAAACACATCAACTTCCCGCCTCTTCCGTTGTTGCCACTACAGTGCAACAGACTCTGACAACCTCGCAACAACAATTGGCTGCCGTGGCAGCCGTACAACTTAACTCACTGCAACACGCCGGCATGCTAGCCAATCCCGTTGGCGGCGTTCCAAACACTCCTACACAGCAGCAACAACAACCATCTCTAGCGATGGTTACCAAAGCAACTCAAACAGACCTCTCGCTACCCGATATGCAGGAACGTGATTCAGAAAATGAAACCAGTAAATCAAAATTGGATGAGATGACAAGACTGTCTGATGAACAAAAATGTCAAATTATTGCTCATCAAAAACTAATAGATCAACACAAATCCCATATAGCCAAGTGTATTGATGTCGTCAAGAAGCTGCTTAAGGAAAAGTCCAGTATCGAAAAGAAGGAGGCCCGTCAGAAGTGCATGCAAAATCGCCTGCGGCTGGGTCAATTCGTTACACAACGTGTAGGTGCTACATTCCAGGAGAACTGGACCGACGGTTATGCCTTCCAGGAGCTAAGCAGACGGCAAGAAGAAATCTCAGCCGAACGCGAAGAAATCGACCGGCAAAAGAAGCAGTTAATGAAAAAACGTCCTGCCGAATCGGGTCGGAAGCGTAACAATAATAACCAGCAAAATTCCAATTCAAATGATTCCTCTAATCTAAATGCTGGTTGTGATCGGCTGTCGGGCAATGACAGTGGTATTGGTGTTACCGCCAGTACCGGCGGTGGTGGCAGTGGACGTGGTCTCTCACGCTCGAATTCATCACAAGCTCAAAGTCAACTACTACACAATGGCGGTGGCAGCGGGGCAAGTGGCACCGGCATGGGTAGTGATCGTTTATCAGATCGTGGCGGTGGCTCCTCTGGTCGAGGTGATAATTCCAATAGTGGTTCAGATTCAGCAACGTTCCTTAAACCTGATCCTGTATCGGGTGTTTATACAGCTCAAGAATATTATGAATATGATGAGATTTTAAAATTGCGACAAAATGCTCTGAAAAAAGAAGATGCCGATCTTCAGTTGGAAATGGAAAAACTAGAACGTGAACGTAATTTGCATATACGCGAATTAAAACGGATACTCAACGAGGATCAGGTTGGATTTTTGTTTTTTTTTTATTTGATTAAGAACGCAAATTTAATTACGATATGATGTTGTTTCCTTTTTTACAGTCCCGCTTTAATAATCATCCAGTATTGAATGATCGTTACCTATTGCTTATGCTTTTGGGTAAAGGTGGTTTCTCCGAAGTGCACAAAGCATTCGATTTAAAGGAGCAACGTTATGTGGCTTGTAAAGTTCATCAGTTGAATAAGGATTGGAAAGAAGATAAAAAGGCGAATTATATCAAGTATGATCTTTTAAATTTGACGAGGAAATTTTTTTGTTTGTAATTTGTTTTGCTTTTGTTTAGGCATGCTTTAAGAGAATATAACATCCACAAAGCTTTGGATCATCCCAGAGTTGTGAAATTATATGATGTTTTCGAAATAGACGCCAATTCATTTTGTACTGTTTTAGAATATTGTGATGGTCATGATTTAGATTTTTATCTAAAACAACATAAAACGATACCCGAACGTGAAGCACGTTCTATTATTATGCAGGTTAGTTGTAAATGATAATATCAATTTATCACTGAACTCAACTACTTTTTTCATCTTTAAGGTTGTATCTGCTTTAAAATATTTAAATGAGATTAAGCCACCAGTTATACATTACGATTTAAAACCGGGAAACATACTGTTAACCGAAGGCAATGTATGCGGCGAAATAAAAATAACAGATTTTGGTCTATCCAAAGTAATGGATGATGAGAACTATAATCCAGATCATGGTATGGATTTAACATCCCAAGGAGCGGGAACCTATTGGTGAGTATGTGAGGGATTTCAACGTAAGTTGTCCTTAAAGCAATAAATACAAGTACAAAGGGCGGGCATTATATTACAAAAACCAAGAAACAGTAAATATAAATATGTTTGGCTTAAATATCTAATAAGGAATTAATTGATTTATAATTATTATATCGTTTGCCATAATTTTTTTAGGTATTTGCCACCAGAATGTTTTGTGGTGGGTAAAAATCCTCCAAAAATCTCTTCAAAAGTTGATGTTTGGAGTGTGGGCGTCATTTTCTATCAGTGTTTGTATGGTAAAAAACCATTTGGACATAATCAATCACAGGCAACGATACTCGAGGAGAATACCATATTAAAAGCAACCGAAGTACAATTCTCCAATAAACCAACAGTATCCAATGAAGCTAAGGTAGGAAATAAAATAATTTAAAATTTAAATTTAAAACAATATATAAATAAATTTTTGTTTTTCTAATCAATAACAAATTAGAGTTTTATACGAGGCTGTTTGGCTTATCGCAAAGAAGATCGTATGGATGTATTTGCGCTGGCGCGGCACGAATACATACAACCACCCATACCCAAACATGGACGTGGCCAATCGTTGAATCAACAACAGCAACAACAACAGCAACAGCAGCAGCAACAACAACAGCAGCAACAGCAACAATCTTCAGGCAATCCAGCCAATTCTGCCGGACAGACATCATTTTCAGCGGGCATGTTTGGCAATTTAAATCAATCTAGTTCATCCTAGCTGCAAACAAAACGTAATTCCAATTCATAATTGTTAAAGTTAATACAAAGTAATAGTAGTAATACCAATAATAACAATAACATAAACAACCAGAATCAATCTCAGAATCATATTACTCCCAATCCTCAACAACAGCAGATTCATCAACATCATTACCAACAACAACAACAACCGTATCATCAACAACTTCATACTAATACAAGAAGAACCAATAAAAGCAGCAACATTAATAGTAATAATAATCCTACAATCGGTAGAAGTTTAAAAAATAATGGCAAAACAACAAATCATCATACCGCCAACCACAGCCACAACCATAACAACAACAACACATCTCTACAACAGTGTCGTTCAAAACAGCAGCAACAAAAAATGCTCACCTTGTCTTAAATTTTGTGTTGAAAATAGACAAAATAGCCACCATCCATAAGAAAAAAATATTTACACTGCCGTTTGCCAGAATTTTTCCCTTTTTATTAATTTTAGAAGCTTTTGTTGGCCTCTATTTGTAGTTGACAAAAATATGTGAGCGAGTTATGAGCGGTATTTAGTTGAATTGGTTTTTGTGTTGAAGAAATTTTATAGAAGAATAAGAAAAAAAAAAGAAGAAAAAAACGTCTGGGAAAAGAACTGGCTTAAAATAAAAATTTTATACTTTTTAGAAAGGCAAATAAAAAGGTAAAATTCATATAATAAGGGTTTTCACGATGGTCATTGTGCTAATTTGTAAATTTGTAAATTATGATTGATAGTGAGCATACTGATATTTTTTTATGGCAACACAAAAAACTTTTGGCACCACTAGCATAAGTTGTTAGAAATCTGCATTTGTTTACAATTATATACAAGATTCCTCACTAAAAATCATTGCCCTTTTTATTGTTTTTTATTTCTAAATAATTAAAATTTATATTTCTATTTTATTTAAAAGGCTACGAACAATTTCAATTTATACGTTTCCTTAACAAACAACAATATGGCGCTAAATGTGTCAAATGTTATTGTTTATATTTTGCATATGAAGCAAATTGCAAATACATACATATACTTTGTTGTTGCGTGAAACAAAATTAAAGTATTTTTGCTCACATTTGCATCGTTTGTACAGTTGCAATACCCATTGTAGAAACTCGTAATGAATAATCATAACCCCAGAAATTAAAGAAATGTTCATGTTTTCAAATATTTTGGTAGATATCAAGAATTAGAATACTTACTTATGGTTAAATACATTGGAAGATTTAAATCCAAATTGAATTTTGATTTTATGAATCGTTTAAAAATAATCAGTTATTTTTTTTCAGTTTTTTTTTTTTTTTTTTTTTTTTTTTTTTTTATAATTTTTTATACTTTAAAAAAAGTTTGGTAAATCCCTAAAACAAACTCCAATTATTGCTTAGAAAATAGAGACATGAGCGAATTTTTCAAACAAATTTTTATTTTAAAATCAAAATTTTTAATATAGGTGCCTATTATGAACTTAATTCGATTTTCGATAGCAGTCGAATTAGTTGATTGAACGAATTTTCATTTGATATTATGGTACACGTTCGATAAAAAAGTACTATTGTGATTTAGTTTATTCACAGTAGTACCTTTTCTATCAGCTGTCACTTTAAATAAAAAAATTTTGTTAAAAAATTTAAAAAACAAAACTAATGTAAATCATGACTACGACGGAATAATGGTACGATGATTCATCTGATGAAGATGAACGCTTACTGGAACTGGCCTGTACCTGTAGCCTGAACTTTTGTTTAAATTCATTTTGCCAACAAAGGGTTTTGTTCCATAAGGGAAACAAGCTTTTCCAACTTCCGGTTACTACTGTCGACTTTAGACTAGCATAAAATAACCAAAAATAATTAAGAATGTGGAATTTGGACATCAAAACTAATAAACAAAAACTTACATTTTCAATAATTTTTTTCTTCAATTATTTACAATGTCGAAAGCAAATTTGTTTTCGTTGAAAAATTCGATGTACAACGAAATTTTCGACAGTGCTGCTATTTAATAATACCAAATTAACATTCGATAGCCAGCGAAAATCGTTTATCGAATGTAACTCATATAGGGGCAATTAAGAATCGATTAATAATGGGGGGATTCACAAGATGTGCTATCAAGTCATATCGTCATAATGTCCTAAATAATATTTTACAATTGTTTAAAAAAAAACATTTTTTTATGTTGTTTGAAACACAACAATATTTTTTTTAAACAATTGTAAAATATTATTTAGGACATTATGACGATATGACTTGATAGCACACCTTGTGAATCCCCCCAATATGTACATTTTTTGTTTGATTTTCTACAATTTTCTAAAAATTTGCAACATCTGTTTGAAAAAGTAAAAATTTGTTTTTGTAATCTATCACTGCAAATTCTTTAAAATTGACTAAAAATTTTCGAATAATTTTATTCGTTTTAACAAAATTATTTTCAAAATCCAAGAAATTTCTATGGAAAGAGGAAAAATTAATCGTTTTTTATAAAAAATTTTCGAATAAGATTCGGAGCTTATAAATTTTTTTCAAAGTTACATATATTCAAAAATAAAACTAGTAATTTTTATTTATTAAATATTTTTATAATTTCAGGTTATTACAATTATTAAAATTGTTTAAAAAAGTAAACAAAAATTGCCGTTTGTTTTAAATGAATCCAAATCCTTTAAATTTTTATTCGATTAAAAATAATGATTTTTGTGCTGCTAGTAAATTATTTTACTCTGAATATACATAAAAATCTTTTATATAAAATCGGTTTGTTTTTTTTTTTATAAAATAAACATGTACTATGTTATATAGTACTAATTTCCAAATGATTTTAATAAAAATAACAATTTATTTAAAATGTATTAGACTTCCAATTATATATTCTTCAAAGATGGTTTTACTTTAATATTTCTTAAAGCCAGTTTTTATTCCAATTTATACTTATTTCTTCCATTTTTTTCCACTCTGCATAAAAACCACAATCTTCTACCTGGAAGTTTTGCTAACAGAAACAAAAACTATAGGATTTTAAATTTTTAAATTAAAAAAGAAAATGTAAAAAAAAATTAAAACAAGAAAGAAACCGTAAACTCAAAAGCAAATAAGAAAAAAGTATAAAACAGTTAATGAATGAATTTAATTTGTAAGTTTAGCATGTGTTATAAATAAACTACGAAAACAATGAAAAAATCTTAATATTAAAAACAAATAACTGAAATTGAGGTTATGAAATTAAAAAATAAAACACACAACAAGAAAGCATTAAAAAAATCCGAAAAAATTTGTTAAAAAATGTATTTTTTTCTTGAAACAAAAGAACACACACATGAAAATAAAGTAAATAATATTAATTGTATGAAAACTATAAGAAACCCTACTTTTATGATGAACTATAATACTATAAATATAATTATACATATGTATATATATATGTATATATATATATATATATGTATATATATATATATACATATATGAACATCATACATACCTAATAATTATTATATAATAAATTTTAGATATAACTTAAAAGCTTAGTAAAACAAAAAAAAACCACAAAAACCAGAAAGAAAAATACAAAAAATTAAAAAAAAAAAAAAAAAAAAAAAAAAAAAACCACTTTTAAATTCAGATGAATTTTTATTAAATTGCAGTTTAAAGAAAATCGTAAACAAAAATTCGTATTGAAATAATTAAAAAAAATAAGAAAACAAAACAAAATTATTATACACATCAATATTTAAAAATTAACAAACATTTTTGTTAGCTACTGCAGAATTTATTCTTTTAAAGTTCAAACCCACAAAACCACAACAAAATAAAAGGGAATTATAATGAAAATTTTTTTCAAATGTAAAGGTTGATGATAAGAATGATTAATTAAAGTTAAGGAAGTGAAAATCCTAAAAGTCAAAAGTTTTTTGTTAACGTTTTCTAAATGGGGAGAGAATAGATAGAGCTGTTCCCTTTACCAAAGAGATTTTAAAGTTAAAGTTTTTTTCACTCATTTAACTCTTGGTTTTATGCAATTTACGGAGAAATTCGTAAAATTTTATGTAAAGAAAAATGTGAATTAGGTAATCAGTCATCATCGAATTCGACTAAAATTAAAATTGAACACATTTTAAAAATTATCTTGTTTGGATGTACTCTCTTTTGTAAACATAATTCATACCTTGAGTATCACTTATTTCAATCACAGCTAATCTTAAAATCAGGAGAAACTACGCTCATTCAAAAAATAAAAATTATGTTAACTTTTAGCTGAAAGCCAATCGAAATTATTTTGTGTGGTACAACGCTGAAAAATGATTTCAATTTGTTCATCGACTAAAAGAATATGAAATAAAATTGCTTTCGAAATGGAATAAGCCCCCTGAAAATCTCCATCAATTTCATTTGATTTCGATTTCCAGAACATTGCTGAAATTTTGGTAAGAGTAAAATTATTTCAGAGACCAAGTTGTTTATCTAAAGCTAAATTTCAAAGGCGTTAAATTTCACAATTTATAATGATTTTTTTTTTGTTTTTTTTTTTTTTTTTTTTTTTTTTGGTAAAATGTTTCCTTTAGTAAGTCGATTTTATTAACATATCATATCATCCTGTTATATAAAAAAAAACTTTAGTCATTAAACATTTCATCCATGCTGTTTTGTTTACTTTGTAAAAAAAAATGTCAACAGAGCATCAACATCGGCTGAGATCCAAAACATCATAATACTTTGCAGTCATATTCAAAAATATATCAAAGAGTTGAACTTCGCATCGTAACTGACGTCTTGGAATTCACCCAGTGTAAGGTTCGTAAACAACAACCAGTTGGGTCTACTGGGGTAACCTTATTAACTGTACCATGGTTGTAAGCAATATTTTGAAACCAAAACCAAGTATGGCAAACAAATCTTAGATCACTTCTTTAATTAAATATCAAAATGATTATTTTTAAAACAAGACCACTGATTGAATTTGATGGTTAGTTAGAACTAAATGTCACAACAACTAAAATATTTTTCATTTGTAATAAAATATGTAAAAGGAAATTAAAATCCATATACAATTGCAGTAAGCTCCAATCAAAAATGTATCATAGAGTTTAACGTGCAGTTTGTTTATTGTGTACGCATCGATAACTTTTTTGGTGCATATTGCATTGTAAAATGCAACTGACGTTTTGAAACTTACATATACGGAAATTCTTTCACTTTTGATCGAAATGGAATTCTGTGACATACCTGAAAACAAACTAATAAATAACATATTAGCTTTAAAAAGATATAATGAAAAGAAATTCATAATTAAACAATTGAGATAGATAACTGACAAACTCAATTCAAATTTTTAAATTGCATATTTTTGATTAATCACCCCTATTAACAACAGAACAGTTGCATTATATCAGTCCTTATTGACAACATTCGATAAGTACTTGGTACTATTCAGAATTGAATTGTGTTTAAGTCGAAGGAAATTTTGTGACTACTCAAATGAAGGTTAACGAAATTTAAGTTACATTTTTTTTATATTTCACATCAGCGGTGTTGCGACCCATTAATTTAATTGCCATTCATTTTCAAAAAAATTTGCGAAAGTCACAGCAAGTACCAAATTGGCATTTAGCTTTCGTAACGAAATTAATTCGCATCGCAATAGAGACTAGTTCGTTCCCCTGTATATTAACTTAGTTGTCAGTTGAAAAGAGCGTCGTATTAAGTACAAAGAAATCTGTATGACCCTGCCTTAAAAAATACCAAATTAACATCGTATCGATGTAGTCATCGACTTGATGTGACCACAACTTTAAATTGACATCGACATAATCTTATATGATAGAGGTGATTAAATTTTTATTGTGCATCATTTCATTTTCGCTTATAAGTGCAGTTTCAATAAAATGGACCTAAAGATATTTACCGTTTGACATTTAAAAATTCAATGTGAATTTCTGTAGAAAGCTCCCACAATATTATAAAATATTGTTGACATTATTTTCGCTTTCAATTTAATTTTTGGCATTGAATTGCGTTTTATACAAATTGGGCCTTAATTTGTTGTTTATAAATCGTTTTAAGAATATACGACGACATATTATATGCTAAAAATATGTTATTTGCTTTTGTTGTGATTTCAGACTTGTTTTATTATTGTCAAATAAAGAAAACAGCTGTTTGGTTGTGCTTTCGGCAATTGAAAATCACACCGAAAACACACAAAAACGGTATAACTTTTAGATAACCACAAAATAACACGTTTAATTTTGAAAGCACATGTGATTTGAAATCTAGTGATTTTCTAAACAGACCTGAATATAAAAGGAAAATTTTATTGAAAACCAATTTTTAAAATACGGAAAACGATATCGGTTTCAAATCGTTTCGTTTTCAAAATCTTTTGCGCAGTATAAATCTAAAAGATTTTTGATTGTACCCAATAATATATTGTGCACCTACTAATAGTATATAAACACAGCCAACTTTGTTGTACAATATCAATTATTAAACAATAGTATTACAATTGTGTGGGTATTTTTAAACAATACATATTTTTAAATGACGACCACAAGTTCTTTATTTTTTTAATTTATCTTGAAGCACTAGCCATTTATATCGCAAATTAAGTAAAATTTTAGGTTCTCGCCCAGAAATTATTGTTAAAGTTTTAAAATATTTTTGTTACAAAATTTAGTATATTTGAAAACATTTTTCTTTAGCAACTATTTTTATAGGATCATTTAAAACTGGAATGAAGCCAAAACCTATATTTATATACTTATATACATTATATATTTAAAGTCATAGACCACTAAACGAAATTTCCGAAATTTTACGTTTAAAATTTCCGAGAAATTTTTTCCAAACAGGAACCCAAGTTAAATTAAAGTAATGCTTAGATGTCCATTTCTTGAATTATTTTTTCACTTCCTTATAAATTAAATTCAACCCAAAAACATTTGATTTCATTTTACATTTCCTTGACTTTATTAAGTTTTTTTTTTCTTTTTTAACTAATTTAAATAGATTGGTGTTAATTCATAAAACGGATGAATATAAAACAAATGGAATCAAAAACAAAATTTAAAGAAAATAAACAAAATAAATTCATAAAAAACAAAGTTAAAAGTAAATAATGATTGGTGTATAAATAAATAGTCCACCCGCCCCAAACCAAACCACATGCTCTCGCCCTCATAAAAAACAAAAAATTCTTCAATATTTCTTTTCTTTAAAAAATGTTAGAAACTAAAAGCAAAATTTTTAAGTTTAGCTTTAAAAAAAATAATAAATTTAAACAAAATTTAACTCTTTGTAAATAGTTAATCTATATATATATATATATATATATATATACATATTATATGTTTAATTAAAAAAAAGTTCAGAACAATAACCAATTAAAATAAAAAATTTAATTTTAATGATTTTTTTTTTAATATTTTTTTTTTTTTTTTTTTTTTGAATACTAAGATTTTAAAATAATATTTAAGTTTAAAGCAAAAAATATAAATTTCCCAAAACAATTTTCCTTTTTATTTTTAAGTAATTTGTACTTTATTTTATAAAAATTTAATTTAAATATATTTTTACTTTGTAATTGTAATAATATTTTTAAATATAAAAAAAAAAATTTTTTCAAAAAGGAAATTTTTTTATTTACTGAAAACAAAATTCTTTTTAAGGATTTTTTATATGTATTTCCTAATTTTCATGCATGATTGATTGATTTTTTTTAATAAAAAACTTTGTTTATGTTTCCCTTTTAATTTAATTAAAAATATGTACTATGTAGTTATTATTAATGAAAGAAAAAAACAAAAAAAAAAAAAAATAATTTTTTAAATTAAAATAAAAATCTATATTAAAAAAAAAAAAAAAAATATTTGTTGAGTATTTTACTATTATAAAAAAAAAATATTAATATAAATACAAATATAATAATAAAACTTAAATTTAAACAAATATGAACAGAAAATAAAATAAATTATATAAAAAAAATAAACATATATAACAAGTTTCCCTTAATAGTTATTATTAACGACAATATATATATATATATATATATATGTATATACATATATATATATTTATATATATTTAAACAAAAAAAAAATCTTACCAATTTTTAGCATATAACCGTAAATTAAATATTTAATTAAAAATTAAAACTAAAAACATTACCAATAAAACAAAACAATTCAAAAACACTCTTGAACATTTTCCGAAAAAAGCGCCCCACAGACTCTTTTAATCACTCACTTCACCCTTAACAAAATAACACTTCTAATCTCCTTTCTTTTCTCTATCCTTCGCTCTTTAACTCTATACATAATTAATTAACAAAAATATATATATAAATATATAAAAAAAGAAATTTCAATTTCGAAATTATTATTGTTTAACAAAAAAACAAAAAAAAAAAAAAAATATATATATATTAAAAATAAAAAAAGTGTATGCATAAAAACCAACAACAAATCTCTAGGATTATCATATTAAATTTAAAATAAATATAAAAAAAATTAAAGAAGAAAACCAATACCAATATAAAAGAAAATAAACAATGCATTAAAATAAATTTTACTTAAAAAATTAAATTAAAAAAAAAATATGCAAGAAAAAAGTTTAACAAGAAAATAAAAAAATAAGACATTCAATAAAAAAAATTTACAAATTATTTAAAAACATAAAAAGTAAAATTTTTTGAAAGATTTTTGAAAACCTACAAAAAAAGGTGATTATAATTATTTGCTTTCAAAATGTATGCCCTAATCTTGGAAAACGCAACGTAACACCAAAGAATTACATTGAAAGCACAAACAATGTCAAATATTTTGTTATTTTGTTGTTGCTTCCTACAGAAATTCACATTGCGTTTTAAAATTTCAAACGCTCCATTGCTTGTGGCGTTGAAAATTTTAAAACGCTACATGAATCTGTAGAAAGCAACAACAAAATTAAAAAAATTTATGACATTGTTTGTGCTTTTAATGTTATTTTTTGGCGTTGCGTCGCGTTTTACATTATTAGGGTCTTAATAATTCTTAATTCCTTATACCCCAACCCGTCATGACGAGCCGTTCTTTTGAGTGCACAAGAACTAAACGTTGAAAGAATAATATCTGTAGCAAAAAGGAAAAATACAAACTTATGGGTCAATTACGGAAGGCAACACAACTGAAGTTGAGTTGCCAGCAACGAAATTCGGCAACGCCGCTCATGTTAAAATATACAAATTTTATTAATTTTATATTTTAATACTAGCTGACCCGGTCCGCGTTGCTGGCCCTAAGCAAACATTAGTGTTGTATTACCAGACGACTTAAATTGATCTTTAAACGAAATTTATGGCCTTTAAATAAAAATCCATGAAATACCTATCATAAAGTTTTTCTTACGAAAAAAGTGGGCGGGGCAAAATTTTCTTTCCGTAAAAACCTAAGTTGGACCATGGCGATAATTTCAAAGAAAAAATCGTTCAAATCGGTCAAGCCGTTCTCAAGTTATGGATTTTGCCACGCCCCTCCGCCCCCAGGCCATTAATTTAAATAATAACTATCCTATCATCTAAGTTGGACCAAATTACATATATATGCCAATTTTCATGAATATCAGTTGACTCGTTTTTGAGTTTATTCGAAACATACACAGTGACACGGATTTTTTATATATTAAGATTAGCGGCGTTGCCTGATTTCGCTTCTGGCGACTGAACTTCAGTTCAGTTGTCATCCGTAATCGACCCATTAAGTTTACTGCCGATCTGTGACATTAGGAATATTTAGGAATAAAAACTTAAAAAAAAACTATAACAGCAGAGAAGTGGTGACTATCGGCCATGTTCTGACAATCGCACGATTTGGTATCGCAACACGCAAGATTTCTTAAATGGTTTTACTTGCTTGCGGTCTGCAATAGTTTTTATGAAAATACTCTAGTTCCCTTCAACATACTTTTGCGATTCAAAGTCACAAAACTTGGCTTTAAAATTGCCGTTAAATAATAGTGGAAAACATTTAGAACGACTTCCACCACGACAACGACTATTGTGCAGAATAAGGCCGATTGTGTTTTTCGGGTCGAAAAGATTTTTTTTGAATTTATCGGCCATGTTCTGACAATCGCACGATTTGAAATCCCAAAAATCCAGATTTGTTTTATGGTGAATATGAATTCCAGTTTCTATAAAATATTCTAGTTCCCTTGAACATACTTTTGCAATTTGAAGTCGTTAAATCACGACCTTAGGAAAACAAGATTCTATTTTCACCTAAACTACATGTAAAACCTAATCATGTAAAATATAACGCAACGCCAAAGAATTACATTGAAAGCACACACAATGTCATAAAAATTTTGTAATTTTGTTGTTGCTTTCTACAGAATTTCACATTGCGTTTTAAAATTTTAAACGGTGCGTAGCTTGTGGCGTTGAAAATTTTAAAACGGTACATAAATTTCTGTGGAAAGCACCAACAAAATTACAAAATATTTATGACTTTGTTTGTGCTTTCAATGTAATTCTTTGGAGTCGCGTTGCGTTTTACATGATTAGGGCCTATATTTTAACATCAGCGGCGTTGTCTGATTTTGTTGCCATCTGTAATCGACCCATAAGTTGATCGATTCGCAAATAGTTCTTATTTGTTTGTATACCCTGCATCCACACCATCAAGTTTTTCTTGATAGTGTTTAAGATAAACTGCTTGTAAAAATTTACACAAATTGAAAGCTGTGACGTAGGCTGCACGCAATTTAGTTTCAAGGTGTCATCAAGAAATGATATCAGATTTTTATATTAGCAAACGTCAAATTCAATCGCATAGAGTATTATCTTACGTTTAGACTCTCGAATAGTATTAGCATTAATATTATAATAAATGTTATGAGACAGTTGTTATGCGAAATCTCATAACAACTATCTTATAAGATGAGCTGTCCAATAATACACTCATACATACTTACATATAAAACAATAATAAGACGCTATCATTAAAATGTTTAATTTTTTAGTGCAAATCTTGTGGAAAGTGATTAAAAAACAATGTTTTACATAAAGCCAAAGACAAAACGAAAAAAGAAAAAAAAAACGACACACGCAAGGTCTATCCAATAGGTCTGCTTACCGCTACAACAATACAATAAACAACAGGCATTTTGTTTGTGTAAAACTCGCGGTTGTCAAAATATTACTATTTTTACGCGATTTTATTTAATTTGTATTTAAAAAATACCTATCACAAAAATGAATATAAAACGGGTCATTACATCTGTTCTATTGTAAATGTACTTTTTTAAGTTTGTGGCGAAATTCTTAAAAATACGAATCTAAACGATAAATTCCTAGAATATCATTCACAACTTATCTTATTAAACTTTGCGTCATAAACAGCCTGGGCCACAGTGGCATCTTCAGCAGCAATGCCTTCAAAAAATAAAACCATATAATTTTCCACTCATTTAAAATATGTATATGTATGTATAAAAAAACACAAATCAATAAACATACCCATTGATTGATAAACAGTAATACGCTCATTTTCTGATCTCTTGTCATTTCGTATAACTTCTCCAACTTCACCCATAATGCGAGCCTTAAGATCTTTAAGCTCGACCCTAGCACTGACCATGGAGTCCACATAAACCACACTTTGATCGTAAATATCTTGAGCCACTTCACCGAAATGGACTTGGCCTGCGCCTACGGCTGAATAGAAAACAAAATAGGTGAACATTTAAGGGTAAGTACTAGAAATATTTAATTTTACTAACTATTAATATGCACGTTATCCCCTTTAAGCATTCCATAGTTTATTAAAGCCGTTGGTGAGTACGTGCCCACGCAAATAACATTAGCTTCTCGTAATGCCGTTTCAGCATTATCACACAAATGCACCCTGGTGGAAAACTCTGCCTTTAATTTATCTGCCAGTTTTTCAGCCTTTGCTTTAGTACGATTGTATAAATAAATATCGATCACATTAAACGTTTTACACATCCCTAAGGCATGAGATTGGCCTTGCACTCCACAACCGATTACAGCCACTTTAATAGCTTTATTAACACCCTCGGGGAAGCGTTTGAAATATAAATATTTTGTGGCCACTATAGAAGCGGCCGCAGTACGCCAAGCTGTTATTTGAGTTCCATCCATAATACATTGTAATTGACCATTGTTTTCGTTGAAAAGTAAAATATTAGCCAAAATATTGGGTAACGGAGGTTTTAAAGTTTGATTGGAGGCAAATGACGTAACTA
Source organism: Pollenia amentaria (assembly GCA_943735925.1). Taxonomy (NCBI): domain Eukaryota; kingdom Metazoa; phylum Arthropoda; class Insecta; order Diptera; family Polleniidae; genus Pollenia; species Pollenia amentaria. The sequence goes on along the minus strand of OX031008.1, from coordinate 127,544,726 downwards.
ATTTGCATGCTATAGTGTTTTTCTCTTTAGCAGCACCATTAGATGTGTAGTTACCTACAAAACCCGGCATACACAATAAAAGTTTTGTACGCTCGCCACAGGGCGTTATGGATCGAGGGGGTTGCACAGCATACGAAAGTTTAGGATTCGTAAGATCAATTTCAGTTTGTCCAGTTGCTTTCAAAGCTTCCTCGACCGCCTCATTGACCAAAGGCCAGGTTAAAATGTTTTCAACTTCTTCAGCTGAAATGTATTTTGGTTGTATGGCTGCCATGTTTTGAAGTTTTTTTTTTAAAAGAATGTCAAATTTTGTTGTGGTTCTGTTGTAAAACTAGGTTTATTTTTTAAAAATATTTTGCTTAAATAGGTTTAATTTGTTATCAAAACTGCATTATATGCATGTCAAATTGTACCACAATTGGTATTGTGTGTTTGGTATAGAAATTTCTTATCAGAATTTGTTAAAAGAAAAAACAGTTATCGATTTCTGTAAATAATGGTCTGCAGTACTGGGGAAAACAAACGAACAGTACTTGAAAAGAGGTTAATGAATTGGCTGAATGATGATGCCGTATCTGGGCAATTTAAAAATAAAAATTCCTATGTAGGCAGTCGGCGTAATTCAACATTCCTGCTCTCCAAACTCCATCATTAATTATGGACAAACACCATATGGTAAAGTCTACACGCTGTGGAACATTTTTTACAACGTTACGGATTTTATTTAAATAATTTTAATTTATCAGACAAAATTCTGCTTGCGCTTCTTCGACACACGAAAACTTTTATAATCTATTTTTGTTCACTCTTTTTCTACCATAAACTACTAACATTTGTATTAAGTGATTTCAGAATATTTTATTGCTGCAATTGCGTAACTGTGCGTCAATAAAGCACAATTAAAATTGTGTCTAATTGTTGCATTTAAGGCAATCGTGTAATCGTTCCTTTAGCTTTAGCTTTAACTTTAAAAATTTTAAATAACAAAATTAATTTAATGTACTTAGAATTTTCACACCAGCCGTTTTAATTTAAGAATTCCGTTACAAATGCATAAAATAGTACTAAAATGTACAACAATGATTTTATGTGTTATTTAAACAACACTGTTTCGTTTCTCCAATTGTTTTCAAATATGTACTTCCGTTAAAATTAAATTTAACTACTACTAAGGTATACAACCTAGCGCATATGTACTGTATTCTCAATTGCAGTGCTGCCAATACACAATTCAGAAATTACACATTACTGTGTCCCGAATTACACATATGAAGCAAGATTCCACACACAAAACCGTAAAAGTACATTTGATAGAATTAATTCGCCTTGCGTAAACTTATTGACAATCCTTGTTAGCAATGTTATAGTTGCTGAAGAAAAAATAAGAGAAAGCAAATATTTATTTCCGAACATAAGTAATAACGTCGGCAGAAGAACATAGCAAAAATGTGTCTGTACAAGCTTAAGCAACATACATTTTGTATGATGCAAACAAATTTATTAACATGGGTATTCTGTATTGCCCACTGGATAATCTTAAAATAAACTGCACAAATATATTTTTTCCAGATTGGCAACTGTCTCACCAGTGCTTCCGTAACTGTTTGAGGAGAATATGTCAAAACTTCAATAATATCTGCTAAAATCTTTTTTAAAAATATATGCTCAACAATTCTGATTTTCTAAAAAGTTAAATGTGCTTAAAAAAATCAGCTTTTGGACAAGGAAATATGCTGAAAAGCAGTTAGCATTTTTATCTAAAAAAATATGCATTTTCTCAACTCAATAAATCTATCAGAAAATATGCTAAAAAAATCTAGCAGAAAAAATGCTAAAATGGCAACACTGTGTCTCACACTCTCTCACACTTTTAGTTTTGTGTACTTGGCGTGATAAATAGTTTGGTACATATTTTTGCAGTGATACCTTAATTCTAGTTTAAATATATTTTTTATTAATTAATAAGTGTTAAATAATTAATAAATTATAGAAAAAGGGTTTAAAGTATTGAATAATTGCTATTTTATAAAATTTGTATTGTTTTATAATAAATTCCAAGCAATAATGTTTAAAAATTAAAGTTCTTGTGTGCAAATAGTAAGAAAAATAATAAAATGTCAATGTTGCTGCTGTAATGGCTGTTATATTCTTTGTTGCTGTTTTATTATATTTACTGCAAGTACATTGTTGTTCTTGTCAGTTAGTAGTTGTTGTTGTTTTTGCATAAACAAATTATAATACAGTGTGCATTCTACAATACAAAGCAAGTTTTTTGTTGTTATTTTTAATGGCATGCTAATGCCGGTTTAAAATGTTTTATTAAGTTTGAAAGCTTTGTTTTGTTGTTCTTTAATTTTCGTTTTTTACTAATTTAAAATATAAAGAGAGTATAATTTATTGTGAAATACAGTTAAAGAGAATTATGTGGGCAAGGAGGTGTGTATTAAAAAAGGAGCTGTTTACTACGAATTTTTACATTAAGTGCTTATTATTTAGAAGCTGCTTTGAAAAAAGGTAAGTACATACATATTTATTTTATTTAGTACAGAAATATAAATTTTGCAAATAAAACAAAATCATAAATCTACAACATTTTAAACCAATTGTACGATATACCTATAGATACCTACATACATATCGCATTTGTTTAACAATAGCGTATTACCTCAAAATTATTTTCTCACTTTTTGGAAAATCGAATTCATATCCAACCGCTGTAAAAATAGCGTGTTATTTTGTCTACTTTTTGGTATTGAAACGGTTGGTTTAAAAATTATTTGTCATATTCCTTTAATATGAAATTAAAAGTTTTTTTGCTTTTAATGAAAATTTTTAAATTTTGAGTTAATACAGTATTTTTGATTAAGTGTGATATTTAATATTTCAATTAGAGACCATAAAACCACTGAACTAGTCCCGAAATTATTAGGTTCTTTTCATAACTTATTATGAAATTAAGACTGCCTATTCAGGTTGTGGACGAATTCAGTTTTACGCACTATAGAATAACCACAAATACAGGGTCGCGCAGAATGAGCTAGTGTATGGCTTGAATTTTGTATTAGTTTTATTATTATTATTATTATTATTATTATTATTATTATTATTATTATTATTATTATCATTATTATCATTATCATTATTATTATTATTATTATTATTATTATTATTATTATTATTATTATTATTATTATTATTATCATTATTATCATTATTATCATTATCATTATTATTATTATTATTATTATTATTATTATTATTATTATTATTATTATTATTATTATTATTATTATTATTATTATTATTATTATTATTATTATTATTATTATTATTATTATTATTATTATTATTATTATTATTATTATTATTATTATTATTATTATTATTATTATTATTATTATTATTATTATTATTATTATTATTATTATTATTATTATTATTATTATTATTATTATTATTATTATTATTATTATTATTATTATTATTATTATTATTATTATTATTATTATTATTATTATTATTATTATTATTATTATTATTATTATTATTATTATTATTATTATTATTATTATTATTATTATTATTATTATTATTATTATTATTATTATTATTATTATTATTATTATTATTATTATTATTATTATTATTATTATTATTATTATTATTATTATTATTATTATTATTATTATTATTATTATTATTATTATTATTATTATTATTATTATTATTATTATTATTATTATTATTATTATTATTATTATTATTATTATTATTATTATTATTATTATTATTATTATTATTATTATTATTATTATTATTATTATTATTATTATTATTATTATTATTATTATTATTATTATTATTATTATTATTATTATTATTATTATTATTATTATTATTATTATTATTATTATTATTATTATTATTATTATTATTATTATTATTATTATTATTATTATTATTATTATTATTATTATTATTATTATTATTATTATTATTATTATTATTATTATTATTATTATTATTATTATTATTATTATTATTATTATTATTATTATTATTATTATTATTATTATTATTATTATTATTATTATTATTATTATTATTATTATTATTATTATTATTATTATTATTATTATTATTATCATTATATTATTATTATTATTATTATTATTATTATTATTATTATTATTATTATTATTATTATTATTATTATTATTATTATTATTATTATTATTATTATTATTATTATTATTATTATTATTATTATTATTATTATTATTATTATTATTATTATTATTATTATTATTATTATTATTATTATTATTATTATTATTATTATTATTATTATTATTATTATTATTATTATTATTATTATTATTATTATTATTATTATTATTATTATTATTATTATTATTATTATTATTATTATTATTATTATTATTATTATTATTATTATTATTATTATTATTATTATTATTATTATTATTATTATTATTATTATTATTATTATTATTATTATTATTATTATTATTATTATTATT